>CM063529.1:34456180-35706180 GCA_032199755.1 Ambrosia artemisiifolia
AGTGGCAAATGTAAGTCGTGCTAAATTTGAGAAAGAAGAGGGAGAGTTGTCACCAAATGGTGATTTTAATGAGGTTGATTTTGCTGCATATGGAGATAATAATGGGTCACATGCTAAACCAAAGCATAGCATGGAGATTGAGTTGGATACTGATTATATGGATAGTGAGAATGTTCCAGAAGGTGGTGATGATGTGTCAGGCAGTGAGTCTGCTGCTGCTGACATGTCAAGGGAAGAACATGAAGAAGATGGAGACCATGATTATATTGACGGTAAAGCAGAAAGTGAAGGTGAGGCTGAGGGAATAGAAGATGCAAATTTTGGTGGTGAAGATGCCACATTACTGTTATCTTCTGATTGTGTTTTGCGTACTGCAAAACCACTGGCAAAACATGTGGCCTCTCCATTACATGATGGTGGGATAAAAGATTGTAACGTCTTTTATGGAAACGAATCCTTTTATGTTCTTTTTAGGCTTCACCAAGTAAGTATACAATTTTCTTTATCCTTTTTTTTATTCTTTCTGATTTGTTTTTTTAGTTTATAGTATTATTTACTCGGATGTGTTGCCAGGTATTATATGATAGATTATTGTCAGCTAAACTTAATTCGGTTTCTACTGAAACAAAGTGGAGAGCTGCTAAGGACACTTACCCACCTGATTTGTATTCTAAGTACTTCAGCTCCACATTTTTTTTCTTTTACTCAGAATCTTATAGTGAATATATTTCCTCACTATGATTGTGCTTTGCAGATTTATGAGTGCTTTATATAATCTGCTTGAGGGATCTACTGATAATGCAAAATTTGAAGACGATTGTCGTTCCATTCTTGGAAATCAATCTTATGTGTTATTTACTTTGGACAAACTGATTTATAAGCTCGTGAAACAGGCATGTACATATTTATTTTTTGCTTATTCATAAGGGGCAGTTTTATATGTAGCCTCAAAACTTGTAACCAATGTGTACACCCAAAGATGCTTTAAGAGTATTGTGACTTGTGCATTAAAACATGTATTTTGGGTATATATCTAGGGTGAGGTTCAAATGATAACTCATAAGTTTCGTGAGAACCACGAGAACTTGCTCAAAAACCAATAAAAAATTACACTATCATTATAATTGAAATACAACATCAATTTTTTTAAATGTATTTGAAATAATAAAACTTTACACATGTGTTAAAAGTTTGTTAAGAGTAATTTAGAGAGGAGAGATGAATTAATTGAAGAGTAATGTTGTACAAGTATTTTAGTAATAATGGTAGTGTGTGTGTGGTATTTATAAGTTTTGTAGGGTGTATATGAAATTTCTTTTATTCATTTGTCTCTTGGGGAAAGGTTCTGACTACTACTTTTTGGATGCAGCTACAAGTTGTTGCAGGTGATGAGGTGGACAACAAACTAATTCACCTGTATGAATATGAAAGATTGAGAACACCTGATAAATTTGTTGATTATGTATATTATGAGAATGCACATAATGTCCTTCATGAGGAAAACATATATAGATTTCAGTGTGTAAGTTTTTTTCAAGTTGTTTTCCTCTGTTATTTCTTTTCCTTCTATTTGATGTGTAAGCGTTTTGGTTTGTTCGTTCTGTATGTTTTGCAGTCTTCTGGACCGAGTTGTTTAACAATCCAGTTGATGGATTATGGGAATGAAAAGGATGAAGCCGTTGCGGTTTCTGTAGATCCTAAGTTTGCAGAGTATCTGCACAATGATTTTCTTTCGGTTGTGTCTGGGAAAAAAGAATCTGGTATTATGTTGCAGAGGTGAAAACAGTCCCTCTGGCTCACAAAATTAACACAAGTGATCTCGTATCATGGAATATCATTTAACAATTCTGAATGACCATTCTTGAGTTCGAGAGGTTGCGACTTGCAAGTGCAAATTTATTTTATAATGATAACAAAATTATAACTATGTGCAGAAATAAACGCCAATTGTCTGACTTGGATGACTCTGCTGCTATGTCTGTTGCCATGGAAGGTGTTAATGTGGTCAATGGTTTGGAGTATAAGATGTCTTGCTGCTCGTCAAAGGTAGATGTTATGATTTGCATTACTTTATTAATATGCTACTTTCATAAACATTGTGCTTCTTTGCATTTATTAAACTGCAAAGACTAAAGAGGCGTCTGCTTTTTTATTCGTTGTTTCAAAGTGTGCCATTCTTTGTTTGTTTGTGTACCTTTTCCTTAAAACTTTGTTTTATTTATTGTTGCAGAATCAAGATTGTCTCACCACACCCATCTTGAACTCCTCAAATAAATGATTCTTATTCTGGACACAAAAATGAGATTTTGTCTTGTGTGTGCACAAAACTATTAAATGACCTAACAGAGTCACTGCTATTTAGGGGGCGAACTAGCTATTTCCTATTTACTTCTTTATGCATTGTTTTTGAATCCTGTTTGTCTTTTGGGAAACTTTGCAACGTATTTTCTTTAGCTTTCTAAAAATTATTTCCAGCAATTGTTAAACGGTTTCTTGCCTGGTAAGAATATACTAGTACTTTTGGAGATCCTTTATGTATCTGAAATTAAGTAGAGCTGTAGAGGATTTAGTAAATAAAAATCGCCACAAATAGATGAAGACTTGAGTTTCCTTCTAAGGACAGATCCTGTCGACCTCGTAATGGATTAGCCTATATGGCCTTATAAAATCTTCTATTGTTCTAAAGGTTACATGCCAATTTTAGCTTTTTAGGTGATAAAACAAATATAGGACCAAATAGTGGGACTATTAGTTTTCAGTCCTTGAATTAAGTCATGAACACTAATACTTGCATGAATTTCTTACTATTTTAATTCTTAAATTCCTTTCAGTTATTTTTAAAATAATTTATATACAACCACCACCACAGACTGTATTATCTCTAACTGTACAACCCACCACCACAGAACATATTATCTCTAACTAGTTGGGAGTTGGGACATTTCAAGTGAAACCAGCATAAGTCTTAAGATACTAAATTAGAACTAACGTGAACATAAGGAGGTAAAACCATTGGTTTCAAGATCGAGATCTTACTCTAGAATCTAGATCGTTTTGTTTTTGTAAGATTGGAAATTTAGGATCACAAGTTGGAATCAGGATCATAAGATCCTACTTAACTGTCACTGTTTTTCATATATATTGTAACTTATTCATATTATAGACTAGATGTATACCAGATTCATGAAATGTTTAAACTTTAAACATTATAGTAAATTAGTAATTATGTAGATCACTAAATAAGTTATTAAGGATCTAGATTTTATGGTTTTAAATGTTGAAGTCAAAAGACTTAATGAAATTTACCTTCTTGGGCCACTTGGTTAGTTTCTTTTCATTATCTAACTATTTAACATAGCTAGCTCATTTGTGCTTTTCTTGTTCCGTAATAATAGTCAAGCAAGATTGGGTCCTATGGCCAAGATCGGTGTCTTATGCATTTTCTCTGAACAAAACCATAAAATTGTTAAGATCCGAAGAACAAGATCGAGATTTTGACAACCATGGGTGGCAACCTTATGGTCTGGGTGAAAATCTTGGGAATGTGTGCATGTGTTAGGTGTGATAACTGATAATAATGAATTCTTAGGTTTCATTGTTTTGCTTTGCAATTAAAAACGTTAGGCTCATATATTTTTCCGATAAAATATAACAAGTTAATGATGGAAAAACATGGACAAAAGAGTGAGGAGTATAGTGGGGAGCTGTGGGTAATAACTTGTCTCACATGATAAGATGCTTATATGCCTTAGCCCTTAAGTTGTGGGATACTAAATAATAATAAAGTCTATCTCGGTCTAAGTTTATTTGAGGGTTATTGGGTAGCCTATGGTTTTGGACTTGAGGTGTTCAATATCCTTCACTTGAATGTGTTCCATATCCATAATCTATGGGCCTGAAATTCATAGCATGATGACAAAAATGGTAAGAATCGCTTTAGAAGCTACAGATCACGACTGGTCTCACGTGATAGATGCTTATAAGCATTAAGCTGTGGGCTACTAGTAAAGTCTACCATGGTTCAAGTTCATTTGAGGGTTATTGGGCTAGGCTATGATTTTGGGCTAGAGATGTTCAGTGTCCGACACCTGAATATGTTCAATATCATTAATCTATGGGCCCGAACATCATAGGGTGATGACAAAAATGGTAACAAAATCTTGTTAGATGTTACAGATCACGACCAGTCTCACGTGATAAATGCTTATAACTTTATAAGCCTTTAGCTGTGGCCTGTGGGCTACTAATAAAATCTACCCTGGTTTAAGTTTATTTGAGGGTTATTGGGCTAGGCTTGTGGTGTTCAGTATCCTTCGCCTGAATATGTTCTAAATCCATAAAACGATGACAAAATTGTTAAGAAATCCCATAACGAATTAGTGTATATTCCAATTCACTAATGGGATATGAATTGTTTGCCTTTTGCAACAGAATAAAGTTATTTGATTTAATCCCGGATCTGAAACTCTTTCGACGATTATGCTATTGTGTTATGTTGTTTACGTAGATCCATTTTAATCCAATGGTTTAGAATTCTCCTTTTAAGAGATGGTTTTCGTTATGAATTTCTGGCTGATCTGGCTTTGTTTCTGTAAGAAAAATTAGTGGAACTTAGTTGTTGCTTCTTCTCAGCTTTAGATAGAGTCAATCTGTTTATTTGGGCAACATTTTGTCTAACAGAATTAATCATCTGACGGCATGTTGCATCTCCTGATATGTCAATCTGCTTTCTGTTTAGTTAACTGCTGGCGGTTCTGCTTTCTGCATTTCAGTTTCATTATAACTTCTCATTTTTCAAACGATTTATTTGCCATGTTAGCACCTGATCTTATTGAACAGGGAAAATTAACAAGGAAAGTGGTTAGCTGACTTTGGAGGTCGACCGTTTCTCTCAATACCCTAGAAATCAATAATAACCTCACGAATTTATTTGTCTATCTAATGATTTGGTTGATTAGCCATATATAGCGAATTTCGAATTCACTGAACCATTGTTCCCCACAA
Organism: Ambrosia artemisiifolia; assembly: GCA_032199755.1. Taxonomy (NCBI): domain Eukaryota; kingdom Viridiplantae; phylum Streptophyta; class Magnoliopsida; order Asterales; family Asteraceae; genus Ambrosia; species Ambrosia artemisiifolia. Next base: position 34,461,185 of record CM063529.1, read on the forward strand.
GTCTTAACACAAGTACACAACATTGCCTTGTCGTGTCCTGTTACTGAGTTTAACGCAATGTTTCCAACAGGGACTTTCTAATCATGTGACTACTAATACATCGTGAACAAATAGGCTCAGCAAATAAAGACAATAAACAACACAAAAGGGGTAAGATATCTAGACTAGAATCTGCATAACTGTATGATATACTTTCTGTTGATGGACCAGTGATTCACCATGTAGATTATAATCTGCTTATTGGATTTGCTCTTTTTGCTTCACGAATTGAACCTGATCATTTCATACTATTTCTTGACCATAACGATTTGCATATTGTGTACTTACAGTAACCTGTTTTAAGCTGCCAGTTCAGGCTCTTCCCTTAGAAGTTCAGTTTGACATGTGGTCCTTATATTCCTGAAACTGTGATAGCACATTTTTTCCCTACTTTAGAATTTTAATGTGAATTAAACTACTGTAGTTGAGTGAAATAATTGTTATTATTATTATTGTTATTGCTGTTCTTGTTGTAGTTTTAGTTGTTGCTGCTGTTATTATGATTATTATTATTATTATTTTTATATAATTGTCTACAATAGAAATCGTCCTGCTAGCATGTTGTATCTGTTGCTAAATCTTAGCCTGCTTTCTAAAATCTAATCAGTTGAGTGCTGGCAGATCTCCTATGTCCTTGATACAGTAGATCTCTTCATTCGTGGGAAAAGAAAAAGACGAAAAATCACCGGATGCAGATCATCATCATATAGCAATGCCCATAGAAAAATACAACTGTTTCACAGATTCTTAGAAACCTCTACACAGTAGCTCTAATGTCATTGCTCCTTGAAATTTAAGGTACTATATCTTACGTTCATCGTCTAAATTTTTAATTATTCTAATACTCTGTTAGTCTGTTAATATACACAATCTATGTCACGCGAATTGCAACGTCTAAATTTTGGACTAATGTCTATAATCCCTTTCAACCAGAAGTAGCTTACATGATTAGGAGGATGTTCCAATCAGTTTTTTTCAGTATTTTTATACCCCATCATATGTTGTGGAATTTTTATGAAGCTAAAACAGCCATTTTCTTAAATGGTGACAGATGAACTTGGATCCTTAAATCTAATGCCAAAAACTAGAGGTTCAATTTCGACCCATGTGCAGACTGGCCTGATTTGGGTTGAGTTTAAAACAGGTCAAACAAGTCGACTTAAATTTTAGCTACAAGGGAAAGGGGCCGAATGGGTTAAAAGCCATCCTAGGTAGCGTTTGGAATGCAGGAATGAAAGGTGGAATGGAATGGAGCATTACAATGGAATGAAAAAAAAAGTGTTTGGTTGGTCAAGGTAATGGAATCATCCATTACCTCCTCCATTCCATTCCCTCTAAAAACCCTAAAATTCATTCCATCCACCGCCCCTGTTTTTTTTCCATTCCATTCCCCCGATCCAGACTTGACCAGTACTAAACATGTGTCCGGTTTCGACTTTTGCTTGACCCTCCATCTTGCCACCTCTACCAGAAAGTATAAGATCTCTCCCAGCCTCTTTCAGACTAGGGTTATCTTTTCTCTTTGATTATATCTAAAGAGAGTTATTCATGTATAAACACCCTAATATATGAATTTGTTTTGGATAAATTAAGCGTGTATTAGATTAGTTAATGTAATTAACTGTAATTGTCATGGTCTGTAAGATATCTGTGCATAATCTGAAAACTCTGTATCATATGTACAATCCCTTGCTGACACCGCCTTCAATGATGACAACGGGATCTTATGAGCCCAAATAAATATCTATTTTTGTGTTTATGTTGTAGAATCTTGCTCACAACAAATACTACTTTAGGAACAAGTACCATGTGAAGTTCATACAAACAATGAGATACAAGCCACCAATTGTGTAGATATGCCTTTGGAAATTTCATGTTACAGTCGAGGTTTCTGCTCATCTAATTGCTTTTTTGCCAACGCAAAGTTCTCATTTGTCGTTATATTTGTTTTTCTGTTTGTTTGTAACATTTATGTCCCCATTAGAGGTAGTTTTTAAGTTTTTTTATTCTTTGCGGTCAGCCGATGAATTTGTAATGCCAGAATTTGTTACAAGGTGGGAGGAAGAGTTTTTATTTTTTTCTCAAGAAATAGGAAAGCTCTTGCTCCATGAAAGGGGGGTATTCTGGGCTTTGTACAGAGCTAACTTACTATCAGCTGTTTAGTACAGTTATGTAATCCGACATTTATTCCGTCATATAAAAGTTATTTATCTTCTTTCTCATTTTCGCTTGGTTTGTGAATCATATTTTAACTAGGGCTGGGTGGGATGTAAACCGGGTACATGACTCAGGACCGGTCCAAAACTAGACTGATAAAGCAAAATTGGTTTGGTTCTCTGGCCTTACTTTTGCGATAAATTTGAGTCCGTTCCAGATAGGAAAAAAAAATACTCAAATATGGACCAACCCAACCAGGCCGAGTGTACATTCTGGTTTTAAACTAACTGAACATCCCTAAAATGTTGACGGTAATTTCATGAACAAAGAGAAGGATAGTTTCGACTCCATTGAGTCGCGTAATTGTGAGGCTAGCAATTGTGTTTAGCTATCAAGTAACCTTGATGCTGAAAAATGAGGTGTTGTATCATCTTGTATAAGTTGATGTGGAAACACAAACGGCCAGAGTTGATTTCAAGTAGTACAAATGTAGAGGCTAAACTTAGTTAAAGAAAGGGTTGTTACGTATGTAACAACATATAATCAATTTTTGGGTTCAAGGTTTAATCAAATAATCATTTAACTTGTAAGAAGACAAATTACATAAATAACTCGTATCATGTCTATATCACCACAACGAAATGCAATGTAAAATGCATCCCAAGTGATTAGTGATTGTCATCTGAAAGCTTATGACTTCATTTAAAATGAATATGGTCGTCTTATTACCTGAAACTAGAGTTTATTCACGCATATCAAACCAAATATAAATATTTTAAAGTTTTTATAAGACTATGAGTGGAGGTTCACGCCCACTTTTAACCTTAAAGAGAGTGTAATGGTTCCCGTCCCTTCAATAATTATCTAATTAATATTTATTTAATAGAACTAGAGAGAAGTAAGAGAGAGTGAGAAGTTAGAGGGGGAAAGTCAAGAGAGAGAAAGGTGAAGTAGCGTGAAGCAAACCACGCCACTAACAATTCACACCCCATTCACACGAGATGAAGCGGTGTGAATGTGCATTATTCCAAAGCAAAAGTTTGAAACATTATATAGTATATATTATTAATTTACAAGTGATTTGTGCTTTATGGTGTTGTGCATCATGCTTAACAAGTATATTGTGTATGAAAGGGTTGTACATCTTGCTATGTAGATTGTAATCAACTTTGTTTTTCTTTACTCCATTTACTTTTAACCCCTACACTTTCTTTTCTTTGAACTTTATCCAATAAATCTTAAATATACTTTGAACTTTATCTAATGAATCTTAAATAGATTTTTAATTTTACGTTTTAATCCAAATTTTCCGAGTTAACACGCCATAACGTGGCTATGTAGTTCAATGTTTTTACCTCTATTTTTTTCCCGTTGAACGGTCACCCTGTGTTTTAAGTTTCGGTCTAATTTTTGCGCATTATCACGCCGCAACGTACGTGATTCACCGTTTTTACGTCTACATTTCACTTACTTTTGTTTTTTTAATATTTTTATGAGTTTTTCAGTGTCATTGGTCGCATTATCACGCCGCAACAGATGTGCATGACTCATCGTTTTTACGTCTACTTAGCACGGTTTTACGCCCTTCACGACAACGATACTAGTATTATTTAATTAATATTTAAAATCAATTCAAGATTGGTATACTCTGGCAACAATCATCCAAGTTGTACAATTGTACAAGTTGATGGGCGGTGGCACTTCTTTCGAGTCTTGACTTTTATTCGCATAATGAGGGGAAGAATTTGTCAAAACCCCAAACATCAGGGGCTATATTAGAACATTCTAGTTTCTACGTCTTTTTATATAAAGTGATTCAACATCTTTCATAATACGTCTTCTTGCTCCAACAACGGCATCTTCAACGTTCAAACGTTGGTTGAGGCCTGAGGTTCGTTATGTTATTAACTTATTTTCTGTCTTTTCATTATATATATGTAGAGTTAGTTAGACACGGTTAGTATATATTGTGTTGTTAACCAACACGGTTTTATGCCATTTGCATTTGATACTTTTAGTTTTATTGCGCATGTGGAGCTATTTAGTCGAGTCCAACAGGTCATGACATGCATGGTTATGTTATGACCCAAATTTTTATGAGTTTAGTTCGTTTACCTTCTATTTCAATGTATTTGATCTGAATATAAACCAGTTATTTATTTATTTATTTGAAATTAAATCATTGGTGTCAACTTTTATAAAGAGTTTTAACATTAGTACAATGGTGAAACCATTTTTAGAATTAATTACACACTTCGTACATGTGGAGGTACTAATAGAATAGCTATGCTCGGTACTTGTACCGAAAGTACTGATCCTGAAAATCATCGTAATTGGGTACCGGTACTAAAAATACTCGGTACGGTACAATATCTGAAGGTAAAATACCGATACCGTACCGAACCAAAAGTACCAATCCCGATATAGTATTTGAAAGGTAAAATACTGGTATCGTACCGATCCTGAAAAAAAGGTAAAATATCACTATCGTACTGAACCAAAAGTACCGATCCCGAAAACGTCAATATGTGGATACCGAAAATGATTCGGTACGGTAAATTTGGTACCGGTACCGGTTCAGTTTCAGGATCTGGTGTCATTTGCTCATCCCTAACTAATAGTGAAACCATTTATAAAAATCGGTATCAATTGTAAAAGTTGGTACAACACCAACTTGGAGGACTCGAACGGTTGAGATCTAAAGTCGAAAGACTAAAACAAGTAAAATAATAATTGAATAATTATTATTTGAATTTTCTAGTATTAGTTTAAGTTTATGTTTATCTAGTTGATTAGATAAGTTTAGTCAAATTATGTTTCCTTTTTAGAATAGGTTAAGTTTGATGGTTATAAATAGGGCTAGGTTTATTGGTTTTATTAAAAAGGTATGGAAATAGCAAAATGGGTTATGATGAATTGATGATCTAAGGGATAATCTGTATTGATCAGGTTTATCCTTTGTTTGCTGCTGTTGGAGTCGCTGTTGGAATCTGCGGAATGCAATTGGTTCGAAACATCAGCAGTAATCCTGAAGTTAGGTTTGTTTCTATCTCTAATCACAGATGTGTTGTATGTATGCATCTGCATGTTGCGGACTTGAATAATCGCGTTTGTTTTAATGTTTTTGATAATATGATTTGTATGTGAGAATTTAGGGGTGTGTGGATGCTTGATTGTGAAGTAAATGATGTGGTTTTAATATTAGGATGAGATGATTTGATGATTATTTGATTGATGTTATGGATTACTAGATTGGTTTACATTTTTTTATATTGAAACAAATGTCACCTGTCTTTTTGACTTGTATAATGTAGTATGTGTGCGAACTGTGCGCGTCTCTTTTTTTTACATGTATTTGTGTGTGCGCGTCTTTGTTTTGACATGTATTTGTGTGCTCGCGTCTTTGTTTTGACATGTATTTGTGTGTGCGCGTGTCTATCGTGTTCAAAACTTTCGGATTTCATCCGGATCATTGTCCAGTCCGTTCTCCCCATTCGCCATTTGTTTTTTCTTCAACTTTCTGCAGTTTTGGTTCTTATTATATATGACTTTCTGCTTTAATAAACGCGACTTGAAACTAATTTTTACAATGTGGTATACAATGTACAGAGTGACCAAGGAAAAAAGAGGTGCCGGTGTGTTGGATAACTTTGTGGAGGGTGAAAGGTATGCAGAGCATGCGATAAGGAAGTTTGTGCGCAACAAGTCTCCGGAGATTATGCCATCCATTAACTCGTTCTTCGCAGACCCGAAATGAGGTGATTTTGAAGATTTAAAACCAAGCTGTTACCAGGAAATTTTTAAATAAGAACTGTTGGAATTTACTTTCGATCACCGTAATCGGTGGTTTGATTTCCTTTTATTTTGAATTATATGCTCTCCCAATATGCACTAAAATGTGTTAAAAGACTTGTTTGAGAATGCAGCTTTTTGTTCATTATACACTCATATATTTCGTATTGGTTTCGAAAAAGTGTGTACAGTTTCATTCACAACATTCAAAAGGTGACATTAAGCGACGATAAAACTAAACTAACCTAAACTATTTACAAAGAGATATATGATATCGCGAGTTCTCCCCCATGTGTTAACGAAGATATACTAACTCGCTGTGGCTGTGAACAACACGATTGCCACGCCCAAAAAAAAAAGAAAGAAACGAGTATAATAGTCCTTTTGGCAGCAGCATCATCACCACCGAAGCCTTGAGTTGCAACCAAATGGAGGTACACAATACTAGATTTTAACCGGTTTCGATAAATACATGCTCAAACCCAATTCAAACTAGCGGATAGGATAAGATTAGGACCGATTTCGCTATCGCCTTCGGATCGGATACCGATTTCAGATCCCCATCCGTTTGAAGTGTAAAATTGGTGCTTCAAAAGTGATTGGTCGTCGTCATCATCATCATACTCGGTTAATCCCACCTATAGCAAAGCTAAGGTAGGGTCTGAGGAGGGTAAGATGTAGACACCCTTACCTCTATCCCCTGAGAATAGAGAGGCTGCTTCCAGTGAGACCCCGGCTCGATGTGGTTTTGTATCAAGCCTTGGACATAAGGCACATAACACTTAGCAATCGGGACAAACTCGATTGGTGCATGTACCCCCTTGTCTATTGGCTATCAACGCCACCACATGATGCATGATCAACCGTCCGTCGTTTTTAACGTTATTTTTACGAAATTAGTAAAATAACGTTAAAACTAGTGCAACTTTTTTGTTTGTATAGCATATAGACATAGTACAAAACTAGGAAGCTGCGATTACTTCAGTTTCCGTTTGTATTTTATCATTTTATGTTTATTTTCTTGTTATCATGATTCATGTAAACATGCATCCACTTATTTAACAAGTGTTCATGAGACACCGGCTAATATCATATGCCCATGAACAAATTTCCATTACTTTAATGGGCTATTAAAGGCCCAATATTTTTACATCGTATATAACTAGTGCCATAACTCGAGTCTTGTGGCTGCGACACCTAAGTTGTTTATACATGGCGGCACGTCATGTGATGAGTTAACCATATGAACATTTATACAATAACAAGGTTCTATACCGTCGAATGGAAACATTTTATATTTGAACCGACTCGTTTGTTTCCGAACACAGTTTACGTCAGAAACGTAGGTAATGCGATTTTTACCGTTTCTGAACACAATTTACGTCAAAAAACTAGACCAACCGTTATCGTACATATAAATAAGAATGAAAGTGTATTATATTTGACTAGACTCGTTTCGGAGAAAACCGTATGTCGAAAGGTGAATTTATACCAACACATACGACAGAACGTAGATCAACTGAAAACTTATATAAAATTAAATTTATGTCAAAACTGAATTTATACTGTCACATACACAACAGTAACCACACAAAAAAATATTTTTTTCCTTTAACGTAAATAATGAAAACACGGTGGGTAAATTTGAAAAGTTAGAACCCAATTGGGTGAAAATGACATTTTATAAGGTTTTTAGAAAGTCTGGGAGTGTAAATGTCAATTTCTAAAGTTGAATGGTACTTTGTGTATTTTTCTCATTTTTGTCTTTTTTTTTTGTCCCTTATGGTCCACCGACCATTGTTTTTAAGATAATATTACGATTTGGGCCTAGTGACCCAGATACCATCCCGACCCCCACCTAGTAAAAATACCGGTTTAAAGTATTTGTGTTCGGAATGAGTTATAATCTGAAAGGGTTTTAGTCCGCCTAAAAAAACATGATAGAAACCGGTTTTGAACTCAATCCAAATCGGTTTGGATAAGTTGGGGTTTTCAACCTAAAACCGGTTCTTAACCCTAACCAGTTTACGCCAAACTGGTTTGAGACCAAACTAAAAAACCGAACCGGCCCGAGTCCAAACCGGGTTTTGTACACCTCTATTATATCAAATCAAACCATCAAATACTCTGTGTCCAGTGTCTTGCTTGAAAAGTTTTGTTTGAGTTATTTACAGTCTCATCTTCTTCCTGTATCTCAACAAAAAAAACAGCCATGGAAGCATCAAAGAAAATCGAACACGAGATCGGAGGATTAAACAACGATGCACTTCGTTTTGGCCTTCAAGGCGTCAAGAGTGACATCGTTGGATCTCATCCTCTCGAATCCGCCTTTCAATCGGTACATTTTTATCAATTTTTTACATATTATATGCTACTGGAAGAATAATTACACTATTACAGTTGTTAATGGATTATTATTATTATTATATTTGTTCAGGCGATTGTGAGAGAAGAAGATATGAAGAGGAAAATGCTTGCAAACACGTACGGGTCTGCCTTTCCTTTAAAGCAAGAGTTTGATCGAAAAATTCTTTCTAGGTATTCATTTGATTATTGTTTTTATAATGATTTGTTACAAATTTATGCTGTATTTTGAATTTTAAGAAAACTAGGGTTTTGCTTATCTCATGATTTAGTTTGGACTTTAGATAGTTAATTGTATGTGTGCATGCTAATAGGAGGATGTTATAAGAGTCATGGACCCCTAGTTTGACCTTTGGCAAATCTCACATTGGCACATAAGGAATGTCGCATGCTCGACCGCAACTACCACCAAATTATAAATTAATGAGCTTATCAAGGGCATAGTTATCAAAAGTGAGGCGCGCTCAAGGCGCTTACCCTCTGCGTGTGGCCTAGGCAATAAGTGCAAATAAAGTGCGGGAATGATGAAAAAAAAAGCGCAAATGAGTAAAAACATAATAAATCACACTTGGTGAATCTCTAACCTGGAATTGGTGCAAACCTTGTCAAGGCCAATGAATTCGTAATTGGGGGTGTTTGTGACGCTTTATAAAACTCCAAGATTAGTCGTGAGCAGGAGAGAGATTGAACTCAGAAGGAAAAACTAACCTCAAATACCACCAGCGTGTATTGGGCTCATTTGCTATATGTGAGAGAACTATGTAGTTAAGTGTGCTTCGCATTGGAGCAATTTTAGTTTGGGTGCACACAGTATTGCCAGTATGAGGATGTGAAAAAAAGACTTGAGAGTGACTGGAGTATGAATTTAATGTTAGGAAAGTTTAACATTTTTTTAGGAAAAACTAATACTTGATGTGTATATGGAGTTTTTTTAGCACTCAGCAACAGCCTTCAGTAAAATGTCGATGAGTAGAAAATAAGTTGGTGGGTCGTTTTGTGGTTTGGTTTCTTTTATTTTGAAAATTCAACTTGCTAAACAAATTAGTATGAAAGTATCCTTGTCAAATAGAAGCTTTGCAAATTGCAAGCATGTGTATAGTTGCCTACTTGCCGATATATAGTTTCATGGATCATTTGATTTCCCAATGGGAATTATATATTTTATGTAATGTTTTTGATCTACCAGATTTCAAAGGCCTCCTGGGCTTATACCATCCTCCATGCTTGGATTAGAGTCATTGACAGGAGCTTTGGAAGATTTTGGTGTTGAAGATTACCTCCAAGGTAACAGCATAGAACACTCGGTAGTTAAATCTATATATATTTTAGTCATTAACATATATCAAGAAGTTGGATCATGACAATTGTTCAATCTTGGAGAATGTGTCGTTGCTCTCTCTTATTTTTGTGTTGATGTTTCTTGTAGGTGTCCATGACACTGAAACAATGCGCGCCCCAGACATGCATCATGGAATGGAGGTTCGTGTTGGGCTCTCAAAGGGACCTGTTCATCCCAGTTTCATGTGAAGCGTTTCTGTTGCGTCTATGGTTTCCAGTCTTGTAGACATTTGTGTTTGAAATTGAGTATGATCTTGAACACCTGGCTCTAAACGATTGTAGATGTATGCTAAACATGTTTTTATGCGTCATTGACTCATTGCTAAGTACTTTTTAAGAAGAATCAAGTCTTAAGATCACTCTTTCTGCATATGTAAAGATAAAAGTAATGGAGGTCTGATCAGGGCTTAAAAGAAGTCTTAGCTCGGTACTTTGAACCAAAGTTGTTAAAACCGGACTGGTGGGTTGGACTGGAGGCCGGACTCCTTGCAGTTCAGTTGGTTTAGATTGAACCAGCTGTTTTGTTACAAGCGGCAATTCTAGTAGTCTGGTATCCTTAGATCAGTTTCGAGTAAAAAAGACAAGTTTTTTTACGAAATGTTTTTACTTAAAATGTTTGCCAACCAATAAGAAGTTATAATGGTAACAAAACTAAGTACTACCATCTTAAAAAGAAGAAAAATGTTTTTAAAAGATCATATATAATTCTTTTATTCTTTAAATATGACAATATAGTATTTAAATGCCCAACAATATTCGACATTTGGAACAGCAGGTGGACTGAAATAAGTATATTACCAAGTTAAAACCTACACATGACATTAACACTTACTCCTGCCTCCTGTGAAGCAAAACTTTTAGCATCTTTTTATTTCTCCAAAAGTAGAATTAACAAAAATTTCATCTTAACTGTTATAAATACTAAATTAAGTGACAAACCCCCCAAAACATGTATGGAATACAGGCTTTAACCATCTTAAAAACCTAATGAAACATTGTTACACCCTTGATGTAAGAGGCAGTAAGCTACATGCAGCAATTGATTCCAGAATCCAAGTATGCCCAACAACCCGCGACCCGCATTCTTCAGCCACACCTTCTGCTGCAGCTAATCTTTGATCTTTGATGGTATCTTCATTTTCCAGCTCAGCACAAATGGACATGTCAGCATTGTAAACAACATAAGTTGTTTGATCCAAGTCCAAACCTCCATAATCACTCGATAACAATTGATCCTTAGTCTCACTGATCGTGCCTCCAGCGGTCTTTACCAAGTTTAAGAGATCACTCTTGAAAGCTTGAACAAAATCTCCAACAAAATAGAATTTTATGTTGTTGAAAAGTTTTGGAGCCTGCAAAAACATAAGTTTCATGGTCACAAACACGTCCGGCGCCCACTTACAATTAAAAAAGTATCGGTCTTACGTTATTTAGAGCTCTTAGTCTCCCCGCCGTTGGTCCACCAGAACAACCATGTGTATCTAAACGAACTTCGTATGGTTCTTCGTTCACAACACGTCCAGCTTCCACACACGCTTTTAACCCTGAAAATAAAACGCCAACGTCACACATTCTTGTTTAATAAAAGTTTATAAACTTCAAAGATCAACGGCTGAGATTAAAAACCGTACATTCCATTGTAACAACCCATTTTCCATTCAAAATAGCCATGAGAACTTTCAATGTTCTCGTGCATGCGCCATTTGCATCTGTGGCAGCGATCACATGTGTGACATTATCTTTCCAGTACTTTGACACTAATGCTCCGTTAGCTCTTGCGAAGTCAACCATAGTAAACTGCATTTTGAAAATCAAAGATAAAAAAAATCCATGAATTTATAAAATTTTGGCTTAAAATAAGTTGCTTTGTCGCCGACCTTTTGTTCAGCAGAAAGCGCTGAACCACATAGCACCAAATTCTTTCCTTCATTAGGCAATGTTGTGCACTGATTCAGATTTGTAGATAATCTGAAGTCATAATATATGTTAGTAACAAATTTTTTTTTTAAAAAAAAGACAATTATTTGAAAATAAGTTCAGCTTTTATACTTACATTTTATCAGTGACTTGTTTCCTAGCTTTTGACTTCTTTTCTCTTGGAAATTTGTGAGAAGCATGGTTTGGACACAGCAACAAGAAGTCATTCTATATTAAAAAAAACAATTCAGAAAATTATGAACATATTTATAACACCTAAACGGCTAAACCGGCACGTGCTCACAAAGCATTTACTTACACAATCCCATCTGCAATCAAGGATGTCGTATGCACACGGCACATGGTAAGTATTTTTGCATGATTTCACATAGCACCCAAGAACCGCTCCCTTTTTACCACAACTAGTGCATTTTAGCTTGCTAGCCCTTGCTACTTCCGAATCCAAGTTCCATATCTTTCCTTTCTGAAAGTAAATTTGAGGAGCCCTGCAACAAAATCAAATTAATATATATTCTTTTGTGACGGGTAGTTAAAACTTAAGAGTCAAAACGCATACCATTCAGTGCATTTTTCATGAGCATATGTAACCTTTGCGAAGTTAGACACATTCACTTTTACTTCCTTACCATGCGCATACGCCATCAACGCTCCACTTCCCTAATAAAACAAAATTTAAATATATTTCGTTAACAAGTTTTTGGTATCAAAAAACGACAAGACAGTTTGGTTATATAACTCACTTCTGATATCTTAGAACACTGGCAAAAGGCACAAGGATTGTTATTCAAATCCAGTTGATCTGACTGCCCACCGGAAACTGGTCTTTTAGACTCGGTCTCTGAGTTACAACTGGCAGTGGCTACATTTTCAGAAGACAGATTGTTGGTCTCTTTATGGCCATTTCTTGCCATCTTCATATCATCTGATCCATCGTCTGTTTCCTTTAGCCTTTTGCCTTCAAGATTGTGACTTTTAGCTCCGGATGCATCTTTTTCAGCTGGTCTCTTTAGTGAATACCTTACTGAATCCTGTAAAGACACATATATGAAAACAGGTTCGGGTGATCGGGTCACATTATGTTATAGTCAAATGGGTTCAAGTGCAAATGAGTTTTGGGTCAAAACAGACGGTTTTAAACAAGTATCAGTTTGGTTTGGGTCAAAGTAAAGTACAAATCTTGTAAAATTTGCGCTCAAGTCGATTCATTTCTCACCTTATGGTTGCTGTTTGGATCACTGCAAGATAATGGAGGGCTAAGTTGTTCCATCTGAATAACTTCAACCCCATCAACACCAATCTTTAAGTGGTTATCTGAAGGTACCGGTGCCTTAGAACTAGAACCACTTACCTTAAATCCTTGTTTCTTAACACTCTCTGGGGTGATGCATTTTTCCAAGTTTTCAGGAGAATCAAATGTTAAATTATTATTATTATTAACGTCCATTTTCATTGAAACAGGACATTGTGATGCCACCTTGCCCATATCTGCAAGAATACAAGTTTTTAAATAAATCAAACCAACCACCATAAACATCTTTAAATATTATGGGCTAAACCAAAGTTTTGGTTTTAAAAAACCATTTTTTAAAAATAATACTACTTTCATTCCATGACCAAAAAAATTACATCAAGATAGCAGGCAGGCGGGCAAAAAGCTGAAACCATTTGGTTTCAGTTTTCGGTTTTTCCTATGGGTCAGTTTTTGGTTTTGCATTTGACCCTAAAACTTTTAGCATGAAAGTTTTGTAAAACAAGCCATTATTCAATTTGAGACATAATACTTTCGTCCTAAAAATAATAAATTAAGCCACAAGTCTAACAACAAGCACTCAAACAAGTTCAGCAAGGTTCAATTTTGATGCGATCCTAACCAAAACCAGGCCACAATTTCAGTTACAGGTCTTTTATGAATTTGAGTTGGTGTTTTTGGTTTTAGTTGAGTTTTTACACAAGTTTGGTTTCACTTTTTTGTAGGGGTGCAAACGACCCAAGCCTTGTAGGTCCAAAGCCGAACTTCAGCCTAAAACAAAGCTCATTTATTTATCAAGTCTGAGCTCAAGCTTGACATGTGAAGCTAAGGCCCAAAGCCGAACTTCAGCCTAAAACAAAGCTCATTTATTTATAAAGCCTGAGCTCAAGCTTGACATGTAAAGCTTTTTAGGCTTGTCGGGTCGTAGCGTAACATTAATTTTATTAATATATAATAATATTTACCGCTCATTTAAAGTTGTTTAGTAAACGAGCAAAACCCAAACATAAAAACAAGCCCAGGCCTCGCTTATCAAGCTCGCGAGTATAAACAAGCCTATTATATATATTATTTTTATTTGATCTAGCTTTGAAAACAAAGCTCGAACCAAGCAGACAGCTTGCACAACTATTTTTATGCTAACCCATTATCTATAAACATCAAATAAAGAACAAAATGAGTATTAACAGTAAGTATTTTTTGTTACCTGAACACACAGGATTAATAACACTAGCACTGAATGTAGCTTCAATATTTCTGTAGATGGTCACAATGTTTTCCATGAAAGGTGCACACTTTACCTCTGTATCAACAATCAAAGACCAAACCCATCAAACCATATCAAAAACAATTCAATAAATAATAATAATAATAATAATAATATACCTTGATTAATGTATGAGTGTTTACAAACTGCACACTCCAACCCAATCTGACAAGAACTGTAACAAAAAAGATTAAAAACCCACATCAATTTATGATCTTATTATCTTAACACTGTCTTTAAATCTTTACAACAAACGAAACATTAAAAACAAATCAAGAAACCAAATCTTGAAACACAAAAACCAACCTGCAGAAAATATGACTGCAAGGGAGCAAAACCGGTCGATTAAACAACTGAAGACTGCAACAACAAAAAAAATCAAAACTTTAGCTCATAAATCCTTAAAAAACACATTAATTTATAAAAAAAAATCACAAAAAAAAGAAAGAAAGAAAGGAACCAAATGGGGCATTTGAGCTCAAGAGCAAGTTTTTGGAGGTGAAGAAGCCATGGGTTGATGAATCTTTGAGCTTCTTCCATATATTTGATTGACAGTGGTGAAGAGATTGAGACAGTGATATGAGGAGAAAATATATATATAAATAATAAAAATGTATAAAAAAGATGAAGGGTATTTAGAGGGAGAAATAGCGGGACTACTGCCGCCGTTGGTTTGAAATGAAATGAAATGATTAAGGACGCGCCGATTTTCAATATTTTGTCAGGATAAAAAAACAAACAAATATTGTACCAAAACTCCCGCCATTCATATTTCGTGTTTTTTTATACTTCGTGTAATGAAAACTTTGTAAACATTTGGAATATCAATTAAGTTAGTGTTTTTTTTTTTTTTTTTTTTTTGAAAGGTGTAGATCAGTTGGAAACCCATTAGCTTGCTTCAACCCTTTTTTGCGGAAGTCAAGCCACCCGGGTTCGAATCGGCACCCCACCGAAGCAGAGCTGGAATAACACATCCATAGGCCACACCCACATGGGGCATTTATGCCACCAGTGGGATTCGAACTCGGGACCCCGTGCGGGAACCTCCCCTAGGGAGTAAACCCTCACATCCTCAACCAGCTGGGCTGGAATCACGGGACCGAATTTAAATAAAATTGAGTGTTGAATAGGGGCGACAATTATTGACACGACCCGAAAACCGACTTGAACCCGACACAAAAAAAAACATATTTTGGTCAAGTAACACGACCCGTTTAAAAAACGGGTCGGGTTTGAGTTGCACATTTCAACCCATCAACCCGACACGATTAACACCCCTAGTTGAATATCATATTGAATAGCGATAATGAATTTAAATAAAACTGGGTGTTGAATGTTGTATTGAATATATTTGTAGAGTACGATACCCGATTTGATACAACTTTGATTTTTTTAGCACTCTTTTTTTTTTTAAAATGTGTATTTAGAGTGTTTAAGCTATTTACTAATTAATCATGGTGAAAATGCTAAGTACTTGATTATTTAAGTACAATTTGTGTAACAAAATTAAAAAAAATTAATAACATATATGTCTTTGGGTTCGGATCAAATACATAGTTATACGTAAATAACATATGGTCAAGTTCTCATACACGGTTTAAAAAAATGAAAATGGTGAGAAAGGTAAAAAAAATATAACGGATCACAAAATATAACATAATGAGTCACAAAATATAACACAATGCCTAAAAATATAATACAATGTCGAGAAAAAAATACACAATGAGTTGAAAAAATGACACAATAAAAAAAGACACATTGCTACATAAAAAGACATAATGAGATAGCACAAATTCTAAAAAACTAGAAGTTAAAAACCAAAATAAGCGAAAACCTAAAAACCAAGATCATAGAGTTTTATGAAACGGCTCCAAGGTCGTTTGAATGTGTTTAATCGGGGTCCGTTTGATACACTTTCTATTTGTCACTGTGTATGTGATCATAACCCAATAATATAACTACTTAAAGATAGTTTCCTAAAGAGTTCAGATGTATCTAAAATTAAATAAGCTAAGATAAATGGATATCGATGTGTTTAAAATTGATACATGATAAACAAGACACCGAACCAAATTCAAGAAGTTCAAAATCGAACCAAAGAACGAGTTCGAATTTGGTTTGGTTTTTGACCAAATAAACTTAATATTTTTAAAGTTTCACCTTATTCTTTTACCATTAAATGATACTGTGTTGGGTTGGGTAAATAAGATTGAGCTAAAATGACAACTTAAATAACGATTATCTAATATTTGGCGTGAGCTGAATTCAGAATTCTCGAGCGAAAAAACGTAACTTGGTTCATTTTAGATAGTTCGATTTGGTTCAACTTAACTCTTTTAAATCCGAATAATGAACACCCCAATAACAGCTCTGAACCCGAGGGTTAGAAGCTTTGAAGTTCGAATAAGAGGCGGTGAGGTTTTTCTAGAGGGTTTTGAACTTTCAAACACGTTGTGGGTGATCAACTAGAAATGTTATATTGGTAGTAAAAACATTCAATACATTTTAACTTTACATTTAATGATGTTAAATGATCGTACCATTCTCTATTGACATTCTCTAGCTAAGCATACGTACACGATTAAAAAAAAAAAACAAGTTGAAAACTTACTCGTAAGCCATTTCACGCCAATTTGGCGTCACCACTTGCAATTTTATCATATTTTTTAACGGTGTGGTTCAGCGGTGAAATCCTAGTAAAAACCTTCAATACATTTTAAATTTACATTTAATGATGTTAAATGATTGTACCATTCTCTTTTGACATTCTCTAGCTAAACATACGTACACGATTAAAAAAACAAGTTGAAAACTTACTCGTAAGCCATTTCACGCCAATTTGGCGTCACCACTTGCAATTTTATCATATTTTTTTAAAGGCGTAGTTCAGCGGTGAAATCCTAGTCCTAACAACCTTTGGGTCATAAGTTCGAGTCCTCCCACATGTCGGGCCCTTTCAACCTTAATAGGTATCATTTTTCGATGAACGATAATCGAACCTGTAACCAACCCCGGACGAGAACCATCTGAAGAGGTAAATCCTTCCACCTCAAACCAGCTGGGCTGGAGATCTTGGCTTCAATTCTATCATATGTCTTCTGGAAATAGTTCCATCCAATTGCAAGTTGATCCACAAACCAAATAATCAACACCCTTTTCAGTTTTCTTTATATATATTATCTTCATGCAAGGTTCTAAAGTATGAGAAAATCTTGATTGGTTTTAGATAATAAACTAGGATTAAGAAGTTGTAGCACCGTAAATGGTGAAGGATAATATGGCTAAGGGTTGCCCCGCACTCTCTGTTTTGTGTCTCAGTGGTGGAAGCTTGTGATTCTCGTATGTAATTTTTTATGAACTGAGTCCGGCCTCTACCGATTTGATCTTCCAACCCCACCAATAGGAAAAAATTTGGTCCCGTGATTTCAGCCTCCACCACTATCTTTTTCAAGGTTCGCCACTAAACACCGTAGCAACATTAAAAGTAATGATCATTGTGCATTTATTAATATGCACCCTTGTTTTTTAAAGGGATTGATTTTGTTATCAAGAAACACACATTTAACGAATGATACCTAACATAGCAACATGCATGTATATTGAAAGAATTATGATCTTTTCCTCTTAACATGGTGATAAAAATGACAAAAAGTTGCAAGTTTGTTATCAGGAATCATTGGCTGTTGGCCAAGGACATGATAGTCTTTCTTTTAAGAAGATCATGAGGTATAAGCATCAACACTTTTATAACCGAACCAGTTATCAAACCTATCACATTACATCTTCACTTGTTGCACCAGCCGAACCGGAATTATTAACCAAATGGTGTTAAAATTAACTTACAAAAGTTTTCAACTATTATATAAAATATTGTTAAAAATAATACTTATAGTTTGTTATATTGATTACTTATACATTTTATTTTTGATAACATGTTGCATAGATTGCATGATAATATGGACACAAGAGGAGTAGATGGTCGTGGGCTAGCAGCATGCTTGGATTGATCGTGTATGGGCTGGAAGGAGCTAAAGGCTTATTGGGCTAAGGATTGGATTCAGCTGAAGAGGAGCAGCCCAAGTAAAGTTTGGCCCAGTTATAAAGGCCCAGTTATAAACGAATGTCTGGGGTGCCACGTTGGCAATCCCCAGACCTGTTCCGGACCCTAATCAACGTTCATGATTTAATTTCGAGTGTGTTTGTTGGTCAAGATCAACGGCGTCCATTGGCTCGGGTGTGTTTCTTCCCGAGCCAATATACTTGTCTATATAAACTCGTCTCAGTCATTGTTTACGAGTTTAGTCGTCTCGTTACTTTGTCTTCTCTGTACTCTCAACTTAGAACGATTAGGGTTTCATAGTTCTGCTCTTATTCATCTCGATAAGAGCTTGTTCTTGTGTTCTAGTCTAGTTCTTGTTTACTGTTTTTTGTATTCAGAAGTTGTTGGAGTATTATCTTTGGTTTATAGAGTCTGTAATAGATTAGTTGATCAGAATAAAGTTTTCTTTGTTTTTGTCATCTATTTAGACTCTGATTCCATACTTGTTGACATGGTATCAGAGCTCAGCTCTGGTTGTCTTTGATTGTCGCTTCCGTTAGTTAGGGTTTTTTTTTAGATCAGATCTTTATTCATAGATCTGTGTCTCTTGGAGTCTTGATTACAGGTCTATCTTGTTTATAGATTGTGTCTGTAATCAGTGTCTTCTTGATAGATAGAGTTCTGAGTCTTTGGATCTTTGATCTGGTGATCTAGCCTTGGAACTTGAAGCTGCTGGGTTTAATCTGCTCTGGAGAGGAAAGATCTTCTCAGACACAAGAAATAACCCTTGATCTGAAGTTAACCATCAGATCTAGGGTTTGGAAAAGGATCTTGAAGCTGAAAGTTGATTGTGGTTTACTTACGTGCTCTCTGACTCAAAACCCTAAGTGAAGGTTTTGAGTTACGAGTTTCTGGTGAGATCGTTCCATTATTGTTTTGTTCAGTTTTTTGATTGTCTGTGTCAGTTGTGTCTAGGAGCAAGGCCCGGGTTAGGAGGACCGGTATTGGCTCAACTATTTGGTATTGTCTGAGTTGTTTGATTGATCTGTGTGATTAATTGTTTAGTCTGTCAAGTAGTGTGATCTGTGAGTGCTTGTGGGTGCTAGATCTAAGGATAAGACTCCCCTGTTAAGACATGGTCAGGCACCTTTGAGTGATGAACCTGATATCTTGACACTGACAGGGCTTCGTCTTTGTGTGCTTGAGACTGTTTGTTATTTTTTATTATTCTTGTTTTTTGTTTAATCTCTTCTGTGATATTTGTCTCTATATACTATGGCTGATTCCAGTAGTGATTCTGGTGATGGTCGTCTTGGTAATATTACATTGGTCAGTAAACTAGATGCTAGTGATCCATTGTATCTCCATGCTAGTGATTCTGCTAATCTGAATATTGTGAATATTAAACTAAAGGGCACTGAGAATTACAATGTGTGGTCAAATGCTATGATTCTTGCTTTACAAGTTAAAAACAAATTAGGATTCATTGATGGTAGTTGTGTTAAACCTGAAGATGATGATGTGTTAATAAGACAGTGGGATAGATGTAATTCAGTTGTTCTAACTTGGATTCTGAATTCAATATCAGAAGAATTATACTTAGGACAAGTATACTCCAAGTTAGCTTCTGAAGTATGGAAAGATTTAAAGGATACTTATAATAAAATAGATGGGTCTGTTATATTTGATCTGCATCTGAAAATCAACTCATTTAAACAAAATAGTTTAACTGTGGCTGATTATTATCATAAGTTGAATGTTATGTGGAAACAACTTGATCAGATCTTACAATTGCCTTCTTGTGTCTGTGATGCTTCAAAAGAATTTAATAATTACAGTCATATGATTAAGCTTATGCAGTTTTTAATGGGGTTAGATGATTGTTATCAAAGTGTTAGAACAAATCTACTAACAAAGGACAATCTTCCTTCAGTTAAGGAAGCCTTTGCAGTAGTATCTAGGGAAGAATCTCACAGAAATTCTTCAAACAGTTCTAAAACTAATCAGACTGTTAACTTTGTTTCTAAAGTTAATCAGTCTGTTGATTTTAACAAAAGAAATGTTAAATCTAATCCTGCATTAAAATGTACTCACTGTAATAAGACTGGTCATACTATAGACAAATGTTTTGAAATAATTGGATACCCTACTTGGATGAGGTCCAAAGGGAATTCAGGCAAGAAGGCAGTTGTAGCTAATAATTCCACTAATAACACTAATCTGTCTATTCCATCTCTGTCTAGTGAACAACTTGCTAAGCTGATGAATTTTTTGAATGAGAAACCTAGTGATGTTGCTCAGAATTGTAATGTTACAGGTAGTTTGTTCTGTGCTTCTTCTGTGAGTTCTAATATTTACTGTTTCATTAGTAGTAATGGATTATTAAAAGGGATAGGGTGGATATGTGATTCAGGAGCCAATGAACATATGGTAAATAATGAAAAGTTTTTAAGTGATCTTGTTGATGTCTCTCAATTGAATATTAGAGTTAAACATCCTAATGGCACATTTGCATTAGTAACTAAAATTGGGACTTTACATCTTGCTGATGGTGTTGTTCTGCAAGATGTACTTGTGGTTCCTGAATACTCTGTCAACTTGTTGTCTGTCCATAAGTTAGCCAGGGATCTTAAGTTGTACATAGGTTTTGATGAACATACTTGTTATATCCAGGATTTACTAACCAGGAAAACATTGGTGACTGGTAAACAAATGGATGGACTTTACATGTGTGGCAATGCTTGTGTGTCAAATAAGGTGTGTTTAGATAATAGGAAATTGTTTGATCTGTGGCATGCTAGACTAGGACATCCTTCTGATCAAGTTATTAATGTGTTAAAAACAAGATTAAACCTAAATAAAGTTGATAACAATGATCCATGTGAAGTATGTCATAGAGCTAAGCAACACAGGGAACCATTCCCTTTAAGTCAACATAAAACTAAGTGTTTAGGTGATATTGTTCACTTAGATGTGTGGGGACCTTATAAAGTCCCTGATAGGGATGGAAATAAGTATTTCCTCACCATTGTGGATGATTACACAAGGGCAGTCTGGGTATGTATGATGAAAAATAAAACTGAGGTTTTTGAATATGTTGTAACATTTTTTAATATTATTGATACACAATTCAAAAGCAAGGTTAAAATCTTTAGGTCTGATATTGGTACAGAGTTTGTAAACAAACAGTTTAAGGAATTCTGTAATTCTAAAGGGATCATACACCAGACTACTTGTGCTTATACACCACAACAAAATGGTGTGGTTGAGAGAAAACATAGACACTTACTAAATGTTGCTAGGGCTTTATTATTTCAAAGTTCTTTACCTGTTCGTTTTTGGTCTGAATGTATATTAACTGCTGCCTATTTAATCAATAGGACTCCCTCTTCTGTGCTAGCTGGAAAGACCCCTTATGAGTTGATGTATGGTTTTGAACCTTTCCTTGACCATCTTAGGATATTTGGTTGTCTGTGTTTTTGTACAGTCCTTAATGAGTCAAATAAACTTGAAAGTAGAAGTGAAAAATGTGTCTTTATAGGATATTCCTATGAGAAAAAAGGGTATAAAGTCTTTAGTTTAGATAGTAAAACCATTTTTTTCTCAAGAGATGTTAAATTTTTTGAAAACTTCTTTCCTTTCAAGGAAAAAACAGTTTATGAAAAGTTTGACTCAAACATTTTTAAACAAGTTACAAACTTAAACTTTTTTGACTTCTATGAAGACACAGATTCAGATATCTTGGGAGTAGAGGATCCCAATGATGAGGGAAAGGGCAGTTCTGAACAGGGTTCAGAACATTTAGAATCAGGAACACACCAGTCTCAGCAACCAGGTTCTGTAGACAGAACCTCTAAAGGCATGGCTGAAAATTTGCAATCTAAACAGATTGGCAAACAGCAGCCTAGTAGTGTTAGTCTAGAAACTGATAGGGCAGAGGGTGTGAGTACTGAGAAAGATATAAACCTACATTCTGAGGGTGATACTGAGAGACAATCTGAATCTGTGTTGAGAAAGTCTAGTAGAGAGTCTATATTTCCAAAAAGGTTTACAGATTTTATAGTAGATGGAAAGGTTAAATATGGTTTTGAAAAAGTTGTTAACTATTCTAATCTTTCACTAGAAAATCAATGTTTTGCTTCTGTTCTGAATAAAAGCATAGAACCTAGGAATTATTCAGAAGCTTCTAAAGATCCGAACTGGATCAAAGCTATGAATGAGGAGTTAGAGGCTCTGCATAGGAACAACACTTGGGATATTGTAGATTTACCCAAGGGTAGAAGTAAAATAGGGTGTAAATGGATTTTTAAAATAAAATATAAAGCAAATGGAGAGATTGAAAGATTTAAAGCCAGATTAGTAGCTAAGGGGTTTAGTCAGAAAGAAGGAATAGACTTTGATGAAACCTTCTCTCCTGTGGTTAAACTTGTTACTATTAGATGTGTAATATCTTTGGCTGTTGAAAATGATTGGAAGTTGTTTCAACTTGATATAAATAATGCTTTTTTGTATGGAGATTTAGTGGAAGATGTGTATATGTCTATTCCTGAAGGCTTTACTGATACTGATAGTAGTAATAAAGTATGTAAGCTTAATAAATCTTTGTATGGGCTTAAACAAGCCCCTAGAATGTGGAATGCTAAGTTAGTGTCTGCATTATTTGAGATTGGCTTTACACAAAGTAAATTTGATGTCTCTATGTTTACTAAGGTTTGTGATTCTGTGTTTATAGTCCTATTAGTGTATGTTGATGATATAATCATAACTGGTAACTCTGTGAATGAGATTGAAAAAGTTAAACATGCTATTAAGACTAAATTCTTAATTAAAGACCTTGGTGAATTAAAATACTTCTTAGGAATAGAAGTTATCAGAGATTCTGATGGCTTGTGTTTAACTCAAAGAAAATATTGTTCTGAGTTATTGGCTGAATATGGATTAACAGGTTGTAAACCTGTTGGCAATCCAATAGAACCCAGTCATGTTGTAAACAATATGATAGCTGGTGATAACAAACCCCTACTCAATATTACTGGCTATCAACAGTTAGTCGGTAAATTGATTTACTTATCTCACACTAGGCCAGATATAGCTTACACTGTACACTTTCTCAGTCAGTATATGCATAAGCCTTATAAGTGTCATCTAAAAATTGCAATGAGATTACTTAGATACCTTAAAGGAGCACCTGGTAAAGGTGTGTATTTTACAAAAACTGGTAACTTTAACTTAAATGCATATGCTGATTCTGATTGGGGAAAATGTATAGAAACTAGAAGGTCTATAACAGGGTTCTGTGTATACTTAGGTAGCAATTTGATTACCTGGAAAAGTAAAAAACAGTCTACTGTTTCTAGGTCTTCTGCTGAGGCTGAGTTCAGGGCTATGTGTGCTGTGGCCTGTGAAGTTGTTTGGTTAAAAGACTTGTTGAGTGAATTAAATGTTACGGTTCAATTGCCAGTTAGTTTACATTGTGATAATAGTGCTGCTTTGGCAATCGCTGCCAATCCAGTTTTTCATGATAAAACCAAACACTTTGGTATTGACTTGTTTTTCTTAAGAGATTTAGTTTCAAATGGAGTTATTAAACCCTTAAAAATTGAGTCTCAAAATCAGTTGGCAGATGTTTTTACAAAAGGTCTTTTAGTTCATCAACACATTAATGCTAGTAAACAACTTCACTTGTTTGACCCATTTGCTCCAGGTAAATCAAATTGAGGGGGGGTGTTAAAAATAATACTTATAGTTTGTTATATTGATTACTTATACATTTTATTTTTGATAACATGTTGCATGGATTGCATGATAATATGGACACAAAAGGAGTAGATGGTCGTGGGCTAGCAGCATGCTTGGATTGATCGTGTATGGGCTGGAAGGAGCTAAAGGCTTATTGGGCTAAGGATTGGATTCAGCTGAAGAGGAGCAGCCCAAGTAAAGTTTGGCCCAGTTATAAAGGCCCAGTTATAAACGAATGTCTGGGGTGCCACGTTGGCAATCCCCAGACCTGTTCCGGACCCTAATCAACGTTCATGATTTAATTTCGAGTGTGTTTGTTGGTCAAGATCAACGGCGTCCATTGGCTCGGGTGTGTTTCTTCCCGAGCCAATATACTTGTCTATAAAAACTCGTCTCAGTCATTGTTTACGAGTTTAGTCGTCTCGTTACTTTGTCTTCTCTGTACTCTCAACTTAGAACGATTAGGGTTTCATAGTTCTGCTCTTATTCATCTCGATAAGAGCTTGTTCTTGTGTTCTAGTCTAGTTCTTGTTTACTGTTTTTTGTATTCAGAAGTTGTTGGAGTATTATCTTTGGTTTATAGAGTCTGTAATAGATTAGTTGATCAGAATAAAGTTTTCTTTGTTTTTGTCATCTATTTAGACTCTGATTCCATACTTGTTGACAAATATAGATAGTATATTAAACTCAAAGTTTGCTATAAATTATTAATTATATTTACAAAACAAAAAAATATGTTGTTTTTTAAAGAAAATAAAAAAAAATAAAGAAAGTTTTCAAATATTAAATTTGATAAAATTTTAAAATGGACTCGGCTTATGTATCGATTGTTGGGTATCAAGTATATCCACTTGGTTCGTTACTTTGTTAATTAAAATATCAGCTGAGACTTTTAAATGAATTTCTTACTATTCTTGTTTTTTAAATTTTATTATCAAAGAGAACTAAACATATAAAATAGCTAAAAATCAATTAATAAGTGTATTTCTACTACCCAATAACAAAGAAAAGAACGTTTACTAGTATGCTTTAGAAAAATAGGATGCATTCGGTTAACTGGGCTATGTATAAGCTAATACTATGCATAAGAAGAAATGTTTTTTTTAAACTAATCTAATATCCGAAATGCTGCTGGTGGGCCGGGTTTTCCCGGGAATTGGTGTGAAATTATTGGTGGACCCGAGTTACTCTCGGAGTACTCCTTTGTCCAATTGGTACTTCGTGAGTGATCGGGGTTGATTTGTTGGCCGTTCAAAAAAAAATCCAAAACCTACCTTAATGTCTGTTCCAAATATTTCGGGTTTTCGGTTTGACCGTTAGGTTAGGCTTCATTTCACAATTCCTTTCCTATTCAATGCCCTTTCCGTTTGTTTTCAAAGTCCTAATTTAAGATTTTTACTTTTTGATCGGTTAACAATAGCATGTCCACTTATTGACATAACCAAAATATCAAGCAAGATATATATGAGTATTTACTCTCTATATATACATGAGGTGGGCTAGGTATAGGCCTGTAAACGAACCGAACGAACACGAACACAGGTGTGTTCGTGTTTGTTCATTTAACTTTAACCGAACACGAACCCGAACACGAACACATAATCGGACACATTTTTGTGTTCGTGTTCGTTCATTAAGAAATATGTCGTGTTCGTGTTCGTTTATGTTCGTTCATTTAAACCTAAACGAACAGTTCATGAACATAAACGAACACAAATGATCAATATAAACGAACACAAATGAACATAAATGAAAACAAACAAAAACAAGTTAATAATGATTCATGAACATAAATGAACGTTAGGGTTAAGGTGGAGAGCGGCTGTGAAGTGTGGGGTTGTGAAGTGTGAAGAGCGGATAATAAGTGATATGTTTAGAATGTTAGGGTTAGGGTTAAGTTTTTAGAACATATGAATTAAGGTTACTTAACAAAAGGAAATAATTAATAAAAATAAAGCTAAGTTTAATTAAACGAACATAAACGAACATAAATGAACGAACATAAACGAACGTTCATGAACATAAATGAACGAACACAACGTGTGTTCATGTTCGTTCGTTTAATTAAACGAACAAAAAATTGTGTTCGTGTTCGTTCATTTATTTAAATAAACGAACATAAACGAACTTCCCGCCGAACAGTTCACGAACAGTTCATGAACGTTCGGTTCGTTTACAGGCCTAGCTAGGTATATCTGAATTGTGTCTTATTTATCTCTTATTAGACACAACTTCTACAATGGCTGAAGAGAAAAGACTCCAGTCACTCAACAAACCATGTGTTCTTCTAATAGGTATTATTATTTAACTTATGTTTAATCTTTATTATAATTTGGTGTAAAATAGAGTAAGATAACATTCGCCGGTAAAAAAACTAATTCATGTTAAAACTTTAAACTCGTATTGTTTTTTTTATTTACGTTTGTATGTTTGTAGTGATCGCTGGGATCGAACGATTTGTGTTCAAAGGGGTGGGGTCGAACTTGGTGGTGTACTTAACAAACGTGATGCAATTGAGCAGCTCCTCCGCCGCGAGAGCCGTCAGCAGCTGGACAGGTTTTACATATATCGTGCCATTACTAGTGGCGCCACTCTTGGACTCGTATTGGGACCGCTATACCACTATTTTAGCCTCTTCTTTCATCTATCTCATTGTATGGATAAACTGACTCCAGTTATTAGCCAACTTGATCAATTAGTGTTTTAACATTTAATGGTGTCCCTATTTACATCAATGTTTTTATTTGTCCGCATGAAATGATGTGACATTAGTTAATTTATGTATTTTTATAACTTTAATGTAGTTTATAACAATAAAAATAAAAATGACGTCGTTGTGTGTTTATATTTTATTATAAAGCTTTATAACTGATGCTATTATGACTTTTTTTATAAAATTTATTATATCAAACGTAAACACATCACAACGTCATATTCGTTTTTTTTATAAAACATTATATATTAATGTTCTGAAAGAAAAACAAAACATAAATTAACTAATACTATCATTTGATGCAAAGAAAGATTATGACCAAAATTATAATGACTAATCATTTGCAGGGGCTTTTGGCACTAACATTGACAACACTACACAAATCAAATTCCTCGTCCTCGATGTTTTTGTCACTTTATTTGATTTCCCTAGGCATAGGAGGGTACAAGCCATCATTACAAGCGTTTGCCGTCGATCAAATCGACAAAGAACACTACGAGCTATCATTGTCAAAAACCGATAACATCAGTTCCAACGACAAAGGCATGTTCTTTCAATGGTGGTATTTCGGTGTCTGCATTGGTAGTCTTATGGGCGTGTCGATCATGCCCAACATACAAGACTCGGTGGGTTGGCCTTTGGGGTTTGGCATGTCCGTCGTGGCCATGGTGGTGTCTATGATTTTGTTTTTAGGTTGCAGCCGGTTTTATTATAGCCATGATCGGGCCAAATCTTTGGAAGAAGCCGTTAAGTGGTTCGTGTCTAAAATTTTACATCTGAAAATTGAGGAGAAATCAACCGTTATCGAGCTAGAGTGAGTTTCTTAATCTAAGTGTACACATTTTGTTGCACTTTCCAAAATTTGTTTGCTTGTTGACACTTTTTGTAATGTATTTATTTTAATTTTTATATTGTTAAATATAAAAAAATAATAGAAAATTAATGTGTCATTACCAAATCTATCATCCTAATTTTAATATTATATATATTTTATACTCATTTTAATCTTTATCTTAATATATAACAAATCAAAATATTTAATCCTTATTTTTTCGTTTCTCACTTATTAAATAATAATTTTTTCCATTTATCTCCTGTTAAATAATAATATTAACTCACATTTTTCTGTTTTTCTCTGCTATTAAATAAAATTATATTACAGCTAATTTTCTCACTTCTCTCTTTAATATATATTTTTAACTATTTATTTATTTTTCCATTATGAATACTCATTTAGTATTTTATTAATCCAATCTTATGTAATACACATGTTTCTATCCTAATAATAAATAAAAAAAAAACAAACTAAAATGTTATAATAAGTAAATAGTACATCAAAGTTATTTTTTTAAGACATGTTAACGACTTGATGTGTTAACAAGTTGTATCATATTTATTTAACCTGAGTAATACATTGGTTTATTCAGCCTGTGTAATACACGAGCTTTTTTAAAGACATGACTTTTTTTATTACTTAATACATAAAATTACATTTATTTAACCCGTGTAACACACGAGTTACTAACTTAGTATATTAATAATCGACTATATCTTACTTCAAATAAATGATTTTAGTTAATGTCACACATTATTCTCTCTTTTAATTTATTAATTAATATTAATATATTAAATTAAAATCCATTTGATTAAATACAAGTAATATTATTGATGTTAACCTTATCTTTATCTTTAATTTAATTTATTTTATTATATAATAAATAACAACATTTGAGGACACATGCCATTTTCAGGTGTTTTCTTACCTTTATTTTTCTGTTTGTCTCTTCTATCATATTATAATAAAATCATAATTACCCCTCTTCTCTCTCCTGTAAAATAATATCATTACATCAAAATTCCCCGCTTGATCTCTTATTTTTTTAAATATTTCTTATCTTTACTATTTCTTTTGTTTTTTCGTTTATTAATAACAATTGATTCAACCACGTGTAATACACATATTTCTGAGTGAATAATAAAGATAAAAAAAAGCAAAATGTTATTACCCATGCAACACAAATTTCTAACCAAATAATAAATAAAAAAAAGTAAAATTCTATAATGAGTTAATAGTAAATCAAAGTTTATTTATTTTTTTCAAAAACACATATTGAAGAGTGTATACATTAACCCATTGCATTATATTTATTCAACCCGTGTAATATACGTGTTTATTCAACCCGTAGAACTCATGAGTTTTTTAAAGATGTAACTTTTTTAGTAATTCATATATAAAATTATATTTATTCAATCAGTGTAATAAATGAGATTCTAACCTAGTTACAATATTATAATTTTCTTAATAAATAACACCTCGTATTTTTATACGACATAACTATAAAAAAATAAAATCACTTTATACAAATAATGCAAATAAATATATTAAACTACTAGATTATACCTCGGGAACGTCCTGAGGTTGAGAAATCTAATATGACATATCAATTTTATATATGAAATAGAATGATGCGCTTTACAGTTACATGTAAGAAAGCTTCGGGTAACACCTAACCTAAAACAATATACAATGTATCTCCAATGTTAACGCCTAACCTTGAAAAATTTATAACTCTAATATTAATACCTAACCTAAAACAATGTACAACTATGCTAAGACATGTTGAAAATAGAATTCATATTTAATGATTTGAACATGATAAGTGACTTGCCTATACATGATTAATAAATTACCTGAACACTTTGTGTTTTTTCCTGTATGAACAAAACCCCACAAAAAGTAGTCGTGTTTTTTCTCCGTGTTTTATATAACACTATGGTACTCGTTGGAAAGATAATAAAACGCTCATTAATTTGGTGTAATTTTTTTATTTAAAAAATATCGTACATAAAAGATGGGTCAAGTTATTCTACACAGTGTAACAAAAATGAGAAGGGTGAGAAGGATACAAAAAACACAATAGATCATGAAATATGACACAATGAACCACAAAATATAACACAGTGCCAAAAAATATAACACAATGTTGAAGAAAAAAGACACAATGAATCGAAAAATTACACAATGATGAAAATAAGAAAAAGACACAATGATATAACGCATATTCTAAAAACTAAGAGCTAAACCCCAAAAAACGAAGACCTAAAAACTAACGTCGTAGGGTTCGATAAGACGGTTCCAATACCGCTTGAATTACTTCAATCGGAGTCCGTTTGATATCCTTCTTGTTACTTCCTATTTTTTTCTTTCACTGTGTATTTGATCCTAACCATATAAAAGATACTAACGTTTAAAAATTATGGGAGGAAACATGAGAGAGAAAAATCCAATTTTGTTTTTAATTTTTTTTCCTAAATCAATTAATGCCACATGGCACACTCAAGGGGGAGGATGCCCTCTTTGAATGCCATGTGGGATTTATTGCTTTCGATTATTATAATAGGTATATTGCCGATGAAGCCTGGCTCAATTGGTAAAAATTGGGGGAGCGAGAGTGGAGGTGACGTGGAGGTTGAGGGTTCGATTTCTGTCGGAGCCATATTTACCACATATGGGGGTTCCACCTGGGGAGATCCCCAATCCAAGTGGGATGAGTAATCAGTACAGGCTGGCCTAGGGTGTTAGCCGGAGCTCCACCGGTTACACCACCTGCCGTTAAAAAAAATACATTAATCCACTTTATTTATACACACATATATATATATACTAATAAAATATTTTAATTAATGTCACTTGTCATTTTATTCTTTAACTTGTTAATAATATTATTTTTATTATTAATATTATTAAATTATTAATATATAATCTTTATCTTTACTAATTTTCATATTAAATCATAAATTTTCTCTTCTTTATCCTATTTAATAATAATAATATTTTTTTTTCTCTCGTATCAAATAAAAATGTCGAAACTTTATTTTCCACTTCTCTCTCATTTATATAGTCTATTTTCTGGCGTATTCATAACCATTTAATATTTTATTGATCCAACCTCGTGTATTACACATGTTTCTAACGTATAATAAATAAAAAAAAAACTAAAATGTTATGATAAGTAAATAGTACGTTAAAGTTTATTCCTTAGAGACATCTTGTTAACTGATTGTGCTAACCAGTTAGTCGTTACATTATATTTACTAAATTTGTGTGACATGGGTTTATTTAGATCGTGCCATACATGGGTTTTTTTAGAAGATATAATTGTTTTATTAATTAATATGTAAATTTACATATATTCAACTCATGTAATACACGGGGTTGTAACGTGTGTATATATATGACAAAATAATTATATTTTTAGTAGTTTATCATAATAAAGATAACTTTTTTTTTTCAAATAACCACCATCTTTGTCCCATCATAGTTCATACTAATTATCCTATTTATTAAATTGACAAGATAGTGAAGAATGAAAGGTTATGAGCACTGACTACCGTAGCGACGGTAAAAGGGTGGCCGACACCCACTCCGACGACCACAATCTCCACCAGGCAAAGAATTAAATACCATCATCATACAACAATCACCACCGTGGTCATTGACTTAGGGTGGCCGGCACCCACTCCCATTGTCACTTTCTAGTCCTTTCTTTCGCTCCGATCTAAATATCTCTCTCTAAATGCTGAGAGAACAGTGTGTATGTGTGTTTGTCGATTGAGAAAAGTAGAAAGAAAAAAGAGCATGGGGTTACGCGTGTCTATACAAGCGGCAATCACCTCTTACCGTCAAAGTAGAAAGAAAAAAGAGCATGAGATGACAGTGTCTATACAAGCAGCAATCACCTCTCACCGCCCAAATGACCCAATAACAAAACACCACTATCATAGTTTATTGTTCATCAAGTTTGTTTATTAACTGATAGGATAATTATCCTATCTATTAAAGAGTGGTGGATTTGAATACTGATTTTCAAAATGAATAGGATTGTTTTTTCTACGGATGATGTTTTTATGCTATTTGAGGCATCTCCTTTGTCATACGGCCTTCTAAAAACCCACACATTTCAACCGGATCTAATTTAGATCAAAATCATCAAATGTTTTAAAATCATTCAATATCACATCTATACCTATTCAGTTAACTAATATTTTATTTTTTTTTCTTTCCTGTTTTTCTCATTTACAAAGGACTCTTAAAAATATAAAGAAAAATAAATATGAATGAATATAAGCATCTAAACATGGAGAATAAATGAAAAATGAATACCTAAACTATACTCCTGCTTTAAAACATGAATTATAGTGACATAGAACTATAATAGTGACATATAGAACTATATGAAATGTATGTGTCCGTTTCTAGTTGCACACGCTCTTTAACTTGTCATATCAGTAATATTTCTATTTGTTCAGAAAGGTACATTTAGACACGACCCCTTGTTACTGCTATTTATGCACATTGTAATATCGGTCTATCGTTGTTTTTTCAGGCTCGAAGACAAACCGCTCTTTCTAAAAGGAGAAACCGAAACAGAATGCTTAGCTGACCAAGAACCAAACGACAATAACCATCTCGTCAAAATGGCAAAAGTCGTCGTTCGGCTCCTACCCATTTGGACGACACTGCTAATGTTCGCCGTAATCTTCCAACAACCAACAACTGTTTTCATAAAACAAGGAATGTCGATGAAAAGAAACATTGGAGACAGCTACAAGATCCCTCCTGCCACCCTCCAAACCGCCATCACCATATCCATAGTCCTTCTCATGCCATTCTACGACACCATCTTCATCCCCTTCACCCGCTTCATCTTACAAAACGAGAGTGGGATCACTACAATGCAAAGAATCGCCACAGGAATGGTCCTTTCTGTCATCGCTATGGTATTAGCAGCCACTGTTGAAATGAAGAGGCTGGATTCGGAACCAGAGACACTAAACATATTCTGGCTGTTGCCGCAGTATGTATTGTTGGGTGTTTCGGATATTTTTACAGTGGTTGGAATGCAGGAGTTTTTTTACAGTGCAGTGCCGGAAGAGATGAGGACAATGGGGATCGCT
Source organism: Ambrosia artemisiifolia (assembly GCA_032199755.1). Classification (NCBI taxonomy): domain Eukaryota; kingdom Viridiplantae; phylum Streptophyta; class Magnoliopsida; order Asterales; family Asteraceae; genus Ambrosia; species Ambrosia artemisiifolia. The sequence continues at coordinate 34,493,778 of CM063529.1, forward strand.
CTGTATTCAAGCGTGTTTGGAGTGGGGAGCTTTCTGAGCGCGTTAATGGTGTATTTAGTTGAATATTTTACGACCTCCGAACAGGGGAAAGGGAACTGGTTTTCTGATGATATGAGGGAAGCAAGACTTGACAGATATTATTGGCTGCTGGCAGGTTCAAGCACTTTAAGCTTGATGGTGTTTGTTGTACTTTGTACATTTCATAATACAATACCGAATCTAGCCTTTCCTGAGCCTGCTGAAACTGAGCTATAAATCGGAGATAACTCGTTAGAAGGTGTCCTAAGGTTGTGGCCTCAAGAACACCCTTCGACAGTCAAGTCAGTACAAAATATGTCACAATACACATCTATGTATAATTTATTAATATATGTATCTAAATTCTAAAGGGGTTCAAGAATCTGTACACAAGATACAAACTTTAATGCATAATTAAACAAGGGCATGCAGCATTTCATTATGGCTGTATAAAACAATCGGTTACTCGAAAAACTTCAGTCGATAATAGTTTGGCAGGACACTCATTATCGACTAGACAAATACAACATTAATACTGGGACATTGTGGGTCAAATGATAAATCTACATATGTTCCATATCTCTATTACTTGGCAAGCCAACAAAACAGAAAAGGAAAACATGTTCAAGAAATTTCAAGATACCTTAACTACAAAGACGTAGATACTCTTGGTTCATGATTTTAAGGAAATGAACAAATGGAATCATGCATTTAGTTGGCATCTTCGTCAAAGCTCAAGTTCAGTGCCTGTAACTTGAATCCAGAGTTTTGTATGATCTCAACCAGATTAGAAGCCACTCCGGTAGCCTGCACTGTTGTTTTCTTCTTCAACTAAAACGAAACAAATAACGGGTCAATTTGTATACAAAATTAGATGACTTCCTACTGAATAAAAAAATCTTTGAAGGATATAATACAAAAGATCAGTTCACCTCGACACTTGCAATACCCTCGAGAACTTGAACCCTTAAGTTTGAGATGCCATCCGTCTCCTGAAAGAGAAAAAAAGGGATGCACATTTGCATAACTCAAGAGGTTGCAAACAGATAAAGTTCCAAAATAAATGGCAAATTTGCCGCATTTAAGATAACTATTCTAATGTTGGAATCAACAGAAAACCTCCAAACAGTTGAGATAAATATGCTAATGTTACTAGTACAACACATATGAAACAATGGCTCAGTATAACATATTGTCATTGGCATTAAGATATGAAATTTATCCAGCGTGTCAAACGGGAGGTGATTTGTACGCCACCAAATTTGACACACCATTTGTTTACACATGTAAAACACCACAAAAACATGATTTAGAGGTGTGTGGAGTTTTCTTTGGTGGTACACGTATCATTTTACATTCTGCATACAGATTAAAGTTGGAGATAGGTTAACTTTTACCTCTAGAGCACTTGTTACAGAAGGAATGGTTGCTTCACTCATTGTTCCCTCAGCCTCCATATACAAAAAAGATAAAAGATCGTTAGTGTGGTTGAATCAAACTGGATAACAAATACACGAGTATCTTAGATAAATGCTAACCAAATTATTTTTCTATAACCACAAGACCCGTTTCCAGAAAACTCACGGGACCCCACCAATACCCTGCTACTAATCAACATGACCAAATTACGTTTAGATAAAATGTTGTTATGAAACCAACTTATTTTTTTATAATCATGAGAACCCGTTTCCATAAAACTCACAGGACCCCACCAATACCCTGGTAATAACCAACATGACAACCAATAGGACCAAATTATTTTTAGACAAAATGTTATGAAACCAAATTATTTTTTGATGATCATGAGGCCCAGTTTCTGAAAAAACTCGCAGGACCCCACAAATACCCTGCTAACCAACAGGACAACCAATAGGACTAGGTAAAATGCAGCTCGCCCTAACATGCGGTGGGCGGTGGCAGGTGGCCCTCAAAGGTGTTAAAGGCAGAAAACCATTGAAAGCTGGATTCAAATCCTAGTCCATTGCGAAAAGAACTCAAGCTCATATCACAATTCACCACCCCATCCCCAGTCCCCTTGAAGGTATGAAATGAAGATCTTAAATCTGTCACAGATGTGCAACTCATTTTCACGGACGAACTGAAACCATTGCAAGGTATGAGATTTTTCCCACATTGATCGATTGTATAGACAACGAATGTGGGGTTTATACTCTATAGACCAAATGAGCTCTCTCATCCTCCTTACAAAACTAGTCCGTCCGGTAAGGTAACCCAGTTGGTCTAAAAGCTCAAATCTTGGTTTAAAAAAGCACGCCACCCGAGGCGCTAGGAAAAGCACTTTTTTTGGCCCGAGGCGCTCAACTACATGAAGCGCTATGAGGCGCCGTCTCAGTCAAAATTAGGGTTTTTTGGGCCAAAAGTCAAAATCAGTTTTTTTTAAACGTGTTTCGGCTTCAATGTATGTTTAACGAAGTGTTTAAGTGTGTTTTATAATTATGTTATTATGTTTAGGATTGATTAACAAGTAGAATATGTAGTATTGACTTGTATAAGTAATTTTTACTCTTTTTTACCTTGGGAGCCTCACATACGTGAAGCTCTCCCCTCGGATTTTGGAACCGAAACGCCTTGGACGCCTCGCGCTTTTTTAAACCAAGCCTCATATGTGTTGCCCATACAACAGACCCATACCTTGCAATTAAGTCTCTATTCTCTAACACTAAAATTTCTCCTTTATGTTGGATTTGCAATCCAAAATACGTTCCATTACAATTTAATTTCAGTGCACAACAAAATGCAATTAAAATATTAGTAGAACAATAATAATTACCTGAAAGAACATAGTAAGGACATCAGAAGGTGAAACAGGAACAGTAACAGTAACAGTGGACTCAACATCTTGTTCTTGTTCAGGAACCAGTGTTTGTTCTTGTTCTTTAGCTACAGAACACCTTATCTTCTTCAAATGCAAGAATCTTGTTTGGAAGTTAGGATAAGAATTTGGAATGTTAATGCTGATGCAATGATTGGACAGTTGGAGTGGAATGGGTAAAGAAAAGGATGATAGGGTGTTTGGGTTTTTATGGTGTTTGGAAACAGTGTGATAAGAGATGGAAGATGATGCAGAAACAGTTGCCATTATTATTATTGTTGTTGTTGTGTTGCTATATTATGAGTTATGTTATCATCCTATCCGGTACAAGTATTCCATTCCTACAAGTGTTATCATCAGTTGGGATTTATGTACAACTTTTTATGCGTATGGTACAACTTTTAAATTATTTTCCCCTGCCACTCCTAAACTAACCGAACGCTAACCCAATTAGTTTTTAGCTAACATGTCACCTTTTTTAGTGACGCGGCATGTTGATGTGTCGCTAAAAGGGTGCCACTTTGGAAAAAAAAAAAACAGCTAGTTTGGAAGTGGAAGAGGAAAATAAGTTGCAAGTTGAAAGCAGTCGTTAGAAGTGGCAGCGGCTAATATGTGATAATTGAGGTTATTAAAATACAACCACCCTTTATTTAAAAGTAAAAAAGAGTACAAATAAAAAAGTTAAACAACCGATTCTAAGTTCCAAACCGTAAGCCAAACTGAAAAAACAAATTGTTTACCAAACCGTATGAATCTTAAACTAGCCAATTCTTTGTTCCAAAGCGTAAATCAAACTATAAAATCAAATCGTGAACCAAACCATATGAATCCTAAACCAGCGCAGCGCATACTGGCTGACTTTGGGTATGGTTGGTTTCAACATTTTACAGAGACCGCCATCTAAAGTTATGTTACTTGATTACGGAGACCACCATTTGTTTTCAGTAGACTAGGGTTCGCTATACAGAAAGTGGTGGCTGCGCAGCTTGTTGCCCGTCTACCCGCTATTTTGATGTAATGTTCGTTGTTATGGAATGAAAATACTCATGTTAAATCTTAATTTCTTATCATGTTTTGAGCATTTTCCCGAGTAAATAAGACACACTTAGAAAAGATGTCTTCACATTCTACATTAACATAACAATTAACATAGTCAGGCATATTTACCTACAGTTATTCAGTACATTGATCAATTTGCACAAATACATTCTCATGCTACACAAAAAAAAGCGACAAATCGATCCCTTACAACGCCTTTTAAATTATCTCCTCTCCACTTCCTCTTGAACCTCACCAACTGTAGACAAAATAGATATACATTAGTTTTCATAAAAATACCGAATAACGATATTTGTAACTCATTCTTACCCTGGAGATGTATTCCCATATTCGCTTGAGCATCGGCTTCAGTATTGAACTCCTTTCAAATATCATAAAAAAAGGTTATAAGACGATGTATCATTTGTAAGTTACCGAGTTTTTAAAAAACAACTGAAGTACAAACGCATACCCTTTCTACATGACAAATCTGGAAAGATGCAAACTTATGTTTCAACTCCTTCGCTACTTTGCACAAGCTTGTCATGTTCTCAGTTTTGGTTTTCCATAGACCGTTTACCTGTAGGCAAACGGTTGATTACAATTTCAAGATTTGCCGAATAGAAATCTCGCAATCTCATATTTATTTACCTGCATACAAACAAGTTTGGAGTCCCCTTGCACCCTAATATGCCTAAATCCTCTCTCGAGAGCATATCTCAGTCCTAAAATGACTGCCCGGTATTCAGCAACATTGTTTGTTGCAACGCCCAAACCTTCGCGCAAACGATAAACCTACAAAATTTCAAATTCAGACACCAGAATACTGCAAAAAAAAAAAAACACGCATGATTGATATTAGTATATACTATGAGAGTGCTGGGATTAAGTGTATACCAGACTTCCATCTATCGAACGCAACACGGCCCCAGCACCAGATGGTCCAGGGTTTCCTTTTGATGCACCATCAAATTCGAGAATACATGAGCACTGAAAACGGTAAACGCATTAATAAATGCAGCAGAAGGACAAAAGCACAAAAACTGTATCATCGAGCGAGACAAGATAACTACTTAATCATTACACGACAACCATTTCAGTCAGACATGCTAATTACTGTTAAGATTAAATGATATAAAACCTCACACCATAAGCAGAAACCGGCAGAGTCTCCATAAAGCTTTCTAATTCAGGTAACTTTCTCTGAGAGCCTTCTGAATTAGAAGTTGATCCAGCTTTCTTCTGTACAAAAAAAGACGTCGGAAAAATAAATTTTAGCAGGATTGCCATAACCGAAATGCAACACACTACAACTTTAAGTAAAGCGTTACCTTCATCCAGTTATCGGCAGGATTCCTAGTTCCAGCTTTACCATTCACGGAAGACGGTTGCTGAAACAATACCAAATTATACATTGTCTTAAGAGGCTTGTTGTTACACAGTTACACACATGTATAGCTGAAATCCGTTAAGTAAACGAGTATGCTATGAAAATTAGGAATGAAAATGAAAGAAATAGTCAAACCTGAAAAGGACAGGGAGCAAGTTGACCAAAAAGTTGACTTTGTACATCCGAGGCACCAATAGAATATATTGCATTGCTCAGCCCGTGTGTGGCAAGATATTCCTCAGCAGCCTTAGGCAATCGATAGCCTTTGAAAACAGCAACATTGGGTCCATATAGCTAACAATATCAAGAAATAACTACAATAAGTGGCACATATAGTTTTTGCAAATACAATAATTAACTTGAGTTTACTATTTATATAGACGGTAAATGTCTTAATTGGCAATGGCATACAAGGTTTCCAAACTAACTGCAAGTCTGCAGCACAACCAAAGGGAAACAAATCTACTAGTCAACGCCGTCATGTAAACAGCTAAAAATTAAGTTTCATAAATGGTTTGAGAGACAACTTCTCCTCGATCAAAAAGCCATTGTTATTCACTTGCTTGGTTTTGAAAGGAGCGCGAGGCACTCCGAAAAAGCATCAGGGGCTTGAGGCGTTGCCCCATGTACTTACTGGTCAAAATTAAAGTCGTTAGGAGAGTGAAACTAAAGTGATGAAGAAATAATGAAAGGTTTACTAGATAAAAAGGTTTATACGTAAAACAAACGAGTTGCACCAGGGCGGAGCCAAGGTTTACCCGGTGGGGTGGGGGCCTAGGCACCGCCTCAAATTGATACCACGAGTAGGGAGCTTGCAAAATGTTCTAAGAGGCCCCCTCCGAAATACTTGCTAGAATCCCAGACAAACCGAACACCTTCGGTGAGTAGGAGCTTTGAAATTAGGCACACCCAAGATTTTAAAATGGGGAATTAGTCTAAGTGAAGCATGTTTTCAGTAAACCCTTAGAAATTTCACTAAAAAATCCTTGATCCGCCACTGGCAGTCGTATAAAAATACCCCTATCCACTTTGACCCGCTTGTTTGGTCTCCTAGCTGACAAAATATCTGGAATCCGCCACTGAAAACGCTACTTCTGGTTGCAAATAAAGCTTATCTGGTTCTACATAGAGCAACACCTAGACTACACGACAGGCAAGTCTCGCACTGCGGCTTTCGGGACCTAAACGCCTCCCATTCGTTTAACCAATATTCATTGTATTCACAAAAAAAGTTTGCTACTTGCTAGGACAGCCAGTATGTATTCTATGATTCCTATATTTTACAAATCAAAAGTACTATATTTGACACACAAACTAACATAACTTTTATAACAAATAAAGCCCAAACAAAAAACAAAAAACAAATGTCCATTTAATAATATCTTACCAAAGGCTGAAAATCATTATAATTTTTGTACACACCAACAATGTCTCCTTTCCTTACAACATAAAACACATCCTTCTCATCCTCCATTAATAACAACAATTTCCCCTGAAACCATGTCCAAAACATGAGTTAATAACAGTATGATCACACATGCAAGTTTGAAAAAGATTAGATTTTTAACAGGTTCAAGATTCAAAATCTTGAACTAGAGTTTTGTAAGTAAAGAACATTGGTTAAAGTGTAAATAATGGTTAGATTAGTAAAGGGTGTGTGCAGTTGTGTAAAGGGTGGTTGAGATTAAAGTGTTGAGAGCAGAAGATGTTGGTTTACCTTTTAGATTTGAAGTTTTGAAGAAGATGGATGTGATGGTGAGGTTAGGGTTTTGGGTTCTTTTTTCAGGAAAGTATGTTTGACTGGTTTTTTTCTTTTTTCTGCTTTATCATCCTCCCCTTACTAAAATAAATAAAAAAAAATAAACAAAACGAGATTCGGAGCGGGAGAAATGGGTGTCTTTTTTCCTTTTTTGTTAAGTTAATAGCTAAAATCGTCCCTGAGGTTTGGTCACTTTTCCCACTTCAGTCCAAAACCCAAACCTTTTATATCTGGGTCCTCAATTTTATTTTTTTTGCCAAACTCGTCCCTAAAAAGGTTTGGGTTTTGCTAAATTCGTCTTTGAGGTTTGGTCACTTTTGTCACTTCAGTCCACAACTTAAACATTGTCAGGGACGCATTTGGCAAGAAAAATAAACCTTAAGGACCCAGATGTAAAAGGTTTGGGTTTTGAACTGAAGTGACAAAAGTGATCAAACCTCATGAACGATTTTGGCTATTAACTTTTTTTTTAAGGTTAACTTCCATTAAAACATAAAGGAACCTTATTCTTATTCCAAGGAGGAATAAAGACCTGAAAATGAGTACAATTACATTATATCACAATTACACCATTTTTCCCAATTTAAAATACCCCGACGTGTCCTGTGTTTGTACCAAAGAAAACTCAAAGCTTTGACATCGGATATAATGTCCATCACGTTAACCTCCTTATTTGAAAATATTTTCTCGTTTCTAGCTTTCCATAACCTCCAACTCGTAATGATGAAAATGCCTTGTAATACGATCTTCTTTTCTCCACTCGTGCCATAATGCTCGAAAGCCTGAGCTATATTTTTCACCGAAAAAGCGAACATCGTAGGAATACGACACCATAAAGAAACTTCATGCCACACCCCAGCCGCGATAGCACAACCGGTAAGAATGTGATCTATGGACTCCACACCGTCCTCGCACATAACACACATATCATCATGAACCATAATGTGCCTCTTTTGCATCGCAGTCTTGGTAGGCAAACGATCTTAAAAAGCACGCCACATAAAAATATTGCATTTCGCCGGAACCCATTTGCACCACTTGAACCTGAAAGTCTCTTCGTTGCAACCGTGTAACCATCTTTTAACCGTAGCGACCGAAAAGTGATCAGACTTAGGATCGTTCCAAACCCAATCGTCTTCTCGCTCGGCCAAGGATACCTCGACCAGTCGACCCTCCAAATCCTGACGAAGTTCCACCTCTTCCAAAGAAACAATAGCCCTTTTCCAACTCCACTTAATCACAAATCCCTGGTCTGTACATTCGCACTTATTAGAAACCAAACATTTCTTGTTTTTCTCTAGAGTAAATAAACCTGGGTAGCAATCCTTTAACGGTACATGGGTTAGCCACGGGTCGAGCCAAAAGCGCAAAGTTCTACCATCTCCAAGCCGACCCTTAAACATAATAAACGCCCCACCCCTGCAACTTTGATCTTGATACAATACGAAACTATATTCTTCCAAACCCCGGTAACACCATTATTAACTGGAAGAAAGCCCCATTTTCTATCCAAGCCATGTATAGAATCCACCACCCTACGCCATAGAGCATTAGATTCGGTGACATACCTCCAACACCATTTTAACAAAAACGCCTTGTTACATTCATCTAATCTGGCCAAACCTAGGCCGCCTTCTTCTTTATGAAGCGTCACTTTTTCCCAAGCGACACAAGCCATTTTCCTCACCTCTTCAGACCCACCCCACAGAAAATTTGTCACAACCCGACCAGGTGGGGCCTGGACGTTACGACAGTTTGGTAACAGACTTGCACAACGGAAGCAACGTCGACTAATATTTAATATTTGTACAAGTTTTAGTCGTAAAATAATACAAATACAATTTAAAATATAAGTAAATCTAATGCGAAGACGAAGCGCGGCGGTCGTCGAAGCAGTGTAGTCCCTTAGTCGATCCAATCTCTATCCCGCTTATCTCTAGATGCTCTAACCGCAACACATATAGCCGAACCTTCTAACCAAATAACCTCTAGTCCGCTACTAGCTATCATATACCTTGTGTTGCCATCCAATCATCCGCAGTACCTGAACACATGCTTAAAAAGAGTTGGGTCAGCAAAATATGCTGGTGAGTCCGTGTAAGTAGTTCACTGGATCCAAAAACAGTTTATCATTTCATAAACAAGTTTACACAGTTTAAACAGTTTAACACACGTGATGTACAAGCGACACCTCAACCCTAACACTAGATCTATCTACTGCCATTATAGATCTACAAGGCATAATATATGCCGCAATGGTTCCATAACCGTCGTGGAGGGTTTCCCGGGCCCTTACGTCCCGAGTCCACTTTGCGTGGGGGTTTCCCCAAGTAGTACTACCCATATATTAAGTCGGCTCACCTCCGAGTTAATGAGTGTCAAGTATATCCAGCAGCCCAGTATCTTGTCACATCACAACAGTTTTATAAAATAGAAGCATGTATTCACCCCAAAACAGTAAAACAGAAAAAGGGGAAGTACACGAACTCACCTTAGCAGCGTAACACGTCACGTCTCATAATCATATGGCATTCCCAGTCACGATCCCATCTATCTATTTGCTGGCAAGAACCTACTCGATGTTTATAAATGTTAGTGCGTGTAACCAATCTCATAGTTACACGTGTGGGTGGCTAGGATCTTTACTTATACTCGTAAGTTATTTATCGTACCAATTTATTATTGTTAACTAAGTATTCAAGGTTCATGTCATGGTGTTTATGTAATCTTACAAGGTTTCATGTAGTGGGTCTATAACGAAAGTATACACAATTGTCTAATATCTCAATGTCCTATGCTTCGTTACTATGTTCTTATGTCTAAATCCTCCTCATTAATAGATAATGTCCCAATCTATAGTTTATCTTCTTGTATCCGAATGATATGTTTCACGTGTTAGTGTTTAAAGTCTTGTATACTATCATCTTAATTGTAAGACTATATGTCCATAACATGTACTAGTATCTAATGTGTCCAAATGATTTCTCTTATGTCCAATGTCCCATGTCTCACCATCACCACTTATTCTTATATCTCATTCATCATCATTCAATTATAAGTCCTTTTATATTAATGTCCAACTGTTATGTTCCTCATTTATCGACATCTCAATTCAGTCAATGGTTATGATACAAATTTATCTATTTCCTAGTTCTCACATAATAGTAATATAATCACAAGTACATTATTTAGCTTGCTTTGGTCGTGTCGGGTCGGGTCGAATATGTTAGTCAAGTCCCACACGTGCACATACAAAACGAGTATAAGAATATCACTTAGATGACTCGGATTCTCGTCCATACCTCTCGGGTCTCCTCAGTTGACCGAGCCTCCTTTCCTTTGACTTCTGTTGACCTGTGTTGACTAGGTTCCGTCTGTTGACCGGGTCAGACCAGGTTGACCCGGCTCTCGATCCGTAACCTTGCTACTACCATGAATAATTCATCACAATCACCGCCATAACCCTACTGACCATCTCCCACCTCCATTTTGTAACTCATTACAACCACCAATGATCCTAACATCACCACCACTGTCATCCCCCAAATCGGAACCTATACCTACTCTACAACCACCATCGTTGCCCCTGTCATCATTCTCACCAAAACCCAGACCAGACCCACAACCTGATTATCATCGGGAACCACCACCGATAACCAGCCATCGTTCCTGAGACCAACCCCTAAATCAAAAACCCTAACCTGAATAGAAGTCGTCGCCGCCGCCGCCGCGTCCTTACCTTCTTCTCTCTCTACGGTCTCCTCTGTTCGCGTCTCTTTCTCCCTCTACCGCCCTCTCTCTCTAAAGATCTGGTTTCTCTCTCTGTCTCTGTTTCTGTATGGGAACCGGGTGATGTGTGTCGATTTATAAAGAAAGGAGGGGTGAGTGTGTGTGTTGGTTGGGGAAATGAAGCCGCCGGAGCTCCGCCTTGGCGGTGGCCGGAGCCACCCGGCTCCTTTCTTCTTCAAACTCCCTGTCTCTCTCTATCATATTGTGTGTGTGTGTTTAATAGTACAACAGGGAAGGGAATGGGTGGTGGGTTGGGGTTTTATAAGAGGTTGTATTTGATGGTTTTCTAAACCATCCAATGGTTTTCTAAAATGTTGTGGCAACATGTGGGGAGGACAAGTGTCCTCCCCTTGTGACTAAGCAAGGGGCTCGGGTGCGGGTTCGGGTTCGTTACGGTTATTAGTTCGGTCTCTTAACGCGTATTTTCTAATAATATTTTATACCTTATGGTTCGGTTTTCTGTTTCGCGCATAAACTTATTATTCGTTATTCGTTCTTGGTTTTTATTATAAAGAAATTTTATAAAGTGCTAAAAATTTCTAGGCCCTAGGTGTTACAAAATTTCTCATGAATTGTTCAAGTTTATTAATGACACTAACCGGGGCCTTAAATAAGGATAAGTAATACGTAGGGAGACTATCCAAAACCGACTTTATCAACGTGGCCCGCCCACCAATAGAGATACTATTTGCCTTCCATTTAGATAAACGCTTTCTAAACGAGTTCACCACTGGATCCCAATGACCAATTCTGTTCATATTGGCGCCCACCATAATACCCAGATACGAAAACGGTAAAACACCGAAATTACAACCCAGTCTATTAGCCATATGCGCAACATCATCCTGTCGTCTCCCCACTCCATATAAAACTGACTTATGGATATTTATTTTAAGACCAGAACATAGGTAAAATATCCGCAAGATCCTTTTCATATTATAAAAATTGAACACTAACCACTCGCCCATCAACATAGCGTCGTCTGCAAAAAGAAGGTGAGTGATAATCGCCCCCCCAGGCAAACGAATACCATCAAAACCCCCGCTTGAACAAGCTTTTTTGACCATCTCTGAAAAAGCCTCCATAACAAGAATAAATAAAAACGGTGATAAAGGGTCACCTTGGCGAATGCCCTTCTGACAAGAAAACTGAAATATAGGCGAGCCATTAATCAAAATAGACGCCTTAGTGTTGGGACAAAGAGGATTGACGAAACCACCTTTTGATAACCTTAGTCTATTTCATATCTGCCTAAGTATAGAACTGCTGAAGAACAAAAGAAGAAGTACTGAAGAACAAACACCAAAGTACTGAAGAGTAAACTCATCAGAAGTTCTGAAGTCTAACCAGACATTTCACTGAAGAACTGCTGAAGACAAACTGCTCATCAGCAGTTTGTCACTCATCAGCACTTTGCATCAGAAGCTTCTAACCGACTGAAGATCAGCAGTTTTGATTATTATATAGTTTTGTTAAAGTCTTGATTTCAAGTTTCAATGTACAGACTGTAGTAACCTTATCTTAGCATAATATCTTTGTTAAATATCTTAGATTACTTCAGACTACAGTTTAGTACATTAGTCTATAAATAGATGAGTTTGTTCATCTATTTTCATATGTGATTTTGTGTAATACCTTTGAACTTAAATTGAAATCCTTCGGGCTTTAAACTTATAATTCCATTTCACATCTGAGAAACATAAATTGCTATTACTGCTTTATACTTGAACTGTTTACTGTTTCTCATTTATTATTCAGTCAATGGGGAGTAATAACTCCTCATCAAAGTGATCTTTTAGACCTTTGAACACTTGTATTTCCGCTGCTTAATAACTCACATATAAATCTGATAACACATAAGTGTTCATAAAACTAAGCCACTGATCCAACACTTAGAAGCAGAAATAATACCTTTTATCCATTTGCACCAAGTAGGAGAAAAACCCATCTGCTCGAGAATAGCCAACAAAAACCCCCAGTTCACGTTATTGTAAGCCTTTTCAAAGTAGACTTTGAACATAAATAATTCCCGGTTATTTTTCTTTGCCCAATAGATGATTTCATTCGTAATCAAAGGACCGTCCAATATATATCTACCAGAAAGAAACGCCGACTGGGTTTATGAGACAACCAAATCCATCACCCCTTTGATACGATTAGCTAACACTTCAGAAACCACCTTATTAATACAACCGATTAAACTAATCGGCCGAAAATCTCCAAGCTCAGTCGGTTCCACCTTCTTCGGTATCAAGGTAATAAACGAAGAACCAGTTCCGGGGCTGAACTGACCATACTCGAAAAAATAACTACAAATGTCAATAAAATCTGCTTCAAGAAGACTCCAAAACTTTTTAATAAACCGGAAGTTAAACCCGTTTGGACCTGGAGCTCCACCACAATCCCAAACCGCCTCTTTAATCTCCTCAAGTGTAAATGGAACAGAAATCTTTGCAGCAACATCACTAGGTAATCGCTTAAAACTGTCGCAAGAAAACCGAGGGCGCGTGTTCAACTTTTCAACGAACTTACTCCTGAAAAATCTCAACGCCTCTCTTTTAACAATGTTCGGAGTAGTCACCCATTCACCATCTACCATCAAACCCGGAATACTATTCGCAACCCTCCTATTATTAATAACCTCGTGAAAGAACCTAGTGTTATCATCTCCGTCAGTCGCCCACTTACATCTCGCTTTTTGGCGCAAATCCTTGCTTCTCAATCTATCCAACTCAAACAATCGTCTCTTTATCTCTTGGATCGACCAGAGATCTTCTTCACTTAATTCTTTGATCTCCATAATAGTCTCAATATGGTGTAACTCTTGTTCCAAAATGCGCTTTTCCTCCAATTCACGGTTCAAACAATCATCCTTCCACGCATTAATATCATGTCGTAAACGTCTAAATTTCTCCATCAGACGCTCATCCGAAGTGCCTTCTACCTGTGCATCCTTTAAAATGCCAGCAACCACCTCGTGAAAATCATCTCTTTCTAGCCATGAGTTGAAAAAACTGAACGGTTTCGAGCCGAAGTTTCCTGAAACAAGCTTCAAAATAAGCGGGGAATGATCTGATTTATCTCTGCACAACGCTCTATATTCCGCGGAAGGCCACTCCATAAAAAAATCACAATTAACTAGAATACGATCGATCCGACTTAACTTATTCCCAGCTGCAAACGTGAACTTCCTACCACGTAAACCGTATTCATGAAGATTCGCTCTATCAATAAAATCGTTAAACTCTTGGGAAGACGACGCATGAAACTTAGAATTTTTTCTCTCCGAACTATCCCTCACGGAATTAAAATCTCCCGCGACCAACCAAAAAAAGAAAACTGAAATGTATAGTTACGCACACGTCAAGTTTTTGGCGCCGTTGCCGGGGACGCGACGAGCTTTAGGAACGAACCGAGTCAACTTTTTACCAGTGTACATGCTTGTGAATACTTGTTTATACTTCGTTGATTCGTTATTTCATTCGTTTATTTGCATATATGATTCTTTGATTGTTTATTTGATTTATCTGTCTGTTGATATTTTGGATTGATTATTTATTGGTTCATAGGTTGCATATATATTTGTTGATTTACTTGTTAAATAGGATTGTTTTATTGATTATTTGTAAATTTGAATGTTAATATATTTTTTTTGATCGATTATTGTATTTATTTATTTGTGTATAGATTTGATTGATTCGGTTTATTTGTCCGAATTTGGACTAATTGTTACTTTGTAGATTTTTTTTAGAGTTAAATTCTTTAATTGTTGATTTTGTGTTCATATTTGTTATGTTTTTGTATAATTATAATTTTTATATGTATATCGTTTTTGTGTATATATTTTTGGAATTATGGGTGTGTTAAATTTAAATTCGATGGTTTGGATGCTTTTGCAAACGGTTTGGGTTAAGAAAGTTTGGAAAATTTCATCGATATAAAAGTGGTTTAATAAAAATAATTTTCTGTGAAAAATGCTTCATTGCGAGTCGCAAGGAAGCTGGGCTTATGGTTTCCCTTATGCGAATTCCTAATTACCCCGGATTTTATCTTTTATTGTTCACGATATGCGAACAGGATCACCAGTGTCCTTCGCGTGAAATGAAAACCGATTTTGTATTGAAATACATTTAGGATCAGTTTAAAACGGGTTGGACATCTAGTCCAGATAGGCTAGGTGCAAGTAGGAGGACAGTAGGTACCCGGTTCGATCCGGCGGCACCTCGTTTCCAACCCACACATTTTTGTTTTGGTCCACTCGACTGTTCCGTGGCATCCATCATCATTATTCTCATCCATTGTTTTCCATTATATTATTTTTCAGTGAAAAAGGTTGTTTCGCGCAAAGCAAAAAGACGGTCTTTATCTTGTTGCGACGCGCGAGCATCTTTAGTCCCCGTATCTACTTGCGCCACGCGAGAAGCGGTCTATACTTCTTCGCGATGCGCGAGTGATTATGATTCCATTGAAATTTTTTTATATTTTCATATTTGTATATTGTCATATTTTTAAGTTTGGTTTTATAGTTTTTAGTATTTTAATTTTTGTATATTTTCATAATGTATATCTTCATATTTTTAAGTTTAGTGTAGAGTTTTTAGTATTTTGATTTTGTATATTTCTTTCTTATATTGAGTCTGTATTTATCGTTGTACATTGTGTCAGTCTAATCATGGGATGATCAATGCTCTTTTCATTGCTTGATCGATTTTTTTGCCCGTACTCAATCTCCATTCGGGCGAGAGCGATCTTAAAGAAATTCTTTTATGAAAATGGTCATTCCAATAAGTCAAGGTCCAAGTTGGACTGAGTTTGAAGTCAACGGGCAGAAGTTAAAATACAAAAATCAAAGCCCGTATGACCCGGATGTGGAAATACTTGAATTCCATAACCGCGCGCCTAGAAACGCGTGGAAAAGCGAGTCCAGCTATCGACTCACTCACTCGAGTAAAATTTAGCGATGTGCATGGCAGAAATGTCATGTCCTTAGCAACTTCATAATATCCTAAGCTAATCTTAGTTGTAATTAGGATAGTTGATGAAACTTTGGGGCACTCTTCATAATTGAACAAACGAGCCCCAAGTTCTATTATACTTCATAAATATTCGGTTTTTAAACGCCTTTTGCAAGATGACTTGAATTTGAAATGATTTTGCAAAATCGTAGTGCATAGGTGTTCAAATTCCGAATTGGTTTAAATACTTCATAAAGGTGCAAAGTCGGCCATTCAATCACCAAAGTAACATGATTTTTCAAAAACCAAGTGCTTGAATGGACGCTTTCGAGTGCGTTTGGCTAAAACACTGCAAAACAGACGAAAGCCAATGCACAGGATCGAAAAACAGGGCTGCAGATAACATTTTGGCGAGCTGGGAGCAGTGAGCGGCCGCTCACCGCCCCCGAGCGGCCGCTCAAACAGTCTGTTAGTTTTTTGGTCGTTTTGTTTTGGCGTCTTTTGGGTCCGGGTCCTATGCCTTCGATTATGTCTAACATATTTAAGAGTGTTTTAATGCAGACGAGGATTAGGAGGCTAGTCAGACCGTGTGAAGGCGGCGGTGGTATCTCTACTATATTTTATGCAATATTGTAGTTTGGGGGTTTCGTTTTGGGTTTCTTTTAAAACCCCCCGGTTTATGTATTCATTTTTAGACAATTTACTTTTATGTCTTTGTTTTAAATTCAGTAATAATAAATTCTAGGAGTTTGATGTTAATGAGTTGTGTGTTTTGCAACACCCTTTTGCCTTTATACCTTTCGCTACTTGTTTAGCACTTTTGCAGAGGAAAAGAAGTCCAGGATATACACACGAGCACTGAGAGCTGAGCAGACACGACAACGTCCATGGATACCCTTCAGTTTGCTTCGACACCAGGGGAGTTTTTAGTTTCTCTTCTTTGCACTATAGTTTAGCTATTCATAATGCTTTACTATTTTTTGAGTCACATTGAGGGCAATGTGATATTCAAGTGTGGGGAGGGTAACTATGTTAGCTTTACTTAGCTTACACTATAGTCTAGCTCTTCATAATGCTTTACTATTTTTTGAGTCACATTGAGGACAATGTGATATTCAAGTGTAGGGAGGGTTGTTAACAGTATTAGCTTTTCTTATCCCAAGTTGTGAAAAAAACTCCCAGTTTTTAATTTTTGTGGCATTAACATAAAGCAAAAGCCGTGAATTTCTTCATAATTTTTGTAAATTAATACGGTTGGTTGTGTTTTAAGAAGCATTAGATTTGATAAAAGCGGACAAGCCAAATGAAAAACAAAAGAATTTGAGAAGCATGGTAAACAAAATAGTGACTAGCATGTTAATTTTTACACTTGTACCCATTCCTTCCGTTACGTGAGCATTCTTTTTGAGCCTTTTATTGCTTTTTTGATACTTGCTCGCTATATGCGAAATATGAGTGCGCCGAATGGCTTATGTGATTTAGAACTTGTTATTAGCATACTTTTCGAGATCATATATGTGTAGATTTGCATGAAAGTGATTGAGGCATTTAGGATACCCTTTTGATTTAAGCCTTTTCTTTTCGTTTTATCTGTTTCCCGCACCCAAATGTTATCCACTAGTTAACCATGTTGAGCCTATATCCGTGTTTTTTCTTACTTAACCCACCAATTCACCACTAAACCAAATTTAGCCTTTTTCTTTTAAACCTTTTGTGTTGGGACTCGGTTTAGGTTATTGTTTGACTCGTTTTATGTTATAGTTCATGTTCGGGTATTTAGTTCCCATGTTTTGGTTTATTCGTGTATAGTTCTCAGTTGTATTCAGCATGTTATTAAAAAAAATGCAGAAAAATAGTATACCCTAAAATAGGGTGATTTAGAAGAGTTTGAGCAGTTTTCAGTGCTTTAAAGATAGAATTCTGTGGTTAGCTCAAAGTAAATACAAATCGCCTATGTTCGCGTTTGTTTTGTATAGTTCGCATTTGTTTCTATTTAGTTAGACATAACCGCCGAGTTTTAGCCGTTTTGTCACTATAAATATCCATTCCCCACCCTTTACCTTAGCCTATCATTACAACCCACAAGTCCTCTTGATTTATGCATTTCTATATATGAATTGGTAGAGATTAGATCTTTTAACAAGCATATGATATTGCACAAGTCATTGTCTAGGCATTGAGTGTTTACACATACACATTTCATATGTACGATCCACAAATAAGCCGAGTGTGTGTGAGCATGGTGAGTGGTGTAAAGATATGCATGCTTAGTCAATTTGATGTTAACCATTGCTTTGATTTTCCATATATATTCCAAGTGCTTGTCGGTTTGAAATCTTTGATGATGTCTTTTGACAAACCGATAAGCCATTTGATTTATTAACTTTCCGGCTTGTTACTTGTATTGCCATTGGGAGTGTTGTTTTCTATTGCTTAGGGACAAGCAATGTTTAAGTGTGGGGATATTTGATATGCGTCAATTTATACATATAAAAGCCCCCGTTTAACTCCCGTTTATATACGTTTTTGGGCCTTATACACGATGAATTGGTACTTATTTGGGTATCTTTATGATTACAGGTCTTAAACGTTGTCCCGGAAGCATAACAGACGAAAAAACAGGAACTCAGTCTCTGTGAGCGGCCCGCTCACTCCCTGTGAGTGGCCCGCTCACTCCCTGTGAGCGGCCCGCTCACTCATCCAGATTTTTCCAGAAACCTTCCAGAAGCCCTACGTCAGCTCTGCCACTTGCCTTTAAAGTGAGCGGCCTGCTCACTCCCACTGAGCGACCGCTCACAGGACCTGTTCAGCTTTAAATACCCCATTTCAGCCACTGATCGATTATTGGGTCTTGGAGAGGCGATTTTGGGCGATTTTCGGACGAATCAAGCTGCTGGAAAGCCGTGGAACAAGCTCGGGAATCCATCCAATCCATCCTTCATCATCCAATCCATCTCATTAGCATTCTTATGGTTTGATCCTTTAAGCTTTTTAAGATCCAAATCTGATTTTGTATGCTATTGTGATGTTATTGTGATGTTATTTTAGTTAATCGTACGCCTACGGGCAAGAACATTAGTATTAGTTAGTATCTAAAACAATCGTTTGTATGAAATCATGTTTTGTATGAATTTGGCGTTTTTCATGTTTGAATCTTGATGATCATAGCGCAACCTTGTTTCGTTGTTGTTAGATTTGTAGTTGTGTTTGGATGACTTTGATGATTGTCGAATGTGTTAGGCGGATTACTTGTTGAAGAAACCGTCCGTTTAATCGTCCGATAGTAGACTAGTTAACTTGTTAATAAAGTTTACACCAGGAAACTGTAACCGGGTATTGGTTTGGTTAAAGTCACTTGAATAACGATTATGAATGTTTACCGGCACGTAAAAGAGTTTTAAAAGCTTAATGGTGTTGTTACCAATCTTTGACACGGTTAATGATCTTTGTTAGTTGTTTTGGTGAAAATGGCGATCTTAGTAGATTTGTGTTCAAAGTTGGTAAAATGGAATAGGTTGTGAAATGCTCTACTTTATGCTAGTCTAGGTGGTCGTATTGTGTATTCGATATTGCTTTCCCGAACTAGTGCGGTTGAGGACTCCCGAAAGGTGATACTAACCTTTATTTAAAGATTCACATGAGATTATATCAGCTGCTCGCTAATGAACAACTTGAAGCGGTTAACGTGTGTATTCGTGTTAGCTTTCTGTATAGTTGTCATGTTAGGATGCCCGAAAGGGACACTAACTGTCGGAAAATGGGAATGTTGATCACACGCCTGTGTTTCATATGATATGTAGATAACATGCTAGGATTGAGTTTATAGTTACGTTTTCTATTTGGAGTCTTATATATGTTATTTACATGTTTTAGAATTAATTTAGTTTTAAACAAAACTCAAACTTATCTTTCACTTACTGGTAAATCGGGGATAGAGTTTTAGTACTATTGCTCCGCGCGCGTCCATGGATCGATACTTGGTTCTTATCTGTACTTACTACATATATGACAGGGTACACTTGCCCTAGTGTGTGTGTTTTAATATGAAGGTCGAAACCATTTTTATAAATATTAAAGCAAAAACGTGTGTTAAAATCCATTGTAAAATATGTATAGTTACGCACACGTCAGGATTCATCCTTTAATATCGTCTTATCTCATGTTAACTGGACGCTGACTTGAGACTGGATAAAACCCCTGCTGAAGTCATTTGACCTTGCTATGGTCCAGGTGAGCAAGGGCTTTATCAAATATTTATTATTTTTCTGTTTAAAATGTGATTTAACATTATAAATTATAAACACAAATTTAATAATAAGACATAAAGTATTAAACATAATTATAGGGTCAAGTTATTCTACACAGTGTAACAAAAATGAGAAGGGTGAGAAGGATATAAAAAACACAATAGATCATGAAAATATGACACAATGAGTCACAAAATATAACACAATGCTAAAGAAAAAAGACACAATGAGTTGAAAAAATGACACAATGATGAAAATAAGAAAAAGACACAATGATACATAAAAGACACAATGATATAACGCATATTCTAAAAACTACAAGCTAAAACCCCAAAAAACGCAGACCTAAAAACTAACGTCGTAGGGTTTGATAAGACGGTTCCAATGCAGCATGAATGAGTTCAATCGGAGTCCGTTTGATACCCTTCCTACGATTTTCTATGTTTCTTTCACTGTGTATTTGATCCTAACCCCATAATTATAAATAACATTAAAAATACATAAAAAAAACTATTAAAACTACTCAAAATTGTTTTGTTCGCTCGATGACTCGGCGTAAAGTTGCGGACGTCCTTGGTAAGAAAGTTCATGCTCCTCATTCTTTATTTAGCAGTTTTCACTTGCGCCGCACTCTAGATATTACTTGTTATTTTGTCAATCGTACTCATGAATTCGGCACCGACTTCATGAATTATTTTTTTCCCCAGTCCCTTCCTAACCGCATCCGAACCGTCTACGTTTATGTTGATCCCCATATGAGCACCCGAGCTACTAGAGGAGACTACCCACCCCCTTGAATTAGTTTTTGTACACTTTGCCCTGACTCGCCCATTTCTTCATGTAAAACTAACTCAACCCATTTGGAAGCATTCTGAAGAATTTTCCACAAATAGTCCTCGTCCCAAGTTTTCATAACCTTGTACTTACGAAATATCTCTTGTTTCAATTTTTCGCAAGCGAATTGGTAAACGTGAAGATCATCACTACCACTTGCCCGCATTCGACTATATATTGTTTCTGTTATAAAGGTTCGTATACAGCCCGACATATTTTTGAATTTCGGACCACCGTTCGGATATCATTTTGTTGTAAATAGGTGCCCAATTAACGACTAATAATGCGACTATCAAAGTACGATCGAAAGAGTTACACTTTGGACTGAGAACATAAAAATAATGTTTAGTTCTTAAATATAAGTAAGAACGATAGAATAATTATGGCATTGAATGATCGAATACTCGTTGTTTGATATTAAAGATGGTTTGATAATTGTGTTGAATGATAATTATAGACGTGAATATTATTAATGATGTTTATCGTTTAAAGGGTTAAATGGTATTATGTTTATTACAGATTATTAAAACATAAACTTATATAATTAAAAGGTGGGGAAAAATTAAATAGTTAATTATTCAGGGTTTTTAATTTAGTGGGTAAGCCACTAGTTGAGGGACTTAAATGAAATATGATTTATTCTATACTTTTCCCTAAAAACCCAAGTTAACCTAATTGAGATTAGGAGCTACCAAAAGGGATTAAGGTTATACTCAAAAAACCACCACTGAAGAAACAACGAGTTATAATTACCTCGACGGAGATAATTATGGTGTTGAACACTGCAGGTTATAATCCTTTGCACACACTTGTAACACGAACCGAACCTATAAGAAATGAAGGAATGGGCCGTACGAAGGGTGACGACTGCTAGGTAGTCCTATGACTCCAACGTACATGCACAAAAATGGTGTTGGCTTGCTAAGTGCAACATAACATGTCTATATAAGGAAGGAGTGACCTCCTTTATATAGAGCATGCATGAGCCAAACATCACTAACCCTTAACCACGACGATGGGTTTGGGCCCGAGCTAAGGGCTTGCCTCCCTTCGGCCCATTAAGTTAGTACAAGTGTCCTGTTATTATGCTGTGCGTGTATGTACGCGCGGTGATTCCTTTATGATGATGACGCGTCACACCCTCAAATTTCCACTGCGGAGTTTTACTGTGAGGCGGACAAACCAGGATCCATAGCTATAAGTGTCATGAACGACCCTAAATTCCCAAACCATTTAGTTCGTCTTTGATAAAACAGTTTCATAGTTTAACCAAACATTTTAAAGTAGTGCGTAAGCGTAAACAAAATAAACCGTTCACAAAAGTTTGCGCAAAACAACGCGCCCAATACCAAAGTTTAAAAGTTCAAAATATTAAATGTTCATAACCCAAGACACAGAATGATGCATGCCCTAAATCGTGCTCCGTACCTAGGGACCTGCAAAGCATGCTAAAGTGTGTCAATATAAAGTCGGTGAGTTCACAGTTTGGATAATAAATTTAAAGTTGTCAAAAGACCATAAGTTAAAGTAAAGTGTCATCAGTTTAAGCTTGACAGGGGTAGCTAGCCCACTCATTGTAACTAAACAGTTGGTTATTGGGAATATACAGAAGTTGTTATAAGTTTTGCCTCATCACTAGTGTCTATCAACACTAGCAGTTCAGCTCCTTTAGAGCATGGTCAAAAGTTCATGCCCGTGACACAAGCACCTCAAGCATGAGGTTGCTGCACAACCTAATAGCGCTATCAACTAATACCCCGTTCGCCTACATTGATTAACCCAATAATACGCAAGGACTTTAAATGATAGAGTGTGTTTAGTTCACAAAGGACAGTTAAAGTTTTAAACTGGTAAAAGCGTAACCCACACAAGGAGTCCAAAACCCGACCCACACAAGGAGTCAAAACCCGACCCACACAAGGAGTCAAAACCCGAGTTGCAGGAGTAGTACCAAACTGGACCAAAAAATGTTTACCAAAGTTGTCTCAAACCCGAGACGCATGCTTTCGAGAAAAAGTAGTGAAACTCACCTTAGGTTGCAAGCAAATAAATCCAAACTCCAAAGTAGGGTGTGCTACCAACTCCCTAATACATGTGTCACTAAATGAGTATATGTGTAATACCATTACACCATATAACCCGTTTGTCCAAGACGTTTACGTGTTCAAAACCATGCAGTGACACCTAATGACTCTATATGCACAAGTAAGTCCCACGTAACCCGTTGGTCATCATGGTGGTTATTATCAGTCTAATTTCTCAAATACATCACATACAAGTGTCCATACAAGTTCATGTCAATTACATACCTTATAAGACTCCAAATAGTCACATAAAAACTCCGTACACAATCTGTGTTTTTAGGGCAGATTGTGCACTGTGAAAAACGAATTATTTAAAATACTTAGCGAATGAATTAAAGTCCCAAATTTTTACTGAGTATTCATTGGGATTCATTTTCTAACTTATATTTTTTTTTTGTCTTAAAACCAAACATAAAAATTATTAAAATTCATACAACACATCTATGTCCAGAAAACTTCCACAACAGACCAGTTTAGAAGAAAAATTCCCAAAAATTGTGTATTCACCCAAACGGGGTGAATCCACTTGGAAAAGCCGAGTTTTTCCAATGTCGACCTACTGTCCAAATTTCAAAGCCTAAATCTTTGTAAAACTCATGTTATGACCATTTAAAGTTGACCCAATTTACAACTCCGAAAATCTGATATGACCTCTAAACAAATAAAATTTCAAAAACCACTCAAACGAAGTCCAAATTAGACGATCTTGCCCATTATGAAAAACTAAGACCATGTACATTACACCCATGCAAAGAATAGATCAAAACAATGGCTTTAACCCACGTAACAGACCCTACAAATTGACATTCAGATTCTGTCCAGATTTTAATCATGCAATAACATCAACTATATCGAACCCTAGTTGCATATTATCGATTAACAACACCAAACAAACATCCTATAACATTAATAAGACATAATCTGATCAAAACCTAGCAAGATATATGTTTATATTATCATTCATCAAACCCTAGATATCTAAAACATCAAGAACATACATGATCATGCAAACACATAACATTCATTACATAATAACATGCTTAACCTCTTTAATCTTTATGAACATCATGTTTTAACTTTTATAAAATAATTTCAGACTTGGAAAAACAAGGTTTTGATGTTTTAAAAACATATTAAAGAAGATTAAAACACAAGAGAATGAAGATTATACCACAAGCACTTCAGAATCATCAATCGATTGCTCCTAACGCTTCCCGAATGGTGTTCTTGAGCCTTAGCAGGTGTTAGGGGCTGATATTTTTGTAATAGGGCAGTAGGGGGCGATTAGGGTTGAGTTTAGGGGTTGCATGAGGCTTAAGAGTGTTTAAATAGTGGATTAAGGCGGTTAGGGTTCGTCAGGACCCGACGCGCGACCGGTCAGATGGATCGCGCGGCCGGTCGATTCTCCCTGGCCCGCTTCGGGTGGCCTGCTTTGTTGTAGAGTGTGTTTTCTTCGATGTTTTCGCTATTTTGGACAATAACAAGTGTAACCCCATGTGTTAAGCCCCCAACCATCCTAATGCTCCACCTATTATGATTTTTATTAACGTTTTCGGTTTAAGTTCACGTAATCACATACAGTTTGCACATAGTTTCACAGAAATTCATAGAAGCACGTAATTGCGATCAATCTCAAACCATTAATTCACAATCTTCTTGTTTAACAATTCACCAACGTCCGGGGTTCACTACTCATTTAAATAGTTTGGTAGTTCCTCGAATTACCACTTCGTGCAGTTATTAACCTATAACTGTGCAACGTGTGACCTATCTAGCTAACCCTAGTTAAGTAAAATGCAAGGTATGTAACTGGAGCTTTGTCTGCGCATGTCTTGTTCCGCAGAGACTTTAGAGTTGTGCTTTTTTATGGGTTAGGGCCCTTGTTTGCGCCAGGATTTGGGACCCTATCCCTTCAACCACCATAACATTATCACCACATCGCCGACGCCACCACCCAACGACCTACACCACCACTGACGACCCTCCTCACGGTCATCAACCCACCCCTTGGCCCCCTCCTCTGTTCACCCGCAAGCTATGCGCCTCCGCCTCTGGTCGCGTGCCTCATTTTTTATGCTCTCGTGTCGTGCTAGATCGGATTTACACTGGATGTTCGGGTGATTCTTGAAGTTTGGTGATTGGGCTAACTAGCAAAGCGTTCGTTGATCCATTGTGTGGGTCTTTGTGTTTCGTCAAGGTACCTTTCTAAGCTCCCTATGGTTGTGATTATTATTGA
Source organism: Ambrosia artemisiifolia (assembly GCA_032199755.1). Lineage (NCBI taxonomy): Eukaryota > Viridiplantae > Streptophyta > Magnoliopsida > Asterales > Asteraceae > Ambrosia > Ambrosia artemisiifolia. The sequence goes on from CM063529.1 coordinate 34,518,961, forward strand.
TATGGAAAGCTTGGAGAAGATGTTAACGGTGGCTGTTGAGGAAGAAGAAACAAGGAAATTGTTTCTTAATTGGGGAAAATGATTCAGTCAGTTATAAGCTAAAAACATTTCGAAAACAAAAGAAACAGCCAAGAAATTTGTAGCCCAGGTGGTTGGGTCTTTTGTTTGTTGTTTCAGACCCGGCTTAGGTCTCAGGTTTGAATCCCGTCCTCACCACTTTCTCATATTTTGTTTTCTTCCTTTTAATTAATTAATATTATTTTAGAGGTGACTTGACCATTTTGCTGACTTAACGACAAAAAGTTAACCGGGTTAAGTAGACTGTTTTGGCCTATTTCTTCAAAAGTCAGGGAATGGTCAAACAATTTTTAAAAGTTTGGACTGGAGTGCTATATTGGCCCAAACCACATGTACGGTTTTGGTAGATAACTCAATATATAATAATAAACATGTTATTAATATTTTGTGTTAAACTATATATATAATAGAGATGTTATAATGAACCGAATAGATAGATCCGGGTCAGGTTTTGAGGATGGATCGACTTGAACCCGATAGTGGTATTAGAGCCACTTACACAATCGAAAAAATATACATTTCATTGATCTTGTTTTATTTTGTTATTTTTTTTTTACAAAAAGATCAAACATTTTCCCTTATCTTTATGGTCTTGATTATGGATCAAGTCCTAGGAACCTTTATGTTGTGATTGTGGATTTTTTTTGTGGTTTGTGTTTGTTATTTTCATTTTGGCTATCTTGTATTTATTTTGTGTTATTTGAAACCCCCAATGTAATAGATAGCTTTTGTATTTTATATATTGTTGCAAAATAATTTTTTGTCAAAACCTCGCCGAGACAAGAATGAAGATCGAAGATAGAACAAATTGAGGATCGAAGATAGATATCTTAGATCGTGAAGGACTAGGTCCAGAATTGTGGTTGATGCCCTTCTTAGACCTGTTCAGTTTTGCGTCTGTTGGACGAACGAAATCGAACGAACTTCCACTAGTGCTTGATTCAATTGTTTATATATTTTGCATGGTTGTGTTTATATTTATTGAAATATTAATATCGTCAAATATATATTTTTTGCACAATTATAATAGACGACGAGAATTAAATTAAACGAAGTTTTAATTGGTTAATTAAAAGGTAATGTTATAATAACTTTTTTTATTATAAAGATAAAAGGAATTTTGAAAATTATGTGATTAATTTTGAGCAAAACCATAAATTAATACTAGCTTTATTAATTTAAAATATTGATCGCGATTAATGATCAATATAAACTAAAATAGGTTATTTAAAATACATCAGGTCGAGAGTTGAAATGTGTTTCAAGTCTTTTGCAAACAAATAGTAAAATTAGGTTTTTACTAAACGTGCATGACTTGTGTCATGTCACAAGTTGTCCACTATATTTTAAGCTAGTTGGTAATTTATAAAAGAACTCACATAAAAAAAACCGGTATTATAATTCCATCCTAATGGTAGTTGAAACAATCCAATCAATCCCAGTGTTAGCAATTCACCCTGCATTGGGCCTACGGATTTGGCAGAAAGGTCGAGTCGCTATTCCTAACATCAGTTAGGCTGAACTTTACACGTTACTATTGAGGACCAATATTGCTTTGTTTATGTAAGTGTGCATAGTTGGGTGAATCGTGCATAGGCTGGACAAAAGTGCCCCAATCACTTTATATTTATGAAACGAGATTTCTTTTATAATTAACAAAGTAAATGATAATTATAACAAATTTGTACCAAATATATGGCGAGTCTACTAGGGACTTCATACTCGGGTTCATGGGGTGTTACATTAAGTACTTACGATCTAGCCACGTTTTAATCTTGAAAATTGTAAGTTGACATTCATCTTCAAAAATGACTTGTTTTTTAAATTTATTATTGTGTCATACACATTCCAGTCGTGTATATATATAATCCATACTTTAACATATAATATCATCCTTAACATATATATTTTGCTTCATATCAAATACATGCAGTACCAATCTATTATCCTTATTATTCCACATTAAGACAAGCAAGGAAAGAGGCCCATAAGATAAGATATATATATGTATATATACACAAATTAACACAAAGAGACATCATGGCACACGAAAATATATTGGTATGGGATTATAAGGCTCATGTGGAGCATCCCAGACCGTAAAAGCACTGGCTGAGTTCATCCATTTATCAGTCATCTTCTCGTAATGTCGATCCAACACATCCTTTAAACTCTCGGTTGTGTTCACCCATTCCAACCCCTTTTTTGTGTACACTTCTTCGTTGAAGTCACTCGTGAAAAATCTATCTGCTTCGAGTCTCCTGGGAAATCAATATATTGATTAGGGGGTCTGCTCAGGGCGGACCTAGCTTGAAGCTAGGTGCCGCGTCCGTTGCTACTCACTTCGCGCGCGTAGTGGAAAATTAGTGGAAAATTTGTTTTTTTTTGCGATATTTGGAAAACGTTACTAATAAAATGAAAAAAAATAAAAAAACGTTACTACTGAAATTAATTTCTAGATCCGCCACTAGGTCTGCTATACGCATGTCACTAGCAATCTAATCCCAACTATTTCCAAAAGGTCGTTTGAGCAAACGACCATTTGAAGGTTAAGGCTAACATCATAGCCCTTTACTTTTAATGTTTGGAATTGTACCTTGATGCCATGATGATGAAAATCACAAAAGCTGTCTCACTAATGGCAAAACCTTTGATCTTTTTCTCAGCTGCCATGCCCACCAAAAGATCTAGCTGCTCCACGTCGTCGCCATACACTTCACGCAGTGCGTCAATTGCTTTTCGATCGTTTGTTAGATCTTCCCACTTTGAGATTGGGATCAAGAAAAGTGATCTACGGAACTCATTGTACCTTGCTACATTCCTTTCCCTATCCCTGTAAACTGCATCACCATGTTTTTAAAAACAAATTGTTGGATTGCAATTTGCAAACATGAATTTATTTATCACAATGCATTTTATTGGTTTACTGTTTTTTCACTACCTGGGTATTTTCACAAAATTAGTTTTTTTTTTTGGAAGGCGAAGGTCTCAATCATTTGGAGGTGGCAAAGAACTTCACACCTGCTATTGCAGGTCCTGCCCCCACTCACACACCCAGACTATGTTGTCTGAACCGGTTCCACGCTGGGGTGGTGGTAGGCATAAGCGGCTCCCCCCCGTAAAATTTCCCGCCACCTGCCACTTGACAGATGTTGCACTTTCCACAAGAGGCAAGCCTCTCTGGAATAAATGCACGGTAATAGAAAACCGGGGTTGCCATCAGGATTCAAACCTGTCCCCTCTAAGAGGGTAGTTAGTCACAAAATTATTAGTTGCAAATAGAATTTTGCTACGGATTTATGACTAAAATAGTAAAATCCCATTCGCAAAAAATCTCATTCGTTGTTTGAGGGTTATGTTGCATTGAATATTTAAATTTAGTGACGCAGTCTCTGTTGCAAACAATGGCGTACCTAGAAATTATTTTCTCAGGGTGCGATCGGAGGGTTTAGCCGAACTTTTAAGGTTGGGACACGAGTGGGTACGCCACTGGTTGCAAAATTTCAATTGATTTAGAGAGATAGAGATACTATATATACTTACTCTCAAGTGAGGGTAAGTCCACAAGGTCAGGACGATCAGTTCCATCGGTATTTTGTGGCACCACATACCTAAGCCATGCTGGATAGTTCCATAGTTCAAGTGCCCCACAGGCTTGATGTCCCATTGATACCATTAGTGTGCTTGACCCAATTTTTGGTAATTCTTTCTCCCCTTTCTTTCCAATCAAGTTTATCATGTCAACCCTGTAAAAGTTATCATGAGCATACATACTTGACTATTGTTTATCAAAACCAAGGGTGTAAATGAGTCCAGTTGTTCGTGAGTTACTCGAGATTGGCTTATGAGCTTAAAAATACGCTTATTAATAAAAGAGTCTAAACTCGAACTTCACTTATCGAGCTCTAGTAGGTTACCCTAGCCTTAGCAAGCCTACTATTTATACATTTTGAATTAATATACTAAATTTGTATTTATGTAATAATACTAATCAAAGTTATGATTGTGATAAATAACTAAATGATATATAATATTCTATAAATGAATTAGAATTGTGTATACACATACATAAATAAAAATTTATTAATAAATGAATTACTCACAAACCGAGCTCGAGCTTGAAACAATGTTTACGAACTGTGCTCGAGCTATAACAAGTCAAATGAGCCGAGCTCAAGCTTTGATGAACTCAGGCACAACTCGTTAACTTAGGTACGATGTCAATGAACGACAGTACGGTCTTACTCTTTAGTCACGTTTGGAGACTTGTTAGGGCCCGGTGTTGAATTGAGATCTCTAATAAGAAGTTGATCAGGTAACAAAGAATGCATTCTATAAACACTCACAAATTCTTCTGTTAGTGAGTAGGGTACCCCATGATTATTGGGCCTTTTTAACCCTACAATACCTCCCAAAATGGCTCCTCCAACATGCCCAAATTTGTCCTTGAATTTTTTACCCAATAGCCCATACCTGAATCATACCATTTTCAAGAAAAATAAACACACAATTGGGTATAATTAGTACCAACATTTTAATTTTATATCCAAGTGTTTTAGCAACATGAGTAGTGTTTCTACAAGGTTTTTGGATGTGTTTTGGTTTCTAGCTCTAAGAAATTCTTACACTAGATAGATATTCACTTGTGGTTGGCAAGCGAACTCATTGAATACACTAACATGACAAAAATAAAAAAAAGTAATGGGTTGTTTGGTAAGGTTCTTAAAGAGCCTCTGAATCATTCAACGCTGAATGTTTCAACATTCAGCGCGTTTGTTTCAGCATCTGAATGGAATGGTTAAAGCCGAACCATTAAGACTTGAGATGTTGCTGAACCATTAAGCACTGAATGAATCCATTTTTACTTCCCCCAATGTGGGACAAGAAGACTAACCATTTAGAGGTCCAACAAAACAGTACTTTATGGTTCAACACTTAACCATTCAGACTCCTTAATGATTTAACACTGGGGCTGTTTGGTTGATTAAGTGCTGAATCATTAAGATAGTCTGAATGGTTAAGAGACTCTGAATGGTTAAGAGCTGAATCATTCAGCATCCCTTATTAGCTTAATGGTTCAGCACTTAATCATTCCATTCAGATGCTGAAACAAACAGTCTGAATGCTGAATGATTCAGACCTGAATGGTTAAGAGGCTGATTAAGAGGCTACCAAACAGCCCCTTAATCAACCAAACAGCCCCTAAGTCTCTTCGTTTAGCTAGCTAGCGGATTCTAACTTGTGCCGCTCCTTTGACTAGCGGACTCACTAGAAACCAAAAAAGTTCAAAAACCTCCTAGCTAGAAACATTTAATTTTTTTACAAAACACATGAAAACTAAACACAAAATGTAGTTTCAATTAATTTACCAGTTAGCTCTCATTGCTACACGAAGCATGTCTGTTTTGAGAAGCTCGACAGTCCAATCGATGGTGTGAATCTTGGCTATGACAGCAGAAGTTACTAGTCTTGCATAACGATATAGATCTTCATCGCCCAAAGTATGATCTTCTTTCTGATAAAATGATTAGTTAATTTGCACATGAGAATCACTAATAAGTTTGAATTCAATTGTGTGAATAATGTGTATGTATAACCTTCAACTCATCACAAATTTTATTGTGCTCTAGGATAAAGAGAGCTTGTAAGGTTGATAAACCAATCCAACCATTACGGACATCGCCTGATAATGGAATTCCATCCTTGTCATGTTCGAGCAGGCCTTCTTCTCCAATCTTTAGTTTTCCGTCTTTGAACGTTCTCAGTTTCTGCAATTTAGTCGAGTTGCTTCCATATATCGCGCTCCCATCCCTGAAATATCCAGACACTTTAACGTCGTATCGGATTCTAAATTTATTTGCATTTGTATTTATATATGAAATTTGTTAAAAATGAGATATATATTATTGAGTTTTCATACCACCAAGGAGTTCTGATGTTAATATGACCTTTATTGATCCCATAAAATCCAGTATCAACTTCTTTTGTCTTGTAAAATTTAAAGGATTTAAGAGGGCATTGATTAGCTACTTCTGCAGGTGCCTTCAGCTCAATCTGAAAACAAATTCATAGTCATATGTTAGCACTTCATAATATGTTGTACATTAATTAGGAGATTAATATAAGGATAGAAAAATATGATCGAATGCATGAGTTTAAGGTAGTTTAGGGTTTCGAAGAGCGCTGTAGGTAGTTTACGGCAACATCATTGTTTCTAGGTAGTCCGCTTGTGGTACAAGAGAAATTTAACCAAATCTTACAAACGCGTCTCAAGGTACAAGCGTACTTTATAAAGTCTGCTAGCTTTTAGTGTCAGCAGACTTTGTTAAGCTTGTTTCGATTTAGCTAGCGTGGGAACGATTTTTTTGCCAAAGTAGGGGTTTTTTTAAAACTTTTTGTGCTAATAGTATGTGTCAGAAGCCAATTTCTACATTTGGTATTCCCGCAATCTTAGATTGCGGGATTGATGACTGGGATTGATGACTCGGACGCTGACTCGGCAAACACGAGGGACATAATATTACGTGGCAATCCCGCAATCTTAGATTGCGGGAATAGTGTTTATAAATTTATTTTTGCAATCCTAGATTATATATATATATAGAGAGAGAGAGAGAGACCAGCTTTCTCAGGGACTTCACTCCAGCAGCCATAGCCATGAGTTGTGATGAACCTAATGAGCTTTTCATCTTCTTCAGGTGACCAAAGTCCTCTTTTAACCTTCTGCTGGTTACAACAAGAATGCTGCCCCATCTCTCTCTCTCTCTTTCTCTATATATATGTATATCTCTAACTATGTGTTCTAGTGTTTCCTTACTAAAACAAGAACCAGAAACATGGCCATTATTAAAAATTTATCAGATTGCGAGACTGCTACTGTAGCTCTGCGTTTTTTCTGAATCCCGCAATCTTAGATTGCGGGTCTTCCACCTCATCGTCCAACTCAGCTCGTTCGTCCAACTCATCCTTGCTGCTCGTCCTAGTTGTTGTCCACGTAACCTAATCCCGCAATCTAAGATTGCGGGAATACTAAAACCCAAAACCAACTTCTGACACATACCAATTACACAAAAAGTTTAAAAAAAAACTCTATTTTGGCAAAAAATTCGCGTGGGAACTTTGACAAATAGTTTTTTTTCGCTTGTACAAGAGCGAATAGACTTTGAGAGATTTGATTGAAGTCCGCTTGCGCCACTACCAAGAAACACAAATTTTTAAAAACCATGTACGAACACTTTAAGCCAGCCATAAGAAAAAAAGGTAATCGCATGAATGCAAGCTAAAGTAAACCTGGTTGGTTTCTTCAAGGTGATCGATCCAATCATGAATCATGAATTGAATCCATGAAGCAGCAATCATGTTGAACTGCTTTCCAGTACCTTTAAATTCTCTTCGTGTCAAGAGCTTCGTTGCCACCACCATAGGGTCTGGTTTTAGTAACTGCATACGTGTACATAAAACATGGAGTTCAATACCTTTGTTTTGCACAAATTTGTTAGCTTTAATTATATTTGACAAAGTTTGAATATGCTTGGACAAAGTTTAAGTTAACATTGTAATTATTTGAAAATCTAATTTAAAAAAAATGCCTTTGTCATTAGATCTAGTTTTATGGTCCAGATGGTTCCGATTCATCACCCTAAGTTTAGTCACCATCTTCACCAATGCTTAGGTTTAAGATTATTATTGTCACAGAAGCGATTTCATTATTGATAGGTGATGAAATTAATGCATCAAGCCACCAATGACCAATAATATTCATAAAAGAATGTGTAATATAACATTGTATTGTATTGTGTTGTGTTGTATTGTATTGTATTATATTATATTATATTTATTTTTAATATACTATTACTATTACTATTATTATTGTTACTTCTATAGAGAGTAGATCAACAATTAATAATTTAATAATTTTTTGATATGTTAAACAACTAAATTTTCCAACTTCAGAGAGGTTAATTAACTAAATTTTCTTAGTTCAAAATACAAATATTTTAAATTACTAAATTTCCAACTTCAGAAAGGTTAATTAACTAAGTTGTGTTATTATAAATATACGGTGTGTTATTGTTTACATATCTTATGTAATTATTTATACATGTTGTGTAATTTTGTGCATAGAGTAATATTGTGTTTAATTATTTAAAGTATTGAATAACTTGTGCCTAATTAAGGTGAAAGTATACATTGATGGCTTGATGACATGTAGTTAACTAAAGTTTCATGGCGGGAAATTTTTTTGAAAGTCTAATTGGAATCACTCACGGATCACTGGAGTATTATCGTACCATCAGTGTTATTACGCGATCATATTCCACCACCAAGTCACCAATTCAGAAGAAAACTCATAATTATGAGAAAAACCCCATTGTGAGATTCGAACCCAGGACCTTATAGTCCCTAAGTTTTATCTCACCACTAAGATGCCGCTAGGCTATAATGCATTTGGCTCATGACGGGAATTATTATTGTCACAGAAGCGATTTCATTAATGATAAGTGATGAAATTAATGGATCAAGCCACCAATGACCAATCTCATCAGAAGTTTAAGTTTCTAATTAATGTACTTAAATATTTTTTATACAAGAATGTGTAATATTACATTGTATCATATTACATTATATTATGTTATATTTGTTTTTAATATACTATTACTAAGTTGTGTTATTATAAATATACGGTGTGTGTTATCATTCACATATGCTATATAATTATTTATATATTTATATATATGCTATGTAATTTTGTGCATGGTTATTTATGTCTGTTGAGTAATATTGTGTTTAATTATTTAAAATATTGTATAACTTGTGTGTAATTAAGGTGCAAGTATTGATGCATATACCCTCGTCCCAAGACTCTAAGTGGTGAATCCATAAATTATTTCTAGGGGGCTCTTTTTGTTGATTCTCACTAATTTTTCATTTTTTTCAACTAAAATTTTCAATTTTTTTTTCCAAACCGAGGGGTTGTCTAGGAACCTAGAAACCGTTGCTCATGTTGTCCCTTTTTGGTTGATTTTTACACTTCAATACACCTTGTACAGTATACCCTCTCTATAAATAACCAAATAGATCGAATGATATATATGAATCCTATTATTAATATTTAGATACATAGTTTCTTCTTAAAAATATGGATTTTTTTTAAGAAGTACTTTTATAACTGGCAGGTTAGTTCAACAGCTCCATTAATTATACACGGTGTAAAAAGTGACAATCTTTTAATATTTTGTTAATCTTTGTATCAATCCTGTCTTGATTAAATTATTCCTAATGATATTTTAAGTTGATTAAAAATAACTCCGGTGTATCTTATTGTTTTTCATTTCGTCAAAATAGATCGACAAACACGTACTTAATTACTCATTCACACAAGTATCTTATTGTTTTTCATTTCGTCAATGAAAGATAATTGTATGGTAAAAAATAACCATTAATTATTATAAGTTTTTTTATGACGATCACTAAATGTAGTCATATTGTAGTTTTAGTCTAAGAATTGGTCAAAGGAATTTGTTGTATTTTGCAAATACTCAAAAACTGATGTTCTTTTTTCTCAACGATTAAGAAAATCGTATCTGTACTAGTAAAACTTTACTGTATGTAGTTAAAAAGAAACACTATTGACTTATTGTATAAACTTTCAGAAGAAAAAAAAAATTATTATTTTATTATATTTTGAAGGATTACTTATTAATTCAGATCACTTGGTTCAAAAAGTTCCGATCCAACCACCCTGTTGTCATTTCTATTTAAAATCATACGCCCATGTTATTTACAAATAATATATTAGCTGAGCTTGCAATTGTTTTTTTTTTTAACGGAAAATGGAAAAATAGATAAGTTGCCTCTCCCAAGAATCGAAAATGTGACCTTAAGGAATGGAAGTTCACCACAAACCACTCCACCATGAACACAACATATATTTGCAATTGTATATATAGAGATTAGAGAGTATATGTTCTGGGTGTTAAATTGTTAATTTTATTGATTGACGTTCCGGAAGATATCATAACGATATCTTAGTATTTATAAAATAATTATAAAGACAATTAAACCCTAGTTCTATCTACCATCACAGGAATATATAACTAGGCTATGTAGAATTGTTTTATTTTTTTATGGGTACATCGAAAAAGTTAATGGCATATAAACTGCTATGTAGATATGAAATATAACTCATTTGTAGTGTGCAATACCTTCACAAGTTTTAATATTAGCCACCCCATTAAAAGGATATTTATATTAAATAAAGTAAAACTAAAAACAGACAAAAATCTCATTGGTTGGTTTCATGGGGCACTCCTAGGGATGAGTATGATACCGCTACCGAAATTCCTCAACAATGGGTACTGGTACCAAAAAAACCAGTACGGTACGGTACGGTACCGGTATTTTAATGTAAAAATCGGCAAATACCGGTACCGGTACCATTTGCTCATTCTTAGGCACTCCTTCATCTATAATGTTCGGTAGCTGCTTCATGGCAAGAAGGGCTAACGCCCATTTACAAAAGGTTGTGGCGATGTAGTGGGCGTCAAAATGTTGATGTGTATAACGGCGTAATCCCATTACACACAAACTTAGAGAAGAAAGTTTTAAACAATTCACAACTATTCGTGATAAAAAAATCACATGTTTTTTTTTAATTTAAAATATTTTAAAATATAAGAAAATGATTAAAGTGTAATATTTATTCTTCCAACATACTGTAGAATTTAGAAAGAGATATACACAAATTATGTTTATATATAGACACATGTAGGTTATATAGGTTATATTAGCTACACATAAATTACACATAAGATAAACATATAAAAAATAAAAGACAAATATGTGAACAAATTAGAACAATGTTTTTAATTTAAAAAAAAAAATTGAACTAAACTTTTTCTAAAAAATGAACCATTAATTGTTACATCTATTTTTTTTATACAATTGGGTTAATTGCTAAAGCAAATTTTCAACCTAGTTGGTTGGGTGCCTTCCAAAGTGCTCGCCTAGTTCTATCAAAGTTAATAAAGTGGTGATTTTTTTTATGAGTTTGAGCGTTCGAGTTGAGTTAAAAATATTATGATTACATACAGTATATGTAGTTACCTTATCTTTCTGATCAACTGGTAGCATATTCCGGCCAAAGAAAGTCCCTTCGCTACCAGCACCTTCATTGAAAGGATCATTAAACTTCCCATCAGCTGTCTTGAATGGAAAGTCGACCGGATTAAACCGAACACCGACCGGAGTTTTTCCAACATTGAGCAAATTGTACTCGTCATGGATATACCTCCGTATGGCCAGGTAGATCAGCCCCAAGAACACCGGTAGACGGTACCACCGGATCCCTAACTTATCAACACCGTGAATAATCTTGCAAAAATAAATAAATAAATAAACATATATTCAGAAAGGGGTGGCGGCGCAGCTTGTTGTATGTCTGCCTTTGATTATGTAATTTGTCATTTTGTTTTCAATGAAATGAAAATGCATATTATATAGAATTATTATTACACCATTTTAACTATCTAAGTAAATATGTAATTGAGAATTTAATGCATGCATGCAAACACGCACCATGAAAAGAAGCCTATCAATGAGTGGCATCTTTTGAACAACATCATGAAAGTCTTCATGGACTAAGTGTTTGATGGGTGATAGGAGAAGAGATTTTGCAGAAGAAAAGAAAGGAATCATATTGAGTTTGATCTTGAAGGAGATAGTGTTTTGTGAGATTATAAATAACTAAGAAGATCCCTATTTATAGACTGGTTATAAGAGAGTTATGGTGAGAACCTGAGTCACGTCTGTAATTGAATTGGCTAGACTCGTATATTAAATGAAGAATGCAAAAGGATAAAATTAAACAACCGATAATTTAATATTTATCAAATCTTAGTAAATTTTTTAAAGGCTAATTATGAGGTTCTATAATTCTATTCTTAAAATTAACACCTATGTCCATCGTAGGATTTAAATCCTCAACTACATATACGCAGTAAGACTGAAGGGTGTGGTGGCTCGTCCCAGTGTGTCTTGGGTTGTCTCAGACATGCTACACCGCTCCCTTGGGTTGTCTCTGTCTCTCCCACCTCACACAGAACATATGGAACGAGCCAAATTAATTATTTTTTTATTTTATTATATGAACAAATGGGGAGGGTTGTTTGGGTTGTCTTGGACATGGCACACCGCCCCTTTGGGGTGTCTCCCTTCTCGATATTTGGCCACCACTGACAATTTTTCCTAGGTGGAGGGTTGTCCTCCCGTCTCCACACTCAGCAGCCTAACACTTCTCCTATATTATGATCAAATCACCGTAACAAAATGGGGAATATATTTGTGAATAATGATGTGCTAGATAATGTTACGTCCACTTGATAATATTGGATTGATACGCCACTATCATTGCAATGCGGTGGTAGAAGCATGGTGGACAATGATAGAAGACCTAGGTAATCCCGGGTCGATTTTTGAGCCAGATATGTTTTACCGGTATTTTCACCGTCGTGTCTACAGGCGGGTTGTTACTCTATTTTATCCAAACCGAGCACTTGTCAATCTGGTTTATTGACTTAGGGACAACGTTTGCCATTTGAATTAAATACCAAATGTGCTCTTTATTTACAGGTAATGTCAATTGATAATTATCATTGTTGCGTTCCTGGATGATTTTTCTTGCGTTACGGTTTTATCCACTAAAATCCAAACCTAAAATTTTTAGCACCTGATTTGTGTTTATAAAATTTGTTCAAACTCAATATGCTTGAAAAATCAAAGTATTTAAAAGTGATAACAGAACTGAGTTTGTAAATAATAATGTTCGAAAACTATTTAGAGAAAATGGCACATTTCACCGATTATCATGCCCCTGCACTCCTTAACAAAATGACCGAGTGGAACGAAAGCATTGACACATTGCCGAAACCGGTTTGGCTATGCTTTTTAATGGACAAGTTCTGTTATCTTATTGGATGAAGCCTTTAGCTTAGCAGTTTATATCATTAACCGGTTACCGACACAAGTTCTTCAAGGCAATTTTCCTTTTAAATTTTTTATTTAATTCGACTCCCAACTACAACACATTTTATACCTTTGTTTGTCGGGTATTCCCATATTTAACGGGCTACTCCGACAATAAACTTGCACCTCAAAGGCTACCATGTATTTTCATCGGTTTTAGCCCCAAATATAAGGGTTATTGGTGCCTTGACCCCTACGTCTCGTATCTATATATCTCGTCTTGCTCCCTTTGACGAAACATTGTTTCCTTTACAAGTGATACAACTTATACTCCCTCAACCGCACTACAACTCACCATTTTTCTTGATGGTCGCATACCCACAAACATTAGCCCCCATAATTATCCTGTTAAACATTCACTAACAACCCATTTACACCCATCCTAGCGGTGTTTGTTTGCATTCAAATCGGATTCCTATAATCGGGTCGCAACCCCTTAACGGCCAACCAACATCATCCTTCGTCCCTACACTCTCTGCCAACCCCTTGACAGATTAGGCCCAACACGTCTAATTCGATCCAACAACAGCTTCATCTCCTGACCCAATCATAGCCCAACCGCACCCACCTGATTCCATCACTGTGCTACTGCCTATTATCGATCATCGGATGATGACTCGAGCTAAGTTCGATATTTTTAAACCTCGACATCAAGTTGATCTACCACACACTCATCTCCCTTATGCGTTAAGAACTTATACCAATCCAAAAGGGTTCATATCAATGGTTAAAAATACATGGAGTCTTGTACTATTGCTGGATGCAAATGATTGTACATCATGAAATACCACTCCTATGGAAGCATTGAATGTCATAATGTCGGATTGTTGCTCAAGGCTTCAATCAAATACTAGGAATTGATTATTCACATATGATTTAACCCTGTCGTCAAAGCTTCCACCGTTCGATTTATGTTGTCTTTAGCAGTTATTAACAATTGGCACTTACAACAACTGTATGTAAACAATGTCTTCTTGCATGGACATCTTAATGAACTTGTCTACATGAAACAAACTATGGGGTTTGTTGATCCTAAATTTCCCCATTACTACAAAGATTTATATGGCCTAAAACAAGCACCTCGTGCTTGGTTTCAACACCTTAGCTCACTCCTTCTTCAAAATAGTCTTACATGTGGTCGTGCAGACACTTCCCCTCAAGAATCTTAAAAAACTTAATTATTTTCTTGGGCTTGAGGTTTATTACACAAACCAAGGTTTGTGCCTTAATTATTCCACATATGCCAACATTACCCTAGAATGTGACAACATGGCGAATACTAAACCGGTCTCCATATCGTTACCGGTCAATGTCTCATTGTCCACTTGATCGGAAGTGGCGGTCTGGTCAAAGATAATATTTATAATTCTTAAATTACCTTAACTATGTAGTTGCAGTAACAAGGGTATCAAACCACGAAGAGTCTGTGGTCAGTGAAATAGGTCTTAGTTGATTAGAAAATATAATTTTATGAAGTTATGCTTGATTATGAAGTTTGTACATATTGTTCATTTAAGAATGTTGGATTGAGAGTTGTGAACCAAAAGTGATTCAATGTTTGATTGAAATTGTAAAAGTAATGAAATTGATAATAACTTGATTGTAATAATAATATAGATAAGAAGAATCACACATGGGTTCAACAATTAAAGTCTAAGGTTTATCGCAAACGGGTCAATAATCACAACTACAAATGATGCTAACGAGTTGGTTGTTTCAATATGTTTAGGTATCAATAAACATCAAAATCTAGAGATGGACGAAGATATACTTCATTATTCTAGAACATGTAAACCCTAAGTTTATGTTAAAGCACGTAACAGAACTGTTTCACAAGTAATTGGCACAAGAACAATTAACAATAGTGAATTCAACACAAGATTAGAGCATTCAACATAATTGTTCAAACAAGCAATTGCAATTACAAAGATAGAAAATACCCAAATGTTATGAACCCTAGAACTTCAATTGTTTACACCTAAGAATGACTTAGAGTTTTAGCTAAGCATGGCCATGAAATTCATGTTTTTCTTCAATTGTGATCTTTAATCTTCAAAGTAATGGATTAGGAATATGATTGGGATTGATAGGCTTGAGTGGTAATGGAGAAAATACCCAATTAGGGCTGTTGGAGACGTTTTTATGCGAATTAAGTTGTAACCTTGCTTTGATTCGTCATAAAAGCATTTGATTTGACTTTTTTCCTGTATTTGCGTCGGCGATGCCACCCTCAGCTCCCCTACGCTATTTTATGTTGTAAGACGCCATTTTTGAGTGTTTTCTGACGTAATTGGCGTGAGTGACGCCAAACTATCGCTGAAATTTCAGTTTTCTTGTTTTTCTTCATAACGTTTTCGGTTCAACTCCGTTTTTGCGGCTATGTATTCGTTTTTCAATCCTCTTTCATTTCACACACAAATGTCTTCATTTCCATTCCATATAAATTCTCAAAAACACGTCTAATCTTCTTTCTTTGCTCCTGGTTGCTCGTTTCTTGCACCCGGTTCCTCCTAGCCTTAGTCCAATGCCTCATTTAGCTCCCAAAATGCGCTTTAAACCTATCAAGTCCTGTAAAACATAAATCATATTGAAGTAGATCATTCGGGACTCAAATGCACATAAAAAACACAAACTTAAGCACTAGAACTTGAAGCTTTTCAACCACGCATCACCTCTATCAGGGATCCTTATGGATATCACACATTGTATAGGTCCCTTATCGCTGCTCTTAAGTATTTAACTATCACTTGGCCAGACATTTCCCATGCCATAAATCAAGTTAGTCAATTTCTCCAATTACCGATGGTCAGTAACTTTTAGTATGTTAAAAGAATTCTCTACCTTACTTTTTGGTCTAAAATCTAGCAGACCTGCAACTACCTTCCTCATTAGCTATCCGATACCGATTGAGCTAGGTGCATCGAAACAAGACGCTCCACATACGAATACTCAATTTTCTAGAAAGTAACTATGTTTCTTGTAGCGCTAAGAAACAACCAACAATTTCTCACTCCAATTGCGAGTGTGCTAGGGAAATTAGTGGAGCTGAAATTATCTGGAATACTCATTTGCTTCATGAACTTCATGCATTACCACATAATCGTCCTACTGTATTATGTGATAACAGAAGCGCATTGTTCCTCACTCAAAACTCAAGCTCACATAATCATGCCAAGCACATTACTTTAGACTATCATTATATTCGTGAAATTGTATCCTCTCGCAAGCTAAACACCTTCCCACAAGATTCAAGTAGCATATAATGTCAAAATGCAAGCTAATTTAACCGGAAATGATACTAAATAACCAAACCAATAAAAGAGAATAAATTGTCTTGAGAATACAACCTACTTCTTGATTCTTCGATCGTCTTCAGCCGTATTCTATATATAATTAAAAGTTGAAAGGACTTATGAACAGTGTATTTTTTGGACAAAAAAGTTGATGTATTTACAAGTCCGCCATCCAAGTTTCTTCTCTGAGTTAATTTTGGGTAAAAAATCAGAGACAACACACTTTATCACCACCTAAAAATCTAAAATTTACCTCAAACTTCCATAATAACATCCTCCTTCATCAACAGCCTACATCAACTTCACACCATATCACCCATCATCATCCTCCGCCACCACCCAAAAGAACCACTGTCACCACCTACTCAACCACTATGGCAGCCGATTTTTAACCATTACTCGCCACCCCGTCACCACGCATGATACCCACTTGCTTTTCGTGATCTCCCGCCACCAATCGACGAGCAGAACGTCGTGACCACTAAACGTCAACAACCTTTTTCGCTGTCTGAACCACCCCATTATCACTGTAACCGTTGGAAGAGAACAGATCGCATCACGAAGCTTAGAGCCTAGGGTTTTGATTCGTACCTTAATCTCGACCATTCATCTGTTTGCCGATTCAGATATTTGATGTTATTTTGCGAGCAACCTGGTCAACTGACTAGTCAACTTCTTTCTTCTTTGGTGTGTGATTGGCTCAGATGCTGAAGGTTATGATCAGGTAGCCGCTTGAAATTGTTTCAAAATTTCTCATTGTTGTATAGTTTATCCCCTTTCCTCTTTTTTCAGCTTTTGAATTTTTGAGTGATCCTTTATCTATCAAATCTTTACATGCTTTTACTTCTATTTATCAAAATGTATATAAATCAATTATTATTTGGAGCTCTAAATTCCTATTTATCACATAAATAATGTTCTTTGTGTTATGTTTTTTTTAAGGTTGAGAGTGGTTATGTCAATAAATTGATGATGGTGAGCATTACCTCATTTGGGAGGTATTGTTTGTTTTTTGTTGTCGTTGATGGTACGTTTTTCATGAACCACATTTATTTTATTGTGCACTGTTCTTTACTAGAACTCTAATTCACTCTGTTTTGATGTTCAACTTTTTTTATAGGTGAGTAGTGTTGCAGCTTGAATGTTTTGTTAGGTATTAACGTCTGATGAAATTTAATGATTGAGAATGAATTATGTCTTACAAAATGTCAAAGTTGGTTAATTGTGTGACGTTTGACTTCAAATTTGATGGAGGTGGTAATACACGACTAATAGTATACATTAAATATCTAATACTTTGATGATCTTGGTTTATTATTCATCATTGGAGAAATGAAGTAGTGAACTAGCAGATTTAAGATTTAAAACGACGACACAATAATGTAGTGTTAGAATTTAATTGATAAAAGGTGTTGACGTTTTGTTAACTTCTAGGCTTCTAGATGGCTCATCCGTTGTAAACCTCCTAAATCTAGCTCAGACCAGTGACAACCCACAAAACCCGTCGCGAAGCGCGGGGTTTCAACTAGTTCTTTTTTATTTGCCGTCACGATCATAATAATATCCTCTCAAATACCTGTGGCTCGCTTTTTAAGTTGATAGCCTCCATCTTTCTCGTGGCCCATGATCCAGTAGAGAAGTGACTAACAAAATCAAACCCAGTGAAATATAATTCTGGCCCAATTACTTTAACTGCGGCCCATTTTAGTTTAATGTGATTGTTGTTGGTGACATGCTGCTG
Source organism: Ambrosia artemisiifolia (assembly GCA_032199755.1). NCBI lineage: Eukaryota > Viridiplantae > Streptophyta > Magnoliopsida > Asterales > Asteraceae > Ambrosia > Ambrosia artemisiifolia. The sequence goes on from CM063529.1 coordinate 34,537,096, forward strand.
GACTCTAGCTCCCATATATGCATTTGTAAACTCCATTTTTTACGTCTTAATTAATTTGATTCTTGCCCCCACCCTTGTGGTGGAGTAACATCCAGCTGAACAAGAATAAATACGGGTGACACTGGTTTGACTCGGATGTGAGGCGATGTTTTATCTATTATTTCACCGTTGTGCCTTTGGGCGGGGTAGAGGTCGGGTTTCCGCGCATCTGGGAGAGCCAATGGGCTGGCAGTGGTCAAGTAGTCGACCTTGACCACAACGCCCAGTGTCACGGTGTTTGGAATGTTTTCGAGTGAGCTTTAAATATATCATTTTTTTAGCGGCTAATTTATTTCCCCACTTATAATACTCCTCATGTCTTAAATGAGAATAGAACCCAACATCTCTTGGATGAGGGCCATACACCTTTGTCACTAGACAAAGTTAGTGATTGTAGCTTTATATATATGTATATATATATATATATATATATATGTGTGTGTGTGTGCAGAAGATCCTGTAGAAAAATTGGTTTGTGTGAGAAGGATTAAGAATTGACATGTAGCCATCATGTTTTTTATTTTGGAATGATGTTTTGGGTTGTTTTGGCTTGAAAAACACTTGACACAACAATATACAAAAATTTAAAACACAATCCAATGTAATATAGTCATTAAATTTAAAATACAGATAAAACACCCCAGTAATTACTTAAAACACTTTGCTTAAATGTTCTTGACATAGTGTTTTAGAAACAATTATTAAATTGTGTTTCTTGAGCTTGCTTCATGCCTTCATAACAGGAACTCGAGATGAGACGAAAAAGAAGCGACAAAAATGTAGAGTGAGAAAGAGATGTTTGTGATGTGGTCATTTGTGCAGAGAGTAAGGTAAGGGGTAGAGAAAGAGGAATGAGACGCGTGTAAAAGTGGGTGGAAAGGGTAGACACGTGGGTTGAAAACAAAAACTACAAGTGTTGTCTTGCTGGAATGATTACAGGTGTTAACAGGAAAAAAATTTAAAAAAACAGGTGGATAAATGCTGCTCAAGAGAATCGAACATGGGTGCTAGCTGTATGAGAGGCGTAAGGGATCCAACTGGGCTGCAAGTAACTTTGAAATACCTTTTGTAAACAATGTTTATAAACACTATAAAAAATAAAATATAATAAAATTATTGTTCAAATAAGAAGGCTTATTAATATAGTATAATATTAACAAATATAATAAAGAAAAACAAAATTAATAAAGAACAAAAATGCTAAAATAAAAAAGAAAGTAGAAACTCAAATTAAGCTATCCCTCGACGGGCCAACCACTTTTGTTCAGTTAGCCTGCAGGCAATCGTTGGTAAATTCCATCTATAGTAGTAATTAGTGTCAGGCGTCACGCTATGCCATGGAAATTCAGTTGGTACTAGTTCGGTTTATGAAGGAAGATGGGCCTACATCTACGAGGAATTACAACTGGCCCATACCCAGTAAAGCCCAAACCAAACTAACTCGCGGAAGTGTAGCCATGCGGAAGCGTGAGGTCGACCAGCGCGCACCCGCGTGAAGAGAACCAACGCGTAACCACTCTTGCCATAACGCCTCAGAGCGCCTTGCAAGTAAAGTTATGTGAGCACGAGGAAGACAAAAGATAAAAGGTACAACCTTGTACGACCCAATGATAGTGAATGGATGTGTGGCAGAAGTTATGTTGCATGACCCACCAATCAAAGGTCTCCACCACACTTTAAGGCTGTCACAACGCGTGCGCGTTGCGCACAGGGAACAACAAGTACATTTTCCACCCGCCTAAGCCAATGAGACTGCATGAGGCCACATCATCAACAGTCTCCACTAACGACCACCAACAGACACATGACACATGTGCAAACCCTAGGCAACCACTAATGGCATGCTGCCACGTGGAGCGACTGTATATTCTCTTTCTATGTTTTATATAATATATTATCTTGTCTTCTACTGATGGTGGGCAGGCTGTGGAGTAACCCCTTTAACTAGGCCTCGGCTCAATGGGTAATTTAAGGGTTAATGCTGGAGAGTTGTGCGGAACCTATTTAAGGAAGACTTCATCTCTTTGGATAGGCCATTCAGAAAACCCTGAAGAACACGCTTAGAGCCTACACGATTTTTATGTCTGTACATTGGATTTGTTCTCGATTCCTAGCAGTCACCTCCCACCGGCTTTACCTTGTGTTGTCTCAGGTTCTCACTCATTCACATCTCCCCCAGTCGTGTTCTAGCAAAGGATTATTTCTGTAGCGACGGTGGTTTATCATCCTTAACCAGAGGTTGGACTATTGTTTCTTAAGTTCGTTATGGTTGCAGTAAGTTGATAAACACACATCAGTCGAAAATAATAAAAATGAATAGTAGTAACAAGTTCGATAATACCGATACTAGTACCGATGTTTTGTCGAAATCGGTCCAGTTCGTAACATCACTGGTACGCCACCGACGCTAAAAAAAACTATCTACTTTGAATACAACTCCATTTTTTAAAATTGCTTAGTCGGAGACATCGGTCAAAATTCATAATTTGATGATTTCTCCTTAATTTAAATTGGAAAGATGCATTATAACCATACCATAATTTAAGCTACACTAATACCTATACGATCTGGTGATAAAATAAATTTAGCAACGAACAACAACCCACGACCGTGAGTAAATCAAATAAATTTAGGCCGTCCGTAGTGGAGGCGCGAGCTACTAGACGCGAGCCATCAACTTGACTATCAAGTAACCCGATCACTTGACCCCGTTGTGGCTAGAGGTGAGCGTAGGCGCGACCAATTGACACTTTCTCTCGTTAACCCACACGACCACCATCGCTTGTGCTCACTCGCGCCGGGTTCGCGTCAGGCTGTTGTGCTAGGGGTGACCACCGGTGCTAAAACTTCGTTCGCTCGTGCCTCCACAACGGACGGCCTTAGTCGTAACGCCCTACCCATATTTTCAAACTGATCGAATTGTACCAGCTATTAAAAATCTATAAACACATCGGTCATAATTTCTTAATTCTTAGACCATAGCTAAACCGAACCATGTTCAACGGTAAATGAGCATATTCATTACATCTAGTTTTAAATGTTCATAAATAAGCCATCGAGTTTTAAATGTTCACAAATGCCGATGTCAGTTTCAAAAAAAAGTTAGGTTCCTACAAATATCTCAAACACCTTCTTTCCATTCAATGCTATGCACAATTTCAAATACTTATAGCTCATACTTTTTTTTAATTTAAATTTCAACAAAGTGGGCTCTTGTAAGAGTCCATTTATGATGAATTCAGGATACCAATGGGACACCCGGTCCTTCAAGTCCACCAATTCATAGAAAAACCCACCCGTTTGAAGGCGGGACGGTGAATAATCGTTAAAACATGATATCTTTCAAGACTCAAACCTGTGACCACTCGGCCTCAAGTCACTTATCATTAGACCACGTATCACTCCACGGGAAGGTGGGGATACTTCTAGCTCATACTAATATACTTAAGTTTAGAATTCCATTACCTCACAAACGTCTTTATCTAGGGGGGTCCACCTAGATGTCCGGATCTACAACTTTTTTTTGAACGAATCCTTTTGGGATTATGTCCAAGATTGATTTCTTGACCGTCGTGAGACGATACCCCTGATGCGCAATTATTTCGATTTAGGTTATTCATTCCACTATTAAGTAACAATATATATATTTTTAACGACCAACAAATCAAATCCGAGCACTCCCAGGACACCCTTTCGACAAATATTAATAAAACACGATGCTTCAACAATATTAATAAAACACGATGATTGAAGCCTTACACCTTGGGCTCCACTCGCATTTAGTAACTAACCACCAACCGTAAATTTACATCCCTCCATTACTCTTCCAAGAGTTTCTTGCATTCCGCACCTCATTTACAAGATCGTTTAATGTCCGCCATGACGAGCCACTCTCCGCAACTGCCGCTTTCGCCGCCGCACCAACCTCCTTAACCTTTTTCCTCACCTCTTTCCCCTTTTCACCCTCCATCAACTCCTTAATCATCTTCTTCAACCCATCCGATTTCACAAACCCTTTAACCGACCCATCACACGTTTCTACCCGTAACCCTATCTTAATCTCCTCCACCACCATTCTCGCATTAAGCGGCTGCTCCGCCATCATGGGCCACGCCAAAATCGGCACCTCCGCACATATACTCTCCAACACAGAGTTCCAACCACAGTGACTCACAAACCCGTTCACACTCTCGTGCTTCAATATCTCCATCTGGTCCACCCATTCCGTAACAATCATCCCTCGTTCACCCACTCTTTCTCCAAGCTCATAAGAAATACTCGACTCGCACTTTCTCACCACCCACAAGAAACTCACTTCGGATTCTTCCAAACCTTTCGATATCGCTTTCATTTGTTCCGTTGAAATCTCGGCTTGTGACCCGAACGCTACGTATAAAACCGAGTTTCCTTGAGCTAGCTTTTGGTCTAGCCACGCCATCCATTTCGAGCCGTTGGGCTTGTGATCTGACATTCCCAACGGCTCGGTTAAACATAGGGGCCCTACACACCAAATTTTAGGTTTGCTCTCGCGGTTTAAGTAGTCTATAAACAATGGCTCCAGCTCGTAAAAGCTGTTCATTATCATCCCATAGCTGTTTGCAGAGGCGATAAGCGCCTCGAATAAGAAGTCGAAATAGGGACCGGATGGATCCGGCTGATTAAACGGGTATTCAAAATCATTACGTGTGATTGATATCCATGGGAACCCGGGCACGGTGATTAATTCATCGTCCGACTCGGGTCCCGAAACCAACCGGTTTACACCCACAGCGTGATGAACAGCACTTGCGTACGCGTTCATCCCGTAAAACGACAACCGAGGGATCCCGAACTTGTTCGCTGAGGCAAGTGTCCATCCCAAAAACCCGTCAGAAACGATGCACGTGACGTTAGCGAGCTCATTAAGCGCTTGTTCGAAGTGCGGCTGCATGAGTTTTGTTGCGACCGCGAATTGTGGGAAAAGCGAGATCGAAGGTAGCTTATCGGTACTCTCTATACCGTCAGGTATACCGTGGATACTACTAGGAAACGGAAGGTGTATGATGGATATGGAACGGTCTAGACAGGTTTCAAGAACCTGAGCGATGAAAGGTTTGTTAGCTTTGGTGGTGAAAATAGTGACCGTGACCCCGCGAGTCACGAGTAGGCGGGCTAGGTGTAGTAATGGGATGGTGTGGCCTTTGGACATGAATGGAAAAAGTACGAAGTGTGGACCGTGGGTTGAACCAACAGGAACTGATGAAGCCATTTGTTTATGTTATGTTATGTGTTGTTTGTGTTTGTGTGTAATCATATATATGAGAAGTAGGTGGATAAATCATAAATGCATGGTTGTCTGCATTTCTTGAGATGTGTAACAGAGAACCGCTATGCAGATTTAGGCATGGTGAGTTTGTCTATTTTGGTAATTTTATTTAGTCAAATGCTTATATTGGTAATTTTCCCTAATTACTTAACCACAATACGTTATCTATATTTCTATATCTATGTTATCTTATTAAGGAGGAGAGATGAGTAAGATAGTCATTTTACCACCATTTTAAGATGGGAGTTGAAGGGTTCCTTAACAAATATCTAATCTTTAGCCATTTTCTTCCCTTTATACCCCTCATGTACAAGTACAACATGTAATGCCAATAGTACATGTGTAATAAACATTTTATCTATATCTATACTATCTATAAAAGAATTTATAATTTATAAATCTTATATACATCTGTAATGTTATCTTATTAAGGAGGAGAGATGACTAAGATAGTCATTTTACCACCATTTTAAGATGGGAGTTGAAGGGTTCCTTAACAAATATCTAATCTTTAGCCATTTTCTTCCCTTTATACCCCTCATGTACAAGTACAACATGTAATGCCAATAGTACATGTGTAATAAACATTTTATCTATATCTATACTATCTATAAAAGAATTTATAATTTATAAATCTTATATACATCTGTACAATAAAAATGATTTCTTTGATGCAAACTTTTCTATCTACTTTTCTTCTTATTTTCATTGTTTATTTTCACCGAAATGCATGCTTACTTCAAAAATAATATTGTTAAAAGATACAAATGTGTGGTTAAGTTTAGTCAACGAACATATGTTTTTAAAAACCAATTGAATAAGTTAATAACGTATATTGCCGGTGCTGCAACAAATAGAAACGATGCCAAATGTTCACTTGGTTCTCTGATAGTTTTAGTGTCTAAATTCATGTCTCATTGATAGTTTTGATAGTTATATTTCAACTTACAAATATTTTACTCTTATTTATATAACACGTTGATTGCTATATAGAGTACGATTACCGTACTGAATTGAACCGATGCTAAACAAAAGCCCGCTGCAACGCGCGGGGCATATTACTAGTTACATTATAAAGAGGAAGAGATGGGTAAAAAGGTCCAAAATATCAAAGTTAAGGTGGCAACTTAAAAGTCACAAGTGTAATTCTCTAAACTTGACCACTTTTCTTCCCTTTATGCCCTTGTCAATGCATTAAGATGCTTGTACATGTGATGCATTAAGATGCTTATACCATGTAATGCATTAAGATGCTTGTACCATGTGCTTTAACAATTTTGGACATTCAATACTAAAAATCTATTCCATTCCCTCCTTTTAATTCTCAACTCCTAAAGCTTGTTAATTACTTAATTATGATTAATTACATGTTATTATTTGTCATTTCCTCTTTTTAGGTGACAATAGAGAGGTAGAAAGAGCTCTCTTCCCTTCTAAATTTTCTTGTAAAAAAATGTTTATGTTTGTACCATTGTCTTGTATTATTCAGATTTTGGCTATTTCCAAACACATATATCCTCACATAATATAAATAGGAACCACAAATGAAGACAATTAAAGGACTGAAGCAAATAGCAGCTATTACCCATGTCAAATTTAGGTACACTTGATTAACCACATCTTAAAACCATACTCATAATTCATGAGAACAGGAAGAAATGAAATGATATTAAAGAGAGTGCAAATGAGCTTACATGGTAATAACTTTTGTAAAAACCGACAAGAAATTGTTTTGCTTCATCAGTCAAAAGTTATTGTACTGGATGGAATCAAGTATTTTATTATTTTTTACTAAAAAAGATAATGTCATAAGGATGCTATACTATATTGTTTTCTTTTTAACTCTATATTAGTTTGCCTCTTAAAAATCTCTTTTATGGAGGTTTGTTTATGCATAGTGTAGTTTTATAAGTGTCGAAATACCACACAGTTATACTAGGTTGTTGCTTTCTACATACTACATGTCACCATAACGAATCATCTACAAACGTCATACACACACTACAAACTCAGCAACAACTACGAGGTTACAAAATAAATATACCCGCAGCAACGCGCGGGCATTCATACTAGTTTCTATTTAGGACATGACTACAATATGTTACGGGTATTCAAATTAGTTTGACATGTTATACACGCTAAAAGTATGATACACTAAAATTTAACAAAAATATGTAACAAATTTTCAATGTATTATGGAATCTCCAACAAACAAACTAGCACCATTTTACTCGATGATTGCTGTTGTTCTTGTTTAAGTCATCGATATTTTCAAACACAACATGACAACAAACCTCCATATGAAAATATAAATTTTACTGGAAAACCCCAATTGGAATGACAATTTCTAGTAGCGCCCCGTCCCTCTAAAATATTTTGATCTAAGGTTTTAAGAAATGAAATCACCAAAATAGCACTTTGACCAACCCTTTTATGAAAATAGCCCCCTCCCGTCTCTTTGGAGAGACGGGTCACCAAGTTCGAGGCATTCAAGGCGTCTACCGAGACGTTTCCGGTTTGCACAAGTTAGGTGACGACACGTGTCTCTCCCACCTGCCAGACGTCTCCGGTGATGTCTCCCTCTGTATTTTTTTTCCGGTAACGTTTCCAGTGGTTTTCCGGTGACGTCTCCGGTGAAACCTGTTTATTTATCATATTATATTGTAGTACGAGTTCTAATCTCAAGTATTTATATATCGTGTCTTTGTTGTTCGGTTTCACATCTCCTTGTCTGTTTGTCTTTTCTCTCTTTACATTCTACAAACTCTTTTCCTCCTCAGATCTGTCATATTCTTATTCTTCCAGGGTATGAATTTTGTACCCTCCTCAAGTCTGTCAATTCTCACTTATTATTATTATTATTATTATTATTTGGATGGAGAAAGAAGGAAGGATGGAGAAAGAATGGAGAAAGGAACGTTCGGAGACGTTTCAGAGAGAGAAGGGGGGGGGGGGGGAGAGTGAGGAGAGAAAGGATAGAGAAAGTGAGGAGAGAGAGAGAGAGTGATGAGGTGGTTTTGTGTTGTATTGGTCCCTACGGAAAACTTCTCAGGAGACGTTTCAGACATCTTGGGAGCTGTGTACCGTCTTTTCAAAGAGACGGAACGGGGCCATTTTCATAAAAAGGTTGGTCAAAGTACTATTTTGATGATTTTCGGATATAAATTGGCCATACTATATGCATTATTATTTTTGTTCGACACATTTAAATGCGATTTGATAACTACCTACCTTACATATGTGGTACCTTTGCATGTGTTCTACTTAACCTGGCTCTTCTAGAAGTTCAAGATAGTAGTATACAAACCAAAGACTATACAACTATTTAATAAGAAAAAGTTTAAAAAATTACTGTTTTTAGTATGATATACAACATACACTAGCACCTTCAGCTTTATGGCTTATAAAACTAGTCTAATCGTGTTAAAAGTGTCTAAATCTTCATAGTGGTGGAACCGATGGGAATTTGCTACGGGTATCTCACTACCAGCACGGTAACACTGCTGTCACCCGTGCTGAAAGTGGTTCCGTAGATCAAATTCTGGTTCTAGTTAATGAATTGGAAACTGTGCATTTATTAATTTTGATTTAATATAATTATATTCTTTTTATTTAAACTGTGTGTTTTATTATTTAAACCGTTTTTTATTGTTTAAACTGTGTGTTTATGGTATATTTATGGTCATGTTAATTTTAATTAAAGCATAAAAATAAATTAAACATAATTAAATAAAAAACATAAACATAAAACATAAAACATAATTTCATTAATATTAAACATAATTAAAATACATTAAAACATTAAAAAAAACTTAAAGTTAACGCAACAGTTGCCATGCTTGAACATAGTCGAACGTGTTGCGGTAACGAGCCGCATAGTCCACCTGGGTGAACTCCATAGCCAACTTCGGCGCAATGCCGGCTCAAGGTGCGCTCGTAGCAGGTGGTCCACCGATCACATTTGTTGTTGAGATTGGTCCATTTCCGCTGGAGGCTCTCGATTGTGCGGTTGTTTATGTCAACTTGTTGGTTGAAGTCGGTCAACACACGGTCCCAGAACCGTGTGTCCCTACCCCCGAGCCTTGGCGGCATTTGCGTTGCAAGGCGGGATCGTTTTGTGCGTATTTAACACATACAACCAGATCCATTTCTTCTTCTATGGTCTAGCGCGTCATTTTGAAGGGTGTGGGTGTGGGTTTAACCGTCGATGTTGAAGTGTGTTTTCACTACCGTGTTATGGTTGTTTATAGACAAAAATTTCTCAACGGTTTTGCATGGTTAATTCAATTTTTTGACCTTTTGTTGAGAACGGTTTTAATGCAGTTAATTTTTTTTGACCGTATTGGGGGACGGTTGTGAGAAATTAAATCAAAATCTGACTGTTTAGTGGTAAATAATAAAACCGTGTGAATTTAAAAAAAAGTTTAGATATGTATTTAAATGAAAATAAATAAAAGAATCAGCATAGTGCTGTCTTTAAAATTGTGTTTCAGTGAAGTGAATTGATGTGACAGTGCAGGATTGGTTAAAATCAATAAAATGAAAAAAAAAATTAGTGAAGGTCCTCTCCCCCTATATAATTTTTTTCTCATGTTTGTTTCATTCGAAATCGATGAAAAACATGTCATAATTTACAAAAAAATTAATAATAAAGCAACCTTTTTTGTTTACGTTGAATTATGTTTTTTCTTTCTTTAAAAAATTAGAGGTGGTTCATTAAGGCTGCAAATGAACCAAATGAGCACAAACAAGCCATGTACGTATTTGTTTGTTAAGAAAATAACGTATTTACGAATTGTTTATAAACACTTACCGAACAAGATTTTTTTGTTTGTGTTCATTTTTTAAGAAAATGAATATGTTTGTGTTTGTTTGCTAATGTTAGGTACAAGACAAAAGTAAGCGCAAACGAGTATAAATAAACTTTCATGGGCACATATGAACACAAACGAACGTTCATGAATAGAATTGAACACAAACGAACATATATCATGTGAATATAATTGACATCTTTCATCACAAACATTACGTAATTCCACCCAAAATATAACCATTATTAGATCTATTGTTTGGTTTGGATTTGTCTTTTAACCGAGTTACGACTAAAACCTAGGTAACTTGAATGCAACTCCAATGTTATAAGGGCATCCACAACGGGCCACCACCGGACGGTTAGGCTAGAGATGGTCCCCATCTTCAAGTATTCAAAACCCAGCCCCGTCCTCTCCGTCTTCTTGATGTTGTTCACGGCGGGCCGAGCCCCTAAGGGGCAGTGTGGACGCTCCAAGCCACCCTCACCGGACCTAGGACGAGCCTCACACCCCATAGCCTTAGGTGAAAGCAGACAGGCCATGAAGGTTTAAGCCACCATTGGAGGACAACAGGACTTGTGCTTGATGAAGCCTGACCATAATTTGATGAAGATTGTTGATTAGTATTCATTGCTAGAGCTGCAAGCCATGGTGCAGTTGGTTGTTGCATTGAAGCTTGAGGATGTGGTGCCACATACGATGAAGAAGATGGAATACCATAATAGCTTAATGGATTAGTTGGCTCAACATTTGTGTAACATCGCGTGATTTTTAGTTTTGCATATATTCTAAATTCTATACTTAACAAATTCCAAGTTCGGCTTTATTCGCTTCTTTTATGTTACTCCTACCATTTCATGACGAATCGTCATTAAAATTTATCCTAATCAATTTAGGCGTCATAACAAGAAACTCATTTAGTTAAGATCTTAATATATATTTATTTATTTTTTTTTAAAATAAAACATATATATTTGTTTAATAACAGTACTTTCAGTTTCAAAAAAAAAAATAATAGTAATAAAAAAAACGTGATTTGTTTGTTGACTTTCATCTCCAAGACTCCAACAACAACATACAAAGATGTTATTCAAAATTGTCGTTGGTCTCTTTTCTTTAAGTCTCGACAACAGTAGTAGTAAACAATTAGAACAATCCTATAACAATCAAATTCAACCCCCACCTAATTCATTCCTAACCACCCTATTAACTCTATTTAATACCCAAGCACCTTAACCCACTTATAAATTCACCTCCTCCTCACCCTTTAACTCTTTGTTCACTCTAAATCACTCTCTAAATCCCTCTCAAATCCTCAAGTTTCAAGCCAACTTCCTGTTTTGCATCAGTGAGTTTCGTGGCTTAAAACTTCAACTTTCATTCTATTTTTCTTTTTCTTTTCTTCTTAAAATCTCTTGGAGAAACCTCTAGGACCTATCCCTTGCTTCTCCACAGAAGTATATAATGGATAGACCAAAAAGAGGCCTCAAAGGTGATTAGTTTCTATGATTCTTTTATGTCCTAGGATCTTGTTGTAAAGGAACCAACCAAGTCCACCAACAATCCAATGTTGGATGGATTTGTGCTATGGTAATGGTTGACAAAGGAGAGCCAAGGTTCATCCAAACAAGTCACCGTACTTTACTTAAACCTCCTAGTTATACTATGTATTATTACAAACTTACTTTCAATCTTCTATCTTATTATCCTAATAATAATCTTTTGGAAGGTTTATGGTTACACCCTACCTTACCAACTCTCTTGACCCTTCTTGTGCTATGGATTAATCCACACTAGAAAGGGGAAAATCCCGTGTCCAAAACCCACGTTTATCCCATAAGCGAAGTGGTTATGACATGAACGTATCAAATGGATTCACATTCCTAACCTCATACCATCCGAATCATCTATGATGATTTTGTGCTTGGTCTAACTTATTCTCATGACCATCCGGATTGCCTTAAAGGCAATTTGTGCTTTGGTTTGCCTAAAAGGCTTGCATGATCCTTTTGAACCTATAATCTAAACTCAAACCTAAGACCCTCTAATTCTTTAATTCTAGTTAATCGGAGCTAAAGCTTAATCTTCCAAGACTTACTTTTTGGAACTCTATCAAAACGCACCCAAAGGTGAGTTCATACTTGTCCCCCCTTTTATTCTTTATTCTTTGGGGCTCAACATGTATCACTATCAAAATTAAAACGATTTCATACTCTTAAAACTATTATGCTCAATCTAAATGCTCATATGCTATGCCATGCTAGAATTCAAAGTCTTACATACAAATGTACGATTAGTTAACAACCCACCTTACATGTATAGCGCTATAGGTTGACACACCGCCCCCTTTATGGGTCATGATAAGAAGAAGTCTTTTGTTTTATCGAGTGTTGTTGCTGTTTGTATGGTTCTACATGCATATGCCTATAACATGATGATTCGAGTAGACTTTTCTATACTATGTACTTAGACTCAAACTAGTATGCTCACCAATGCTTTATGTGTTGACGGATATTTTATACATGTTGCAGGAAATGTTTAATGCAGGTTTATCAAGAAAACTACTAAGGATTGGACTAGAAACTCGCAACTAGTTTAATTTTCTATGTTTTGATGTTGTACTTTCCTTTTCATGAAACAATTTGTATTTTGTTATCTTTTAGACAATGATTATGCTATGAATGAAATTTTATCTTTAAATTATATTGTCACGAATTCTAGTGTCATGAAGTCTTTGAACAATCTATCCCAAGTCTCGCCCTGATGTATTCCGCCATCCGTTGGGGTGTGACACTTTGAGACAAAAGCTGTTTGTGGTGCAGAACTCGCTCCCACATTTGATATGAAAGAGGAAGATGAACTAGCAAAATACAATTCCGGGTTCTGTGGAATTTGTGCTCTTTTAGCCTTCCTTCTCTCTTCTGCATCTTTATTTTCCAACTTTTGAATGAACTCACTCAAAGTCAAGCACTTGAACATATCCATCTCTCTAAGAACTTCAAGGTATTGACTCTAATAGCTAGGTAAAGCATCTGAAAAAGGCTCTACACATTCATACATTGGATAAGACATGCTATAAGCAGATAATTCAAATAACAAGTGAAAGAATCTAGTAGTGAGCTCTTTTAGAGTCTCATTTCCAATGCAACTAATGTTTTCAAACTCCTTTTTCATCTGATCCATCTTTGATCTCTTGGTTCTCTAATTCCCATCATTTCGGCTTTGTAATGTAATCAACAGTTGCTTTGAAGTTGTACAAGGCCCGAATTGATGCAAGATGCCTTAAGGTAAAGCTTGAGATAATTGAGAGTAAGCTTTCTTCTCTGCAACATACTTCTTCTTTTGCACATCGGTCATGTCATCCAGCGAGACCGGAGTTGTTGAATTCTCCACCAAAGGTCTCTCATACCCTTGATCTAGTGCTTGCCACGCTTCACCACCATTAAGACCTTCTAAGTGAATCTTGAACCTCTTATGCCATGATGGTTATTCTGACATGTCCATCAGCTTTGGAGGTCAATTACCATTTCCCGTCACTATGTCATTCATCAATAGATTGATTGACGAGGAAGTTTGGTTAGCAGCAGCACCAACAACAACTCCTTAATAACCAGGTTGTGGTTGTAAGTGAACAATTGGTTGAACTGCCGGAGCCGCAACCGCCCAATAGTTAACCATCTGTTGTTAAGGTTGAGGTACTTGTTGTTTACCCTTCTCAGTTGCATATAACCATGGATTCATAGGAGTTGGTTGTTGTTGTTGGTTGGTGTCCGGTCGTGTCATAGGAAATCCCCAAATGTTGTCTATTGTATGTGAAATGTGAAAAGTTCAACACTTAGATAAAATTATTAGAAGTTGGATCGATTAGGCGAAGAAGAAAAGTTAACTCTTATTCGCCAAAAAAATTGACACGAATGAGAACAAATCACACGAATGAGAAATTGATTCACAACAATGAGAAATTACAAGGACTTATTCGTCTGAATGGAACACCCGAATAAGAGATTTTGCAAGAATGAGACCAGAATGACTGTTATTCGTGTGAAATTTAGCACGAATGAAAAACAAAAACACTCATTCGCATGAGATAAGCTGCCATTTGCCCTGTAGAAACCTGTTCATCATTTTTGAATTAAAAAACAAACAAATTTGATCTGATTATGGAAAATTTTCACCATTAGATTGAATTTGGTAAGGTTTTGTTCGGAATTCAATTTGGAACAACTTTTGTGAAGGAATTTTTGAAAATCACACCAAAATCAACTCCAATTTAATCAAAACCCATGTTTTAAGGAATAACTTCAAAACCCTAACTAATTTGAACTGTTTTGGACTGATTTCACTTAAGATTATCAATTAGCAATCATGAGATTGAGCCTATTGCTTTGATACCATTTTGTAGGATCGATTTCTATCAATTCACTAAGATCTCAACAATATATAAACCTTCGGGTGCGGAATCCCCTCAAGTCTAGCAAAATTATATGAATATTTAAGAAATTACGCACACAAAATCAATAAACACATTCATATTTGTCATTAATCACTGATTGAATAATAATTACAAACTCAAAAGATCAAATAACAAAGACTATTGAATCTAGGGTTTTTGAACAGAGTTTTGGCGCTTAACATAACTGACATAACTCACCAACAACACAAACCCATATATACAGAAATGCCTCATTCGCCCCATCGTTCATGGGAATGGGTTCATTCGCATGAATATTCATACGAATAACACATTCTAAACCTCATTTGCTACAACTTTCACACGAATGACTCTACATTTTTTCATTCACCTAACGACTACAATTACAAAGACTTAACATACAAAACTTGAAAAACTACAACACGCAACGTCTCAAACGGCCCAAAAGCTACAAGCACATATAAATATGCATCTACAACTTTGATGTTACTTGGTGTACCAACCGAGTAGTTTCACCCAAACGTTGGTGAAAGTTTTTAAAGACTACTTTCCAAAATGGATACGTTCGGCCACTAAACCTTCGGTCACATTCAACCAAGTCGTTGTCGAGACTGTGTCTTCAGCTTTGATCTAAGCTCTTCTTGCCACTAAAGATATAAATTAAGTTTTTTTAGAAAGATCAATTTGAGAAATGCCGTGTTTAAAATTCTGGGTTGTGTGTGTATATATAAATATACTAGGTTACAATCCCTGTTTATTACACGGGTTGATAATGTAATGTTATATAATTAGCAATAAAAGGGTTATGTTTCAAAAAAAAAAAAAACATATGCATTACATGGTTGAATAAACTCGTGTATTATATTAATAGCATAAAATATAATTCAATTTGTTAATATATTGATGACATGTCGTTAGGTTCATGTAAAAACGTAAATAACCTAGGTACCTAGGGTAAGGCATGTATCGAATCTACGAAGAGCATATGGTTAGTATTACACCTTTTGTTTGATTAATTAAACTAAAAATAACTAAATTAATATAGCTGAATTTTGATTTTGATTGAGTTAATAAAGTAAGTATAAAAAACTTAGATTAGGTTTAAGAAAGATGATCACTCTCCAGGTTTCAGGTTTAAGATTACACATAAACATATTTAATTAGTTGGAAACCACATGTACATAGTTTAATCAAAATGATAATTGAAGACAAGTTTTTAATACTATCTCGTACAACCTAATTACCAAATCATAAATGCCAAATATCCCCTAATTACCAAGCTGCTCACAATGCAAGAAAACCAAATGCAAATGATAATAGAGAAATATTTAAAACATAAGCAACTTGTTTAAATCAAATAAACAAGTATTTTGAAAGCGTCAATAAGAAAACAATCCAAAAATATAAATCAAACAAAGTTTGTGTTTAAACGATACAAGCCTTACACTCTGTAATGGTCATAAAAAGATTAGCCGCGCTGCATTTTTCTGTTGATTTTCTTCTTGATGTGCATGCAACTCCAACACTGGCCCCTTGCGTCGCAAACGCAATCCCCCCACCCCAAATCCCTCTACTGTCGTTAATAATATTAATATCCCCTTTTGTTTGTTCTTCACTGACTTGCCCTTGCATTGTGGGCCTGCAATCCTTTTAATTCTTTCAGTTTCCCATTTGCCCATTAACACTCCACTAAGCCCACCATATTCTCTTGTATATTACTAGTGGTAATGTTTGCGCGTTGCCGCGGGTACATAGATTTACCCATAGATAACGATTTGTTACAAAAAATTTGAAAAAGCATGTTGGGATGAGAAGCCATGAAAATAATGTAGTAAATTTAACAACTAAAAGTTTGTATGTTGATATTAGTAAAATGCATATGAAATAATGTAGTGGTTTCAATGATACAGTAGCAGTTTGATCTACATGAGGATCGTGGGCTTAAGCAAAAGTTTTGTGCTAAAATGTTTGGCATCTTCAAAGTAATCATAAAAAAGCATCTTAAAGGAGCTTCCCAAATGACAGGTTGTATGGCGACTCTAGCATCCTGCATGACATCCAAATGTGGTAATTAGAACCGAAACCTAAGTCAATTTAAATTCAAAATACTAAAAAAATCATATAAACATATAAATATATAATGGCACATCTTCAATACAAACAAATTATACTTAGAGCCTGTTTGGTAGCCTCTTAATGAGGCTCTGAATCATTCAGCTCTGAATGGTTCAACATTCAGACTGTTTGTTTCAAGGCTCTAAATGGAATGGTTAAGAACTGAACCATTCAGATTTGGTGCATAGCTGAATCATTCAGCACTTAACCATTCAGAGTCTCTTAACCATTCAGACCTCTTAATGATTAAGCACTTAATCAACCAAACAACCCCTTACTCTTAGAATCAAACGGACACATTATAAAAATGAGGGAGTTAAGTAACATTGAAGAAATTGAAATCAAATTGAATGAGTATCGAAGAAATTGAATTGAATAGAATTAAGCAACATTGAATTTTTCAACAAGCATTGAATTCTTCTTGTCGATTTTCATCTAGAGGAGAGTAAGGGATGTACAAGTAGTTTTTGCACATAGGGTTAGTATTGGAAAAAAAATTCATGACATTGTGGGTGTAAAGCAACAAACTTTTCATATGCCATCTTAACTTTGATAATTAGGACATATTTGTCCATGTCTCATTCTTTATAATGTAGTATATAGATTATTACTTTCAAATACGGAGTCAAAACCGAATGAACCATTTTTGCCCATGAGCACTCCACTAACACTTTTATCATGTTTAACTTGAAACCTACAAAATATAAAAACAAGTAAAAGAAATATATTTTATACTAAAATAAATGCATATATTTTATAGTTAATACATAAAAATGTGTACTTAAAATACACCGATCACACCCTCTCGCTTACCTTTTTTCGATAGAAAAAAAAAGCCGTGCAATGGAATCATAATTAGGAAAAATGGCTTTCAATATAATTCCTTACTTTTTATATTAAGCAGATAAACACACCAACTGCAACTACAAATACTCATGTCCAGCTAAACCCAGCCACCAACTAATCATGCTCCTTATATGTCCATTTAAGTTTAAGTGCATTCAGTTTACCTATGAGTCTCACACTTAGTAAATCATAGCTCCACCTAGTAGCGCATCACTCAATTCAAGGCTTAGGTAAAACCATACAGATTCCCAACTACTACAAACAAAAATTACATGTACCGGAAATTAATTCTTATGTGGATGGAATGGAGGCACTTTATATTGAGCTTTTATTTATTTATTTTTTTCTTACTTCCTCTTTGAGGGCGTATTTACCAAGTCGACATTTCAGTTGGCAACATCATCAGCTTCAATCATTTTACTTTTCTTATTTTTCTTGCCAACTTTTCACTCAAAGGGTGTATCCACCAAGTCGCCATTTCAGTAGGCAACATCATCAGCTAAACTCAACTTTTCTCTGTCTTTTTTGTTATACAAGCTCAATATATATCGATAATGGATGGAATTTGGCGCCACCTAGTCCGAATTTATTTCCATAAAAAAAAGGCGTGCCTAAAAGAAAATAATTTCTCTCACATACAAGCTTTAAATTTTCAATAGTACCTATTGTATCGTTTATCAACTTTAGCTTAACCAATCATCTTAAGGTGAGAACTCACAAAGTTACTGATTATACTAGACTAACATAGACTAACATATAGTTGACTATATTAGTTTAATTAGTTAGAATCTACCACATCTTAAATCAACAGCGTAACGTCCAACTCATATTTGAAATAACCGAATTCTATCTATTAAAAACTAACTAGCAGAAACTCGCGCGTTGCGGAGGGGCTGCATTGTGTTTGGTTGTTGATTTTGGTCAATCAGGTTATTGGTGTTGTACATTATACAAACATACTGATAATGTGTAATATATGATCGGAGGGCATATAATTTTAGTAGAAAGTAGGTGTAGATGTTGTAGTAGAATAACACTGTAAGTTTGTAATAAATATCATAAAGGTGTAAAATTAACTCACAGTTTGAAACAATAGATGACACCATAGAGTTTTCTAAATACAAGAAACATAAGTGAAAAATAATGATTAAAGGCAATACTCATGAACACAATATATGTAAGAGAAGTCCTTTGATATTGAAAGCACGTATGAAAATATAAAGCGATGCAGGAGAATACTAAAAACTTGAAGAAGGAGAAGAAGACAAGATTTCAGTCTCTGGTAAAAAGAAGGAGCTAAGTACTATAATGAAGCCATCCCGTGGTACTAACTGGTCGATTTTTTGGTATATTCCATAATATGGTCCGAACGTATATACGTCATCTCTCATTTTGGCGATTGTTTCGTCTAATGAGACACCCATAGATGTGAAGGAGAAGTTTGTGTTGTATACGCGGATTAAAGAAACCACCACATTTGATTAAAGAAACCATGATATTGCTCTTGATTAATACAATAACCATGACGATAGTTTTGATTAACACAACATTTGTCTGATTGTAATTTTTAACCGTAAACTTTTATTACATATATAATAATTTTAAACTAAAAGTCCTTATGTATTCTTGTGTGACATTTATTTTGGTGGAAGTCCATTGATATTGAAAGCACGAATAAAAAATAAAAATTGATGCGGGAGAATACTGAAAACTTGAATCAGAAGACAAGATTTCAGTCTCTGAAAAAAAAAAGTAGCTAAATACTCTAAATGAAGCTATAAAAAATAAATAATGGTGCATGGGATGAGTTTGCCATCCCGTGGTACTAACTGGTCGATTTTGTGGTATATTCCCCAATATGCTCCGAACGTATATACACTATTTCTCATGTTGGCGATTGTTTCGTGTTAGGACCGACGAACGCGTCACCCGACAATCACGGGGTTTATACTCAAGGTGCGGAATCCCTTGAATATGTCTTAATAACAGAAACAACTATGAAACCAAGACAAACGAGTAGTTACAACACACAAACAGGTCAAAAGATTAACTTTTATATCATTAAAACAGAGCGCAGGTGTACAATGATCAAACCAAGCAATCTCAGACCAGGGGAGGGTGTTTGGAGAGTGTGTGTGGCAAAAACTGAGCTCTAGGGTTGAGAATAGGCCTATTTATACCTCCTGGGTACGTACAGCTGCACGAAGGCGATTACGAGGCTGTAAGACATGCTGCTATAGGCGATTAGGGCCTAATCGCCTATAGACAGCTGGCAATCGCATGAACAGTGACGTGTGATAGGGCCTAATCGCATGTCAGACTGTCCTAATCGCCTATAGCCTATCTCACACCCCAAAACGCGTATAAACGACTCCAAACACCCCGAAATACGTCCAAACATCCTATATACTAGCCTAGGGACATCATGTACTAACAGACTCCCCCTTGGACCAGGCTAGTATACGTACAGAGATAGCAAAAGACAATGTTTACAACAAAGCAAACAACTTTACAGACTCGAAAACAGAAAAACAGACATAGCTAAACAAAACTAGCAGCATCTTCAGTCTTCATCTTCAACTTGACGTTGTCCTGATCCTTGTAATTCTTGACCAGTCGCATCCAGCATGAACTTTGTTGGCGTAGCAGAAACGAATCACTCTTTGAAACTTCATAGCTTGATCCGCTTCATCAGGTAAGTGCTGGATTGGATATAGGTACAGCGTTTCCACATCCTTCTCTGAACAATTGATCAGCCACATCGGGTCCCAAATCCTGATCTTCCTGCACGGATTAGGACTGTTGCTCAAGACGATCACTGCCTCGGTAGTAGCTGCATCATAATGCCAGTAATATAGTTTGGAAGAGAAGTCTTGCTCAACCGGGACAATTGGAATCTTTGAAACACATTTTGGTGGCTTGATCTTGTGTTCCCAAATCGGCTTTAAGGTGAACTGATGAATCTTGTCTGTCTGATAGGATCTTGGATACTGAGGCCTGAGTTCTTTCCATCCCTCAATGCTTTCTCTTTTCAGCTTTGTGTAGAAACCCTGAAGAGGAGGAGCTTTTTCCTTGTACAACGGATAGTCAAGTCGAACTAGATCACGGATATACCAAAAGGGTAGGCTCAGAACATCCTTGATTTGCTGAAAATACAATACCCCTTCCTGCCATTTCACCCCGAGCATCTTAGTGTGACTGACAAAAGCCCAACTGATCACGTTGCCAGACATCTTCGACAAGCGCTTCTTGAAGACTGATGCTCGCTCGACAGTCTTTTTCTTCTCTTCTGGTTTGAACCACTGGGGATATTTTTCTCTGATTTTGTCCTGTCTTGCTTTGACTTCATCAGGAACTGCTGTAGAATCAGACTTCAACTTTTCCTCAGCCTCGTGCATCATCTCTTCAGTGATATTAGGAATTCCAGCGCCCGAATCATTTACAACATACTCAGGAGTCGGCACACTGGTTCCTTCTTCTAGATTCACCTCGTTGTTTTCAGGATGCATCTCTGGGATAGGATCTTGACTTGCACTGGAAGATTCTCCATGTGCGAAGCCATATACCTATGCAATGTCGTCAGATGTCATCTCTGGAGGTATCTCACCTTCTTCTAAATCGTATTCAGGCATAGCAGGTGGAGGGAGCAAGTTGCCTTCATCATCGTAAGCAAAATAACTGTTCAGAGGCTCCACATACTCAACTTGAACTACGGCTTTCTTCATTTTATCCCGCAGCTCTTGGATCTTGTTCTTGAAAGGTGCAGGCTCCCCCTGAGCAGACGAACCTGCTTCGGGATCATTGCCCTTTCTATCATGACTCTTCTTGGAACGTCGTGACGCAGATCCACCTGATGATCCGCCACCACCTGTGGCTCCAGGATCACCACCATCTCCACCTTTGCCATCATCATCACCATCATCATCAGACTCATCATCGTCATCCTCATCATCATCATCATCATCACCACCAGCAGTACTAGCCCCAACTTCCGAACCACCTGTGAGTCTAGGTTGAGTTCCAGCTAACTCATTTAACCTAGTCCTCAGCCTTGTATTTTGCTTCTTGTATTTGGTGATTCGTCGCTCGTTGTTCTCATTTGCGAGCTGAAGATCGCTGTACTTCGATTCAACACCTGTGAGTCTCGCTAAACTACTTTGGTTTGACTGCATCAGTTGCTGGTGTGATTCCAAAAGCTGCCTGTTCGACTCTATAACTTGCTGGTTTGACAATGTAAGTGCGTCGACTGTTGCTTGCAGCTCTTTGTTTGAATTAATTGTCTCGCCGATCAACTCTAACATAGCCGTTTCATTTTCTTCTATTGTGGCGTTCTTGCTTCTCAGCTCAGCTATCTCACGCGCTTGAGCAGCAACTAAGGCAGTAAGTTCGCTGACATGGCGTTGAAGTTGTTCATTTGTTGCTGGAGCTGAAGAAGAAGTAGGCTGATCGGTAGGCTTTGATCTAGCAGCTTCCCTTAACTTCCGGATTTTATCACCCACCGGATTCGAGACAATTTGAGAGCTAGTCGCTTCAACGGTAACTGAGACGGGCTCAGTGAAGATTACCGATGAAGGCATAGACATAGTAACTCTCGCAGGCATAGCTGCACAGACTGATATAGGAACTGAAGTGGTTGCTGCTGCTGTTGTTGTTTCTGTTGCTGCTGTTGTAACGGCAGGAGAAGAAGGAGTACCGAAAGTCTCTGGGAGATTCAAAGTCGCACGTCTTGACTTAGTTCTCTTTGGAGTCTTTTCAGCAGCAAGTTGTTTTCCTGCCATTCTCTTCTGTCCCCTACCTTCTTTCGTTGCCTTTGACTTTTGTCTCTTCTGAGGAGGAGGCGTGCTGAGTTAAGCATCGATGTCAGCAACAATATCACCACTATCCAGAGTGAATGTGGGATCATGTGCAAGATCTCTCGCCTCAGCTGCGCGAGCTTTCTCCTCTTCAACTTGTTTCCTAATTCTCTCTTGCTTTGCAGTAAATGTATCAGGGGAATCATCTTCAGTATCTTCTGAGTCGTCATCATCATCAACATCTGTGATATTAACTGGGCCTTCATCCATCTTTTCTTTACCTTTGCCTGAAGTAGAGGGCTCATCAGCATCTAGAGACGTAAGATCAAACATGTCATCGTCGTGTCTCAATTCAGCGTCTGCCGTATTCCCCGGAGTATTGGCTCCCAACACCTCAGTAGGTCTGCCAATATTATCACCATCCTTGAAAACCTGTCTGTGAATTTGAATATCATCTTCTGATTCGCTGTCATCATGCCTCCACCTGTTGCCTGGAGGTGCCTCCTAATCCTCTTTAGCTAGAAGACCATACAGACGTCGACTAGGAGGATATTCTGATTTCTGCTTATTCTTGTATGACAGCATTCTGCTCATCTCTGCTTCACTTATCTTCTTGATTGTAATCAGTTCTCTAGAATCTTTCACCAAGTTGGGAAGCTGATTATCAAGGATCATCTACAGAAAACGAGGATAAACAATGAAAGGCTTCTTTGTTGTTTTTTGCAAAATCACTTCCTTCAAGTGATGCATAATCATCCCAGAGAGAACGGCTTGTTCAACGTTAATGCCACAATCGCTGAAGCTAGAGTGTCTCGGATCGTATCGAATGTACCTTTGCGAGGACCGATACACTTTAGTACAACGTGCGTCAGATACTTTAACTCTGGTGGCAAATTCCCCTTTTGCAGCATCTTCTGCGCTCTAACATCGCCAGCATATTTCATCCTCAGAAACCCACCACGTATCAGAATAGAGTCAAACACTATCGGATCGTCTTTATCGTCTTCGAACTTGAGAATCTCACGAACCAAGTCTTCAGTGATTATCACGTCCTTTCTTTGCACTGTGCTTTTGATTGTAGGCGGCTGTGTGTTGACATCAACGCTTGCATTCTGATAGAATTCCTGGAGAATATTCTTGTAAGCCGCGTGTTCCACAGATATAGCATATTTGATCTTCGAGCGCTTTAGAAACTCGATCACGCCTTCAAACTGTTTGCAATTCGCCTTCTTGATGGGTCCAAGAAAGGCACAACAGTTATGCTTAGGAGACGTACCGTACTGCATGTTTCTATAAGGCAGAACACGACAAATTCATCACAAACAGATCAAAGATATGAAAAACGGACAAAACGGACTCAAGTTTGACAAATTTTGGTCAACAGAATGGTATAGGCGATTAGGCATGTAATCGCTTATAACACCCTAAACCGTTTTAACAGAAAATACGCAGCGGAAATACGTACTAGAAAATTTCGTGCTTTATAAATAAAACATTCTAATTTATATTTCAGGCGTTACGACATTCATTCTTCCTATTGCGTTCACACAAAACCTTCTTAGCCTTGATCATGTGAGAGCGCCCACGTACAATCCATGCCCTGGCTCGACCTTAACCATTATGCACCCAAATGGAAGACTCGTATAACCTGCAGTCACCATACACCCAAACCATTAGAAAGGTAAGTGACTTTATAATACGCAAACAACATAAAATAACTTCCAGAAAACCAAAAGACCACGACAAACTCCCTTTTTGCGAGTATGGATCCATCTGGTTACAAACTCGGATCCGTTCTCAGAATCGTAACTTCCAACTTTTAAAGATTGATCTTAACATACCTGCACCTTCCTTATCAGTTATATAACAAGACAGTTAACAACGTTATGATACATACGCTTGCATAATCTCTATGATCGTATCATCATGTCCCACCATTTATTTCTACCTACTAGGAACCCATCAGGAAGTTTAGGAATCCAATTAACAAATTTGTACATAACATCTAAAATTACATACTTGTGTGTTTATATATATATAAGCATACCTACACACATATCAATCATATATAACTACCATCAAAGAGCTAGACCTCCACTAGGATCCTTGCAAGACATGAAAACACACAATTGCAACACTTTAAAACCTCTATGGTTTGTTACATACTTGATAATATGCGTTCACAACATTCTCTTACTAGCCAAAACATATTCTTAAGTTTCGGTTTTTAACCTACATAAGTCCAACATACAACTACCCTTCATTTTGGCTATACCTCGCATTCACGAAGTCAAACAATGCTTACCGATGCGTTAGACGCGAATACGGATTGCGCACATAAGCAAAACATCAAAATATGCGAAAAACGGACAAAAACCCAGTGGGGAGCGCATGCTGGTGCACACCAGCGCAAGGTGCGCTGGCCACCTTGCGCCCCCTGTTTAAACACATCAGAAGGTCAGCGCAAGCTGACAAGGCACCAGTGCAAGGTGCTCTGACTTGCTCTGACCTTGCGCCCCTGGTCGGTTTTGCTACTAACTTTGGGATTTTCGCACAAAATCAAAGATATTGATAGCCCAAAGCTATATTCACTTAACCTTAGCCTTTTTGTAGACTCAAAGGACATATTTTATCATCCAATTCGGTTTCTAACATTTATATTTATTTATCCATATATGCAAGTCCATTTCGACCCGTTAAGAGGTTTTAGGCACCATGCCTAATGGCTTCCCATTCGCTCACTCATTTAACTTAGGTTAAGTCAAAGAAAACATCATCCAATATAAATTACCATGTCCCGTTTGTCCCCTCTATATGAAACCAAGCATGGGTCAAGTCTATGGTTGACCCATTACCACATTTCTTACCTTGGCACAACCATTAGTTATTTGTTTCCTTTGAGATTCCCATACTACATGAACATATCAATTCGATATCATAATGCAAGTTAAGTTTAGGAATCACTTACCTCAAGTCCTCCAAGTTAATGCTTGTTTATTTGCCTCATCTTGACCCATTAGCTTCCCATGCTTGAGTCCATCATTCCTACCCTTTCATATCATCATGTTCACATCATTGTTAGCATACATGTTCATTCATAAACCAATCATATCCAACTCATGTATCACATTGACTTGCATAGGTCAATTTCTAACATGCATAAAACATAACTTCCCACTTTTTTGATTCGTCATCCAAGCAATTAAACTTAACGTCGTATATGTCACATAACCAAACTAATGTGTTTCACACGGAATCCCCAATCTCACAATCATGCTAGAAAGAATAACCATGTTATTTTAACATTGTTGACTTTCCAGAAAGTCAACTTCCAACTATACAAACTTCCTACTTAGAAACATATGTCCATATTGATGTACTAGATCATATGAATTTCACCATAAACATCATATTCATATCTCACAAACATACAAGATCATTCATCATACCAATTAACCAACACATGGTGTGCATCATACTATTTAAGCATAATGTACACACTACTAATGCATACAAATTCATACATCATATTCATCTAGACATTTCATCAAACAATTGGTGTGCATACAACATTCTAAGCTCAATGTACAAGTATTTCATGCCTACTTTCATAGCTCATAACATCAATCATCATATTATTTACCTACATCACATACCCTTTATTCAATAGTTATCAAACATAGCAAATCATCACTTTCTTTTCAAAATATCCAATAATTTAATTAAGAATGATCTTGGATTACACCAAGACCAACACCCACTTCCAACCTTATGAGATTTTCTTCCATTTACATAATTTATACAAGATTAATGTAATACAAGTTCCAATCATCTCTTACAACTAATTTCTACATGGATTCACATATCAATTTTTGTATGAACTCTACTTATTTCATCATGTAATACCTTCTTGACCAAGAATCCATCATCTAGTGTTAAATAATTCATACCTTAGCTTGAAACCCTCCTAATCATCCAATCTTGGCTTTAATCTATACATGCACCACATGATATTATGAATTCACCTTGGGTTAGGGCTTGTATGTGTGTTAGGTTTATGGAAAGCTTTCCAAAGATGAAAACCCATCCAAAAATATCGATCCCCATTATAAAAATGCAGATTTTTATGAAGTTTCCCCAATTGTCAACTTTAGTCCCTCTACTTTGGGTTTTTTGTTAATTACAACAAACACCTCCAATTTCACCCATATCTACCCTTATAATTACATCATGTGACATGCCAACCCCATTTTAAAATAAACTTACAAGAATTTAGCCAAGTTAGGCATAATTACAGGTTTAGTCCTCGTAGTATGATACTTCCCACGTTTAGCTCAAACTTTTACTTTCTTACAACTCGATTAGCGTTGTCAGTCCCACTAACTATATTATGAGTTTACCTCCATATCTAGTTATGCTTATAATGGAAAAGGGTATAAATTACACAAATAATCCTTGTAGTTTGGGTCTTTGACATCATGGACCCAAACTACGGCTTCCATTTTCCTGATCTTGTGAAATCTTAAAATGGGATGTTACATCGCTTATAACCATACACTATTAGGAGAAGGGATGGCCTAATCGCTTTACTGTTCAGGCGATTAGAGGCAATAATCTCTCATTCGTGCTACTGTTCACACGATTAGGATGCCTAATCGCGTGACAGTTCAAAAGTTAACCAAAAATTTCCAAAATCTGATCTGGGTCGTTTTGGGTTGGAATTTTGGTCACATTAGGGTCTATACTAACCGGTAATCAAAAGCCCTAACAGATATTACATTAGCGAGTTCAAATATAAGGTCAATTGAACGGTTTTACAAATTAGGGTTCTTGAGGTTTCAAAAATGGGGCTTTTCGTTTTAAGATGTTTTAGATCTAGATTTTGGTACCTAAAGACTCTCCATATGCCGATTAACAAACCCTCAACAAGATATATCAACAACAATCACGTTTTAAGGATTAATCGATCGTTTTTGTTCAACATAGGGTTCCGGTTTAAAAATTAGGATTTGACCCCTCAAAACACGTTAATATGATCTGAAAATCTGTAAGATTATTACCTTTGTAGTGTAGAACAATAATCTAGATTCAAAACAAATTTTGGCAAGGGTTCGATTAGATTCGGGTATAGAGGGAAACGAAGCACTGTGTTAGAATTTTGAAAGAATGAGTGAGAAGAACACAAGGCTCCCCTTTTATACCTGTGGCTAATCGCTAGGCTTATACACCAATAGAGTTGTAATCTTGTGCTACAGTGACACGAGTGGGGTATAGAATGGTCTAATCGCTTGTGGGATCATGCGATTACACAATAGCCTTACCTTATAACTAAATGTGCCAATCGCTTGTCATTTGAGCACGATTAGAGCCTAATCGCGTGTAAAGGAACACGATTGCATTCTAATCGCTCATCCCATAGGCGATTAGGAATGCCCTTGTGTCATTTTTCACAGAATTACCAGATTGCCCCTGCAGCACCAAAGCTCACATTTTTGACCCGTTAAGGTTCAAAACATGCGTTTTCAACCCGTTTTAACACACGACTCAAATGATGACTCAGATACTTGAAAATGTTTCATTTTCCACCCCTGTACTTGAGAGAATGTACGGTTTTGACCCGGCAAAAACACAATTTTCCAATTAGTTGACTTTCGGCGTTTTATTCTTGAAGAAGTAAGATTACAATGGATTAGGTTTCCATCATCGGCAATCAAGAATAGCTAATCTACTAAAATTAAATAGAAAATAAGCGAAAACACGAAAACAACTAACTATACACTATCATATTTTTGCGAGTTTCAATAGTTAGGGAATCATATCAGTGTACGGACTATATTAGAACCCTTATATGATCAGTTTTAGATTAAAATTACCAATAAGCATCCTACACCAACTGTCAGTATTGTTGTCCACCTAAACTCAAAATCAAGTTTTGTCGCTAGGCACTTTAGATACGTTAAGGTAATATTAGGACTGATTAAAGGTGTTCCCCGCACACGCGACATATTCCCGCGTCAAGGCATGCACAAAGCTTCCTCGTAACCGGTGAATAAGCTGTTGTCATCCGTATTTACAAGGAATGGACTCAGTGGTGATCA
This sequence comes from Ambrosia artemisiifolia, assembly GCA_032199755.1. Taxonomy (NCBI): domain Eukaryota; kingdom Viridiplantae; phylum Streptophyta; class Magnoliopsida; order Asterales; family Asteraceae; genus Ambrosia; species Ambrosia artemisiifolia. The sequence goes on from CM063529.1 coordinate 34,565,535, forward strand.
GGTCTACAAGAACGCTGCAGCAGAGAGACCAGTGAGATCCAGACCAGGGTTCAAGTCAAATACCGTATATTTTGATTTTTCACGGTACGATGCTTTAGGTATGTGATTTGATACCTTAGAGCGATTCTCTTCGAGAATAGGGTTTTGGCATTCACGATCTTTTTGCTCTTACAGGATTCCCAGACGTCTCCTAATCAGAATTTATTCTATTTTTGTTTTTCTTTTCTTTTTCTCTGGGAATGGCAAAGAGGTGTCTCAGTTGTAGGCTGCGAACCCAACGTACGTCACTTATGCCACCCCATTTTATTCTGAGAGACGTCCAGAATAAAATGGGGTGGCATATGCCAACGCGACGTTAAACCACACAATTCTCAGTTGATTTAGGTTTATATCACCGTGCCGAGCTTGGAAATGATTTCGAGCCTACCAACACATCATTTTAGAGGCTACTTATCAGATCCAATGTTTTTAAGATGATAAAGGTCCAGACAGTCCCACTGATTGGTTAATATCATCTTCCCCATTTTCACCAAAGAAACTCATTTTTGCATTTTTCATCATTTTTTTTTATTTTTGGATTTTCTCATTTTTTTTTGATTTTTTTGATTTTTGCATTTTCTGATGTTTTTGTATTTTTCTGAATTTTCTCCCCCTAAAAATCTAAAAATTTGCAAAAAGACAATATTTTTGGATTTTTCTGTTTTTGAAGAAAAATATAAACAAAAACGATTACCGATGAGGATCTAATCCTGCTTTTCTTTAATGCCGTTTAGAATTAACAGATACTCGAAACGAGGTCTGTCAAAAGCTTTGGTGAATAAATCGGCACGTTGGTAATCCGTGTGGATTTTAACCATATCGATAAGTTTCTTTTCATAGCAATCGCGTATGAAATGATACTTAACCAAGATATGCTTCGCCTTGGAATGTTTAACTGATTCTTTAGCGAGAGCTATAGCGGACTCATTATCACAGTGAATGGGAGTATTTAGAAATTTCAAACCGTAGTCTCTCATTTGTTGCTGTATCCAAAGAACCTGGGAGAAGCAGCTAGAAGCAGCTACGTATTCCGACTCGCAGGTGGATAAGGCGACTGAGGCTTGCTTCTTGCACTGCCACGAGACTAGTCTTGGTCCCAAAAACTGGCATCCAGCCGATGTGGATTTCAAGTCTTGTTTGCATCCGCCATTGTCAGCATCACTAAAGGCGACGAGGTCAAACTTATCGTCATTAGGGTACCATAGACCTTTGGTCGTACAACCCTTTAGATAACGTAAGATCCTCTTCACAGCAACCAGGTGGGACTGTTTCGGCCTTGACTGGTATCTGGAAAGTAGACATGTCGAGAACATAATGTCAGGTCTTGATGCTGTGAGGTACATAAGTGAGCCAATCATCGCTCGATAAAGAAAAGGATCAACGGCTTGTCCTTTCTCGTCAGGTCCTATCCCGTGACTGGGCTGAATTGGGGTGCCTACTGGAGTAGAGTCTTCCATCTGGAACCGGCTCAAGATGTCAGCAACATATTTGGTCTGGTGGATGAAGATCCCCGACTCTTGTTGTTCTACTTGTAGACCTAAGAAGAATTGCATCTCCCCCATCAAGCTCATCTCAAACTTTTCCTGCATTAGTTTTTCAAAATCCCTGCACATAGTATCATTAGTAGACCCAAAAATAATATCATCGACATAAACTTGTACCAGAAGACGGTCACCACCCTTTTCCTTGGTGAATAAGGTGCAATCCACAAGTCCACGTTTGAACCCGTTGGATATAAGATAGTTGCTGAGCATTTGATACCATTCATGCGGTGCTTGATGGAGTCCGTACAACGCTTTGTTCAACTTGTAAACTTTATCACGATGAAGCGGATCCTCAAAACCCGGTGGCTTAGCAACATACACCTCTTCCTTCACGATACCATACAGAAAAGCACTTTTCACGTCCATTTGATACACCTTAAACCGTTTGTACGAAGCGTAAGCTAAGAACATTCGGATAGCTTCAAGGCGTGCAACTGGAGCGTATACTTCGTTGTAATCTATTCCTTTGATTTGACGGAAGTCGAGGACAACTAATCGAGCCTTGTTTCTGATAATTACCCCGCGGTCATCCCGTTTACACTTGTAGACCCACTTTGTTCCAATTTTCTTTGCGCCTGGAGGTAAGTCAACTAAGTCCCACACTCCTAGCTTTTGGAACTGCTGAAGCTCTGTTTGCATTGCATCAATCCATGGTTCTTCTCTCAAAGCCTCTTGGACGGTTCTTGGTTCCATCTGAGAAACATATAGAGCAAAAGACCAATCTTTCCGATGACCTGCTTTTCTGATCTCCGAATAAAGAGCTAGGGTTGCTGAGTTGTCACTTGGACTGGCATTCCTAAGTTGACTACGTGTCATTACTCTGCCAGCCGGATCACCAATCACATTCTGCAGTGGATGAGTGTCGTGAATCCAAGATTCCGGATGTGCCGGCACTGGATCACCCGAACGCAGATTGAGATTTTCAAGTCCCTGAGAAATATTTGTCTCTGCAGCGCTTGAACTGGAGGGAGCAGTGGGTTGCAACTTAAAACCGGAGAAATCAATCTGTAGACCAATTCCAGGAGCTGCTGAAGAAGAAGGACCAGCTTGATCATTCCCTGTAGGAGGAACTGGAGATGTATTGGCAGATTCACCATTTCCAGCCATTTCTTCAGTAAGAGTCTCCCGAGATTCAGCATATTCCTCGTCTGAAGAAGATTCTATAATCTCTAACGCTTCCTGAAAGACTTCCTCAACTTCAACTGCTGCGGTTTTATCAGGGGGGCCCGTGGATGCAGAGGCATCAGATGCGGCAGGCGCATTAACCACGATCGGACGCATTAGTGGTGAGCTAGCTGCGTTTTCACACTCGTAATACATTTGCGCTACAGCATCATCTACCACATTATCCACGTTGAAAGAATCAAACAAACTCTTATAGTCGAACAACCAATCGGGTCCAACACCGGGCGCATTGACAGTGTAACGTTGAACATCGACATTAAGCCAATCTTCAACGTTATTGGTTCTTTTGTTTTATACTCTCTTGTTAGGAGTGTTGTATCCAACAAAGAAACCTTCCTCTGCCTTCGCACCAAACTTCCCATCGGGATGTAACATTGTGCATGGAGCTCCGAAAGGTTCCAGAAACTCTAAGTTCGGTTTCCTCCGGTTCAGAAGTTCGTAAGAAGTCTTACCGAACCTCTTAACCGTAAGAACCCTATTTAGAGTATAACACGCGCAGTAAACTGCCTCGTTCCAAAACATGACAGGCAAGTTTGAATCTGCGAGCATTGTCCTGGCTGCCTCAATAAGAGTTCGATTCTTTCTTTCTGCAACCCCGTTTTGCTGAGGAGTGTATGGCGCTGTGAATTCGTGATGAATACCCTTTTCTGCACATAGTGACTCCACAGCATTGTTCTTGAATTCTGTTCCATTATCGCTTCGAATCCTGCGGATCTTCAGCCCATAGATATTTTCTAGTTTGGTGAACAGATCTTTCAAGTACTCAAAAGTCTCACTTTTATGCTGCATGCATACAACCCAAGAGAACCTTGAATAGTCATCAGTGACAACCAGACAGTATAAATCTCCATTCTTGCTTTTGCGATTGATTGGGCCGAACAGATCCATGTGCAACCGCTCGAGAGGCATACTGACTGAGTTGACCTTCTTAGGTTTGTGAGATTTCTTCTTCTGCTTCCCTTTCTTACATGAAACACAGACGTCATTCAGATGAAAATTCTTGACTGAGACACCTTCCACAAGCTGATTCTGAACCAGATGATTCATCTTCCTCAAGTGTATATGCCCCATTCGTCTGTGCCACATAATAGACTCCTTCTCTGTAGCTTTAGACAGAAAACAAGTGACCTCCCCATTAGCTGTTATGGCTTGACTCATATCCAGAACATACAAATTGTTAACTCTTGGAGCTGAGATCATGATCCATTGTTTCGGAATCTTAAAGCCAGGCTTCAGAATGAAGCAAGCATTGTCATCAAAGAACACTGTGTATTTCTTGTCACAGATCTGTGAGACACTCAGCAAGTTGTGGTCTATCTGTTTCACAAAGCTTATCTTTTAAAAGCTTACAATTCCATTCCCCATACTGCCTTCTTTCGTGATATATCCCCCTTTGTTACCAGCAAAAGCAACATACCCCCCGTTTATATTCTTTATGTCAAATAGCAGGGATAAGTCGCCTGTCATGTGCCCAGAAGCTCCACTATCAACAATCCAGAGGCTGCTGATAAGGCCCTGTGGAACTCCCTGCACAACATTCAAAGTTTAGTTGTTAAGGGGGACCCAAGCCTTGACGGTCTTGGGTCTACCATCTACATCCAAAGTCGGAAAGTCAACCCACTTTCCGTTAGGAGTTGGTGTTGCTTCCGATGGTCCGGCAGTTTCAGAACTAGTAGATGATTCTCCATTTTTGGTTGGTGACTTGGGTCTCCAAATCCGTTCCGGTCTCTTTGGCTTGGGCTTCTTCCTTGCCTTGGGGCTAGAAGGTCCAGCCTCAGATTCCTTTGGTGGGACAGATTTTGGATCCACTTCAGACTTAACTGCACGTGGAGCAGTGTTAGGGTTACCCTGAGGTTTAGCTGTAGCCTTTGCTTGTGGCTTAGGCGTTGCTTGAACCTTTGTGTGAACTGGGCTCCCCCTCGACTGCGGACCTTTGCCATCAACTGGCTTTTGGTTCATAGCAATCTTGTTTCGGTTGTCATAAACTACCTGCTTTCCTTGTTGTTTTTCAGACATTTTAGGGGAAACAGGTGGTCTAGATTTGCTAGAACTTGGAGCATCATTTGCCTCGATCCTCTTACGTCTCAATTCGGGGCACGCAGCAACTAAATGCCCATGTTCCCCGCACTTGTGACAGGATGTATACTCCTCAAATGGTGGAGCATTAGCATCCTTACTCCTTTTGTTAGACTTCGTGGCAAATGAGTTTTTGTGTTTTAAATCCTTCAAACATCCTTTTTGCCAATCAGTTTTAGGATAATTATCATACTCATTTCCTGAAGATCTGACAAACTGAGTAACATGCTTTTTAGGAGATCTCTCCTGAGCTTGATTCTTAGGGTTCAAAGTGTTCTTCTTTTGATTTCTATTTTTGTTTTTCTTGGACTGATTACCCTGACCCTGTTTCCCGTGTCCCCATTGTTCTTTCTCAATAGTAATGGTGGACTCTTGCCAGATTTTATCAACACAGCCAGGTGCTCTAAACCTTAGAGGACTTACCTCATCAGCAAAGATTTTATCAGATCCTTTTAATTTATAGATCACTTTGACATTTTTATCAACAGGGGTTTGCACTTTCGGTTCAGGATCACACAGGTTGTGATTTTGGATAGGGATATCCTCATTCTTTACCGGTGCATACCTCTCTGGTTCATCAAGCTCATCATCAGAACAGTTTGTCTCGCAGACACTAGCATCATCAGCAATCTCACCAGCTTTGGCAGCAACAGCAGTGGGAGCAGCCTTAGTGACTTCAGCAGGTGTAGCTGCTTCTATCACTTTGGGCGCAGGAGGAGCAGCCTTAGTGACTTTGGCAGGTTTAGCTGCTTCAATCACTTTGGGCGCTTCTACAGCTTTAGCTGCTTCTGTTGCCAAGTCCACAAACTCTTCCTTTGGTAAGATATCATAGTTATGATTTTCGAATCTCACCGGAGGTGGACACTGAGAGTATTTGGGACGGGTGGAGTTACTATCCTCTTCTGAGTGTTCAATGATATGATCAAGAACATACTTGCAGTTCAGGTAACTTTCAAGTTTCTTCTTGATCTTCTCATAGTCACAGTTAACAATGGCCAAATGTTTCTTAGTGTCTTCTAACTCATTAATGTAATTATTGATAGCGATTTGCTTGTTAGCTAGAGTTTTGGACAATTCAGAAACATCCTTTTTATAGTTTTCAATAGTGTTAAGAAAACTTTTCTCCTTTTGTTTTAAGGAATCATTTGACCTTTGTAACGGACCTACATCAGCTTTTAAATTCAGATTCTCATCAGTTAATTCTTTGATTCTGAGTTTAAGCTGATCACACTCAGTAGAGTCTCTCTTCAGAGTATCAATGGTGATTTTGAGGGCCTTCTCATTAGCTCTCAAAACATCATTGCTCTGTTGGCATTGACTTAAGTCTGCTTTAAAGTTCAGATTTTCGTCTGTTAAGACATCAATTCTGTACTTAAGCTTGCCACATTCTACACATTCTGGTTTAGAATTGGAAGAAGAACATACCTTTTCAAACGAATCTGTAATAGCCATCAAAGCATAATGAGCAGCCGTCTTCACAGTTTCGAAGAATTCGGCAAGGTTGTTCTTTATATAGTCAGCATCAACAAGAATCGACCTTTTGCTGATCAAGGCATCTGCTTCAGCTAACAAATCTTCCAAATCCATCCCCGCATCAGAATCACAGTCAGAGTCACAGTCAGAAGCTTCAACTTCAGGAATAACAACTTCAGACTGACTCGGACACTCTTCAACTTCTTCTTGAGCATCAGACATTATTTGGGCAAAACACGCTGCACCACCCTGCGGAGCTTGTTCACCATTGGTTGCATTGATGAGATGAAGCCAGTTAAAACCTTCATCTTCTTGAATTACCAAGGCTTGATTGTTGTTTGCAGGAGGCCTCTGGTTTTGGTTCTGGTTGTTTACTGGGATTAGAGCTCGTTCAGTATTTTGGTTAGGTTGTGTCTGAGCCTGTTGCTTCTGATTCTGATTGCCTCTATTGTTGTTGAAGGGATTCTGATTTCCCTGTTGCTTAGGCCGGTCACATTCTCTGGCAAAGTGTCCTCTGTTGCCACAGTTGTAGCAGGTGACCTTTGTTTTATCAAACCCAAACTTAGTGTTGTTGTTGATCAGCACATCTCTCCTACCAGTTCTGTCCATATAATCCTTTGCTCTTCTCACAACACTAGCGAAGTGCCACTGGATGTCTATCAAATCCATATCATATTTGTCTATCTGAGAATAGTCTTCTTGAGTAAGATAAGGATTCCCGATCTGCCCGACAACTAGTCCACTATAGGAATTGACCAAGGTTGACAGCAGAGCCATGTGTTCTTGGGCTAACTCTACAGTCACCTTCTCAAAACCTGCAGTGTTCAGCTGCTCTGCAACTGGATTGGTCCGATAGCCACCCTGATTTGAAGTAGAAGCACCCCCATACCCACCATAGTTAGTAGTTGGAGCACCACCAAACCCTGACGAAGAAGGTCCACCAAAGTTGGAGGTTGCCTGTGCTGGTGCTGCAAGATGAGAAAACGGATTAACACCAAATTGGTTAGTATTATAATTCAAAGGATACTGGTTTCCTTGACCCCAAGGAAGGACTGGTGGAGGAACGTCAGATGGGGGACCATAGTTATCAAACGCAAAGACTGGATCAGGGTTAGCCACGAAAGCAGTCTGTGGTTTGGATCCACCCACACTGATGTCCTGAGCTGGATTCCCGTAGTAGATACTGGGATTCTGAACAACTGGCGGTTTGTTTGCTCTCCTGATCTCTTCGATCTCCTTGTTCTCCAGCTCTGCCACGAAGTCGTTTATGGAGAGTGTCTGATAAACACTGTTGGCCTTCTGGATGTCCAGCCATTGATGCCAGTGTGAAGGAAGCGCCTCTACTAATCTTTCAACAAGCTCTGCAGAAGTGTAAATAACCCCATACTGATACATCTCGGACATCAGGTGATAATATCTAGCCGTCAGATCTCTCAGCGATTCATTCCCCATCGCGTTTAAGTTCTCGAACTCTTTCTTCAACTGATCCACTTTAACCTTTCGCGTCTTCTGATTACCCTCATTTCGCTCAGCAAGCACCAACCAAAGCATCTGCGAAGTAGTACATTGTGCGAACTGATGAAGTATGTCTTTGGGAAGTGCTTGCTTCAACGCTGCCATCGCCTTCTTCTCATAGTTATACTTCTTCCTCTGATCTTCAGTCATATCTTCCAATGAGATCGGAGTAGTAGAATTCTCAACCAACGGCCTCGTGTACCCGTTCTCGATAGCTGACCATACTAAACCATCAATACCCTCAACATGCGTCTGAAATCTGCCCTTCCATCCATGGTAGTCTGACATGTATTGCAGTTTCGGTGCCCTGTTAGAACTACCCGTCTCTTAGTCACTCATGAGAACGGAAGACAGATGATTTGTCTGTGAGTTTGCAGCAGCTGCGAGTGCCCACGGATTCGTATTCATCGCCTGTTGTTGAGCAGCTAGCGCCCACGGATTGATTCCGGCAACATTCGCTTGCATTTGCGATTGCTGCATCCGTTGCGCGTTTCGTTCTGCTGAGAACTGCCAAGGGTTCGTGGGTACGTTTGTTTGATTGTTCATTTGTTGATTATATTGAGGTCTCGGTTGATTCAGATGTCCCCAAGGGTTCGCCATATGTTAAGGTTCGATAATAGTCCGATACTTAGTCAAATTTTCAGTTCCAGAAGCCTATTGGCGATTAGGATTGTAATTGCTTATAATATAGGCGATTAGGGGGTTATAACACGTGATTACGCGTAATTGCTAGTGAACAGTTGAGCGATTAGGAGAATAGGGGCGATTAGGGTTATGGAGGGACGATTAGGGCTAATCGTGCTACAGTGCACGCGATTAGCAGCCTAATCGTGTGGGAATCAAGAACTGAATGCGATTAAGGGCCTACTCGTGTCACTGTACTAGCGATTGGAAGGCTAATCGCTTATATATCCTAATCGTATGAAAGTTTCATGTGATTAGGTCTGCGTAATCGCCTGATCTGATCTGCAGCCGCACTTTTGCTCAAAAATCACCTACTTTGCCTCAAAATCTTATCTAAAACATTGTGTTTTGATCCCAAATGATTAGACAAGTTACCAAAACAGTTTTAGAACAAAACCTGATAAAAAACACATGTTTTTAACCGTAAAACACACTAAGATTTTGAAAAATATGGGTTTTTGATAAAAACTCAAAGTTTCAAAGTTCAAACAGGTTTTTGATTAAAAATCTCAACTTTTACACCAAAAACAACATGTTTTCACTCGTTTTTGTTATTAAAACACCCGTGATAAGAGCCTTGGCTCTGATACCATTTGTTAGGACCGACGAACGCGTCACCCGACAATCACGGGGTTTATACTCAAGGTGCGGAATCCCTTGAATATGTCTTAATAACAGAAACAACTATGAAACCAAGACAAACGAGTAGTTACAACACACAAGCGGGTCAAAAGATTAACTTTTATATCATTAAAACAGAGCGCAGGTGTACAATGATCAAACCAAGCAATCTCAGACCAGGGGAGGGTGTTTGGAGAGTGTGTGTGGCAAAAACTGAGCTCTAGGGTTGAGAATAGGCCTATTTATACCTCCCGGGTACGTACAGCTGCACGAAGGCGATTACGAGGCTGTAAGACATGCTGCTATAGGCGATTAGGGCCTAATCGCCTATAGACAACTGCCAATCGCATGAACAGTGACGTGTGATAGGGCCTAATCGCATGTCAGACTGTCCTAATCGCCTATAGCCTATCTCACACCCCAAAACGCGTATAAACGACTCCAAACACCCCGGAAATACGTCCAAACATCCTATATACTAGCCTAGGGACTTCATGTACTAACATTTCGTCTAATGAGACACCTATAGATGTGAAGGAGAAGTTTGTGTTGTATGCGCGGATCAAAGAAACCATGACATTTGATTAAAGAAACCATGAGGTTGCTCTTGATTAACATAATAACCATGACGTTGCTTTTTATTGATTGTAATTTTTAACCGTAAACTTTTATTACATATACAATAACTTTTAAACTAAAAGTCATCTTGTTTGACAATTATTTTGGTGGAAGTCCTTTGATATTGAAAGCACGCATGAAAATATAAAGTGATAATACTGAAAACATAAATCATAAGACAAGATTTTAGTCTATGGTAAAAATAGTAGTTAAATACTCTAAATGAAGCCATAAAAAAATAAAAAATGGCGTGTGGTATGGGTTTGTCATCTCGTGGTACTAACTAGTTGTTTTGTGGTATATTCCCTAATATGCTCCGAACTTATATACGCCATTTCTCATGTTGGCGATTGTTTCGTCTAATGAGACACCTATAGATGTGAAGGAGAAGTTTGTGTTGTATGTGCGGGTCATAGAAACCATGACGTTGCTCTTGATTAACACAATAACCATGTCGTTGCTTTTGATTAACACAACATTTGTCTATTTGCAATTTTTAACCATAACTTTTATTACATATACAATAACTTTTTAAACTGAAAGTCATCATGTATTATTGTTTGATAATTATTTTGGTTTTGCAAATGATCGAGTCAATCACGAATGAGACGATGCCTATCTCTTTTATTTGAGTTTGAATATGGTAGTCAAATTCTTATGTATTATTTTTAGTATAAGTTAATATGTTATTTAACTGTTGTACTTTTAAACTAAAAGTCATCATGTATTCTTGTTTGACAGTTATTTTGGCTTTTCTAATGACCTAGTCAGTCACGAATGGGACGATGCCTATTTCTTTTTTTGAGTTTGAATATGTTAGTCAAATTTTTATGTATTATTTTTAGTATAAGTTAATAAGTTTTTTACAAGCTTTTATAAAATAGTATTGCATTATAAATATAAATGCTAGATGTAATAACACTACATTATTATTTGCCAATGATCTCCAGCCCAGCTGGTTTGAGGTGGGAAGGTTTACCTCCTTGGAGGGTTCCTGCCCGGGTTTGGTCTCAGGTTCGATTCCCACGTTCCACCGAAAAAATAACCGTTGGGTTTGAAAGGAGAAACCCGTGTGGTTCCTATGGGATTCGATCCTAGGCAGTGGTCGCTTTGCAACACGGGATTTACCGCTGAAACACTACTCTCCAAAAAAAATTGTTTGTCATTTATTACACTACATTATTAAATGCTAAAATATAGAGGAACAATATTGTAAATGAGAAATTATTTATGCATGAACACTTGTACCAAATGCAAAAACAATGTTTTATGTGTCTTAAAATTAGATGAAAATTACTATCTTGCCTATTTAGAACCCATTATACAATAGTATAGAAGTATAGATAAAAGTCATCATGTATTCTTGTTTGACAATTATTTTGGTTTTGCTAATGATCGAGTCAATCACGAATGGGACGATGGCTGTCTCTTTTATTTGAGTTTGAATATGTTAGTCAAATTTTTATGTATTATTTTTAGTATAAGTTAATAAGTTATTTAACTGTTGTACTCTTAAACTAAAAGTCATCATGTATTCTTGTTTGACAGTTATTTTGGTTTTCCTAATGACCTAGTCAGTCACGAATGGGACGATGCCTATTTCTTTTATTTGAGTCTGAATATGTTAGTCAAATTTTTATGTATTATTTTTAGTATAAGTTAATAAGTTTTTTACAAGCTTTTATAAAATAGTATTGCATCATAAATATAAATGCTAGATATAATAACATTACATTATTGTTTGTCATTTATTACACTACATTATTAAATGCTAAAATGTAGAGGGACAATATTGTAATGAGAAGTTATTGATGCATGAACACTTGTACCAAAAGCAAAAACAATGTTTTATGTGTCTTAAAATTAGATGAAAATCACTATCTTGCCCATTTAGAACCCATTATATAGTAGTATAGATATAGATAGATATAGATATAGATAGATAAAAACTAATAACACATAACATCGATCATAATTGGCATGAGTGTGAGGCTTGGCATTCCACGATAATCTTACCATGTCTGTTCTACCGTACTAGACGGGATGGCAGCTGTTGTGTCCCCACAAGAACTATGTTGTTCTTTGAGGTAAGACTACAGGGTAAACCCGTGTTGACTCGGACTCGAACTTACAACCACAAAAATCCCGTTCTTATCTTTATTGCTCTGACAACTCCACCCTAACAAAGGGTCTAGTTCTAGCTTATACCAACTCTTATGCTTGAGTTTAAAATTCCAAATGACCTCACAAACATTTGAACCTAGAGGGGTCCCACCTAGATGTTTGGATGTACACTATAACCGTCTGGAATGCTAAATATGGTTCAGAATTACCCGAATTTCTAAATACTAACTAAATAAATAACAAACTGTAAGGCTATGGGGTGTGGAACCCTTCTCACTTCCCTTCCATTTGTCTACATCAGTGCCACGTCATTTCCCCTTCCCCTCCCTCAAACCAACAAAATGGTTCTCACTTCTTCCCCTCCCCCCATTTTCCTTTTCTCTCACTACCAAATGTTCCATTTATTTTGTCATCTACTACATATTATATTAAAATATTAATATTATATAATATTGGCCCAACATTACTTTTTGTCTAGGAGAATGGGACGGTGTGAGCGGTGAAATATTGTCGTTTGTGCCGAAATCAAAACCAGGTGCGGCGGGTGGTCCCCGAGGGGGAAGCCCTCCACGTCACCCCACCGATCCATACCCCAAAGCCTAATACAATCAACAACTTTCGTAACATTATTCATAGATAACTAACAATTTTAATAAAACACCATACTTAAACCTTAAGCTCCACTCGCATTTAGTAACTAACCACCAACCGTAAATTTACATCCCTCCATCACTCTTCCAAGAGTTTCTTGCATTCTGCACCTCATTTATAAGATCGTTTAATGTCCGCCATGACGAGCCACCCTCCGCAACCGCCGCTTTCGCCGCCGCACAAACCTCCTTAACCTTTTTCCTCACCTCTTTCCCCTTTTCACCCTCCATCAACTCCTTAATCATCTTCTTCAACCCATCCGATTTCACAAACCCTTTAACCGACCCATCACACGTTTCCACCCGTAACCCTATCTTAATCTCCTCCACCACCATTCTCGCATTAAGCGGCTGCTCCGCCATCATGGGCCACGCCAAAATCGGCACCTCGGCACATATACTCTCCAACACGGAGTTCCAACCACAATGACTCACAAACCCGTTCACACTATCGTGCTTCAATATCTCCATTTGGTCCACCCATTCCGTAACAATCATCCCTCGTTCGCCCACTCTTTTTCCAAGCTCATAAGGAATATTCGACTCGCACTTTCTCGCCACCCACAAGAAACTCACTTCGGATTCTTCCAAACCTTTCGATATCGCTTCCATTTGTTCCGTTGATATCTCGGCTTGTGACCCAAACGCCACGTATAAAACTGAGTTTCCTTGAGCTAGCTTTTGGTCTAGCCACGTTATCCATTTCGAGCCACTCGGCTGCTTATCAGAGCAGCCGAATGGCTCAAACGTTAAACATAGGGGCCCTACACACCAAGGTTTAGGTTTACTCTCGCGGTTTAAGTAGTCTACAAATAATGGTTCCAGCTCGTAAAAGCTGTTCATAATCATCCCATAACTGTTCGCACAGGAGATAACCGACTCCATTATGAAGTCGAAAGCGGCACCGGATGGATCCCGCTGATTAAGCGGGTAATCAAAATCATTACGTGTGATTGATATCCATGGAAACTCGGGCACGGTGATTAATTCATCATCCGACTCGGGCCCCCCGAATAGCCGGTGTACACTCACGTTTTGAGACACAGCACCCGCGTACGCGCTCATGCCATAAAACGACAAGCGAGGGATCCCGAACTTGTTCGCTGATTCAAGTGTCCAGCTTAAAAACCCGTCAGACACGATGCATGTGACGTTAGCGAGCTCATTAAGCGCTTGTTCAAAGTGCGGCTGCATGAGTTTTGTTGCGACCGCGAATTGTGGGAAAAGCGAGATCGAAGGCAGCTTATCGGTACTCTCTATACCATCAGGTATACCGTCGATACTACTAGGAAACGGAAGGTGTATGATGGATATGGAACGATCTGGACAGGTTTTGAGAGCCTGAGCGATGAAAGGTTTGTTAGCTTTGGTGGTGAAAATAGTGACCGTGACCCCGCGGGTCACGAGTAGGCGGGATAGGTGTAGCAGCGGGATGGTGTGGCCTTTGGACATGAATGGAAAGATTACGAAGTGTGGACCGTGGGTTGAGCCATCAGGACTTGATGAAGCCATGTGTTTGTGTAGTATGTTTACGTTTGTGTGTAAACATATATATGAGAAATCGGTTGATAAATGTGTGGTTGTCTGTGTTTTGTTTGATGTGCTTTAGAGAAACGGTGGAGATTTAGGCTTGGTAGGAAATAATATCACACTCACACCATCTCTTGGGTTTATTATTTGCCTACTAAACGTTTTTCTAGACGTTTATTTCCCTTACGGTGGAATGACACCCTCCTTATTTTCTTTATCGGAGGTTGAGAGTTTGTGTCCTGCCGGCACCAAAATACTGCTGGTGGGTCGGGTTTACCGTAGTGGGCCTTTAGGAGGCGGGTTTTCCCGCGAAACTGGTGTGAAATTATTGGTGGACCCGGGTTACTCTTGGAGTACTCCTTTGTCCAGTGGTTACTTTGTGAGTGATCGGGTTTGATTTGTTGGCTGTTAAAAAAACGTTTTTTTGTAGACATGACTATATCATGTACGGTATTCATTAAACTAATGATTCATATAATTTACACGCTAAAAGTATGTTACATTGGACTTTGACAAAAATGTGACAAATTTTCCATATATTACGGAATCTCCAACAAACAAACAAACAAGCACCATTGTACTCTCCGTTTGTGTCTTGTTTGAGGTTATCGGTATTTTCAAACACAACAAGACCACAAGCATCCATTTGCAAAAATAAATTTGCGCTAAACCGAGTTGCCGTAATGTGCTAGCATGACCCAATAGGGTTGACAATTCTTGATCAGTTTAGAACACGATTAAACATGTTTAACAAAAGGTGCACTGTGCAATTTTACATATTTAAAAAAAATGATTAAAATTCAGATGATAGACTCGATAATTTCTCGTTTTGTTAAGTAAAAGATACAACTATGTTATAAACATGTGTTATAAGTTAAATGAGTCCTTTTAGAATTTGATACTTGTGTCTAACCTTTTTAACATGATTAGATTTGTATTGCTAGCGCTGAACCCGCTAGAGTGTGTATATATCACACTATAAAGTTATTTCTTAATTGAATTTTTAATTTTTATTTTTGTAAAATGTTGTATAGTCATTGTGTTGTATCATACTACTATCTAGACATTCTAGAAGAGCCAAGTTAAGCCAAACACATGCATCAGCATGACACGTTTGGAAGGTAGCTATCAATTCTCATAGGTGTAAATGTGTCGTGTGTGGTCACGATACATATTAATTAGTGTCGAACCTAAATAATGCATATAATCAATATCTAGACTAAGTTCCAAATCGTTCGTTAAGGTTCTTTTCTTTTACAAATGCCATATCTATGGTATTGCAAATTTATATTTGTTAAACCCTTAGTCATATGAATTTTTTGCCAAAATGGTGGAATTTTCAAAACTTTTTGTGATATTGGTGTGTGTCAGAAACAAGATTATGAATTTGGTATTCCCGCAATCTAAGATTGCGGGATTGATGAGGTGTAATTCCAACTAGGACGAGAGCAGGTGACTTGGACAAAAGAGCAAAGCAGACTTGGACGAGCAAAGCAGACGTGGCATTCCCGCAATCTGAGATTGCGGGATTAGCTGCAGACACTATTCACGCAATCAGAGATTGCGAAATTGGTTCAGATTTCTCCTGTTTGCTTTTGTTTTTTTCCTTCAATTCTTACACATATTGATGCAACGTAAATGTTTGCATGTCTTTGCATGTCTTACACCCTATGAATTCTTACACACTAGCATGTACCATCTAATCAAAACTTTGCATGTGAAAGTGAGAAAGTATTGTGCAGGAGTGAGTGAGTGATAATGGTTGCAATGCATGAAATGTAATATATATATGGACTAGTTAGACACTTAAAAATTACTCTCAAACTTACACCAAAGCAAACTCATAAACACAAAGCTAGTGAAAACCTACAACTCTTAAGCTCACAACTATCTTAAAAAATATGGCTTATCTACACCCTGGTCCAAGAGACAATTCTCTTCTATGGCTGCAGCCACGACATCGTTCTGCTTATATGTTCGAAGACGGTGGTGACGATGCCATAGAACTCGATGTAAGGCGAGGCGATCAGTCGTTATACAATCACATACGGGATAATGGTATTCACCCCAATGTTCGTAATCTGGTTAGTGTAGCTGGTTTTGGTGGCGTTCTTGAGGTTGGCTACCTATTTGCTGACCGTGGTTTAATAACCGCGTTGGTAGAAAGGTGGCGTCCTGAGACTCACACGTTTCACTTCTCCTTCGGTGAAACAACCGTGACTTTAGAGGACGTGAACGTCCTCATGGGGTTGCGAGTCAACGGTCCACCAATTGCAGGACTACAGGAAAGATGGTCCCATGAAGTTCGAAATCAGCTAGTAGAAGGTATGTTGGGCATACAGACGAATGAGAGCATGCTTTCCGGAAATACTATTAAAACAACAAGCCTTCTAGAAAAAATCAAGGAACCACTGCCCGAAGGGGCAGATATTGATATGGTTAGACAACAAGCACGTTGTGTGGTGCTGATTATTGTGGGTAATTCACTGTTGGCTGACTCTTCTAACGGTTGGACGTCATTGGCATTTTTAAGGCACGTCGAATCGTTAGAAACATGTGGTCAGTTTAGCTGGGGGAGTGCTGCGTTAGCTTCTTTGTACAGAAACTTGTGCAAAGCCGCATGCTCCACTGATAAAACAATTAGAGGACCTATCACCATACTCCAGTTGTGGGCATGGACCCGAATCAGTGTACTATCTCCCCGGTGTAGTACCCGGTTGATGCCTGGAAAACCGTATGGCGCAATGTATGTATTTTCTCCATCACCCTTCCTTATGTAATATAAAATATTTTTTTTATTAAATAAACTAACTCGTTCGTTTAAAACAGCTGGAAAGGATCGCGCGATTTCAGGGGGGTGGCCTCGCGGTCGTTAAAAGCGATACGATCGCAACTTCAAAATTTATATTCCGAACAGGTATGAGACTGTTTATTTTTTGTTACAGTGAAAAATATATTAAATTTTACTAATAGTGTTTCTGTTTAATTTTTTACAACAGTTCATTTGGAGACCCTATGAACGAGCCATGGAGGTACTCCCGGAAAGTTGCACCGACGGACGGGCCTCTTGGTGTTCGGATTGCTACATTGTGTGGTTTCAGGTGGTGGAATACCACCAAGCCAGCAGGGTCTTGAGACAATTCGGATTCCGTCAATGGATTCCTCAGGGACCACCCTTTACCCCCGAAGTCCACCTCGAGCTGCACCAAAAGACGCGTGCTGGGAGACCATACGAAAACTGGTTTACAACATACCATAGCACGTATGTGCAGTCCTGGGATGAGCGCGAGAATCACGTAGTGGTCGGGGAACGAACCTCAGAACCTTCCGTGTATGCTGATTATATGGAATGGTTCTTAGAAAGAACCGTGGGGTACACGAGGAACCCAATGGCCATCCCGGTAGCACAACCGGGTTTCAGAGATGATGCTGGGATTGCCCAAGTGCTGGTATATATATGAATTTTTTTCAAATATATAAAAGTGTATATTTAAATGATAAATTTGTTAATATTTAATTTTCTTAATTTACAGATGGAGGGATACACGCAGATTAACGAGCAAGTGTCCCAAATCATGTCGTCCGTCCCTGCCAACTTCAGCACCAATCTTGGGGTGATTCAAAGCACTGCCCAATCAGTCATGTCGCAAATTGGTGTGGGTGATCGTTTGAACTACCGCTCACGGCTTGAAGGTAGCCCTGCTGCCTCTGTTGCAGACAGAAGCCGTCCTCAAAGAGCGCCTAGGCGAAGGCGAAATCAGAGGAATGCGGAGGTTCAGAGAGAAGAAGAAGTGTCTGTGCATAGTCATCAAAGTACGCCAGATAATATTTTCTTTGATGATGATCTTGGCGGGTTTGACCCTACCTCCTTTATTGCAAGATTCGGTACCCCACCACAGGGCACTACGAATATCCAAGGGGGGTCAACAGAGATGAACCTCATGGAGTCGTTATTAAACGACAACCAATGGAACCCGTTTGATGCCATTACAACACCACAGACTACCTTCCCTCTCAACCCACCCATCAACACCGGGCAGTCATCGTTTAACTATTGGGCCCCAAATCAAGGTGGTGAAGGATCGTCGTCCAATTTCTACACACCAGTACCTTTGGAGTTCCCTAACGAGCCGCGTCGCAATCCACACCGTGAGCGACGTCCCCCTTTATGTGGTACTGACGGACGATTTTGTAACCAAGCTAATTGTGGACCCAATTGTAATAACTCTATATGAACTAATGATATATGAAATGGTTTGTTTTTTGATATATGAAATGGTTTGTTTTTTGATTGTTGAATTGTATTGACAAATAAAAAGTATTGACAAATAAAAAGTAAGTTAACAAAATGAGGTCCGGGGCTTTTTGTGAGGCCCGGGATCGTGTCACGGAAAGTCCCGTAACGCCTGGACCAGCGACGGCCCTGTTATATCACCCAAGGACGCCACGTTCGGCGATCCGGGTCCGGTAAAGCCCGGCCCGGGAGACGGATACAGGGGCCCGAAAAGGGCTCCCTGGGCATGTTTCAACACTAATTTTTCTTTATATTTTCATCCGGCTTTTATAATATAAGGATTTGTTATATTGACAAATAAAAAGTAAGTTAACAAAATGAGGTCCGGGGCTTTTTGTGAGGCCCGGGATCGTGTCACGGAAAGTCCCGTAACGCCTGGACCAGCGACGGCCCTGTTATATCACCCTAGGACGCCACGTTCGGCGATCCGGGTCCGTTAAAGCCCGGCCCGGGAGACGGATACAGGGGCCCGAAAAGGGCTCCCTGGGCCTGTTTCAACACTAAGAAAACACCTTACATACAACAACAAACCGCATAACCAGTTTCAACATTAAGAAAACAGAAACTATTTTTACAAACTAGTCAAACTATACAATCCACAAGTCGTTTAGTCAATTTGTTAAATTATGATATGTCATTATTAACAGAGTTATTTAAGAATAATAAACTTATTGAATAAAAACAACGTAAATTTATTATTCACATGAAACGTTAAATATACAATCTACCAAAGTTACAAAACAATCTATTTCCGAGACCACCAATTCCAATTTAGCTGCAGCAGCAACATACAACTCCATATCTATCACACCACATATCTTTAGTGTTTTAACCAGCCCCCATATTTATGCATCTCTTCCCATATTTATGCACGCAACGTCCCTCGATACTTGGCCCATATTTTAGCTTTATCTTTAAGTTCGTCGATTTGCTGTACATGGGTACCAAGTCAAGGGTATCTACGTAACTATGTCAGATGCCTGCTACTATAGAGGTACGAGCATGAGCTGGTGCATCCAATATCGCCAACGTCGCTAATTATGGAGCGAGTTTCTTCGACGTCGGAGGGCCTTGCGCTGAAGGTGTAGAACCCGTAAGCGCAATAAAGTTTGCTGCGAAAATGATCGACTTTGATGACTCGACCACCTTCAATTTCCGAGAACACCTATTCCAACTTTAAAAGCAACTCCCCATCCACCTTTTGTTTTAACGGTAGAAGAAGAATCACCATTTTGTTTTACACGCCTTGCCACAATCCTACAGGAACAACGAGGAATGAAGCTTCAACTTGCGGAAGCTTCAGCTTTACGTGAATTTTCCGAGAACACCAATTCCAACTTCTAAAGGGAGGCGAGGCCCTGATGAACTCCATCCACCACAGCTTCCATCGCCTGCCTTTGACGCCTGACGCGCCTCCAACTCTCTACATCAGAGCTACCTTTGACGCCTGCTGCGAAAAATCAGTAGCTTTGATGAATCCACCATCTTCAATGTTCGAGAACACCAATTCCAGATCAGCGTAGAATCAGCGCCCTCACCTACCTAAGGATTTGCTTAGAGGGTGGTTCCCAAGAAAGAAATAATTGGCCTGCCTGGGGGTGGTACACGGGATATTCAAACCACCATTGCAAGCCAGGTATTTAATTTTATAAACTACAATACCAATGTTGCATTCTACACGTGTTATAATACGTGCAAATGTAACATCGATCCAAGTAGTTTCATGCAAATGTAACATCGATCCAAAAATAAGAGGGTCATGACCAAAAACTAAATGGATTCTTCTACAACCTTTGGACCCTCCAACATTAATATTTTTCAAATTAAATGACCAGACAGCCATTTAACACGTGCAAATGTAACACGGATCCAACAACACTAAAAAACCGTCGCCTCTAACACTGTGTATGAAAAGAACGAACGAATGTTTGTGTTTGTGTTTGACAGTGTCTATGTTATAGTATCTGATCGAGTGTGTATCTTATTATTATTATTTGATCGATCGATTGTGCTTGCATATAGGAATGTGTTATATAAGAATGCAGTCAGCCCATTATTTCCGTAAACTTGAATTGCGTGAACAGTAGCAATCCCGCAATCTTAGATTGCGGGTCTTCCACATCAGATTCCATCGTCCAAGTCATCGTCCATCGTCCAAGTCATCGTCTGCTCATCCAAGCTCGTCCTAGTTGGAATTACACCTCAGCCTATCCCGCAATCTAAGATTGCGGGAATACTAAGAACCCAATCTTGTTTCTGACACACACCAATATCACAAAAACCATGGAAAATTCCACCATTTTGGCAAAAAATTCTTAGTCATATCTTACATAAAATTTATAGTCATGTTTCTTTCACATTAAAACAACAAAAATCGATGGAAAACATGTCATAATATTAAAAGAATAAAAAATACCTAGTTTCTTTTATATAAGGGTGGTTAGGGCTCGCTCGGCAAAGTTATCGAGCCCCACCCAACTTCATTTTGCCTTGTTAAAATCACACCCAAAATCATTAAAATTGTGCTTGTCGAGCGATGAAGTTTTTAGGGTAGCCGAGGGGGTGGTGATGGTGTTGCCACTCGACAATCTAACCGTGCTCCCCCTGCCGTTGAGTGCCCCGACCCTCCTAGTATAAATGTGTTATTTGAATTGACACGCATCACTTTATTTAAGGTGGGCGACTACCCACTTCCCACTCTCTAGGCTGAAAAAGTGATTGTTTTATACCCATGAAATGCACTGTTCTTGTAGGTGTACTAAGAAAAGAGTGGAAAACACATGAATGGAAAAAAAAAATTATGATGAACCGTGACGGCTGCAGATGGTTGTTGCGTTGCTAGTCTGGTTGACATAAAGAGGGATAAAGAAGAACATGAATAAGTACGTCGGGGTATGATAGATTGATGAATATTTGACATAGTCAAGAAGGTTTTTTTTTTTTAAAAGCTCAGATGCAATTAAAAAAAGTTGATACATACGGTCATGAAATTGTGCTATAGTGTCACACCCTCGAATTCTACTTGTGAGGTTTTACCGCGAGGCGCGTGACACACCATAATCCAAGTCAACGGTCACAATATATGACAACTATATGAATAAAATACGTAAACCAAAACTATGCAATTTGATAACATAAAGCTACTAGCGGAAGCTGAAATAAGTTTACAACCCATAATCATATAGACATAGTCTAAAAATGTTTAAAACATGCAACAAAACTCTAGACGTCGTGCAAGACCCCGTGCGCCTAGTCCATGTACTACTACTACCTTAGCGACCTGAGAAAAAATGCCAAAAATGTCAACATATAATGCTGGTGAGTTCACAGGTTTTTATAAAATGTTTCCATAAGTTTTGAAAGATCAATCCCGTTAATACTATATTATATGAATGTTAGCTAGACGTATGTATTGTACTACTACTACGGTTGGAAACCATTACTGACATGTTACCATATATGAATGCCCAAATGTTGGGCTACTGTCATCCTCGGTAGGCCCGAAAGTTAGAGACACTATGCACCCGTCCGACCTCCAGTCGACACGGTGGGGTTTGTCAAGCCCAATAGATCTATCCACGTTTTCCCTATTATGTATGCTCACATATTCATGGTTTCCCTGAGACTTTAGATGAAACGCTGTATAGTAAACAAAAGATAACCATAGTATAACATGATCTTTACGAATCCAAAGTACATAGCATGTTTCTCCCCCAAAAGTAAAACCAGTAAAAGTGGGGCCGTGAAACTCACCTTAGGTTACATTCTTGAAAATAGTTTATCCGACAATGCTATGATAGTCCCTAATACCGGCGACCTATCATAAGATGTATATAAGTATCCGGACTAATAACTCGTAGGTTAACTAGTCCCTGAATGTCCAGACCAGAACCATTGTATGTTTGAAAACACGTTTGAACCTTAACCTAACCACACAAGACAAGAATCGACATCCCATTGGTGACCTGACATCCCCCGTGTTAACCAAATACTAGTAACCAAGCAATCATGTGTAAACACGCACCTTATACGCATAACAGTCCATCAAGTCTAGCATACAGTTCACATACCGCACGTACGGGTCATAACACGTGTTACCAGGGTTCTAGACATACCACGGGCCTTACAATATGTTCATAGGTGTTAAATCATGTTTCGGGGTTCAAAAATACACTTACAGCAGCAAAACACATGACTAGGTATCAAACAGGCAACTAGCAAAGCTAGTTGCCCCTTGGAGGGGCGATTGGGAAGCTAGTCGCTCCCTGGACAGGTGACCAGCGTAGCTAGTCGCCCCCGCAGTACGGGTGGCGCTATTCACGCGTTAAACCCTCCAATTCATATCTGAAACATGTAAAACACCCAACATCAATCCATAATTATCAAGAAACTTATCCTAAATGAAAACCCCCAATTTATCATCAGTCTAACACCCTAATTGCAAGCATTTCCCAAAATGGAATAATATTATGAAAACATCACATCAATGCATGAGAACTTTACCCTAAATGGCAAATAATCAGATTTCATCACATAATCACGTTCCAAACATCATCATGTTGTTGCTACATCATTCTAGCATAAACCATAACGTCATACAATCATCAAATCATCCTATAACATCCTAAATCCTCCTAATGCACTCAAACGGCTAAAAACTCATATTATCATCAAAATACATCAAACAACCTTCAAAGTCTGAGATAATCATCCTAATAACTCATTTGTATCATTACAACATCAAGCACAGAAGAATCCCCATGTTTTAATCATTAAAAACCGTTTTCAAGTTTGCATCTTTATCTAAAGTTCATAGAAACGATTAAACATAGGTTGGAACTGTTTTTCAAAGGTTTTCAAAGACATAAACTTTATAGAACCAGGTCTGGACCTTTAGGGATCAAAATAACGACATGACAAAAGCTTAGGATGAATAACACACCTTAGATTTGCTTAGAAATGATGTTTTAGGCTTGGAAATGGTAGATTTAGGGCAAAAACGTGCAGAGGTTAAGGATAGTGAGAGAGAGGTTTGGGGGAGTTAGGGTTTCACAAATGATGTTTAACAAGTCAAGTATGGTATTTATAGCTGCTGCTAGTCGTTTCAGACATAACAGGTGACTAGGCTGCTGCAGGTAGCAACTAGCCTAGTTGGGGGCGACTAGGGTCCTAATCGCCCATGTAGGTGGTGACTAGCTACCCTAGTCGCCCCATGTAGCAGATTCTGATTTTCGGCGCGTTAAACACTATTTAAAACATATGAACACGTATTCACATACCGACAAGTTATATAATAATTATAAACACATATTACTTGATAACTAACACGTTCACATTCGTATACCGATTCCCGGGACTCGAGACTCGCGTGTGTGCATTAAATCCGGTGATCCTTGTATACATGGTTATGGACCGACTCCCGATGATTCCCCGAACCATCGTAACGACTCCCGACGACTCCCTGAACCGTCGTAATAACTCAAGTAACCTAGTTAAGTGTAATGTATGCATGATTTGTTAAGGTAGACTTATGTGTTTGACCAAAGTTACTAACTTGAGTTTGCCGGATGTCACATATAGGGGGGGTCATGGTAGCCCGCTATCTTCATGGTATCGCCGTTGGTGTTATGAGTAAGGTGTTCTGAGTTCAATCCCTTGGTGATAGGCAACGACTCCACTTTATCTCAAACAACTCAAATATTTTCATCCACAAATCAAACATTTTCAACCATAATTGATCATGGAAATTAAAGGGGGGTTGCAAACAAAATATCCTCTAAATCAAGAATAGTGGGTTCAAATAATAGAGGAGTGGGTTCTAAGGGTAGAGAATCGGGTTCAAGGGTTAGCAGGCAGGTTCGAGTGTGGAAAATGTGTATAAGTCGGTGATAAATTTTCCACCACAAGCACAAACACCACCACTTCCACAACCATAGTATTTTTCACAACCACAATGTCAATACACACAATACGCTTTTTCACATCAAGCACAATATTTTACACAACCATCACCTCACGTAAAATACAATATGGATGACTCGATGCATTTGCAATGACGAGTCCAAATCTTCGTTACTTACATGAGGAGAATGAGCAAACCCTCACGATTTGTGAAGAAGATGAAGATGACGAACTTGTGCAAAAAGACAATATGAGGCACTTGATCAATGATGTAATTTGGGCGATGATATTGAAGAAATGTAAGTTTCAGAATATGAAGATGAAAAAGATACAATTCAACAAATTCAACGAAACAAAGGAAAGAAATTCGTCAGGCGAGAGAAGGTTACAACATGGTCAACTGAGCAAGAGGTTTCTTTGGCAAAAGGTTTGTGTTTTGCTCGGAAAATAGGGAAAAAATCATCAACGAACCAAAGAGAGATTTTGGAAAGTGGTTCTTAAACATTACAACGAATTATTGGGAGGAAGTGATTGAACCATCGATTAAATAACTTCAAAATGGTGCTTCATGAACCAAAAAATGAATGAATTCAACGGAATGTGGATGGGGGGTATTATTTTTTACTTCAATTATTTTTTGAATTAAAATTTGTTTAATTTTATACTTACATTTATTGTATATAGGACCGTTTACAAGGTAGTGGATGTAGTGATCTTAATGTAATAAATCGGGCGATGCGTGATTAGAAAAAAGACCATCCGACTGGTTTTAATTTTATTCTTGCATGGAAGATTGTAAAAAGAACACGACAAATGGCTCCAACAACCTATGGTGGGTGAACAACCGTCCAATAGTCATTACGAAAAGAGAGGAAAATCATCAGAAGGCGGCAACTACCATACGTCTAGTACACCGGATGACGCCCACGCTAGTAAGATGCCAGATCGCATTGAAGATAATGCACCAACAAGACGACATTAGAAAAATAAGAAACTCGCCGAGTCTTCAAGTAAGGCCTCCTTAGTTCACAAATTTGGGGCATACTGGTTGATAAAGGATAGTAAGTTGAGCAGGTTGGTGGAAATACAAACTCAACAAGGAGAAAAAAAATATGGTCTTGTTAGAGGAGCAACGCAAAGCGGTGAAATAAAGACAATATAACCACAAGTTGAACATGTTTTTGAAACTGCACTACAAGCTCAAGGGTAAAACGTTGAAAATGGTTTTACAACGAAAATGTGAAATCACGGCGAAACATGGTTGAAAGTGTTGGTAGAATCATGAGAAAGACGAAGACGGTCGTTACTTATGTTTTATTTCCATGTTTTATTTTAATTTACGTTTCTTTTTTTATATATTGTTAGTTTAAATTGATGTGACTTTTTTTTAATTGAATGTTTGAGTTTAATTTTAATTTAAATGCTTATTCTATTTAATAA
This sequence comes from Ambrosia artemisiifolia, assembly GCA_032199755.1. Taxonomy (NCBI): domain Eukaryota; kingdom Viridiplantae; phylum Streptophyta; class Magnoliopsida; order Asterales; family Asteraceae; genus Ambrosia; species Ambrosia artemisiifolia. The sequence continues at coordinate 34,591,229 of CM063529.1, forward strand.
AAAGAAAAAAAAAACCATTTTAGTGTAGTGGTTTAGGGTTGTGTTGTCTCCAAATTAATATTTCATATGAGTAGTAAATTAGTAAATTTAGATGGCAGTAGAGATGAAGAAAACCACAATAGTCAAGGGATACGTCCCTCCCCCTTATTTATAGCTTGAGACACGATGTGATGAGAAGTGTTCATAAGTGATGCTATATTAAAATAACTCTAGTACAAATAATTGGATTATTTAACTATTAAATATTTAATCTAGAGCATAAATTCTTAATTTCTTAATCTACTTTTCATCCGCTAAAAACCTAAGTTCTTTACTAATTTGTATTAGGGCGTACGCAATGTTTTGCCGCAAACCCAAGGGTGCCGATTCCATGTCACCACTTACTGAATTTATCAAATTATGCCGTATGGTTTTGAGTTATTGAGTTTATATATATGCTTTTCTAAAAACAACCTTAAAGTTCTGTCACATTGTTCAACATCTATATGAGTTATGAGTTTATATTTTAGGGGTTCATATTTTATTCCCCTAGGCCCCGTAAATTTTAGGGATTGTTGAGACGGCCTTGTTACTCGGTTTATTAGATTAAATGATTGGTTTCGGATTTGTATTTTTACTGGGTTTCGACTGAAACCCAAATACATATTACACGCCGTTAAACTCTATTAATTGTTAAACCAGAATACCTTGAATGCATCTATGAGAACACCAATTAAAATAATTAAAATACAAAATTCCTTTAGTTTGGAGAAAATTGCTTGAATGGTCCCTGTGGTTTACACTTTTTTCACCTATAGTCCCTAAGTTTTCAAAATTACAGACATAGTGCCGAAACAGTGCGAAACAGTGAATTTTTTAACTCGGATAGTCCCTGGAGGATAACTGAGGTTAAATAATCCAATTAAGTGGGTGTGAATTTACAAAACTACCCTTACTATAAAACAAATAAATAATAACACTAGTGGGCCCCACATTTTATAATTAAATATATAAAAAAACCACCACCAACTTCATCTTCCCCACCCTATCACCATGGCCGGACCAGACCAGAAGTCCAGAACCAGACCAGGTCTGGTCTGGTCTGCCCGACCCGACCCGAACCGAACCACAACCACCACAGCCACCATCATCATCGGCCAAACACCACCAACAACCACTTGAACCAAAGCCAACCACCGCCAATCGGACCAAAACACCACTAAGCTCCACCTTCACCCAACAACCGTAAACCACCAAAGCCGTCCCCATCATCATTCCCACCGAACCCAGACCAAACCCCCAACAGAACATCATCGACCATCATCATCATCACAACTACCACAACCCACAGATTGTTAATCGAAGAGGAGAAAAGATTGGGTTTACCTCCTTGACCAGATCTGACCCGGTTGGTACAGCTACCACCGTTAACCGTCGTCGTCCTCCTCTTCCTCCTCCCAAGCTCTCTCTCTGCTTTCCTTCTGCATCTCTCTCTCTCTTCGTCGTTCCTCTCTCTCTCCCACTTAATAATAATAATAATTGGTGAAAGGGTGAAGGTGAGGGGGTTGGTTGTGGTGTTCGGCTGCCGGAGCTCCGCCGGAGGCGGTGGCAGGAGCACCTCCGGCTCCTCCTCATCTCTCGAGCTCTCTCTAAGAAGCAGCAGTACAAGTGTGTGTAGCGATGCTTTTATAGGTAGGGTTTGGGTGTTGGAATCGGGTGGGATGGGTGGAGATGGGGGTCGGTGGTGGTGGAGGGTGGAGATGGGTGGTGGTGGTTTGTGGAGGTGATGAGGTGAAAAAGATGAAGTGTGGGACCCACTAGTGTTATATTATTTTTTATTAAAGTAAGGGTAGTTTTGTAATTTCACACCCACTTAACTGGATTATTTAACCTCAGTTATCTCCAGGGATTATCCGAGTTAAAAAAATTCACTGTTTCGCACTGTTTCGGGACTATGTCTGTAATTTTGAAAACTTGAGGACTATAGGTGAAAAAAGTGCAAACCACAAGGACCATTCGAGCAATTTTCTCTTTAGTTTGATAAGCTAATATGCTCAATTCATTTTTTCGGATAAACTTAACCCACGTTGCAAAATGCTATAACGGGTGGTTTGAATTTTGTGACCTCGTTTTCAGTTTTTGTTTCGAGTGGATGAGCGGTTTGTCCGAATAACTCAAAAGGAATAAATCGTTTAAAGCAAAATGGACAGATTTATAATCTTATAAAATAAAAATAAATGTCAAATGTATAAATGGTGATAAAAAGTGCCCTATATATAAGCGATGGATAGAGACATTTGTGGCCTATCCGTAAATTTGTTGAGGCACTGTTTCTATGGCGATGGCTTCATTTAGACTAGTAACGCCACACCGCCTATGGTCTATATTTTCCCAACCACTATATGTGGGCTTGGTTCTTTTGGACTCGAATATCTATATCTATAGTATATTATAAAGTATGAGGGGGGGATTCCTGTAAAATTTAAGTAAATACAAGTTTAATTGCACAAAGCACAAAGGATAAGTGGTAACTTGTTCGATTCTATGATAAAAAGGAACATTCATATTAATATGTGAATTTGTTTTACTTATACTCTCACTGGCTTTTCATTTTTTTCTTCTAAGGGTCGCTTCTATGTTTTCATACTATCGTTATTGTCCTCCAACTGATAGGTTTTTTTTCTTGATTTAGCTTATACACTGCATAGGTATATGCTCTTAAGTGTTATAGAAGTTCATTTACCTCCAGCAGATCAGCGTCGGCTAGGGCCAGTAACCGGCTGGAGTGAACCGTAAAAGATATCTGACAAAAAGAATGGGGTCACTTGAACTGCTTAATAGAAATTACCCATTGGACACGTTCAATACGTCTTTTACGCTACAATCAACTCTTTGTATACGATTAACTAATTTTTCAATATACATCTATCTAGATTTGTGCTAATGTGTTGTTGAAATTAGTGTAGATGAGTATGAGGTCTAGCCGTAGTTAGTAGTGAGTAAAGGCTTTATTGTTGGTTTGATTATAATGGTTGAGTGATAGTTTGGTACTTTGGTTTATAGGGTTTAGTTGATGACCTGCTGTAGTAGTTAGGCTGAGTTGTTCTTTTGACCTGAAACTACTAACAAAACTTTTGATTTTGCTTTATCAATATGCAAATAAGCATCCAATGAGTTGTATTTTTTTACTTTATGTTTTTACTAGCTTTTATTCCGGGAGCGTCTCGGGTTGAAATATCTAATATAACATATCAATTTTACATATGAAATAGAATGATACGCCTTACAGTTACATGCAGGAAAACTGTAATCGGTCATTCTAAAAAAGAACTAACATGAAATAAGAAAAAAAAATTATTTATTAAAATAGTATTATAATAATCATACATATATTTTAGTTACATACTATAATGTTTTTAGTTTATGATGGTGCACGTATATTGCAAATATCGACTGCATTAGTCAAAGGGTTATGTGATGCGTTAAAAAATTGTCGTTTTTTTCTCCTTTTTTATATAGCACTATGATACTCGTTGGAAAGATAATAAAACGCTCGTTAATTTGGTGTAATTTTTTTCTTCAAAAAATCTCGTATATAAAAGATATTAACGTTTAAAAGTTATGGGAGGAAACATGAGAGAGAAAATAATAAATGTTTAATATTTAAATTTCATAGATTATGTTTTAATATATTATTTGCTTTTTTTAATTGGTGTAGTAGGTGCCACATATGATCCTACATGACATCTCTCAAATGAGGGAATGCCTAAATAAATGACATATAGGATTTCTCCCTTTGCAATATATATATATATACTAGCTTTTATCCCGGGAGTGTCCCGGGGTTGAAAAATATAACCATTCTAATAATACTAATACTACCATGTGTTGCAGTGTTGCGCGATTCTTTCTCGTAGCTTCTCTTGATGAAGTATACCTATCCATCTTTAGAAGAGTAAAATTCCAATGATAGCATGGCGATTGGGCTAAATTTCAACATTGTATATAAGAACCTAGTTTAAAAGAAAAAAAACATGATTAATGAATAACCTGAACACTTTATGTTTTTTTTCCTGTATAAACGAAACCCCATAAAAATAGTCGTTTTTTTCTCCGTTTTTTATATAGCACTATGGTACTCGTTGGAAAAATAATAAAACGCTCGTTAATTTGGTGTAATTTTTTTCTTTAAAAAATCTCGTATATAAAAGATATTAACCTTTAAAAATGATGGGAGGAAACATTAGAGAGAAAAATCTAAATTTGTTTTTAAATTCTTAAAGAGATTAGGGTTAGATAAGTGTAGGGGAATGGATAAAAACAAAATAAAAAAATAAATTAAAAGCTCTCACCTTAACGTGTCACGTGACACATTCAAAGGAGGGTTGAGGCCTCCATTAAATGTCACCTCATCAATATTCAATTCTTTTATTATAAGTTATAGATTATAGATTACGAGCATTCCCGAACAGTCCCGCTTGGCCCTAAAACTACCCAATTTTGGGTCTTGTAGCCAATAGGGGATTTGTTGTTTCGGTGCCTTTTTTATTAACCATTTATGTCGTCGATGAAAACGACATAGGATCCAATCGTCCGTGAACGCAATTTTCTTGATAGTTGTTTTTACATCAAAGTATATATTTATATTTTGTGTGATTGGCATGTAGTCTTTTTGCTACTTCATAGCTCATATATCTTTTCATGGGTTGATATTTTTTGCTACAACATATGAGATTCAATAGAAAAGAAAATTTAATGGCACACAGTTAATATCATGGTAAGATGATAAAAAACATGACTATACACCTCTAGGCCCTTGACCACCAGTGCACCATATATCATTTCCACCTCTAGGCCCTTGACCAGTGCATCATATATCATTTCTTTTCAGTTAAATGTATAGTTGAAATTAAATTTCTTTATATTTGTTATTTGCCTTCCAAATATACACATTAAATCTCAAAGCCTTGGAAAAACATGCAATTTGATTCCATGATTATTCTGTTTTGCTTCTAATGGAGATAACGTGATGTCATCTTTCACTTTGAAGCATTTGGTTTAGTTCCTTTGAAAAAGGAGGGGAGGTTTACCATTTACATATGTGCTTTACACTTATGACATAGATAGAACATGCTATAACCTGAAAACTTAAGTAAGATTAAAAGAATTATAATAATAAACTTTTGAAAAATTTAATATGATGAAAACAAATAGAAGTACCATATACTATATCACGAGATGATTGATAAGAATTTGTTAATACTTTGATTAGTGGTTATAGATGGAAAGTAGAGTTGTCTGTTGCGTATCACGTTCCTGTCGGCTGTCACGTACTGTCTACTTCGCCGCAACGTACGGGTTCCCACTAGTGTTATAAGAAACAACAAGACATTATAGACGTAAGTAATTAATGATAGTCTAGGTTTAGGCTAAGGCCTTTAGAGGTTTAACTATGTATGAACAATTTTTCATATATCTAATTTGTTTTTTAGTATAAAACTTTTAATTAAATTTCTACCGTTAGTTTGGAATAATGTATTATTTCTATGTTTAGAAAATCCGGTGGACTAGTCGTGTTAGGTAATAGGTCAAAAAGGGATCTTGATAAAATTGGGTTCATGTCGAAAGGGGATTTTCTCGTGTAAACATATTTATGGAGGCTCATATGATATGTAGGGGTTTCCTCCTACTTCCCTTTAACCCTTTCCTCCTCTTAGCCGTTTCCTCTAGCTTTTCAATTAGCCGCTTTCTTGAAATCTTAGCCGTTTAAGTTGGTGAAGTCTTTACATATTAGCCTCCAAAATTGTTTATTTTGGTGATTAAACTTGGTCAATGTTTATTATTGAGATTTTCTCGTGTCAAAATGTTTTATGACCAAAATGAGTTTACCTAGTTTAGATAAAGAATCAATTTATTTCTACTCAGGTCATGTTCTAACCAAAATGGTTATCGACACAAATCAAAGAGCCACTCAAATTGGCCATTCATCCTTGAGTGTGTCATGTGACATTTTCCTTATTTTTATCCAAAAGTCTCTATCTCTCATATTTCCCTCATAATTTTAAAACATTAATAACTTTTATATACGAGATTTTTTTGTAAAAAAAATTACACCAAATTAATGAACGTCTTATTGTCTTCCCAACGAGTACTAAAGTGCTACACAAAAAACGAATAAAAAATTTGATTTTTTGTCGGTTTTTGTTCACACAAGAGAAAAAAACACAATGTGTTCAGGTAATTCATTAATCATGTCTAGGCAAGTCACTAATCATGTTCAAACTAAGAATTTTATTTTTATCAAGAGCAGAATAAGTAAAAACACCTCTTTAAAAAAATTCACACCTTCAAAACTACCGCCTCAATCACGCCATGCAATGGTTGTTTCTAGCTCTGCTTCTCATCCAAACATACATCTTTCTTTTTAATATACATTTTCATTCTTATTCACATAATTAAAATTATTGTTTTTTCATATTATAGTACATTAATTTCTATGTTACATCATAAAACATATTTGATCACATCATATTAGATTTATCTATCTCAAATAAGCTTTCAGAATATAATCTAGTTTTTTATATCTACAAAATAGTTATTTGTTTACATCTCTACCCTAATAAGATACACCGAAGTACATGCATTTATTAAATTGGCATACATCCTATCATGTTCAAAATCTTTTAAATATTTTTTACACCTAAATACCATATAAGTTTACATCGTACAGATTCGACCTAATATTATTTTTACACATCATATCATAAGACTATTATATTGAAAATAACAGTATCTATTTCATTTATCTTTAACTTCTAGAAGGTAGAAAATTGAAGTGGGAACACAATATCATGAATACGACGTTTTGGAGGAGGTTCTCAATACATTGTAACTAGTAGGATTCTAAACGGCGCGTTGCGCCTATGGTAAACTGGTATCTAATTATCTATATGTGGCGCATTGCTACGGGAGGACAACAAAAATCTTTAAGTGCTTACCCTTCTCAGACCCTACCTTAACTTTGTTATAGGTGGGATTAACTGAGTATGATGATGAGTTAAAGATCATTTTCTTTTAAAATATACAATATAAGTCTTAATAAAATTATAACCGTTCATATGAATCTGACCACACAATAAATGATTTGTATCAACATGTTGTCTAAACATATGCAATTCCAATCATCTTTCAAGGTAACAATAATTACATCTACAAGGATATTCAACTCATAAGCTGACCTTATTTCATCAAGCAAAGAAACTCGAGTTCAGTGCGCCATATCAAGCTTTCCAGAAAAGAAGTATGAACACCTCTACTGACAGATTTTTCTCTTTGTGTTTATAAGCCTTGGGTTGTATGTATTGTTGGTTGAATTTGATAGATAATCAGAAGGAGATAGAAGTTGCAAGGGGTTAGATTTGCAAAATCCAAAATCTGGTTAAAAAAATCAATGTCCCCATTTATTATATTGTTTGGTGGGCATCATTAGTCAATTGTACCAGATCCTCCCCTTTTGGGCAAACATTTTCCTAATAATTTTTGTCAATCACATACATACGTTTTTTATACAACATAAAACACCAAACATTCACTCAAACACCAAATCTACACTGTGAAATGAAGGAAAAAAAACAATCTGTTGATCAGACACCATCCACTGCCAACACCGTCAGCATCCAAAGTCCTCCGCCACTACCTACACCCATCCGCCAACATGAAAACATGGCGACCACACAAATTAAGATGGCAGAAACCACATATCGTAGGCGATGGAGGTGGAGGAAGCGGCGGAGATACGGGTGGCAACGATATACCTAGTTGGCTCACGGATCTGTTGATCAGACACCATCCACCGCCAAACAACATGAGAACACGTCCACCACGCTGAAATAGACGGAGATTCAACAGAGGTGTAGGAGGTCACAGAGGCGGCGGAAACACGATCAACACCACCAGCCATCGTTTGACTAAACACACACCAACATCGGCAACGTCGTGAGGCTTACATAGGGCACGCGACGGAGATTCAAAGTCTCGCCCGCTTGCTAAGGGCCACCAGAAATGTATCGAAAAATATAGGGCATAGAATAATGATAGGTACGAGTAAAAGGTGTGAAGGAATACAGCTGGTAACCCAAAACGTGGGTGTATCAGACAACCAACAGATGGCCCAATGGGAGAGAACTGAAAAAACGTTTTTTACGAAAAAGAAGTATCGTCAACGTACCTCGAACCAAAGCATCTTCACTCAACAAACAGCACCAACACCAACTGCACCATATCATCCTTGCTTAACACTCTCTAACATATAACTATTTATTAGTTTTTCTAAATAAAGGTGGGCACTATTCATAGACATTCAAAAATTAACATATAGGATAAAATAAAGGTGGGCACTATTCATGGACATTCAAAAATTAACATATAGGATAATGCCATGTGTGTAGTTCCAAATCTTTAAATGTGTGGGGTCTATGATATCACGGTTTTTTTGTTTTACTTCAAAATCTTTTATATAGCAATTTAGTTGTATTAAAAGATTAAAAAATAGTGAGACTATTGAGAGTATGCCACTTGTTGCTTTGTTTTAAAACCTGTATGATTTGATACATATTAAGATTGTGGAATTGTTATAGCACATAGATGATAAAGAAAAATTAGGATTCCTGTGTTCTTTGATTCAATTTATTTCTTTACTAGATTATATCTCGGAAATTTTCCGGGATAGATAAATCTAATATGAAGTGATAAAATACATGTTATGATGTAACCTAGAAATTCATGTACTATAATCAGTGGCGGATCCAGAAACTTTAGTGAGGGGGTGCAAAAATTAGTAGGGTCATGGGTCGGGTCAAAACACCGGTCAGGTAAAATGAACACATACTTCAACCAAAAGAGTTGAAAACATTGAAGTTGACGGGATTATTAACCATCTGTTTCCTCTCAGTCATGCAAACAAGTATCCACATATATATTATGTTAGAAGATTTAAGTTATGAATTTATTTTTTTCTACTCATGTTTCCATCACAAGTCTGCGGTCTGCTATATGTAAAAATAGGTATTTATGGTGGAAGATTGCAAAATATTAAATTGAACTCCAAAGATGCTGAACTACAGTGCACTGATGGAAACAAAATACATTACACCATGAGAAAAAACTAAGTATGAAGATGTTCATACTTAATGCCTTTGGTGTTACCTAGAGGCTAGGATTTTCTTACGACCCAAACAAAAAAATTGTAAAACACTAGGGTTATTAAAAATTCAAATGAAACTGAAAGGTACATCTTAGAACTTTATTTGAATCAAAGGGGCCTAAACTAAAAATTATCTTTATTATTTGATTCAGTCAAACTACCCAGTACTCAACGTACATATCCTTCTACGCCGACAAATTCCCGAAGCCGGAAAATATCTATCAATGCCGGAAAACTCCATGGAAGATTTTAAGAAAAACAAATTCCTCTCCGTATGCAACTCCTCTCTCTCTCTCTCTCACGTTTGTTGAAGGTGCCTTCCTGATATTTGTGAAGGGTCCCTAGAATCAAATGTCGATATTTTTGCACTACTTTGACGGATTCCAGGGGGTGCCTGTGACCACCCTAAAGAAGCTTTGTATCCGCCCCTGACTATAATATAAGAAAACAATAATTTTAATCATGTGAATAAGAATAAAAATGTATATTAAAAAGAAGATGTATGTGTTTAGACGAGGAGCAAAGTTAGAAACAGCCATTGCAGGACGTGATTGAGACGGTGGTCTTGAAAGTGTGACTTTTTTTTTTTGAAAAAGAGTGGTTTTAACCTATTATGCTCTTGATGAAAATAGAATTCCTAGTTTGAACATAATTAGTGAGTTGCCTAGACATGATTAATGAATTACCTCAATACATTGTGTTGTTTTTCCTGTATGAACAAAAACCTACAAAAAAAATCTTTTTTTTTCGTTTTTTATAGCATTATGGTACTCGTTTGAAAGATAATAAAACGTTCGTTAAATTGGGGTAATTTTTTTACAAAAAAATCTCGTATATAAAAGTTATTAACGTTTTAAAATTGTGGGGAAAACATGAGAGAAAAAAAGACTTATGAATGGAAATAAGGAAGAGGATGGCACATGGCCAAGGTCGCAAAAATTCCGATTAATTACCATCGCTAGTCCTCACTTTACTGATTAATTTTGGGCTAATCACTCAATTAGTCGGTGTCGCGATTAATCACCGATTAGTCGGACCAAATTGGTCCTAGTCATTCCTAAAAACTCAAAATTAGGTAAAAAAATGAATTCGAACGGGTCAAAACTGGAGCAAATTGATCAAATAAAACTAGGTCTTACCTCAAAATTGGATAATAATCCATGATTTAGAAGCGAAATCGATGAAACTCCATGAACCCTAGTTGCGTCTTTTGGTTCCTTATGATGAAAGAAGGATTGGGGAGGAAAAAACATGATATGGTGAACGATGGAGATGATTAGGGTTATTTAATTTTAGTTATTTTAATATTTAACCCCTCCATATTCACTAGTTTATTTTGGCTCCTAAACTTCTAAACTTATACATATAAGGTATAAAATTAGCATTATATATTTTGGAAAAATATATATAAAACTCCAATCCGATTAATCCCTAGTCAGTACCTCACCAACCGACTAGCGCCTAGCGAGTTCTACAACACTGCACATGGAACACCCAAGGGGGGAGGATGGCTTCTTTGAACGTCATGTCAGCTTTAATGTTTTCTTTTATTAATATATATAGATATATAGATTTAGAATATAGATGTGTTGACCCGTGTACCCAAAATATTACTCTTAGTAGCCAACATTTTGAGCCTTTCACTCTTTCATTTGTCAAACCCACAAATTCAGCCAAATCGACTTGTTAGCTTTTATCGACTGTTAGTGACATCCAGGTTGTTAAGTGTTTGTGTTTGAAAAAAAATACAAAGAGGAAAAAAAAGATAAACAAAAGAAAAAAAATAATAATAAATGGAAGTTTGTTGTTGTGGGTTGAATTTGACCAAGTTTTGTTTGTTTATCAGTTGTTGTGAATTAGGAGTTGTCAATTAGTTTGTTTACACCATTTTCTTTTAGCCATTTTTTTAGCCACATATTCACTATCTTTACCCTAAACTCAAAACTCTTAAGTCTTTTAGATACGTGTATTGTCTACAGTTGATGTGTTATTATTATACAAGCTTATGTTAATAGAGTTTTATGTTCGGTTTTTGAGTGATTAATACTACTGCATTACACACTAGTCCGGATATTAAACCGAGTGAAGTGAAACATTGCAAGGGTTGTGTGCATTAGAATAAAAACTAGAAGCATGTTAGGCTTAGTTAGGCATAATTCTGTTTTTAAATGAGAATCACTTTGACTTGCTGAATTAACACATCTAATGTTAATCTATGACTGTGATATGACTTTGGACTTCAGCTAAAAAATGATAAGGGCTAGGGTGCTTGTTTTTTTTTTTTTTTTGTCTGTGATAATATTTCGAATGGATTTGCTTGAGGGCAAGCAAAAGTTAAGTGTGAGGGTTTGATCGATGCATTTTAGATACAAGTAATTAAATATTAATTATATTATAAATACGTTTATATTCCTATAAGATAGATTAATTAATAGGATTTTATACATTGGGTATGTTTGGCAAAACTAGCTAGTGGCAGGTAGCTGGTAGCTGTAGCTTTTTAAATATGTCTTGGTGTTTGGCAGAGTAGCTGGAGTTCTTAATAAAATATATAAAATGATCAAAATTTGCATAATTAAAAGCTTGTAATGAAGGTTTTTATTTTATTTTTATAATAGAATGGGTATTTGTATCATTTACTCAATAAAAGCTTGTAGCTAGTAGGAGCTTTTTTCTTAAACGCTAGTACTACTAGTTTTTCAATATAGAGCTTTTTCTCCTAACCTAAAAGCTTCAAACTCTTTCAACAAAACACGGCCTTTTATTAAGTAGGAGTTTTTTCTTAAAAGCTTGAAGGTTGAAGCTCCTAAAAGCTCCTTATCAAACATACCCATTGTGAGATTTTATATATAATAACTTAAATAATGTAATTAGTGTATCTAAACTTGTCACTCCTAACCTTTTCTTAAAATTTGAGATGTTAAAACTTAAAGTTTTTTGTTTAGAACTATAATGCAATTTGAAAATTCTCATAATAGTGAAATACATAAATATGTTCATCAATCAAATCAAAATGATAAATCTAAAGAAAAATCTTAGTTCGGAATGTAACTTCATAAAATCATTGTGTCTTTGGCCATGTTTGATCGTGCCCATAACAAGATATCTTACGTTGAGGAGGAGCCTGTCAAGAAGGTCTGGATGCCGAAAGATAAGAATGTGGCACCAGATGAGTTTCCTAGTATGTATTCGGTTTATGGTGGAACGTCTGGATCTAAGAAGACTGTGGAAGTTAATGATGCTAGGGCTGTATATCCTCTCCATTGCATAGACCGTGCGGTGGTAGGGGTTTCGGATTCGATAGCTCGGTTACACAAGGTTAAGAAGATGTTGGCTGACGCTGGTTACCCTGAAGCGACAGTTTCGTATCTTGGAGGGTTGACAGTTTTGTTAACTTTTCGAGATAGGAATGAGATGAATGATTTTGTTGGTTCACAGGAGGATGTGTGGAAGGATGCTTTGGTTTCTGTTTCACCATGGTCCGGGCAAGCTTTGTCTTTTGATCGTATAGCGGTTTTGAAAGTCGTAGGGCTACCGGTGTTGATCAGGGATAATGAGGTTATAGACAGAGTCGGTAGTTTGTTTGGAAGCGTGGTTTGGCCGTCCGAATTTTCTTGGATGTCCATAGATAATTCGGCAGGATTTACGCATGTTCTTACAAAGATGGTTTCGAGAATTGATGAAGAAGTTATAGTTCATTGGAAAGGTCAAAATTTTCCAGTATGGGTTGTTGAGGAGATCACTTCTTGGGTGCCGGAGTTCGAGTCGGTGGACGAAGTTAATGTAATAGTGGAGGAGGAGATGGAAGAGGGTGAAATCAGGGATGATTTTCCGGTACCGGAAGATGGAGCGGTGATCGGAGATACTCAGGCAAACGTCTCGGCGGAAAATACGGCGGTGAATACGGATACGTTGCATGGTAACGTAGAGTTATCAAACTTAGAGAATAATAATTTTGCCGCCCATAATTCAAACGATGTGGGCCTATCGGGTCGTGATTCTTTGGAGGTTAATACACTGGGCCGACCCAAGGAGCAATCTTTTGATGGGCCGTCTGTTTTTAATTTGGGCACTTCAATTCAACAGAAGAGTAGAAAGCGTTCCAGACTTGTTTTCCACAATTCACCAGAAGATACAGTAAACCCCTCTAATAATCAACCCCCCCTGTTTCAATCGAAGATTTGTCCGGATTTAAATACAAGGCTAGCGGAAGAAGCTGAACGTTTCGTGGTGGAAACGGAGTCTCATAATTCGGGTATGGAAGATGCTGTACAAGCTAATTTGGAACCGGAAATAAATCTTCTGCCCACTGATCAGGCTCCTGACCTGGTTAATGATGAGTTGATGAATGAGGCGGTGGCGATTAACAAGGAAGTTGATGCAACAATTCAGCTTGGTAGCCTTGTTGGTATGGAGTTAGGTAACTGTGGTGGACCGATTGTGGAAGAGATTGTTGCGGAGCACGGAACCTCGGTTTGTCAATGAACTTTCTATCGTTAAATGCTCGTGGGATTAGGGGAGATGGTAAAACGGGTTGGATTAATGGATTAAGGTTGTCGCATGGTGTGGATTTTCTGGCGGTTCAGGAATCTAAGTTCTCGGATCCGCCTCCTTGGATACTTTCCTGGTGTTGGGGTAACTCTTTGTATCATTTTGATTGTGTAAATTCGATTGGGGCTTCGGGTGGTCTTATAAGCTGGTGGGATCCTTCTTGCTTCCGTCAATCGGGAGCGATAAGATCTCATCATATTCTGGTGGTTTCTGGGCTTATGGTTCATGGTAACGTTCACGTTAATATAGCTAATGTACATGCTCCAAATGATCCGGCGACTAGACGGATTTTTTGGGAGGAATTATTATTTTATAGGCGGTCGCTGAGTGGTATGTGGATACTTATGGGCGATTTTAACGAAGTAAGGTGTATTGATGAACGGGTAAATTCGGAGTTTTCTTTATCCAACTCCACGGCTTTCAATAATTTTATTAGTAATGCGGAACTGTTTGAATACAATATGGGCGGTTACAAGTTTACTTACATGTCTGGGAAGGGGGATAAACTGAGCAAGCTTGATAGAGTACTGGTTAGTTCGGACTTTATGTCTACATGGTCCGGAGCTAGTCTACTTTCCCTTGATAGACATCTTTCGGATCATTGCCCCATTGTGTTGAAATTGAAGGATTCGGATTTTGGGCATATCCCGTTTCGGTTTTACAACTCTTGGTTAGAGTTACCGGGGTTTGTGGATTATGTTAACCGTATTGCTAATAACTTTGTGTTTTCTGGTCCAGCTGACATAGCATTGGCGGCTAAGCTGAAATGGCTAAAAGGCCGTATACGACTTTGGATACAGGCAGACCGCAAACGCAGAGATTCTAAATTGCTGGAAAGCAAAAATATAGTGATGGAGGTGGAGAAAGCAGCAGAGGTTCGTCCTGTGCTGGATGAGGAGTTAGAAAAAAGGGGAAATGCAAAGAAAATTATTGCCGAGGAGGAACGTTTAAAAGGCTATGGATGCTCGTCAAAAGTCTCGTTCTAAATGGGCTCTTGATGGGGACGAGAATTCGAAATATTATCATGGGGTCATTAAGAGAAATATGGCGAACAATCATATCCATGGCGTGCGATGTAACGATGAGTGGATTGCAGACCCGGTCGCTATTAAAGATAATATTGTTTCTTTTTTTGCAGAGAAATTTAGAGATAAAGGTGGTCCAAGACCAGGTTTTACTTGCCCTGACGTAAACCGTCTCTCAGCTGAAGATTTATTATGTCTTGACGCCCCTTTTTCTATAGATGAAATTTCGGCTGCTGTGTTTGAGTGTGATGGGGATAAGGCGCCGGGCCCTGACGGGTTTAACTTGACGTTCATTAGAAGATTTTGGTCGATCCTGAAAGACGACTTTATGAAGCTGTTTACAGAGTTTCATACTAACGGTTTTATTGCAGATGGAGTCTTTTCCACCTTTATTGCTTTGATACCAAAGGGCAGAGATCAAGAAACACTTGCGGACTATAGACCTATTAGTCTCGTGGGTGTGGTAAATAAGGTGTTATCTAAAGTTCTTGTCCTTCGCCTGAAGAGTTTCATGCCGCGGCTAGTCTCTGAAGAACAGACGGCTTTTCTTAGTGATCGCTATATACTAGATGGGCCCTTGATGCTGAATGAAATGATCGCTTGGATGAAGAAATCTAAGTTATCGGGTTTGTTTTTGAAGGTAGATATAGAGAAAGCCTACGACTCTCTTCGTTGGGATTATTTGGAGGCGATTTTATTACAAATGAATTTCTCGCAAAAATGGTGTGGATGGATATCTTCGATAGTTCGGAATTCTCGGGCGTCAGTGTTGGTTAATGGGTCGCCAACGGATGAGTTCCTATGTCACCGGGGGCTCCGCCAAGGCGATCCATTATCACCTTATTTATTTATTCTTGCCATGGAGGGATTGACCCGGATTATGAGACGTGCGTGTTTCTTAGGTGCTTTTCATGGTATTCGGGTAGGTGGATCAGGGCCGCTGATTTCGCATTTTATGTATGCTGACGACGTGGTTTTTTTGTGGGGAATGGTCGACTATAAATGCGTTAAATTTGAGGCGTTTGTTAAGAGGTTTTTTTCTGGTCTCTGGTTTGAAAATAAGTTCCAGGAAAAGTTGTTTATATGGAGTGGGTGTTGATGAGAATGAGATTGCTGGTCTGGCTGGTGTCATTCATGTTTCCCCGGGTCAGTTTCCATTTGTTCATCTTGGTGTCCCAGTAGCGGCCAACATGAACCTGGTTAGAAGTTGGGATCCGGTGATTGAGAAAGTTAAAAAGCGCCTGTCCTCTTGGAAGTCTAAGCAACTGTCGATTGGGGGTCGCACAACACTACTTAAATCGGTGTTAAGTTCCATTCCCCTATATTACTTTTCACTTTTTCGAGCCCCGGTTCAGGTGGTTGAAAACCTAGAGAAGTTGAGGCGGAATTTTTTCTGGGGTGGGACAGATACGGTTGACAAGATGAGCTGGTATGCGTGGAATAAAGTGATTGCGCCTACTAACTATGGAGGTGTCGGGTTGGGCTCTTTAAGGGATGCGAATCTTAGTCTCCTATCAAAGTGGTGGTGGCGTTTCAAAACCAACCAGGGGACTCTTTGGCGCAACATTACCTGGTCTATACATGGCAGTGGTCGTGGCTGGAATTGTATCCCTGTTAAGGTGTCGATTGGAAGTGCTTGGAAACAAATTGCTAGCGTCCCGGGTTTATTTGATAGGATGCAAATTGTGTCGCAAACCTGCATAAAAGGGAACCTTAAAAGTGGCATTAATATTCTGTTTTGGAAGGATTGGTGGATTTCGGACACTCCGCTGCAGGTTTCATTCCCTCGTTTATATGTGCTGGAAAAAAACAAACGCTGTTACGTGTTGGATCGGATACGGTCACTCCCGCAGCCCCTACGGTTCTGTTGGGACTGGAGGACAGCTACGCTGTCTGTCGAGGAGCAGCAGGAGCTGATCTCACTGGCTGATTTATTGGCTGCAGTGTCATTATCTCCAGGAACAGACACATGGTCTTGGGCGATTCGAAATGCATCCGATTATTCAGTAGCAAATGTTAAAAAGTGCATCTTTGAAGCGACGAATACATTACCAGAATCCTCGTTTGATTGGTGTAACTGGGTTCCGAAAAAGGTTGGGGTAGTCGCTTGGAGGGCGTTTATGGACCGCCTCCCTACACTAGAGGCATTAAATAGACGGAATATTCAGACGGATCATCACACGTGCAGGATTTGCGAAGTGAATATAGAATCGGTGGATCATCTATTTACCGGGTGTCCAGTTTTAATGGAGGTGTGGGATCGCGTCTTTGCTTGGTGTCGTATCCCGTCTTTCTTTGTTTTCCATGTTCGCGACTTGCTCAATATGCACGTGACGGTTTGGAATGATGTCCGGGTTAGGAAGGCCTTCTACGGGGTGATCTTAACAACTTTATGGAGCATTTGGAAAGCCAGAAATGACTTTATTTTTAACCAGAAGCCGGTTTCGACGTCAAAGATTGTTGAGGAGATAAAGATCATGAGCTTTCTATGGGTTTCGAAGCGCGGTAGGATGACGAACATGTCTTGGGAGGATTGGGGGCGATTTAATGTTGTAAAAATGAGATAGTCTGTCGCTCGGATTGGTTGTTTTCTTTTTTTCCGGTTTATGTTCGGATTGTTTGTATTTCGGTTTTTGCTAGCTCCTTGCTAGCCGGTGAAATAAAGTTTGTTGGCCGTTCAAAAAAAAAAAAAAAAAATTTAAAAGATAAATTACAACCAAAATAACTAAATAATATAAGTAAAAGATTAGTAAATCATAAATATTTAATATGGAACACGTAGGCTCTGGGTAAAAGAATAGTAAAAAATGTGTGCTTGTAATAAGAAAACACATGGGTCAATCTATTCCATTTAACTATTTAAGTTATCAAATCTTGTAATTGCAATATCGTATAAAATGAGAGAAAGTGACACATCATCGTGTTAGAAAACCATGGTTGCAATTAGTCATAAGTCTTGAGAGTTGAAATGGTTTAATACACATTTTTTTAACGGAACCAATTCAATATATAAATACAGAACCCAGCAAGGAACTGGAACAAAAACATACAACGGAAAATGAAAAACAGGCTGGTACAGAGGCCGATTACATCAACTCGGTAATGTCAAAAGAAGACCAATATTTACCCACTTAGGGGAAGTACATTTCGCTCGTTAGATGATCCACACAAAGGCGTCTTCCTTGATCCACTTCACGATCTTCGTGACAGGAATAAATTCATCCTTAAATACCTTCATATTTCCAGCATGCCACAACCTCTAAACCGTTGCCATTGCCGTTGTATAAACAATTTTCTTCCACTTTCTTGCCCCTGGACTTTCCGTGGGCAACTTGACGATGTTGTTGAGGGACTCGAAATCAGCTTGAACAAGAACTTTGATCCACACAAAGATGTTCCACCAAACGGCACAAGCAAGAACACAATGAGCTAGCATATGGTCGACATCTTCGGTAACATACCCGCGCCGGCCACACAAGTTTAATACACAAATTTATTACTTGTTTAATTGGCCCCACCATTTGGTGAATGTCATGAGGAAATGAAGAGAAGAGCTTGAAACGAATTGGTTTCAAGTTTGAATCCGATCCAAAGGGGTTTTACCACATTGGCCTTTGGGCGATGAGTTTTTTCCCAAATTGGTGACTTGGTGGACTTGAGCTGCCCAGTGGGTAGCCATTTGTTTAGTACGGACCCACTGACAATTTCAAGTGATAATTAGTTAACCATTAAAAAATTACTTATTTAATACAATGCAAGATATTAAAATGCCATTCGTTGGAGCAAAAAGAAAATACAGTCTTGAATGAAGAATCAAAAGTAGAATTGTTACTTATTAATTGGGTTGAATGTTATAAACTAGAGGGCTACATATAATTCTATATAATTGGTCCATTAGCAATAAGTTGGGCTTATAATAGGGAGGGTGGGGTACTATCACCAAATGAGGTTGGTAACCTACTATCCTTACGGTAACATTGTCGTTAGTGGTATGGGTAGTGGAGTACGGTTATGTTTCACGGATGGAATGTGGTGTGAGTTTCGTCTTTTATGGGTCGGATATTCAGTGTAGTGCTGCCTCTAAATTTGTGTTGCAGGGTAGTGAATTAGTGAGGTGATTTGACAGTATAGTATTTGTGGAAATCAGGTAGTTCAATAATAAGAACATAAGGTATAAACATAAGGTTGAATGTTATAAACTAGAGGGCTACACATAATTCTATATAATTGGTCCATTAGCAATAAGTTGGGCTTATAATATGGAGGGTGGGGCACTACCAGCAAATGACGTTGGTAACCTACTATCTTCACGGTAACACTGTCGCTAGTGGTATGGGTAGTGGAGTACGGTTATGTTTCACGGATGGAATGTGTGTGTGACTTTCGTCTTTTATGGATCGGATATTCAGTGTAGTGCTGCCTCTAAATTTGTGTTACAGGGTAGTGAATCAGTGAGGTGAATTGACAGTATAGTCTTCGTGGAAATCAGGGTACAGGGTAGTGAATCAGTGAGGTGAATTGACAGTATAATCTTTGTGGAAATCAGGGTAGTTCAGTAAAGTCTGAGGTAATGCCCACGCAAATCTAAAATGTTTCAAGTAGGACTTCTATAAGTCAAAATGTTTCTTTTGTAACTAAAAGTAATCAAAGTTTTGAAAATAAAAGAAGACTTAATAGAGGTCCAAACCCAAATCTAAAATTCACTCATTGTAACATGTTGGGTCACACAGTTGATAGATGTTATGACCTGGTTGGTTATCCCCCTGGTTACAACAAGAAAAGTGTAGGATCTGTAGCTAGGTCCAATATATCTAGTACTGTTGTAAACAACAATCAATCAACTTCTTCTAGTTCTAGTACTGCTGGTTTGCCATTTTCTTCTGAACACATTTCAAAACTCTTGAATCTGATAAGTGAGAAGCCTGGAAATGATTCACAACAACCTAATGTTGGAGGTAATGCTGTGAATATTTCTGGATTCTCTATTATGTCTTGTTTATCAAAACTTGAAAATGTTTTTAGAAAATTTTCAAACTGTTCTGGTCTGTTAAAAAGTATGATTGGTCACAGGTGGATTACTGACTTAGGTGCTAATCAACACATGACTAATAATGAAAAGGAAATGTTTGATTGTATAGATGTTTCTAATTATGATGTTCAAGTAAGACATCCAAATGGAATTGTTGCTAAAGTAACAAAGATAGGAGATCTTAAATTAGCCAAAGATGTTACTTTGCTTGATGTGTTTCTTGTTCCTGATTACTGTGTTAGTTTGATTTATGTGCATAAACTAGCTAAGGATAGTAAATTGTCTGTATTATTTGATGAAAATGAGTGTTATGTCCAGGATTCCAAATGCAAGAGAATCCTGGTGACTGGTAAACAGAGTGATGGATTATACTTTGTTGGAAGCAGTGTGAGTGTTGACTATTTGTGCCTTAATAGTGTAAATGATACAAATCTTTGGCACAGTAGGCTTGGTCATCTATCTGATCAAGTTTTGAATGTTTTAAAAGGATGTCTTGGAATTAAAAATACTGAAACTAAGCCTTGTGAAATTTTTCACAAAGCTAAACAAACTAGACTGCCTTTTCCTTTAAGTTATCATAAAACAAAAAATGTAGGTGATTTAATACATTTAGATGTATAGGGTCCTTATAAGGTTGCTAATAGGGAAGGGTATATATATTTTTTGACTGTTGTTGATGACTACTCTAGAACTGTTTGGTGTTACATGATGCAAGGTAAGGGTGAAGTATATGAAAATATATCTGTCTTTTATGAACTCTTAAACACTCAAATTAAAAAATCAGTTAAAGTTTTTAGAAGTGATAATGGGAGTGAATTTATAAATAATTAAATGAGTATTTTCTGTAAAGTAAAAGAAATTATTCACCAAACCAGTTGTGTGTATACACCACAATAGAATGGAGTAGTTGAAAGAAAACATAGACACCTTTTAAACATGGCCAGAGCTCTACTGTTCCAAAGCTGTTTACCTCTTAGATTCTGGTTTGATTGTATCTTAACTGCTACTTATATTATTAACAGGATTCCATCGTCTGTGTTGAATGGTAAGAGTCCTTGTGAAGTCATATATGGGTTCCCCCTAGTCTCAGTCATTTTAAAAATTTTGGTTGTTTTTGTTTTAGTATTGTGTTAAATGATTTAGATAAGTTGTCCGTGTGTGCTCAAAAGTGTGTTTTAATTGGATACTCTTGTTTTAAAAAGGGATATAAATTGTGGAATTTAGAAACAAAAGAAGTTGAGTATTCAAGGGATGTGAGATTTTATGAGGAAGTTTATCCTTATAAAACTGTTTTGCAAAATAACACTAAGTTTGTTTTAGAAAATAAAAGTCTAACTCATTTAAATTTTTTTGATGAAGTTGTTCAAACAACTGAAGTTGATAAAATGACTGAGATTAACCAATTTCCCAATGATGAAGGGGGAATCATAAATGAAACTCATGTTAGTCCAACTAGTGAGCAATCAGGAGAAGTTCCCAGTGCCATTGATGAGCTTAATCAAGCTGGCACAAGTTGTAACACTCCTGATAAGGCTGGCAATGATGTTGAGACAACAAATGATGAGTTCAATGATTCTGAGGGAAATACAACTGTTAGAAAATCCACAAGAGTGTCTAACTGTAACACCTCAACCGATGGCGGAAACATCGAGGTGTCACGTTGTGACGATTGCTCAATAGCTCATGGTACTAAAGTGTAAATTTGAATACATGGAATAAATAGTTTATTACATTAAAATGAAATAAAAAAGATATAATGATTCTACAATATCAAGTCTAACTAAAATACAATGAAGTCAAAACTTAAATATGAATCCAAAAGCTTAAAGAAACGCCTCAAAATAACCTGAAACATGTACAAAATATTTTGTCAATACAAAAATTGTATTGGTGAGTACATCCGTTTGATATATATAGTACAAAACGTTTAGCAATTCTTGTGTTGTATACCGTTTGCAATTATGTAATTTAAGTAATGTCCGTTCAAAATCAACCCTATGAAATCAAAGGAAATATATATAGTATGCGCTAGTAGTAATGAAATAGATAGCAATGACCAAGGTCTCTCAACAGAGTCACAAGGGGTATATACCATAGTACTATTCATTGAAATGCTAGGCCGCAACGGTTAATGATTTTGACAAGTCATAGATACACACTAGTAACATAACGCAAACACACATGAGAATTGCATTTAATGAAAGAAAAGCATTTAGTCATAGTGTACATGAGTAGCCCCAAAAGAGTAAAACATGAAAAGGGGAAAGATATACACACAGTTTGCGAAAGCGATCAAAATCCAACTTAAGCGGTTGTGAGCTAAGTAATGGGAATTCCGAGGAATTCAACCTATAACGTAATAGAATACTAATAGGGAAAAGTCTAAGAGTCTAAAGTATCTAGGGTCTAAGGCATTAGGGTTTGCGAAGTCGATTTGGGGAATTAGAGTTTTTACGATAAATCGCATTAATGTAAAAGTTGTATGTCAAAAATAGTATGGAAAAGTTTGTAAATATGATTTAGGCAATATAATTTTTACCATTTAAATAGTTAGATAAAAATATTTTTGAATAATTAAGACAAAATAATTTAGTTAATTACGTTAACTAAATTAAAATAAATACAATACTCACAATTGTATGAATAAATAAATATGAACTTCACAATGGTACAAGTGTACAACAAAATAATAACTAAGACTTTCCAATTATATTATGTTTGGTATTTAACAGAATGTGCATTCTTTTCAATTACTATTGGGTTTATTGTAAATTTGGGGGTGTTGGTTAGTTATTATCGAAGCTTGGTTTTCCGACTCATAAGTGTACTCTTACTTTTTTATCCTAGACAATAGGTTACTAAACTACATTGAGCTATTCAAACTGCATTCTATTATTCGAGTTTTATGTGTATGCTTGTTTTAGTTTTGTGTGTGATTATTGATGAACAGTGTACTAATTTTTATGTGGGTTTGTTCTATTTATTGGCAATTATATTTAGTGTGTTTTGTCCAATAATTTATTCTCTTATACTTTTGCAGCAACAAGAAGAATGAACAAGTGGTGGTGTTGGTTTTGAGAAATGAAAAGTGGAGCTTTTAGATGTTGAAGGTACTGCAAAAATGGTGGTGTTGGTTTGATTTTGCTTCACCAGGGTTCATCTACAAGCTAGTAACTTCATTAACCTTTTTGTTCAAAGATTAGATTCATATTGCAATAAAATTGTTTTTGTGGTCATTATTAACATTTTGATTACTCATAGTATAATTTAAAATGTTGGACAAAAAAATTGCTTGTGGGTGATGTGTCCTGATTATAACATATAAAACATGCATAATTAGTCTCATAATATGACAAAATTAGACTTAAATTACTAATTTTGGGTAATTAATTCATTCCTATTTGTGTTTATCAGGAAACTGGAGCTTCAAGCCGGAAAAAGGAGATTTTTAGGCAAAAACAGGCAAAATCTGGAGATTCCTGAAGATACGAGACTCGCAGCATGTTCCATGTATGTGTAAAGACCTTTCCGGGCTTAAACGATAATCAGTCCGGGACACTAGAAGACAAAGCAGCAAAACTCGGGAAGGAATTGAAGACTTTGATGCTATTTCAGATGCAACACGGTCGTGCTTACGACTGTGCAAGGCCGTGCACTTGTCCCGGGTCAACAAGTCAACATTTCTAAGTCAACGGAAGGCAAAAAGTCAGATTTTTGGGTTACACGGGCGTGCCACACTACTATGCACGGCCGTGCTTGCTAAACGTCCTCCTCAAGGCTCAAACAGACAAGACTGACAACTTTTCTGAAGAGCACGGGCGTGCTTGTCCTGAAAACTGACAGATTCTGCTCAAAAGAACTCTACAACCATACCTGTTGTTGAGCATGGGCGTGCTGCACTAGTGTGCACCCCCATGCTTATGCTGATTTGGCTATAAATAGCAAGCTCACCTCAACCATTTGGCATCCCTTCTTGTGCCTTCTTAGGGCCGACTTCCAATCTTCTTCTAGAGATCTTGGGGTCTTGTGGGAGGCCTTAGGGCCCTCCTAACACACCCAACAAGGTTAGGCCTCGTCCTACCTTGATTATCTTGACCAAGAACGGGATCGTAGAGTAGCTTATGCAATAAACATCGAGGGTCGTGAGGTTGATAGATACATAGCGTTAGGAGATGGAGAGCTTATCTATGGGCAGCCATGTTCTTGTGTTGATCATTCATTATGGTTGTATCTTTCTATTTTTCATGAACCCACTTCGATTTGTAGACTTTTATTATTATTAGTAGCAGTTTGTTTTTAGTTATTCGTTGTGTTATCTTCCTCTAATACTTGTTTGTTTATTTTGTGACAAGTTCAAATGGTGATTAACTTAATAAACTTAAATCAACCTTAACATAATTAATAAAATATCAAGAGGTATAATTAGCTTCTGGTAGTCCGGAGCTAGATCCAAGGCGAGGAAACCGGTAGTGAGACAGATCCTTCAGGCTTCTGATATCCAAACGGGATTCTAAGCAACGGCTTCTGAAGTGGACCAGATTTGAGTGACACATTTCTGGTACTTACCAGATGAATGAGTGGTTTTCTTGGCAAAGGGCAGATTCCCTACGGGTGCACCAGTGATCTTCAGATTGCACACCTTTAGGATTATGTTCCACCTTTGTTAAGGATTTCATTCATCTCGGGAGGTTATGGGTTGGGTTAATTAAGTCACTAATCACCAAATCCAACTTTATATTTATCAGGCCTATAAATATTTAAAGTGTCACTTAAGATAAATGAAAAGAGAATTCTATTTCTAGGTCTCATTAGTACAAATCCATTAACCATTGGGGATACATGTCATCTGAGCCGACTGTAAGAGAGGTCCTTCAGTCTTCATGATCGTTAACCTACTTAAGGGATACGATGTTGGCAACGCTAGCTATAAGGGAGATCCTTTGGTAAGGAAAGCGAGAGCTAAGGGAGGTGTACGGTGTTCCAGGTCGGAAGGGAAACCTCCAATACAAGAAGAAGATGAGTTTGAGGATCAGAGACTTGACCGCGGTTAGGGAAGCCTGCTATATGCAAGGGTCGGGCGGAGTACCTTCATGAGGACACTCATTGGGAGGTTTTGCATTCTACTCAGTAGTGGCCCTGTTTCTCTATCAAGGAGTCAACACTTCAAGATCACTCTTTTCCTCGTCACAAATAATTAATCCTAAATATTAATTGTAATAATAAACTTAATTGTTCATACGGAGGGTCCCAAGATGTGCATATTTGCTAACTCTACTATTTTATCTTTTTATTTTATAAATCCCAAAACCCCTTTTCAAAAGTATTTTTAGGAACCCTTCCGTTTTATTATCTTTTTCTTTTTAAACCCGATCAGTTAAATGATGAAAGGTGAAGTAGGGGAAAGTGTGTTCTTTGAAATACAATACTAGGTATTTACCCTAGAAAACTATACTATACACGTCAGGTTCTCTGCCTATGTATTGGTTTTAGTTTCTAAAGTAATTAACGTTTACTTTATAAATTTAAAACTTGTTAAAAACGATTTGGTAACAATCAGTCGTTTTCCCCAAAATCAAAGTTTTGGAATTAAAACAACAAGTTTTTGGCACCGGGAAAATGTCATCTTTCTAAATTACTAAAACCATATGCATCAGTGGGCCTACTAGAATCGAATCCGACCCGAACCGCCAAACCGACCGACAATTTATTATGCCTAGTCATATAAAATTGGAGCATCTTAAAATAGCGAGAGCTAAGGGAGATGTACAGTGTTCCAGGTCGGAGGTGAAGCCTCCAATACAAGAAGAAGATGAGTTTGAGGAGTAGAGACTTTACCGCGGTTAAGGAAGCTTGCTACATGCAAGGGTCGGGCAGAGTACCTTCATGCGAACGCGCATTGGGAGGGTTTGCATTCTACTCTGTAGTGGCCCCGTTTCTCTATCAAGGAGTCAACACTTCAAGATCACTCTTTTCCCCCTCACAAATAATTAATTCTAAACATTAATTGTAATAATAAACATAACTGGTCATATGGAGGGTCCCGAGATGTGCATATTTGCTAACTCTACTATTTTATCTTTTTATTTTATAAATCCCAAAACCCTTTTTCAAAACTATTTTTAAGAACCCCTCCGTTTTATTTTCTTTTTCTTTTAAAACCCGATCAGTTAAATGATGAAAGATGAAGTAGGGGAAAGTGTGTTCTTTGGAATACGATACTTGGTATTTACCCTAGAAAGCTATACTATACACGTTAGGTTCTCTGCGGATGTGTTGGTTTTAGTTTCTAAATTAATTATCGTTTACTTTATAAATTTAAAACTTGTTAAAAACGATTTGGTAACAATCAGTCGTTTTCCCCAAAACCAATGTTTTGGAATTAAAACATCAAATTTTTGGCACTCTTTTCAGCTTCAGGATTTTCTCTAGTAGAGACTTCAGGTGTTGGTTCCTTAATCTTCTCCCCCTTTTTGGCTTCATCCACTTCTGGAAGCCTTAGAGAGTGAGAAGTTGCAGCAGACAATTTTGCAAGCTGATCTTGAGTTTGATCCATCTTCTTGTTCAGCTCTGCAAGTCTTGAGTTAATCAACCCAAATTGGTTGTTTGCTTTCAACTCCCAAGCAGTTGTAAAAGTCTTGAGTTGAGCAGTTATAATTTCCTTCATTGTCTGAAACAGGGGACCATCTGGGCTGCATAGCTGTCTTTTAAAGTACTAAAACCATACGCATCAGTGGGCCAACTCGAATCGAATCCGACCCGAACAGTCAATCCGACCCAAAATTTATTATGCCTAGTCATATAAAATTGGAGCATCTTAACATAGTGAATCCACTGAAAAAATTCCTAGATCCGCCACTGTGGTTGATTATTATGTTATGTTCTTGTGTGTTGTGTTGATTTGTGTTAGAACCCTAAAATTTAACAGTGATCACAAGCAAAACAATATCCAATAGTATAATAAATTGAAAACATAGAAAATCCTAATCAAACATTTCACCTAAAGAAAATTACAAAAGAATTAGCCGCTCGTCAATCTTTTGCGAGTTACTTTGGGCTGTTACGCAAAAAAAACATGAGCTTGGTCACAGTCTAATACGTCTGGGTGAGCAAAACGGATAATATACAATGCAAGTTACCTTGGGCTGTTACAGCCTGTTAAACGAAAGCTGGACTTTTATAAAGTCCAACAAATCTTAAGTCAGAAGTTTGTTAGACGGTGTGTAGAAACACATCATAAATCGCAGTCCTGAGATTGGATGACTAACTAAAGCATGTGACTTATGAAACTAAGTCTATTTGTAGCCAAAAACCCTGATGAACTAACTATTCACGGAATCGGCAACCGGATAGTAACAGAACGAACGATGAACCATTAATAGTATAGTGATAACTAAGCGATCATTAGAAGGTTCAAACGGGTCAAGTGTAGTCATCACGACTTGGACCCAGGGGAATGCCAAAATATAGCTAAGCCTAGTGGCAGGTGAAAACACTATCAGAAAGGACGCGCGGTGTCTAGGTCAAGGAAAACGTGAGGCACGGAAAGGACTTGATGCTTTCCTGTAAAATCATGGCATTATGAGGGGCCTTAGAGCCGAAATCAAACTGAAACTAAAACCACGTTGAGAGTGAGTGACGATCTTCGTAAACCCATTATGATAACTAAACCCAATATGTGCCTCAGTGCATAGAAATGATTCCAAGTAAGAAAAACAGTCGAATGAATTCCCTAAACACTTGTGGGTGTAAGGGATCCAAACACACGAAGGAATCAAATTGCTGACGCCTGGGCAAACCATGACACCAACGGGTGCCTGAACTAAAATAATTCCCGGCAAGGGTAGATGAATGTGTATACGTAAATCCAGAAGGTGTAATCTAATTTAATTTAAAATAAACCTCGCTGAGCGGGGATGAAAATCAATGTTAACCATGAGGCGCGACCCATGGGAATTCGTAGGTATATCCGGTTTCGAGGACGAAAACCTCTTTAAGGGGGACGGAGTTGTAACACCCCAAAATTTCTAAACCGTATTACATGATAATATAAGCACACGAGGCTTTTAACTAGAAAATGCTTGACAAAAGATGGGAGGGGCCATATTTGCCAAATGACCAAACTTGAGTTTGGTTAATAAAAATAACAATGAAGAGATCATCTCCATTATCAGGAGATCGATCTCCATCAAACACACACACTTAACCAAGAAACTCAAGAACAAGCTCAATTCAAGGTCAATTCAAAGGGCTTTTGAATGCATTAGCCCTAAAATGAATCATCCAAGCATACTACACATCAAGGTAACCTTTTATTTGACTAAATTTGAGGGTATGTTCATGCTTGGGTATGATGAAAATCTTGAGTGGTTATAAAAACGTGAATTAAGGACTAGTAATGGTTAATCTTGTATGAGAGAACCATAATACATGTTAATTTGTGTATGTTAAGCAAAATCCTTGTGAGAATGTTACATCCTTGTAGTTCATGTTATGAAATGAATTGTTTTTTTTGGTGGATTGGTAGGAACCACCTTTAAACCATGGAATACTAGTTATAAATTATGATTTCGGTGTTTAATATAATACTAGCAATGTTATCTTGGTCAAAGATGGATCCATGAGGTCCTTGAGACCTAAAATCAAAGTTAGGAAAATCACGCCTACCAACTGTTTGATAAAATGCCTCAATGAAACTCGATTTCACTTAGGCATAGATAATTTGTGAAAACTTGTATATTGGTGAAACACTACCAAAAATGCGTGTAGACAAGTAAGGATTAGGTTCTAACAACCTAAGTGATCATTCACCTTATAGGTGTGGATACAATAGGCTTTAGATAGCCAAGGAGTCTCGGGTTGAGGTAAAGAGGAAGCACGGACAAGGTAAGTCACTTGATGACTTAATTCTTAATATGTCTCTAGTATGTTTATATGCTTAATTATACCTTTGTACGTGTATTTGGGCACTAGACATTAAAATCCCACAAGAGAAGCATAAATAAGATACACGATTCGTAGAAGATGGCCTTAGATGAAGGTTGTTAATATCCCAAGTAGACTATCCGGTCAATCGGGTAAAATGCTAGATAGACAATAGTTATACCAAGAGTTAACATTAAGCCGGTAATGAAATCGTGCTAGTCGCTTGAGTGTATTCATGGACTCAATGTTATCTTCCTCAAGCTAGTCTAGAAGCAAAAGGGCGCGAGCCAAGGTAAGTCATATCTATGACTTGTCATAAATAAATACATGTATACTTAATCACGGATGATAACTTTAGTCGTGTCAATAGTAAAAGATGTCTTTGGTGGTTTCCAAGGGATAGAAAAGATTGAATGAAAACCCATGTCGCAAGTCATAGAGGCCATGGACACGAGGCACCGCAAAACACAACATAAATGACTTGGGCATGAAGTCCTCTAATCAAGTTAGGACTTGACAACTGGTAAACACCATAACTAGAACTTGGAAACTATAAATTTCTTATGATTTAGATATGTGCAAAACTACTCGGGGTAGCCTAAAGGTGAGTAGATAAATGGTGGTTTACAAGTTAGAAATCGAAAAAGGAATATAAAACTACCTTTAACCATGTTAGTTGATCGCATGGGAACCATTAAACGCTTTCCGGGAAGCCTCGGGAGTAGTTTTTGGATGACCCAAAAAGGGTAGCTTGATGCTGAAATATTTTTGTACTTGTCTGGATTTGGGGTAGCCTACGCCAAAACTGGCGTAGGATACGCCAACGTCAGTTTGCCAGTGCTAATTCTTACGGCCCTACGCTAACAAATGCACAAAGCCTACGCCAATAGCGTAGGGTACGCCAAAACTGGCGTAGGATACGCCAAATCAACCAAAAATTCATTTTTTTGTATTTTGCATCTAAATTCGATCATAATAACATATTTATGGGTTGTCTAACTGTGATAAACCCTTAGGTACTCAGCTACATGAACTAGATGATGATCAAGGCTTATTTGAAGAACCGAACATGCTTAACTCGTCCGTTTCCGCAATGTTTTGATAGACGTATGAAAATACTTGGTTATTTTGTAATATGCTAAGCCGTAACTATAATTTAGGATGTTTGTACTAATCAATGTCGCTTTTGGATGTTAATGCGTTAAAGTAAACTATGAAATGCTTTAACTTTCCAAGTACAAACCAAGTATATTATCGTTTAATTACTCCGTATTATGGGTAGGGTCTTACACGGTGGATATAACTTTTTGTATCATCATAAAACACTTTTTTATCCTCCCATCATATCCCTCTCTAAACCATGGATATCGCACTTCTAAATCACCGACAATTTATAAGAACAACCGTTTAGACATACGAAACCGGTAAAGGGAAACATTGGCATTTTACTTTGATTCATCAACAAAATAATCATTCATAAGAATTTCGTTACCATTTTCATGATCACATTTGAGGATTTTTTTAGGAATGTTCGACTATGTTGTCGTGTCTTCCGCTTCTGCTTGCTAGATGATATATTTGAAACTGTTTAGGCTACTATTGGTTGAAACCAATATCATTATCGGGATCATCAGGCAGTAAGAATATCCCGAGTTCATTGTTTGAAAAAATAAAAGCCATTGAGTGTGAGCTATGCAGTCAATATCGGCGGGGGTTATCAAACCGTAGCAGGTATTTGGTGTCAAATATCAATGGTAAATACCGGTACAAATATTATCAGTGATATTTACCGATGTCCCACCGATATTTTGATTCTTAAATATCGTCATAGCATCGTATTTCCAGTTTTTGTTTTTTGGTTGCCAAATTAAATTTAAAGCCCATAAAATTCATTTTTTTAAATAGGGGAATTGGATTTTAATAACCTGAACTATTTGAAATTGGCCACTGGCACCCTAAACTAAAAAATTGGTCATATATAACCTAAACTATTAACTTGTTGGAATCTAACACCCAACTAACTGACACCGTTAGTTGGGTTGCTGATGTGGCAAGAATTACTGACGTGGCTTGCTGATTTTTCACTCATTTTAACCAGTCAGCTGTTGATGTGTTATACTTTTAAACTAAAAAACCTAAATAAAAACCATAAATCCATGTTGGCACTTTGTTATATATATATATATATATATATATATATATATATCAAAATCATCAAAGAAACTCGTCTCTTTCCTTCAACATCACTAAACATATTGTAACCCTAATTTCAAAAAAAAAACAGATGTATATATGATCCACTCATCTCTCACACATACATACACTACATAATATTAGAGAGAGAGAGAGAAACGCAGAGATAGAGAGAGAAAGACAGAGATCGGGGAGAAGGAAAGAGAGATCGACAGAGAGAGATGGAGCAGGAGGAAAAGGAAGACCGAAGAGGAGTTGCTGGTTTCGATGGTTGACGAATGGTTGTTCAATCGAAGGTAAAACCCTCAAACCCATTTCAATTTCATTGATAATAATCGGTGAAATCGAATATTGTTACTGAAATACAATATGATTGGTGGTTGTTATGGTGGAATCGATGGTGACCGGTGGTGTTCCAACGGGGATTACAGAAAATAGGTTGGGGAAGATGAAGATAATGGTGGAATCGATCTGTGTTTGTGTTTTGAAGATGAAGATGATGTTCATTAAAATCCAGATCCGTTTTTTTTAATGACGGGTCGGGTTTTGCAAGGGTGAAGATATGTTATCAAGTATTGACGATGATTAGATCTATCATTATCGATCTTGTAGGGAAGATATATTATCAAGTGTTTGATGTTATGATAATGATGATGTTTAGGGAAGAACATATACCAGATCTGTTTTTTTTTTTTTATGAAATGCACATGTGGATTACACATCAGCATGCCACGTCAGCAAATCTTGCCACATCAGCGAACCCACTAACAGCGTTAGTGATTTAACTGTTAGTGGGTGTTAGATTCCAATAAGTCAATAGTTCAGGTTATACATGGCCAATTTTTTAGTTGGGGTTGCCAGTGGCCAATTTCAAATAGTTCAGGTTATTAAAATCCAATTCCCCTTTTAAATAAGCCCATAAAGTTATAAACATTAATAGCCTAACTGCCCAAAAACATTTCCGAAACCCTAAAATGAAGAGTCAAACACTTCTAGGTTGCGAATTAGAGTCTTGATTTTGATATTACTATTAGTAATTTAGTATTATATATGATTATGTTTTAGGTTACATATATATATATATGTGTGTGTGTGTGTACATATTAAATTCTGCATGATATTAAAATACCGATATCCCACCGCAACATATCTTAAATATCGGTCATTGACCGATATTCGATTTCCCACCGCATTAGCTGACTAGAGTGTGAGTGAATAAAAATGTTAAAGGTTTGAGAGTTGTTGAAGGTTTGAGTTAATAAAAATGGTGAATTGGTTAAAAAAGAGTAGAGTTTTTGATTTTTTGAGTGTAGACAGGAATGAAGGAGAAATAGTTAGATTGGGTTAATATATATATGTTTTAAATAATTAAAAAAAAATTATTTAAAAATAATGACTATTGTCAACAGTAATATTTGCATCTATTTTTGTGTTCGCCTCTCGGCAAAAACTAACCGAGATGCTCAAATGTTAAGGATAGCTGAGAGGTGGCAACGGTGTTACCGCACAACAATTTAGTTGCGCCCCCTTTGTTGTTTAGTGCCCCTCCTTCTCTAATATTGTTTTCCTGGTGGCTATGAGCATTCACAACCCGGGAACCAAATTTATGTGAGTGTGTCCACCAAATTATATGGGGTGAGTGTAAGAGCATTCACAACCCACCCATCAAACCTTCCCCCATCTTTAAAATTTAAAAAATCCTACTAAAAACACACTACAACCCATCCACCATTTTATACCCTATCTTTATATTATGAAAATTTGTTATCATAGCTTTTCATATATAAAAAGCTACTATTCATCCTCCACCAAATTATTGTGAGTGTATGAAAACGAGAAATATAATAAAATATGTGTTTGTGAGTAAGATAAAGATAAAAATGGTGGATGGGATGTGGGAAGTTTTTTAAATTGAGAGATAAATTTTAAAAAGTATGATTTTTTAGTTAAATTATAGGGTAAAAATGGTGGATGGGATGTGAATGCTCTAAGTGGTTGTGAGTGGAGGATATAGAGAATATTTGGTGGGAACACTTTTACCCCTAAATATGAAAAGTTAATGTTCACCCCTAAAAATATTTTAATATTTTTGGAAGTGGTTGTGAGTGAGGAGAGAGAAAATATAATGATAAAAGTATGGAAAAGTATTATTATTTTAATTAAGAGATAGAGGATTTAGAGGTTGAGTAGTGATTTTTAGTATAATTTAATTGAGGGGATTTGATGGATTGGTTGTGAATGCTCAAACGTATGTCTCATGTATGTTACTTTTACTTTTGTTCTAGAAGTGTGTGTTTTCTTTTTATTTTAATAAAAGCTAGTGTTATGATAATTTTATAAAAGTTAAGGTAGAAAAAATAATATGATCCAACAAAAAGAATATAAAAATGGAAAATTAAACAATAAAACGTAGACCAACTAAAAACATATAAAAAATAAGCACCTGACTCATTTTTGAAAAAAGTTTAGGTCGAAACATAAACCAACGAAAATAGTTTATGTGGATACATAAACCAACTTAAATTTATAACGATGCATACATAAAAATAAGCACGTAATAATTGAGGGTATGGATGAGCATTTGGTACCTGATACTGTACCGATCATTTTAAATACCGATACCTATTTTATCCAATTTTCAGGATCAATGCATTCGCTACAAGAGCTCATCCCTACTTGAAGGTGCCAAAAGTTTGTTTTGAGTTTATTTCTCCACCATTTGCAAAAAGATTATTGAAATTTGGTTGACTCATGCTTTAGTAGAAGCGCACATATGGACGGACGACGGGTGTGAGAAAAATATAAGGGAATAATAGACTAATAGTGAGAGCGAGTGTTAGCCAATTCCTAAGAATTTGTTGACATGGTCGTGTATATGTATGTATACACCAGCGTGCACAAGCTCTTCTGGTCGGCATGCGTATGACGTTAATCGATAAACACGTACAGAGAATAAAACAGCTAGGATTTTATTCAGTAGAAAAGCTTAGAGCGCAAATGATAAAGAAATATACATTGTAAAGCCATGCTACAGATTTACTAGCTAACGGGCCAAAGAGCACAATAAACAAAGTGTGTTTATTATGCTAACATTTCTCTCAAAAGCACAATGGAACAGTAATAAGCATGGAGAGTTTGTCACATATGAACCAAAATCAAGATGCCGGTAGAGCATTGGTGAACACACCTGTAACAGCAATATTGCTGATGGAACGAAGGGAAGAAGGATTGTTCCTGGCTGAGGAGGATGAGCATTATAATGACAACCACTTTCAGTGTGTTCCGTTTGGTCATGAAAAACGGGCTTGGTTTCTGATGTGTTTTTTGAAGGCACAGGAGCATGCATTCATGTTGCACGACCATGCTTGGCTTCAGTTTATGTTTATGATTTTCTTTAGTTTTGTTTTGCTTTTCACTCTATTTATAACCAGAAAGTCAAGTGCAACTGCAAATCTACAAAGAAACTTGTTAAGTGCCTTATTAATCATGTGAAAATGCAATAAATATAGTCAAATATGGGAAGAAATATGCAACGAAATATATCTAAAGACTAAAATAATGACACATCAATTTACACGTTTCTTTTAGGGTGCTTACATTTCAACCCCTAGCAAATTATTTTCATCCCCCTTAAAGCGGTTTCGTTTTGGTTACCCATCGACTCCATTAGCTGCGGTCAATGCACGGAGAATGAGGATCCTGCACGACTTGCCAGGGTTGGGTCCTCGTCTCAGGACTCCCGACGGTTGCGCCGCGTATGTACCGGTTCCGTTGCCCGCGCCCAAGGATATGCCGGTATTCGTGGAGCTAGAACCGGGAGTACCTGCGCCTCCGCACGTGCAGACGCAAGCCCAGGCCCAGCAGTAGCAGTACCTGCGCCATATATACGAGGGTTTGCCTCCTGCTACGCATTTGGTGGCTCAGAACTTTGATCACCGCCTCCAGCACTACGAGGCGGTTCAGGGGTGGACGGTTGCAATGCTACAAGCGATCGTACAGCGGGTTGGGGTGCCAGACATACCACCACTACCACAGCCACCACAGTGATTATTATATATGTTAGGTTGTACTACAGTTTCTGTTGTATTTATGTTTTTGTATGTGCAAACTGATTATTATATATTTACGATGTTTGTTTTGAATGCTTGTATCTATTTGAATGTTTGTTTCGAATGTGTATAATTTGTTTGAATGTTTGTTTAGAATGGTTATAATCTTTTTGAATGTTTGTTTCGAATGTGTATAATTTTTTTCGAAGTTGGTTTCGAATGTTTATAAAATGTTAAAATAATTGAAAATTCTTAAAGAATTGGCTAAACTGCATATATACACACACACATACAATCAAGTCATGATTTAGCATGTTTACACCAATATATAATTTTATAAAAAAAAACTTATTAAATAAAAATAAAAACATAAAACATACAAATAAACCCAACAAAAAACCCTTCCAAACCCCACAAAAAACTCACCCCAAAACATCTTTACCCAATCCCAAGGTTGGTAAACCCAAGGTTTGCTGACCTTTTTGTCAGCTTTTGTACTTCAAAGCGTCTCGCTATGACCGTAGCAAGGTGCTTTGAAGCTAGTGAGTGAATCTAGACGGCTCAGGATGGGAATAGACGGGGCCTTCTTTTAACTGGTTTTCTCAAGAAACACGAATCCTAGATTGTCGGGTTAGCGCCAATCTTGGTAGTGATTCCACGGGGTGTTTATTAAAAGGTGTGTTTATAAAATGTGATAGGTCTAAGGATAAGACCAAGGATGTTTAGAGACAACAAGTTAGAAGAGCCGAGCCTCTAAATGTTAGCAAATAAACAAGAATTGGAAAAGTACGATGTTCTCGTAGTCTTTTCTGTGCAAGTGGTTTTGATAAAAAAGAGAGGAAAGGGGGGATGTTACCGTCCTGACGTAAATACACGTGGCGTCCGTCGATTGGCCGCTGGTGGGCGGCGGACACGTGGCGTCCGCCTACTGGCTGATGCAGGGCGGTGGGTAATCATCCCCTTCTAGAAGAACCTGAGACAAGTTGGAGGGTTGTAAAAGTCTTTAGGGAAATATCTTGGCTGGGAGGCTGCCACGTCGTCGTCCTTTCTGACTGTCAGGTTGTGCGCAGCCATTGATTGGCTGGAAAGTCTGACGGGCAGCCTGCAGCGTCAGGAACAGTTGCTTGGGGAAGGAGTGTGTGTCTCGGGGCTGCCCCATAAGGTATCTTGTAATCGTGTTGGTGAAGCTTTGTCTATCTTGTTGAAGAAGCTTCATAGTATGTCAGTCCCGCTGACATAAAACGGGCGGTATATAGTGGATGTCAGTCTCTCCGCTGACGTAAAACGGGCGGGTGAGTCTGTGTCATAATATGTTGTGCGCTAGCTATTCCGCTGACGTAAAACGTGCGGATGAGTCAGCGTCATAGTTCTGATGGGCGTTAACTCGACCGCTGACGTAAAATGGGCGGGTATAGTTACAGCTAGGCGCAGCTTGTAAGTTTGTGGTATGATATTTGGTACCATATCCCTTCATTTTCTAAGTAGACAAGACGAACATTATACTTTACACGTTTCATCTTTTAACTCCATAACATCTTAAAGAAAAAAAACAAATATATCAACAACAACGTAGACACCCTTATATTTAATGACACAAGCAAGCTAACAAAAGCAATAATGTGCTCACAATAATGCAAAAGATGCGTATATGACACTTCAATATTAAATATCAAGTGTCTTAAGTGAATGGACAATAACACTTGGTTTAAGGAAATGATTAAGACAAATCTCACAAATTATATAAAAAAAATTGCAACTCTACAACATTTAAGATCTTACTCTATAGTTATATTCAAGGCCAGTTGCCTTTGGTAAAAAAATGGAGTTAAGTATCGTTTCAGTCTCTATGGTTTGAGGCGGAAGGAATGTTGAGTCCATACTTTGTAGAATTTTCACCCCGAGTACCCAACATTCATTTAATTTGCCAATCGAGTCCCCCTACTAACGTTCATTATAAATATATTTGATCTTGTATGAAAACACTGTTTGCCCCTATATATAATCCATTCCAATATGTTTCCCTATGGTTTGTTGTTGCTTCTTTCCATCATATTTTTGCTTCCATCCACTTTCAAATTCATGCATACCATTAAATTCAAATGTACATACCCATCCAGCAGTTTTGAACTATTCAAATTAACCGCACTTGCGTCCATGAAATCCATGTAAACCATCTTCTTTGACCTATCCAAATTAACAACAGATTAACAATGTAATTGTTTTGACCCATCTAATTGAGCATACCATCAAGTTCATCTGCAATTGTGCAGCAATTTGAATCTATTGTGCAACAAACAATAAGTACACAAAATGAAACAAGCAGAGTGATCATATAAATATGTGAATTGAACCAATAACAGATACAAATGTCTTCTTTTAACAGGTACATGGATTCAAACTAGCAAAGTGATCGCAGCAAGCAAGTTGAAATGGGTCACAAGTTAGCAACAGCAACAACTATCAAGTGAACCAATAACACATCAAATTGCCTTTTCTTTAACAAAGTTGTGATCATAACCATTGTGATCATATAAAGTAGCATAATATCATTTAAAAATGCAACATTACAAAAACGTTGACATCAGAAACCTACCATAAAAAACCAAACGGATCAAAAACCCAAAAAAAAAAACAACCTTGATCAAGTGTTAGGTTAGAAATATCACTACACAATATGCATCGATAATGTACAATAGTTAATACAATAAAAAAACCTATTCCATGTTGCCTCGTTCACACTTTAAATCCACGTTCAGGTTGTGCCATAATTTGAAAACCACCCTCAAGGTGAGGGTTGGAATTGGGGGAATTTGTTGAAAGTAGGGGATGTTAGGTGTATAAGATACTCATTGTGGGTCAAAATTACTATTTTGCCCCTCTAGCAAATGTTGACCATAAGTCAACATATAGAAAATAAGATGTTCGTTAAATAGGGTGAGGGTCGTGACTAACTGCAATTCAAAATGTTGGGGACTCAGGTTGGAAATTCAGCAAAGTATGGACTCGAGCGTTCTTACGCCACAAATCACAGGGATTTAAACGATACTTAACTCCAAAAAATGGGTAGAATGTAATGTTTCAAGAAGACTGGGTAGGTGTGTCACACCTCGCCAATGCGGAAACACGGGTATGTGATTCGAATACTTTTCAAAGCATATGATTAAGCAAACACATACATGACATTAAAAACGAAAGTTTTACAAAATGTTTCAGAACTATGACCAACAAAGTTCAAAACAAATTTTACTACTAAGGAGCCATCACTAAAGACTTTCAAGTTAGATGTCCTAGTACGAATGCACAACGTGAAGAAACCTTTCAACCTCGGACTTGACACCTGAGAAAACATGCTTAAAAGGGTC
Organism: Ambrosia artemisiifolia; assembly: GCA_032199755.1. NCBI lineage: Eukaryota > Viridiplantae > Streptophyta > Magnoliopsida > Asterales > Asteraceae > Ambrosia > Ambrosia artemisiifolia. The sequence continues at coordinate 34,629,541 of CM063529.1, forward strand.
AACATAAAGTTAGTGAGTTCATGGTTTGTTAAGAAAACATTATAGTTCATTTCCCTAAACGTCTAAGTATGACATTTCTCCAAAACGTTTAAGTATGATGTTTCTCCAAAAATTCTTAATTACGACATTTCTCTAAAATGTTTAGGTATGGCATTTCCCTATAATGTTTAAGTATATGCATGATTTATCCAAATTGTTTATGTAACCATCCCCTTGGAGTGATTCTCACACCAAGCCCTTCTGTATAATGTTTATGCAGGGTGTTTCCAATTTTATCTTGGAAACCCTACATTGGAACGCTTACCACACGTCCTATTCCCATTAATGTATATGTGAGATGTTCCCGAATTGGTTAAAGAACTCATTCCTTGGAACTAGTAACAGATAAATGTATAAGTTTATGAATGTATGAATTTGAATTGTAGTTAATGAAATGCATGGTGATCAAATAATTACCTTGTAAAAACAACAACGTATATGCTCGAATAAGGCAATAACCAAACTGTGACAACGTAGTTTTGCCTCGCCCATCTCACACCCTTGAAGAATGTAAGACAACAACCTTGGAAAACAATTGCACCATTTGTCTAATGGGTTGAAGCTACCAACCAAGGGCGGGGAGTCTCAATCCCAATAGCACTATTCAACTGTTCCTCGTTCCAAAGACTAATGGTTACGGTATAATGTAATCACAAGGTCTTCCCTGAGCTCAAATCCTTAAAGTCTTATGCGCACATAATTGATATGAGAGATTTCATTACCGCTACCATTAAATATAACTAAACCAAAACGTATGAATTTTGCTTACCTCGCAAGATTTATTTATGCATTAATAAGACACAATTATTTTAGCATAAAGGAACAAACATGTTTTCCACCCCAAAAATAGTTTACGAAAACAGTAAAAAGTGGGGTTTATGAACTCACCTTAACATCCATGCAAGTGCTAGCAATAATAAGCCCAAGAAACAAACTCGACTTACACGTGCGTCCTAACTCCTAAATCACATAAGACACTAAGGTTGGGAAATGTGCCTATTCGACAAGTCGTACACCCTACTTTCTAGATGTATGAGATATTTATGTTTTATGAAATCGTTGAATTTGTCGATACGTTGGTGATTGATAATCCGAGTTTATGTTGTATATATTGTTACCAAATACACACTTATGTTATCACACACCCCGAGTTTCCATCATAACACATAGTTCTAACACCCGTGTAAACACACGCCCACATAGTTAGTCTAGTTCACCGTTAACACGTTTAGTTAACCCATGAAATACTTCCCACAATTAGCATGAAATCAAGTTGACCAAGTTCATATATTTATTTTGCAAGTCAATCCAACAGACGGGGATAAACGATTGTTATGTTGCATTACTTATTCAATCACTACCGTGGTGAACCATGGGACTTTACCATAACATTGGTTGACACAAGTCAAGCCAATCAAACAAGAGCAAACGATTTTACAGGCTTTGCATAGTCGTTCACCATCGCAGCGAACCTTGAGACGTCACTGTAACATTGGTTGACACAGGTCAAGCCAATCAAACAAGTATCTAGAAAGCCCAATTTATTTTTATGTTTATATTTATATAAATTTATGTAATTTTAAAATTTAAACAAACATAAATAAACGAACGAACATAAATGAACGTTCACGAACATAAATTAACGAGCACAACTTTTGTTCATGTTTGTTTATTTAACTAAACAAACATTTTTTTGTTCATGTTTGTCCGTTTATTAAGTAAACGAACATAAACGAACTTCCCTCCGAACAAGTTCACGTACAGTTCATAAACATTCGGTTCATTTACAAGCCTACTTGAAGCTCAACAATAAGCTCATTCAAAGCCCGCCATGACGAACCACCGTCTTCCACCGCCTTTATGGCGGCGTCACTAATCTCCTTCACCTTCTTCCTCACCTCCTTCCCTTTTACACCTTCCATCAACTCCTTCACCGTCTTCTCCAACCCTTCCCACTTCACAAAACCTTTCACACTCCCGTCACAAGTTTCCACCCTCACCCCAATCTTCATTTCCTCCACAACAAACTTCGCATTTAGCGGCTGCTCCGCTGCCAACGGCCATGCTATAATTGGCACTGCCGCGCATATACTCTCCAACACAGAGTTCCATCCACAGTGACTCATAAAACCCTTCACACTCTCATGCTCTAATATCTCTTTTTGATTCACCCATTCTCGAACCACAATCCCTTTCTCCTTCACTCTCTCCTCGAACCCATCATCCATCCCAAAACTGTCTTCGCTTCTTCTCACTACCCACAAGAAACTAACTTCGGATCTTTCGAGCCCGACCTTGATCTCTTCGATTTGCTCTACAGATATATCTGCTTGTGACCCAAATGCCACATATAAAACCGGAACTCCGAGTTCAAGCTTTTTATCGAGCCAATCCATCCATGATGGACGTTTCTTGTCCACGGACAAACTTTCTTTCTTTATTGGTCCTTGAGCGAGACACAAAGGACCAACACACCATGATTTCGGTCCTAGTTTTGAGTTCCAATAGTTTGCGTACGCTGCTTCGAGCTCGAAGAAGCTGTTAGTAACCAATCCATAGCTTTTTGTGGTCGCATCTATCTGTTCGACTACCCATTTAGACAAAGGGTTGTTGAGGTCGCGGTCACGGTCAGTGAATGCGTCCTCGAACTCAAGTTTACTGGCCGCGATCCATGGGAATTCTGGGACAGTAACAAACTCGGTATCGGTTTTTCCATCAAATAGGTGCGGGTTGAGAGAAATTACTCTCGACATGGTCATGGCGAAGTTGCTCATTCCATAATAGACGAGGCGTGGGATATCGAATACATTTGCTGAGTCCAGTGTCCAGTCAAAGAAGCCATCAGTCACCATAAACGTGACCGGGGTTTTGAGTGACTGGATCGCTTGTTCGAAATCGGACTTCATATGTTTTGTGGACGAGACAAAAGAATAAAAGAGGGACAAGGAGGGAAGTTTGTCTACGCTCTCGACGCCCGAAGGGACGCCAGGGATGTTATTAGGAAAGGGAAGGGTGACAATTGTGGTGGGCGTATCCACGAGTGAGGCGGCGACGAATGGGCGGTTGGCGGGGGTGGTGAAGAGAGTGATGGTCGCGTTACGGCGGAGAAGGAGGCGAGCTAGTTGGAGGATTGGAATTGTGTGGCCTTTGGCCATGAAAGGAAACAGGAGGACGTGAAGTGATGTAGAGGCCATGGCTATCGAATTGAATACAAGAAAATGTTTTGGTGATTACATTTACATGTTAGCTTTGTGTATATAAAGGAATGAAAATATCGTAATTGTATTTTCTCACATGCTTGTAAAATTCAATACATGCGTAAACTTTTCAAGCTAAATAGTAAAAGTGCATATCATTGTAAAAAACGTTGGAGCGTGAAACATAACGAAGAATAATAGATGGTGTGTATCGTGTGCAATACCATCACTGGATATGGATTTCTGTCCGAGTCATTTAAAAATATGCCTAATAGACCTAAAGTTTTAAACTTTAAACTAATGGACTAATAAAATTTTGTTTTAAATAAGTTTCCAATAGACTAAATTTTTTAGTTTAAAGTAGGGTTTCAATTACAAAAACACACACATACACTCACACTCACGTACACACATGGACCTAAACTTTTGAACTTTAAATGGCAAATTAATAAGTTTTGGCTTATGTTAAATATACCAAGTAACATGATTAATCTATCAATTTAGTTAAACTATAATAATAAAGACATTTAATAAACTTATCTACCTACTAATTAAACAATGATTAAACTATTATTTACATTATTATACTATTATTTATATTACTATATTACTATTATTTTTTTATTTATCATTTTATATTTTGTTGTACTATTATTAATAATATTAATATCAATATTAATAAAAAATAAATTAACTAAAAAATATATATAAATAAATACGAAAGTGCAAAAGCTCATTATAAATAAAAAAAATAAATTAACCTTACTGTACCGTATATTTTGAGTATCTGTATCGGTATCGTACCGATCCCGTCCAGAGCCCATCCCTAGTTCTAGAGGCGACCTATACATGGTTTCCCATCTAGTTGCAGACTGGCTAATGTTTCGAAAATTCCAATAAGGCGTGATAGTAGGCATTGGGTACCCTCCTTGTAATTCCACCATGACATAATGGTTCTCATCATTAACTAGGGCAATTGTAAGAGCTCTATGATGTTGAATCTCTTCGTAAATGTTATTCATTTGGGTTCTAAATGCAGAACTTAGATCATCTACATTTATATCTTTGTGCAAAGGGATATGGAAGTATAGAACATATATGTAGTATTACAACGTTAACATAGAATAAACCGTGTTCATGTTTTTACTTTCTTGACAGGTCAATTGTAGTGCCATTGTTATGCATGGAAATTTTAAAACTTTAGATAATGCAAATAATAGCAAAAACTCAACATGCTAGAATTAACAAGTGAACTAGATTTTCCTTCATGGACACAGTGTAAAAAACATAAGTTTTTACTGTCTCATCTATCGATTATGACTTATGTGCCAATTTGTTTCCAAAATAAATCATGATTGAGAGATAGATAAGTTAAAAAAAATCAAAAGTTTTAGATTGCAGGTAATTGCTAAGCCCAGAGACATAAAATTTAATTAAAACAAAAAAATATCATTGTCATCTAAAAGTGCGCATACCTTATTTAATAAATTATGTGTTTTCAAAAAAATTAGTGAATTTGATTGAAAAAGTGAGCATGGGAAATTGCCAATAGAATTTAATATAAGCTAAAAGGTTTGACGAATTTGGCATGTTTAACAACACCCAGTAAGTTTTGTTTTAACTGACTTTTCAATGGACCAAAGTTTTATGTTTAAAATGTGTTTTCAATTAAGAAAAACACACGCGCAATCACACACACACATATATATACACACACAAATACACAACACATCTATATAGGAATTTTATTAAAAACTATTCCCCCGAATAAAATGGACAATAGCCGTAGGTCCTCATCAACCACCATAAGAGCCTCTCATGCCCGTGTGTGTGTCAATAAAAATTCTATTTTTAACCTAGGATTGAATATTCAAAAAGTATTAAACTGTGAGCTTTAATTTAAAAACTTAATATTATTAAAATTATTATTTTTTCCATAATTAAAAACAACAAAATCTTGGATTCTAAAAACAGTTAAACTAAACGTATTAAAAGTTAGTTGTATTATAATTACTTAAAGACAAAAGATCAAATACAAATAAAATTATCGTGCGAACAGTAAGAACTGAAGGGAACAAAAAAAAAGTGATGGTGACATTTTCGTAAATAATGACTACCACTCTTGTTGTATAATTACTCTAGTGTATATAATTACTCTAGAGTAATTACCCTAGAGTAATTATATAATTACTCTAGTTATATAACTACGTTATATAATTACTTTAGAGTAATTTTATAATTACTCTAATTATATAAAGTTTCCAATATTTACAGAAATGCCACCGCGTGTTTTTTACTTTAGTTCGTACTGTTCGTACGATAAAGCCTATTTGTACGTGAACTTAACCCATTACTTAAAATCATAATAACTTTTTTAGAAAATATATTAAAACAAAAAATTATTAAACATATTTTTTTTTTAGTTTGCCATGTGAGGTAAAAAGACAAGATTGATTAGAAGGATGGATTACAAGAATCTAACACATGTTCTGGATGAAGGGTTGTGGTAGGACTCTTGTTATGATTTAAATCCCAAAATGTGAAATCTATTTATCAATTAACCATGTGAAGAGCATCTTCAGCAGCCTCTAATATGTTGTCTTTCCCCCTTAAGTTCCCGTGTTTTCTCGTTTGGTACAGTTTGTAACGTACATTATCGTATATATTAATTTACAAAAGCAATTATTCTGTATATATTAATTATCCTATATATTAATTTACAAACGAAAATGAACAATGAGTTTATTATTTACTCCGTGAATTCGACTTTTTCATTTAGGCAAAGGAACGAGGAATGAATGAATATAATCCTATATATTAATTTATAATTTTTTTAACTGTTATTGAAATTCATTTCTTAAACATGCTAAATTAGATCAAAATAGAGGATAGACTGTTAATCAACGAAATAAAAACCTCTATAATTTTTCCGTGAATTTGACTTTTTGGCAAATGAATGATGAACATACACTAATTCTATATATAACAAAATCAATAGCGTGACCAGTTAGAAAATTGTAATTGGTTTATTTTGATGGTTTGGCCACATGTTACTTGGTGGTTGGACCATTTTTTTTTAGCCAAGCCAAGCCATGCTTTTGTTACATGTAGACATTTTCTACCCTTAATCCCTTTACTTCTTTAATTGCCTTTTTCTGTTTATTTTTTTATTTTAATTTTTCTTAGTTTGCTGTAGAGGCCCTAACACCACTTCTATATTATGTTGTATATTAATTTTTTTCTTATTTTAAGATTGTTATTAATATCTTTAATTTACTTTATGTTGTACATGTCCCGTGATTCCAGCCCAGCTGGTTGAGGATGTGAGGGTTTACTCCCTAGGGAGGTTCCCGCACGGGGTCCCGAGTTCGAATCTCACTAGTGGCATAAATTGCCCCATGTGGGTGTGGCCTATGGATGTGTTATTCCAGCTCTGCTTCGGTGGGGTGCCGATTCGAACCCGGGTGGCTTGACTTCCGCAAAAAAGGGTTGAAGCAAGCTAATGGGTTTCCAACTGATCTACACCTTCCAAAAAAAATTTATGTTGTACATAAGTTAACTTCAGTTTTTATGTAATTCTTTATACTATTAGATTAAATATTGTTACTATTGTTATACGTATAATGTTAATTTTTTTACTAACAACTTGTGTTTCTTAAAAAGAAAATAGAATATATAGTTTTTATTTTTTTTCTTGACATTTCAACATAAACTTTGTCTAAAACGAAGTTTTATTCAAAATAGAGTATTGTTTGATACCGTAAGCTATACGAGTGCAGACATCAAGAACCCAACCAATTTGACTAACCAACGTCGGTAATTATATTGGTATTATCGGAACCGATACCCTATTCATTCTCATGGTTTTCAAAATGTAAAAGATATGTCGATATTGTGTTGAACATATCATAACTTTATTTATTTTTCGATTGCTATAGCGAGTGTTGGTACCGTAACGGGCATTCTTCAATACTGATCGAATCCCCGCCGCGTAGCGCGGGGTAATCTTGCTAGTTAATTTACAAACGCAAATAAAGGCTATTATTTCTTTTATTTTAGATCTCACCAATCATGTGGTGCTCACAAATATATGACTCAACACTGGAGATTTAGTTTTTTTTTTTTTTTTTTTGTTGTTTATGATTCTGATTTGAGACTGATAGTGAGCAAGTCAGATCTTATAGACAAAGAATCTTCCATAAAAAGAATGGCAGAATTCTCGATCCTAGGTTGCAACAAGGGACTTTCCACTTTAGCCTATGGAAGACTTGAGAGCTGCGGGTAAAAACATGCACTCTCCACACGTGGTGGTTGTGACCAGGATTGGAGAGTCAAACGAGAAAGTGTTAGACAAGACATGTCACAGACTTGTTCTCTTTGCTGATGACAGTTGTCACCTTTTGAGTCTTTCAAGCCTTTAACCTTTATGAAGTTTGTATATTATAATCAGTTTTTTAGCCTTAAGCTACCCATGTCATCAGCCCCCCCAAAGTCAGAGGTATTTGTGGTACAACTCAAATGCTTCTGACTTACTAAAAAACTTTTTATTACTGAAAGGCTTCAAAGATTGGAGGCTTCATTCGGTTAAGGTGGTGAAGCCTCTGGATTTGAATTTTGAAATTGACATTTGATTTGACAAGTGGTAGGATGTCAGGTGGCAGTTATTTATCTTTTAATTATACCTGGCGGTTATTATATTAATAACCATTTTAATTACTTAAGATTTTTAGTTTCATTTTCCTAGATCCTTCACTTTCTCCCAAGCATATCCTTCGGTTTTTCATCTTCTTCAATCAGGTCAGTCTCTTTTTTCTTGTTCTTTTCCTGATCATCCCTTGAAGCAAATCGGTGCTAAGAAAGATTTCATTGTTAGTTATTCCCGACTCACTCAAGAAGAGGTTGAGTTGTTTTGCTTCACGTGGGGAATTGAGTTATCCTTTAATCCGGTTGCTTTGAGGTTTGATAAATCGATCGATCAATGTCCCTCAATTCGATTGATCTGTATTGTCGTCACTTCGAGTTTTCTAACCTTCGTCATCCATTTTCTATCTTTGTTTTAAATGTCCTTGAGTACTATCATATTTCTTTTGGGCAAATACACCCACACGGGCTTTCTAGGGTTCTTCATTTTGAAGTCCTTTGTCGTGCTTTGGGCTATGATCCCACTTTGTTGATGTTCCGTCGATTCTTTCGTTTGGCGAAGAATGGCGACTGGTTCACTTTTGAGACTTCACAAATTGATGTTGGTTTAATTTCTTCTTACGTAACCACTTTGGGATCATGGAAAAATAGGTTCTTTTGGGTATCCGAGTCTATTGTTCCATTTCCTGAACCTTTTTTAGTTTTAACCGGTGTCAGCATTGTTTGGGATAAATTGGACCGAGATCCGGCGCCTAAGAGGGGTGATCAGGGTATGGATTCCCTTTTTTGATTTTGTGACTTTTCAATGTTATTTAGTCTTGCATTTTTCTTTGTTTATTGCAGTCATGTCTGCCCTTAATTTCACTAAGAGTGATGATGCTTCGGACGTAGTGTTCGACGATGTCGAAACAACACCTGGTGAGGATGTTCTTACCAAGTACCAGGAGTGTAGGTATGATGGTGTGAATTATTCAAATGTTTCAAATTTCAAGCGATATTACTAAGCAGGATCCTTCAAAGCCTTCGACCCGACGATCAAGTCGTCGTTTGTTGAAGGGTGCTAGCCAACCAACCACTTCAGAGCATGTGGAGATTAGCGATGACATCGAGGCTTCGGAGGATCAAGAGGTTCAAGAGGGCAATCAAGTGAATGTGGTTGAGAAGCTACCCACGGTTTCGGGTAAGAAGGTTAAGGGTGAAGGCAAAAAGGTTGTTGTGTCTACACCCAAGGGTTTTATTGTGAAGAGTGGTGAAGGATCGATGCGTACTGAAGGCGATGATGTATATGTCCCAGGCTGGAATGTGAAGGTTGGGGATAGTTTTAAGTCCTCTTCTGTGTGTGACGATGTGTTAACCCGTTTTGCTCCTCCAAGGGTACGGGATTCTTTGGAGACAATGGATGACGAATTATTGTTGTCTAAGATGATGATGGGAGCTTGCAGTTTTACCTCCATGCTTCCTGAGGGTGTTGCAAGGTTTCGAAGGAGGATGCAAGAGTACGAAGAGTTTTCGAAGAAGAAGGAAAAGATGAAGGCTTCAATTGCTGCCTTGAAGAAGGAGGCCCAGGGCGTTGCTAAAAAAGTGAAAACTTTTTTGTCTCTAATTGATGAGTTGAAGGGAGAACAGGAGGTTGAGATGAAGAGGTATGAGGCTGACAAGGCGAAGGTTGAAGCTGATAGGGCTGCTCTTGATGTTTAGCAGAAAGCCTTTCAATAAGAGAAGGATGGGTTGAAGGCTTCATTAGCCTAGGCTTCCAAAGACAACCAGTGGTTGGTAGGGCATGGCTTTCAACAGGTTGTTACGTATCTCTTATATTCTAATGAATTTAATTCAACTTTGGGAGAAGTCTATACGAAGTTCCTCAACTATGGGAAGCATCTTGGGTATCTGGCCGGCTACAAGGCACACCAAGCTGGGCGACCTTTGGAGCAATCTTCCTTTTATCAACCTAAAGCTATGGACGTTTTCAAGGAATCGGTCTTGAAGATGGAGCGTTTAACTTACCCATATGTGGGGGAAGTGTCCAATTGCTTTGGTAAGCCCTTGTATGTTTTGCAGGAACTGAAACCTCCTGGCCTTAATGAGGTGGTTTGTGCTGAGAACCTAAAGTCATTGTCCAAGAAAAGATCTTATTTATGTGATAGTGAGGAGATTCTTGATGAAGGCGAGGAGGGTTCCAAGGATGCAAGCTTAGAAGCTTTAGAGGTGACAAGTGATGTTGGAGGTAAGAAGCTTAAGAAGGCAAAGAAGGTCAAGAAATCAAAGGTTGAGGATGTGGGCATGAAAGAGGTTGAAGCTTCAAAGCCTTCCTCTTCTAATGCTACCATTTAAGTATTCATGTCCTTCTATTCGTAGCTTTCTTAGCACCTGTATGTAAACAATATTATCTTTTGGTTTGTGAACAATATTTAACTTATGGGAACCTTGTAAGCTTCCATTGGTGGTTGGTGGCCTAGGAGGCCTTTGAACATTATCTAGGTTTATGGCCCTTAAGGCCTTTTGACAATGTTTATGTTTGTGGCCTTAAGGCCTTTTTATGTGTTGACATGGTGCTTATCTATATTAACTTTTTCTTTTAGGCAAATGAATGATGAATACATTAATTTACAAACGCAAATGAACACTGATTATTTCTTTTATTTTAGGTCTCACCAATCATGTGGTGTTGACAAAAAAGTATTGTTGCTACAACAAATATATGACCAATGCTGATAATGAGTCTCACATGGGTAAAAGGGTTAAAAGGTTTAAATTAGCCAAAAGCAGGTCGTGGAGTCCCCCTACGTTGCAACACGTAGGTGGGAGATTTAGTAATTTTTTGTTTGTTGTTTATGATTCTAATTTAAGATGGGCTCAAACCAGAAGGTTGCTAGAATCTTATTACTTTGAAGATGCGATGCGTGAAGAAAAGATTATGCATAAAGCATAATCTTCTAGAGAGAATAGAAAGAGTGTAAGGGATGATTCTGATAGTGAGCAGACCAAATCTTATAGACAAAGAATCCTCCATAAGAAGAATGGCAGAACTCTCGATCCTAGGTTGCAACAAGAGACTTTCCACTTTAGCCTATAGAAGGCTTGAGACCTGCGGGTAAAGGCATACACTCTCCACAAGTGGTGGCTGTGGCCAGGACTAGAGAGTCAAACGAGAAAGTGTTGACAAGACATGTCACTGACTTGTTCTCTTTGCTGGTGAGAGTTGTCACCTTTTGAGCCTTTCAAGCTTTTAACTTTTGAAGCAGTTTGTATGTCATAATCAGTTTTTTAGCCTTAGCTACCCACGTTATCAAGTATAAAAAAAAAAGCTATAGTGGCCCTATCCTGTTGAAAAGTCAAATTAAGTCAAATTCATAGAAGCCACGACAACTGCATGACAAGCTACATGATGGCTTTCAGAGTTACTTAAAGAGTTGTCACGTGGGAGAAACAAAAGGTTCTAATCCAGGTGGATAACAAGTCCGTTGTAGCACAGACCAAGAAACCCGTGTTTCACGGTAGAAGTAACTAGTAAGTACATACACACCCGATATATTTTATTCGAGAGTGTGTGGAAAGTGATCAAGTTATAGTTGGAGGATTGGAATAGTATGGCCTTTGGCGTGAAAGGAAACTATACAACGTGAAGTGATGTAGAGGCCATGGTTATCGAAGAATGCACGAAAATGTTTTGGGAATTACATTTACATGTTAGCTTTGTTTATATAAAGGAATGGAAATAACGTAGTTGTATTTTCTCACATGCTTGTAAAATGTTATACATACGTAAACTTTTCAAGCTAAATAGTAAAAGTGCATTATTGTGAAAAACGTTGGAGAGTGAATCATAACGAAGAATCAAAATCAATCAATAGATGGTGTCTCGTGTGTCTCAATTAGAAAAAAAATATATTTTTAAAGGTAGGATTGAGGATAATAAAAAAGTATTAAACCAAGAGCTTAATTTTAAAAACCTAATATTCTTAAAATTACTTTTTTTTCCATAACTAAAAGCTTAATACTACAAAATATTAGGTTCTAAAAACAGTTAAAACTAAACCTATTAAAATTTAGTTGTATTAAAATTAATTAAAATCATAATAACTTTTTTAGAATATTTTTAAAACTTAAAATAATTTCTTTTGAGTTTGCCATGTGAAGTAAAAAGACAGGATTGATTGATTAGAAAGACGGTCATAAGAACCTAACACATGTTGTGGAAAGAGGGTTGTGGAATAATTATTTGCAATTATTTGGTTTAACAAGTAGATGAAGGATTTTTTACAAATGGTTTTTATCTTACAAATAGCTTTTAATGTGAGAAGTGAATGAGGTTTTTTTTTTCGAATTTTTTTTTTTTTTTTGAATTTTTTTCCATATTGTTAAACATGTATTTAGTATTGAAATAAAAAAAACTAGTGTAGAGTAACTACTGTTGTAGAGTAATTGCGTAATTACTCTAATGACATAATTACGCTAAATTTTATTATTATTTTTTATATTATTCATCTAGAAAGCATGTTTAAGCAGATTGAAAAAATTCAAAAAAAAAAAAATTCCCCTTCACTTCTCATCTAGAAATACCATTTGTATTTGATCTTTATTCTTAACAAGTAAACACATCATATAATTTTAGACTTTTGTCGTTAATAAATTTGTCAGATTTTGGGTTATTACAAATATAAAACTTTTTTTACTATCGTATTATCAGCATCGGTATATGTTTTTATGGATTTTGATGTCACACCCAGCCAAGGAGGAAATACGGAGATGTGATTCGAAAGGTTTTCAAGCACGATGTTCGAGCAACGCACAAGATTTATTTTAAATAGATACCATCGAAAGATAAACGGTGTCATAAATTATTAAAAACAACACAACATTGTCTGAAAATGAGATATTGTTTGAAATCACATGACTCAAATACCAATATGGCATATGACTGAGATGACCCTACCGACGATGGTACCACCAAGTGTAAGCTCAAACCCAACTCTCAAGTCCCTGCTCCGCATGCTTAGTTACCTTAAAAACATGCATAAAAGATTTGTCAACATAATGTTGATGAGTTCACAGGTTTTAATGTACTATGTAAAGTGCTCGTGAAATTCGTGTATGACCAATCATAGGCTAGCTAAGCGGATGATTACTGTGCAAACCATGAGTCTCATAACCAAACCTCTTGACAGTTGTGTCTCGCGCACTGTACAATAAAGACAACGTATGTATAATAGAATACTAACACTCTTTTGTATGTAACCGGTTAGAGCGACTAACCAAGAGTGGGGGTGTCAACCCAGTAGATCTATTAAAATGTTCCATGGCTTTCGATAGCTAATGTTACGGTGTAAATATAAATATGAGAACTATTGAGCTCATGAACCGAATGTCTCACGTTCCACATGGTAGTCACGATAGAATAATACAAAATTTAATGTACTAGAAATGTAGCATGTTTATCCCCCAAAAGTGGAAAACTGTAAAATGGGGTCGTGAAACTCACCTGATGACTGGATGTGAGGTCTGGTAAAGCAGTAAGGTGAAATAGCTACCGTCCTGATGAATGATACCCTATGATCATTACGAACATAGTAAGTCGTACGTTCTTGTCGTTTATCATACAAGTTGTTCACCCGACTTGTGGACCCTCGTGTTAGTTGTATGTGGGCCATATTTCGTGCACGTGAAAATTATTAATTGTTTCAGGTGTACTTTGTAAGGTGTACGGTTTTGTGAATCTAAGGCGTTTTATTATGCAAACGTATCTAGAGTGAATCAAAGTGGACCCCATGTGCCGTCATAGGTTATGGATTATTCCCAATCTAACACATGTGGTCGCTTTATAGTAAAACAAGGGTTTTAACATAGGTTTAAGCTCTTTGTAATGTTCAAACTAGTGTTAACACATGTCATGTTATTATAGGGTAGCCGAATCCTTTGTATAATATGGACCTCTACTCCGATTGTTTAATGGACCCAAAATAGCTAATCTACTTTATCTAAGTATGATCGAAGCATTACAATGTGTGTTAGTGTATTTTTTATGAAACTCGATTATAAACACCTTTAAATATGGATTAGCTTCGGGTATGCACAAAGTGTATGTTTAGTTACAAAAATCGATTCCTTTTTCGACAAATAGAGTTGTGTGTCGTTTTAAAAGTATTGTGCAAGTTGTGGGTGCATTATCTAAGTCGATTTATATCTTTTGTATAAAAGTTTTGCTCGGGTGCGATAATGCATATAAATGTATGTGTGTGACTAGTGTTCGGCTTTAATCAATAACAACCATATAATGCCCATTGAAATAACTAACTTTGGTGAGTCATGGGGTCAACTTTATGGTGTTTGAAAGGCCGGGGGTCGGGTGATTCCTTAGCGCTGATTGATTGAGGATCATAAAGGAGTTTTATGGTTAGTTATCATACCTACACAAGTTGAGGATGATCTTGGATGCTTGGTTCGGTTGCTAGCTTCACTTCCTTGGGTCCTATGCCTTGCTAATTGAGAGTAGAAGGGAAAAGAATGAGGGTGGTGATGTGGGGTGTTTTCGGCCGAGAGCAAAAGCAAGAAGGATATAAACTTTGATATCTTCCTCTATTTATAGTCCATCACAAGGCAAACAATGAGCATGGTTCTTTGTGATTGGGATAGTACATACCATTCTAATACAAATGGGTTGTCAAGGTTGAAAGGAACAAGTGATCTTGTCGCTCTTGGGAATCAGCCGAAGATAAAACAAGGGAGATCATCATTTTTGGCCTAAATCATGTCTATGAATGGGGTTGACTTCCATACAAGGCCTATTTGTATACAAGAAGGGTAGGCTCATGCATGTTATAATAAGACAAAGGAAAACAAAGATGTGTGTAATGTGTTGTCATCATCATCGGCCGAGATTTGAGAAGGAAGAAAGGAGGAGGTTTGTTTGTAGCTAAATAAGGTAAAGGATCCATCTAGAGTTGTGTTACAAGTATAATTGTTTGGTGAAAAGGTTGGACTCATTAGTGATAATGACACTTGAAGGAAGCTAGTGTTTAGTCGACATCATCATCATCATTATCTTGGCCTTCGGCCGTGTGGTTTGGAAGGACAATCAAGGGATTACAATACCTAGTTTAAGTAAGAAAGGGACCTATCATAGAGAAAATGATCAAGTTAAGTGATGGTTCTTGCTTCCTTTCTTTTTGGCCGATTAGGTGTCACACAAATATGGTAGTTTTAGTTGTTAGTTATAGATTGAAAAAGAGTTGACTTAACCTATTTGGTGAAAACTTTGGACACACTTGTGATAAAGACTTGTGGATAGTTTCTTTGGTTTCATAATCGGCCAAATAGGATCAAGTTATAGAGTCCTTATTTATGTTTAATATCTACCATGGGAATGTGTAGTGGCAAGGGGATAGGCTCCATTTTTGTATAAAAGAAAGACAAGACAACTAAGGTATGCATATATGTATGTATCGCCATATATGTGTGTATACATATATAGTTATTGTGTTGTCTAAATTAAATATGAGTCCACTTGGTTATCAAGATGTAAATCATTCCACTTATCAATATGTGTTTACTTGTGGAAATGAATGTGGAGTCGTGGATATAAACGTATATGTGTACACTTATATAAACGTATATGTGATTTGTTTTGATAAACTCTAGTCATCCTTGATATAGGAATATCCATTTAGGTGACAATATTGTCATGTGTTCGACTAGATTTCATGGTGCTTGATGACGATATTAATATGTATTATTTTTACAAGTTATGTGTCCATGGACACAGGTTATTTGGATGTTAACATGTGGTATTATTTGTGATCAAGCTAATATGTATACATATGTTAGTGAGGAGTTATCAAGTGTTATGGAGTGTTAACACCAAATGATAACATATGTTTGTTCTTTGGAAGTGTTTTATGATTTGTTTGAGTGATAACCTCATGAAACACTTTGTAATTGTTCGGGTTTGAGTGGATTGTGTAGTCTCCACTAGGGCATTGTCATGTGTATTGTTATTTGTTTGTTTGTAGGAAATCGGGCATCTGGTTGCTCTTTGTTGAGCGTGTGATTGGCTTGACTGTTCAACGTCAATTGACTTGTATAGTCCGGGTGTTGTATGCATAAACGGATAGTCTATTGAGTTTCCCCAATAGCTCATGCATTACTAGACGGGGGGAGGGGTATTGTGTGTGCAAAATGTCTAATTATGCACATGAAATGATAATAATAATAATAATAATAATAATAATAATAATAATAATAATAATAATAATAATAATAATAATAATAATAATAATAATAAGCAAAATATGTACGGATATTGACCTGGATCGTTGACTGGTGTCACATTTGACTGTTATATTACAAACTATGTGCCATATTTAACCTATTTTATATTTTATTAATTTTATTTTTCTCTAACAACTTGCTTTTTTTTCCTTTTATAAAAAACTAAATAGGTGGTTAAGTGGTTTTCTGAACTTTCAAATATAAATTTATATAAATACTAAAACACAACGTCGGTGGCTACAGTGCCACCAACATGCTCCTTCTACACACACAGCCGGCACATGCCACTGATCTACACCCGCTGTTACCATGTGGCAGCGTATAATTATCCTTCTAGAAACCCACTGAAACTGTTATCATATACATGTGGTTTATAATACAAGCCATGTATCTCACCTCTGTCCCTGATCACCTTTTCCGGCGAGGGTCGAACGCCAGCCTTTCGCATGGCGGGTGCGTGCATGTGGCCGCGTTAGTCTTTGGCGTTCAGCTTCACACTCGACCATCTGACGATGATGGGTTCTGGTGGTTGACGGATTCAACGGGATAGTGGTTCCGATTCCGACGACAGTTTTTTGGGGGTTTGATTTTGGCGGTGGTGATACGGGGGAGACGAAGCAAAGTTGCTGCTTTCCTTGACCGACAACGGTGGCGTGTGAACAGGAACAAAGGCCTTTTTTGTCACAATAGTTGCCGTTGTTGTCTTCTCCGGTGGTGTATTACATTGTTTTCAAACCACTTGCCACTTTTATGTATTTATATTATAAAGACTGGTAAGGAATCAAACTTTTTCTTGTGTAGAGACATAAATTTTGGGTATATATACATGCTTTTAATTTGCAATTTTTGGGTGTTACAAACAAATACGACATGCCTTTACGTATGGTTAGAGCATCACATAACTCATGGATTAATCCATTCGTGTATTGCTCGATGGTTACGTGACGCTTTGCCCAATCCGTTCTATGTTTGCGATGTACCCGCGCGGCAACGCGCGCGGGTCTAATTGCTAGTTTATTATAAAAAGAAATGGATTTCAAATAAAACATTTTTATTAGTAAGAAAGTATCTTCTTTGTTTATCATAATGTTGAATTTGTGATAGGGTGGTATAAAATACGCTTACAACCTTTCTTACAAGACACCCCGCAGCTTAGCACGGATATCTAAACTTGAAAGGGCTCTAAACGGTGCATGTTTCCAAGTTTCTTATGACCTACAACTGTTGTCTGTTGGTCATTCATACACTTTTGAAGCAATCACATTTTTGCCATGGTATAAAATTACAAATTTGCCCTTCGTTCAACCATCAGACTTCTGACAGCTGTCGTGGAGGCCGAACACCGCTGGTGACATGGAGATAAGAAATAAAGGTGGGGAGGCGGTTGTACTATGGCGACAGTTTTGTCATGGTGGCCGGTTTCGATGGTGGGTTAGTGTTCCATAAAAATATTAATCTTAACAAATACATAAACATGCAATAAAAATACTAAAAAAACTAACAAAAAACATATATATAACCATATACAAACAAATATATAAATATTAAACAAAAAGATAACTATTAGCGGCAACTGAGATAACTATCTTAGTTGGTAGCTGCTTCCCTACAACTTATATTACAAGAAAATAAAAAATCAAACATTTTTTAAAAGGAAAAAAAAACAACATTTAACAAAAAGAACTTTACCGACGGAGATCGAGGAGGCGGCTGTGAGTGGTGGTACTCGGTGGTTGGTGCGAAAGGGGAGCCGTTTGGGGGTGCTCGGTGGTGATGGGGAGCCGGAAGTGAAGGTGTGGAGGTGCACGAGGAGGTTGGTGGTGGAAGTGTGGGAGAACGTGAAGGCAGAGAGGGAGAAGGTCGTGGGGGAGGGGGTTGCAGGGTGAGAGCAGCAGCAGGAGGGAGAATAATTGGGGGAGAAGACATATTGGCGGGTTTTATTATTTTTTTGTGGCATTAGCAGCGACATGTCGCCGCTAATAGTGTCGCCGCTATTGCTTATGTACTATTAATCCCTAGCGCTTTGATCACTGCTCAGATCAACGGCCAATATCCACTCTTGCTATTGTTGTTAGATTTTGAGCAATAACGGCGCCCTGCGGAGCCACCACCTCCCGGTGGTGATGATTTTTGGCGAGGCCATCAGCAAGACCGTCAGTCTTATAATAAATCAATGTTTATTATTTTTACTTCATTTATTATATATAATGTGACTAATAATTTTTAATTCTAATTGATATTCCCGGGAAAACAAAAAAAACAAGGGGTAGGTTAAAAAGAGTAGCGTTAAGGCGGCGATCCAAAAGCGGTACAACGAATGCAAGAGCTAGGCAAAATCCGAGTTTCTTCGGCGGGAGGTTATGATGATGTGTCTAGAGCAAGGGCTAATTTCCCTCGGATATGACCAATGAAAATTGGTAATATTATTAGTAATTTGGTAAATGTTTATAAATTAGGTTAATGTTGGTAGTATTATTACTTTGGTAAATCTTGAAATATTTGCTTACTGTTGGTAGCTATTAGTAGTTCGTAGCTTTGACTCATTTAGTAAATGTTTGTAGCTTTGTACGTAGTTCAACCCATTTGGTAAATACTTTTAGTTTTGAACCATTTGGTAAATGTTGATAATTTTGGTCCATTTGGTAGATATATGTTTGATAAATGTTTGTAGTTTATCCCTTTTGGTATATACATGTTTGTTAGCTACTATGCTAATTTGATTGGTGTTGATACGATTTTAGGAACAAATTGCAGTTTTGATGCAAAACCTGCAGTTTAGAGAAGTAATGATAGTGATGATGATATATAGTTGGCGACAATTTTAAGACCCTACAATCACATGATAGTGATTAATAAGTGTTTACATTTCTATTTTAATCTAAACCCTGTACGTTACAAAAGTTTAAACTTGAATGTGCGGAAGTGGTTTGAGAGATTTGCGCGCTCGGTCCTCCGAATGCGGCTTGATCTTCATCCGGGCACTAAAATGATCACACCTAAGGTTAAACATCACGAAATAACCAAAATAAGCGTGATTTATTGATGAGGCTTTAAATAGCAAAAACATAATTTTTAATAAATGCCCGCCGTAAGCTACGACCTGCTGGTCGCATCTTACGACTGATGCCTTCTGCTCGTTTTCTCTTGCGAACCATAGCTTACGGTGTGAACCGTAAGCTACGGTTTAAAGCTGCTGTTCTGTCCTGTTTCCCAGCCTTTGAGCTGCATTGTTTTTCTAAGGTAAATGCCATTTTTGCCATATGTTTTCCTACACCTTTAGATCAAAATTAGGATTTCTTATGACCTGAAAGTCACGCTTTTAAGTTGTTTTAGAGGCATCAAGGTGTATGATATGACCTCATTCAGTTTCTAAGAGTTCTGAATCACTTTATTCGATTTTGATCGTTTGATCTTTAAGGACTAGATACACTAGTTTAGACAAGAGGGCAAGTTTCCAAGGGTATTTGAGTATTCCTAAGAGTTAATCAGAAAACTCAACAATTTGGCACTTGTTTAATCATACAACACCCGAACAATAATCACCACAAACCTTACATGAGGTGATTAAGCTCTAACACATGATAATTCGCTTTTAACACACGAAAGTGAACACAAGAAACACCATGGGATATCACTCAACAAATACGTGATACCTATGAAACAAAATACATGTTAATATCATCATCCAAAGGCCTAGAACTTAACCAATTATTACCAATTCTAAGAAATACATGTTAATATCATCATCCAAAGGCCTAGAACTTAACCAATTATTACCAATTCTAAGACCAAATGATATTTGTTGGGTGTCGAATCCAGCAAATAAATAAAAATATTCTAATTAGTATAAGTGGAAGTAGAGTTCGTGTCCTCAGAGATACAGACCAAATGATTATACCAGAAGCTATTATAAAAAAGGGGTTTGGTGTATTTTAAGTTAACGAAAATAAAACTAAAATTAATCACATAAATGACTAGAAAACGTTAATTAAATTGTGAGATAAATTCAGATATTAAAGCTAATTCCAACACTAAGGCAGTTTCTTAATTTGACCCGGACTTATGATCATTAACAATTATGGTGCAATGATCCTTTAATTGAACGGTTTGTATCAATACTAGACGTCACGCCGTTCGAACATCCACTCCATCTAAAGTCTAACCAAACGCCGTTCGTTGATTAGAGCCAACCCGCTACTCCAAGCTCTTGCCGTTCTGACCTTAGCGTGCGGGTTGCAATGATAGAAGTACTGATTATAACCAAACACTCACGCCGTTCGGAGTGCTTAATTATATTGTTAAATTCTATAACGAATTTAAATTCATAGACAAACCTAAACCGTTATTTGTTCCTTTTTATCAAATATATAAAACCGGTTAAAATTTCATAAATTGATGAACTCTATTAGAATGATTAATAAAGTGGTCAATTTTATCAACCAACTAATATTTTACCTAAAGGTATAAAATCAAGAACCAACCAAACAAACCATTCGAAAATCGGATCTCATAAGAGTTTCAGATAAGCTTGCGAATCAAAACTAAGAAACCATACCAAAATGCCGGAATTAAAAGGTTCTAGTCGGACATGACGGCTAGATCAATCAAAACAATACAATACAATACGAAACATTAAAATAAATCTTACGAAAAAAAAGGAAAATACTAATTGTCTTTGATGCTCAAAAAAAATAAGATGCCTCCAATGCTCTTGCAATTCGATGATGTCCAGTAGTCCCCAGCCGTCCAGAATTAATAATTCATTCCAAAAATATCAATCATAATAACCCTCTTTTGCTTCCCCTGCTTTTTCGAATTCTTTTCCACCCCTATCTCCAAGTTTGTTACATTTTTTTTTCAATCATATTTTCAATTAAACCCCTTCTAGTTCTTGCCATTCCACTTGCCGACTAAACTTCTTTTCAAAAACGCCAAGTCCAAGTAAGTTGCGAACTCGCCTCGTCAATGCTCTTGTCAATTCTTCACACCTACAAAATCAAGCAAAACAAGCCAAAGTAGATTCCATTCCACCGAAACATGCATTTAACGAAATTGATGCAATATGTACAACCTAAATGCATAAAAACTCTAAAACTAGCTACTAAAAAGATGATAAATTATGCCTAAAAATGCAACTAACAACATTCCTATATCACCGGGCACTAGAGGTTACATGAGGGACACAATGTACATCCACAACACTATTAACATGTGTAGGACTATTAATTCATGAAAAATGTTGAGTCTAGGATCATAATAGAGCCATCTTAATCATAGGGATCCATGGATCATGCTCACATACACTAGGCTTGCACATAAAGCTCATCTAAACATCCAAAGAACTCGTGGGATACCTCTCTTGTTCTAATCGATCGGCCGAAGGTTCATACCCATCCATATAATAACAAACACCCTAGAACACTACACAAGGTACGTATCTATCACTAGACACTACATAGAAATCGGCCTAAGAGAAAACAAGCCAGAGGAATAGCCACACTTGCTTAAACATGATTGGTAGTAGCTAAAAACAAACTCTAATCCATCACATGCCCACTAATAGAGACAAAACACCTTCTTATACCAAAATAGGGCCTATGCTTAAGCCACCATCCTTCCCCTTGCTTCCTCCTTACCCGAAAACACCTCCCTAGGATCGGCTAACATGAACAAGCACACATCACTATCATTAAGACAACCTAGGACCCTTGGAACTATCAACTACTACAAGAATTTTCTAAGACAAGTCACTATCAAGTCCACACTACCATGACTAGAATTCGGCCCCCAAGAAAGGAAACAAGATAGTGATAGTTCAATGAAACCTCCACCCAATAAGTATAGATCGACTAGAGTCAACAAGGATACCTAGAACTTGCATGTAAATGGGTATAAGCCAAAAACTAACTAACAAGCTAGCAATGTCAACCTTTCCCCTTTCATGATTAGTCTTTCCATCCATTGACTTTGCAAGAAACCATGAAACTTCTCTAACACCTTGTTTCGGCCGAGAAGCATGAGGATGCCACAATTGTTTTGTCATCTACCCACTAGAACCCCTATATAAGGACCTCCACCCTCACCCTCATTCCTTGAACCAACTCTCAACACAAACACTCACTCTCTCTTACTCAAACTCATCGGCTCAAACACTTGGATACAAGCTAAAGCCATCAAGAACCAAGGGAGCCAAACACAAGACTCTCTAGCTTCGAGTCATCCTAGGTAAGATACATTACTCTCTAAGCTTCTTTCTTTCGATACACTATCTTGTTAGACCCAATATTCGGCTCTAGGACACCATGATTAGGCACATAACATCTTGTAAGAGAATAGCTTTCAAAACAATGCTTTAGATGTATAAATCTTAGGCACATTGTCTTAGTACTAGCATTTGTTCATTTGATCTTGCTTTAACAACTCTATAATCGGCTTTACTATGATCAAGAATAGTCGAATTGTGTTTTAGAACCATATACAACTTAGATCACTTTGGGTTTCATTAGTTTAATGCCTACTTGGCTTAACTTTAAAGCTAAGGTTAAGAAACGTAATAATCGAAGCTTAAACTAGTTACAAGGCTCACGATGTGTCATGATATAACCCTCCAAGACTCGAACAAGCTTAAAACAACCAAGACGGTTCACTACACAATCGGCATTATCCTTTACACCATAAGAACACATCGGCTACCATGAGCTAACATGTGTTAAACTAGGCCGAAGCATGTGTTAACCTCAAATGGTGTAATATAAAGGTCTAAACATATGTTAAGATACTTATCTATCACAAATCAATCACACTATAACCAAAATCACAAATTTTGGGTGAACAAATTGTATGGTAAACAAGGCTAGACCACTTACCATGTCCATAATGATCATAGGGCATCATTTGTCAGGACGGTGATCATCTACAGTTTTTCCTAGACCACCTACACTACTATCAGGTGAGTTTTCATGGCCCTTTTTACTATTTTTCATTTTGGGGGAAATACATGCAACATTACTTATAACATTTTCAAGTGTGTGTACATTGTATCATGACTGCCATGTGGAGCATGAGACATTTTGGTTCATGAGCTCATTAGTCCTCGTACATCATTCACTATAACCATTAGCTAAACATCTAGCCATGGAACACTTTAATAGATCTATTGGGTTGACACCCCCACTCTTGGTTAGTCGCTCAAACATGCCACATGCAAAAGAGTGTTAGTATTCTACGATATATACGTTGTATTTTAGTATACAATGCGCGAGGCACAACAGTCAAGAGGTTTGGTTACAGGACTCATGGTTCGCACAGTGATCATTTGTCTAGCTAGCATATGATTGGTCATTACACGAATTACACGTTGGTTTTGCTCATCACAAACAAAACCCATGAACTCACCAACATTATTGTTGACAAAACTCGTTATGCATTTGTTTCAGGTAACTAGACGGAGGGCCACAGGGATTTGAGGGAGAGGTTCGGGCAAGCACTGTGTGGTACCACTACGATGGTTTCATCTTATTGTCCTATTTTTATTTAGTCATGAGAGTAATAGACACGTATTCTCTTTTGTTAACGCCATGGTGACGTTTTTAAATAATTAATGACAATGACCATCTACACGGTGGTACTATTTTGAAATAAATTGTTGTGATTGCTTGAACCTTGTGCTTGAAAACATTTCGGTCGTTACATCCCGTGTTTTCGCCTTGGCGGGGTGTTACATTTAGCCACATGATCCCACATATGTTTAGATTAAGCATAATTTGCAAGTACGCAAGTTCTTATTGCTTAAACAAGTTTCCAAAGTGAATAGATTTTCTTTCAAGCATTCCATCGAAAACCTTGTATGCACGTTTTCTCTAGGTTGATTCTAGGTGTTCAAAACCTCCTAACCTTTACCATTGATTTAGTTTGCCAACAATACATGTTCATGTTTTTTATAACATTTCATGTTTATAAGTCTTAGTATCAATGTATACTTGTGAGATTCTCAACAATCTCAACACCCACTTAACATATATAGGCATACAACAATCTAATTAGCATATGAATCAATCATAGCCTTATGTGTTATCATAAATTAAGGTTCCTTTAATATATGTCTATAAACATCTAGAAACATTTATCCATCCTTAATTCATGTTTTCACATAAACCCTCATTTCATCAGATTCTACACAGGAGTGATTTATATGAAATAAAAGAGTTTTAAAGTTACCTTGTGATGATTAGAACCCTATATGATCAAGAAAACATTCATGCACTTGAGGAATCCATGGTTTTGAGTTAGAATTTGACTAAAGATGAAGGAATGAAGGATGTGTGTGTGTGTGTTTTTGAGAGTGAACATCGACCTGCACTATGTGTGCATCTATTTCACTCTTTAGCATATAACACCCTCCATTTTCAAATTTAGTATTTTGCCAACTTTAGCCCTCACTTGTTTAGTATAAGTCATTTGCTAAATCTCGTGTTATGCGTGTTTAACGATAATCATGTTTACGAGATTTGGGGCGTTACAACTCCACTCCCCTTTTAAAGAGGGTTTCGTCTGCAAAACCGGACTTACCCCGAATAGGTGGGGGTTCTAATCCCCCTACTTAGACCGTTCTGGTCTTTTGGCTTTAGTTATGCATAACCTCCTTGATAGGAATTTCATTAGAACGTGTCTTAGAATTTTAAAGTTTGTGTTTTATCACCTCCATACAAGGTTTATTGTTCTCATCTTTAAGATTTAACTATTCATTATGATTATGCCCACACAGGCAGTCATTTAGTTTAGCCAACCGTAAATATCTTGGTCAAAAATTCGGGTCCGCATGACACTGGGTTTTGCTACTCGTTGTAGTTTTAATTTTTGTGAATGGAAGAAGCTTCCAGAACCTTCCCTCAGTTTCGAGTCTTTTGATTTCCACAAGCCTGGTCTTCAGCTGCAGTTAAGCGAGATATTAATCCTTTTCGTCTTCTACATGCCTGCAATTAAGCGAGTTTAATTGCCATTAATCGATTTTAATTGAGATTATTATGCAGTTCAAAAATCATTTCTTTTCAAATTCTATAGGAACACGGGTAGTTATTTGTGAGTACACACACCAGATACTCGCAACATACAATAGCAAAACAACCAATACCAGCCCCATTACGATCTTATTTCAGGCAAGTGACAAGTTTGGTAGTGCACCACCACTATTAAGAACTGGTATACCCTGGGAACAGACCGCAAATCTATTTAAGGGAATTGTGTTAAACACAAGCCCGGTTCACGTTTCTGTTAATCAATTTTATTGTTGTTCGCTTTGTTGTTTCAGTTTCCTTTTCTACTCACCGTAACGAATTCTAACACCACTGTCCCTTTCTCCATCACTACATCCTCGAACCTCGAGTCCGAAACTATTTTCGCTTCTTCTCACTACCCACAAGAAATTGACTTCGGATCTTTCGAGCCTGAACTTGATCTTTTTAACTCGAGTCTAGTTGTCATCATCCATGAGAATTATGGGACAGTGTCCAATTCAATATCGATTTTCTGTCAAAGAAGTGTGGGTTGAGGGAGATAACATATAGGACATAGTCGTAGAGAAGTTGCTCATTGGATCGGAGACGAATTGTGGCATATTGAATACAATTGTTACATCCTGTGTCCAGTTAAAGAAGGAGGGTTTGTCAATGCTCTTGACGCCAAAATGGATGCTAGGTTGATTTCATGGAAATAAAGGCTAACGATTAAGGTGGTTATGTCGGGGAGAGATGCGGAGATGTATGGGTGGTTGGCTAAAGTGGTGAGGAGAGTGATATCGGCGTTAAGACGAACTAGTTAGAGGATTAATTTTAATCGTGTGGCCTTTGTCCATGAATGGAAACAAAAAGATGTGAAGGGACGATTGGCTATGGACGCCACAACTAGATTGGCCTGATGCGATTGTATCGAGACCAATCGGAAATGAAAACGTCGTGTGGTTATTGTCTTAAGGTCTATGGAGAGGCAAATCGCCGGTGGGGGAAGTGGTCAGCAGCCATTGTTGTATTAATTAAGACAGAAATATGAATATGAATACGAATATGAAGTGATTAATTTGAGTTTAATAGAATCAAGTGGGCTTGGACTTTTAATATATATATATATATATATATATATATATATATATATATATAATATGGGGATGGTTCAATAGAAAACTCATTTTATTGAGAGAACTCGAGAACTTTATATTACATATGTGCAATATATCATATATTGCATATGTGTAATATATATATTGCACATGTGTAATATATCATATGTTACACATGTGTAATATATGACATATTGCACATGTGTAACATATGATATATTACGTATGTGCAATATATGATATATTGAGTGTATTACATATGTGTAATATATATTACACATGTGTAACAATGATATATTGCACATGTGCAACATATGCAATAGTAATATATTACACAAGTGTAATATACAACATATGATATATTACATATGTGTAATATAGAGTTCTCGAGTTCTCTCCCTAACTATGAGTTCTCAATTGAACCTTCCCCTATATATGTATATATGAAAAAACATGAAAACAAAATTAAAATATTCAACTGGGATAATAAGTGAGCCAGTCTGGATTCGAGCTTGACTCGTTTACAAACTGTGTTAGCCCAGCATGTCTTGTTTTAAAAGCGAGATGATTTGAAGCATGCATTTAGGAACAAGCTTCGAGCAATGAACTATTTGAGAAAACCTACTTTTTAAGTTAGAACATTTCATAAGAAGACAGAATGAGTCATATATGCGCATATTTAGTTGTGATTCATATGACTAGACTATGATTTAGTGAGAATGATAGCTGGTTGACCACATTAACTACATTTGAACATTATCCAACCTAGAAAAGACTATATTTGGCCATATTACTATGCTTGATCATGATCATGAATATTGATTAAATTTGACCATGATTCACTTTCTTGAGTATTTAAGCTTTTGTTTGAAGCTCAACAATGTGCTCATTCAAAATGCGCCATTACAAACCATTGTCTTCCACCACCTTTACAAACCTTCTTCCTCATCGCCTTCCATTCCACACCTTCGATCAACTCCTTCACCTTCTTCCGCAACCCAATTTTTTAAACAAATTCGCTACACAACAGAGACAAATACTTAGGAATTTGCATAGGAAATGACGTAGGAAATGCGTCACAAATTTTCTACACCATATATTCGTAGGAAATGCGTTGAAAATTGCATAGTAAATGTGTAGTAAGTTGTTTCCGACGTCGTTTTTTCCAACATCAAGATTTCGTTGTAAATGCGTAACAAATTAACGACATCTTGATTTACTACGCATTTACAACGAAATCTTGATGTTGTAAAAAACCTCGTCGGAAACCATTTCTACGCAATTTTCAACGCATTTCCTACGAATATATGGTGTAGGAAATTTGTGACGCATTTTCTACGCCATTTCTTATGCAAATTCCTAAGTATTTGTCTCTGTTGTGTAGCGAATTTGTTAAAAAAATTAGAGTCTTTTTGTCGTCACAAATGTGTAGTAACTTTGTTAAAATTTGTGACCCATTTTTTTCTGTAGGAAAACTTTTGTAGCAAATGGCCAATTTTTTAGTAGTGACGGCCACTAAATGGATCCTCGAACTCGAGTCTAGTGGCCGTCATCCATGGGAATTCGGGGACACTGACCACATCACATCAGTATCGGTTTTTCCTTCAAAGAGGTGCGGGTTTAGGGACACAACTCGTGACATGTTGATAGTAAAGTTGCTCATTGGATAGTAGACAAGTCGTGGGATATTGAATACATCCGCTACTTCCAGAGTCCAGTCAAAGAACCCGTCCGTCACCATAAACGTGACCATAGTATCAAGGGACCGGATTGCTCGTTCAAAATATGATTTCATATGTTTTGTGGACGAGACAAAAGAATAAAAGAGGGACAAGGAGGGGAGTTTGTCTATGCTTTCGACGCCCGAAGGGACGCCAGGGATGTTATTAGGAAAGGGAAGGGTGACAATTGTGGTGAGTGTCCGTGAGTGAGGCGGCGACGAATAGGCGGTTGGGGGGGGGGGGGGGGGGGTAGTGAAGATACAAGTGTTATGTTCTTAAAATTGGTTTTGTATTGATGGTAACTCTACTTGGTGATGTATCTAAATGTGCATAAATTACATCTTATTTGATCAAATAAATTAATATAAGTGACAACAATTTCAAACAAAACTGTGATGACTCCATGTTCAGTCAATTTTAAAAATATACATCTCAACAAACATGTCAAGTAATGGAAAAATCATTATACATGTACCTAATTCTATGAACCTGCAACAAGACTCTCATGAGCCACAATAGTCACACGAATAACTGCCTGTGCGCTTAACTTCGACAGCTTAGATTCACAAAACTGCTCCCACGAATGTATCGATGGTTCCTCAGATGGGATGTCATGTTCTGGTGCCAAAACCTGGGACTTTTCATATGCGGTTTGCAGCTCCAAAAGCAGTGCACGAGCAGCCTCTCGTGATTCGGGTAACTGGTCACTCAACTGGGCTGCCGCTATTTGGATCAATTTGTCGATCCCATACGATTTGATTTCATCCACGCCCTATTCAAGTTTAATCAAGAAACAAACATTTTACATCAAGTGATGAAAACTTATCAAGAATCAACATGGTCATGCAAATTATTACCAGTCCACGGACACTACGAGAAAAGCACATTGACGCTTTAGCCCTGATTCGAGGGTTGCGATTTTTAAGATATGGTTGCAATTTTGGCAACAACAGAACAGGAGAGACCCAAGTTGTTAAAGCTACTAATGCCTTTTCAGCAGCGTCGCAGACAAACCGTTTGTCTTGTGAGGATTTGAGAACAAGTTGTACAAACTGAAATCAAGATTCAAATTCGAATTACTTCAAGAAACATCAAACTCTATGCAAAAGCAAAGGAAAACATCAAATCATTTACCAAAGGGTCCAAGAAATCAATAATCTTGTCACCAAACGCTTTGAAAACGTCGGCACAAGTCATAATTCCGGTTTTACAAACAGCACTTCTTGGATTCTTGAGGGATTTCACAAGAAGAGAGATTATTGTGTCCCTGTTCATCAAAAAGTTAATTTACAAACAGCTTGTTGCCCGTCTGCCTGCTCTTTTGATGTAAGTTTCGCTTATATGGAATAAAATAGTAGAATGCTTAAAAAACATATAATAATAATAATAACCTTACGGAAAAAGTAACTCTATACGCCCCTAATGAATAACTGACTGATTTTTATCCCAGTCAGAATGTTGTAAATTATTTTGAAACGTAAAAAATGTAAGTCTAAGGGTAGGCGGAGTTACTTTTCTATAAAAGTCACATTGTCACTACGGATTAAAATCAGCAAATGGATCATAGTTCGGATAATCAACATCCAATTCGCCTTATACGAATCATAGGATTAAAACTATAAAATTATTGATGATATTAACAAGCCTCACATTATATCTTCCAACGCGTCCTTATGGTATATCGATAAACGCCTAACATTGTTTAGTGCCTCACACATCACAACCCAATCTTTAGATTCCAATCCAGGTATGAGCATCTACAAATCAAATCATAAATGTAACATAAACACTTAAACAACTAAATGTTAATCCTAGCTTGCTAGCTAATATAAGTAAATCTAAAAAAATAATCTATATATACCTTTAGACTCATATCAAAGTCTTTTAGATCATCCAACTTCTCAGACTCAATGTACTCTACTTCAGCAACCATTACCTCCATATCGCCATTCGCTGCTTGTTGGACCGAAAATTCATTGTTTTTCATCTCTGTACCTTCAAGATTTCTGCCCGAATGCTCGATATACGGTTTAGCAAAGATAATGTTACTACTAGAACTCTCACTAATCATTTCAGACTTAGACAACAAATGTTCTCTAACTGCAGCCTCAAACATCATTCTAAAACAATATTTCTAATAATGAAACAGATTTAAAACAATTGTGATTCAGATAAAATAAGAACATGGGAAGAGACAAAACCTTGATGGGGCTGCAAGATGATAGATCCAAGATTTAAAACTCTAGTTTGAGTTGGAAATTAAATAGTGTTCAGGTAAAGACAGTTAGTTGACTGTTTTAAAGATTTGGAATATGTAGTTATATAATATATTGTGTGTAATTATTTTATAATGTATACAAAACTAAGGAGTCAGGTGGTGTAAGTTAGCCGGCCTACGCCGGCAGGTGATGAGTGAAACAGTTGTGATTAATGATCATGGTGTGCTGTCATTTTCGGTTGGTTTGGAACATGAATTTATGTTTCGTATTCGACAAAACTCATCTATAAATCTATCTATACTATCTTATAAAGCATTTCACAAGGACCTCTTAATTTTTAAGTAGTACAACAATAAATGCTTAAAGTACAACACATAATGCATGTAGTAACTACTTTTTAAGGGCATTTATGTCTTTTCAAACATAACTTACACATATACCCCTTATTAGTTACAGTTTCCACCCTTATCTATCTATACAATATTATAATTTTATACATTATTTACATATTTGACCCATCAACTTTACTCCATTTCTGTTTATTTAAATAGTAATTACACTTTTGCACCTTTATTTTAACTAACTACCCCCACGATTTTTAAACGTTCATAATTTTTTCAGACGATATTGTTTTTTTAATATTATTACACTGTATAAAAGAGCATTTTATTCTCTTTAATTTGAGTATAATATTGCTATAGTTTTTTAATTTTTAAAAAATTATATGTTATGGTTAAGCAATAACCGAAACGAAAACAAAGGAAAAAAACGAAAACGAACTGAAATAATCTAAACTTTAATATAATACATTTCCCAATGGTTTCTTAAAATTCAAGTTTTACAAGTATATTGATTAGAGTACAAAACACAATGTAGATATTAACTATCTTTTTAAGGCAAACATGTATTTTAAAAAATACTTACACATGTGCCCCTCCATCTTTACTCAACTTTTTTTTTATTTAAATAGTAATTATACTTTTGCACCATTAATTTAACCAACTACCCCCATGATTTTTAAACGTCCATAACTTTTTCGTGCGTGAATATTTTCTTAATATTATTACACCATATAAACGGACATTTTATTCTTTTTAATTTGACTATAGTATTGGTGTAATTTTTTATATAAAAAAGGATATGGTAGGTTTAAGTAATAACTGAAACGAAAACCCAACCGAATTAGACGAAAAATAATAGTTACATGTTTTCCTTGGTTTAAGGAAACTACCCCACGATTTTTAAACAGTCATAATTTTTTCATACGTTAATAATTTTAAAAAAAATTGTTAGACCATTAACCGAACCAATAACCGTTGGCTTTGGTTTTGGTTAAGACTAATAACTGAATTGAACCGAATTATGCATACCCGTATAAGTAGTTGTGTTCCCCGCCGCATCGCGCGGGCATACTACTAGTAATCTATAATCTATGAGGCATGTTATTTGCACAAGGTTGAAATTTATCCACACAACCCTATACGGGCCGTAGAGGGCTCTACGGCCCGTAGACTCCATTTTTTGCTTCCTCTACGGGTCGTAGAGCCCTCGTTTTTCATGTTCATCTACGGCCCGTAGAGGCCTCTACGGGCCGTAGATAAGTCAAAAATTGAACCCTACGGCCCGTAGAGGCCTCTACGGGCCATATAGGGTTGTGTGAATAAAAAGCTCACTTGTGTGAATATCCGGAGCCTAATCTATATCTATAACTTGAATATTGATGAGGTGGCATTCAATGGAGGCCTCAACCCTCCTTTGAATGTGTCACGTGGCACGTTGAGGTGAGAGTTTTTAATTTATTTTTTTATATTTTGTTTTCATCAATTCTCCTACACTTATCTAACCCTAATCTCTTTAAAAATTTTATACTTTTCTCTCTAATGTTTCCTCCCATCATTTTTAAACGTTAATATCTTTTATATATGAGATTTTTTAAAGAAAAAAATTACATCAAATTAACGAGCGTTTTATTATCTTTCCAACGAGTACCATAGTGCTATATAAAAAACGGAGAAAAAACCGACTATTTTTTGTAACCCAACAGGTATTGTGTCGGGTTTGGGATTAATTTAAAAAAAATTGTGGGTTTGGGTCGGGTCTGGGATTAGGTGATACCCGATTCCATTACCTGAAACCATATACCCAAATACCCGAACTATATACCCGATCATATACCCATGAATTTTTTAACGCATCACATAACCCTTAGACTAATGCGTTCGATATTTGCAATATACGTGCACCATCATAAACTAAAAACTTTATAGTATGTAACTAAAATATATGTATGGTTATTATAATACTATTTCAATAAATAACTTTTTTTTCTTATTTCATGTTAGTTCTTTTTAGAATGATCGATTACAGCTTTCCTGCATGTAACTGTAAAGCGCATCAGTTTATTTCATATGTAAAATTGATATGTTATATTAGATATGTCAACCCGGGACGCTCCCGGGATAAAAGCTAGTAATGAATGAATGAATGTTAATTTATTTATTTGTGCACATGGTGTGGTTGTCAATGTTGTGAATAGGGTGCAAACGAGCCGAGTGGCTCGCGAGCTACTTGAAATCGACTCGGTAAAAAGCTCGAATGAGCCGAGTCTTATTGAGCTTGAGCCTAAAATGTAAAGTTCAGTTGGGCTCGTCGAGCCGTATCAAGCTTTGCTTATTTATGTCAATTAATATTATATAGCCCAATTGTATTGCAACTTATACATTAACTAAATTACTTTGGGCACTGGGCTTCTTAATTGTCCAAAACGAGCTCATTGATGGTCCAAAACGACTAACGAGTCCTTAATAGTCCAAAACGAGCTCCTTGATGGTCCAAAACGAGCTCGAGCTAAGTTTGGGCTCGTTTAAACTCTTGCCTTGATCGAGATTTCGAGTCGAGCTCGAGTTCTTAAATATACCAAAACGAGCTCCTTTAATAGGTATGAAAATTTTCATACTCCTTTTTACAATAATAAATTTCCTTAGCTTCATCTTATTAAACATCATCTTTAATATCGTTGGGCGTTTGGGCATGGGTTTTTTCTGGAATTGATGACAGATCAGGTCATTAGCATTGTCTATGATCGCAAACGTATGTGACCTTTTGTTAATAGGTATACCCGAATGAGTGAATGACCGAACTTTATTAAACGTTAAAAAAATATTACATTTACAAATTAATTCACCTTTCTCTTCCCAGTGACCAACGCCCCCTAAGGCCTTGCGAGCTTAGTCCACTAACAGTCTACCTAATATACATGGAAGAAAGTGAAACGGTATAATCACGAACCAAGTTTCCTAATTACACCATCTCATTTTCTGACTACTTTTATGTTACCTCTCCAACCCCAAACCAAATCTACCACATAGGGCCGCCTTCAAGAAATGTAACGATGTTTTGGGCCAGGGGTCACTACAAATAAATTGGGCCCGTATAACCTAAACCCAATCATCATATATAAAAAATCATGCGACATTAATTGTTATAAAAATCATCAAAATAAAAGTATTATACCAAAATATTCAAAACTACCTACTTAAGCGAAGCATGCGGCTCTCTCGCCCCTCACATATTAGGCCCACACTCCACAAAATTGTTTATAAGTTGTTTAAATTTCAATTTGGGTTGAGGTTGTTTTAATGGATTTATAAATTTTAGTGATTTCAAGCCTTATTAGATTGGTTGATGTTAAAATAGCCCACTACACATAAATATATATACAACTTTTTTCAAAAATAAAAACCTTCGGGCCCTCGAGGTTTTCAAACCTGGGGCCGTTGCCTGCACCGCCCCTATTAAGGGCCGGCACTGCTACCAGAATACACACTCATTGCCACTCTACCTCATAAGACTAGGTATACTAGATGGGTTGTTTTTATGAGTTGAAGGTCAAAATCAAACATAAACCCAAACACAGCACGAATCTGAATATCATGTCAAACACATAAATACCAACATGACACACATCCGTCGGTTGACATGAATACAACTTGTTTTTATTTTACTTTCTTTTGCATGCTAATACTAACTAGTTTAGTTTAATAAGGTCTACTTGAAACTGACACGAACCAGATGATTCCTTAAAATATTTATGAAAGCCAAAATGTTTAAACTTTTATAAGTAGAGGAGTTGAGATAGTCAAAAGTTTTATAAAAGTTCATAAAAGACCGCTGTTATGTTAGGAGCCACCAATCTATATGTTTTAACTTAAGGGTGGTGGTTGTGCATACAAGATGCCCTCTCAAAAAGGGGTGTGGCAACTGCCTCATCCATCTCAACGTGTTGGGCAATGCAAATGTTCGGTCGAAAGAACATTTGAACAGATAAAGGCGACATAGCTTTTGTGGGTAAAGAATAAGTGAAGATTATACGTTTGAATGGAATAATTGGTGTAAATTTCAGATTTGTTGGTTCTCTCCCAAGTCCCATCCTAGGAGCTTTTGTACTGTTTTATTCCCATGGCTCTAGTTTCCTGCTAGACGCCTTTTAAATAAAACCTCACCGCCGTTTATAAAAGAAAAAAGAAAGGAGCGGTACCAAAGAGGTTGGGGCGGTATTCCCACTCATCCTAAACCGCCACATTTTAGCCCTCTATCCCGAGCCTCCCTCCCACTTCCCTTTCTCCTCCTTTGTTTTTCTCCCCTCCAGCACCACCACCTGATACACAACCCCACACCATCTCAGCCCATCTCACCGTCGTGGCATCCCCTCCCGCTCCAGCACTATCCTAACTCTACTCTCCTCACCCTAAAAGACTAAGACAAGTTATGCTTAATAGTCAAAGTTGATTATTCTTAACAGGTGATGAAAACCATTGATTGACATATGTAGCTGGTCTACATCATAAAAACCATAGAGATTCAGTTTACCATAACCACGCTTCACTGTTACAAGGTGATGAAACAAAAGCTTTCCTTACAGCTCCAGCTCAGCATAACTTATTCAAAACGATGACTACTAGAACTGGGCGGATCAACGGTACTGGCTTGCCAATTCACCCTCCTTCACAATGTAATGCTGGGCCGGGAAGTCTTCTCCCTTGAAATAGTTATCCAGCATATCTTTCACTCCAGCCGCATATCGCAACTGCACAATATGCATCCGTTTATAACAAATATTCATTTTCAATTATAATTGGCCACAACAATCAGTTATATAAACAAACCTGCGCATCAATGGTGGTTCCAGAAATGTGAGGAGTCATAGCCTGATTTGGCATATACCGCCATGGATGATCCTTTGGAGCTGGCTGTGGGTACCAAACGTCTCCACTGTAGCCTAAAACCAATATTTGAAAACAAGCAGTTGACTTTAACTGAACTAACAAGCTAAAGTAAACGATGAATTCATGTTAAAACTTGCCTCCGATGTGTCCACTAGAACAGGCATCAGCAACGGCTTGTGTATCCATTATAGCTCCTCGAGCATTGTTAACAATGAGAACTCCTTTTTTCAATTTAGCAATCCTTTCTTTGTCAAACATTCCTCTGTTGCAAGACGCACGTTATATAAACTAATGTTACAGAACAAAATGAAGAAAAGAGATGTTATGTTATATAAATACTCACTTGGTTTTCTCTGTTAAAGGTGTGTTGATGACAACTACGTCACATTTGGGAAGCATCTTATCAAGATCTTCCTCATAGCTGGCACCAATTTGATTCTCCAATTCTGAGTCCATCTTAATACGATCATGGTACAGAAGATTGCACCCGAATGGCTTCAATCTTTGAAGTAAAAGTCTACCAATCCGCCCACAACCAACTGTTCCCACGGTTTTCCCTTCAAGATCATAAGCTCTGTATGCAATACCTGCAACATTCCAATCTCCACTAATAACCTGATGGTATCCCGGTAAAAAATTGCGAACAAGAATCAGGATTCTCATAAGTTCGTCTTCTGCAACAGAAACGACATTGCTGCCGGTAACCTCTGCAACAGTTAACCCGGCATCAGCAGCAGCCTTGAGATCAACATGGTCAGACCCGATCCCGGCTGTCAGTAAAAGTTGCAGATTCTTTGCTTTTTTAATCCTTTCGGCGGTTATGTAGCCAGGGTGGAATGGAGTGGTTATAATAACATGTGCATCAGGAATATGCTTCTCTAGTTCTGCAATGAGAAATGATGATAAAAAGTGAATCAATATATATATATATACTTGTTAACGACTTAACGGTTGTAAATCTCAGAAATGTGGCTATGTACTCACCGCAGTCGGGTCCCTCTTTGTCATCAGTGACTATGTACTCATGGCCTTGTGATTCTAACCAGTCGCGAATGCCCAACGCATTCTCTACACAGCCGACAAAATTAGGATTCATCTTAGCATACTCATGTGCCTTGTAGAAAACACCTACAATCTTCTTTTTCCCCGAAGAAGCCTATTATTCCAGTCCACAAGAAAAAAAAAACAAGCAGTAAGTGAACTGTGAATGTAAATCTGTTATTCAGATGGATAATCAGAACATCCACGTTACATAGTAGAATTTCTTAGCCACAAAAATTAATCTTGCATATATGATTCTAATACCAAAGAGCTTGTAGGCTAACAGGATTGTAGTCTAACAAGATCATGGGCTTGTGTTCCTACCTTAGCGGTTGAGGGTTCTAGTCCAATGGCGGACATCGGCAGGGCGGCTCAAACTTTTTCAGGCCCAAAGTAGATAACAAAATTGGGGTCTTTTCATAATTAAAAAAAAATGCTTTAGATCCTCTGATTCATATACCAGCTCTATGCATTTATAATTATTGATCATAAAACTATATGTCAAAAATCTCAAAGCCAAAATAACCTACATATAATACTTAATACATATATTTGTGTTGTATGTGTATTAGCATTTGTGGCCACTGAGCAGTGGGAGCCCAAACCCTTGCTTTATTTCACTCCGCCTAGAGCCAACCCCAGACGGCCGGACATCGGTAGAGTATGTTTAGTGGAGTGTGTGAGTTAGCCGTTCAAAAAAAAATTATTAAACAATAAGAAAATAAATTTGCCAATATTAATAAATAACAGCAGTTGTTTTATGCAATCTGATATGGTCATCAGATATTCTATCTAAAATATGTCAGAAACCACAACAATTTACAATTAAAAATTAGGTCACAGTTTTACTTTATTTAATTTAATTTAATTTTATATTATTTATTTACTTTTATAATCTTCAACTAATCAATTTTATTATCCAAATCATAAACAATGAAATCAAAGCTCTAACCGCAGATCAGCACAAAACAAAAACAATTAGCATAACAGTAGTGATTATAAGGCGAACAGAATATAAGTTTTTAGCTAAATTAGTTATGAATAGTGTAATAAAATTACATGAAGGTCTCTGGTTAGGATGGATGAAGAGGAGGAGGAAAGTAGAGCACGAGTTGCAGCGGCGGCAGAACGCTTCATCGCCATTGACATCGCCATCGTCGGCGCCGGAGTTTGTTGGGAAGATGATGATCGAAATGAGTGTTAGTTTTGGAGTGTGTTACAAATGGCATACGTCTCTTGTTAGTGATGATGACACCCTTTATATAATTGGAGAATTTGGTGAATATTAGTGTTCTTATCCTCATTAGTGTTGTTATCCTGGCGTGTCTAACTACTGAAAATCACTATATTTTATTTTTATCTTTTTAATTAAATAGAGTAACGTTTTTTTATACATTATTACATAATAACATTTAGAGTAGGTTGTTGTGAATAGTATATCAATTGGTCTGATATAGAATGTTATTTACGGTATTGCCACCATAGGAAGATAGATAGAAATTGGAAGTATATATAGCAGAACAATTTGATATAAAAACCGGACAAACATTGCATGTTATTTACGGTAGTGCCACAACTATTTATTTACTATCCAAACAATGTCTCGATCATTCTGTGATTTATCGTGCATGATTAAGTTTACATTTTATATTATACACAATTACGTTGCACCATCGGTATAAACTCAACCTGTTTACGTTGAGTCAGATCAAGTATAATACGTTTTCGTGCTTATTTTATGTATGTTTTTTGTTTTTGACGTAAATTTTGTTGGAATACAGGTTGAGTAAAATATGATACGCTTTCGTTCGATGGTAGAAATTCGACTTATTGTACGTCGCCGCCGCAACGCGGGGCGGGTAAAATTACTAGTTCACAACACTTCTTAAAATATAAGGGACTTACTCGCAAATATATATAAAGCATGTTGTGAATTACTGAATGCTATATAAAGGGAAGGTTAAAATTTGAATAATAGAAAAAACAATAGAAGTGTGTTTGAGCTACTCTTTAACTAGCAGGTTATGGTTTAATTATTAATATTTGAATAAAAGAAAAAACAATACAAGTGTGTTTGAGTGAGCCCCCATGATTTCCAATTGTTGGTGTTCGTTCCTTAAGGGGTTATCGAGTTGCCTTTAACGCCCTTGGGGTGGTCTACAAATACATTAAACGTTGATATGGTGGAGGAGTGTGACTCCATAACGTCCAACCTAAGTATATAACTTGAGTTAATGTGATGTATCATATGTGAACGATTTTATGGACCGGAGGTTTAGACGATAACTATTAAGTAGTTAGGAATTGAATAAATCATTTTTAATGCCTGGTCTCGTTTTAAAGAATGTTATCTTTGTTTATCAGTACTAAAATCTACATCATTGTCCACCATAAGACTTGAACTTGATTTTGGTGTCATGGGAAGGGATAGCTTACTACCTAGTTGAATACCTTAGACAAAGACTCAGTGGTTGTTATTAAGGTAGGTGGGGCGTCATCATTGGGTACCATAATTTTCTCGAATTGTGCGTTACTACATCACTACCCTAATTCATTATCCTAAAATATTTATTTGGAGGCAATATTACCTTCAACTATGACCTTACCTTTTACACCCTTCTCTCTATCTCTCCCCCTATCACATCTGAGAACTACAACCCCAACCACTACCTGATTTGAGAACGGGGCGCCACCCCGTATAGATAGTTATTATTTACATAGGATACCATGGCATGATAAAAAAACTGGATTAATTATCATTATTTATTAAGTTAAAATGCTAAATAGCAAAGGGGATGTAGCTCATGTAGCTTGCCGTTGATAGAAAATTAGTTTTAAATATAAATCTTTAAAAATTAAAAATACCGGTGTGCATGACAACTACGTGTTGTGAAGTGGCTGCTTGGTGGAATGTGTTTTCACTGTTTAACGCTTGTCAATCTCCATTTATTATGAGTGGTGTATTAATGGTAATGGTACAATCTAAAATTGTTTAGAGATCATTTTATACTTTATACATGGTGTATACTATACATCATGTCATGTATAGAGAGTTGCACAAACTCTCACACATTATTAATGCTTATTAGTTAGAGTTACGTCGAACCTATACGTCGTATATAGGTTTATATAGACGTGTAGGACAACAGAATATGTAAACAAGGAGTAAAAGTTGGGTGTGTCAATATACGGTATATGGAGCCTTTTAAGATCGTATAGGCTTAATATATATTAAATGTCACTATATTGGCTGTTGAAACGCCCCACTTACGGTGTGCGCATATAATGTATATATGTGTGGCCCTCGGGGGGCAAAAGTAAAGTTGCACTAGTTTTAACACGTTATTTTACTAATTTCGTGAAAATAACGTTAAAAACGACGGACGGTTAATCATGCATCATGTGGTGGCGTTGATAGCCAAAAGACAAAGGGGTACATGCACCGATCGGGTTTGTCCCGATTGCTAAGTGTTTTGTGCCTTATGTCCAAGGCTTGATACCAAACCACATCGAGCCGGGGGTCTCACTGGAAGCAGCCTCTCTATTCTTAGGGATAGAGGTAAGGCTGTCTACATCTTACCCTCCTCAGACCCTACCTTAGCTTTGCTATAGGTGGGATAAACTGAGTATGATGATGATGATGATATTGGCTGTTGAAAAGTCACATGATTGACAACCATCTTTGTCCATTGTCATGATCACGATCAAAATATCCTTTTTTTTTTTTTTCTTTTAATTATAATAATACAAGCAAATAGTTTCCACTTACCACGTGTTTGTTTAATTCGTAACATCCAAATTTTGGAGATTTTCATAATATAAAAAGTATATTATGTCTCGTCCCGCATTTATTCGGGTAATTCCTTAGTTTCGACGCCGCTGTTTGAGGTTGCCACCATAAGCTAACAACAAGAAAGTAAAAATGTGTATTAATAATAATTATATTCAATAATGTTCACAAGTTTTTATTGTTAGTCTTAAGGATAGAAGTATAGAACTAGGCCGTCCGTGGTAATCCCACGATTTGCGACGGACGACGTTTGTTTTGCTAAAATATGTGACAGTAAGAATAGTTAGTGTCACAGTAGGTCGCGCGTTGCCGCGTTGACGCAATGGTTTGATTAATGATCAGTATTGGTTCGTTATGAATTTATGATATTAGCACATGCATTTACCATTTATAAGACTCCATTAGATTTAGTTATTCAAAGTTTTTAGAAAAACTTAGCTAGCTATTTTTTTCAACTCAGAAATCACATATAAATTCAATGTAAAAAGTAACTATAATGTAACAACCTTCATTCATGTATAGTTGCAATAGAATTTGACGATCTTAATTATTTCTTTGTCTCATCATGTTATTGCTATGAACCAAACTTGTTTTCTTGATTAATTAATTAACAAACTTCTATGGCACAAACAAAAATTGTAGTGAATTTGGTGATTTTAAATTGTTCTCCGTGTTCTTGTTCGGCTAGATGTCCATTTCCTTATCTCACTATTAGCTAGCATGTCCTAGGTGACGTGCGAGGCCTTCTAGAATGTTCTATCTGATTATTCTATTCTGACGTGTGATATGCGCATGTGTGCATGCGAGTGTACGTATCTCTTCAAATAAGTAAGTCTAGATTTTGAGGTTATTAACCGCTTGAAAGCATGAAAATTGTTGTGCATCGTAGGATAACAGTTTTAATTTGAAAGGTTGGAATTTCATATTTTACTTGAAAGAATAATTCCATTTAGCCAATAATTTTTCAAAGTAACATGTGAGATTTTGATTACACCATGTTGAGTCAAACTTGGCTTGTTATTGACTGATACTCAACTCTATAGACATCGAGTGCGACCAGAAAACCAGCTGTTGTTATTCTTGTCATAGAAATCCAAAAATTATAATTAAGTGAATTAATAAATTAACTTAATAAGATCTTTAATAATGCCAACAAATAACACGTGAAAACTTTATCTATTTGTCGACTCATTACAATACTATATGCATAATTATCTTCGAGGACGATTATGTGATGGTAAGGTGTCTCTCTTGTGTTTTGAAGGAGACATTCTTGTGGTTAAGATGTGTAACAACCAAAAGGTTGGGGTTCAAATATTACAAAATGCATGTTGTTATGTATTTTTTTAAGAAAATCTGGAAATTGTTGTTAAAAAAAGAAGACGTCACCCCTCTATCCAAAAGATGGATGGTTCAAACTTGTAAAGTGTTGATATAGTATTATTTAGGATTAGCGAGTGGTCGAGTACGTTAGGTCTTAGAAAAATATATATGTATACTTTTCATTGTGGGTCATTTACGTCTTAAAGGTGACCCATTTTGCAATCTTGAATAAGGATACATTGCAAATTCATGCATCATTGCTTGAATAATGATATATATTGCAAATTCAATGCATCATTGCATGATTTTGCATCTTCCTATACCCTGTTTTGGTTATAGAACTATTACGGCATTATTTTGATATTTCCATTTTTCAAGGATCCGTTTTTTTCTTTTTTCTTTTTTTTTAAATAAATGTACGTAGTTGGAACTTTGTTACACATGGATTT
This sequence comes from Ambrosia artemisiifolia, assembly GCA_032199755.1. Taxonomy (NCBI): domain Eukaryota; kingdom Viridiplantae; phylum Streptophyta; class Magnoliopsida; order Asterales; family Asteraceae; genus Ambrosia; species Ambrosia artemisiifolia. Next base: position 34,671,562 of record CM063529.1, read on the forward strand.
CATGACAATTGACAAGATAAGTGACGTGAACCAACTTTTTCACTATATAGGCTTTAACCCTTGGCTTGCCGGTTTAAGTTAACATTCCATAACAAGATAAATGACATATAAACTATGATACACTTTCAATCATTTTTTATCACAATTTTCAAAATTACGACATGGAGTACAAGAAGATAACAAGATGCATCACAAGAAAAGTAGATAGATAAGATGGATTAGAGGGTATGCAAGCCTCAACTTTAATAATAGAGACAATACACATTGCTATTAATCAAGCTTAATGTTGCCAACATGATGCCTAATCAAGGCCGACTCAATCATTTTGTTAGCATAAACATATTTTAAACTTGGGTCTTTTTATAAAAAATAATATTATTCGGCTTGAATCCAAACAAATGAGAATATGGTAATGGTAGCCCACATCTATCTATCGTTCTTTTACTTTTTTTTATACATTTATTGAATCTGTTCACATCCAACTTGTGAATATACATAAAAAACACATATAAATAACATGTTCAACTAAGAAAAAATTATTCTACAGATTAAAAACCGAGAGAGTTATAATGCGAGGGAAAAAAATTTAACGTAGTCAAATTCTTAAAAACAAACAAACTAAAGAACTCTTAAAATGCGGACTCTTCATCTAATATCCATTTTCAATCATGAAAAACGAATTTGTATTTGTGAGTTGGCTATGTTTGACCGAGCTAAAAGTTGTACTTTTTTTTTCTAACTTCTGTCCTTTTCCTTTTCTTTTAAGTTTTTAACCAATTTTTATTTCCTAACTGAAAAAATAACCTGCACAAATTCTACTAACGATGAGTTCGGTATTGGTATCGATCTTAGAAATGCAAATTATAGTTGCCAATACCAAAAATGTTTGGTACGTTAAAGTATTTAAAGGTAAACCAACCCAAAAGACTAGCATCGTACCAAACAGAAATTACCAATCCCAAAATATGCAAAAAAAAAACGAATACTAAATTCCTACCGATAATGATTGAGCACGGTAGAGTATCGAATCAGCTTCAATACCTAGTAGTCTAGTACCATTTGCTCATCCCTAGTTTTAACCCATCCCTGTCCCCGACTTGAATCTCAGATTTTAGTTTTTCGCGTTCAATTCGGATCCGTATCCAGCATTGTTTTGAAACCCGGACCGGACCGGCTGGTTGGACCGGAACCGGGGGTCGAACCATTCCAGGTCAAGGTATTGAACCGAGGGTGCATCAGACCGGGTGTTGGACCGGTGAACCGGCGGTCCGACCGGGACCCGAACCGATTGAACCGGGTTTTAAAGGGGTTGAATCGAATTTTTATTTTTTAAAATTTTACAATATTAATTTTATGACACCATCCGGTTCTTACATCCGGTCGGAGCAGTGAACCGGTAAGGAGACCGGTTCGACGTCCGGTTCTAAAAAGTGAAAGCATTGGTATCCAGACCCAATTCCTGGTTCCGGGTTCGGGTTAGGGCTATTTTATTTGGCGAATGATAACCAAACGGAAAACAAGAAAGCTGCGTCGGACGAGAAATAATATGTCGTCTTCACCGTCGTCGTCGGCGACGACGGACCGGAAACCGACGATAAGCCAAGAAGAACAGTGGGCACTTGAAAGTCAAGTATTTCATATATATCGATTACTATATAATATTCCACCCAATTCACAAGCAGCTATGTAAACCCTAATTCTCTCTGCATCCAATTAATATGTTTTTGTTCATTGATTTATTAAATTATTATTATTATTATTATTGTATTTGTTTTGAACAGGTTAGAGCTTCAACGGGATAGTCACATGGAGTACCTTGTTAAAGGTCTTCGGCATCTCGGTCCTTCCTTTTCTGTTCTCGATGCCAAGTATATGTTTCTTTATCTCTCTCTCTCTCTCTCTCTCTGTGTGTGTATATATATTGTTTGATCAGATGTATGTTTGTGATGTGTTTATGGATCGTATATATGACATGACTCATTTTAGTGAATGTATCTAATAAGGTCTTAACATTGAACATATAGGCTTATGAACAGAAACTAATAAGCAATAACCTACCATCTTGACCGACTATCTATAATTCTAATTTTAAACATACTCGATTAATAAATAAACTTAGTACGGAAACATGAGATAAAACTTAGCAACTAGTGGAACATGGAATGAGTTAGCGGGCACGTGACGCTTTGTATTCGTCATTAACTGTTAGAAGTTCTCTTGACCGAGTGTTTGAGCTTTATGTCTAGATTTTAGTAAAGGTCTCTTGCTCTGTATCTATATTTAGCGAAATTCTTTGGCGTAACCATCATATTTAGAGCTATAATATTTTAGAATTGTATCACAAGATTTGATCAGTATCCAGAGCTTTACCACAGGATTTTATCAACTTTTCCCACTTATTATAATCATTTATCTAATTTGCATGTTTTATCACGAGATTAGTCCAATTTTCATGCTTTAGATTAGCCAAAACCTTGAGCTGTATTTACAATTGTATAATTTATGTACAGATTCTTTGAGAATTTGAAAATGTTATGTAAAGGCTTAGAAGCATATCTGTAATTGTAGTTTTATAACTTTATTTTTGTTATGAGTTTCTGATTCTGGTTTTCGGTGAGGCTTGAAAAGTATCCTAACCTGTAATTAGGGGACCTGAACGATAGTTTGGCTCTACTAGAACTTGTATGACTGGATATAGGTGACCCGATTTATTTTGGATTAGACAGGTTTTCAGATTGACCCAAATTACACCTTTCCAAACACGTAAACGTGTACAACTTAAAGAGATGGATCTGCACTTTTTTTCCTTTTGCATTTAAGCAAAATAAAGAAATCAAACCCCTGCCTAAATGAGAATTTGTCCCCGCACAAGTCACAACACATGGACAATCTAAGGCTTAAAGTTGTAGCCTTGTAGAAATTATCTCTTATGCTGTCACTTATTCATAGCGTTGTTTCTTTCCAGTCGGCCATGGATTTGCTATTGGATTTTGCATTCAATTGCTTTATTAGGAGAGTCTGTTGATGTTGCTTTGCAGCATAATGCTATCGATTTCTTAAGTCGGTGTCAGGTTGGCGATTTAACTGTGCATTTTTGTTTGCAACCTGAGTTTTGATTAACGTTTTCTGTTTCATCCTATTGGAATTGTTCAACTTTCTTAATTGCGAAATGCTGTCTCATAATTTTCTCAGGATCAGCATGGTGGATATGGTGGAGGGCCTGGGCAGGCAAGTGAATTTTCAACTATGATTGTTAACTGTTTAATATATGAAATCTGTTATATCCATATTGGATACTAGATTGAAGTAAAACCATGGTCTGACGTAGACAATCAGTTTGCCTGGCTTCAAATGGCTAAAATTTATCCCAAAAGTGCTGTTTCTTAATTGTAGTTTCTTTCTGGTAACAGTTATTGTAGGCGCATGTTGTATAATAGAAACATTATGAGTTAGTCTTTGTTCAAAAGCTGCTAATATTTGCTACTAATGTCAGATGCCGCATCTTGCAACAACTTACGCTGCTGTGAATTCACTTATTACTATAGGGGGACAGCGATCTTTGGAATCAATCAACAGGTGATTTTTTTTTGTGTTATTCTGGGAATAGTACTCCCTCCATCCCCTATAAGCGGAACCTTCTTTGCTTTTTGCTCTTGTACTTAATTTAATGAAGTTTACATTCCCTACTTTTTGTAATTAAATTTGAATCTTAAGTAGAAAGAGAATTCTGTTTCCACATTTCTCTTGTAAGTTTATTCTGACTAACTCTCAAATGAGTTTCATCAAAATCTGGTTTTCATAAACTTTTATCTTCAGTTATGGGTGGCAAAATGGATGGTCAAAAGGGTAATCTTTTGGGTCATGTCTAGGCATGGGTAGGATTAGGTTGCGTTGACTTGCCACAGTTGCTTTATTTTTTGTTTTCTTTTGAATTCCATACATGTTACATTGTTACTGTATGTATATGATTAAAGGTTATTATCAGGAATTGATGATTCTATTTGTTTATCGAAGCAAAATATAGGAAATGTAAAGACTGAGTATGCTTTAGGTGAGCTGTAAACCCAAACCATTTAACCAATTTCCCTTTTGACTAATTTGATTTTCCCCCCTTTGACCCCATAGCAAATATAACTCAGCTTTTCACTTAAATGGGTAATGTAATTGACTAATTGCAATTTATAAAACCTAACACGACTCAAGTGTCGGCTTTGGTTTTCTATCAAGTTTAACGAGTCATGGCATTTTGTACAATCTGCTTACTGCTATTATTTCCAGAGCCAAGATCTACTCATTTTTGCGAAGAATGAAACATACAAGTGGTGGATTCAGGTGTGGCAAAAGACTAGCACAAGTGATTTATAGATTTGGTTTATTTTAAAAATACTTAATTGAAGGTTTTTGTGTTCCCAGTTAATAATCTTCCTAAATATTCCTTTTTCATTCAGTATGCACGATGGTGGTGAAGTAGATGTTCGTGCTTGTTACACTGCCATTTCTGTAAGTTTCCACTGATCTAGCTTTATATATTCTATGCATCAATATATAACCACTATTAGAACCATTTACTTGTCAGGTTGCAAGTGTTTTGAATATATTAAATGAAGAACTTGTTCAAGGTGTGGGAAATTACATCGTAAGGTTGGTCTTGTTCAACTCATTGTTTAGCCGATTGCATTTATTAAGGAGAAAACTGCATTACTTTTTGTTAGATAATCTTTTCGAAATATCAATTAGTGATTGATAAAATAGTACATGAAATTAAAGTGTTTCTTCATCGGTAACGATCTAGATTTTGATATAACAACCGGCTAATATGGAACTCTTTTGAACAGCAGCTAATATGGAACTTGTTTGTGCTAAATATACATTTTTATAGATATTTCCATCTAGGTTTTGTTGGGTAACGTTTAGAATTAACAAGCTTTAGTGACCATTACCGTTCATGCAGCTGTCAGACTTATGAAGGTGGAATTGCTGGTGAACCGGGTTCAGAAGCTCATGGTGGGTATGTTTCTTTTTTAACCATGGATAATATATATTTATTCAAGTTATAGCGTATGCTTTATGAACTAAATTTCGCCGGGAGTCTTCACATGCTACTTGTTTATCAATAGGTACACCTTTTGTGGTTTGGCGACAATGATTTTGATCAACGAGGTTAACCGTTTGAACCTGGCTAGTTTAACCGTAAGACCACCTAATCTCACACAACATTAACTTAGTTATACCATGATTGAGTATTTGTGATAAAACTTACTTCTTTTTGAATTAGGATTGGTTGGTTTTCAGACAAGGAGTTGAAGGTGGTTTTCAGGGAAGGACAAATAAATTAGTCGATGGCTGCTATTCCTTCTGGCAGGTTTAAAAATACTTTCTTGTTGCATACATCCAATGGTTATCTTGACTTTTTATTACAATAATTTAAGAAACATTGACCAGGGTGGAACTGCTTTGTTGATACAAAGATTGCATGCAACTGCTGATTCCACATCATCAGAATTATCCGATGATGAAAATTCTTCTGACCGGGAGGAAGGTAAGCCGACTTTTAATGTATATTTTTATTTATTTGTTTATTTATATATTTAAATAGATGTACGTGTGTAGGTGCAGGACAACATAGTGACGATGAATCGAGTATTCCAATCAGAACTTACATAGAAACAGAGCCTCTTTTTCAGAGTCAGGCCTTGCAGCAATATATCCTTTTGTGCTCGCAGGTATCTTCAAATCTTGTGGTCAAACAAACTTTTTTTTTTGAACGGCCAACAAAAACTTTCATTCCAAAAACGGCTACCAGGACGGTCATTCCAAACTATATTTCAACTTTAAACTTGACATGCAATCTTATTTTTTTTAATGAAAATATCCACATTCATTAGATGTTGAATACGAAAGTTACTAGGTTTGACCTCGAAAGTCAAAACATGATTTTTTATATATGTCAATATAGGTGGAGGGAGGGTTCAGAGACAAACCAGGGAAAAGCAGAGACCACTATCACACATGCTACTGTCTTAGTGGGCTATCTGTGGCTCAGTATAGTCGATCCAAAGACTCTGATTCTGCACCCTTACCTGGCTTGGTGTTGGGTCCATATTCTAATCTCGTGGAACCAGTTAACTCTCTTTACAACATAGTCTTGGAACAGTACAACGAGGCACAGGAGTTCTTTAGCAATGCACCAGCATTATGAAGCATCCATAACTCATTGATTTGTTGTTAGTCTTTTGAACATCATAGAGCTGAAAATGTGTAACATTTCATGGATAGTTTTATCAATTTGCTTCTTGTCGTATAAATATTGCCACATTTTTGTCAATATTGTTAAAGTAAATGGAATTATGGTCTTGTATTTTAATTTATATCATCAATTTGCTATTTTATACACTGCCTAAGTATATATCTAGATTAAGCCATATAAATTTCCAACCAAAGCATGTAGGATCACAAATGGTTTTGAAGGGTTTATCTCTTCGGAGGGTTCCCGCCCGGGGTTGGTCACAGGTTCGATTCTCGTCCATCGAAAAATCATACCCATTAAAGGTTGAAAGGGCCTGGCGTGTGGGAGGACTCGAACTTGTGACCCAGAGGTTGTTAGGACCAGGATTTTACCGTTGAACTACGCCTTTAAAAAAATATATAGTGCAATGTTTAGAATTCGTAATTATCTGGTATCTCTGGAAATCCTGATAGCATCACTTTTAGATAGGAATATATGATGATACTTTTGAAAACTCAAACGGTCAATTTAAATAAAATAACACGAACAAGTATGCAGAATTTGTAATGAAAACATTGTACCAGAATTAGACCAAAGATCATTCTTTTAGGGGCGAAACATCAAGACAATTCAGTTTTACTTGGTGATTTTAAATGTCGATAGTTATATTAGTGGAAAAACGTTATTACCCTTGATGACCAATTACTACTAACGTTTAGTTGCTACTAGTCAATTGTATCACTCATGATCAATTTCCATGCAACTTTCCATCAATCATATAAATCCGAAACAACTTTCAGTTAGCAAGATCCCCACCACTGGCTTCGCCTCCGAGCCCCCCCCCCCCCCCCCCCCCCCCCCCCCCCAAAACGGGTGCTGCCCCCAACTCCCAAGTTAATCTTAAACATTCAGTTAGCAATATGTTTGTTGTGTAACATATTCTCATAATTTTATGATTGGTTGTAATTTTATACATAAACATGGATGGAGGAAATAACCCCCAAATAAATTTGTGGTTATACAATTCTTTCTATTTTTTATACATTTAAAACCAACGGTCATTTTTTAACGACAATTTGTATATATAATAAACCCACAAACAAAAAGACCCGCCAACCGAACAAAAGCGATTGAGAAACAAATAAAGAGCCATTTCTGAGGCGACGGCGGACGGTGGTTGTCCTTAGATCCGTCGTCTCTCTTATTTCACACCCATTTCATCTCTCCTGTCCTCTTCCGCGTCATCAATTTGCATATAAACAACCGTTTTTTGCGTTCATTTCTTGCTATATTTGGTTTTATTGGTGTTTCGTTGCAAATTTACACGTGGAAGAGATTGGAGATTGTTGTTTATGTGAGATATCAAGGTACATTGGTTGTTGATATTGGTCTGATGTTTTCATTGATCATTGTGTCTATGTTGTTATGTGTATGATCATGCATTGTTTTGGTTTTGGTTGTTGATATTGATCTGATATTTGTTCGATTGCTATCGTAGTGTTTATAGTTTTTACTTTTTTTTACAAGGGAAATTACTAAAATAGACATTTTGATACGCTTTTAAGCATGAACTGTAGCCTAGTAAAAATAAATATATCGAAAAGCAACCAATCTGAAAACGCCACATAAGCTAAACTGGCTAAGAAAAATAAATTTAGCCCTTGAAAAGTAATATGGGGTCATGAGAACAACCAATCAAACAATACACATGTAAAACATGAGAAACCTAACATTTAGCCCACGCTTTTATGAAACGGCCAAACTTTAGTCACGGCTTTACACGTGTATTGTTTTGATTGATTGTCTTTGTGGAACCATAGTACTTTTCATGGTTATTTGTGTCGGCTAAATTCTAGACTTTTTCGCCAGCTTAGCTTATGTAGTGTTTTCCGATGGGTTGCTTCTGGATATGTTTATTTTCATCGGGCTAAATGTCAATGTCCATGTTTAAAAGCGGGTCAAAATGTCTATTTTAGTGATTTTCGTCAAAAATGTTTATTTTGATGATTTTCTCCTCTAATAATAGTAGATTTTTACAACCAACTGTTTTATGGAGCTCCTTTCTCCCTTCTTAGATTCGGTTATTTTGCAGGCAAATCGCATTTGAAGACTAAAGATGTCGAAATCTGGCAACTACTCCTTGCGTCATAAGCACCTGTTCATCGTCACACCACCAAGAAGTCCATTGAGCACACGAGAACTTGACAACAATATAATCGATTTAGATCAAGCCAGCCCTCTAGCTGCCAACAGTTATCAGCAGTTGTATCACAACACCTCTAACTCGCAAACCTTAAATCGGTCTAACACATCATCTAGCCAAAAATATAAACTCAACAATAAAACTAGTACTCACAATAAAATAAGCCAATTTTCACATGTGAAGACAGTTTCTTTCCCTATAACAAGAACAAAATCATTACATGACAATAACCAGCAAACATACCCTCGAGTAAGTAGAAACAGTACTCTAAAAGTATCGAATGCGAGAGAAGAACCAGCATACTTAGGACCTTACTTACTTAAACAAACCCGAGAGATGTTATCATTAGGGGAGAACCCAAAGAAAGCTCTTGAAGTGGGTATAAGAGCGATGAAAGCATTTGAAAGCAGTCGAGTTCAGAAGCCAAATTTGGAGTATGTCATGTGTTTGCATATTGTAGCAGCGTTGTACTGTAGTTTGGGGCAGTACGCTGAAGCGATCCCTCTTCTAGAACGTTCTATCGAGATACCAAACATGGGTGCAGGCCTTAAAAACTCACTAGCTAAATTTGCAGGGTGCATGCAGTTAGGTGATACATACGCGATGCTTGGATACATTGAAAACTCGATATTATGTTATAAAGCTGGTTTGGGAATCCAAAGACAGGTTTTGGGTGAAACCGATCCAAGATATGGAGAAACTTGTAGGTATGTAGCTGAAGCTCATGTTCGCGCATTGGAATTTGATGAAGCGAAGAAGCTATGTCAAATGGCTCTTGACATTCACAAAGTAAACGGGTCAACTGCGTCTGTAGAAGAAGCAGCTGACCGAAGACTCATGGGACTTGTTTGTGACGCAAAGGGTGAATACGAGGCTGCGCTTGAACATTATGTGTTAGCCAGCATCATCATGTCTGCAGCCGGTCAAGACTCTGATGTTGCAGCCATTGATGTCTGTATTGGTGACGCTTACTTATCACTGGCCCGTTATGATGAAGCGGTTTATACTTATCAGAAAGCTTTAAATGTGTTCAAGGCAACAAGAGGAGACAATCATCCATCTGTTGCGTCAGTTTTCGTCCGTTTGGCTGAACTGCATTACAAAATGGGAAAATTTCGCGAGTCAAAATCTTATTGCATAAACGCACTGTTGATCTACGAGAACCCAATGCAAGGAAGTCCTAACGATGATATTGGTAACGGGTTCATTGAAGTTGCTGGTATCTATGAATCCATGAATGAATTTGGTGCAGCCATTACCTTACTGAAAAAGGCGCTCAAGATTTTGGGTCAAGACGAAGGTCAACTGAGCACGCTTGCAGGCGTGGAGGCTCAAATGGGAGTTTTGTATTACATGATGGGGAGTTACGCAGAGTCGTATGATTATTTGAAGGCTGCTGTTTCAAAACTAAGAGTGATTGCAGAGAAGAAATCGGCGTTATTTGGTATTGTTTTGAACCAACTGGGATTGGCTTGTGTTCAAATGGACTTGTTTGATGAGGCTGCTGATGTTTTCGAAGAAGCGAAGGGTGTTCTCGAGGTCGAATATGGCTCTCATCATCCGAATACAGTTGCAGTTAATAGTAATCTTGCTGGAACTTATGATGCAATGGGCAGGTATGCTTTTGCATTTGAATTTAAAGATTTTTTTATTTATTTTTATTCAAAGATTATTATTATACCAAGACAAAACAAGTTACATTTAGATGGTGGGTAAGCGGGCAACAAGCTGCGCCGCTATCCATTTTTGAATCGCAAAGCCTATCCTGCTAAACTTGGGGCTCTACGAGTCACTGTGGATTTGTTTTAAACTAGTTATTTTCCCTCGCGCGATGTGGCGGGAAGCATGCATATTACAAAATTAAAAAAATGTATTTATAACAGGAGTACCCCGTGTAACACAAAGATAAAACGGTAATATGTTAAAAAAGATATTGAAACGTGTTTTACATCAACCTGTATCTATTGGTAGTGCAAATATACCGAAAAATACCAAAACCGACTCGTAAATGAATACATGTACTGGTATCAAAGCACGTGTGAAAGTCGTTTACCATACCCAAAAAGTACTTTATTTGAATACAACTCCGTTTTTCATAAAATTTATATCAAAACGTTGTGAAAAGCAACATTTAAATATAACTGTGTATTTAGCACTTATTCTTTACATTAACAAAGAAAAGTTAGTAGAGAAAAGTAAAATTATTTTATATATAGATGAATGTTTTTGTACAAATGGTTCTTGTCTTAACGTGAGAAGTGAAAGAGGGTATTTTTTATTTTTATTATTTTGAATTTTTTTACATATTATTAAACATATATTTTAGTACTGAAATCTAAAAAAAAGTGTAGAGTAATTACTGTTATAGAGTACTTACGTAATTACTCTAGTGTAAACTACTGTAACTACTCTAATGACGTAATTACAGTAAATTTATTTTTTAAGTTTTTTATATTATTCGTCTAAAAAGAATGTTTAAGCAGATGGGAAAAAAAATTTCACCATTCGCTTCTCATGTTTAGTAGGTTAAGCCCATTTGTATTTTATCTTTACTCTTCATATATAATATATATATAATGTTTGGGGATGGATGCAGGTGGGAAGATGCAAGTGAGATACTGGAATATGTGGTGAGGATGAGAAAGGAGAAGCTGGGAACAGCAAGTTCAGAAGTGGATGATGAGAGAACTAGACTAAGGCAATTGTTAAAAGATGCAGGCAGGGATCTAAGTAACAAAGACATGTCACTTAAATTCCTGCTTCATGATTAACAACAAGCACATTACACACTTGATGACTTGTGTCTCTTTATTTACAAACCAATCCAAGAATATAAAATTATATTTCGGTTATTTGTTTATTTTTTCAAGTGGTTTGTAATTATATTGATTTGCCCATAGATCTTGTTTCTAATATTGAGTTGGAAAAGTTATAACCATTTCATTAAAATGTGTTAATAGAGTTGGGATTAAGAGGCTTAATTGTCATTATTTAATGTAAGAGGTTTGTAGTGAAAAAATAATAGTATAACAAACTTAAGGGAGGGGGCGCCCTCGGCTTGGGTTATGCGGCTTCGTAGCCGCTTCGGCTACACCACTCCGCCCCTCGCGGCTTCGGCAAACGGCAACCCAAATCGGTTCTCCTTGCCAAATCTGCTACCATCTCCCCCCCCCCCCCCCTCTCTCTTCTATTTTTTAAAATGTTTAGGCTAGGCATTTTGGTGTTTAGACTACTTTAGGCTAGTTTAGGGTTGAAATGACGTGACGCAGTGAGATTGGTACACCTAGGCTTGAAGCCTAGGGCACCCCTTCCTCCCTTTCAGAATATTGAAAGGTAGTGGTGGTGAGTGACTTGAGTAGTTGAGTTCTCTCATTAGTTAACGACCAATTAACAATAGCGTTTAAATTGCTTGAAACAATCGAATCATCATAATCAGTGGCGGACCTACATATATCTCAAAGGGGTGGATACCTCACTTAAGATAAAAAACTTAATGTAATTTGTAAAATAATAATAATAATCCTGATCGTACCCCCTTAAAAGTTCGTTAAGACCCCTCGATACCCCCCCCCCCCCAAGAAAATAATTCCTGGATCCGCCACTGATCCTAAATAAAGCAAATCGGTCCTTTAATTTGAGATCCAATATTTGGTTTGCCTGGTTTGGCGGGTTTGACAGTTTGGTCCATAATGGTCCATTATTAGGCATTGTGTGCTTGTTGGAGGAAGTCATGTGTACTAGAAGAGTAAGAACAACAGATAGTATCTAGATCGAGTGTTGAGTCAAAACTTGAATAGAGAGCAGATTTCACGTCAAAAAAGAGATAAATTATTTGTCTTCTAAAAGAACTCGGGCGTTGGTTCTCACGACTTGATGCGGTTACTTTGTGGTAGACAATTACCTATACATGTCACCAAGAACTACGTAATTTAATGAGAGTACAAAACACATACAAATTGACAGTCATCTAATCAAGGGACGGGTCGTAGGCGCTCAACCAGACTCTCTATCTATTTAGCTGATTCATGTGAAGTTGGAATTTCAACTTGCAGAAACTTGAGAGAGAAATTAATACGATATGTCCATAAAAGACCCTTCAGTTATTTACTATCATAATTTTTACGACTAAAATTACATCAAATCTGTCTTTGGCTGGGCAAAAACCCTTGATATCATTGAAAGCAATAACTAAACTCCAATGACTTTAGCCATTTTGACCCAACCCCAGACACACTTAAATCTTTACCTAACACACATATTAAAATATAATATTTTTTAAAAGATAATAATAACATGAAGATATATCGAATTAATATTAATCTATACTACTATATAATCAATTTAGATTGGTAAAAAATAATTTTTTTTCAAGACATTTTATTAGTCTATTATTAAATAAACTAATGTTTATGACAAATACATTAGACATACTGAATGTCTCATTTAATAACTATTATATAGTTATATAATTTGGACTTTTTAATGTTATCACATTAAATAAAGTACTTCATTTCATAAAATCTAATTCTATACTAAGTTATATCAGTAAAAAAAATTATTTGATTAAGTTCTTTTGTAAAATCAAGTTTAAATTTTATTTTATTCTTTTTAACTAAGTAATATGCTTTTAGATCTTTAACAGATGGATGTTAAGTATAAATATAAATATCAAATAAAGTTAGAATCATTATTTTTTTAAATACTTTGTTACACAAATAAAAAGAAAGTTAAAAAAAAAGATGTAAAATGATAAAGACTAAATCATAATTTCTAAACCATAATGAATAATTAAAGACTAAATTTATTAAGTTTGAAAATGCATTTTTCTATATGCTTTTGATGTGCCTTCAATTTCAAACTTAATAAAAGTTGAAAATGGAAAGTGAAATTATGAATAAAACCTTTCATCGTTTTCATTTATAATCAGAAGCACCCTTAATTCATAAGGGGGTTTTCTCATCTTGATCGTGAGATAAGACTTAGGGACTATATGGTCCTGGATTCGAATCTCACAATGGGGTTTTCTCATTATTATCAGTTTCCTCCCGAATTGGTGACTTTGTGGTGGAATATGATCGCGTAGTAACACTGGTGGCACGATGATACTCCAGTGGTCCGTGAGTGATTCCAATTGGCCGTTCAAAAAAAAAGCACACTTAATTCAATTCGTAGCTGACGGGTTATAAATTCTAGACTTAACCTTTAAATAATTGGAATTAATTTGATAATAATTGTTTAAAACCAGAAAACTGTTCTTAGAAGCTCCAAATCACATCTCAAATTTATCCTTCCTTTTTGTTACAAGACCCATCACTATAAACGCTATCCTTTTTGTTCAAGCTTGCTAGATTCTAGGTGCAACACAAATCATTTGACATATGTTTTGTATGCTATGCAAACACTTGATTACCGGTTAGCATTTATGCCCTTAATCACATATAAAAACAAAACAGTGTCAAGTTTTTTGTTTATTTTTTGAATTGTGGCATGTATAGTAGTAACTTTATTAGTGTTATATTTACTATTTCGCTTACGTTTCCATTTAAAGTAAATTTGTTTAAAACCGGTGTGTTTTCGCCGCGAAACGTGATGGGCCATTTCTATTACTCCCCCGTCCCAATTTAGATGTCATGGGCCCATAAACACACATATTAAGAAAATCTTTGTTTGTATGTTATAAAATATTTCAAATCTTTGATTGTGTTTTGTCTTTTATAGGTAAAACTGGAAATTGCTTAGAAATAGACATTTAATTTTAGACAACAAAAAGTGCAAAAAAAATGAACATTAATGAGACGGCAGAAAGTATAGGATACAAAGTATCCTTAACTTACAAAGTGTAAGAAGCCACCACAGTTTGACATGTGTACACCCTAGTTAACTCTAACTAACCCAATCCTGGTTGATTTAAAAGGGGTAAAAGATAATCTTCCTTCAAATCGTTCATTAACAACCACCACCACCACCATCACCACCGCCTGACCCAACCGTCGGACCAAAGCCTCGCAGCTCCCTCTCTCCTTTAAACTCTGACGCCTTCAAAACCTTTCACGTTGTTCGACTTCAACCCGACCTCAATCATGGCTCAGATCTAGTCACTTCCCTCTACTTTCGGAGAAGACAACCAAGCCAACATCTTTGTATCTCTGGCTAATCACAAAACAAAGGAAAAAGAAGAAAGAAAGAAGAAAAACAACAAATCCATAAATACCTTACATCAATTGTGTGTGAATATAGTTGTTTGTTTGTTGGAGGAAAACAGAGCAAAATAGGGGAAAAAGTGAGGAAATGTGAGTTTTATTTATACTAAACGCGTTTTACAAAACCAAGTGCGTTTTACAAAAAACAAGTGCGTTTTATAAAAACCAAATGCGTTTTACAAAAACCAAATGCGTTTTACAAAAACCAAGTGCGTTTTATAAAAACCAAGTGCGTTTTTGTAAAAACCAGTTTAAATTGTGTTTAAAAAACCAAATGCGTTTTATAAAAAAACCAAGTGCGTTTTATGATTTTCTGTTTAACAGTTTATGATCTTCATCGTCTGAAACTTTTTTGAAAGCCATTTTTTTCTTTAATTCTTCTTCTATTATCAACATCATTCGTTTCTGTGAATAATACATGCGATGATAGTGATTTTTGAATATGATTCAACTAATTTTATCAATTGAATTATCATACTCTATTTTTTTCTATTTCTGCAAAAACGTTTTGATTTTTTTTTGTAATCGAATGTTTTTGATTGTTTAATCATTCTGAACGTTTAATCGAGTTGAAAACGATGAAAAATCAGGTTCAATCTTTGAAAATTTTTGCATTGATTATGTCTGTTGTTATGATTTCATAGAAATTTAAACGCGTTTTTCCTAATTTACCCTTGGTTAGATTAACCCAAATATGATTAGGATTGTTAATTACCATCTTGCCACCGCCTAAATCTAATGGCTGAGAATGCTTCTTACACTTTGTATGTTAAGAAACTTTGTACGTTATCTCTTTCCAATGAGACGGATGGAGTATATTATAAACCGTAATTAAAAAAAATTAAAAAGCTTGGAACAGTCCGAACAGAAATAATAACAGAAAACAAGAAGCAACTAGAGCTCACTAACCAACCAACCATCAATGGCTACCTGTTCACTCATCTTCTCAACTACACCTTCTTCTCAAACTCTCCATCTCTCTTCCAACACCAACCCCACAACACTTTCTCTCTCTAAAACCTTCTCTCTCTACACTCACCGTCACACCTCTTCCATTAATATCTCTTCTTCTTCACACTCCACCTACTCTCCGGTACCGGAACTTCACCGGACCTCCTCCTCCTCCCCCTTAACCAAACTCTTAGACTCGTGCTTTATATTTTGCACTTCTGTTGCACTCTCTGTGTCTGTGTTTGTAACTGATGTTGACCCAGTTGCTGCTTTTGTTGTTTCTACGCCTAGGAAGCTGCAGACAGATGAACTAGCTACTGTTCGTTTGTTTCAGGATAATACTCCTTCTGTTGTCTACATTACTAATCTAGCTTCCAAGTAAGTTGAATTCTTCATCAGTTGATTGGATGTTTGTTTTATGGTGGTAGTTAGTGGCGGGTTGACCCGTTAACCTGCTGTTTAAGTATGTTGTGACTTGTGATGTTACCTGTAATGTTGTTATAGGATGTTTGTTTTGTGGTAGTAGCTGTGGCTGCAATTTTTGACACGACCCGAACCCGACACACAAAAAAAAAAGTAGTTTTTTTTAGACTAACACAATCCATTTTAGAAAACGGGTCGGGTTTGGGTTGGGCAGGGTTAAAAACTGATCGGGTTTGGGTTGACCCGTTAATCCGTTTAACCATTTAGGAAAAAAAGCCTTTTTTTTGTTTCCATTTTACGTGATTAGCCGTAATAACATTAGTTTTGGCACACTATATTATTTACTTGTCACACTCATACTCGCTGTTAAACATGTTATCGATAAACCGCTTAAAACCCAACAACTCACTTAGAAATAGTCAATATTATGACTCTTTTCAAAATACGGGTTAAACGGGTCGTGTTCGGGTTGACCAGAATTTATGTGTGTGCGGGTTAGGGTTGAAATATTTGACACGGGTAATAAAATTGGTTATCTTCCTGGATCGAATGGAATCAACTGGAATGGTGATATTATTATTATTATTATTCATTTTTCTAAGAGGGTATTGTGCGGTTTAGGCAGGACGCGTTTACTCTGGATGTGTTTGAAGTGCCTCAAGGTTCTGGATCAGGCTTTGTTTGGGATGATAAAGGCCATGTTGTCACAAATTATCATGTTATCAGAGGCGCATCCGATCTTAGGTTGGCTGCATTTCGTATTATCCTCATTTATTTCAATAAAACGAGTTTTGCCTTCTACGGTTGAGCTGGTATATGTTTGTTCAGGGTAACTCTTGCTGACCAGACCACTTATGATGCAAAAGTTGTTGGCTTTGATCAAGATAAAGACGTTGCAGTGTTGCGTATTGATGCGCCAAAAGATAAATTGAGACCCATACCAGTTGGCATGTCGGCTGACTTGCTTGTTGGTCAGAAAGTGTTTGCTATCGGAAATCCAGTGAGTGTAGTAGATATGCTTATTCATTACATATACGCTTTTATGTTGTACATTATTGGCGTGTCGTTGATGAATTAATATGACGCGGTTGGCTTCCCTTGTGCAGTTTGGGCTTGATCACACACTTACTACTGGTGTTATCAGGTATCAAACTGGTGCGCCACAAGCTCGCCTTTACACATCAAACTCTTGGTGTCGGCTGAGATCAATAGAGAATATGCATAGATTTAGATGTCTGTTTTCATTTTTTGCAGTGGGCTAAGGAGAGAAATAAGCTCTGCAGCAACGGGGCGTCCAATCCAAGATGTCATCCAGACAGACGCTGCAATCAACCCTGGTAATAGTGGCGGCCCACTTCTTGATAGCTCGGGAAACCTTATTGGTATAAATACAGCCATTTACTCCCCATCTGGCGCATCCTCTGGTGTTGGTTTTTCCATTCCAGTCGACACAGTGAGTTGTACCACCATACCTTTAAAACGTGTCAATTTAGGTTGCGTTACTGATTCTATATTCAAAGTTTTCACATTAGTTATTTGGAATTTTATTTTATTGTTTTTTAAATTTTGAAACTACGAGACGATGGAGACATTTTTTTTCTTTTTTTTTCCAGGTAAGTGGAATTGTTGATCAACTGGTACGATTTGGGAAAGTGACGCGACCAGTTTTAGGAATCAAATTTGCACCTGATCAGTCAACCGAACAACTAGGAGTCAGCGGAGTCCTAGTCTTGGATGCTCCCCCAGACGGTCCAGCAGGAAAAGCAGTAATCTTCGTTTTTTGTCACCGTCCTTTTTTCCCAACTGAATTTGTACATTATGGTATTCACTTTTCACTTCCTTGTGAACTTGAGTAATCTTAATATGTAGGGTATGCTATCAACAAAACGCGATGCCTACGGCAGACTGATATTGGGTGATATCATAACATCTGTCAATGGCAAAAAGGTTGCTAATGGAAGTGACTTATACAGAATACTTGACCAATGCAAAGTGGGTGAAACAGTAAGTTCACATTTTAACTCTCAAATCTAGATAGAATGGATTTAATAATATGACGATAACTTTCGATACACAAGAAAAATACTTGCTTAAAGGAATAGATATGGTCTACTTTCAGGTCACTGTAGAGGTGTTGCGTGGTGACCGTGTAGAGAAGATACCTGTCGTGCTTGAACCAAAGCCGGATGAAACATGAGCCTTTGGAACAAGGTTAGTTGTGAAGTTATTCTATACGTTACAAATAAATGTATGCCGTTAAATGTTAATCCATTATTATTGAACTCGCGTATTAGACTATTAGTACAATGTAAAATGAATTCATGATAATATGGCATGTTTCAAAATTGTTGATGTTTAGATGAATTGATGTAATCTTAAGCTTTGAATTGTGATCTTATGTCCCTTTTATGATGGGGTCATGAAAAGGAACAAATAAAGCTAGTGTTAACAAGTTTGGTGGTGCTCACAGCAACATTAGCTAAATCTGCTTTAGGGGTGACATGAATTCCCATTGCCCTAAAATGATGTTTTTAAACTTGATGTCATTGTTGTTTTGTTCCAAGTGGCAATAGGAACGAGCCGCGGTTGAATTGGATGTCATATTAAGATTAGTATCGTCATCCAGATGTTGGATTGGAGCAATGGATGGTGTCTGCAAAAACCTAAATAAACTAGGTAGATAATGTAAATAGGATATTCACGAGGAACATGTGGTTAATATTATATGTTTTATTTGATTATGAAAATTAAAAGCCAAAAATTTGATTGGAAATTGATGAATTAAACTATTCATACCTCTTAATGGTTCAGCACTTAATCAACCAAACGACCTCTAAACTAACTAATCGACAACTAAATTAAGAAAAACACGAAGCACACTGAAAGCAAAAATGTTTGGAAACGGTTATGAAGATGAGAAGTGGAGCAAGCGATCACTTTCGATTTCATGTTTAGTTACTTATGAATTGCAAGATAATCTAAATAATAATGTTTAACCAGCTACATAGGCATAACCTAAATTAATCATACTACTAACCTAAAAAACTATCTACTTATTGACATAGTCTATGTATTTACACATCAACCGTCTGATCCTTAACTAAACTAAGGGGGTGTTTGGGATTGATTATTCAAAATAGATTATGCGTTTTGTAAAAACAGGGGTGAAACTGCTTATAGATTATTGCGTTTTGGTAGCCTAAAAAACTGATTATCTGCGTTTCAAAATGCAATCCAAACACTAAAAACTAATTATATGCGTTTTCTAAACGCAATAATCTAAAAATCAGATTCAAAACGCAATCCCAAACACCCTCTAACTTGGGTAACTGTTTACGTTCAGATGGTGTACTAATGTACTATAAACCGTTTATCGAATCGACACATGAACTAATAACGCCAAAACTTATACAAATCACATGCCTATCATTAACACACCGGTTTAAATGTTTAAATGATCCATCCATTAAAACTCTCCTCTTCTTCTGGGCCTGTCCATTTAGCCCAATCGATGGGCATATGTGTCCTGCCCAACCAAAGTAGACTCCTCTTAATTCCTCAAGGCTCACCGGTTCAATTCGTTGTGGGCCTGTTCAAGTGTTCATAATCAGTTTCTATTAATTAAAAACTATTGCCCCGCCATCTTAATTAGCCCACACAAATTAATATAAAAACAAATAAGTATTGTAAAAGTTATAGCAATATCGGTACATTTATCAAATAAATAATACACAATAAAGTGTATATAAAGTGTACCGATCAAACAACACATTTATCACATATATCATAGGGCTTGTAGCTTAGGCGCCTAGAGGTATCAAAGTGTGCACGTAATGGTGTCTCGCTTCGTGAGGTTGAGGGTTGAGTCCCATAGTGAAAATTTTATGTAGATAGGAGTGGGTTAAATGGATGTATGTGTTTATTGTTCTAAAAAAATTGCTACATACTCAATTAGAAATTAATATATGGTTGGAAAAAGAGGGACTAAATAGACAATTAAATGCAGGCCTTAAAAAGGTTTAAATATTGAAATAAAAATAAATCTCAACTACAAAGTATAAGAAGGTAACTAGCAATGAAATTTGGGTCGCAAAAATAAATTAAATAAAAAAGTTTAGAGTTTTTTTTTAACGACCAATGAAAGCCTGATCATTCAAGTAAACTCAATGGCAAAAGGTCACCAATGTCTGCAAACATAGAAGATGTTGGTGACCCAGTCTGTCACCATCCTAGAAGAAACCTACCGCCTAACGGCCCACTATAGTAAAACATCTGACTCAACACATAATATTTTTTGTTACAGACTAGAGAGTGAACGAGACTCCAACCCCATGACCTCCACTTTAAAAGGTCATGGGACTGCCAATACACCACAACGTCATTGGCCAAAATATTAGAATTAATTAGAGTTAAGTAGGCAAATAGTGTTAGATCCCAAATATGTTGCGAATGCATAACGACTATTTGTGTAATCAACTTAAAAGGTAAACTTGCTATTTTGTTAAATTTAGTAACAAAATGATCAATTTTTTTTTGAACGGCCAACAAACATTTCTGTCTGACTATCCAGGGGAGTCCCCACGCTATGGACAGACCCCCACGACCAACCCAATGGAGGGCACATACGTACCTCGGGCGGTTGACGTAGTCAGGCCCGCCCATGCAGTTCCTGAAACCGGGGAAAACTCAACCCCTCACCCGCTCGTAGGCACGATGGTGAAGGATTGGTAAAACCCGGGCGAGGTCAGGACTCAAACTCATGACCATAGGCCAGGAGTCATCCATCATTTCTCATTATGTTCTTCGTGGGAATCGAACCTGGAACGTCCAAAGAGATCCCCGGTCCATTCACCAACTGAGCTACCCGTGAAGGACCAACAAAATGACCACTACATATACAAAAACAAAGTTATTTTCAAAGTTAGTCCTCAAACCTATTATTTATGTCAAACAATAGGAAGATTATGCAATTAACGCTACTATTCATATTTTCTAATCGGGTTGACTCGAACACGACATTAAATTTAGTGTGCCCGGTACAACACGACACAAATAAATATACAGGTTGTATTTAGGGTAAATATGTCAACTCGAAACGCAAATAGTGACATGACTAAAACCTCTACGGTTATGACAATTGTGGACTTGTGGTCCGAGGTGCTTGTATTTGCTCAATTTCAGTTGGTCATGGTGGTCAATAGTGGTGGTTCATGGTGGGTGGGGGGGGGGGGGGGGGGCGATTGGGTTGGTGGTTGTTTAGCTAATGGTTACGAGATGGTATGATTTGTGTGGTTGTGAGTTGCTTTTTATGTTTAAATAAAATAATAGTAATAGTAACTAAATACTAAAAAAATGTAAGAGTGTAAGACAAATGATATCTCAAGACAAATTGAGCGTGAAATCGGTTGCATATAAAAAATATAGTTTAGATAAGACAAAGAAAGTTAATGACTTAGAAGTCAACAAGATTTAAAGGTTTAAAATATTATTATTAAACGGGTTTAAGGATTAAAGCATTATAATATGTATGTTAAAAACAATTGTATGTTTGAGAACGACACTTATAATCTTCACTTACAACTATGAAAGCGCGCCCGGTAGCCAATACTGGTTGCAAAAGAACGTCCTCCTGTACTCAGCGGCGGATCTCGAAATGAATTTCAGTAGTAACGTTTTTCATTTTTTTCATTTTAGTAGCGACGTTTTCCAAATTTCGTAAAAAAAAAACAAATTTTCCACTACGCGCGCAAAGTTGAGCAGCAACGAACGCGGCACCTAGTTGTTACTTATTAACTAGGTCCGCCCCTGCCTGTACTTCCAGACATGTTGAGCTCCACATATTCTTGTACAGTCAAAAGGGGATCGATTTCGTAAAAGATTGGATCAATAAATGTAAATTTACTGAAAAAATCTTTGTGAGATCGTCAATATTGTACCGAGGGCGATAGAATATGATTCCTTTTTCTTTTTTTATTTTGAATGATTCTTTTCAGAATCATATCTGGTTTTTTCACAAATTGAACTAAATAGAGTTCAAACTCCATGCAAAAGTAACTGAACTCTTTTGTGATCCGACTGTAAGATAGAGGCAAATTTTATTTTGTAGGTCGGATCTATATTTTAATTTTTACTACCATTTATTGTATTGTATGTTTGTATTCACAACAAAAAGGGAGCATTATGTTTGTATATTTACGAACATACAATGCATACGAGTGAAAAACAAACATCATAAAAAATGTGGCAACTAATCTCTATATCTTTACTTTATGGTTTATTACTATCTCTGATAAAGTTTAAGACCTCCTCTGACATTTTAGTCTCATTCCCCCAATCCCCCTTAAACATAGAATGTTCATCTATATAGTATAAATTTTATTATAATTGATTATTTTTGTTTAAACCTATATTTGTATACAAACATTACTAGTCCGTAAAAAACACTTCTCAAACTCCAACAATCAACAAACACATATTAATTCTTGTAAAATGGAGTTTCTCCAATGGAAAACCTAAATGACAACCATGTCATCATCACCTGACTAAGTTGCCATCTCATAGCAACAACCACACTCATAACCACCCGTCCTCATGAAATTTTGTCCGACCTAATCCTAATACACTGGTAGGGCACCTAAAAATGCTGAATTACGCTACATTAGTTCAAAAACACTCTAAACCCCGTCCATTGTGGATGCTCTAACCATAATAAAGTGTAGAGGGGGGGGGGGGGGGGGGGGGTTGCAAGCATAAATTTTTTCAGCTTCACTGATTTACACAAAACCTGTACTGCCACATCACTTTACCGATTTACCTCACTGAAACAGTTTTGTGGAGGCAGAACTCTACTGATTCACTTCACTGAAATCTTTGTTTTAGTTTTTTTTTTAATTACCGTTTAACTAAAAAATAACGGTTTCATTAAAATAATAAAAAAGAAACATCAATTAAAAAACATGCAAACACCAAAAATCTACTCGTAGCCTTCATCATCGTCGTCGCCTTCCACCCAATAACGATTCCAATCGTATTTGTGGAAAAGGAAGACACATGATAGTCGCCGCCTTCTGATGACTTCCGTCTCTTGTCGGAATGACTATCAGACTATTCTTCACCCATCAACGCTTGTTTTTTCCATCTGTCGTGATCTTTGACAATCTCCCATGCCGCTTGATGATTTAAACCAAAAGGATGAGTTTTTCTGTAAACTTTCATCGCAGTTTGCATCACATTAAGATCACTACATCTACTCCCTCGTAGGCGGTCCTATTTTCAAGCAAGTAAAAATATATTTTAGTAAAATTTATATAATAAAATAAAACTATACGTTAACTATATCATAATCGTTACCGCTTATTGATGAAGGCCATTGAACGCATTCATTTGTGAGTTCATGACGGTCCATTTTGAAGTAATTTGATCAATTGTTCGGGTGGATCCTCCCAACAATTATGCGTAATGTTTTTGGACCGCCATCCAAAAACTTCCCCTGCTTCTTTGATTACTCTTCTCCCTGTTCTCCGACACAGAGCACCAAGCTTTTGCCAAAGCAACATCTTGTGCCATTGTCCACTTCACAGCTTTTGATCGCTTCCCAAATCTCTTTTCCCCCGTGGATCAACTTTTGCAACTTCATCCTCTACAACAAGCATCTCCTCCACTTCTTCGTCCAATTCTTCATCTTCATGTCCCATGAATTGTGTCTCTAGCATAGTTTCTTCCTTCTCCTCGTCGTCATGGTCTCGTTGGTGGAGGTCTCGCTCTGTATCATCATTTGTTTGACGACGGTTTGGATTCCTCATTGCAAACACGTCAAAGTCCTCTAGTTGTTGTGGTGTTAATTGAGGTGGCGTAAAATAATGTGCAAAATAATTGGGTTGGCTTTAGGGTTGTTGGTATTGTGGGAATTGTTAGAATTGTTGGTATTGTGGGTAAAACGGTTGTGGTGGGGGTTGACTTTGTGGAAAATTTATCACGGGCCTATGGGCTTCAACCGTACTCGAGCTCAAACCCAAACCCGAACCTCTACCTCGACTACTGGAACCCCCGACTTTAGATTTCGAGGATCCCCTCCCACCCTTTGATTTCCTTGGATCCATTTGTCTGTGTTTGAAAGTAGTTTAGTTAATCTAGTTGTTTGTTTGTGTTTTTTTTATCTTAAACCGTAGACATGTTTTTTATATAAACCATTTGAAAACCGGTCACAAAATATGACCGTTTCAATTAACATAAATTTTAAACGGTCAAATTTTGGAATTAAAAACATATAAAATATGACTGTTGCATTGAATTCAATGCTTACCATCCCGTTAGATAGAACTAGAAAAAGGCCCACGAGACCCCTAACAACATTATCGGCAGCGATGTTACCGTGCTGATAGTAAAATACGTATAACCAAATCTGGTGGTGCCCCGTCTCCCTAATAGGGTCGCTTACTTTTAAAAATATCTAATGCATACAACTATGAAGATTATTTAATACATTTTTAAAATTAATTATTATAAATTTCACATGCATCAAGAAAATCATATAAAGGATCCATACCATTAAGTCACCACTACCCATCGCACATGGAACAATCTTTATTGTGATTCAGTTGGCTCACCCACAGCCCACAGGACTTGCTGCCCGAACCACAGCTTCCCCTAATTGGAATATATGGATCCAGCCCGTGTAGCCATGACGCCCACCATCAACCACTAAATAACCGATTTACATGATAAAACAATCATAAATTATTTAAGAACTAAAATATATTTATATAAGTTTCAAATGATGATGACAAAAGATTTAAAAACCGTGCCAAATAGCACCAATTGCACACCATCGTCAGCAACAATCAACACTGAAGTTGCGGCGTGTCAATGCGAAGAAACTAGACCAAAACATAAAACATGGAAAAGAATAACTAAGTCGATCTATGACTCGCGCGTTGCGACGAACCTGTCAAACGAGGAAAAAAGTAAAAACGTTGAACTACACACACGTTGCTCCGTGTTAAATCGCCAAATTTAGAAGGTAACGTAAAGCTAAAAATTTGCAAAAAATGAAAAGTACAGGAGACCATTGTTAAAAGTAAAAAAG
Organism: Ambrosia artemisiifolia; assembly: GCA_032199755.1. Taxonomy (NCBI): domain Eukaryota; kingdom Viridiplantae; phylum Streptophyta; class Magnoliopsida; order Asterales; family Asteraceae; genus Ambrosia; species Ambrosia artemisiifolia. The sequence continues at coordinate 34,696,650 of CM063529.1, forward strand.
TTGTGAGATTAAATTGCAAAAAGAAAAAAAAAAGTTTTGGGTTAAAAGTAAAAAATCATTTAAGAAAAACACTCTAAGCAAGAGGTACAACACCTCTATGCAAAAACAAAAAAAAAATAATATATTAATGCTATGTAAATACAAAATGGTAATGAAAGGCTATAAATTTTAGAAAATTAGGGGGGAAGTACGCAAATTAGGGATGAAGAAACCTTAATTGGTAATCCTATACTCATATCTGGTTAAAAAACTACGTCTTATACCTAGCCAAATGTTGGAAATCACTGTATCAATTTTAGTTTTATAAAATCCAATTTTAAGTAACTATTAATAATCTCGTATTAATTCAGAGGTGAAAGCATGTAAAAAAATTGGATTCTACATGTTAGTGATCCAAGTACATTCGTTTAAACAATTAATAAATAATCCAACCATAGGGGGTTTAAGGATTATACCTTTGACAAAAACCGAAGATAAAACACCTTGAATAAATGAATGTCTCACTACACGATCCCGAAACACACCCAAATCTATAATCAACTCTTGAATGAACCAACAATGACACGGTGCAGCTGCAGGGACTACCAACGTAGCTTGTGGCGGTCAGTAGCGTCACGTTAAGGCCGACCCAAACCCATCGGTTGTGGTGGTAGAGCAACTAGTGGCAAGCGGAGTTGTCCGATGGCGGGTGGGCAACGATGGTGGGTTGGTGATGGTGTCAGGTTTTTTTTTTAAGTTTTCTACACACCTAGGGTTTTATGATTAAAAATGTTTAAATAGTTAAACTATTTACACACGATCTAATCTTTAGTGTTTTAACTTGTAGAACAAGGAATGGAGTACCTAACCTTTAATTATCCAATGCCTCTTGTACTTCCTTTTTGTAATTAACTTCTTAATTATTAATTTACACTTGATAGGTATATTTATCAGATAAATAATTATAGTCCACCAATCGATTTTTATTATTCTATAAATACAAATAATCAAATAGAATCAAATCAACGAGCTCTCAACCCCGTCAATTGTTTCTTCAAACAATTAATTCGTAGTTATTTCTCAGATAACTATTCTTTAAATATTTCACATAACATTAATCCCGCAATCTAATATTATTGTTTGTTCGTTGTTTAAAGTGTAACTCTTTGGATCATACCTCGATAGTAACGTTAATTAAGTTGATGGTCGACGTCCAATATCCAACACCAAATACTCGTCGAATAAATATCAGGTATGAGGTATACCCGTTAGTTTCTTAAAAGATATCCGTTGGGATTTTCAGATACATTTTTTCTTATCATTCTAGTTTTTATATAATTCCATTCACTTAATAACTAATTCAATTGAAAATGATAAATTTCATATATATTATTATCACTATAAAAGTTAAAATATTCAAAATTTGTAAATATCGATCAAAACTATATAAATTTCAAAAGATAATTTCAATTTTATAACATACAAATATAAATAATATCATCAAGATATACATATTAGAAAAATTATTTTTCATGTAATTAAATTATTTGTATGAAGCCTTACAAACAAGAGTTAGGAAAAAAAAGCAAATAAAAGCTTTATGTTTTAGGGGATATGTTTCAGGTATATGGTTCAGATAAACGGGTATTAAGTTTCTGGTTGGGTATCACTTAATCACATACCCGCAATTTTTTTTCTAATATCAAGCCCATCAGGTTTTGGGGACATCTGTCGAACTCGGGTTTTTTTTCCATCCCTACACAAGATCTTCATTGCAAGATCATTGCATATTTTGCGACCGAATGTACAGTCTCAAAAATAATGGTAAAATGTAACGTGTTACCAATTATGTTGTGAAACTTAGCAAAAAGATTAAAAAAAAAAACTTTGGACATACAATTTTTGTCGCAAATCTGTATCATAAATATTTTGATGGCGGTTTGTCTGTCCCAAAACTTTTTATGTTGTAGTGACTTGATTAGGTAAACTCTAGCATTAAGTTGTGGTTGTGAATAATGATCACTTTAATAATCACTATCACGGTGGATTGACACCGGACAAATGGGTGGTAGTGGATAAAGCATCCAAGCGTTGTGGTACACGAAAATGATGCATGGTTTTCACCTTTGCTTGGAAATATAACTATGAACCTTCGGACGAGTTTCTTAAGCAAAACATATTTAGTGAATTGTGGGGCCATCAACTATCAATATCAGAAGTAATTTCTACTAAGCAAGCTTTCACTTTAATATATATTGTTACAAACTTAAACATGATACCAGACAACTCATATTACTTTATTAATCAAAAGAATCAAAACACTTTACAAACAATCAAACCCTCTCAACAGATCTAATCAAATCTCTCATAAACTGGACTCACTCAACAATCTCTCAATACCAATCAAACAGACTTACAAAGAGAATACCTAAACCAAATACAAGATGTATATGGTTATACAACAGAAACCCTAATCTGCTTTAGACGAGAGAGAGATAACAATAATATGAGAACGATAAGTGAGCTAACCCTAGCTCAGAGAATCAATAATCTATTTATAAGGGCTTTGGAACATTCCAGAGAGAAAGCACAAAACAACCATTCTGGATCGTTGGATATGATCACACGGATTGTGATCTAACGGCTTATAAAGACTTGCAAGATGAACTGGTTCAACCATAAGATGAACTTAATAAGTATCACTTGTGGGCCGAAGGCCAACACAATCTTCTGATCTTCTGAAGCCCAACTTCTGTCTGCTATCTACCAGCCCACAATGACTATCTACCAGCCCACACTGACTCCAGATGCTTAGCCCACGATCAATATCCATGCAATTCACAATGCATACCTTTCACTCAATAACAAACACATTTATAAGTAGTATACAATAATCTTTAAACAAAAGCCTAAAAGAGTTGGAAAGAATTACCTGATCAATATTTCAACACCCCCCCTCAACTCTTTTATGTCAATGGATCAAACAATAAGAAACTTTTTTCAGGTGTTACCCAAATGGGTCATACAAACAAAGATGTTTACACATTTCTTCATGTGCAGTAGCAAACAAGCCTTTTGTAAACAAGTCTGCAATTTGATCCTTTGTATCAATAGTAACAGTTTTAACAACACCTTTTACAATCTGATCTCTAAGAAAATAGAGATCTAGTTCAAAGTGCTTAGTTTTGTCATAAAATACCGGATTAGCAGCTATTGAAATAGCTGCATTGTTATCACAGTGTATTTCCACAGGTGTTTTAACCCATACATTCAACTCTTCAAGTAAATTTTTAAGCCACATTACTTCACAAGCAACAGAACACATAGCACGATATTCAGCCTCTGCTGATGACCTTGAAACTGTTGACTGTTTTTTGCTTTTCCATGAGACTAAATTGTCTCCCAGGAAAACACAAAACCCAGTAACAGATTTCCTGGTTTTGGTACACTTTCCCCAATCAGAGTCTGAAAAAGCTTTCAGATCAAACTGATCATTTTTCCTAAACTCAATTCCTCTTCCTGGGGATAGTTTCAAGTACCTCAACAGTTTAAAAGCTATTTTGACATGACCATTTAAAGGACAGTGCATGAACTGACTCAAGTAATGTACAGCATACGAAATATCAGGTCTTGTATGAGCAAGATAAATTAGTTTCCCAACTAACTGCTGATAAGCAGTAATATTTTCAACTTGTTTAGACTCATTTTCAGAAAATGAAGTTAACACATGATTTTGTTCAATAGGAACATTTACAGGTTTACACCCTAACATTCCATATTCTGACAATAAATCTGTGCAATACTTCCTTTGAGTTAAAACAAGATTATCTTTGTTTCTAATAACTTCAATTCCTAAAAAATATTGAAGTTTTCCTAAATCTTTTATCATGAATTTAGACTTAAGACTCAACTTAAGTTTCTCAATTTCATCAATAGAATTACCAGTAACAACAATGTCATCCACATACACTAAAAGAACAATAAACACAGAATTAGAATTCTTGAAAAACATAGAATGATCACATTTGCTTCTTTGAAAACCAAATTCAAATAAAACATTCACAAGTTTTTCATTCCACATTCTAGGTGCCTGTTTTAGGCCATACAGTGATTTTTTTAACCTACAAACTTTATTGTCTTCATTGTTACAATAACCCTCAGGAAGTTTCATGTAAACTTCCTCATTTAAATCTCCATACAAAAAAGCATTGTTTATATCTAACTGATACAATTCCCAATTATTATAAACTGCTAAAGAGATAACACACCTTACAGTAACAATTTTGACCACAGGAGCAAATGTCTCATCAAAATCAATCCCTTCCTTTTGACTATAACCTTTAGCTACTAACCTAGCCTTAAATCTTTCTATTTCACCATTAGACTTATACTTAATTTTATAAATCCATTTACACCCTACAATATTTTTATTTTTGGGTGTATCTACAATTGTCCATGTGTCATTTCTATTTAAGGCTTCAAGTTCATTATTCATAGCCTGAACCCATTCAGGACTTTTTGAAGCCTCAAAATAGTTTCTAGGTTCATAACTTTTGGACAATGTAGAGGCAAAACACTTTGATTCAACAGGTAAGTTAGCAAAATTAACAGATTTTTCAATGCCATATTTGACCTTTCCTTCAACAACATATTCATTAAACCTTGAAGGAAAAACAACACTCCTAGCAGACTTTCTAACACTACTGACACCAACAGACTCAGAAGTATCACCCTCAGAGCTGTTTTGGTTATCATGTGTAGTAGTCACATGATCTGCCTTATCAGAGTCACTAACACCTTTGTTTGACTGCTGAGTTCCAGCCAAGTCATCAACAAAGGTCTGACTTTCTGATTGCTGATGTCCATGTGTTCCTACATCTAACCTACCTTGCCCCTTTCCATCATCATTGGGCTCATTTACTTCAAAAACATTTTGAGAGTCTGTGTTTTCATAGTTGTCAAAAAAATTTAAGCTGTTTATTTGTTTTTCAGAACTTGAATCAAAGCTATCAAAAATATTTTGTTCTTTAAAAGGAAAACAATTTTCAAAAAATTTAACATCCCTAGAATAACCAATAGTTTTACTATCTAGGCTAAACACTTTGTATCCCTTTTTTTCATTTGAATATCCTATAAGAACACATTTTTCAGCTTTGCTATTAAATTTATCAGAATCATTTAAAATTGTACAGAAACACAGACAACCAAACATTTTTAAATGTTCAAGAAAGGGTTCAAAACCATATAACAACTCATAAGGGGTCTTTCCTTTAAGCACACCAGAAGGAGTCCTATTAATCAAATAGGCAGCAGTCAAAACACATTCAGTCCAAAACCTAATAGGAATATTACTCTGAAACAACAGAGCTCTAGCAACATTTAAAAGATGCCTATGCTTCCTTTCAACAATTCCATTTTGTTGAGGAGTATAGGCACAAGTTGTTTGATGTATTATTCCCTTTTCCTTACAAAACCTTGACATTTGATTATTAACAAATTCAAGACCATTATCACTTCTAAAGCACTTAATATGTTTACCAAATTGAGTTTGAATAATATTAAAAAAATCTTTAATATGTTCAAACACATCAGTTTTTCCTTTTAGCAAACACACCCAAACAGCCCGGGAATAATCATCAACAATTGTGAGAAAATATCTAAAGCCATCTCTACTAACAACTTTATAAGGACCCCAAACATCCAAGTGAACAAGTTCACCAACTTGAGTTGATTTATGTTCACTTAAGGGAAAAGGTTCCCTATGTTGTTTGGCTCTATGACAAATTTCACAAGGTTGAGTTTTATCATGTTCTCCTAAGTTAAGTTTGGTTTTAAGAACATTTACAGCTTGTTCAGAAGGATGTCCTAATCTAGCATGCCAAATATCATACAGTTCAGTATTAAAACAGACCTTAGTATTCAAACATGCATTTCCACACATATACAATCCTTCAAACTGTCTACCAGTCACCAGGACCTTCTTGGTTAACCGGTCCTGTATGTAACAGGTACTTTCATCAAAACCAACATACAACTTATTATCCCTAGCAAGTTTATGTACTGAAATAAGATTAACCTTGTATTCAGGAACAACTAATACATCTTTTAAAACAACACCATTTGCTAAACAAACATTTCCTATTTTAGTTACCAAGGCTTTAGTGCCATTAGGATGATTAACATGTATATTTAAATCAGACACTTCAACATAATCAGTTAGTTCAACATCATTAGACACCATATGTTGACTAGCTCCTGAATCAACAATCCAGCCAAGTTTAATCTTATTCCCTACTTTACTTGCAAAACCAAATATTGGTTTACCACATATGTTAGCACAAAAGAAACTACCTGACACATTATAGCTCTGTGGATTTTCCTTAGACTTTTCATTTAGAAGACTCATCAATTTAGCCATTTGCTCAGTTGTCAAAGAAGGAATAGAAGCATTAGTATCAGTACTAACATTGTTACTATTACTATTATTTTTACCCTTCTTTGACTGATTACCCCTTGATCTCATCCAAGGGGGATAACCAATCAATTCAAAACACTTTTCAGCCAAGTGACCACTCTTATTGCAGTGTGTACATTTTAAAGTAGACTGACTAGTATTTTTATTACCAAACCTTTTATTAAACTCAGTAAACTGATCAGTTTTAGTTAAGAAACTAACAGTTTGAGTTTTCTTGTTAGCACCACTTGAATTTCTATGTGACTCTTCTCTAGAAACTACAGAATATGCCTCCTTTACAGATGGCAAAGTATCCCTAGTCAACAAGTTAGTTCTAACAGCTTGATAACTACTGTCTAAACCCATTAAAAACTGCATAAGTTTGATCATTTGGCTAAAATTGTTAAAGTCTTTTGAAGCATCACAGGTACATGGAGGTAATTGGAGTATTTGATCCAATTGCTTCCACATAACATTTAGTTTTTGATAATACTCAGAAACAGTAGTACCATCTTGACTAAAACAATTTATTTTTTGATATAAATCAAAAACCACAGAACCATCTATTTTATCATAAGTTTCTTTCAACTCTTTCCATACATCACTAGCAAGTTTAGAGAATACTTGACCTAAGTATAACTCTTCAGACATAGAGTTCAAAATCCATGTTAACACAATAGAATTACACCTATCCCATTGTCTAGCAAGAACAGGATCATCAACAGGTTTCTCACATTCTCCAGTTACAAATCCTAGTTTGTTTTTAACTTGCAAACCAAGAATCATTGCATTAGACCATACACTGTAGTTATCAGTTCCTTTTAATTTTATACTGACAATAGTTAAATTTGTTGAATCACTAGGATGGAGATAAAGAGGGTCTCCAGCATCTATTTTATTGACCAAAGTTATAGATGAGTCAACAATAGGCCCTTGACCCCCTCCACCTTGACCATCATTTTCATTAACCATTGTAAATCACACAAAAGAAACACAACAGCAGATCACACAAATCAGAACCACAGAGAAACACCACAACTAATCACACAAGAAACAACCAATCACAGAGAGACAAGAACCAACAGATAAAAAACAGATCAAAGACACTTTGGCGAAGCTGTACTGGTGTTCCAGATCACTGGTTCATCACTCAAGGTGCCAGCGCAGGTCCTAGTACAGGAGCCTCCTAATTAACTCTAGACCAACCCTAAATCTAAACAGGGATACAAACCCTGGCACAGACTCCTTAGGACAAACTCTATGAGAATCCAGGAAAGATCTTACCAAGACGTACCCAAGTTAGGGTATACCAGTCAACTCGTAATATTACAGCCTTCACTTAGGGCTGTAATATCAGAGAGCAAAAGAAAATATGCCTTCCAGATCAACACACAGATCTTGAGAGTAGATCTGATTCCCCAAATCCAGTGACACCTCCAAGAACTAATCACCAGACTTATGCAACCAACAAGAAGATGATCAATCACCTTCAAACAGATCAGATAAACCCTAGAATCAGCGGAAGTCAACAACCAAGACCAATCAACAAAGCCTAGAGCTCTGATACCATGTTACAAACTTAAACATGATACCAGACAACTCATATTACTTTATTAATCAAAAGAATCAAAACACTTTACAAACAATCAAACCCTCTCAACAGATCTAATCAAATCTCTCATAAACTGGACTCACTCAACAATCTCTCAATACCAATCAAACAGACTTACAAAGAGAATACCTAAACCAAATACAAGATGTATATGGTTATACAACAGAAACCCTAATCTGCTTTAGACGAGAGAGAGATAACAATAATATGAGAACGATAAGTGAGCTAACCCTAGCTCAGAGAATCAATAATCTATTTATAAGGGCTTTGGAACATTCCAGAGAGAAAGCACAAAACAACCATTCTGGATCGTTGGATATGATCACACGGATTGTGATCTAACGGCTTATAAAGACTTGCAAGATGAACTGGTTCAACCATAAGATGAACTTAATAAGTATCACTTGTGGGCCGAAGGCCAACACAATCTTCTGATCTTCTGAAGCCCAACTTCTGTCTGCTATCTACCAGCCCACAATGACTATCTACCAGCCCACACTGACTCCAGATGCTTAGCCCACGATCAATATCCATGCAATTCACAATGCATACCTTTCACTCAATAACAAACACATTTATAAGTAGTATACAATAATCTTTAAACAAAAGCCTAAAAGAGTTGGAAAGAATTACCTGATCAATATTTCAACATATATCATATATGTACACACATACAATAGGTTAAAACCCGTATATTACATGAGTTAACTAAAGTAAATATTGAATAAGTTATTATTTTTTTTTTAGTTTACCTTCTTAGTTTAAGAAATAGAAATGCGAATTGGTGAAATTAGACCTGTAAATGAACCGAACGTTCATGAACTGTCTGTGAACTTGTTCGGTAGACAGTTCATTATGTGCGTTTATTAAATAAAAGAACAAACACAAAAAAATGTTGGTTCGTTTAATTAAATGAACGAACATGAACAAATGTTGTGTTTGTTCATTTATGTTCATGAACGTTTGTTTATTATGTTTGTTTATTTATATTCATTTATGTTCGTTTATTTATTTATTTATGTTTGTTCGTTTAAATGTTAATTAATACATAAATAGTTGTATTTATACACACACATATGTGTGTTTGTGTTTGTTCAGTTACATTCGTTTGTGTTTATTCAGTTATGTTCATTTAAGTGTTTTTTTTGTATGTTCATGAACTGTTCGTTTAGGCTTTAAACGAACACGAACATACCATTTTTCTTAATGAATGAACACGAACAAAAAAATGTGTTCGATTATATGTTTGTGTTCGTATTCAGTTAAAGTTAAATGAACAAACACGAACATGCCTTTATTCATGTTCGTTCAGTTCTTTTGCAGGCCTAGATGAAACAAGAGAAACTAAAGATAAAAAAGGGGTTTGCATCAATGTGCCACGAAACGTGACTAGTTACTTTTCATATAATATCAAGATTTGATCTAGTGATCCAATTTAAGTATGATATTTTGTCATAATTTGGAACTTAATAAGATGTCACGTGATAAAATACCAACATTAGATGATAAATAGACATATGATAGCGTTTGTGGCGTGCAAAATACTTCGTTTAGGGTGTTAATTGGTCCCCTTATATTAATAACTTGCTTTTAAGTCATACGTAGAGTGGTGGACCGTTGTGACTTATCATTTCCATATCGTAGGTATAGTGTATGATTTGCAATTGAGCGAGAACATGAATTTGAAATATTTTTTTTAACCTCTAATTTCCACAAAAATTACACCTTGTCCAGAATTTGATTTGAGTCTTCCTCAAAGCAACTTTGCCTATTACCATAGGCTACAACCCAAGTGACAATTTGAAATAATCTTATAATTTGATCCAAAAAATTGAAATATTTTTATATAACCCTCAAGTATCATGTGCACAATTTTGATTTGAAATATGGGTTAATAATTATAAATATAATAACATACCTTAGCAATTGAATAGTAAATATAATATTATTATATTTATATATATTATTAAATTCATATATATTATTTTATTTAATATACATATATATTATTATATTTATATATATTATTATATTCATATATATTATTTTATTCAAAATTTTTATTATATACTATTAATATAAATAACATAATATTATGTAATTTCGTTACAAATTTCTTGTGTTACCTTATATTATATTATTTTGAAAATTAGTGTTTCAGCGGTAAATCTTGTGCTGCAAAGCGACCACTGCCCATGTTCGAATCCCATAGCAACACACGGGTTTCTTCTTTCAAACCCAAGCGGTTATTTTTTCGCTGATGCGTGGGAATCGAATCTGAGACCAAACCCGGGCATGAACCCTCCAAGGAGGTAAACCTTCCCACCTCAAACCAACTGGGCTGGAGATCATTGGCTTATATTATATTATATACTATTAATATAAATAACATAATATTATGTCATTTCGTTACAAATTTCATGTGTTACCGTATGTGTAGATTTCTTTATTTTTTTAACGTTTACAACCAAAATGGAATCTCGATTGTATAATTCATTGATTGATCAACACCTCATCTAAATCTCAATTGTAAAACGCGCAACGCGCGTCGATATATACCCCTAGTTGTTGTTATGGAAATAAATATTTTATGAACTGATTCTTCACCAATTAATTAAAAAAATTATTTTTGATATAATTCGACAATATAGGTGGAAGAGGATGATGATGTCATGATGTGTAAACGCATGAGATATGTGACAAACAAACTACCAAAATTGATGCTAGTCGTTTCCTTTTCATGAGTATTAGACCCCCTTGAATCTTCTAATCTATACTTTTTCCTATGGTACGCGTCTTTAAAGTATATTTCACTATGTTTTCTATATTTATTATATAAAAAAACCAATTTAGGTTTAGAATATTGGGTTTTTATTCATTATATTATGCGGAGTATAGCTTGTTTTATGAGATCATCCTGATTATACGCTACTCATCTCTTAGGGTTTTTAGATGTAACTAGTAAAATTCACCCGCGCGTTGCGACGGGAATTTGGTTGTTATCAATGTCAGTTCGGTTCAATTTATTACGTAATTTTTACAAAACCAACACTTGGTATAGAAAACAAAAAAAGCGGATAAATGTATCGGTTCCAATAACAATGGTGCTGAATAGTTTCAATAAATTACCATGAAAGTTAAAAAAAATTGAAACCATTAAATTATCACCAAAAAAGAGCAAACAGAAGCTACACTTCTTAGACTACACGGTGTGTTCATGCCCTTTAAAATAAATTGTATTTTTTTTAATTCTTTCAAGATCATATTATTAATTAAAACGAAATACGAACGTTACATCACAATAGAAGGTAGACGGGCAACAAGCTGCGCCGCCACCCCTTTCTGAATTGCGAACACTAGTCTACTAAAGACAAATCCTTGCCCTCTGGAGATGAACTATTGCTGTGGACGACCCGTTGGACCCTGGACAAGAAACGAATAGCTTCTGGCGCTAGGGAACCGAAGGTATCAAAGGCCAAGGGGATAAAGACATGTTGGTTCTCTGCACAGGCTTTAGCATGCTTATCCACCTTCTTCGATTCCGCCTTTTTCAATGCTTGCCCAGCTACAAACCCTGTTTCCCTTAACCCAACCAAAGGAGATACCCCTGTGAGGTCCACGCAAGCATGTTTACCCCTCTCCCAACCAAAGACAAGCAGATCCGCTGGTTGCAGGGTGGATCTCCGTTCCGCAGGGTCTGTGAGAAAATTTACAAGGGCCTCCTTTTTTGCAGAAATCCCAGCTCTTCTCAGGATGTCCTCCAAAACGTCCCTCACCCAGTAATGCCGGTATTTGAACCCAGGGAGCTCTTTGCAATGAATTGCGTGCTCCCCGTATTTATCCATGCAAGCTTTACGGCAGATGGGGCATGATTCATCTTCCGGATACATAGGGATCACCAACCGGTACTTGAGTATAGCCCTGTATTCCACTGCGGACATGCATTGACCCAAACCCTCAGTCGGGATAACGGTCAAAAAATCCTGAGCATGAGGACCCTTCAGGCATTCAATCACCGCCTTCTGACGGGAGGACAACTCAAAAACTTCTCCCAGGCTTTGAGCAGTTTTGCTAAAAAGAGCATTCGCCAAAGTTTTTTGTGGCTTTGAGGGGGCGGTGTCCTTACTAGAAAAACCGCCAATATCAAAGTCCGGGAGATAGACATTTAAGCATTCGAGCGCCCGTTGATAGTCCGGGTCTAGCCCGATGTCCCCACTGTTTCGAAGGATATGATCCTGAAGTTCCCAAGACTGAGATCTAGACGCCACAAAGGCATAAACCCCAACATCTCGAGCTGAAAGGAGGCCCAAGCCACCTAAACGCATCGGCAAGGATGCCAACCGCCACTGGAGGTCTCCGAAGAAGGGCCACCACACACGACTATATCTTCAATAGCCTCCCGGAGGCCATCATCGAAAAGGGATGCCGCATCCACCATCAAGTGGGGTTGACAAGTTCGCAAACCAAAAAGAAACTTAGCGACCCCCATGCATGACCTAAGCAGGAGGAGTTCACTTTGGGGATCTTTAAGGCGGAGCAGGAGTTTCATAAGGTCCACCGCACCCGCGGCCCGCCGCCCTGCCAACTCCCCAATAAAGATAAGATCTCGGCTAACAGCCCCACCAAGGAGCTTAACCCCTCTCTCTGGTCTACCAATCCCTCTCGGGAAAAGCCCTTCCTGAACTTTCAGCCCGTCACACGTCGGCCAAAAGACCTCTGTTTTCTTAATATTGAGATGAAGCCCCAGATATGGCCCATGCACGTTGATGATGTCTAAAGCCTTAGCAACCTCAGTTGCGTTGCCTATAATCGTCCCATCATCCAAATACCAAGCATGAAACGGTAGGTTACAGTGTTCCTGAACCCGCCTGATAAGGGGGTGTAAGGCAAGAGCAAAGAGAAGGGGCCCCACGCCATTGTTCACGCTCAACCCTAGGAGATGTGGCTGGCGTGAAAATGCACAACCCCACACTGTTCAGTCTTAGCAAATTCAGAATCAAATAAGAATATAAATTAGTTCCCCTTTTTACATAATATGTACCTTTTAAAGCAAAACTATAACCATAGGCAAACTATGTAAAATCCATTAAGAATATATGGTGTTATAAAGTCTACTAATAAGGCTACACAACTAATCATACGTTATTGGGTTATCAGAAGTGATATAGGTCGTATAAAAAGACGAATCTAAGTTATACAGCCCATATTACTTTTTTTCACTTGACAAAGATCAATGGCTAACGTGACAGTAATATGATCAATACTACGTGTATCACTCTTTTTTTCCATCAATAGGGTATGTATCACTTTTTTGTTCAATAACACACGTATCACTTGTGAGATGGTGTACCTATATAAGTAGCCGTTCGACATTTTCTAGTTAATTAAACACAAGAACCAATTTGTTATGGCCCAACTTTTCCTCACGTCCCTTGACGCCTTTTATAATTTCTCCTTGCTCTTAAAATAGGAGGCCTTAACTTCTCATAGAATGGATGCTATAGGTATGTTTGGCAATGAGCTTTTAAGAGTTTTTATGAGCTTTAAGCTATTAAGAAAAAGCTCATACTCAATAAAAAGCCTTGTTTGGTTCAAGGGGCTTGAAGCTTTTATGTTACAGAAGAAGCTCTATATTGAAAAGCTACTAGTACTAGTGTTTAAGAAAAAACTCATACTAGCTACAAGCTTTTAACGAGTAAATGACATAAATACACATTCTATCATAAAATAAAAATAAAAACCTTCCTTACAGGCTTTTATTATGCCTATTTTGGTCATTTTATACATTTTATTAAAAGCTTCAGCTACTCTGCCAAACACCAAAATATATTTAAAAGCTACAGCTACCAACTTCTAGCCACCAGCCACCAGCATCCAGCCACTAGCTAGTTTTGCCAAACATACCCTAAATATTATCAACAGGGAGATTCAAGTTTGACCATTTATTAAGAGCATTGACATCACATTTTTTAACACTAGTGTGGTGCCCGCACGATGCAGCGGGAAACACAACACTTAGGTTGGTGATTTAGGGGTGCATAGAATGATTCGGTTTGAACTTGAGCTATAACTCTATGCTTTGATGCGGTCGTGCCTCTTTTAAAATGAATATTATTATTTCATAGTAACAGAAGAGTCAAGTTACATCAAAGGAATAATGCTGAACCATTTAGTTTACCAATACAACAGTCTACTACAAATTGTGTCATATCTTCATTGTACGTATATAGCTACAAAAGAGAAAAAGTGAAAGATCTTGTTCTTTACAAAGTATGCCATATCTACCTTTCAATGTGATAATATAAAAGGAAAGCAGTTGTTTTTTTGTTGATGTTTATCGAAATACTACGGTTAGTTAGTCAGCCTATTATTTATGGTAAAAGAAGTTATGGTTTTGTTCCAGCCAGAACAATTTTCAAGGCTTGTGCTTGTGGTTACGCTTCTTTTTATGTGGATAAGATATATGCACATATTCATACTTGTAAATCATGTATCAATGTCATGCAACGAATTCGGGTTAAATATGTAGCGAATTAGTTTTGACATAACAAAGCAAGCCAAATTATGGAACTGCAGAGAACAATAAAAAGAGAAAAGTACTATGAATATAACTTCAAAATATGTGTTAAATATATAAAAAATAAGTCATATTTTGAATTTCATGATAAAAAACAATGAGTACAGGGCCTATTGACCGCAAATAAAATGAAAGTAAGAGGACATAATTGATATAATTTACAAAAACTGAACTCCCATATATAAAAATTTTGTAACTACGAGAATGATTATTTACTAAAGGATTATTAAAGAGAAACTAAGACTTAGAATTTAAAAAGCACTTGATGAATATAGGGAAAAATACATCCAGTCCATCAATTTAAAAATACCTGGCAATAGCGTAATTGACTAAGTAGAAATCCCTAAGAGATAATCAGTTCATAATCACCTTCATAAAACCAACATTTAAAACCCTAATCAAACCACTCAATCTAATAATCAAAATAAGTTAAAGCAACGTAAGAATTCTTTTCAAAACTCACCTAAAATGGAGATGCAAGAGTAACATTTATAACCTGATCGGCTCCTTTTCACTTCTAACTTGCACAACAGCATATGAAAGAGTTGATGTTGAGTGAAATGATGAATTTTGTTTACTAATATAGTAATGATAGGAACTTCAATTTCAATCAATTGGATTTATGGCATTTGATTGAAATAAGACCTTTGGTGTGCTTTGGCGGTTTTATGTGTTAAGCACCTTAAAATTAAGTTGATAATTGGATCAATTTAATAATACTTAGATAAATTACTATTTTATTCTTTACTAACTTCATTAGGGGTATTGTATCATATACATTGTATGTTGTAATTTCTTAAATTTTGTTGGAATCCTTCTCTTATGCTTTATAATATAGTATAGATTATTCATATAATTTAATTAAAAATTATCATTTCCCAAATTCATTTCTCATTTTTTGATACTCTCACACATTCCATTTTCCCAATCCACCAAAATATAAGGTTTTAATTTTATTTTTCTTAAATATAGGAACTCAATTTAGTTTCTTTAAAAATATATGGATAAGGAATACGAATAATAACGAATGCGATGGAATGATGTTTTTAAGTAGTTTTATTAAATCTTATGTTTTGAATGACTATAAACAATGAGATGTGAATGCTCTAACAATTTGCTCCAAATAAATACCTAAATATTACACTTTAGGCAAATTTTACATCGTCATGTTTTATTTACATGCAAATGCTCGGCTATAAAAAATGTACCGCCTCAAATACTACTAACATGTTTTGAATACATTTGTTGTGGATGAAAAGAGAACCTCTACGATAAAACATGTTTAAGTTGAAGCAATCTACGATGAGTCAACAAAGCAGACAATATCAATCGTTACGAGAGGCCGGATTTTATTAACATCATATCAATTAAAGTAAACAAGAATTTTTGCACAAAGGCACTTTAATATTAGCACGTTTTAAGGCTACATGGTATGGGCGTGGAAGGCGATGTGAAGCTCCTACACGCCATCAACACCACCCCGTTTGTGGCATGGAGTAGGTTGGGTGGGGATCTTCACGGGCGTGGGGCAAAATGTGAAGATGAGATGGATGATTATGGTTGGTTCTTGAGTTATGGTTGATTTTTGATTGGTTGGTTGATTAAAGAAAATAAAAAACCTTCACGCTTCCACCACTCTGTAGTTTTTTTGGAGATTGGAGGAGAATTGATATGGCTACTCACATGTCGCTCACATGTCACGTTATGCCCCCTTCACTTCATAAACACATAGTGTACTCTAAAACTTTTGTCACTTTGCACAAACACCCAATTAAGACACCGGATTTATTTGTCAATAGGTAAATTTTAAACTTCCGCGTGATACTTAATTTGCGCTATGTGGACTTTAGTGACTTTAACAGCTACCAAAATACCTAGTAACTTAGTT
This sequence comes from Ambrosia artemisiifolia, assembly GCA_032199755.1. Classification (NCBI taxonomy): domain Eukaryota; kingdom Viridiplantae; phylum Streptophyta; class Magnoliopsida; order Asterales; family Asteraceae; genus Ambrosia; species Ambrosia artemisiifolia. Next base: position 34,713,160 of record CM063529.1, read on the forward strand.
TGTGCTCTATTGTGACTTACTATGATACTTAAATTTATTAAAACACTTTGTGTTTATATCCAATAAAATACTACTGAAATACCAAATTTATTTTATACACGAGAAGAAAATGATGGCCGGGACGATCCCGGATAATCGCATTAATATCTGCTACACAGCTGGCTTCTACCGACCACCATTGAACTTGCTTAAACACGAAACAACACTTACTATTTACATACAAAAAGAATTTAATGATTTTCTTATTTTAACAACAATTTCACATTTATGATAATGAATTTATGATGATATTAATTTTAAATTGATTGTTTAAGCAGGTGATAAGAGCTATTAAATAATGATAAATGGTTGGTGAAACAAAACTGAAAATAACATTATAATTAACATGACACAATTATTTTATGGAGTGTTTAGGTAATCCCTTACGTACACATTTAATAGTTTTAAATTTTGTTTATGTCTATAGCGTAACTAATTTGGTTATTTAAATTAAATTCTTTTCAACCACTTTACTATTTTATTTGATAGTCCTGAATGCACCATCAATAACCCAACATTTCTCCCCCAAAAACTGAGAAAATAAACCGTATTTGTGAAAGCTTGCTTAAGATTAGTAAAAATACTAACCACAAACAGAACGAAATTCAATTTGATGGTTTGAGATTTATACAGCTTGTTGTCGTTTAACTTCTATTTCGATGTAAATTTTAATTACGATTGTATTATCCTTATTTGTACAGATTATCGTTTCCATCTTTCTACACTTATGTTAAAAAAAAAAGTTTGATCTATGTTTTACGGTTTTTTAAACAAGTTTTATAGGTTTTGACAATTGCCGGTCCTTTAACCTTTTACTATTATATTTTTTTACATTTGAAAAATGAAGCTATTTATGTGTTATATCGATGAACCATTTAACTCTTGCGAAAAATAATAATACAAAATATTTCGTTTTTTTTTTTGGGGGGGGGGGGGGGGGGGGGGGAGGGAATGGTTCACGCAGGCGAAGCAAGTTTAGCCGGTCTGGGTTTGTCATTTTCGAAACCATAGTCAGTGGTCCTCTATTTAACTTTCTTCAAAACCGATCAAATCAGATCGTAAACCCCCTAACTTGAACTTTCAATTTCACATTCTTATTTGAAAAACCCACCCATTACTTTTATTTACGTGTCGAGTCTTTTACGTCGTAAACACCACTTGAAAAAGGTATACACTAATGGCTTCAAAAAGTTTCGACACAAAACGTCAAACGGATCAAAATAACAACATAAAAACAAGAACAATCACATTAAATAATTACGAGTAATTAATTAAATTGTTATAAAAAACCATTATCCTTCAAAAACTCATACTTCCATATGTTCAAGAGCTAAAAAAATATTTCTTTTTTCTTAACATTTGCTTTAAAAAATCCAAAATGTAGTTAATAATTATTTAACCATTAATTAATCATAATCATGAATACAATATCTTATAACCTAAATTATTTTCATATATATTTACAATAAATATAACTAAAACAATAAATAACAAATAAAATATTAAAATGAGAAGACCAAAATTGGGATATTAATGCAATTTAAAATAGCGATTTCTTCCCCTTGCCATCAACATTGCTAAAGAACCCTACCAATCCTTGCCTATATGGTAAATACGATCTCCTCTTTACACCTTCACGTTTTGCTCGTTGTTGCACGTAGAAAACCTCATGAACCGATGGTGACATCGGTTTTAATTTTCCGGTTACTTCACCGGAATTCACTTTTTGTTTCTGAATCTCAACCTTATTATTATTATTATTATTATTATTATTATTATTATTATTATTATTATTATTATTATTATTATTATTATTATTATTGTGATGATGATGATGAGCAAAAATCACCATTGGCTCCTTTCCTTCACTATTACTCCGCCTGAGTAAATCTCTAATCCTCCACCGTCTTGATCCGGGTCCGGATCCTGATCCTGATCCGGACCCGGATCCAGTGGATCTACTCTTTTTACATTTACTAAGTGGAGAAGTTCCAGCGTCGTTTTTGTGTCTCCAGACACAAAACGCGGCTGGAGCTTCTGGTTCGTCATCTTCAGAAGAAGACGAACCAGGTTGCTCACGTTCGTTGAGAAACAGTGTTTCCAACGACGTGGTCGTAGAAACAACTTCCTCCTCTTCTTCTTTAGAATTTCTTCTCATTGTTTCATGATCTACATCGGTTAGAGTATGTAGATCACGGTTAAAGACTGGAAAAACCTCTATACCTTCTTCTGCTACGAATTCTTGGTCACCTATCATTAACTTGAACTCGAATTCTTCGTCATCGGGTAGTCGAAGTGCGTGTTGTTGCAATAACTGGTTGCTGATTCTACTAGCGGCAGTAGAAGCTTGAGTATCTGAAGAATAACAGTTGAAGCTAGGACAAAACCCTATATCATCGGATTGTTCCAGTTGTTGTTGCATGATTGGTCTGGTTGATGAATCCCTAAAATTTATGTGAAATGTAAGTGAATGAATATTATGAATGAATGAATAATATGGTAGTAGGGGAATATATATATAAGGGAGGAGGCGCGTGAAGGTTATGCTAGAAACAAATTCTACATTGCATTTTCTACGGCTTAAAATAGTATCATCATGTAATATAAAAATGTGTGTGTAATAATTTGATAAAATATTGTATTGTTAATCATCAAGTTGTTATTTAATTAATTATGAGATAGTTTTTTCATTGTAAATATTATTGGTTGAATGAAAAATGTGTGTGTATGAAAGTTGTGATTTTATATCCAACAATATCATGTGTCGTGCATTAAAGTGGAAATATTTTTTTTTGTTTTAATAGTATTTATTATTATTATTATTATTATTATTATTATTATTATTATTATTAAAGCAGTTCCTAAATATTTTAGGATAAATACATCATATCCTGCATTCTATAGAATTTGGACCCTAATTTTCTTTTATTACGAGACACTTTTAACCATATTAGGATTTAGGAAACCATTAGGAATTTAGATGTCCTATTGAGGACTTATTATTACTATTAATTTATATCTATCTATGAATAATAATATGACATATTTGTAAGTGCAAATCAGCAAGAAAAAAGTAACTTGGTTAATGTTATAGCCTTACAAAAAATGAGGTGCATGTATATAGGTTAAAAGACATTTAATTAAGAATGTAACATGGTTAAAAACTTAAACTTATAGCCATACAAAATATGAGGTGCCTGTAAATAATTAAATACGTTAAAAGAACTTTAGCTTAAGTGCGCAACTTCAAAGTATAAAAGGGATGTGTAAGGAGTTCTAGAGGGTTATTACGTCATTGTCGCTCTTCTATTTTTTTAACGGCTAGTGCAGCTAGTTCCGAAGACACCGACTACCTCCTTTAAGGCGAGTAGTACTCTTAAACCCTGCCTAAGTTCGAATCCTTCCTAGTGGTGTTTTTCTCCCATTATTTGCATTTTTTTTTGCACATAGTAAGGATTGAACTTGAGACCTTCTAAGAGGAAACCCTTAAGGGAAAACCCCCTCAACACCCCACCAAAGTGGTGATGGCTGTCGTTCTTCTATTTGAGACACTATCATGTAGTAGCGATTTTATATATACTATTAAGAGGTTATAGTTATGGCTCAAAAATTGGTACTTTTGACTTTGGTAAACTATTGTATTTCCATGTAATGGTGTCATTTGTGGCTCACTTATATTAGGTTTTTTACAATTATACTAAAGGGAGCGAACTATAGGGTGTGGTAATATGCTATGGAAGTTGATACCGTAAAAAAATAAAATTAAACCAAAATTTTTGTGGCATGTTATTGTGGTGTTTCTGCTCTGGACTCATGAATCCTTGGTTTTGTTATTTAACCAGTGGAGTTGCTTGTGTGAGGCGACGGTAATTTGGCGCATAAAACATTAGAAAATGTTTACAAATAGTATCCAACCTACTTAAATAAAAGTTACCAACATAAAGTTACAAGTTACAAAGTTACATAACAATGTGATATAGTATTGTTGTGTATCGAAACCAAAGACTATGAACATAATTACCGTTACCGATGTTGTTCAAACAGAATTACAATGGTTTTATTACAACATAAAGTTGCAAGTTACAAAGTTATGTTAATTGCATTGGCTTTATTACACAAAAGTTGTCTCATTTAACTCAAATACGCACAAAAAAAATATCAAGACGTGTTTTACATCGATTTAAAAATATAAAAACAAATACATACAATTGTACCAATACCAGTTACGATAATAATGCTATTGGTACCGACATTGTTCGGTCAGTATCGGTTTGGATTATTAAATTATCAGTACTCTATATAGTTTACGTTATCTAAACATAATTTATTTTGAATACAACTTTGTTTTCAATAAAATTTATATTAGTATGTTAAAGAGAAAAAAATTAAACAAGTTGTTTTTGTTTTTGTTTTTGTTTTTGTTTTTATTTTCGTTTTTACAAGTCGCTTTCTTTTTTATTAAAGGTAGTAGCTTTAATAAAACATTACTTAAGTCTCACGATTCTCAAAGGCAAAGTTCACACATTGGCCCGCGTCTCGACCACTATATACCGATATATTCTTGTGAATGTAACATGAAGTTGCTAGCTGGGTCTTTAATGTGTACTACGTGCATTCAATGTTACACCATACTCAACCCATGTGAAAATACCCTAGAGTTACATGAGTCTTTATTTGTTTAATAAGGCTAAATGGGTTAATTGGTTTAATTTCAAATTTTAAAATATTGTATCTTAATTGTTTTCTCTTCGGCTTCGGCTTCTAGTGTCTTGCTAGTTGTTTTTTGAAAAAAAAATGTCTGTTTAAAAAAGATAAAATCTAAAGAAAGTTATGAGTCTATTTACCAATTTTTTAAGGTAAATTTACCATATTAGTTGTATAGTAATTTTCGTAAAAGGTAAATATTGGATTATATGTTGGTGATATATAAAATAATAAAGTCACGTGTATGGTTATTTTTTTCAAGGAACAATATAATAAAGAAATTTTATGGAGAGGTTATTCAGTTTAGTTATCTAAAAATACAACATTAATATCTTATATTAGTTGACAAACATTTTGATATGAGTATGAAAAGGTATCAAATTCAAAACTCATTTACATGGAAAAAGAAAACTTTAATGAAACAATTTAAATAAAGAGTATTTAATTTAAGACTACTTCGGAGCCACACGATGCGACCGATTGTAAGTCACCCATAAACTTCAAGAACCCACTCCAATTCCTTGTGAAATTCATTAAAGGAGAATACCATGTATGCACACATCCTCTCTTAACTATTTAGTGCACAAACACATGCATAATTTAGAAGAAAAATTTAAGGGTAGCCTAAAAAATTAGACCTAGAGGTGTCCCCTAATATTTGTTCAGGAATATCCTATCATACAAAACGGAGAAGAAAAAAATGTACCTAGGGGTATCCTCTAATATATGCTTAGGGGTATCCTAGTACACAAAACGAAAATAATTACACTAATTTTACACTCTACCAATAAAGTTGAGGGGTAGTCCAAGATACCCCTAATCTCTACATATATCCGCCCCTGCAACTACTCACATCACACACACGCACCACACCACACAAATTTGTCTTAGGCTTATTAAATGGATAGTAAATTGCTATCCATTTACTTAAAAAATAATTGCATAAAACACTTGTACTGTATGCATAAAAATACATTTGTCTTAGGCATATTTAAATGGATAGTAAATTACTAGCCTACACTCCTCTAACGTATTTAGAATTGTAAAACCACATTCTTCTCAATTAAATAAAACACTTATTTGAGAAAATCACAAAAAATAGGCATGCTGATTTACAATCATTTTTTACAAGATAGGACATTTACTTTTAAACATTTTAAAAATAAACTGTTAGAGCCAACCAATTAAGCTACGACAAAAGCATTGTCGGCTAAGGTGGCTAAGCCTTGGCTGACAAAATAGATTATGAGAAGTACCACCATCCACGTGATTAGCCAATCAAACCAATATATGTGTAAAAGAATGGCTAAACTTTAGTTATTGGCAAGACTTAGCCTCGCTTTTATCCGTCGGCTAAAGGCTTATCCCATGCTTTTACATGTGTGTCCCTTCGATTGGTTTGCTTGTAGTTCTCAATGTATTTTACAAAAGTTTCTTTGTCAGGTTAATTTCTAGCAATGTTAGACGGCGATGCTTTTTTGCTCGCGGAATTTCCATGTCTATTTTGTTAAAATTCAAAGTCATGTATACTTTGATGATTTACCTTGGTCCTGCCTATTTAACCAATGTAGTGTCATATCGTAACGCACGGGTCCTATATTAACTTATTATTGTTCTCTATCTTTTACGGTTTTGGTATGTGGTTCAATTTTTTCACGTCGACTTTTTGTTCGTTTTCTTTTCCTTTTTTTTGTGGTTTTATACGAACTTCTTTTGTGCTACTTGACACGATTGTGTGTCCACGCCATTACGTTGTTGACTTGATACTAGTTATCTATAATCTATAACTTATAATAAAAGAATTGAAGTTTGATGATGTGGCATTCAATGGAGGCCTCATCCCCTCCTTGAATGTGCCACGTGGCATCACGTAGGATTTTTTAATTTTTGAGTTTTTTTAATAAATCTATATATATTATAATTATTTTAGGAAAAGATAAGAATTTAAAAACAAAATTAAATTTTCTCTCTAATGTTTCCTCCCATAACTTTTAAACGTTAATATCTTTTATATACGAGATTTTTTAAAGAAAAAAATTACACCAAATTAACGAGCGTTTTATTATCTTTCCAACGAGTACCATAGTGCTATATAAAAAACAGAGAAAAAAACAACTATTTTGTGGGGTTTTGTTTTCAAATATATTTTACTCTACTAATAAATCACAAACAATAAACATAACTTCATAGGCAGTGATTCCTTTTTTTATATTTGAATATGAGAACTTATGGCAGAAATTTGTTTAAAATAAATAATAATAATAATATTATTCATTAATCATGTATTGGCAAATCATTAATTATGTTGTCATATTAGATATTTTATTATGTTATATTAGATATTTCAACCCCGGGACACTCCCGGGATAAACGCTAGTTGATTATTTACTAATTCATACTTATTTTCTATTTTGTTTCAGACTCATTATGCTAAATACAAAATTCGTAATATATTAACTTTAAGATATTAACATGTTATTCAACGGATTCGGTCTTACAAAAAAGCATATACTTTTCTAAAGTTTCATCTACTTTCCTTTTTTTTCAAATCACCCCAAAAGTTTATCAACGCATTAAATATTATTGGGAAAAATATATACAACTTTAGCTTAGTTTTCAATGATATAAATGTCTTAACACAAACGTAGTGGAAGATATAATCCGCGTCCTCACTTCAAATAGAGAAATTTGATTGGCCCTCAATGATTGTGTCAAAACCACGCCGTGAAATTTTTCACGCCAAAGTCGGTTCAAGCTCTTTCACGCCGGTGAGGGTGTTGTGTGTGTTATGGGGCGTTTTTGCCCATTTCCACGCCCCATTCGGTCTCTACTATACCCAGACTAATATTGTAATATAATATCTAGAATATATTAATATCAAAAAAATGTTACTATTTAATAAGGCTATTTGGTATGAAAGCGTGAGAGAGGGGTGTGAAGCCTCCCCGATCATCACTGCCCTCTTTGTGGTGTGGGTATCGGCGTGGAGCACAAGAGGTGGGATTAATATAGCTGTTGAATGGCTATAAATTTATAAAAAGGCATTACTTAAAATTTTTATTTACTCATTTCTATATAAATCAAACCCCGTTCACACTATTTTTTCACAAATCTCTTATACCCCACTCCAATCTTTATAAAAGAATTTCTAGTAATAAATAAAACTGAATCCACATAATCGTAACTTTTACCTAAACAACCCATTCAACCGACCCGACACCCCGAATCCTAGTCCGTCTCAAAAACGTAATCTACAAAAGCTCGAGGAAAAAAAAAAGAATTCGGGCAATTGTTGAAGAAAAAATGTATATTAAAAAGGTGAAAGAAATGGCGAAAGAAAAACGAGAAGACATGAAATTCCTTGCTACGAGTATCAATCACCTTGTCGGTCTCGAAACACGAATGTACAAGGATATCACAAAAACATCATGCAAAAATAAAATACTAGTTAGATTGTTTTTTAATTACGTTTTTAATTAAGTTTTTATTATTTTTAGTATTTTTTTTATTTTATGTAGTGTTATTGTTTTATTTAATATAAACAATTTTTTTCAATTAAGTGGTTTGTTTTTAATTTTTTTAAAACGGCCTCTCTGCTAACGTAGCTATCACATGTCACTCCGTATCCCCTACACCCTCATGACCACATTGTATAGCCTTGTAGATAATTAAACGTCCCCACCATTTGGTGGAGTGGCATGCGAAATGAAGATAAGAACTTGAGGCCATTTGGTCTCAAATTTGAATCCGATCCAAAGGGGTTTTACCGCAGTGGGCCTTTGGGTGGCGGGTTTTTCCTTGTATTGGTGGCTTAGTGGACTTAGTGCTAACCTACTGACAATTCATGTGATATTTAGTTGGTCGTTCAAAAAAGAACTTAATATTTAATTAGTTACAATTTCTAAATAAACTTATTTTTTTACTCAAAAGCTTATATTTAAGTCTTCAAATATCACAAAATTCAAAATTATGATCGTTAAAATTTGTACTATTATATAGTGGTTTCAGAGGGATCAAATTGGAGTTTCACATCAACTTAACAAACCTCATTTTTTAAACTATACTTTCATTCAAACAAACGCCAGAACGGTCCTCAAACTAATGACCGACGGCCAAAAGCCACACTTACAACATATACAACGGTGACTTACACCAATCTTTCCAACCAATTGTTTGAAGACTATATCTATTTTCAACCATAAAACTGAAAGAGATTTCACGTTCGTCAAGATGTCCCATATGTTAACCTCCTTACCTTTAAAAATTTTCTCATTTCTCGCTTTCCATATCCTCCACAACGTGATGATAATCACCCCGTGCACAATCTTCTTTCCTTTTTTACCTCCCACAACCGTTTTGTACATTTGCAACAAGTCTTTGACATCAAAAGCAAACATTGGCTCCAACCCGCACCATCTCTCGATACCATCCTAAATAGTAGTCGTGATAATACAAGCAGTGGAAATATGCATAGTCGATTCCTCATAAGAATCACACAAAACACACATCTCATTCGGAATATCCACACTTCTCTTCACAAGCTCCGTTTTGGTCGGCAATCTACCCATCTCCGACCTCCACGCCATGATAGAACACTTTAACGGCACCCACAAAACCCATTTCAAAACAAAGTAATTACCAAACTCAGTCCCATCTTGAACTACCTTTTTAACCGATTTGATTGAGAACTCATTAGATTTATCGCCAACCCTAACCCATCTATCATTCTGCTCTAAAACCTACACATTCACTGCACAACACAGCCACTACTGCCACTCTCTGATCTCGACTTCTGTCTGCACATCTTTGACCCAATCCGCTTCTATGTACGTTATTTGATCCAAGACCTTTAACCTCTCCGCAACCAAACACATTTTATTCTTCTCTAATCTAAATAAACTCGGCCATCTCTCTTTTAAAGCTATATCGCCTAGTCAAACATCTAACCAAAATCGCAGAATATCCCTTTTGCCAACCTTGGCCCTTATAAAATTATTCAAATACACTTCATTTGCCTTTATCGAGCTTCCCACTTTAACAATCGTTCTCCAACACCCCCAAACTATATCTATTTACCGGAAGGATTTCCCAGTTCTTATTTCTATTATGACATGACTCCACGACCCTTCGCCAAAGACTACCAACTTCCCTTCGATATCTCCAAACCCATTTAAATAAAAGTGCATCGCTTGAGTCCTTTAGCCTCTTAATTCCTAACCCCCTGATTTTTTTGGCGCCGTGACTCTACTCCACGCCACCCAATGAATTTTGTTGTTATCATTCGACCCTGACCATAAGAAATGCTATATAATTCACTCAAGCTTTTCAATAATATTTCCGGGTGCTTTATACAAAGAAAAATAGTATATAGGCAGGCTTTCTAAAACCGCTTTTAATAGCGTCACTCGCCCCCCTATGGAAAGCAATTTTGCTTTCCAGAATGTTAATCTTGCTTCAAACACATCCACCACCTTCTTCCAATTATTACACCTATTCATGTTTGCGCCTACTTTAATCTCGAAATATTCAAATGGAACATTCCCTCTTTTACACCACAACACCAAAGTTGTGTTATCAACCTCCTCATCGCTAGGCCCAATACCAAATAAGTTAGACTTATGAATATTTATTTTTAAACCCAACCAAGCATAGAAACATCTAAGAATCCTCGCAACCTTGATCACATTATTAGTCGACCAATCCCCCGAAATAAGCGCATCATCCGCACAAAACAAACGGGAAACAACCGTTCCTTCTTTGTCTAATTGAACCCCATTAAACTCTCCTAAAGCCGAAGCCTTGTTACAGACGAAAGCGCTACCATCACCACTAAAAAAAAGGAGACAACTGGTCTCCTTGCCTTTGACCTTTTTCACACTTGAACTCAAACGTAGGCAACCCATTAACAAGGACGGAGGATCTCACCGACTATAAAATCCCTTTAACCCACATACACCACTTAGCCGGAAACCCCATTTGCTCCAAAATGGAATTTAAAATTTTCCAATTAACGTTGTCGTATGCTTTCTCCAAATCAATCTTCAACAAAAATGCCTTCTTGGACCGTCTCTTTAGACACGTGATCACCTCATTCACAATTAGTGGACCATCCAATATGTATCTATCTTTAATGAAAGCGGTTTGACATTTAGAGATGACGTCCCCCATAACACTCTTGATTCTTAACGCCAAAACCTTCGAAATCACTTTTCTTATCATACCAATCAGATTTATAGGTCTATATTCCTTAAATGTGACCGGGTTTTTATTCCTTGGAATTAGTGTTATAAAAGAATAACTTCACCCCGGACTTATGACTCCCGTCTCAAAAAAGTCGATCAATGTTCTCAAAGTCTCCTTCCAAAACTTCTGAACAAACATAAAGTTAAACCCATTAGGGCCTGGCGCCTTATCAGCACCGCAATCAAAAACAACATTCTTGATTTCTTCTCTCGAAAATAGTCTCACTAAAGCAGCTTTTTTCTCCTCTGGAACTTTCTTCAGATCTTCAAAAAACATTTCCGGTCGCTGTTTATATTTGTCACTAAAATGTGACCGAAAATGTTTAAGAACGGCTCTTTTTAACCAAACTCGGCTTGGTAACCCACGCACCATCGACTTTAATTCCCGGAATCGCATTGGATGCCCTCCTCCCATTAATTATCCTATGATAAAACGCCGTACTATCATCCCCCATCGAAGCCCACTGGGTTCGAGACATTTGTTTAAGATCTCTATTACTAGACTGATTAATCTCCTCTATACCCTTCTTGCATTTCACCAAATCCATAACTCATCCTCTTCAAGATCCCTACTCTCCACACATTCTTCTAAATGATTCATATCTTTTTGAAACATTAGCAAATCTTCTCCCTCTTTTTTCGCAGTTTCATCTCTCCATTTTCACAAACCATCTCTCATATTCTTTAACTTGAAATTTAAAGTAACATCTGGCCGACCCAAACTACAATTCTGATTCAACACTCTTTTAACAAGGTCTTCACACCCCTCTTTATTCCCCCATGAGTTGAACCATCGGAACGGTGTTGGCCTGAAATTCTTATTAACCATATATAAAACCAAAGGACAATGATCCAATAGCCCTTGTGGTAAAGCCCGCAAACACGCTTCTGGCCATCTATTAAACACCTAAGAGCAAACCAATACCCTATCTATCTTACTCTGTTCTTTTCCCAGCCATCAAAGTAAATTTTCCTCCTTTCATGTAATACTAAACCAAACCCGCCTCATCAATAAAAATGTTAAAATCATGAGCACTAACTGCATTAAAAACAAAAAAATTTCTTTCTTCTTGGGCTCTAACCATATTGAAATCTCCCATAACAAACCACATACCATCGCCTTCCCTCATAAAATGACTAATCTCCTCCCACAACATTCGTTTTTGAGCCGCATTTTGTGGTGCATAAACGTTAATAATATTCAACCCCATATCAATATCCCTAAGTTTCCCACTAATAATAAAAAAGTTCCTATTTTTTTCAACCCTCCTTTTCACAAATAACGACGACTCCCAGACACTCACCAATCCACCAGAAAGCCCACTAGGATCAACCACTACAAAATCAAACCCATCATTCCCCCAAAACCGAGATATGACCTGCCCATCTAAGTCGCTAATTTTAGTCTCTTTCATAACCAAAAAACCCACCCCAAACTCTTTCTTTAACCCCCTTATCCACTCATCTTTCCCATCCACCCCAACCCCTCTAATGTTTATAGAAAAAAAAATCATTTCTTAACCAACTGTATACCTTCTTGTGGAATCGAGTCTCTGGTTACATCCTCAAAAGTATGCAGCTGAGCTCCTAACTTTTGGCCCAATGAAACCGTCTTGTTCAACTCATCTTCTTTTTGTTTGTCCAAAATCAACACCTCCTCTTCAATAGATATATAAGTCGGCTAAGAATTAAGATCTGATTGATCCTCATTTTGACCGACTTCTTCACCTTGCTTGTGACGTATCGCCTGCTCCGACTCCCCTTCCAACTGCCCTGAATTGTTACCTTCTTCACACCCCAACCCCCTTGGTAAATCCCCTGTATTATTATCCCCATTAAATCCCAACGTGTCTGGGTTCTCTACTGGATCCTCTTGTGAGACATAGTCCACAATCCCAATAATTTTATCCAACCCAAAAGGATCCTCCCCTCTAGCATGTTTCCCACCTTTTCGCCTCTTCTCACTACTACCTAATACCTCTCCACCCGGACCATGTTTTTTAAATTTCTTTCCTTTTTTCCTTTTATTATTTTTTGAACAAGAAAATTAAAACATGTTAGCACCTTCTTTATCCCCACCAATAGAAACTCTCCCTAAATTTGTCACCTCATTAATAGTTTCCTCCAGAACCACCTTTTCAAAATTGCTACCATGCAAAACTGCTTCCTCATTTAATGAAATCCCCCCATTATTGCCATTTCCATTATTAGCATCAAACTCCTTTTCACCAACCACCTTGTCACTGGCGATACTGTTCCCGGTGTCCTTAGTTGAACCAGAACTACTAAGAAACTCCGGCAACCACTCTCCAATCTCTTCCATCATCCAAACTGTATACTTCCTTCCTCACCAACACATAACAACCTCCTCGTTAATACGTCTACCATCCCCTACAAGGACACCAATATAATCAAATGATAAATCGCCATCCGACGGATGATGCTGCGATTTCTGAAGAATCATTCCAAATAAACCACCAATTTCCTCTAATACTTCATTGTTCAAGAGATTCAACGGCACTCCTTGTATCTTTAACCACGCTAACCTTTCATATGGCAAAGACTGCCCCATCCACATCTGCACTTCTAAAAAAACATCTCTCATATCCTTTGCCCTCGTCATAAACTGTAAATTCTCCTCATTCGTGTTTGATGTGCCAAGAATTACACATATTTCACATATGTATTTATCCTCCTTTTTTGCACATTTATTATGCTTTTATCCTTATAAACATAGCTAAATCGTTTCTAAAAGATAAATGCAGGTTTTTGGAAGCAACAAACAAAAATGAGGGGAACAGGCACAAAGGAAGGGATATTGAAGACTTTCCAGATTGCAGCAGATGGTGCACAACCGTGCTCCGGCCGTGCTCATGCCCAAGTCAACCAGTCAACATTTCCATGTCAACCAGAATGAAGAAGTCAACTTGCACGGGCGTGCTCATCACTTGGTGATGTGCCGAGAATTACACATGTTTTACATATGTATTTATCCCCCTTTTTGCACATTTACTATGCTTTATCCTTATAAAACATAGCTAAATCGTTCCTATGAGGTAAATGCATGTTTTTTGAAGTGACAAGCAAAAAGGAGCAGAAACCGGCACAAAGGGAAGGAAATTGAAGACTTCCACGGCCGTGTAGTCAACCAGTCAACATTTCCAAGTCAACCAAAATAAAGAACTCAACGTGCACGGGCGTGATCATCACTTGGCACGGCCGTGCACACCTCCAAATGTGCACCCCAAGGCTCAGGAGACCAAAACTGACAAAACGAAGCACTACGTGGACAAGCACGGGCGTGCTCACCAATGAACACAGGCGTGCTCACCAATGAGCACGGCCGTGCTCCTCAATAAACTTGACAGAATCTACCAAAAAAGACTACGGCCGCCGGCAAGTTATTCATAAAAGAAACTAGTAGTTAAATGTCAATATCGCAACCTTGGGTGGTGGGTTTTTTAGGGTTGGATGCATACGATCTTGAGGTGATCTGCTCCTCACTGTTGAGAGATGAGCTTACCGCGGAAGGAAGACCCTCACAATAACATTAAGAACACAAATCGTTTTATAGTTTTGTAGTAATGCGCATCTTAGACACATCACTCAATTAAACGTTTACTGTTCATCCGTACCAAAACAAGTTGGATCCCCAAGCAACACTTTTGTTTGGACATTGGTTATCTTCTCGGTCACTTTCGTTATCTCTCATTTTTATTTATCTTTAGTTTTGTTTAAAACAACTTAAAACTGAGTAATAAAAGTCATGTCCTTGGATTCGGTACTAGGTACTTGCTCATTCCTGTACTACTCTTGATAGGTACACTTGCCTATTGTGTGGGGTTTAGAACGTTAAGCATTTATCGTTTTGTTCTATAAATTTAAAACTTGAAAAATGTCTCACCTTACAGTTTTTAACTTAATTACCTTTTCCATCAAGTTTTTGGCACTTCCATTGGGAACTTGCCATTTTTAAGAAATGAAGTTTAAGTCATTAAAACCTTACGCTATCACTTGGCACGACCTTGCACCCCTCCAAACGTGCACCCCAAGGCTCAAGAGACCAAAACTGACAAAACGGAGCGCTACGTGGACAAGCACGGGCGTGCTCACCAATGAGCACGGCCGTGCTCCTTAGTAAACTTGACAGAATCTGCCGAAAAGGACTACGGACTGCCCCCAGATGTCTGGCACGGGCGTGGACACCATTAAGCACGACCGTGCACCCCCTGGCAGCTCTATAAAAGGAGACATTCACTCTTCGTTTCGGCACCCCATCCCATCTCATTCCACCCGATTCTCTCCCACATGAGGGTTGTTTTAGGGTCTTGTAAGTGACCTTTGGAGCTTGGGATCACTTCATAAAAACTTAGATTGAGTGAACTTTGAGAGAAACCACATAAAATCACCCAAATACTCTCCAAATCCTCTATCAAGCCTCACCATGATTTCCTATCAAGTCAACCTTAGTGAGCCTGTTGTAAAGCCATTATTTGGTTAGGATTATTAGAGTGTTGCTAGGGTGAAGACTTTCTTGGTATGGATTTATAAAGTTCATGTTTATTTTGAGTGATATTTTGTGTTCTTGTTAATTCTTTCTACTTTTTCTTTGTTTGACAAACTAATTAATCAATAAACTAGTATTTGGTCTTGTGGGTGTTTTGAGAGGAAGTTGATGGACTTATGAGTGTACCCGTGGTGTGTAAAAACCCCCGCACTTGTAAGCTTACCTAATTCCACATGTAGAGATTAACCCATTTGTAGTTGGAAACATTCACACTTTGTGGCTTAATCCTCAACTATAAAAATCTCACGTAGGGTCGATACGGTCTTTATACTTGGTCCTAGTGATAAGCCAAGACTTGGTTGAGCGACTTAGCTTCATGGTCTATGTGATAGCTTTGGCGCAAAGCAAGAATTGGTGAACCCGTGTTGGAAGCAAACGGTCTATATTTTCTTCCATTACTATATTACCACATAATTAGTAATAGGCCAATCACTTTTTGAAAAGTTAATTAATTCAAGTAGGGGATGAGCGTATGCGGGAAGCTACGACGCCTCTACGATGTCAAGTGGCAGGTTAGTCGGCCGTGCTCCGGCCGCCGGCAAGTTGTTCATAAAAGAGTAGAGTCATTAGATGTCAATATCGCAACTTTGGGATGTGGGTTCTTCAGGGTTGGGTGCGCATAATCTTGGGTGATCCTTTCCTCATCGTTGAAAGGTGAGCTTACCGGGGTAGGGAGACCCTCACAATAACAAATGAGAACACAAATCATTTTTATAGTTATGCGGTAATGCGCATCTTGGACACATCACTCAACTAAACGTTAATTGTTAATCTATACCAAGACAAGTCGGATCCCGAAGCAACACTTCTGATTGGTTATTGGTTATCGTCTCGGCCACTTTCGTTATCTTTTACTTTTATTTTTTTTAAAAGCAACTTAAAGCTGAGTAATAAAAGTCGTGTCCTTGGATTCGATACTCGGTACTTGCTCATTTCTATGCTACGCTCGATAGGTACACTTGCCTATTGTGTGGGTTTTAGAACGTTAAGCAACTACCGTTTTATTTTATAAATTTAAAACTTGAAAGTGTTACACACCAAAGTTTTTAGCTTAAACTCCACCATCAAGTTTTCGACACATTCACCGGGGACTTGTTATTTTAAAAAGGATTTTTTAAGTTACTAAAACCACACGCTATCAGTGTTGCACGTAATTAGCACCACCATTGTATTGAACTTTCCCACCAGCATCAATCAGATCATGCAACGTCTCCTTAATCATCCTTAATGCCTTGAAGTCCACCAACCATACTACCACTGCCTTTCCCTTAATGTCTTTAAATGCTCTTGTCTCACCCTTAATTTGTACCACGTACTTTGTCAGTCGTTTTACACATTACACGACCAGTTAGTGCCTCCATGAATGATACATTATCCGATCTTTCGACTCTAACATGTTCTTTACCCGGTCTTTGAATCTGCTTTCCTTCCTTCTTCACCTTTGGCTGTCTATCTTCTTCTATCGTCCCTGATCCATCCGTAAATCTAGCAATATTAAGCTTTAGCCAATTATCTCCTATCTTGATCTTCCCCAACAGTTTTCGTTGTAGTCTTTCACATTCTTGAAACTAATAAAGCCAAACCATATTCCGATCTTGTGTCTTTTACTAGCAATATAGATACGGCTATAGTACCAAACTCACGAACTCTTTTTGCAATGTCCCCTCCGCTACATTTATCTGGAAGATTTGTAACAAAAAAATTTGTTTATTCATAGTTGATCCCTGATGATGATGCTGGTCCTGATCTTCTATCTCCTAAGCCGCCTTACCGCTTGATCGCCTTTTGTCGCCATAGGGTTGGTCGAACGTACTTGTGTGATCCATAACTTTGAACAGTTGTTGCATATAATTAATGAATTAGCGTGGTTTTGACTTGATGAAAGGTAGGTTGAAAAAAGTTAGGGGTTCACATGGCCAAACCGTTGACTTATAGTTTGACCTGAAATTAAACCTACACCAGTCACCATTACACCATTAACAAACCTCATTTAATAAACTTATCTATATAATAAGCTTCATTTACCAACTCAATTTAATTAATTATTTTTAATACAAGTGAAAATGTAATATGTACAACATTTTTTTATATTGGTCATTGTTTTTATTTATAAGTTGCGGGAGATATATTCTGTTTTCATTTTTTAAAACTTGTCAACTTACATCAAAATAGAAGGTAGACGGACAACAAGTTGCGACGCCACCCTTTTTTAAATTGTGAACCCTAATTTACCAAATACAAACCCCTGCCCCTGGAGACGAACTATTGTTGTGGATAACCCGTTAGACCCTGGTCAAGAAACGAATAGCTTCTATTGCTAGGGAGCCAAATGTATCAAAGGCCAAGAGGAGAAAGACGTATTAGTCACAATTATTAGACCTATAATTTGAACAATGTGTTTTCGGTGGTTACTTTGTATCACAATTATTAGTTATATCAATAGTTTTTCTAACCGGTAGTTTTTGAATATATGTAGTGAATCCAGATCAATTTTCGTGCTTTACAAATAAACAATGAGTATCAGATTTCACTAAAAGAAATAAACTTTGAATACTTATGCCCAGCACTTATATATGTCTTATCACCTTATTCATGCGTCCTTGGGAGGTCCGAGGAGGCCAACTGGACAGGGTCCATAAATCTTGAGGGCATAATTTTAAAAAAATTCCTATATATATATATATATATATATAGGATTTGGTTCAAATGAGAACCTTTTCCCAAATTGAGAACTGAGAGAACCATTCTGGGCCACACATTTCTCTAAGGCAAAAAAAAAAAAAATTTTTTTTTTTTTTTTTTTTTTTGCAAAAATCGCTGCTTTATATGTAAGAAAAAAAAAAATTTTGTATTTTTTTTTCAGTATACACATGTGTATAATTGCATTATACACATATGTATAATGCAATATACACATATGTATAACTGAAATATACACATATGTATAGCTGAAAAATCCTATATACACATATGTATAATTGCTATATACACATATGTATAATTGACATATACACATATGTATAAATGAAAAAAAAATTCAAAAAAAATAAAAAAAAAATTTTCCTTGCATAAAAATGTGCGATTAAAGCAAAAAAAAAAATATGAAATGTGTGGCCCAGAATGGTTCTCTCAGTTCTCAAATAGGGGTTGGTTCTCTTAGGATCCCTACCCTATATATATATATATATATATATATATATATATATATATATATATATATATATATATATATATAACTTGTTTAACACTTAAATTTGGGTCTAAGACCATGCGTAGTGGGGGGCTTTATATATAAAGCCCCCTTCCTGATTGGTCCACGTGGCTGCTGAGTCAGCATGGAGAGATAAAGTGGAAAAGGGGTGTAGTGGTGGGGCTTTATATATAAAGCCCCTTTTAATATTTTATTATATCTTTTAAAATAAAAAAATAATAAAAAAAATAAGAGAGAGAGAGAGAGAGTGATGTGGCTTAATCTGATTGGAGGGGGCAAAAAGAAGCAGGCGTTATATTGATGGAGCCCAAAGGTGAAATTGGTTGATGGAGCCCCCCTGTAATGGTGTACAGGGGGCGCTATGTTTTTTTTGCCCACTTATGGCGCCCCACTACACCCGGACTAAGAGGCCTATTTTTTAACGGTTCGAATAGGATACACGAACTTTCAGAGATTTTCAGAGACTGCCCTGACCTTATTTAACATGTTTTAACGTTTTTATGCACTTAAAGAGTTTTTAGTTTATTAGCCGTAAATTTAATAAACTAATTGCAGGATTTGTTGCATGTGAACTACACTTGTTTTTTATTTCAATAATTTTATTGTCTTTTAGGCTTTTCTAATAATTTGTTTTTATTCTGATTCCAAATCAATAAAGTGGTTCTAACCAAAAACAAACAGGAAAACCGAATCATAATCATATTTACTAATATCTTATCGCAATAAAGTAGCTCTGAATTGAAATCTTAACTAATATTTTTTTAATTCTTTAACATAAACATCGTATATATCTTATATGACTTCAAAAGCACTTTAGGTAAAGAGAGAGTCGATCCTCTAGAAGGAAAATCTTTTTAAGCATCACCATATAAGTAAAATATTCCAAAATTTCCATCGTTCTATTGGCAAGCTATTATTATTATTATATTTTTTTAATCTTACATGTTTTAGTGTCATGTTTGGTATTTATTTGTTAAACAAATAAGAAGAAAATAATATATATTTTTTTCATTTCTAAAGTTACATTAAAATAGAAGGTAGATGGCTAACAAGTTGCGCCGTCACCCCTTTCTGAATTGCAAATCATAGTCTACCAAATATAAACCCTTGTCCCCTGGAGATGAGCTATTGCTGTGGATAACTCTTTAGACCCTGGTCAAGAAACGAATAGCTTCTGGTGCTAGGGACCCAAAGGTATCAAAGACCAAGGGGACAAATACATGTTGGTTCTCTGCACAGGCTTTAGCGTGCTTATCCACTTTCTTTGATTCCGCCTTCCTCGACGCTTGTCCAGCTACAAAACCGTTTTCCCTTAAACTAGCCAAATGAGATACTCCTGTGAGGTCCACACAAGCATGTTTCCCTCCAGCCCAACCAAAGACGAGCAGATCCGCTGGTCGCAGAGTTGATCTCCATTCTGCAGGGTCCGTTAGAAAATTCACATGGGCTTCCTTCTTGGCAGAAATCTCCGCTCTTCTCAAGATATCCCACAAAAAGTCCCTCACCCAGTCATGCCGGTATTTGAAACTGGGAAGCTCTTTGCAATGAACTGTGTGCTCCCCATATTTATCCATACAAGCTTTACGGCAGATCGGACATGTTTCATCTTCCGGATACATAGGGATCATCAACCGGTACTTAAGAATAGCCTTGCATTCCACTGCGGACATGCATTGACCCAAACCCTCAATCGAGATAATGGTCAAAAAGTCCTGAGGATGGGGACCCCACAAGCATTCAATCACCGCCTTCTGGCGATGGGACAAATCAAAAACTTCTCCCAGACCTTGAGCGATTTTGCTAAACAGTGCATTCGCCAATGTTTTTTTGTGGCTTTGAGGGGGCAGTGTCCTTATCAGAAAAACCGCCAATATCAAAGTCCGGGAGAGAGACATTTAAGCGTTTGAGTGCCTGCTGATAGTCCGGGTCAAGCCCGACGACCCCACTATTCCGAAGGATATGATCCTGTAGTCTCCAGGACTGAGCTCTAGACGCCTCAAAGGCATATGTCCCAACATCTCGGGCTGAAAGGAGTCCCAAACCACCTAGGTGCATCGGCATGGATGCCAATCACCACTGTAGGTCACCAAAGAAGGGGCCGCCACACACAACTATATCTTCAATAGCCTCCCGAAGCCATCATCAAAATGAGATACTGCATGAATGCTTCTTATTAGAGGTTTATATTATGTCTTTAGAACCAACTGATATTTATGGATGATATAAAGTGTTTAATATGAAACAAATTTCCTGTACAGAATCATAAAAATTGAAATTGAAAACCTAATAATATACTTGTACCTATTGTTTGATATATGTAAATAGAGTAAATAGCCAAAACAATCTTTGTGTTTTGGCCCATTTTGCCAGTCCAGCCCAAAATAAAAATAATAGCTTGAACAGTCCGTTGAGTTTTATGAAATAGGCCAAAACGGTCCAATTACTTAACAGGGTTAACTTAACCTCGTTAAGTCAGGGGCAAAATCGTCAAGTCACTCTAAAATCTTGACTATACATTTATAATATTAATTTGATTAAAAAAAGAAAACAAAATATGAGAAAGGGGTGGGAACCGGATTCGAACCCAAGACCTAAGTCGAGTCTGAAACAACAAACAAAAGACAGAACCACCTGGGCTACACATTTCTTGTGTGTTTCTTTTGTTTTCGAAAAGTTTTTAACTTATAAACTGATTTGGATCATCTTTCCCAATTAAGAGCCCTAGAATCGTAAGTTTCTAATTGTTTCAAAATCGAATTAATAATCAAAGCCAATAGAGGGCTATGATTTGGACTACAACAACAAACATGAGGATGAGTTTGATTAGGACTTACAAATTGCAAAGCGATCTAGACGTCGATTCAAAATAAAAGTCAACCATGGGGTAATACGCATAAAAGTTAGAATGAGAGTGAGATTTGAGAGAGGGGAAATGATGTTCAGATGATTCTGAACATTGAGGTGGCTTTAATTTATACTGAGGTGATCGAATTGATCTGTCATAACATAAATTCTGGGTTGGGATGGACGCGGGAATGATTGTCGATCAAGTATGCATATTGGATTTCAAAATTGGTTTCCAAAGTTAGTTCAATTACACGGTCAAAACTCGGAATTTGTCGGTGGGTTTGGTCTCTGGGTCGGGTTCCGCACACACGTCATAGGGGTGGGTTTTTGTTTTGGGTGACTTGACGATTTTGCCCCTGACTTAACGAGGTTGAGTTAACCTCGTTACGTAATTGGACCGTTTTGACCTATTTCGTGAAACTCAAGAGATTGTTCAATCAATTATTTTGATTTTGGGCTGCACTGGCAAATGACCTAAACCACAAGACCATTTTGACTATTTATTTATGTAAATATGTAATGGAGTTAGAAAATAGAGTGGGTATAAGGGTGGGCACAAAAACTATATGATAATGGTTCGGTTTTGAATTATTTAATAAGCAAATTTTATGATTCAGCTATACTTATATGGCGCCAAATGAATGAGCTGTAGCTAAATTGGTATTGGAGTGGAACTGGAAATGAAGATATAGGCTGAAGGTTAGAGGTCTTAAGTTCGAATTTGATTATAATTGGGTTTTATCACAGTGAGCCTTCAGGTGACGGGTTTTCTTTGAGACTGGAGATGGTGAGCTTGGGCTACCCAACGTTGTCTACATTCATAGGCGTATGGATTCGCTAGTTACCATTGGGTTACCCCGGATAGCTGGGGTTTTATTCGTTAGTCGTTCATACACACATACACACACTGTGTGTATAAATAATAGAATTAGTCAAACCATCCACTTCCCTGTCACTCATAATGGTTTGCTTATTGAAGGCAGAACTTTCCAAACACCCTCTCTTCTCCCCGGGCTTCTTCCATGATATCCCAAAAACTTTCAACATCGCAATTCCAAATACTTCCCTCATTTCACAACGTTGGCCCACGAAGGAGCAAAAGTAAAAGTGCAATAATTTTAACGCTATTTTACTAATTTCGTGAAAACAACGTTAAAAACGGCGGAAGGTTAATCATGCATCATGTGCTGACGTTGATAGCCAAAAGACAAGGGGGTACATGCACCAATCGAGCTTATCCCGCATTTTTATGTTATGTACCTTATGTCCAAGGCTTGGTGCAAAATTACTATTTTAGCTTTGCTATTGGTGGTATTTACTGAGTATGATGATGATGATGATGTTGCTGCTTGACCTTTATCCGAAAAGCTTGTCAACGAGTTGCAAAACATTTCCGAATGTTTTTGCAAAGTCGTATGACTTTCAATGAACCAAATTGTGTGCATCGGGCTTTGTTCGAACCGTTTGCCATTTCCATGATTTATGTTGAAATATATGGTACCTAATGTTCTAATTCATATGGCTGGATATAATTGTGATGGACTATTTATTATTGGGCTAGTTGTATAATGGGTTATAATTGGTGGCCCGTTATAGTTAGCCCGGTTGAGAAGTTGTTACATCTTGGGTTAATTGTAACCCGGGTATAAACTCGTGTTAGTTGTTTGTTGAGATATTATTTCAGGATTAATTCTGATCGTTGGATGGCAAATGATCAACGGATATAATATGTTCTCGAGAACACAGCTCAGAAGCTTCGAGAGCCAATATAAATAGATTATTATTTCTCTCTCTCTCGTCATTCAACACACATACTCATTCTCTCTGTATCGTCGTCTTCATAGTTGTTTCTAGGGTTTTGATTAGTAAACTCGTCTGTATTTGTCTTAATCTTCTTTGTAGAAGATAGAGTCTGTATCTGGTGCTTGTGACCAGGGTGTGTGGTTATCATCTGTGATAACCTGGTGTAGATCATCTGATCGTGTCATCGTCGTTGTCTGTAAGTGTTTGTACTGATTTGTACTTACAAATCTGTAGTATCAACTGATCTAAACAATCAGTTGATATTTACAGCTATTATTTTAGAATCTCTCTATTTTGAGAGATTCAGGGTATTGGGGGGATTTTTCTTGGTTTGGGTTAATAAGATTTTCAGTCACCGTTTTGTCGCCTAAACTTTCTGTTCTTGTTTCTGTTGTCTTGAGTTTGTGTTGGCTCAGTCTTATTTTGTGTATTGTATCATTAGAACCATATAATTCTACATGGTATCAGAGCCTTAGGCTCTCTTATCATTGGTTCTGGTGTCTTCCGCTGTGCAATTTGTGTCTATTGATTTGTCTATCCTATTTGTTGGATTCTGCTGGTTTCTTGTTTATATTGCAGGTTACCTGAGGTCAACCTTTGTTGGCCAGGATCTGTGTGTTGATTGGAGTGGATTGAATAATATTAGCTTCAATTGCACTCACAACACTATACCCTAAGTGAAGGTATAGGTTGTGAGTTTGGCGAAACCCTAACTTGGGTTCCCCCTCATTGTGAGATCGTTCTTTACTTTGGTTTTTTGTTTGTTGTGTCTAGGGCAAAGGCCCGGGTTAGGAGGACCGGAATTGTGCCAACTATCTGGAGTCTTGTGTGGTTATTGTTCTTTTGTGATCTGTCTGTTCTTGCTTATTCCTGTTTGTATTACGTATTATACTTAGTTAATAAGGGACTCCTGTGTTAAGATCTGGGTGGGCACCTATGAGTGATGAACCCACTATCTGAACACTGACACAGCTTCGTCCTATTAGGTTTATATCTGTTCTTTGTTTTGCATTCCTGTGATTTGCTTTTGTTTTACTGTGTGATATCTGGTTGGGTTATATTTTTCTGTGATTGTTATCGACCATGTCTGGACAAGAACCTTTAGGACCTCAAGGTCCCCAAGGACCTCAGGGTCCTCAAGGACCTCAGGATCTTGCCAATGTTACTGGTACCCTCATAAGTAAATTGGACATTAGTGATCCTCTTTACTTACATCCTAGTGATACCAGTAGTCTTTCCATTATCAGTATCAAGCTAAAAGGTACTGATAATTACTCTGTTTGGTCCAGTTCTATGAAACTTGCATTAGAAGCTAAGAATAAGTATGGTTTCATAGATGGATCATGTGTTAAATCTGTTGATAATGACATGCTTGCTAGACAATGGGATAGGTGTATCTCTGTTGTTTTGTCTTGGCTGTTAAATTCTGTTAGTGAGGAACTGTACTTAGGGCAGGTTTTCTCCAAACTTGCTAGTGAAGTTTGGTCAGACCTGAAAGAAACATATGATAAAGTGGATGGTTCTGTGGTGTTTAATTTGTATCAAAAGATTAACAATGTGAAACAAAATGGTAGTTCTGTGTCTGAGTATTATCATAGACTCAATACTATGTGGAAACAATTAGATGCAATCTTGCAATTGCCTGCTTGCACTTGCAATGCATCTAAGGAGTTTAATGATTTTACTACATTAATAAAATTAATGCAGTTCCTCATGGGTCTGGATGATGTTTACCAACCAGTTAGAACCACACTGTTAACTAGAGAACCATTACCTAGTGTCAAAGTGGCCTTTTCCATAGTATCAAGGGAGGAGTCTCACAGAGGTACTGGTGGGACTTCTAAAGGTCAAAATGTCTCTTTCATGGCTAAATCTAATCAGAGTTTTGATAACAAAAAAAGAACTAATAGGGGTCCAAATCCTAACCTTAAGTGTACTCATTGTAACATGTTGGGTCATACAGTTGACAGGTGTTTCGAATTGGTTGGTTACCCACCAGGTTTTAAGAAAAAACCTGGTGGTCAGGGGTCTAAAGTTACTATGTCTAATAATGTTTCTAGTAGTAAACAGGGGGTGTCCTCTGGGTCTACTAGCAACAGTTCTGTCTTGCCTTTCTTAGCAGAACAGGTCTCTAAGCTGTTAAGTCTTATTAGTGACAAAGGAGGTGTTGACACTCAGAACTCCAATGTTGGAGGTAAGAGTGTGAGTCTAAGTGGTTTCTCTAGTATGTCTTGTTTATCTAAACTTGAAAGGTTATTCAAAAATTTTTCAAGTTGTTCTCAATTTGTTAAAACTGTTATTGGCCATAGTTGGATAACTGATTCAAGTGCTAATCAGCACATGACCAGTAGTGATAAAGAAATGTATAATTGTGTAGATGTATCCAACTATGACTTAAAAGTTAAACATCCCAATGGAACTAGTGCTAAAGTGTCTAAAATAGGAGACATTAAATTGGCTAATGGAGTTGTTTTGTATGATGTGTTCTATGTACCTGACTATTGTGTTAGTCTTATGTCTGTTCATAAACTTGCTAAGGATAGTAAGTTATCTGTTCTTTTTGATGAAAATAGTTGTTATATCCAGGATTCCAAGTGCAAGAGAATCCTGGTGACTGGTAGACAAAGTGAAGGTCTATATTTTGTTGGTGAACATGTAAGTTCATCAAATGTTTGTTTTAATAGTACCTGTGACACTGACTTGTGGCACAGTAGACTTGGTCACCCCTCTGACCAAGTCCTAGCTGTTTTAAGGAATAGTCTTGGGATTAATGTTAGTAATACTAAACCTTGTGAAGTCTGCCATAAGGCTAAACAAACTAGATTACCTTTTCCACTAAGTGAACATAAAACTAAAGACTTAGGAGATGTGATACACTTAGATGTCTGGGGACCCTATAGGGTTACCAGCAGGGAAGGTTACAAGTATTTTTTAACTGTGGTTGATGATTTTTCCAGAACAGTTTGGTGTTATATGTTAAAAAGTAAAAGTGAAGTGTTTGATAGTATCTCTGAGTTTTATGAACTTTTGAAAACTCAATTTAAAAAACATGTCAAGATTTTCAGAAGTGATAATGGCACTGAATTCATAAATAATCAAATGACTGTTTTTTGTAAAACAAAAGGAATAATTCATCAAACCACTTGTGTTTATACACCACAGCAAAATGGTGTAGTTGAAAGAAAACATAGACATCTTCTTAATATGGCTAGGGCTTTGTTGTTACAGAGTGGGTTACCACTTAAGTTTTGGTCTGAATGTGTATTAACTGCCACTTATATTATTAACAGGCTACCATCTTCTGTGTTACTAGGAAAAAGTCCCTTTCAAATTGTGTATGGGTTCCCCCCCACTCTTAGTCACCTTAAAACTTTTGGGTGTTTATGTTTCAGCACTGTCTTAAATGAGTCTGATAAGTTGTCTAGTTGTGCTGAAAAGTGTGTCTTAATAGGATATTCTAGTTTTAAAAAGGGTTACAAATTATGGAATTTGGAATCAAAACAAATTGAGTATTCTAGAGATGTTAGGTTCTATGAGGAAATTTTTCCCTTTAAAAACAGTTTAAATAACATAGAACCTAATACTGTTTTAGAAAATTTAAATCATATAAATTTTTTTGATAGTTTTGAATCAGAAAATATTCAAAAGGAAAAGGTGACTGAGGGGTCTAATCTTCCCAATGATGAAGGGGGAAACATGGGTACTCATGTTGAGTCTACTAGTCAGCAACCAGGGCTCTTTCCCAGGGCTGACATAGACTGTGGTCTTAACACACAGTCTAACCCAGGGAGTGATGACTCTGTGATGGTTGACCATGATGTGGACTTGGCAAATGATGAGGCCATTCCACCTGAGGGAAGTAGTGTTAGGAAATCTAGTAGAGTGTCTAATTTTCCTAAAAGGTTTAATGAGTATGTTGTGGAAGGGAAAGTTAAGTATGGTGTTGAGAAGGTAGTTAATTACTCTAATCTATCTTTTGAAAACAAAAGTTTTGTGTCTGTTTTAAACAAAACTGTTGAACCATCTTCTTATTATGAGGCTGCCAAGGATCCCAAATGGGTTGAGGCCATGAATAGTGAAATGGAAGCTTTATATAGAAATAATACTTGGATTCTAACTGATTTACCTGCTAATAGAAAACCTATAGGATGTAAATGGGTGTACAAAGTAAAATATAAATCAAATGGTGAGGTTGAGAGATACAAAGCTAGGCTTGTAGCAAAGGGTTATAGTCAAAGGGAAGGTCTGGATTTTGGAGAGACTTTCTCACCAGTTGTAAAAATGGTAACAATAAGAACTGTTATCAGTCTTGCTGTTCAAAACAGCTGGACTTTATATCAGTTGGATATTAATAATGCATTTTTATATGGAACTATAACTGAGGATGTGTATATGACCTTACCTGAAGGATATTATTCTAAAAATGAATCCAAGGTTTGTAAATTAGTTAAATCCCTGTATGGTTTAAAGCAGGCACCTAGAAAGTGGTATGAAAAACTGTCTAATGTGTTGGTCCAAATTGGTTTTGTGCAAAGCATTTGTGATCACTCTATGTTTGTGTTGTCTAAAGATGATGTGTTTCTGGTTTTACTTGTCTATGTGGATGATATTATAGTTACAGGTAATAAAGTGTCTGAAATAGAACAAGTAAAGAGTTTCTTAAGTTCTAATTTTCTCATAAAGGATCTAGGAAAGTTAAAGTACTTTCTTGGTATAGAGGTTTTGTATTCTGATCAGTGTATTTGTTTGTCACAAAGGAAATATTGTCTAGAACTTCTCAGTGAATTTGGTTATCTTGGGTGTAAACCAGTCCATAATCCCATAGAACCAAATTATGTTATGAATACTAAAATTGGTAAAAATAATGATGTGTTAGACAATATAACTGGGTTCCAAAAGTTAATTGGAAAACTCATTTACTTGTCTTTAACAAGGCCTGATATTAGTTATTCTGTTCAATGCCTAAGTCAGTTTATGCATCGACCCACAAAGGGACATCTTCAGATGGCTCTAAGGCTTCTTAGATATCTGAAGGAGTCTCCTGGGAAAGGAATTTCATTCGTAAAAGATGAAAACTTTCAGTTATCTGGGTTTGTTGATGCTGACTGGGCTAAATGCTTAGTTACCAGGAAATCTATAACTGGTTACTGCATTTTTTTGGGAAAATCTCTGGTTTCCTGGAAAAGTAAGAAACAGGGTACTGTATCAAGGTCTTCAGCAGAAGCTGAATATAGAGCCATGTGCTCGGCTACTTGTGAGTTAATGTGGCTTAAAAACTTATTGTCTGAGTTAAAGGTTAAGATTGAATTGCCACTGAAACTATACTGTGACAGTAAAGCTGCCATAGCTATAGCTGCTAACCCTGTATTCCATGAAAGGGTTAAACACTTTGAGTTAGATATACACTTTCTCAGAGAGAAAATTGCAACCAAAGTTGTTGATACTGTTAAGGTTAGTTCAGAGAATCAGGTTGCTGATGGTCTGACTAAAGGACTTAACATACAACAGCATAAAAAATTTTGCAATGATCTGAGAATGATGGATATGTTTAGCCATTTGAATTAAGGGGGCATGTTGAAATATATGGTACCTAATGTTCTAATTCATATGGCTGGATATAATTGTGATGGACTATTTATTATTGGGCTAGTTGTATAATGGGTTATAATTGGTGGCCCGTTATAGTTAGCCCGGTTGAGAAGTTGTTACATCTTGGGTTAATTGTAACCCGGGTATAAACTCGTGTTAGTTGTTTGTTGAGATATTATTTCAGGATTAATTCTGATCGTTGGATGGCAAATGATCAACGGATATAATATGTTCTCGAGAACACAGCTCAGAAGCTTCGAGAGCCAATATAAATAGATTATTATTTCTCTCTCTCTCGTCATTCAACACACATACTCATTCTCTCTGTATCGTCGTCTTCATAGTTGTTTCTAGGGTTTTGATTAGTAAACTCGTCTGTATTTGTCTTAATCTTCTTTGTAGAAGATAGAGTCTGTATCTGGTGCTTGTGACCAGGGTGTGTGGTTATCATCTGTGATAACCTGGTGTAGATCATCTGATCGTGTCATCGTCGTTGTCTGTAAGTGTTTGTACTGATTTGTACTTACAAATCTGTAGTATCAACTGATCTAAACAATCAGTTGATATTTACAGCTATTATTTTAGAATCTCTCTATTTTGAGAGATTCAGGGTATTGGGGGGATTTTTCTTGGTTTGGGTTAATAAGATTTTCAGTCACCGTTTTGTCGCCTAAACTTTCTGTTCTTGTTTCTGTTGTCTTGAGTTTGTGTTGGCTCAGTCTTATTTTGTGTATTGTATCATTAGAACCATATAATTCTACAATTTAAATGCGCTGTAAATTTCTTGGTTCCTTGTTGCAAGAAGTATTTCCAAAACGCTTGACGAAGAACCCACACCCATGAAAGAAGTGACACTTTCGGAAGCCATTTTTGTGAGTTTTTGAAAGTGCTTCTATTGCAGTTCTGAGATTTTGAGTGTTTTTATGCTTTGTTATACTATAAATAAACATGAAAGGAAAAATAATGTAGTTTACCGGTTTCGATTCTCGAACCGGTTTTTTTTCATCTCTACTTATACATAGATAAAAATTACTAAAAAAAAAGCAATAAGACAATAACAAATTAATAGGGCTTGTGACTCCTCTTGCACAAAGCCCAATTTAGAAATGGGTATGAACAGCCCAAACTTTGAAATTCAGTGTTCGCTTCATCTTTGCTAACCACTTTCTCCATAACGAAGAAAAAATAAGAATAAATATTTTGAAGTCCTTATTCAATACTTTATAGTTTAGTTGTTCTAAAATGTATAACTTTTAGCAATTAAAATACTCAAATGTTACCTTGTATTGCTACAATTTAGATATCGATTTTGGTTAGTAATCCAATCGAACCTGCGACCGCTGAGATTTCAATGGTCGATAGGTAGACACGCTATTGAGCTCCGATTTGCCAGATTAGTGAAGAGCTAGATAGATTGGACTTGGCTTTGCAGATTAAAAGTAGACTAATGGTCCTATCATATTCACTTTTATTTGTAACTTTTTTTTGGCTAAATTTTAGAAAAGTTGGAGACTTAGGCTAATGTCCCTCCCACTTTACATCTCACATATTTTTGTTTGAATGTACTTTACACATATTTTCTAAAGATAACTATGGTCGTGAAAGCATATATATTTCAACAATATTTTTTTTGGCACTCAAAACTAAATGCATATGTGTATGTTATATTTTTCATTTGATGCATTTTGATTTAATTTTTTGTTTCATGACAGTTGACACATGTAGTGCATGCTATGTATAATTTTTTTTTTAAAAAAAATACAGTTTTAGTACTGATTAATCAAATACTAAAAAACACAGTTTTATTGCTGATTAAATATCCAGTACGTTTTATCTCAGGCCCGTGGGCTATGTACAACTGAACCCTGCTAGGGCTGGCATAACAGGTGTCACACCCTCAAAATCCACTTGCAGAGTTTTACCGCGAGGCGCATGACAAACCAGGATCCAAGTCAATGATCACAATAAACAATACTAAATGAATTTCAAAAACATAGTTTAAAAATCCCAAACATCAGCGGAAGCTAAATGTCGTTACATAAACAAAACAAAACCAAATGTTTAATGTTCAAAACCATGCAACTCTAACTAGACGCCGTGCAGACGCGTGCGCCCTAGTTCCATTTTGCTACCTTAGCGACCTGAGAAAAACATGTAAGAGTTTACGTCAGCACAAAAATGCTGGTGAGTTTACAGGTTTGTAATCAAAGTTCCAAGTATAACCTGTCCATACTATAATAATTGTAAACCAAGTACGCTAGCTAGGCGCATGTACCATTACTACTACGATTGGAAAACCATTACTAACTCGCAAACCAGATGTTGTGCCCGAATAGTAAACCTGTTCCTGTTTGAGACAATATGCACCCGCCCGGCGCTCCATGCCGACGGGTGGGGTTGGTCACTCCCAATAGCGCTATTCACATTTCCCCGTTGTGCAAACCAGCACATTCATGGTTCCCCCCGGGACTTCCAAAGATCGTATAGTAAACCGTTTGAAAACCCATAGTATGACAGTTGTTACCAAATAGTTGTTTAACACATGTTTTCTCCCCCGAAAACGAAAACCAAGTAAAGTGGGGCCGTAAACTCACCTTAGGTTGCGTTACTTCAGATAACAGAATAAGTCAACAAGCTATGCTAGCCCCGTAAGCGGCGACCTAACATATGACAGTTACACGTTCTTAGACTAATAACCCGTAGGTTAGTTAGTCCCTAGATGTCCAGACCTTAACCAAGTTTGTTTGACAACACGTTTACTGTTAACATGACCCAACGTACAAGACTCGACATCCCATTGGTGACCCGAGGTTTCCCGTGTTACACAAGTATTCACAAACACACAATCATGCAATTACACTTAACATACGTTAAAGTCCATCAAGCTCTATCACATAGTTCCATTAACACATTGTTGACCCGAACACATGTTACCAAGTTATCAGACATGTTACGGGGTTCCTAGCATGTTCCTAGGTGTCAAAACGGGTCTCGGAATGCTAAAATATACATACAGCAGCAGTACAGGCGATTAGGAAAAGTCAACTAGCAATTACGTTGGTCAACAGGCAATTATGAATGCTAATCGCCTACAGTGTAGGCGATTAGGGTCATGTGACATGCAAATTTTTGAGTTTGCATGCAATTAGGGTCATGTGACATGCATTTCAGAACTTATCAGGCGATTAGGGTCATGCAGCATGCAAAAACACAAGATAGCAGGCGATTAGCCCCTAATTGCATGAAGAGCAGGCGATTAGCCTATCATGGCAGGCGATTAGCCTGCTAATCGCCTGTACCTTAGGCGATTATGCTTGCTAATCGCCACCTGCACCCCAGATTTGGTTTTTCGCGCGTTTAACACTCCAAATCAACCCTAGAACGTGTGTAAACCTCCAATATCAACCAAACAATTATCCTAAACATGTTTAGATCAAAATACACCATTAAACCTTGTTCTAGCAGTCCTGGATGCAATCATGTTTCTAAAACATAACACAAGTATCATGTAATCATCACACTAACATGCGTAAACACAACCCTAATGAACAATCAACCAGATTACTATATCAAACCATCATCATAGATCAGTAACTACCCTAACATCATGTTAATAATCCTTCTTGAATCATAAAAATCCAATCTTTTAATTAAAACCTACACATACAACATGCATAGCATCTAGAATCAACACAACAACGATTATTAACGATTTACAGAAGGCACAAGTGTTTATGAACAGGTCTGGACCATTAGGGATTCAATAAAAACGTTAGAAAAGATTGCATGGATGAAAACCACACCTTAGTTTATGATTGATTGATGAAATAGGCTTGAAATCAAGTTGTTTGATCCAAAATCGTGTTCCAGAGGTTGTGTGGGTGTTGGGATGAGTTGTGGGGCGACTAGGGTTAGTGTTATGAAGTTTAGGAGGTCAAATATTGTATTTATAGTCGTTTTTAGTCGTAACCCACGTTGCAGGCGATTATGGTCCAGTTGCAGGCGATTAGGGCTGCTAATCGCCACCCCCTTAGGCGATTAGCCCCCTACTCGCCACCTAGAAGGGCTACTCGCCACCTGGAGGAGGCTAATCGCCTCCTAGCAGCCTCCCTATAGGCGATTAGCTCACCCTAATCGCCTATAGGGTATTGTTCCAAGTATTTTGCGCGTTAAACCCCGTTTTAACATATGTTATCACATTTTCACATACCGACAAGTCACATAATGATTGTAAACACATAACACTTGCAAATAGACACATTTACACTCGTTCACCAATTCCCGGGACTCGAGACTTACATGTTCCCTATGCTTTGACGATTCTCCGAATCGTCACCCCTTGTACACTTGGTTAATGACTGACATCTAACGATCCTCTAGGCCAACCTCTAATGATTCCCTAGACTCACATAACAGTTCCCGAACCATAACCCGACTCAACTAACCCAGTTAAGTACAGAATACGCGTGACTTGCTAAGGTAGACTTTAATCTAGACGACGTTGTTAACTTGAATTTGCCGGGTGTCACAACAGGTTACACAAACATGTTAAGACACGAACATGAAACCTGTAAACACGAACACGACACGAAATCTAATCGTGTCATTTATTTCAAACACGAACACGAAGTTGTGTATAACAGGTTAACACGATAAAGAACCCCTAGTAAAACAGGTTAACACGACAAGACACAATAAGAAACACGATAAGACCTGTTAAGACACGAACACGAAACAGGTAAACACGAAAATAAACAGGTCTTAACAGGTCGACCTGTTATAGACACGAAACCTGTTAAGGCCAAACACGAAACCTGTTAAAATCATAAAGGTTCGTGTCAGGTTATCGTGTTCGTGTCTGAATTGCCGGCCCTAACGTGTACGTGTTTAAAGATATAACACATCGGGTAGCCCACTTTGTAGAAGCTTATGCTTCTTAGAGAGGAGGTCCTAGGCTCAAATCCAGGCAAGGTTGTATTCGGTGTAAATTATAATGGGGCCGTGGGGGTAACATTAGCCGTTCA
This sequence comes from Ambrosia artemisiifolia, assembly GCA_032199755.1. Taxonomy (NCBI): domain Eukaryota; kingdom Viridiplantae; phylum Streptophyta; class Magnoliopsida; order Asterales; family Asteraceae; genus Ambrosia; species Ambrosia artemisiifolia. The sequence goes on from CM063529.1 coordinate 34,747,186, forward strand.
AAAAAAAAAAAGATTTGATCATCACACTTGGTATTCTACATGAAATTTTGGATGCAAGACTTAAAAACTTCAGACCAGCAAGATGAGATCAACGATAATCTTAATCAATATGCTAGATCTCATGATACAGCAGATGAAATTGTCGAGTAAGATTATATGTTTTTGATTACTTGCTGAAATTTATCCAACTTTCAGTTTGTTGATTCATAATTGGGAGCACAACTGTAAAAGAAACGAGCTGCGTTCGCTATGTTATATAACGAATGTTTTGATACTGCGAAGATGATACTGTTAACCCTCCTGACAGGGATGACACTCCATTAGATATCTCCATATTCAATTCTTTTAAAAAAATGAAAACAACATTCATAGAATCATGAAAGCACAGTTATGTTTGACATCTATCTTTGTATGTTGATTAAGACGAAACTTGGAATCGTTTACCACAATCGGTTCTCAATCACAGCAGAAACAACGCCTTTAAGAGTCTCCTGAAGAATCAATCAACAGAGTGTAATTACTAATCTTGAAATTCTATGCTAGATACAATCTAGTTTATAATCCGAATCAAATAATTACCATGGAATGATCCTTGAGACCAAGTGAGAGTGTCAAGGGTTTTGAAGAACCAGAGTTGCTGAATACAAAATAGAAGGGATTAAGTAACATAACTACCACATTGGTATGCTTTTTCTAGACATGTATAGAAATAGACCTTATATGTTCGATAAGTTGGCGAGCACATGCCAGTAGCATTGGCTGCAGGGAAAGAACGTTTCAGTGATCAAACAAATGTGATATGGATAAAAAAACTTCAGTAAGATCCACTTCATAAGCCAGCTTAATTACCTCGTCTCGTTTACCAAATATAACGGATACATTGAAAGTAGGAGTATTTAACATCCCTTCTTCCTTCCTGTTGAAACAAGAAGAAAACTTAAACAAAAATGTATACAAAATTTCAGTCGAAAATCTTGATTCTTGTAGGATCATCATCATCATCATCATACTCAGTTAATCTCACCAATAGCAAAGCTAAGATAGAGTCTGAGGAGGGTAAGATGTAGATAATCTTATCTCTACCCTGTGGGAATAAAGAGGCTGCTTCCAGTGAGACCCTTGGCTCGATAGTGGTTTTGCATCAAGCCTTGGACATAAGGCACATTACATTTAGCAATTGGGACAAGCCCGGTTGGTGCATGTACGTACCCTCTGTCTTTTGGCTATCAACGCCCCACATGATGCATGATTGACCGTCCACCGTTTTTAACGTTATTTTCATGAAATTAGTAAAATAACGTTAAAATTAGTGCAATTTTACTATTGCCTTTTGAGGGCCCACACATATATAAATTATATGCGTACATTGCAAGCGGGGCTGATGATTCTTGTAGGATCAATAAGTCAATATTCAAGCATAAACTTAGTTTAAAAAAACGCAAGGCACAGGGTGTTTATATTCATTTCTCATAGGTTCTGCCATCACTAACCAAAATTTCGATATAAAGATGGTTTAATACCAATAACCTATATCTACAACCTAAAAGGCTATATGTACAACAAACAAATGCACAAAACCTTCCCACGTACAAAAGGCGCCCCTCAAAAATGCGCCTTAAGTCCATTTTACCTACACCTCACGGAGTCAAAAGCGAACCCCCTTAAGCCCGCGTTTGCCTTGCGCCTAAAGGCGCTTTAGGCACGCATTATAAATCCAAAGTATACAACAAAACCAGTGTGAGAATCGGATTTAAAACTTATATATTACCTTGCATGCATCATAGTTCCCATAGTCCCGATTTGAGTAGCAATAACCTGGAAATGTTAGAAAAAAAATTACAAATGCATCCAACCATCAATCAAGAACATTTTGAATGGAAGGAAAAGGCAAAAGAAGCAATAAACTCACCAAGAATTGGTCATCATAGCTACAAATGACAATATCAATCTTACTTTCCTGCCAAAAAAAATGTTACCTTGACAATGAGTTACTGTGCAAAAATTCAAAAATAACACACAATATGACACCTCCACTTTCAAGTGCATATAAAGTTCAACCCAGTTGATATTAGAAATTAAATATTGGGAACTGATAACTATAATAAAAAAAAAAAAAACAGTAGAGGCATTTTAACAAACAGGTGGTGGGCATAAGTGAAAATGGTCTGTTACAGGAAATGTGAATATTAATAAACGATCAGAAAAAAAAATATATGTGTTTATTAACATGAGACAACAATTAATAAATATATAAACCATACAAGATTTGTAACCAGAAAGTGAGTATATATCCAACTTAAGTGAATTAAGAAACATAAACTAATAGTACATAATTAATGAATTGTAGGAAATCTGGAGAGACCACAAACTTTTATATGGACAGAGAGGTTCTTGTGGCGAACTGGGAAAGAAGAGGTTGGAGCACCATGATCCATGGAAGATCGAACAAGGAAATGGAGAATACTTGAACATCAAGTTATTGGTCTCCTTCAGTTCTTATATGGTTTGTAAAATTATTGAAAAAAAAAAATATTTTTTTACTTTTTTATTTTACCGGTGTTTTTTTTAAGCGGTAAACAACTTTTGTTCCTCACCCAAAAATACAATACATTGTATAAATAAGACACTGACATAATGTAAGACACCCGAAAAAACACTCTGAATATACAAGTATTACATCGTATATTTTATACCCCATGTCATCAGAAGACGCCCATATCTCTCGCACACCACCTTGTGTTTATACGCCCTATGTCCCATACCCTCAACTCCTTTGGTCTTGACTTGGGCTTCTCATACGCCTGTACCGCTTTCTAGAAACTGTTGCGCCCTTTTGGCCCACATCACCAATTGAGCCAAAAAAATAAATTTGACTTTTCTTACTAGCCTCTGATGGACCGACCTGATTTGGCTGCACGTTTATTTCATTTCTAGGGTTGAGTTATACCTCATTCCTCGTCGCCACATTCCCATCCCCGCTACTTCCCACTGGCCCTTCTTTATTAAGATCCCCACTACCTCCCGCTCATTATTTTTTATATTTTGAACATTGTCCACTGTAGGCCTATTATACTTTACAAATTGACTTTGTAACTTTACAGTCGCCACTTCATTATTATTATTATTATTATTATTATTAATTAAGATCTTAAAACTTTCCTCACCTTCCCCCCTAGAGCCTTGTCACCCACTCCTTGTTCACATCTCCTCATATTCTGTTGACTATTATTAATACTGTCCACCTTCCCTGGTTCCAATGTCGTGCCGCCACCATTTAAATCAACACTACTCTCCTTAACCAATTTAAATGTGGATGACGATTGAGAATCCCCTAACTGACCCGACTTTTCAGCAACTCCATGACTTAAATTCCCACCTCATAATTCTCCCTCTTCCAACGGTTCCAACGACTCTTCCGATTCCTGCCTTCCACGAACTACAGAGGCATCCGGAGACTCCAACAGCTCTGACCGACCATCCGAATTCAACCGACTACCGGCCTTCTCCGGCGACCTAACATACACCTTTCCGACGCACTCAGGCACCCAATCACTTGGTTCCTCCATAACCCAAACTTTGAATGATCTATCCTTCCATTTCAAGGCCACAGAGTCATAAATCTGATCCCCGTCACCGACCAAAACTCCAACACAATTAACTGAAATGTCTCCATCCTCTAACCCAATTTGAGACGGTTGCACAATCTTCCCAAACTGGCTGGCAATATCATCGAACACTTTATCCAGCATCAAGATTGACAGGAACTCCATGGATCTTTAGCCAAGCAACACGCTCAAATGGTAAAGTTTGTCCCTCCCACATATCCAATACCGTGAACCACTTGCTCCAAACATCAACATTCAACAAGTTATTTGCATGTGACTGAACCGAGCAATTGAGCAGTAAGGACAATCCACCTACATATACAATATCCAGACCTTGAATCCCTCTGTAATCAAAAGTTTGTCCAGACATATGAGAATCTTCAAATTCACAACTCTTCCAACAAGAGCTCTACCATGGAACTTTGTGAAGGCTGCTGTACATTCCGAGACAACAACAGACTTGTGAGAAGAACCATTCTGCATACCCACATTAACACTATAAACCCCACATAGAACATCTCTGAACGATAAAACCTCTCCTTGTTGGAATGTCTTGAAGTACTCCCCATGAAGATGTTCCAGGTTAATGTTAACCCGATGTTGAGGAAATTCTTCTTGCTTCTCTGGTTTTCTCCTCATTGTCTCCCCCGCTTCCCACAAGCTAATATTCTCCACCGCAAACTTAGCGATGTTGACCTTCAATTTACATGGCCCCATCTTGATTCGGTTCATCTTCTTCTCAAGCTCCAACACACAACGGACCTTTCTAAACGTAGTGAATCTGAACCACTTCCCTTCTTTGTCCCCCTTCTTTGCAATGTATGAACCAACGACATCTCCAAACTCCCCCAAAAAGTTGGACAACTCCCACGGCATGCACCCCTTCGGTAAATTTGAGATGAAGAACTTAGTCGTGTCCATATCCCCCTTAGCTTCCCCATTATCATACCTTCTTCTGTTGACGGAACGTCTTGCCACCTTTCCACTTCCTCTCTCATGTGAGGGGGATGTGGGGTAGTCTAATAGTTAGTGTGTAAAAAGACGGGATGTCTTGCCACCTTTCCTTTCTCATGTAGTGAGAAACCAAGTGATCCTAAACAATGTGAACTTTATTTTACCGGTGTTAATTTCTTTTTTTTTATCCATGTGAATTTCTATTTTCGTCCACGTGGTTTGCTGAATTTCATTTTTGTTTTAATTGGACCCACATCCATTCGCTCCATCCAATTTATTATTACGTTTTTAGTGAAAAGACTTAAATACCTCTTTAAAAAAACTATAAAAAACAAACACCACCTATAACCGCCCACACACTGGAGCATTGGAGCACTCACTACTATAGAAAGTTGTTGCAGCAGTGATTGTTAGAGAAAAAAAGAGTTTGAGAACAAAAGGAGATGGTTTCAAAACGAAGTTGCAAGTTGTTTATTAATAAAGGTGTGGAAAAGACAAAGAATATGAAATGAATAGTGATAAAGAAAAAGTTACTGGTTTGGTTGTTTCTTTTTCATGTCCCGAGTTCACTTAACACAAGAAAAGAAAGTATTTGGAAGGAAATGAAAACTTTCTTGTGTTCCAGAGTTTCATTTAAGCAAAGGAAAACAAAACATGTTGTGTTTCCAAATTTCACTTAAAAAAAGGAAACTAGATATGTATCCTTTCATTTCCTTCTGTTCTTTTCCTTTTTTAAAGCAAACTCGGGAACGGAGCAGTAGTGTCATTTAATAGGAAATTACCATCTTAAAAAACATAGGAAATTACCAATGTAGTCATCTCTACTCTTTAATAAGGTAACATAGATATATTGCAATTTTTTAAATCTTAGTAACCGTAAATTAATTAATTATTTCTTCATTTAGTAATATAGATTTATTTTTATAACTATTTTTGGCGTATTTCAATTATTTTTTTATTTCTTAAGCTATAAGTGCCATTATCTGGTTATTTAACTCATTCACCGGCAAACTATCATGAATTGATTCTAGATAGCCCACATATCGTCAATTTTTATACTTCTTTTTATCAAAATTTTAGTTTGTTAGCGATAAACAGCCTACCCAAAATATTTCTAACCTCAATAAAAAAAATTTAGGTCTGCCACTGATTATTTATTGGGCCATCTATCACAATTAGTATGAATAGCCATTTTTTTATGTTTATATAATTCGTTAGGGCATTTTCATAGTACCATTGGGATTCCTCCATGTTGGCCTTGAACATCTCGTCAAAGATTTCACATTTTGTATCAACGTTGTCCCTAAATTTACTATGGGTGTTTGTCTGACTGCCCACGAGTACTTAGAATTCTACTAAGACTTTACCCCAAAGAGGAATTGAACAAAACTAGAGACTCTAGTGTGCTCTTACAGGTTTAGCCAACCCAACGTTTGGGCTACCTCTTCTTTTTTGGTCCACGGGTTGGCTATTGACTTGGTGTGTGTATAGAATAAAAGTGTTTGGTTATATATAGTGTAAAAATTGTTAGTAATTGATGTTATTGTAAAATACGATTGCTGAGAAGTAGGGCTGGCAATGGGTAACCTGTTTAAGACACGATTAGATCTGTTAACTCAAAATTACACTATGCCATTTTTACTTTTTTTTTTAAATAATTAAGAGGCAAATATCCATCATTTCTCTTTGTTGGTACATAAAACGTATAATATAAAGTAGTCAAATGAGTCGTGTTCATGTTTAGAACTTGTGTTGTTCGCGTCGTCAGAAACGTGTTAAACCTGCTAAAACATGATCTGCGAGCCCTACTAAGAAGGGGGAGCAACAATAATAAAAATGAGGAGTAATGGATTTAAATAATATAACTATTGACTAATAGCAAATAACATTCTGAACTACAAAAATAACCACTAACGGTCCCAACTTTCATACATTTTGCTCTTAACAATATCATCGTCTCGATTCACTCTTTCAAACACGATGAAAAATTGTCTAGAATTGTGAGTTTCAGCTAACGACGTTAGTGTGAGTTAACGAGGGGTCCACTGAAAGCAAAATATCTGAAAGTTGAGACCACTAGTCGTTATTTTCGTAGTCGGGACTATTATTGGCCAATAATAAATAGTTAGGATTATTTAAATTTATTACTCCTAAAAATTATCAGCCACTTCATTTGCCCCACACCAATTGACAGTTCCCCACAAATGCCACACGCCCTGTTTCATGCCATCACACCATATAGCCTTATTGGGTTATTCAGTTTTCTTAACATAATGTTCATTCAACAAAATGATAATTAACATAACGCCACCACACCACCATGTAGCCTTATTGGTTACATGGTGTAGCGGCGTTATGTTAGTTATCATTTTGTTACAAACTCAAAATTTATAAACAATAAAACAAGTTGAGCTAGTAACAAACCAATTGAATTCAAATGAACACGTTTATACATAAAATGTACTTGTGCTTACTAGACCAACTTCATAGATGAATCTCAACAAGTCTGAAGAGCAAAAGAAATTGATTTACGAACAGAATAACACCTACTTTTCAAGTGACTACAAAAGGTGGTTGCCTGAATTTCTGATCGATACATTAATCTTTAAAAACGTATAGATCACAAACCAATTAAATTCGAATAAACATGTTTATATAAATAAATGTACTTATGCTTACTAGACCAGCTTCATTGACTATAAAATCTCAACAAGTCTGAAGAGCAAAAGAAATTAATTTACGAACAGAATAACACCTACCTTTCAAGTGATTTACAAAAGGTGGTTGCCTGAATTTCTGATCGATACATAAAAAATCTTTAAAAACATATAGATACAAAAATATATATAACAGAGTAGGCTCAGAGTGGTGCTATATGTGCTCAAAGAACAGCTTTTGAAGGCTATTCTCATACAAGAGGTGTCAGAATATTAAGCAATCAGTCATCTTGGCCAAATCATATATATCAAAAAAAAAAAAAAAAAAAAACTAGTGGAAATAACAGAGGCTTAAGCGGCAGCCATAGACAGAAGATGTAGGGTTTATGTTTTAAGTTGTGGATGTGATTAATATTTATAGATTTATGATGGGCTTTTTATTGGGCTTGATAAGTGACTAGTCTGATTACCTTGTCAATTGGGTCGTAATGGCCCAAAACGTTTCTTGCCAAAAAGGAAAATATAAAACTGAACGTATATGATGGATGAATTTTTTATTTTCATTCCTGTAAACATTTTTATAAACTCTTCGTTTGGTAAATAAGATATATCTAATGGGAACTTAATTACTTAAAGACAATTGGTATGTCAAATGTAGAGATTCATAGTGATTTTTTGGTAGAGTAAACTGCTAAAACTATCCATGAGGTTTGGGCATTTTTGCCACATCTATCCAAAAAAGTTTTTCTTTTAACTGGACCCATCAGGTTTGCATTTTGTTGCCAACAGACGGATGTGGCAAAAAAATGCCTAAACCTCAAGGACGATTTTAGCAGTTTACTCTTTTTTGGTATGTTTGCAAGTTTATCTTAATTATAAGGTACATATATCACCTTAACTTCTTGCTCGTCACGATTTTGGAAGAAATCACTACTAGCCCTTCACTTTATAGGAAGTGATCACTTTTAATCTTCTCATTGATTCGATAGTCATGGCCACCTACAACTCAACTAGCCTTTTATTCAATAGTCTGTGCAATGGAGTGGTGATGATCAACTGGTTGTACTCTTTTGGTTGTTGTTGTTCACTTGTTTGTGGGCGGCATGTTGCATAGCAATGATAAGTGAAACCCTGATTTGAGTTTAAGTGTGCATGTAAAAAAAGTAAAAAAAAAATGTTAGCTAGCAAAATCGAACACGGGGCCATTTGGTTATATGAAAAAAATCTTGTGTATAGGTTCACTCCCTATTTTATTTTTTTGTGTTCACTCCAGCTTTTTTTTTTATATATATGCGCTCTTAAAATTTCGAAACTTAATGGGTTCTAGTGAACCAAGACCCCACTATGAAGGTCCACACATTATGTTCTTTTTATATCTTATAGTATTTTGCTTGATCTTTTACATTGCACTAACTTAGTCAGTGCAAGTCATTTATCTACTATGGTTTCGCATGGGCTTTCACAATATCCTAGTGTGCCAATAGATGGTCCATTATTATATGGTAGTGTTGTCGATGCAATTCAATACATAGCCTTGACTTGTCCAGAGATCACATGTGTTATTAGTAAGGTTTATCTGGTTCAACATAACCTACTGACTAGTAGACTACGATCAAATGTACTCTTCATTGTTTTTAAGGGACTTCTTCCTACTGTTTGATTATTCAATGCTTTTCCGGTTTGGATCTCCAATCTCCATGCTTATGTTGATATTGAATGGGCAAGCTGTCATTATGCTTGTAGATCCACTAGAGGATATTGTGTTTTTCTTGGATCTAACCTCTCATCATATGGAGCTCCAAGAAACAATCATGTTTTTTATCAACACATAAAACATCTTGAATCTACACTTTATTAGTGGAATGATTCTTGCACAAGTCGTGTTCGATAGATTCCTATTACCTTTTTTTATTGCTGATCCTAACGCGCTTTTGCCATTTCGCTTGAGGGGGGGGGGGGGATGTTGAGATGTTAATGTATGCTAGTAGTTGTATTTTTGGTTTTATTCAGTTATTTTAGTGTTTCTATGCTAATTTCTTGAAAACAAAAACCCCTTCTAATCACAAACAAACAATCTATCAAAAGGCAAATTCATTAGTTTATTTTATTATGTCTTTTCTTTTTTATCACCTAATAACAGGGAATCAAAGTACCAAACACACATCTTGTCTTTTAGGACCCAACACTTTTATAGTTTTATAAAAAAAAAAAGTAGCTATAGAATTTTGGCTTTGGAATTATTGAAGATGAGATGTGTGGTCTATAGTTATAATTATCGATACACTCTATTGATAAAGAAATCATAGGATCAAAAGCATATCTTCATTATTTTTGTTACGAAAGGTGCCCCAATTTTATTATCATCTTAAACCCCAAAAAGCATCAGGCGGGAAGAAAATAAGTCAAAACTTGTCATTTCGTTTTTGCTTTCCAACATAGAGAATAAATCTCTGTTTTTCCTCTGTGAACCGATCTCAGATCAAGCGGTGGACAACACTTCAACACGGGAAGATCAAGCGGAGGACAACACTGCAACACGCGACGACGATTAACACTAATATCGAAAAAATGCCATAACTTGCTTAACCGTTGGGACCAAAAGTGTAATTTCTAAAAACTTAAGGACCAAAATCATAAATTAGACCCCATTTAGTTATGTTCATAAGCTCTATCGTCATCCATGATTTGATACATTATATCCACCAATCCATATCATTTACATAAACAACAACAACAATAATAATAATATCATGTCAGGTCCTCAGTGCTGTGCAAACCCACCAGCAGTTAGTTCCGTTAACAGACAAGATGATGATGATCACATAGAAGTTATTGGAGGCTTAACATCGTACACTGCTGGCTCTCTTGCTAATTCTAACCATGCTGTCGTCTTAATTGCTGATATATATGGTACTTTCTTTCCTTAGCTACATACCCTCTACTTTTATATGATCTTGTACCTCTTTTAACAAGTATTAATTAAATATTGAATTAGAATATCCAATGCAAACGGGACATATCACGTTGAAAAAAATATATATTACTTGCGGCCTTGACTCTGGTGGATCCAGGATTTTTTTCCGCTGGGTTCTCTTTTGGTAGATTTTCCAATTTTTTTCCACGTTAACCAATAGATTCTCACTAAAGTTTCCAAACCGAGTAGGTTTCTGGGAAGCTACATTTTTTGGCTGGATCCGCCTCCGTGACTTCGGTCATCGGAACCGCTAGGGAATGTGGTTTGGGAGGTATGAAGATGAATGGTAGTTAGGTGGGGGAGGGGGTTGGTTTATTTATTTATTTATTTATTTTTTTATTATAAGTGTAGGTACCACAAGTTTAGTTTATTTGTTTTTTAATTTAGTTTTTATTTTTTAAAATACGAGGGTAAAAATGTAATTTTACATGACGTTTAGCAAAACGAACTTCTTTGGTTTTAGTGTTTTACTCTAGGAACTAAACGTGTAACACGCCAACAAAAGTGGAGAGACTAAATGTGTTATTGTTAAACTTAGGCACGAAATCCGTAATTTGGCTCTACCACATGAAGCGCGTGTGTAACTAACAATTTTGGTTATTTTTTTATTTTTTTTAACATATATTATTACTATTATTACTTTCATTTCTTAAAACTTGCCAAGTTACATCAAAATAGATGGCAGACGGGTAACAAGCTGCGCCGACACCCCTTAAAACGTAATCTGGTTATTTAATTCAAGAAAGAGTTTTCTTATTTGGTTTTTATGTGTATTAATTATTCAAGTTAATTTGTTTGTCTTCTAAAGAAATCGTTTCATTCTTAATCTACTACATCTGCAGGCTATGAAGCTCCAAAGCTAAGGTATGTATGTCCACATTTTCTAGCTACATGTGTATTCCAAGATAAAGTTTTTGAAAGTTTGTTGTGCGTGCGCGTGTGCGCGTGTTTTAAGATGAAGTTTGATCTGAAAGTTAAAAGATATGTTGTTTTGTATGAAGACAAATTGCTGATAAAGTTGCAGCAGCTGGATTCTATGTGGTAGTGCCTGACTTCTTCTATGGAGATCCATATGTACCCGATATGCAACTTTCTTCTTGGTTTCCAAATCATCAACCGGTATGTTCATGACCGTTGGCTTATGTAATCATAATTTCATAATCTAAAAACTTCATTGTTTGCGGCTTTAATCTAGGCGAAAGGGTGTGAAGATGCCAGAAGGGTAGTTGCTGATTTGAAAAGCAAAGGGGCGTCTGCCGTTGGAGCAGCTGGTTTCTGTTGGGGAGGTAAAATTCACTCATGGGTCGATTTGGGTTATGTTTTATTTCTTTAACATGTCAGACACGTTAATAAAAAAGTTTAGCTAAATAGGAAACGGGTCAGGATTTGACCCAACTCAAAGCCTGCAAATCTTTTTGTTGCGAAGGGGACGGGACGTAGCAAACTTTTATTAGTTAAAAAAAAATAACCACTCAAAATTTTAGGTGAAATGCCCTTCCCGGGACAAACCACCGAGACAAGACTAACACCCGACCGACTAGCTAGCTATTGGGCATGCGGGCATAACAAATGGACTTGGAAACCCGGTCAAGTACCCTCTAACTCGGGCCCTATACAAATTGAAATTAAATTCTGGCAAACTTCCTAAATTATTTCTAAGACCAGCCCAAAAAGAAAGTCCAACTAAAACCCGATATCAAAATGGGCCAAATTTTAGCCCACAATAATACAGAGCCCCCTGCATGTTTTGACCCGTTACACAACCGGTGTAACATTTCAGCTCTGTAAATAGTGTATGTTTATGTAGTTGTATTGTCATCTCAGATTGTTATTCTCTTATTCAGGAATGACGGTGTCAAAACTTTCGACGTATGGTGAGATTGACGCTGCTGTTATAATACATCCTGGTCCACTCTCAGATGATGATATTCATGGTAATTTTTATATACTTACTACTTGTGTTGTAGTAACAATCATCATACATATTCTCATGTATGATGTTGCAACCTTAAATGCAGCAACAAAAGTCCCAACAGCAATCTTAGGTGCTGAAATTGATGAATATTCACCACCTGAAAAGCTGCAAAAAATTGGGGAAATTTTATCAGCAAAATCAGTAAGACTTTTCCTTTCTTTCGGTACAAATTCTGCAAGAGTTGGCATGATTTTTATAGTTTATTTGATACCGTTTTGTTTTATAGATTGATAACTTTGTTAAGATATACCCTGGCGTTGTCCATGGTTGGACGGTGAGGTACAATGACGACGATGAACATGTTGTTAAAAGCGCAATGGAATCACACGCGGACATGCTAAACTGGCTCACAAAATACCTCAAATGAGGGTGTGCTTTGGCAAGATCCTTTGAATGGTCACTAATGCTTCACATGGTGTCTTGTGTTGTCTGCTTTGGATGTACTTCCTTTGGGTTTAATAAATAATAATCAAATAATATTCTTGCAATAGTAGTATCTAAATTCTAAAGACCATTCTTGCAAATAATAGTCTTGGATGTACTTCCTAAAGTATAGGATGTTTAGTCATATGCTGTTTGACAATGAGCATCTTGGTTTGGATGTGCTATAAGTCTATAACCTAGGTGAATAAAGTTGGACCAATTATTTTGAGTATATTAAGAGGTAAATAAGTTAGATTTAAGTTTTTATATGCTTCAAACCAAAGTGTGACCAAGTATGAGATAGTTAGAAAGGAGACATGTGACACCTAGTTAGGAAGTAAGGTCTAGAAATGACAAATAAATACTAAGAATCTCACAAAACAAGTGAATGTTGTAATGAACTCGCTAAAGGCTGAAAGCTATGGTCACGAGACCCTTAAATTAGGGGGGGGGGGGAGACTTAATACGTGTAAAATTTAAGGACGGATAGTCGGATACATTACTTAACAAAAAAAAAGGGGGATCAGGGCACCCCTGACCTCTTCAATCCTTCGCCCCTGCATATATATTGAAAAGAAAATTTTGATCTTAAAAAAGCGAGGAATTGAACTAGAGATCTGAATGTGTGGAAACACCACTAATTCATACCTACAATGTAAGATTTAAAAGAGCAAGAGATGGGATGACAACCATAAATAAAATCCAAGTATGAAAGAGTACCAGACAACAGCTATTTATCAGGGTTATAGATAATCGTGTTGAAAAACTAAAGAGGGACAAGAGTTACTCAACTATGAAAATTTATAACACATGGTCATGTGTTTTAAATTTTTAATGACGGTTTTCAGTTTTCACTACCATGTACAAAAGAGAAGCAACTTAAAGATTTTCACAAAAGGTTACATGGACCTGTACATGTGTTTAAAATCACGTTTTGACATCTTTTTAGGCATACCGTGATTTTAATCTAGATACAAACAACCAGATTGGAGCAGCATTATTTCGTTAAATAACTACTTCTTGTTGTTAGTGTTTTTGCTTAGTTAATCAATGCTGATATATCTCTTAGTTTCCTTTCGGTTGTGTTTTTATCATAACTTGATCGTTAAAAAGTTTATTGAGGAAGGAAAGACGGGTCGAGCGTAACAATACAAGTATGAACTTCACCAAGATGTCTTCCCATCAACTTCTAACTTGAATTCCTTGATCAGTGCTAAAAAACACTCCAATACAAAAACCATTAGCCTTGTCATAGGAATAGAGATTTCTCTATGACCAATGTGATAATAAGCATGACTCTTTGAGAGCAAATAATATCAAGTATAAAGTATGAGTGACAGTTATTTGTAAGTGAATGAATTATATTACCTCATTAGGGCACATGGGGTGGTCACCATTTTATCACACCCAATTATCTTGTGCCACCTCATTTCATCACTAAACCCATGTGGTGGTGTTCACAATTATCACTAAAATTATCACACCCAATCACCTTGTGACACCTCATTCCATCACACTCATTACTATTTTTTAATAATAAATACCAAGAAAAGGTGGGACCACCATGTTGGTTTTTTTTTTTTGGACTCTAGCTGCCATTGGGACCACCACCAACCTTTCACAATTTGTTTTGGCCGTGATGTATATCACGGTTTCTTTGCTTCGCGACCGTGATTTGAAGGGGGGGGGGGGGGGGTGGTGTTTCGTGGTATCACAGTCATCACGGGGCGGCCATTACAGACCATCCTGTCCGCCCTTAGAGAGTATTTATATTAGGTGAATTAGGAATTTGATGTCACTATGATGTGCTTGTGGGACCAAATAAAGGTCAAACCGATTTAATAGTGACATCGTTAATCTCACAAGTGAAGGTGAACATTCCTTTTATTATATTGTATTTTTCTTGCCATGTGGGCGTAACATAATTTGGATGAACACAACCTGAGTTTACGACTCAGGTGAAGTATGTCGAGTATGTGGACTAGGTTCAGGCTAGTTCGGGTCATACGTCTTCATTTAATTAATTTGACAAAATAAACACAGTATTATAAGAACTTATATACATAATGGATAAAAATACAATTAGATAAGTAACCTAAATTTTATAATTTAGCAAGGGTGAGCAGAAAAGAATCGATCAAATGATCAATCAAATCGTAACAAAAAAATCATAATTCATTGTTTGGTTATGATATTTTTTAAGATACTCCTTATGATTCGGTTATAGTAATACAATAAACCACTATAAAAATTAATAAAGTTAGGACTGGCATATTTTATTAATTTAAAGAGTTAGCTTATTTTCATGAGCAACTATCAACTTAATGCATCGAACTTCAAAATTTTCATATCCGGTTCACTTTAACTATTTGAATAAAACAGAAAGAAGCGCCTTCAAAATTTCCATGTACATTCACACATTAATAAACTTGTTAAAGATGAACTCAAATAGATTTGAAGTTCACAAAAAAAACAAGTGACTATATCATTTTTTTACTAGACAATTCTAGAATTTTGGAATATTTTAGCAATTATTAGTTTATAGTTTCACTGGACCATCAAAATAGCTAAAACGGACAAAACTTTTACGAACATGATCGATTATCCAAACCAAAACATTAGTTATAAGGGGGGACAAGGCACCACCAGAAATGGTCACGGGTACCCCACTACCAGTACGGTAACACCGCCGCCACCCATGCTGGTAGTGGTCCCGTGGACTTAAGTCTGGTTGTAGTTAACGGATTGGAAACTGTGTATTTCTCTCTCTCTCTCTTTGTCTCTTTCTTTCTCTCTTGTTGACTGATTGGTTGCTGGTATTATTAATATTGATTGTTGGTAAAGAATCGGTGAAGTGTTGCCTCTAAAACTGCATTTCAGTGAAGTGATGTGGTAGTACAAGATTGGTTAAAATCAATGAAGTGAAAAACAAATCAGTTAAGGCCCCTTCCCTCTAAGTTTTAACATAGACACCCGACCCGACCCATACGTGACCCTAAATCATAATGTAGCTATTTTACATTTTTACCCTCGTTGAGGCATTAAAAGATGTTTCCAAAAAAAATACTAATAAAATCACACTCACTATCAAATTTAATGACAAAAAAGAGTGAAAAGATTATTGGTTTACCGACGGAGACCGATGCATGATGGTGGTGTGGGACAAATGTATGCGTGGAGCGATGGTCGGGAGACATAATCACCGGAAAATGATAACTAAATATTTTAATATCAATGTCTCCTTCTGGCAGGATAACCTTTTTTTTAAATCAATATATATAATATCTTTTTTAAATTAATTAAACTTCATACATCTCCTCCATTACAAGTTTCATGCGTACAAGAAATTCAAATAATATATTAAGCTTATTTTCATATATTATCAAACTCAATTCAATTCTTCTAACTGTTTAATGTAAGCACACGATCATCTTCTCCAAGTACTTGAAAGTAAGATCCACCTGACCGAAGGCAACAGGCGATTGAGATCAGCAATTCGAAGGGTGATCTTTAAGGTAATTGTATTTCAAATGTTTTCTAAAATCTAAATACATTTAGAATGGATTGGTCTATCTCTATTTTGCACGTATTTTTTGTCGCTAGTTTTGTAGGACGACTTAACACACGTACTTACCAGTGGCGGATCTAGAAATATTTTTCAGTAGCAACGTTCAAAATTTTTTTTTTTCGCCATAGTTTCATACAATGTAAAGGAAATAAAGATAACAGATAATTTTAGACACATACCTAATAGATTTCGCCCCTTCGGTTCTTGAAAGATTGAAATCGAGCCATTACGTCATCTTCTTTGACTTTATCAAAAGTCTCTCTTTCAACCGCGCAAATCAAAGCATTGTTCAAATAGTCCTCACCCATTCTATTGCGTAAATCCGTCTTGATAAGCTTTATCTTAGAAAAACACCTCTCAACGGTTGCGGTTGCAACCGGCAAAACTAATGCTAACTTCAACACCCGATAAACCAAAGGAAAAGTTTTATGTTTTTCGGTTTCCACCATTACACGAGCAAGATCACACATTCCATTTAGTTTTGCAAATTTTTCATCTTCCTGTTTAAACAAAATAAACAATAAGCATATAATCTTTATTAAAGTTTATTAATGAAGTAGAAACGTATTACTTACTTGATCTATGCTCAACTGGTTATTTGCTAATAAAGAAACAATGGCTTCTTTAAGAGTTGAAGAAGATGTATTTCTCACTTGAGCAATTCCAAGTAAACTCTCTTTAACAACTCCGAATTTGTCAACATATCTCACAACTACGGCCATTTGTTCCATTAAAGACACGTCACTAGACTCGTCTACTAACAAACCAAACACATCTTCTTTAATTTCATCACAAATCATTTTGGTTACTTCTTTTGCAAAGCAATCGATAATCTCTTTTTGTATTGATGGAGCTGTCAACTTATTATTCTTGTTTGCATTCTCCAATGTGTACTTACCAATATCCGGGTTGTTCTCACTAATCAACTTTAAAACCGCAAGATAAAGACCTTTAGAAGTAGATGTTTCCGATTCATCGTGGCCACGAAATGGTAAAGAGTTTTGCAATAAAAATCCAACACTACGAACAGAACCCATCAATTGATACCGATTTGCAATCTTTTCTGCCTCTCTATGCTTCTTGACTTGTACATGAAATGATCCCTTTTGGTTCATAAGATTGTCACATTTTTGCCTCGCCTTATTATGTAAACTATTTTGTAACCCAACATGATCTTTCAAGGCCTTCGGCTTAGCCCAATAAGAAAAGCCTCCACTTGTGAAAGTATCTCTTCCACCTTGATTACCAACACTATTACTAAACAGGTAACAATGTAAGCAATATGCTTTATCTTTTTTAGGGCTATACTCTAACCAATCATACTCGTCAAACCATTTTATGCTGAACCGTCTCCGTTCCTTACCATATTGTGTCCATTTAAATTGATGACGTCGTGGTTGAAAAGCCTTCTTCACAAGATATGCTCTTCTTATGTCATCTATTTGATTAGGGTGATAGCTAGAAATGGGTGGTCTATCAGCGGGATCTGAAGGAAGATCATTCAAATCTATATATGACCTCGCGAATGAAGCCAAAGGATTAGGAACAACTGGAATTGAAGTTGTAGCAACATCATCATCCGTTTCCATATCGTTAGCAACATTATTAGCAACATCATCATCCGTTTGCATATCGCTATCATTATTACCTGTTTAGTGTTAACCATTCGGATTCGATCCCACTATTTGGTGAGCGGTATAGGGAAATGAAGATTGTTGGAAATTTCGAATGGTGGATTCCTTTGCGTGCAAGGCGAGGAAGCTAATTAAGGAGTGTAAAATTATCAAATTATTAAACGTGATAAGGTTTGATTGTTTGGAGATAATTATTATGTCCTAGAAGAATAGATTTATTAACAATCCTAGTTATAGTCTAATAGGTGTGTTTAGCTATAAATACCATGTTGTAGGTAGAGGATTGTATGTTCAAGTTTTGAGTTAGTTTCTTAATCAATAAATCGTTTTTGGGTGCTTAGCTAATTACGTGTGTTTTCCGATTTCGTTCCTGTTGATAAGAGCTTGAGGCTATTTGATCTCAAGCTCAAATCCGATCCAAAGTGAACCTTCGGGTGGTGAGTTTTCCGTGAATTGGAGCTTAGTGGACTTGGGATACCCAGTGGGCAGTCATTTGTCAATGCTAACCCACTAAGCAATTTTTTTCTTGTGTTTAAACTTTAAATATGAAATTGATCCTTCTATTCATTTATTACGAAAAATTCTTCCTATTGTTTTTTTTTTTTTTTGGAATTTCAAACGATCAATCTGTTGGCTGTTACTTTTAACAATATGAATTTAAAACTTTTTTTTTGGAAGGTGTGTTTCAGCGGAGAATCCAAACGACGCACAACCCCTCAACCCCAGTTCGAATCCATGCCAAACGCGGGTGTTGAATTTCTCACCCCTTAGTGCGAGTGGGGGGACTTGAACCTGAGACCAAGCCCGGGCGGGAACCTCCCTAAGGAGTAAACCCTCCCACCTCCGACCAGCTGGGCTGGACATCATTGGCATATGAATTTAAAACTATAAAACTAAAAAGAATTAGTTTTCTAAACACAAATGCTACCTTGACATTTATTACTACTTATACTACTATAAATACATCAACGCACATGACCACACCTACTAATATTGTCATAGTGTTAAGCAAATCCAGATCGACACATTAAAAACTCTAATATTGGCCTAGTGTTAACCTATTCCAGATTGACTAGTTAAAAACTTGAATCGAATTGACATCAAACTAAAAATTTGGTTTAAAAAAAGTGACAAAAAGATGATTTCGATACCTCAAGCTTAACTAGGTTTGTGATACTAAGCAAGTCGAAATTATCCATGTCTCGACTAGATTTATTTATGCTCACATCTACACCATGAACATCAATCACTTTTAGAAATGGCACCTAGTGAGGCTTAACATGAAAACCAAACATCACATATAATATATCTAACAACATAAAAATTAATATAACTTTCAATAAATTGAATCAATGACATTATGTGACACAATGTCATAATTTTAAAAGTATTCCAGATTTTGAAAAGCAACAAAAAGGGTGGAAAAGATGAGTCGCAGAGAGGACAAATGTACGAATTAGTCAAGTTGTGATTTGTGACACCACTTTCACAAACTAGGCTTCCCACGTGTGGAGGTCACACATATTATATTTTCTTATCATTCACCCACGATCTATATTATGTTTTGTTTAGTACGAATCTTTTCTATTTGCTTTTCTTTTTACATGTAATGTTTTATACAAATTTTATCTTCATTGACTAGCAATTTTTAAAGTTATCTAAAGTTATCCGATTTATAATTATTATTACATAATTAAAAGACTAAATTTGTAATTCCTCATCCTAAATAAAGGTTTGAAAATCTAATAAAATGCATTGTACATATACGTGTGTGTATGTGGTAAGAATTAAATCTTGAGTAACAACAAAAGCATATTATTTGATGAACTAAAATGTTGAAGAAAATGCTTTTTGTGGCAACATTGTTGGTCTATTTCTATCATGTGATAATAAGATAAGTTGTACATCATCATTGCATATAATACTCTACTATATTGGGTTTTAAATTGATGAACTTAACATCATTATATATTTTTGTAATCAAATGATATCAACCAAGAATGCTTATGACCATATAATCAAACACACATGTTATAACTTGCTTATTTAAACATGTCAAATGGACTCAAAAGTCAAAACTAGGATGATTTAATAAAGGGAAAATCATCAAAATGGTTCTTTGACCAACTCCTTTACCAAAATGCTCCCTCCCGTCTCTTTGGAGAGACGGGTCACCAAGTTCGAGGCACCCAAGTCGACTCCGGAGACGTTTTCAGTTAGGACGAGTCAGGTAACATCTTAGAGACGTCTTCAGTGAGGTTTCCCTCACGAAAATATTCCTGTGACGTCTCCCATTTACCGGAGACGTCATCGTTGTTGCTCACATAAGGGTCGTTAGGAGGAGACGGTGGAGGAAGATGGTCGTTGTTGTTGTCTTTGGATACGTCTTCATCTCCAACACAACTTCTTCCTCTTCTTCAGATTACAGCGTCGATGATGGTGATTTCAGTGGTGGTGACTTTCGACACGAGACGTCTCCCTCTCTAACACAACTTGTCCGTCGGTGGTGGTGACTTTCAACAAGAGACGATGTCATCGGTACGGTAGGGAGCCATCACATTATTATAATATCATCGGTACGTCGGTGGTGGTGACACAACTTCTCCTTCGGTTGAGAAAATGGAATCTAGTGTGATGCACCTCTGTACGTTGTGTTTAGGAAAGACGATGACCAAAGGGGTCATCGCATTATTATAATATTATTGGGGAATGTGATCATTATTATTAAATAAATAAATGTACACGTGTTGCGTAGCTATTGGACCATTGTTGAAGCCTTTTAGGAGACGCAAGAGAGGCCTCGTATACCGTGAGGCCTCTATCTAAAGAGACGAAAAGGAGACATTTTGATAACTTACTTGGTCAAAGAGTCATTTTGGTGATTTTCCCTCCCTTTAATAAATGAGGTATATTCAAGTTGTAAATGTGTAAAAGATAATGCAAATGAGTTGAAGAGTTATAAACAAATTGTAAAGAGTTGAACTTATAATTCGAACATAACTCGTATTTCTTGTACATATATTAGTCGGATTATAAATTAGTTTTTCAATATTACATTTTCATTTACGTGTATACATTAGTTACAAGACAAGTTATCGTGTTATTCAAAACCCACAAGTGATTTTTGACATTGCTACATAGACTCAAAACCTAAGCTCCCGCAAGAATATTACTCGTTGTTTACAATGCACTTATACAATAGCAACGAAAAATTTCGTTGTTATTGTGTATTATTAATCAATTCTATATTAGCTAGTATCTATATGATAACGATACTTACAAAAAAATCCTAATCAAAAGACAATAAGGGCGTGTTTTGGTAGCCTCTTAATGAGGCTCTGAACCATTCAACTTTGAATGGTTCAGCATTTAGACTGTTTGTTTCAACCTAAAAAATGCTCAGAATGGAATGGTTAAGAGCTGAACCATTCAGACTTAGTGCATAGCTGAACCATTCAGCACTTAATCATTCAGAGCCTCTTAACCATTCAGAACTCTTAATGATTCAAACTTTAATAAACCAAACAGTCTCTAAATATAGTAACAAATGAAACCTAAATAATTAAATTGATTTATACCATCTTTATATATTTATCGCTCATAACTTCCATAATTAACTCATCTTGTTTGTTCATATTTTATGTCAAGCCAGCATAACCTACTTAGCACGTACACGTATTTAAATCGAGAAACATAGTTTCTTCGTTGGCTTACTCGAATATTATTTTGTCACCGACTTCCCTTTAATTTTAGTAGTTTAGTATATTTTTTGTAGACTCGCTTAACTTAAAATTGTCATCACTTGTTATTTAAGAATTCCATAGAAATAAAAAACGTTATAACGATTCTACTCACCAAGCTAAAATTTGTCTAAACTTTCTCCTTAACTCGTATTGTTATAAGATTATGTGTTATCTTTCTCGCCTCTTGCAACCTCAATGGGCATGAGAGGTTCAATCGTGACTCATGAGTGTAGCCATGGGCGTAGAGCAGAAGAGTACGTGGGGGCCAACCAATATATTTAAACCAATTACAATGGTTTGTTCACACTCATTTTTTTTTTTCAATTTATACGCAAAACCATTACATACTTTAGACTGGACGCGTGAAAAAAAAAACTCATGAGTTTGATATCTTTTAGCACGTACGAAAGATGAGGGCGCGTGCTAATGGTTCCCCATCTTCCGTATCGGGTATATACTTTAATTCCCACCTCATTAAATTACATGGACTTCACTACCCCTTTGGAAAATCCAAGAATCACGTACGATTGCATGCCAAAAAACATAAAGTTAGAAAAAACATATATACAAAACTTTGCATAAAACCCTCTTTCCTCACCTTCATCTTCATAACATATCTCAACACAATTTGTATAGGTACGTTCAAGATTTCAAATGGGTCGTGAAATACAACCTTGCCCACATCAAACCCATGTTGGAATCAACAAAAGACGCGGTCAGAACCAAGCCAACGATGACACAATGGACTGTTCCGGGAAGGCATGTCAATCATGCACGGCTAGGGTGATCGCTGACTGCGTGGCAGTGTGTTGCTGCCCTTGCGCGGTTGTCAACTTCTTCACACTCACATGTCTCAAGCTTCCATGGATGATGGGGAGGAGATGTTTGAGCAAAAGATCAAAGAAGAAAAAGAGGTTACAAATTGAGGGTAAAGATGGAATTTCAAGAAAAGAGGAGGGAGAGAATGGGGATTTAGGGAAAGTAACCAACATTGAAGGAGTTCATGAAGATGAAGAAGCAGGAAGTTGTAAGTATAGTGCAAGGTTTGAAGCTGAAAGGGTTTGGTTAGAATTGTATAGAGTTGATAATTTGGGCTTTGGTAGGGTTTCATTTAATGGTATCCAATCACTTGGTTGATTATATTAGGTTTGAATATTAATTTTATGGTGCGTTATTAATCTATAATAGGTAGTTAATGTCATTGATATATATATGGATTGTACTTCATGTGTTGATGTTTTGATTGCATCAACATAATCCCATAAGGCCATAACTTTTGCAAAATAATCATTCTACTTTGCATGGTTTATTACATAGGACATACACGTTAGTGATTGCTTGTCGTGTTGCATTGAGACTTGTTTACCTTTACATCGTACTTCTTTGTCATCACAAGTCTTAATGGCTTGAACTATGTGTTCACTTTAAAGACTTAATTTGTAAGGAAGCCTTATCACTCACATCTTGAAATTAACTTGTATTTGTTGTATATGGTATACTTTTAACTAGCGAATTCTTTGCATAACTGATTACATTTATAGCTAGTCAAGAGTTATGTGGCGTGGTCGACTGGTCGTGTACTCTACTTTATCTCATGTATTCAACATAATGAGTCGATCCATCATACGCCGACAAAGATAACATATTTGAAAACCCTCTCGCGTACCACCTTTCTCTCATGTTTCGCCATGAAAAAGTATGTTATGTTGACAAAATTTAATACAAACGAGAATTCGACTTGTGTAGAAGTTGTTTATTTTTTATTTGCGTATGTAAGCTATTATTTAGTAATCAATCATGTTTAATGTGTGAAGTTTAATATAAGAACTCTTCTAGTTCATTTGTAAGGCAGTATTGTCTAATATTCTATAAACTAACAAAATCAAACGTCTACAGTTGTAAATCCTAATTGGTTCTTTTGGTGTAACGTGTAAATCTATGATTGGGCCACCATTTTTAGCTTTCACGTGTCAATACATGCGAAGGAAATATATGATAGTTTTCTATTTAGAGTGACTTGGTTTTTGTAATGTTGCATTGTTTCGTTTTAATATTTCAATATAAATTAATATACTAAAAGTAAATAAACGAATACCCGTGTTGTATTAACGTTAATCCTGGTTTTTTTAACGGCTTAAATTATACCAAATTCGCCTGTGGCGGGGCTCGAACTCTTGACCCCAAGAGAAGCAACACCTTAACTTTAATGACTTTGCTAATAGAACCTAACCCACGACACCGCCGCGAAGCGAGGGGTTCAATACTAGTTGTCAACAAATCACAAATGTCACTTTATACTCATAGGCTTTCATGACACCTTGTGAAAAAAAGAAGGTAGGCCATACGTACATGTAGGTTTATTTTGGCCTCTTTCACTGTATCAGCCAAAACAATTTGATTTGACGGTGAGCTTAAAAAAGAAATTTAATTGTTAGTTTATATTGAATTTTGTAAAAATGAAAACATTTTATTTGATTTTTGATGCATATAATGTAAAACATATGTGAATAGTAATAAGAGTATTAAAATAGAACTACATAGAATAATAAAATCAAAATGATACTATACTATTTTTGTTTTGAGTAATTAAGTACTCAAAAGTCAAAAACATAAAACTAGAAAATATTGATCCTTGCTAATTTTGATCAAAATCCTACGTTTTTTAGTCTTTGATAATATGGGAAACATATCTAGAAATATATTATTAATTTTTTTTAATCGTCTTGCTTTTATTTCCTAATAAAACTAGTTTAAATCTGGTCGCAAGAAAAAAAAAACCATTTGAAAATCTCTAATTAACGGTTTGATCATTGAGTAACCGAGTTAATACCCAAGCGTATACCGAGCTTGATTTTGCTCAAGAGCCTAAACAAACATGTTATAATAATAATAATAATAATAATAAATGTATGGACATACTGTTATTTTCATGCCTAAAGTTTGAGTAAACAGGTAAAAGGACGAAATTACCTATGAGTTAACGTTAGAAATAGGCGGAGTTCGCAAATTGAATGGATCTAACAAGAAATATAAACCTAAGGGTCTAGTTGTAAAAAAAATTAACCTATAAATTCTACCAATTACTATATCTCTCACAATTCAAATTCCTCTTCCTCCTACAATCTCCATTCCTCTTAAAAAAAAAGTTTATTATCTACACCCAAAAATTTATACTCTTCATTCCTCTTTAAAAAAAACTAGATTGTTGCCGTCTGCCGCGCGTTGCGGCGGCGTCAACTTAGTTGTATATAGTTAATGGCATGTTATATGATACATTAATCATCCGAAAACATGTGCTTTGGTGTATCTATTATAAAACATTGCAGTAAAAAAAGAAACGGAATCGAACCAAGGTTGGTCCGTTTAGTGGGGGTCCAACTAACACTACACCATCTTTACCTTTGCATAAAAACTTAGCGGCGTCAAAACGTACATAACTCGAATTTATACCGTCGAATTAAAAAGTATTATATTTGGTTTGACTCGTTTCTGAAAACTATTTACATCAAAATATAGACCAACCGAAAACGTATTATACCTGAACAGA
The DNA here is from genome assembly GCA_032199755.1 of Ambrosia artemisiifolia. Lineage (NCBI taxonomy): Eukaryota > Viridiplantae > Streptophyta > Magnoliopsida > Asterales > Asteraceae > Ambrosia > Ambrosia artemisiifolia. The sequence continues at coordinate 34,772,266 of CM063529.1, forward strand.
TCCGTTTTCCAAAAACTATGTTGAAACATGAATATATCTCACACGTGTCACACCATAATATAATTTACAATGTATTACAATTAACTAATTTAGTTATCAGTCAATCGTTTATGCCTCTCCCAACTCTCTGCTTTTGTGGTTGACGGTATTTGACTCGTTTCATCTATGTTGACTACGTTTGACTGTCTCATTGACCCCAGTTGACCAGCTATACTTCTATTGACCATGTTGGATTGGCTTTAACTTGACGGTTGACGCTTATTAAAGTCAACATTTCTCACCCAAACCACCACCATCATCAACAACAATATTTTCATAATCGGGCGAGACTATGAATCGAATGTCATACGCATCAGATTAGGTTGAACCAAATGGCGCTATACACGATATGATAAAGTATCTACAATAAAGCCGACTCATTTCCAAACTAAATTTACGTCAAAACCGTAGAGGAATCCTAATTCATACCGTTGAATGAAAATGCATTATATTTATAAGTAAATGAACCATATCGTTAAAGGCGTACATGAATTAGTTTTGATAATTAATAACAAAAATGTTTAGCCACCTATAATATCTAAAATTAAAATTCTTTTAAGTCTCGAAACAATTTTTTTTGTAAAATATAATCTAAATGATCCTAACTTTCAAAACAAATATAATCAATTATCAAGTTTTTTCCCTTTATCAGATGCCAAAAACAAATAATAAATAACGATTAAACTATACTATCACTGGAAAGTGGAAAACAAAGCATCACCAAAATGTTTCTCACTTTGCTACCCACCATTCACACATACCCAAACACACTCTTCCCCCTCTCTCACACACACATTCTTTTTATCTCCTCTCAACAACACACACCCTCTCTCTCTAAAATCTCTTCCAACACCAACACAACAACCATGCCATCACTGATTCACTACCGCAACCCCATTGCCTTCGTCACCGGCCCCAAGAACGCCTTAACCACCACTATTATCGTTCACCAAATTACTCTCTCTATAAAAACCCCAATTTTTCTTTTTCTCTCTAATAAACACAAACCCACCGCCAACTAATTGAGTTAAAGTAGCCCAGATCTCCGGCAACAAAGGTTACCTTCACTATGATCATCATAACCTCAAACAACAACTGAATCTCCGCCATAGCTGCAACAAAAATTGCCACACCAGGTATAGAAACAAATTTATGTACCGGCAACATAATAATATTATCGTAATAGCTTCGAATACGAATTTTCAGATCTCCGGCAATCTCTGCCATAGCTAACGCTGCCGCTATAAACGTTGAAGGAGATAAACTTTCATACGGCAAGGCGAGTGTACTGGAAAAAAGCCGGAAATCTTGATGAGAAAGAGAGATCTGACTCTTTGACGGGAACAAAAGCAGCTCATGGAGAACGATTCATAGTTAAAAGGTTCAGAGAAGACAAAGAAGTTTATAGAGAGAGAAATCTTTAGTGACAGAGAAAGAAAAATGTAATATAAGGGCAGTATCGTAATTTTAATGTACCACTGACCATGGCCACCGACCATGGTTTTTAAGTAATATATATAATATTATCTGCACCCAAAAATTTATACTCTTCACCCACTAGAATGGATCTACTTGAAATTTCAACCATATTTACATGATTCATGAAGCTGGATGACGAAGAGTTACATAATCAAGGTTTTATATTTATGAATACCGTAGCCGCATTTATAAATCGACCTCAAGACACCGCGTTTTGGTAGAAGGTGATTTTGAGCGAAATTTTACATACTTTTTAAATACATATGATGCTAGAGGTTGTCAAAGTTTTACGTTTACAAAAATGTCAGCCGTAGGACAACTAACCTACAATAATTCTCTTGACTCGCTTGATGATTATTTGCATAATTTTGAGTGAAAATCACAAGAAAGCTTTTGGAACATTTTTGTGATGGCCCTCTTAGTTTTGTGTGGTAAAGAATTTCAACGTATGCCGACTTACCACTACATTCAACGTTTGTATGTAGTACATGACATACAATGTTGGGGAGCGTACATTGTATGCACTGGCGTTGGAGGAATTATCCACAAGAATGGCAAGGTCAATCCATGAGGAGTGATCATAACAGTCCGAGGATTATCTTAAAGCGATGGCGTCACAAGATTGTGGGTTTGGAATGCTTTTTTTTACACCCGTGGTTAAACAACGACTACAACGTCCTTAACTGATCGAATTTGTTCAATAATTATATGGATAGATCGGCTCCCACTATCCACTCGTGGTAAATGGAGTCCAATATAGATTCGGTTATTATCTTGCCGATGGATATACCCTGCTTAGGAAACTTTAATGAAGACATTGTTGCATCCTCCTGAAAACGATGCAAAATGTTGTCGCTATGAAAAAACACAAAAGCATAACGAAAGGTTGTTGAAAGAACCTTCGGGGTCTTAAAATATCGGTGGCACATTCTCACACAATCTGCAAGGTCATTGCATCTCCGAAAGATCAGAAAAATCATGTATGCGTGTATTATTTTACATAACATGATTTTGAAACATACATGAGTGACGATATCCCTGGAACACATAGAGTATCCACCAAATGAAAGAATAGCTGAAGACAATATTTTTTCATTGTTACGATCACGAGCTATACACTGAAGCCTTAAAGCATATCTTATCAAACATTTGGAATATCGACAACTCTACCTCCTAAGTTTACAAATTAACGACTAGCTAGGTTTATTATATTGTTTCTTATATTAAAATTTGTAGGGTTTTTTTTTTGTAATTTCTATTTTTTTTATTTTAATTATGTATTTTTTTATTTTACTTTATATTTAAAACATTTAAATATCTAAAATATTTTAAAGTAATTTAGTTTTAGAAAAATTTAGGAAGATACCACGCAATATGAGGAAATGTGGAAAAGGTGGGTGAAAAGTTGATGTGACACTAACGTGTCACACAGGGTAGTCTGGGACGACTCCTTCCACCCTAAGGATCTGTGTTGCTACCTCCACTGTCACCACTAACCACCGTAAAAAAGGAGAATTTATCAGCGGATCCAGCAACAAATTGGGGAGGCCTCCCCTAGACCCATATAAACTCCAATCTTTCAGTGCTCAAAATGTGACTATTTGTGAAGTATAAGCACCAAACTGCTGCCATCGCAATTTTTGTTCCTTAATGTGTGATTTGTCTATTTTGTAAGGTTATTACAGTGCAGATTGCACATCAACTGTTTGATCAAATGTTTGAAAGAAAGTTACCCAACTGTTTCATGTTATTTGTGTTTAACCAATTAACCGGCTATGTGTTTGACCCAATTCATTTTAAACCAAACCAAATTGATACTTTCTTAAAGAATCCGCTTTAACCAGAACTCATCTTGATTCTTGACCCGTTAACTGCCCTGACCCATCCATTTTAGCTGGCTTAGTACTACAAGTACAAAGAACCATATAACTTGTGATCATATAAACACACAAAAGCAAGTATAATGAAGTATTTTTCTCCGGTTAAAAGATGTCGTTGTTACATAGTTATGAATTATGATCCTATAAGCTGCAATTTATCGTCAACGGTATAAACAGCATTGCGATTTGCCTAGGATTCTACCAAGGGGCAACTGACCCTAATACTCCAAATTGTTTAACTGGCAGGTTACCTAAATTAGCGTCTCTTGTTCTCAACGACGTAACACCTAATCTATTTAGTATGCAGACGAGTAGGGCCCTTGTACTTCCTTGAGCACCTGAATAAGCATTATAACTGCTAGTTGCAACTGTGGACATAGGTCACACTGACCAAACCACGTAAATCTTGTGTTCCATTTCTACATTTTGATTTATGTGTTTGTGCGCGTTATTGTGATTCGCGATCCACTGATAATACCTAACAGATACAGATCATGTTCCTGAATACAACTAAAATGCCAATAACATTTCCTAGTCTAATCTCATAACTACAATCAATTTCATTGTTAGAACAACTTGCAACCAACAGCTTCAACTAGCGATCACATCGAAACTAAACTTATACGATCAGATTAAACAGACGAAACGAACATAATAATACCAAGACTGATTTAGTAACTTACAGCATAAATTACAAAAATCGAAACGAATAATAAACCGAAATCATTACCACAAATTGATGATTTAAACAATAGAAACCTTAGCACCAGCTTCTTCAAGCTGTTTCTTAGCATCTTCAGCTTCATCTTTCGACACACCTTCCTTAAACTTCTTAGGGAGTCCTTCAATAAGCTCCTTAGCTTCCTTAAGCGCAAGGCTAGTCAAGCCTCTAACCGCTTTAATAGTAGCAATCCTTGCATTACTAGGCACGTCATCAATCACAACATCAAACTCCGTCTTCTCCTCTTCAGGAGCCACCGCGGCATCCGCACCAGCGCCTCCTGGTGCCGTTACGACGGCAGCAGGAGCAAAGGATGCCGCGGTGACTCCTAGCTTGTCCTGGAGGTACTCCACCAGTGACTGAGCTTGTGCTAATGTTAGATTTGAAATTTCATCGCCTAGATTGAGGACTTTTTCGTCCGTGGCGACCGCGGAAACCGGACGGAGGAATGTGGTTCGGTTTGTGAGGTTTAGAGAGTGTTTGGAGGTGAATAGTGATGGAGGTGTGGAGTGAATGTGTTTAGGGTTTAAGAAGGTGTGTAGGGTTAGTGTGGAGAGAGATGAAGATGCCATTGATGATGATGAAGAGGTTTTGGAGAGGGATAGGATAAGAGAGGATTGAGAGGTTTGTTTGTTGGTTGGTTAGTTTGTTGTAACGGTATAGAAGGGTTTTTTTTTTTTTGGTAAGATACCCTGAGGTTTGAACTGGTTGCCAAAAGCATCTACACTATCAATTAAGGATGAGCATGTCATTATTGAATACCGAAAATAATGATACCCAACTGATCTTGATACCGAAAATACTGATACCGGTTCTTTTTCGGTACCAAGTTTTGACGAAAATCGGTATCAGGATTTTTGGTTCGGGAGCGGTATTTTACCTTAAAATACCGTATACTTTTGGTATCGGTAACAAGTTTTGGCAAAAGTTGGTATCGGGATCGGTTCGATACCGAGCTCATCAGTAGTACCAATTGAGTATATGAGAATTGAGATCAGTATTTTACTGATACCGAAAGTATCAATCCCGAAGTTCGCAAAGAATGGGTACTGGTACCGAAAGTGCTTGGTACGGTATGATGTTCGAAGGTAAAAAAACAGGTTAAATATCATACTGTACCGAGTGAAAAGCGCAAATATTGGTACAAAAATTCGATCGGTATGGTAGGTTACCGGTATTTTTTGGTACCGGTACCGAATTGCTCATCCCTAGGGACGACACGGGAAGGACGGAAATCCCAAATTTAAGATAAAATGTAACTATATAACTTTGTCTATATTTGTTGGTCTTCAATAAGCTCACATTCATAGATACAAATTATTCTAATGAAAAAAAAATAATGCTAAAGCTAATGAATGCATCTTACATGTAGCAAACAATCAGTCATTACAATGATATATAAGCATGTATTTTGTGCTCCTACACAGACCTAGAATGAGCCTTCAATGCAAATCATTGTTTGCTTCATGACTCGACTCACTCTGGATTGATAAAGTATCTGATAAAGAGTAACAAAGATGATACTAAAACGATAGTAAATGTGAGTGAATAATGATTAGTGAGAATTGCATGAGCTTAACAAGCAAGAAAATCGAATTTTATATAAAGTATGGGCTAGATATAACACAATGTCCTTTGTTTATGGTCTAGACCAACTCTTGCCTAGGACTAGCATTGGTTCCAACGACCCTTGGTTTCAGTGGCGAAGCTTGGTTTCGGAATCGTCGGGGGCCAAACTCAATTTTTATTGATTGGTAGTGGAAAATCGGCGGGGGCCGGACTCAATTTACCTATGAAAATCGCAAATTTCCACTACTGCGCCAAAAAACAGGGGGGCCAGGGCCACCCCTGGCCCCATCAATAGTTCGCCCCTGCTTGGTCTTGAATCTCTCGACGACTGAATATGTTTCGTGTGTACATTCATAGTCCAGACGCAACGGTTAGCTGTGTCCGAATCAATGATGGTCCGGATATCGTTAGGTCAAGCCTATCTAGATGTTTCGTTGTTACGACGTAAAGTTAGATAAGTGGATGATTTATGAAGCATGTTAGAAACAACATGAAACCATAAACATCAAATTTATAGTTTACTGAAAAAGTTGCTTAAGATCATGGTTATAAAGATATAAATAACTTTTTCTTGAGCACATGTTAAAACATAACAATAGAATATTGATTATGTTATGTAGCTTATCAAGCTATTACACGAGTGTTCATGTTTCTTCAAACCTCCTAATCAAATTGCACAAGGGTAAAGGTATTTAAAGGTGGAATCAATGGAAACCAACCCCCTAGCCACCCATAACCCTCACCATCGCCGACGTCTTCTTCCATACCAATAAGCAAATGCAGCGATCGACGCTGCCACCACCACCCCAGCAGTCGCATGCCAGGGGTACAATGGTTTTTCCAAAACAACGGCCGATACTGAACTACCCACATTTATTACTGGTGCAACCGGCAGCTTCTGGCTCAATGCCATCACAAACCCTAGACCCTGCCTCTCCAGTTCACTCAAATCATCGACTGCTGGTTTAAGCCTCGTCACTTTGGCTATTGCTTCGTACTCTTCTTTACTTCCGCCTTCAAGAAACGACCCAACAAGATGACCTTTGTGCACCCAGTAAGCTCCAAAACTGGGTCCTGAGAAATCGCCGAAATAAATGGCTTCCCCTAAATTGTCTCCATAGAACTGCCATGAAAAGGAGAAGACCCTGGAGTAGAAGAATGGCAAGTAATCGAATTCTGGTGTTGTGTCTGGTTCCATTATTGCAGCCACTGCGTGGCGAGCTGATTTTCTGGCGGCGTCAACGTGTTCAAGGCGTCGGCTTTCGCCAAAAATCTTGACTGGAAATGATGCCACGTCCCCGACTGCGTACACGGAGCTGTTGCTCGATTGCAACCGGCTGTTTACTTTGATCCCGCCTTTTTCTAAAGTCAGTTGCCCTTCGAATAGACTCGTATTTGGTCGGATTCCGATTCCTACGACTACCAAGTCAGCAGGAAGGTTGGTTCCACCCTTGAGGTTAACTCCAGTGACCTACATTGAACCAGTTTGGTTAGCAACCAACACGTGCAGATAGAAGGTATAGTCCATGCAACCAATATGTTCATCTTAACCGAGCTAGAGGTGTGAATTGATGACACAACAAGAACCTAACATGGAATTAGCATGTTTGGTTTAGTCTAGATGGGTTTTGGTCAGTTTCAAGTCGACCCGCAAACCCGTTTAACTTGTTTAGTTTTTATTTCATTTAGTTGTGTTTTATGACATGATTAGGTATCTTAAGCCAAATTTAAAAGTTAAAAATAGAAATTCGGTATCAACTATCAAGTTTTATATTTAAAAGTTTACACATAACTTTTTTGTACACCGTTGTAGTTTTAGCTAGAAATTTATAATTTAAATATTAGAAAGCATACAATATAAATAAAAAACAATAAAAATAACAGTTTGACGGGTGGTGTTCATGTCAACCAACGAAAATTTGTGAGAACACGACTTTAGGGTTTGTGTAGGATTGAACCCGCAAACATGGCCCCTTTTTACACCCCTAGTCCAATTGCAAATGATATAAACGAGCTCAAGATTTACCTTCCCATCTGGATCGAAAACAAATGATTGCAAAACTGTGCCTTTGACAAAGTTTACACCCTTTGATTGATAAAATTCTTCATAATAACTTGCAATCTTGGGGGTGAATAAACGGCCCACTGAAAAAAGATAAGGAAATTCTTCAGCTTGACTAGAACTTAATAGATTATATTAAAGAAGATAGAATATACTTACTGCAATGTGGCTCAGGGAACACCATTGAAACATTAATCTTATTTATGACCAAGGATGCAGCAACCTCCATTCCAATGTAGCCACCACCAATGACCACTGCATTGCCGCCGGTAGAGGTTTGCATCACGTCTGCAAGCCTGGTTGCATCAGCCAGATCACGTAGATAACATACATTTTCAGCATCTGATCCACTTACACCAAACTCTTCAAGTTTCAAAGCCTATTAAAGCCATACAAATCAATTAGGAATATATATTTTTTTCTGTCTTGTTTTAAAGATTGTTAAGAAATGAAGTGTGATATTGTTTGAGAACCAGTTTCAGTACCCGAGCACCTGTTGCAATGATAAGAAACTTATAGCTAATGGTTTCTCCTGCTGCAGTAAGTAATGTTTTACGTCTCACATCAGCAGACTTTACGCGAGTACCCAGAATCAGTTCGATTCCTGAAATAATTTATGTATCGTGTTTTTGTTATCAAGTGAACTTATAAATATGATGATATTTGTAACAAGTACTTGTTGATCAAACATATTATAAGAACAAAAGTATCATCAATTCATGAAAGTTATATTTACCATGTTCCTTGTACCACTTCGGTGTCAACCTTTCTTCATTGGCACCTACACAAGTGTGAAATGCAGGAAGACGGGCCGGAGCTGTGCAGAACAATTACAGGACACAAAGTTTTAATAGATGAAACTGATGAGACCATAACGCAACTTGTGATGATTTTGAATTTCTTAGAGAATCAAGACTAGAATAATGACGATAAATGATCGAATTGTCATTATTGTAATCTTTAGATGTGTATCGATCTGAAAAAAAAAAGACAAAAATATAACATGAGTCACCTTCTGGAAGTAGAAAGCCTTTGCTGAGTGCAGGTCTCTCATAAGGAGCCACCTGCAGATTACAACAAATATATATATCATAGTTATCAAAGTCGCGAGGCGCACTCAAGGCGCTTAGGCTCCGCCTGTGGCCTAGGCGAGAAGCGCAAAAAATGCGCGGGCCCGAGGAAAAAAAAGCGCAAATAAAAAAATCACCAAATCATTACAAATAACAATCATTTTATAAAATAATATAAATATAAACTGATTGATTTAGCCATACCCGCTAAAAGGATTAACACACCTTTGATAACTATGTAGTAGACAAAATCAGTTGATGTAAATCAATGAGTTGCAATATTTATATATTGAAGAATAATTCAATATCTATAAGTGTTTTAAAAATCAAATATATTTAAAAAAAGATTTGATTGAGATTTAGATATATCTCTATAAATTGGTATGTATTGGTCGATTATATTAGTAAGGGGATTAGGTTTTAAAAATCAGACTGTGGCTTTTTTTTTATCTAGGAGGGAAAAGCGAGATCTGGTGGCTTCTAGGAAATTTGTTGCCTAGGCGGTCAAGGCGATGGCTTTTGATAACTATGATATATATCAAGAATAACCAATACCACTCGCTTAACTACTGAACCAAAATGCTGAAGATCTACAACTTCAGTTTACAACTAAATTGCAAATGGATAACTCGTATTGAAACCTTTAATCAGAGTTATCCCATCATCAAAACTAAAGATGTGGATTTACATTTTCCTCCAACGCTAAAAGAAATCAAAGTATTTTGGCACTATCAACTATTCGTCCATTCCATACCTCCACCTCACACTCCAGTACTCCACTTTTATATGAAAAATAAAAACCAAATTGTTTGTGTGTGTGGCCCTCACCCCTTGGTCCAGAACAGGTCCGGTGTGGCGGACCAGACTTTGCATCGTCATCTCCTCCAAGGCTCCAACGCACACATTGGTTTGGAACTTCGGAGCGTTGGAGATGCTCTTAAAGACAGAAAACTAACGGAACTTGGATTCGAACCTCATACAATCTTTTGCAGTTAACCAAACTTAACAGTCTAAAAAAATATATAATAACCAACTATTACAAAACACAAAGAAAACATCGGCTATATGATAAATTTCATCACAATTCACAAGCTTTTTAGATGCACAAGTACATCTACTATCAACAAGCTTAAACCTACCTAAAAACGAGTTGAATTTTGCTCATCCATCAATTAATAACCCAATAATCATTCAAACTACATCAAACCCACAACCAAAGAACCAAACTTTTTCCTACCATGCATGTAATTCACAATTAAATGTGAAAAAAAACAAGTGAGGCAATTCATCAAACACCTTGCGTGCAACACAGAACACACTAAACCAAACATAAACACCCAATTCAAACCAGATTAATCCAGCACAGTTATCAACAACAAAAACCCAATTCAAAACAGATGAAAAAGATCACAAAAACATTACAGGTTCTTCGGAGATGATGCAGAGTTCGCCATGAGAGACACCTTTCTTTGTGAATTCAAGAGCTGCATAACCTGCAGCAACTCCTCCACCAAGTATTACGTACACAAAGGCTCGACCCATCTCTCTTTACAGCCAATCACGTCTAGTTGTTTATCTAGTTTTGGGTTTTTTCTCTCTCTCTAAAACTATTGTTTGTTTGTTCCTCTCTCTCTCTCTACAATATTTCAACATGATAATAAAATGGAGGAAAAGTAAAGGAAGAGTTTAAGTTTGTCATATTATTGATTTTGTAATTTTGAAATATTATGTGCCACGTAATAATAAAAAATAAAAATAATAATAATATATGATTGTAAAATATTGGAATATTTTTATTGGAATAAAATATTATTGTGATGAATATTTGTTAGTTTTATTTGGGTGAAGACATGGAGGAGTGGATTGGTGGGTTATCAAGAAGGAGTGGGCAAGATAAGAGTGGGGTCAAAAGGAAAGGAAAGGGTAGAGTGATAGAGATGCATAGGGAATTGTGAAGATTCAATCCAAATATGAGATGAGATCATGAGATGTGAAGTTGAGTATTGGTTTGGGATGGGTAAGAAAAAACCAACTACAACTTGTTTTTACATAAAATAAAATCTCTAACTTTGTGTTTTTTTAGGTTAACTGGTAATTAGATAGATTAGTCTTAGCGTTATGTGATGTACCAGTACACGATGTGGCACGAAGATATTGCTTACAATGAACGATTTAGTTTAATTGTTATGTGATGCGCTTAACATATAAGAACGCATGTTTTGGTGTATCTTATATTCTTATCTAACTTAATACTTTAATAGCTTTGCGGTAGGATAAACATAAAGTAATCAAATTTATATTGTACAATCGTATTGTATTTATATATGACTCGATCCATACATAGAAACTTAAAAAAGGAAGAATAAACGTATGTAAAGTGAAAAACTATCACATGTAAGTTGTAAAATCAAGTAATAGTGTAAGGGTTGAAGTTACAATTTTCAAAAGTTTACGGTTGTAAGGTGGTGAAGAAAAGGAGGGACTATTTTTGTAAATGTCACACACTCTTGACTGAGTTGTAAAATGAAGTAAAAGTATAGGTATTAAAATTGTAATTTTCAAAGGTATAGGTTTGTATGTGTGGAAAAAGGAAGTGCCATTTGTGGCGGGTGAAAAAAAGGTGTTGCGTAAATGGCACTACTTTTTTTTTCTTAAGATTGTTAGAATATTGTAAAAGGATTATAAAAACATATGCGAACTTAGACATAAGACATTCATGTTGGTAAAGATAAAATGAACATGTCTTTTTCATTCTATCTCGTTGTCTACTTGTTCTTTCTTTGTCTAACTCTTCTTTCAAATCTCTACTAGGGGTATTATGTTTAACTGAACCTAATCCGAAGTGTTATGTAATAACAAGTTAGTCTTAGAATATTGACATGTTTGTTAATAGTCCATAGTTGAGGGGTCATATTGTAATTTTGTCATTTGGTTATTAGGGTTGTCACTAGTAAAGCTCTTGTTTATATGTGGATTATCTAATTTGAATAGATTTCTTTTTTTAACACGCTGATTCTTCTATCTATCTCTTTTTTAGTCTTATCAATGGTATTAGAGCTTCTGATTCTCGGAGCTCAAAATCAACTATGGTAGCAACTCAGAGTCAAAAGAAGGATATAACGCTGAGGGCTCACAAAAAGCAATTGCAGATTTGAAATTAACAATTGAAGCGATGATGAAAAACATGAACAATTGACGGTGAAAATTACAGCAATGAAATGAATGTGGATCAGATCAATCATGCCTACTCATCAGCCAGTCAAATATTATGAGACTCACAACGAACATTACGAGTACGAAAGTATAACCATAGAAAAGAAAATTACCAATCAAGAAATAAAAATCAATTCCACAACTATTATGACTTTTACGACCTTGAAATAATAGCTCATTAATCAAAAACAACTTTAAGCTTTGAAAACTATATTCACCACCTTTAGTGTGACAGTTACATTTTTGTATATATATCGTACAAACCTAGAACATGAGACTCACTATGAACATTACGAGTACGAAAGTATAACCATAGAAAAGAAAATTACCAATCAAAGACGTAAAACTCAATTCCACAACCACTAAGACTTTTACGACCTTGAAATAATAGCTTATTAATCAAAACAACTTTAAGCTTTGAAAACTCTATTCACCACCTTTAGTGTGACAGTTACATTTTTGTATATATGTCGTACAAATCTAGAACATGAGACTCACTATGAACATTACAAGTACGAAAGTATAACCATAGAAAAGAAAATTACCAATCAAAGATGTAAAAATCAATTCCACAACTACTATGACTTTTACGACCTTGAAATAATAGCTCATTAATCAAAAACAACTTTAAGCTTTGAAAACTTTATTCACCACATTTTTGTATATGTCTTACAAACCTAGAAAGCAGATAAAGACCACATTGGGACTACATATACATCCACAAATTTCAAAACTAAGTAAATGAAGACTGAACACTCTTACTCATTAAGAAGAATCAGATTAGAATTTTAAGGCATAAACACAATATTTAAAGAAAATTTAGATATTATAAATTAACATTCAGGGTTCATTTACACTAAAGAAGACCAGTTAAAAGTGGCCATAGACATAAGATTTAGCAACACTTGGCGATATAATCACAGTGTGATCAACCAAAACCAAGTGTGGTTTATCAAAGTGCTTCTTGAATCGAAGTAGACAACATTTGCTCGAGTCAGTGGTAGAATGGAGAACGGGGCACAAAATGTGGTGTGTTGTTGTGATGGATGGAAAGGTATGTTGAAAATGGTGACTTGAGCTCCAATTTATAGGAACCTGGTAGCTCGGGAGCAAGAGAGCCAAATGTACCATAGGCAAAAGGAACGAAGGGTTCATGTTTAGCATGATAGGTTTTGCAATTCAAAAGAGGGTAACGGCACAACTTGTTGCCCATTTGCTTGTCACCTTCCACAATTGGTTTATGTTTGATATATTAATGATTTATAGGCAAAATTCTTGCCAAGCTGCCACCATACCATCATGAGACACGTTCTAACAAGTCATATATTGTAAGAAGATAACCCATTTGAGATTGAGCAACCACAAGATACAAAAAAAAAAAGGTAACGCAACCAACCAGAGTCTTTCATAGCAAAACAATGAGCAAAATCACTACCAATATTAACAATGTCGTCTGCATATAAGGATAAGAGAATCTGCCATGCACCTGTGCATCTACAAACAAAGCTTGATCATGTGTTTCCTAAATAGAGAATTTCTTAAACCAAGCATACTTGTTTGAGACCGTATAAAACAAATAATCAAATACCCAACACCACGTACGAATGAGAGCAACAATCCAATGTCAAATATAAACTAAGCAACAGAAGAACATACAAACCCTAATAGAAACGACAATGGCAGCAACGACAAAATATGAACTGAAAAGTGAACAGGGTCAAATACTAACCAGAAAAAAAAAGATGATTACGAAGGAAGGCAAATAACATATTAACCAGAAAACAGCTCAGATAAGCAAATCAATAAACATCGACTAAATGGAGCGCTAATACCATGTAAATTGACAATGATATACAGAGAAAAAAGAAAAGATTACATAAACAAAGGAAAGCAAGACATGAAATAAAAATAGCCATCTAGGTTAATCTAATTAAATGGGCTAAGGAAAACTCAATACAAAAAGAGCTCAGTATGCTGTCATCAATTTTTTAAGGCTTGTTTGGTTTTTTCTAACAATCAATGCTCTATGTACAATTTGATAACACCTTGGAAGAAATAAATATACATGTAGAAGTAAAAGCACATTATAAACTTTCAAAATATCAATAACCAAATATTAACATGACAAAAGAACTAAAGCTCTAAAAGTACAACTCTTTAAGCGATGCTTCATGACAACTTCTGTATTAGTAAAACAGTAGCAAAGAAAAAAAAAGGTATGCATGAATAATAATAGTATACAAATATATAATAAACATTGACCAGGTCATCACTCATCAGTGACACCTCAATTGTTGGTGGGACTTAAATCTTTATAATTAACTAAAGCATAAAAATTGTTTTTCCAAAAAAAAATGTCTAAAATCATAAAGATGTTATCAAATTACATAAATAAAAGAAATATATATTAGTGAGCTCTAAGGTTATTGTATAAATTTACAAATTGTATGAGTCTAAGAGATGAGCTTTTAGAGCCATTAATGCAACAGAAACAGATGACATGAAAAATAACCACCTGCTGCATTGCAGTAACAAACTCTTTGAAATCGAAAAAGCGTTGTTGTCTCGAATCTGCAATAGACAAGACCTTAGAATATAAAATTTTGAGAAAGGGGGGAAAACAAACAAGATTTTTTCTAGAAGAGATATAACATCAAGCATAACAAGCGTAAGAGCCAAATAAAGAGTGCTACTAAACATACGCCACCTCGATCATCATATGGGCCGTATAAACAGCAAAAAAAGAGGCATACAGGTCGTATGGCATTATCAGTGGTATGGGCTGTCACTTCTGCGTCAATCAACACATCATGCTACCCATATGGCCATATGATTTGTAAGAAACCCAACTCATACGAGCCGTATAAACATTATAGCATGTATGATGAGTCAGTAACAGACATCATACATCCACGGACAAGTGGACTAGTGGTATGGTGTTTCTCCTCCACAAAAGTGGTCTAGGTTCAAATCCTTGCAAGTGAAAGGAAAAATTGATGCATAAAAAAAGGGTAAAACACATCATACGACCCCATGTCCCAATATAACCCTTTTTTCACCGTTTATAAGACCAGTATGACTTGTTAGCAGTGTGTGGTTAGTGTGCCAGTGGTGTGACCCACAACAAAATTATATGGTTTATTAGTAAAAATAAACTGAATTAAAAAAAATCAGGTTATTCCTTTTTCAATAACAAAACTGTTAACACGTCATCCAACAGTTATAACTTGTTACAATAAAACAAAAACAAACTGAATAAATAAAAACAGAATGGAAAATACCTTAGAAACAATTACCTTTCTTTGATTTAGACAGTGTTGTTTATTGTTCTGGTGGACTTGGTTCATCAAACCATCTTGGGGGATCAAATCCTGATCCACCTAAAAAACAAGATTATCCAAAAGTAATGATTTTCATGTCTAGACGTCGCTTCCATCTACGTCACGTCACAAACTACACGTAAACGAGTAATACATAAAATTAATAAGATAATTACCTAAGGGATTGCAACGACAGATCCGCCACACAGTCAAGATCGAGCCTTTAGCCACACCATACTTCTTGTAAGCAATCATGGAGTACTCACTACAAGTAGGAACGTATCGACAGCTTTTTGGCAGTAATGGTGAGATCTCATCTGTTTAGACAAACAAAATAAAAATCCCAATAAGTATATCACTAATTGATATTCAAGAACAAAAACAAACTATTGACTTTAATGCATTGAGTACTCACTTTTGTAAAACCTCAACATAGATAAAGCCACTTTCACTCCTAAATCTTCATCGCCGTTCCCTACAAAAAAGGAAAAAAACGATGTGTTACATAGCATCTGATACTCGTTCTCTATGTGTTATATACAGTATACATGTTCTACATCTGACAGATGAGTGAAACCAATTCCCGAGACATTTTCGAGCAATGACACCGATAAATACAAAAATTCCAGATCCAACGCTGCTCACTCACCCAAACTAATTCAATATTTGTCCCATGAAACTAAAGGACTGCCAAAAAGGTCGTGTTTGCGGGCCGGCAAGCAGAACCCTAAAAATTTGCATAAAACTAAAAAGGACACAAACTTGACTATCGTGTCAGACATATAAAAAATTTAATCGTTTTTTCCCTATAAATACTTTTAAGCTTACACATTACTTTTATTCTTTGAAGGCTTTATGTTAAACTACTAAACTAGGAATGAGATCGGTACGGTATCGGTTCAATACACCGACACTGAATTTCAGTATAAGTGTGTACTACCTAACCTACCAGATGCTCATTCCCAAAATCAAATATCGCTCAGGGGCAATATATATCAGATATAGGTTATAGCGGTGGGATATCGGTAAAATATATATAATGGTAAAACATATATAATATTAGTAGTCTTATCAAAAGTCAAAACTCAAAAGTGCCAATATTTGAAACAGATCTAATCGTAAGCCATGAAATCTTCCTCCAAGTCCGCATTAAAGGCATCCAAAGCATTGATCAGATATCAGCCGATAACATTGGAAGCGATATTTGACACCGATATTTTTGTAAAGGGACAATAACCGATCTCCCATCGATATTAACTTGGTTAGCTCATTCCAACATTAAACTATGGCAATTTACTTTTGAACATCTAATCTAAATTCTGGTATAAAAAATTAAAAAAGAAAAAAAAACCTAAAACACTTAAAGCTCCTACTTAAAATAAATAAACGGGTTAAACGGGTCAAATGTAGACCTAAAACAACACAACCACATGTTTACTAGTTCATAAAACACTGCACAAACCTTGTGAAGTGCTCTGGTTCGACTCTTTTCCATGCTCGTTAACAATAGAAAGACGCAAGCACCGACTAGGCAATCCCTTCAGAGTGAAAAAAAAAAGTTATATAAATTATAAAAAAAGTGCGATACAGTCAATAAATTTATAGAACAATGAGGTAGAAATAATGGTATGGTTACAGAACGTCGTCGTTTTTGAGGAATTGGAAATTTGTGATGGAATTCATTATTAGGGTTTATGATGGAATTTGGGGGAAACCAAACAACCGCCATTTTCACTCCCGCCTAATGGATAAATAAAGGCAGAAAGCTTTCAATATTTATGTAGTCACCTATTGTTCAAAAAAAAAAATGTAGTCACCTTAAAAAAAAAAACTCAAAAATCCCTTTTTTTTTTCGTGAATGTAGGAATGAGCCTAGGCTTGAAGTCAGACTCGTTAAATCATACAAAATCTCCTTTTTTGCTTTGTTTGTTTGTGTCTAAGGGTTAAGTCGAGCCCTATATTCATAAATTGGTAGAAATAATGATTATTATTATATAAACAAGTATTTAATTTAATTTAATTTAATCAAATTATATAAATAATATGCTTGTTTAGGGTCTTGAGTTGATGAGCTCAATAAGTGAAGCTCAAGTTCAAACTTGTTTTTTTTTTTTTAATATAACCGTCATAAAATGGTATAAAAATTAAATGGTCCCTCATTTGGCTTGTCGACCTTCAGTGTTGCCACGGCAAGGGGATAATACCACCCCCCCCCCCCCCCCCCACACACACACACAAAATGGTGTCGGGGAACAGTGTGTGCTAATGTTTGAATTTTGGGTTAAGGTGACAAAGGGATAGCGCCTTGCACCATCCAGCCTAAGAATGATGAACATTGATAATGGCACATAGTTCAAGAACCGTGTGGTATAAACCTTTTGTGCTACAAAAAAGGTGTTTTTTTTTTCTGTGACAATGGTACATCCTATTAATCATAAAAAAATGGTGGTTATTGGGAGGAAGAATATGACGCGTGTTAAGGATGAAATGATGTATATATGTATATATGTGTAAGTTTTTAAGGGGGCAAAAGTACAATCACACTAATTTTAACGTTATTTTACTAATTTTATGTGAATAACGTTAAAAATGGTGCACTGTTAACCATGCATCATTTTGTGGTATTGATAGCCAAACGACACGAGGTACATGCACCAATCGGGCTTATCCTGATTGCTAAGTGTTATGTACCTTATGTCCAATGCTTGATGCAAAATCACTATCGAGTCGGGGGTCTCACTGGAAATAGTCTCTCTATTCTCACGGGATAGAGGTAAGACTGTCTACATCTTACCCATCTTAGAGCCTAACTTAGCTTGCGATTGACAAGATTAACCGAGTATGATGATGATAATCTTAAGGATAAGATGCAATGGCCATGCTTACTTACTCCACGTTCCTAATGACTTCTCTAACTCAACCCAAATAGTTAGGGTCTGTTTGGTATGGGGTAATGGAATGGATTAGGGAATGTAATGGACGAGGTAATGGAATGAACAAGGTAATGGAATGGATCATTACCATTCCATGTCTTGTTTGGTTGCCATGTGGGAATGAAAAAAAACATTACTTTGTGTGGTTAGATAGGCAGGAAAAAACGATGGAATAAAATCGGTGGTAAGTGGTTGTGGTAGGTGGTGGTCAGTGGTGATATGTGGCGGTAGCAGTGGTGGTGGGTGGTGACAACAGTGGTGGCGACGGTGGAAGGTGGAGGCGGATGGATGTGATGGTGGTTGGGCGACGATGGTGAGTAGTGGCGGTGGTGGTTGGTGGCGGTATCATGGTGCCGGGTGGCGACGGCGATGGCGATGGGTGGAGGTGGATGGCGGTGATGGTGGGTGGGTGGGTGACGGTGGTGGGTAGTGGTGGGTGGCGATGGTGCGTGACGGTGGTGGCGGCCTTGGGTAGGTGGGTGACGGAGGTGATTTGGTGACAGTGGTGGGTGGCGGCGGTGGTGGGTGAAGGTAGTGGGTGGCGGTGGTTGGTGGCGACGATGGTGGGTGGTGGCGGCAGCGGTGGTGGGTGGTGACTGTAACATTCGTATTTTTTCATATTTACCATTCTAGTCCTCGTATTCTTGTAACTTGTCATGTTATATCCTTGTAAACCCGAGCCTATGATCAATGGAAAAGTATTTTGTCAATTACATTTAATGTTAATCTATTTCTTTTATTCTATAAATTCTACGTGACGCAAACTATATGTAACGTCGCGTGATTTTTAATTTTCTTGTATTTTAAATTCTATATTTAACAAATTCCAAGTTCGCCTTTATTCGCTTCTTGTAGGTTACTCCTACCAATTCATGACGAGTCGTCATTTTAATTTATCCTATTCAATTTAGGCGTTATAACAACAAACTCTTTTAGTTAAGATCTTAATATATATTTATTTATTTATTTTTAAATATATATGTTATAATATTACTTAAAAAAAAACGTGATCCTTACTTTGACTTTTGCAAACCACAACAACACATAATGAATGTCCATAACAGTAGTGGTTCGTTGATTTTTGTTTTAAAAGCTCGATGTCCATTTAAACAACAACACCATACAAGATTTCGTTATTTTACTTTTCTTTTTTTTATATAACTCGATGTTAACAATAAGAACACAACAATTATATTAATTAAACTCCTAACCACCCTAATAACTCCATTTAATACCCAACCACCCCACCTCACCTATAAATACAACACCTCTCCACTCATTAATCCTTTGTTCATCTCTAATCTCTCTCAAACACTCTCAAATCCTCAAAGGTGTTTAGTTTTCATTGTTTTTTTTTTTTTTTTGTTTTGTTCATCTTTGTTGTAAAGAATACCAACCAAGTCCACCAACAATCCAATGTTGGATGGATTTGTGCTATGGTTATGGTTGACAAAGGAGAGCCAAGGCTCATCCAAACAAGTCACCATACTCTACTTAAACCTCCTAGTTATATTATGTATTAAATCTAAGTATACTTTCAATCTTTTATTCTATTACTCTAGTAACAACTTCTTGGAAGGTTTGTGGTTACACCCTACCTTACCAACTCTCTTGACCCTTCTTGTGCTACGGATTTATCCACACTAGAAAGGGGAAATCCCGTGTCCAAAACCCACGTTTATTCCATAAACGAAGTGGTTATGACATGAACCTATCAAATGGATTCACATTCCTAACCTTATACCATCCGAATCATCTATGATGATTTTGTGCTTGGTCTAACTTAATCTCATGACCATCCGGATTGCCCTAAAGGCAATTTGTGCTTGGTTTGCCTAAAAGGCTTGCATGACTCTCGTGAATCTATAATCTAAAACTCGAACCTAAGACTTTAATTCTTAATTCTAGTTAATCGGAGCTAAAGCTTAATCTTCAAAGACTTATCTTTGGAACTATATCAAGACGCACCCAAATGTGAGTTCATACTTGTCCCCCTTTTATTCTTTATTCTTTGGGGCTCAACATGTATCGCTATCAAAACTTAAACGATTTCATACTCTTAAACTATTATGCTCAATCTAAATGCTTATATGCTATGCCATGCTAGAATTCTAAGTCTTACATACAAATGTACGATTAGCCAACAACCCACCTTACATGTATAGCGCTATAGGTTGACACGCCGCCCCCTTTATGGGTCATGATAAGTTTAAAGTCTTTTGTGTTATCAAGTGTTGTTGCCGTTTGTATGGTTCTACGTGCATATGCCTATAACATGATGATTCGAGTAGACTTTCTTATACTATGTACTTAGACTCAAAACTAGTATGCTCACCAATGCTTTATGTGTTGACGGATATTTTATACATGTTGCAGGAAATGTTTAATGCAGGTTTATCAAGAAAACTAATTAGGAATGGACTAGAAACTCGCAGCTAGTTTAAATTTCTATGTTTTGATGTTGTACTTTCCTTTTCATGAAACAATTTGTATTTTGTTATCTTTTAGACAATGATTATGCTATGAATGAAATTTTTATCCTTAAATTATATTGTCACGAATTCTAGTGTCATGAAGTCTTTGAACAATCTACCACTAAGTCTCACCTCGATGATTCCGCCATCGGTTGGGGTGTTACAGATTGGTATCAGAGCCATGACTATAGGGAATTAGGAAAAATTGCCATGTTTGACCTAGACTATAGTTAAGAACCATTTTGACCATTCCTTTTATCATGCTTAATATACTTGTTCTCCCTATCTTGCTTCTACCTTATTCTTTTGCTCTTAAAAATTTACCTTCCTATTTGTGGATTACTCTACACTCGAAGACGCTCGTATAACACAAACGAAAGGAAATCACCGAAATAGGCGTGAAACCCTCACTTTGGTGATAACTTTCAATCCGCGTAAAATCTTTGTGTTTTGAAACTACACCAAGATAGGAGTGATATCCTCACCTTGGTGGAAATTTCACAATTCTCGTTCTAGTGGACACTTACCAATTGAAGGTTGGAATTAATTTTCTTATCACATTGGACAAAGTGTACAAACCACACTCAAAGAAACGACCTCGCTAAGATAGGAGTGAAATCCACAACTTAGCGACTAGTTTCAATCCTTGATATTTTATTTTTTTTAATCTCGCTAAAGTCTCAAATTTACTAATGACAAGAAACATGTAGTAACTGGAAGGGTGAATACCGTTAACCGCAGGTTCGGGGAGAGTATTTCCACCTATTAAGCCAAAGCATGTTTTCAAACTCAAAGGTAAATTCGAACCACTTTGGTTAGTCTTAGTTCCGTTCCGGAACACTCCAATTGCTAGCTTAGAACAAGCCTCTCATTTTATGTTAATATTATTTTCAATGTTGTTTTCATACTATGTTTTCACTACATATATTCGATTTTTTTTACTACTCGCAAAGGCTCTCAAGACTCGCATTTCAAGCTACTCCAGCGATCTCCAAATAATACTAATAATCGCAAACCAACATAATTCAAAACTCCTTCATGTTAACTAAGTGCACTATACTTGCTCATACTTATGTGTTACGCTATTTGAACAATGTGAAACTTGCATCGTATACGTGTAACTTGAACTTGCATACCAAATCTATGAGAATAACTTGAGCTTATGTATTTTGTTTATCTAAATTGCATCAATTTCACCGATCTAATTTTACCCGCAAGCTTTTCATTGTTAACCAAAATTCTTGTAACTTATCTCCTAAATTCAAAAGTCACCTTGTTAAAAAAAACACTTATGCAAATTTCTTATGCGTAATCCTCGTAGATGTCTTCCCATCTCAACAACATCGACCTCAACCAACTAGCGAGTCTTATTGCCCGATTCCAAACCCCGGCGATACCATCCAGGACAGCACAACCCATGTAGACACTAAACCATCCACCCATACCCCTACCAAACAAACGAAAAAGGATAACCGAAAACACAAAAACCTCAAACGAAGCCACACTTCGACAACCCCTAGACCCCGATCCCCAACAAAAAGTAGTATTGTGGAACCTATCCGTTATGCAAGAGTTCTAAATTCCACCATCCCACTCTCACACCATGCTACATATGCGCCAAATGCGGTGCATATGGTCATTTAGCCAAAACATGTCGCCGTACCGCTAAACCATGACCCGATGAACCTACTAGTAGCACCTCACCCACTAAAACCAATAAATGGATATGCTCCGAGTGCAACGACCCAACCCATAGACCCAACCAATGCCCAAGACTTGCCATGGTGATCTACGATGCTCAACGACCCATCCATTGTTCTGATGTGAAATTTTCTTTTATGAATTATTAAATACCATCGTTATCTTAGTTTACAATCATAGTTTATCAACAAAATTCAAACATCGCAATACCCTTTTCTCCTCGCGCAAAATCTTTTTCAAAAATTTTGAACAAAATTTTTTCTACTATTTCTAAGAGGATGCTTATTCTTCTATAAAATCCTCACTTTCAAACCACTAACAAATGTGTGCGTCGAGTCTGTATGACAAACAAGATTCTAAATGGTAGAAGTGTTAAAAAAATCTTTTGTAAACAAGACTTGTGAGCAAAGACACGCTAAATCAAATAATCTACTTCTTTATAATCCCAAAACTTTTTCTCTTGAAATCGTATCACGAATCAAAATATTCATCAACGCCAAACTAAAATTGTCAATAAACTATTTTTCTCGCTTAATAAAATGGATTTTTCATAAATCAAACGACCATCTTCGATAAAACTTTTACACTAAATTTTCCCACTTCAATTAAATCCATTTTTCTTTAACATCCAACGGACTAAATTCTTCTACCATCAAACTTGACCCTTAGTCTTGAAAAGCTAAAAATTTCTCGCGTACCCATAAAACTCAATTTGTAATAAACCCAAATTCTATGTTGCCCACAGTCAAAACATTTTACACGTTTTCATTAGGAATGCAATTGTCCATCCTTTTGTTTGATTTTACCACCTAAACGTAACCGCATATGCACAAGTCTACACCACTATGTCACGATACCATATACCTATGCCAAAAACTCGTACGCACCACAACATCGAAAACTTGCTTAAATGCCTTTCCATTTTATGTGTTACATGTCACGCTACTTGCCATGTTTACAACATTAAAATTATTTAAATGTTTTAGTTTCATTTCTTGCCCTTGGTGTGTAAGTATTTGTGTTCACTAGCGACCCACACATGACGAAGGCAAAATTATTTGGACCATACGACAACTGGACTAATTACGGGTGCACACGTAATTACGATAATTGGCCGCATGGAAAACATAACGAGCCCTAGTGTGTGTAAGCTAACATGACTCGAATAACAACGCGGATGGAGTATGATAACGACATGCTACGCCCTACAACGTAAATGTCCTGTCATGCTACCAAAAGTAGAGTTATTCACGTCATGAGAAGTTGGGTTTCGAATTAAAATTTTAATCAACACGTACATTATTTGTTTTTGGTAATACCACTTAAATTGTAATTCACTAGTCTAAATATGTTTGTATCACTTATCCCTTAGGCATACCATAACTTTGTTTGAACCACACTCTTTACTATGTAACATCATCCATGCTATGAATAATCGATGCTTGCAATCTACATCAAACTCTACTCTTTCCTCATGCGTTCCTTGCTTAGTCATCAATCCTTCCTTTTCAAAAGTCGCTTTCTAAGGCCCGTAAACTTTGGCCCGATACTCTAAAAGCTCTTATACAACTAAAACAAGATTTTCTATCACTCTTTCATACCTCCTTGACTAACTATATACCGGATTTCCAAAACTAAATAACAACTACTTATTTCGCCAAAATATTGTTTCCATATAGTCCAATTTCTCGTTTACTTAATCCCCTCTACAAGTTTTCTAACTAAAAGTTTCGACCTCGTGCAAACCAAATAACTAGTACTAACTACTACTCATTCCCACATCTAGTCACTCATCATACTCATGTCTTTACTATTACACCCACTTACCCAAGACACTTATTCTGCAAGCCAACAATTTCTACTAATTCATATATGATATACCGTATAACTACCTATTTTACCAAAATTTCTATATAATGTATGATATACTTAACTACCTTCAATTTTCACTATTTTGCACGTACAAGTATCTATTTTCCCAAAGATTTCTATATGTTATACAAATATACTTACTTACCTTCACAAGGTTTTCGTTTTTTTTCATACGGTATACTTACTATTGCTACTTCATATGCACTATGAAGATGCTTATTTTCCAAAAACTTTTTATCATTTTATGTATATATTATACTAGATATTTACTTTTCTTCAAAATTGCTGCGTATACAAACCTATTTATACATACCCCTTATTTCACTATTTACAAAATGCTTACGTCGGTTAAGTTCTCAAATTTCTACCTACGACATTGGGTTAAAATTCTAAAAGTACTTCTCTTACGAACATAATTATCGCACAGTGACTAGATACCGTATTCGTTTTAAACACAATAAACTAACAAGCTTTGTTCTCATATCAAACCACATACCTATTTTTCAAAACGCTGACTGTTAATTAAATTTCGAGACGAAATTTCCTAAAGTAGGGGAGACTGTAACATTCGTATTTTTTCATATTTACCATTCTAGTCCTCGTATTCTTGTAACTTGTCATGTTATATCCTTGTAAACCCGAGCCTATGATCAATGGAAAAGTATTTTGTCAATTACATTTAATGTTAATCTATTTCTTTTATTCTATAAATTCTACGTGACGCAAACTATATGTAACGTCGCGTGATTTTTAATTTTCTTGTATTTTAAATTCTATATTTAACAAATTCCAAGTTCGCCTTTATTCGCTTCTTGTAGGTTACTCCTACCAATTCATGACGAGTCGTCATTTTAATTTATCCTATTCAATTTAGGCGTTATAACAACAAACTCTTTTAGTTAAGATCTTAATATATATTTATTTATTTATTTTTAAATATATATGTTATAATATTACTTAAAAAAAAACGTGATCCTTACTTTGACTTTTGCAAACCACAACAACACATAATGAATGTCCATAACAGTAGTGGTTCGTTGATTTTTGTTTTAAAAGCTCGATGTCCATTTAAACAACAACACCATACAAGATTTCGTTATTTTACTTTTCTTTTTTTTATATAACTCGATGTTAACAATAAGAACACAACAATTATATTAATTAAACTCCTAACCACCCTAATAACTCCATTTAATACCCAACCACCCCACCTCACCTATAAATACAACACCTCTCCACTCATTAATCCTTTGTTCATCTCTAATCTCTCTCAAACACTCTCAAATCCTCAAAGGTGTTTAGTTTTCATTGTTTTTTTTTTTTTTTTGTTTTGTTCATCTTTGTTGTAAAGAATACCAACCAAGTCCACCAACAATCCAATGTTGGATGGATTTGTGCTATGGTTATGGTTGACAAAGGAGAGCCAAGGCTCATCCAAACAAGTCACCATACTCTACTTAAACCTCCTAGTTATATTATGTATTAAATCTAAGTATACTTTCAATCTTTTATTCTATTACTCTAGTAACAACTTCTTGGAAGGTTTGTGGTTACACCCTACCTTACCAACTCTCTTGACCCTTCTTGTGCTACGGATTTATCCACACTAGAAAGGGGAAATCCCGTGTCCAAAACCCACGTTTATTCCATAAACGAAGTGGTTATGACATGAACCTATCAAATGGATTCACATTCCTAACCTTATACCATCCGAATCATCTATGATGATTTTGTGCTTGGTCTAACTTAATCTCATGACCATCCGGATTGCCCTAAAGGCAATTTGTGCTTGGTTTGCCTAAAAGGCTTGCATGACTCTCGTGAATCTATAATCTAAAACTCGAACCTAAGACTTTAATTCTTAATTCTAGTTAATCGGAGCTAAAGCTTAATCTTCAAAGACTTATCTTTGGAACTATATCAAGACGCACCCAAATGTGAGTTCATACTTGTCCCCCTTTTATTCTTTATTCTTTGGGGCTCAACATGTATCGCTATCAAAACTTAAACGATTTCATACTCTTAAACTATTATGCTCAATCTAAATGCTTATATGCTATGCCATGCTAGAATTCTAAGTCTTACATACAAATGTACGATTAGCCAACAACCCACCTTACATGTATAGCGCTATAGGTTGACACGCCGCCCCCTTTATGGGTCATGATAAGTTTAAAGTCTTTTGTGTTATCAAGTGTTGTTGCCGTTTGTATGGTTCTACGTGCATATGCCTATAACATGATGATTCGAGTAGACTTTCTTATACTATGTACTTAGACTCAAAACTAGTATGCTCACCAATGCTTTATGTGTTGACGGATATTTTATACATGTTGCAGGAAATGTTTAATGCAGGTTTATCAAGAAAACTAATTAGGAATGGACTAGAAACTCGCAGCTAGTTTAAATTTCTATGTTTTGATGTTGTACTTTCCTTTTCATGAAACAATTTGTATTTTGTTATCTTTTAGACAATGATTATGCTATGAATGAAATTTTTATCCTTAAATTATATTGTCACGAATTCTAGTGTCATGAAGTCTTTGAACAATCTACCACTAAGTCTCACCTCGATGATTCCGCCATCGGTTGGGGTGTTACAGTGACGGCGGTGGTGGGTGGTGGCGGCAGCGGTGGTGGGTGGTGACGGAGGTGGTTGGTGGTGACGGCAGTGGTGGGTGGTGACGATGGTAGTGGGTGGTGGTGGTGATTGATGGGTTATGGTGTTTTTAGTAAAGGGTGAATAAGGGATGGAATGGAAAAAAAAACATGGAAGGTGGATGGAATGGTTTTGAGGGAATGGAATGCCTTGTGGAATGGGTGATTCCATTCCTTTAACCAACCAAACACACTATTTTTCATTACCTCGTAATCGTTCATTCCATTCCCCCTTCCATTCCATCATACCAAACGGTACCTTAGGGTCTGTTTGGTATGGCGTAATGGAATGAATGAGGGAATGGAATGGACGAGGTAATGGAATGGACAAGGTAATGGAATGGATCATTACCATTCCATGTCTTGTTTGGTTGCCATGTGGGAATGAAACAAAACATTACTTTATGTTGTTGGATAGGTAGGAAAATACGAAAGAATAAAATCGGTGGTAAGTGGTGGTCAGTGGCGGTGATGGTGGGTGGTGAAATGTGGCGGTAGCGGTGGTGGTGGGTGGCGGCGGCAGTGGTGGTGACGGTAGAAGGTGGAGGTGGATGGCCGTGATGGTGGGTGGGCGACGACGGTGAGTAGTGGCGGTGGTGGTGGTTGGTGGCAGTGATGGTATGTGGTGGTGTGTGGCGGTAGCGTGGTGGTGGTTGGCGAATATTTGAGTCTTTTTTTTAGTTATAAACGATAAATTTTATTAAATATGTGAAAAATTACATTAAGATAACGGGTAGGCGGGCAACAAGCTGTGCCGCCACCCCTTTCTGGACAGCAAACCCTAACCTACTAAAAACGAATCCCCCCCCCCCCCGGAGCCGAGACACTGCTATGAATAACCCATTGGACTCTGGTCAGGAAACGGATGGTTTCCGGTGCCAAGGAGCCAAAGGTATCAAATGCCAAGGGTACGAAAACGTGTTGGTTCTCCTCACAAGCTTTAGCATGCTTCTCAACTTTCTTCGTCTCTGCTTTTCGCACCGCTTGCTCTGCTACAAAACCAGTATCCCTCAAACCAACCAGGGGAGATACACCTGTTAGATCGACACAAACGTGTTTCCCCCGGCCCATCCAAAGACAAGCAGGTCTGCTGGACGTAGGGTGGATCTCCCTTCTGCGGGGTCCGAGAGGAAATTCACGGGAGCCTCTTTCTTGGCTGAGATCCCAGCCCTTCTTAAAATGTCCCAAAGAACGTCGTGGACCCAGTCATGCCTATATTTGAAGCCAGGCAACTCCTTACAGTGAACCGCGTGTTCCCCGTATTTGTCCAAGCATGCCTTACGGTAAATCGGACAGACTTCATGTTCATGGTACATGGGGAACATCTTTTAAAGTTTGCTACTAAAGCTATTAAATTTCACTTCATCGGGGTATGGAACCTTAACTATATCTTAAATTAATCGGTGGTGGATTTCATTTGGAACCACATTAGTGCACAATGTAAAATTGATCCCATTTATGCCTTTGTGTATAGAGACTTATCAGAGATTCAATGATTCATAAAACAATTTTTGGTGGTGAGGTTAGACGGAAAATGGTGCAACCTATTATCCTAGTTTCTTGTTAGTTTACATGGAAGATGAGAAATAAAACGAAGTTTAATCAAAAGGCTGATTTTCCTCAAAAGTTGTTGATTGATATAAAGGCATCTCGCTCCTTAGGGGCGAAAAATAAGATGAGAAGCAAAGCCACGAAATCGTCAAAATGTTCACTTTGATGCCCTAGGAGTTGTTTTCTTTGGTGTTTTGGTGCAATGTTTTCATAACCGAATCAGGCATCAACTAGTCTGGTGCAATGTTTTCAGAACCAGACCAAACATCAAACCAGTCTCCTTACATGTCCACTGGTCCGACCGGCTCCTTACGAGTGAAAAATAAGATGAGAAGCAAAGCCACTAAATGTTCACTTTGGTGCCCTAGGAGTTGTTTTCTTTGGTGTTTGATGCAATGTTTTTAAAATCGGACCAGAATTGAACCAATCTCATTACCGGTCCGACCAGTCTAACCGGTCAGACCGAATGGTGTCGTAAAATTAAAAGCGTAAATTTGAAAAAATATTAAAAAAACCTGGTTCAACCCCTTAAAAACCGGTTCAACCAGCCGGCAGCCGGGGTCACGGTCCGACCGTAGGTTCACTTGTCAAACCCATGGTTCGCTGCACATACCTTGACCCGGACCAGTTAAACCCCCGGTCCCTGCCCAGCCAGTCTGGGTTTCAAATTCACTGGTTTGATGTCGTCAAATGTTCCATTCTTATTTTGTACGCTTTTAGAGTTTTAGTTGCTTGCTAGCACCCGTAAAAAATAATAATAATAACAAAAATAAATAAATAAATAAATAATTAAAAACTGTACAGAACGAACCCTAATCCGACCGTTAAACTCACACCCACTAAATATCAACGGCTACAACACTTCCAACACAAACTAACTTATTCCAAACCCACCAATTACCACCTTCCACGTGTCCAACGTACCCCAACACCAAACGTATACTGTACACGGACTTCTAAATCCCTCTAAAACACATTTCATAAAACCATTTCACGTCCGCAAACAACAAATCACCATACGAAAAAAACCTTCAACTCCATCATCCAACACAGAGAGATTCATAAACTATTAAGTCAAAACTCGTAACAACAGTCTCTAAATCATCCCTAATATTATCATTCTGGTGTTATATTTGATCGGTGTGTTGTAGATTTCGAGGTGCTTTTAGTAAACGATTAACAGGTACATGTTTTATTAAATAATTTGTATTATTACTTTGCTTATGCAATTTTGTGTACGGATTAGGATTTAGAAGTTATGATTATGATCTAGTATGTATTAATATTAATATCCGTATATATATAAAAGTATAAATGTTATTTGTATTTGTGTGTGTGTGTGTACAAACTAAATCGAACGAGCATTTTCCGAGCGAGCGGTTTGGATAGCCCTAGTTAGGTTGCATTTTCAATGAAAGAGGGTAGTTTTGGTAGAAAAATAAAGTGCAAGTCAATGTTTAACAGAACAGGATGGAGACTTGAGGCATAAGCTCGAGGCGGAATTAAAATGTAAATGTAAAAGTTGTGTATCTTATAAGAATTAAAATAATTGACGTACAAAGTCTAAAATATAAAAAAACACAAAAAATAAGTGAGGTTGAAAGTCTAAAACATTAAAAACACACATAACCCCTTGCGGCGCATGTTTTCTTAGTGCCACGGCCGTTTGAGGCATACGTACTAGATAGCCCCATCAGGCGCCGCCTCATAAATGTTTTCTTAGCGCCTTGACGAATCACGAACGTCTTGGTCGCAAGTACGAAGCATTTTGAGGGCCAGGGGTGGCCCTGTACCCCCTGTTTTTTGGCACAGTAGTGGAATTTTGCGATTTTCGTAGGTAAATTGTGTCCGGGTTGAGTCCGGCCCCCGCCGATTTGCCACTACCGATCGAAAAAAATTGAGTCCGGCACCTCCTGATTGGTGAAACAAGCTTCGCCCCTGCTTGGTCGGTTTTTAAAACTGTGCTGCAAATAATGGAGAGTGAATGGATACAGATATAGGTCTCCTTGTGTTTTGTGACACCATTCATTAGAAACAGCTTAAAGGATGTGGCTTTTAGTTTGAAAAATAAGCAATGAGTAGCTATTTGGATATTTATGTCCAAAAAGTTGCTGATAGAAGTCATAGAACTTGAAACTGCTTATGGAGGGAAGTTTGAAGCTTATTAGATAAGTGGCAGAGTTATCTAATAGACTAATACATTGGGAGACCATTAATTATGTTCTGAGATTACGTTCCTCAAGGTTCAATCATCACCTGTGTTTTTATTTATAATGCGTAGAACTTTGCGTTTCCTTTATATGGTTAATGTCCAGATAGGGTTTTTTGGAGCGGGGGGTCTCCTTGGAAACAACCTCTCTATCCTATTGGATTGAGGTACGGTTTGCCTACATCCCACCATGCCCAGACCCTACCAATAGCTTTGTTATTGGTGGGATTTTACCCGGGATGTTACTGCGTATGGTGGTTGTTGTTGTAAGTTTCATCACCTAGTGGTAGCTTTTGACAAACCCAAAATTAATACAATTTTCAATAAATGGTAAAGGATTAAATTTCATCTAATCAATGACAATTAGTAAAATGAATTTCTTGGAGGCTTTCGGTAAGTACAGTCAAATTTTTTCCTTTGGTGCTCTAGATGCAACACACGCCATAATTGGTTTTAGCCAGCATACGATTTTGATCTATGCTTATGGATTATAGGGATATCTATATAACTCAGAAGTAGATGATATACAGACGCTTTTTAACACAAGTGATGCTTAAGTGATTCAAAATACAGTTTCTTTATTCGGTCTTCCACAATTATGGCTTCTGGTGGAACGGCTCATCCAACAGTTGAAAAGGTTAATGGCGATGCGATGTCTGTTGACAAACTGCCCGAGGAAATCAATGAAATGAAAATCAAAGACGACAAGGTGGAAAAGGTTGCGCCCCTGGTTTCTTCAATATAGTTTCTTTTTATTTATTTTGTCAAATTTTTTTATCTGTATTGGGTGCATCTGTTCAACAGCCTCACATATAAATAGCCTCTTGTAGGAAATGGAGGCGACGGTAGTAGATGGAAATGGTACTGAAACTGGTCACATTATTGTTACTACTATTGGTGGAAGAAATGGTCAACCCAAACAGGTAATTATCATTCACTCTGTTGGTGTATGATAAAATGCATACTGCCTACAAGTAGTATCTTGTAATTCTATAATGTAAATTGGTTGAAAAGCAGTACCTTTTGAGACACGAAATTGAGTTACCTCAAGCTTGAGTATCTTAGTTGTTTGATATTTATTGATTTTGATGATGGAAGTGTTCAAGACTTTATGTGGGTAAATTTTTATTTCAGTCCTAGGTAGTACTTTAGCTGGATCTTTTTATAAGCTTATATATATGTATGTATCATATATACATATACATAATATATGTGTGTAAAATATGCTTTAGAAATACCTTAGTTTGTTGTTTAAATACTTTCTGGTGTTTGGTGTAGTACTTAATTGTGACTGTTATTTCAGACAATAAGCTACATGGCAGAGCGTGTGGTTGGCCAGGGTTCTTTTGGAATTGTGTTTCAGGTAATATTTTAAGTTACCGTTCTGAATTGTCAAGAATCAAGATCTTATATTTCAATGGAGGTGGGTTGGGGCAACGGGTCAAAATGCATAATGTTTTTGTACGGGCCTAAATGAGTCTGGGCAGGTTGATCCTGAGACATCCCCAAGGAAAGAATTTTTTAACATACCTCTTATATAATTTGTGTGTCGATATGATTACAAAAATATAATATTGCATTGACAATCAAAATTTTTGAACGAAGCGATTGTAGGCGGTTTTATTCATTAAGGACACATTTTTTGGCGACTTTTAACCCTTTTTATTTTAGCAGTGTTTTATGTTACTCGTTTGGGTCGCCATATAAACAAATAGACTCACTTGTAGTGGATTGGCTGTTACCCCCATCAAATTGTGATGTCTGCAGGCTAAATGCTTAGAGACTGGAGAAGCTGTTGCAATAAAAAAAGTATTGCAGGATAAAAGATACAAAAATCGGGAATTACAAACGATGCGACTTCTTGATCATCCCAATGTTGTTTCACTTAAACACTGCTTCTTTTCAACTACAGACAAAGACGAACTTTATCTCAATTTGGTTTTAGAGTATGTGCCAGAAACAGCTTACCGTGTAGCAAGACACTATAGCAAGGCAAATCAAAGGATGCCCATGATTTATGTCAAACTATACACCTATCAGGTTTGCCCTTTTCGGAGACCTTGGTGATACGTCTCATTTCAGTTATAGTATGAAATATGAACTAATGATTCTCTGCTGCCTTCAGATCTTCAGAGCATTGGCGTATATTCACGCAATTGGCATCTGCCACAGAGATATTAAGCCTCAAAATCTTTTGGTGTGCATCTAAATCTCTTCTCTCTAACCCACACGCACAAATGAATAGGAAAAAGTAGGGTTAGTAAACGTTGCAATGTGAAAAATATGTCTTGCAGGTCAATCCTCATACCCACCAGCTCAAACTCTGTGACTTTGGAAGCGCGAAAGTTCTGGTAATATGTTTGCATGGTCATAAGTGCAATGTTATAGTTTGCAATAGTTTTCGGTTTTCCTGTCTTCTTTATTGATTGTATTCTCTCTTTTGTGCATGAAACAGGTGAAAGGCGAACCAAATATATCATATATATGCTCTCGGTATTATCGTGCACCTGAGCTCATTTTTGGGGCAACTGAATACACAACTGCCATTGATGTATGGTCGGTCGGTTGTGTTCTTGGTGAACTGCTTCTAGGACAGGTTCTTTGCAATAATATTACTCTCTTTAATTGACTTGTTAGTTATGACATTATAGATTTTTTTTCCTAATTATTTCTTCTTTGTTTTTTTTTTGCCTTTTGTACTCTTTAGCCTCTGTTTCCAGGTGAAAGTGGAGTTGACCAACTTGTAGAGATCATCAAGGCAAGTTTTTCCATTCTATACAAATAAGTTGTGTATTTTTTAAAAATAAAATTCTCCGTTACTGTTTTTATTTGTTTGTTTCTTTATTATCTTTAGGTCCTTGGTACACCAACCCGTGAAGAAATCAAATGTATGAATCCAAACTACACTGAATTTAAGTTTCCACAAATCAAAGCTCACCCCTGGCACAAAGTGAGTTGCTTTCCTGTTCATTTACGCTCGCACCTTCTTTTTTAAACTGTAACTTATGCAAGCTTTACTTTTCATACATAGATTTTTCACAAGCGTACCCCACCAGAAGCCGTAGATCTTGTTTCAAGACTCCTCCAGTATTCTCCTAACTTGAGATGCACTGCTGTAAGTCCATATTACCTTCTCTCAATTTTCACCTCACTGTAAATCTTGGGCATTTTCTTGTGTATCCATCCATGTACTTGCTTCACAAATCGGTCTGATAGCCCATCAAATTGGTGATAATTTAGTAGATATGTTATTAGATATCCCATGAAAGTTATGGTATCATAGAAACCTGCTTATACAATTCTTTACCAGTTGTTTTAGCGTAATCAACATCATTTTTTTTTTAAAACATAAGGCACACTAGCCGTTGGTTGCTACAGTTGGTGGGTGATAAATTTAACTTCGTTACTACAATCTGATTTTTTTTAAAATTGTGTCTATTTCGTGCAGTTTGCCCTCACTAGAAATCAGTGTGTGTGTGTATATAGATAGATATATTGGCTTATTTATATATATTCTTACGAAATAACGGAATATTTTGAACAGTTGGAGGCGTGTACCCACCCTTTCTTCAATGAACTTCGCGATCCAAACACCCGTCTTCCAAATGGGCGGCCTTTGCCACCCCTATTTAATTTCAAGCCTCAAGGTAAGTTTTTATACACTTATCCTCATGCAGTTATGGTTCCCATTGGAATATCATTATATTAACAGTTTGGGTTGATGGTAAATCGCAGAGCTGAAAGGGGCATCTTCGGAACTTCTGGCTAAACTGATACCAGAACATGCTCGCAGCGAGTGTCCCTTCCTTGGCCTCTAAGTTACTCATATTGTTATC
The DNA here is from genome assembly GCA_032199755.1 of Ambrosia artemisiifolia. Taxonomy (NCBI): domain Eukaryota; kingdom Viridiplantae; phylum Streptophyta; class Magnoliopsida; order Asterales; family Asteraceae; genus Ambrosia; species Ambrosia artemisiifolia. Next base: position 34,806,853 of record CM063529.1, read on the forward strand.
TGCTAAATGTTTTTATTATTGTTGTTGTTGTGTAATATGTTATGTTAATGCTTTTATATTTTGTTCAACTACATTTTCATCTTCACCTCACACCAGGACTTGAATTTTGTGTAGTATGTCACCTCTGATATATATAAAAATGTTAGTTTTATCGTTGTATCTTTCAAGATAAAAGTTGCATGTAGAGATGTAAACGACTCTACTCATTTAGCCTAACGGAGCTCCTTCATTTCAAGCTCTATATCAAAGACTTGGGTTTTGAGTGTGATTTTTTCGAGCTCTGAGACTGGCTAATGCTTGAGTAGGTTGTTATTAACTATGTGATTATTATTTATATATTTATAATTCTATATATATTAAACGGAGAGGTGTTTTGAACAGTGGATTTACTACTATTTTATTAATGGGTAATTTTGGGATTTTACACTTCACGTTTTCTCTTTTCCCCACAACCGATGCGATACCTCACGACACTCTTTTCCCGCATACATACATCACCGTCTTCCATTTCATCATCGTCTTCAATCCAAGTTCAAATCCAAATCTATTTTTCCACAAAACCCACTCCAAATATCCAAAACCCAAAAAAAAAAAAAGAAAAAAAAAAACCCTTATGAACATAACTTAATAAAACAGATTTACAGACCATGACCACCTGTCCACCTTCACACCACTAAGCCATCCTCACCGTCATCATCACCACCATCAGCAGCTGCAGAGAGAGAGAGAGACAAAAGATACCGGCGAAACCGGTTACCACGACCACCATGACTACCATCACACACCGCCACCATCGCTGTAAAGGAGATTTTCACGAAGCCAATGAACACATTTTTTTTAATGTCTTAGCCCTCGGCTTCTATCTAACCGTAACATTTAGGTGTAAAGGGGATCCGTATGGAGAATCGGTTCCGGTGGATATAGCCGGTGACGGAAGCGTGGGACATATCAGACCTTGGTCGGTGGTTGTTGTGTGGTGATGTTGTTCGACATCTTCAGCGGAGGTGGGTTGGTTTTGGTCGTGTTGTGTGGTAGGTAAACAGAAGTGACAGAAGATGGAAAACAACTGCATGGTGGCGCTGTGATGGCGCAGGTGTTGGTGGTTGATTTTTGTGTGTGTTAATACCCACAGTATTTTTAGAGAGAGAGGGGGAGGGTGTTTCTAGATAGAAACAAGAATGACACATATCATACTCATAGTGAGAGAGTAGTATTGTGTTGGGTGCCAGCTAATACTCACAGTGTTTAAAATATAAACATAAAAACTAAATTCTTTACAATTCATCTATGGGTATATTTTTTCCTTCTCATATTCACATATGTTGATATATTATAAAAATGGATTGAAATCCACTTTTTGGTTACCGATAAAAAACTGTTCATACAAACCATTGTAGTATTTTATCATGTAACAAAAACTCTATTGGATGGTGCCTAATGCTTAATAAGATTACATTTTTAGTTATAATTTTACCTTTCATGCCAGTAAAATAGAACAAATTTAATTTTTAGTTAGATTTCTTACCTTTTATGCCAATAATATTAGAGGCGACAACACTAAGATATAGGTATTAGACGACTTCATTTTATTTACTAATTGTATTTGAGATTTGATTTTTATTAATAAGAAAAATATTAGTTTTTTTCATAAAAGGTTTTTTTTATATTTATTAAATTTAAGTAACAGTTATTTGATCCGCGCAAAGCGCGGGAATTATCGCACTAGTTATACTTTAATTATTGTGTGACTAGGTAGAGGTTCATGTACAAAAGCTTTATTTTGTAAGAAGTGTGAGAAGGATTAAGATTTACCGTAGACAATGTTTTGATTTTGGCATGGCATGGTGTTTTGGGGGTTTTTTTTTTGTTAGAAAAACACGCAACACAACAATTTAAAAAATAAGGCAATGTATTATAGGAATAGAATTTGAAACACGGCTAAATCATAACAATTTAAAATACATGTTCTTAGCATGGTGTTTTAAGTTTTAAGCTTAAAATGAATTGTTTTGTGTTTTTAATTGTTATGTTTGACGTTGTTTTAGCCTAAACAATCCAAAACATCATGACTAAGTCAAAAAAATGATGGTTACCTCTTAATTCTTATTCTTTCTCGCACTTCTCACGAAATATGACATTTGTATACTAACCTCACCTTGTGCAACCATATTATTTATTTACTTTTATCATAATGTTTTTATCATGCATCATATATTTAATAGTAAAACACAAGTCTGTTTTGATCAAATATAGGCTCACATAGTCACATGTGTAAGATCATTTACAGCAGCATCTTCATCTTTATAATTAAACGGAAAATTACTATATTTTCTCTCATTTACCATTAAATAATATTTTCTTATACTTTTATCATTACTTTTTGACAAAATTGCAGAAAACGTCCTTTATGTTTATCCAAAATTGCAGGTTTAGACCTTTAACTTTAAAAGTTGCAGAATACCTCCTTTATCGAACTTTTGGTTGCAGGAAACATCCTTTAGGCTAACGCCGTTTGACAGTGTCGTCAGATGCCCCTCACGTGCAATGCATGTGAGGGTATTTTTGTCATTTCAGATGCTAAATAAAATTTAAAAAACAAAACGAAACGAATATAAACCCAATCGTCTTCATCTTCTCTCATACCCTGTACACAACTCGGAGAAGAACACCATGAAAGAAGATGAAATCAGGGACGAGTTGGCAACCATTGAAGGAGGGAAGTACAATATTCGAATACATGACGATGAATACGATGTCGACTCTGTATATGGTAACATTGTTTAAAAACCCTAATTTTTTTAATTAACTTGTTAAAGTTAAATCCCTAATTTTTTTTTAAAATTTTTGAATGTAGAAACGTATGAATCGTTATTCAGTATTAATATGCATCATGGAGGGTTTTTCAGTTCATTTCCAGGTCGTGAGTATATGAATGGTTTGATGAACATTGTTGATTTGATGGATACTGATAGATTTGGTATATATGAGTTAGGTTGGATTATGAACGATTTAGGTTATCCTGAAGGTATCCCAATTTTTTTCCATTTCTTAGAACCTGGAGCTGATTTAGATCATGGTCTTAGTCAATTAGCTGAGGAAGCTGATGTATTGAGGTTCGTAGACATCATTAGGCAAGGAAATAGGTTTGTTGATGTCTATGCAGAATATGGAATGTCAAGGCTTCTAGCTGAAATACCATCTCAATCAAGTGTCACTGGTTCGTTCGGCATTCTAAGTATTGAACCTGTTCAGGCAGATAGGACTGTATTAGAAATTGAGAATGGAGATGTTGAGAATGATGATGTAGAAGAATATACTGATGAAGAAGATAGTGATTTTATAGTAGATGATGATAATGATATGCAAGAAAGTGATGTGGACATGAGGGACTTCAATTTCATGGTTGATGATGTAGAAGAAGAAGATAAACATTACAATGAGAATGTAACAGGTGACATTGATGATCTAGAGGTTTTAGACAATGATGTCTTTGAGAGTGCTAGTGACAGTGATGAGAATATTGGTAACATCAGGAGAAGAAAATTAAAACACATGAGAAGAGCACATGTTAATGACCAGAATTTCTATGTAGGGCAAATATTTTATCAAAAGAAGGATGTTAAAAGATTTCTGAAAAAACATATAGTGGAAACAAGAAGGATGTTAAAAATTATAAAGGATGATAAAAACAGGGTTAGGGTGGATGTTCCAGGTGTTGAAAGGATGGAACCCATTAAGAAACCTTCAAAGAAAAAGGTTAAAAAAAGTGAGAAACAGGGTGATGATGTACAAAGTGGGACAGGTGGCTTTGAATGTGATATAGTTAATGAACCACTTGTGGAACCTGACAAAAAAAAAGCAGGGACTGAAAATGAAAAAAGTGAGAAAGCAGAGGGTTCACAAGATAAACATAAAGGTGGTAGGGGCAAAAAGAAAAACCCTAATATGTTTGTTTGTCCTTGGGAGGTGTTGGTGTCTAGAGATGAAGTAACAAACATTTATTGACAAAAGTGATGGTCCATTGACACCATATGCTACCAATCAGTTAGCTACCATTAAGAAAGATGCTACCAAGTATTCAGTTAGTTGGAATGGGGATGCACACTTTCAAGTGTCTTATGGTGGTGACCAATGTGTTGTCAATGTAACTGAAAGAACATGTAGTTGTAGAAGGTGGGAGATCACAGGAATACCTTGCAAACATGCAGTGGCAGCAAATTGGGATATGGCAAGTCATGGTCAACAGGTATGTAATCATATTTTGGGTCTTGGTGAATTAGTTTGCAAATATGTTAATGTATTTTTATTGAACAGGTTGGGATACCAGAGACTTGGGTGCACCAAACATACAAGCTGGAAACATGGAAAAATGTATACAGTCACAAGATTTTCCCTATCAATGGCAAGTCTTTATGGGCCAAGTCTAAAGTACCAACTACCCTAACACCTCCATATCATCACAAACAAGTGGGAAGACCCAAAAAGAAAAGAAAGAGATCTGCTGCTGAGATAGAAGATATGACCAAGGGTGGTAAGTTATCTAGGAAAAATGTGACTGTCAAATGTGGAAAGTGCAAAAACTTGGGCCATAACAGTAGGACTTGTAAAGGGCAAACATTGGAACCTGAAGGCAAAAGTAAATCCAAGAAGAAAGGTTCTAAAGATGTGGCAAGTAAAACTGTTGGGCAAAGGAAGAAGACTATGTCAAGTAAACATGTTGGCTAAAAGAAGATGAGTGGGGTTGCAGGTGGTGGTAAGAAGAGTGGGGTTGCAGGTGGTGGTCAGAAGAGTGGGGTTGCAGGTGGTGGTAAGAAGTCCAGAAAGAAGAAGGTCTGATGGTCTGTTGGTTTGTGAACTTGTTTTTTTTTAAGTAATTGTTGTTAACTTTCTGATGGTCTGAACTTGTTCTTTTGTTAATGATGGTCTGAACTTATGGTATGTAATGGCTGCAATGCCTTGTTTTTAAACACTTTGTTGTTAGTATGGTTATTGACAATGGTTGTTATGATTATTGTAAACTTTGTGTTATTATGGTGTATGATTATGGTTTGTTAATGTTGTTAATGGTGTATGATTATGGTTTGTTAATCTTTGATCGCTGAGAATAATTAGGGTTTGTTGGATGAGATGATTTGGGGGGCGGGATATATTTTTTATTGTTATTTTTGTTTGTTTTGCAGAAAAGGTCCTTTATATATGCATTGACGAAAATACCCTCACATGCTTGGCACGTGAGGGTAACTTAACAGCAGAATCAAACGGCGTTAGTGGTAAATGATGTTTTATGCAACCAAAAGTCCATTAAAGGATGTTTCCTGCAACCAAAAGTTCGATAAAGGAGGTATCCTGCAACTTTTAAAGTTAAAGGTCTAAACCTGCAATTTTGGGTAAACATAAAGGACGTTTTCTGCAATTTTGTCTTACTTTTTCTTTCTTCTCCACTTGTAACCACTTTCAAAAGGTATTAAAAAATTATAGAGAGTGAACCTCGTACCAAATATAAAATGAACAATAACATTTTTCTCTCTTCCACTCACAACTACTTATATCAAAACGTGTAGATTTCAATCACAAATATACGAAGAACCAAATATAAATGCTCTAAGCGAGCTTTGGAGCATTTAATGCTTGTTGGCATATAAATTGAACTAACTGACATCCTTAAAGAATTAGAATGATAATGTACCCTTTTATACATTAAGTAATATGATTTTGATAAAAAGCTACGACTGTATCTCCCCGTGATAAAATCGATCCTCGAAAAAATTGTAAATGTGGATGAGGACGTTATTTTAGAGACATGATTCTAAGAAACTCATAGCACCCTTCGTTTTGATCTTGTGGAGTTCATTTTATTTAGACTTGGAGTTTATTGTTCGTTTGCTTTCTATTTGGCGCTTTCTATTTTGATACTTTTTAGACTCTTAGTAGTTGTTTTAACATCAATGCAACGTTTTTTTTTTACTATAGTTTTAACTTTTAAATTAATGATATGCAAGTTTTTATTCATTTTGTATGTTTTTAAATTAATTGAAGAATCATATACTATATTAAAAGTACGGTGATTGGATTTAAATAATTCAAAGTTTGGCTCATTAGCCAATAATAACCCGAACTTTAAATCCAATACCCCTTAAAAGTAAGACACTTTATAGTGTCAAAGTGCTAATTTGCACCACTCTTTCTTGCTAACATGCACCGTCTTTTTTTGCTAACGTACACTAACATTTTTTTTAAGTAAAACCAATTCTTATTTGGTACCGAGTACTGGGTTTTTTTCGGGTGGGGTAGGAGGGGGGTGAGCATTTAGTACCGGTTCGGTACTCGTATAGTGATATTTTTTTAGAGATTAGCATAAGTACAAAGTTTAAACCGCGACAGCACACGAGTAACTACAACTATAATTATCATAAAATGTTTGTTAAATGATTTGGAAACATAAATATGGTGTGGCAACTAGTGAGTTTTGGTGGATACACACCAATTTAAGGAGTTACGGAAAAAAAAAACAAATGTGAGGCTAATGTGACATTTGATAAAATCCACCAAAATTTGGTGGATGTCATCCACCATTGGACCATGTGTAATACATGTTGAAGATGGTGGGGTATGTGGCCATGCAGGAGAGGGCGGAGCTGCTTAGGTGGCGCTGAACGACGTTAGAAACACCATGACGCCCTGATGACCGGTCGTTACGGGTCATGCAAAACCTAAATAACCTAGGTAGCCAGGGTAAGTAGGGTATATCGAATCCACGAAGAGCATGTGGTTGGTTTCACACTTAGTGTTTGTTCGCCTTTTTGGTTACAAAATAAATATATAAAATACAGTTATGAAGCTTGCTAGTTTATCTTTTTGTTGTTTTATAAAATTGGTGATAAAACTAATCTAACAAAACTAAGATAAGTGTGACTTCCGCCCGTGATCCTGCTTGTATAGCTAAGCAACATATTCGAATTAATTACAAGAACACCACATAGACATGGCCTTGGGATGTTTGTTTTGGACTATTAACTAAGGACGATTATTATTGCTTAACCAAACAACCTATTAACTAGGGATGATTTTCTATACCAACCGAACAACCTAATCACAAGGACTAAGGACGATTATAGGTACCAACCGAACAACCTAATTATCCTGTCACGATAACTAAGGACGATTATGGCATCAACCGAACAACCTAATTAACCTGTCACAAGCATGAATCTGAACTATATATCATATGCATACTACGATTCTAGACCGAAAAACCATACATCAACACAGCACAGATTCAAACCATAAACAACAGTAAATCCAAACCAAACGCAAGTAGTTAAAATACTAGTTCGTATATAATAAAAAACGAGTTCAGAATACAAAACCATTACAAACAATCACCCGGGGAAAGTCACAGAAGCTCTAGCCTCGTCTGTTTGTCATCACAGCTTCGGTTTCGCCTCCTGGATCGTATACCTTCAACATGGCGGCATCATGGCATGAGGTTTTGATGGAAAATGGTTATGGATGGTAAAAACGGGGTTGAAGGATCGGACCTCGAGCTCTATGGCGACCTCCAGCTCTTAAACTCGGGAGGAAGAAGGCATGGGTGCGATCACAGGCTGGAAAGTCGTCAAAACACGTTCTCCGAATTCCTTTTAGCGTCGCGGACCGCGGGAGATTAATTAATTCCCACGCGGTCCGCTTTGGCATAAAGCAGATCCGAGTATTATTGAAGTTCGGGCGGACCACGGCAGCTTTATTAAATCTGTCGCGCTCCGCGATGGACCCTTGTGTATGAGAATTTGTTTTCCGCATCGTTTTTCATCCGTTTCGCGCGTAGGTTTCCGTTCCGGCTCGTGTACTCTCGCTCAAGGCTCGTAAAATGGTCTTTTTTGTCATCTTAAGCGTTTCTTCCATGATTCTCGCTAATGTAACTAACTCCGGGAAAATCTACACACAAACAAACGCAAAAATACCAAAATAAACTATATAGATGTGATCCTTTTGGACTCACATCACGCCCCCTCATCCAACATAATAATGAGGACATCACCACTATTGCGTGCATCATGCATCATCATCTCTCTTCTCGTCTATTAGTTATTTTTAAAGAAACATGAGAGATAATGGATTAGTATAACATATAGAGTGTTTGAACTGGATGTGAGAGATAGAGGAGAAGATGATTAGATGATAAGCTGACAATAGAGAATGAGTGATAAATGATGGGTATATAACATAGCCTTGGTACTTTCAAAGCTTTACATAGAATGGATTTTTGATATACAAAAATGAATACCTTAAATTGAGACATAGACCAATGGGCTTATAGCCTAGTGGTACCTACTACCAATGATAAGTGTTGGGCATGAGAGGAGACAAGTTCGAATCTTGTGGGCAGCACTTTGAGGTATTTTGTCGGGATCATAACCCTTGTGGGGTGGGATGATCGATATCCAATATGGATACCAGGGGCCAGAGGGTCTCCTCCACATACCCTTTTTTTAAATTGAGACATAGGTGACTCAACATTTACTATGTACTGTATCATTTATGTCTTCCTCTTTTCATACGGGTCTTCATATCTACACACCCTATTTTTAAGTATCTAAACACCCTAAAGTGATCATATGGGTCGTATGGAACCATACGTCCCATACGGGGGTCACTTTATTGAATTTTGCATCAAAAACCATTGGGTATCAAATCAGTCATTCTATATGCCCCATATGATATCATACGCCTATATGGGTATGTCTGGGTTTTTTTAGAAACTATTGTTTTCCTTGGTTGGCACGTTTATTTTTTAAAATTTTAAACGTTCGGTATAGACACGCTGCATAGGTTGTTTTTTTTCGGCATAGACATGTTACGATTTATACTTTGTTAAAAACGTTACAAATTATTTTTTTAACGACATACACGTGTTTTTTATTTTAAACATTTTACAAACAACTTATATGTAACAATTTTCCAACTTATAATCGATAGTTATCCGTTTTGTAATGTTTAACTTAGTAAATAATAAGTCATTTTAGATTGCTGTTCATTATTAACAATTTTAATAAGTTTAACAAAATTTTAAGTAACAAACCAAACAATTTTAACAAGTTTAACAAAATTTTAACATGTCTGACATTGAAACTTGTGCATTGTACTTCTATATGCCTCGTATTGGATCATATGAGGCGTATAGACCACCATATGGGAGTATAATGCCATACGTCTCATATAAACTCTTTTTAACCATCACAGAATCCAAGGTTTAACTGCATTTAATATGAAATATTGAACTGTGACTTATGATGTCATAGGCCCCATATAAAAGGGTGTGTAATTAACCGGGTGGGTGTCTACTTGCCATGACCCTTTCATATAGGTTTGTAACGGAATGCTATTATTCAAGAAAACAAGGCTGCAACTTTTGTCAAAAATAGACATCACTCCTTAAAAGGTGGTAGCTATACTTTTGTCAAAAGTAGACACCATTCCTTAAAAGGTGATAGCTATCTTCATCGTTTATTAAAAGTTTGGTTGTACGACAACCAAGACATGCCAACAAACAAAATACATTTTCGAGAAAGCAATTCACTAGTATGAAGCCATGACTACTTTTAATTAAATTAGTAGGAATGTGATAAATTTTAAACAAAAAACTTCTTTGTCCCGTACTCCCGTGCAAAAACCTATTTACATGATGAAGATGTCTCAATTTGTTTAATCATGGGAAATTGAAGAATCAACATCCTTAACATTACCTATTTAGTATATGAATGCTTCCTTTGTATATAAGGATATTACAACGAGTCTCGTATGAGGCAGATATTGGTGATACAAGTCTCATACCCAATTATAAAATTATGTTTTATACCCGGTCTATTACCTGTCAGGTATTGAGCTTACCTGTGAAACAAATAGAGAGAATGTCTATTTTTTTAGTGGCACGCATCCTTTAATCTTATTTTTAAGTCAGTATATTTGTCTATTAAGAGACTTGAGATCTTAGTTACTTGGAGATGACGTGATGAATCATTTGTTCAACACAATTTGATAAGTGTCTATAATTGTTTTTGGGTCCCTTAAATGATTTTTTATAAAATTAAAATGAGCATGTTATGTTTTTCTTTATTTAAGAATAAAATTACTTGTGAAACACGTGATGATTTGTGCTAATTTTTTTTCCTTAAAGTTTAGAATCCAAATCAAACAAATTTAATTTACTCGTTTTAGTTTTAAATGTTTTAGTTTTAAATGATGCCGCTCCATACTTTATACTATACTATTATAGACTATACGGTACTACACGATGTGATACGATAAAGGATCTATACTACACGATAAGATTTTAAAAATATTCATAATTTAAAAAAGAATAAATATAGTTATAAAACTTTGTTAAAACAATATAGTATTGTATAAAAGGTAAAATGTTAGAAAAAAAACATCAATACGTCCACTATAAGCCAATATGATACGTATTGGTTCAACAGTCAAATAAAATCTAACACACCAGTTTTTCTTCGAAATTGAAAAAGCTGTATACACTTCGTGTAGCCATATACAAGAAGTATAGAGGACCTCAAAATAAGAAGTGTGTCTAAATATTATGACCCAAAATTTATAGGTTCAACTAACTAATGTAGATCTCCCAAATCGCCACCTCAATGCTTCAGTATCTTTCCTCAAACTTCCCAAATCTACCAATATTCGGAAGGTATCCACCAAATGCCACTTCATGTTTAAATAAATTCTATAAAACCTACATTTCATTCTTCTTTGATTAGTTTGCACTTTGCAGCCTAATCAAAGATCATCTGCAGCTCATTAGGTTACTCTGAATCTGTTACCTTTTATATTACGTGATTTGTCTATTCCTTCATCTAATCATGCAAATGCGTGATTATTCAACCACTCAAGATTTCAAATAGATTTCAATTATGGCATTACAATTGTTGGATCAAACCTTAGTTTCGGTAAACCATGAGAATTAAAGTGCTAATACCAAATGACTAAGTACTGTTATAATAGTAGCATTAAATAACACTAAGCTATTTTGTTAACATCACTTAGTTTTTAATAACAAAAACATGGTTTGTACCGGAAAGCCTTTGTTTTTGGCTAACTGTAAGAACATCCACAACGCATGGACTGATCCAAAATACACACTTGCACATCAGTATGATTTGACCCAAAACCCGGGAAAACCAACTTTGAACACTCGCAACACATCTGCGCTTGTGCATCTAGAACGCCTCGAGAACAATCTAGAAGCTCTAATTTCAGTTGAAGAGTTCGAATTAGAGAATTACATGTTTGTATTTAACTATTTCTACATTCTTCTTGTTTCTGGAAACCATTTTACTTCCTATGTATATGCAATCAATCAATTCTAGACCAATAACATTGCACAACTTATTTTGCTTCTAGTACAACTCATCAAGCTGCCTTTGGTTTAGGATTTGACTTTATCCTCTTTGCTTTTGAATATAAGAACACTCCAGTAAGGGCCAGACCAGTTCCTGAGGTTAAAAAACAGTTTAGTTTTAGTTTAAGTAACGTGTTATGCAAGTTATGTAGTGTAGGATGTTGTGAGTGTTTGTACCGAGTGCGTTGATCGGAGAAACTGGTGTCCGGAAGAAGATAACCGATGACACGATGACTACTACTCGCTTTACGCAGTTCCCTACAGCGTGTGTGACTGGTGATACCATTCCTAGAATTATGTATGAGACCTGCTTGTTCAAGACACATTGTTAGAATAGAATGTTAATTATGTTTTGGTTTGTATGTTTGTTTCAGTGTGATGACCTTTTATTTTAAAATAAAATGTTTTGATCTGCCTAGGGATGTAAACGAGTCAAGCAGAGCCGAGTCGGCTCGTTTAACTTGCATAGCTGAGCTCGGCTTGTTTCAAGCTCGACGACATCTGCTTGGGTTTGGCTTCTTTATTAAAATCTTTATATGTTTTTTAATCAGAATTTTTATAAAGAATATAACATATATTGTATAGTATTTTTATCATAGTTTTTTAGATAAATAATATTTATCATATAAAAATATATATTTCTTATATTTAACAAAACTTATATAAATAATATGTTCGTTTAGGCTTACAAGCCAGCTCATGATTGTTTATTAGTCAAGCTTATTTTTTAGGGTCGAGTGCGCTTATGCTACGCTCGGTTGGCGCTTTTAACGAGCAGATCTTGAATAGCTCACAAATGGTTTGGCTCATTTACACCCTACATCTTGCCAGTTGTGTAAAATAACTGATGTGACGTGCCATTTATGTAAAATTTATGGCATCGTACATCAACAACTGTAATTGACAATTTGTGACGTTTCTTATTCTTACACAATTGGCATGCTACGTCAGCATAGGTGAAGTGCAATACAGGTTGCAAGTCAATTTTGTTTTTAAATATCTTTTTTATAGATGTTGGTATTTGACTATTTACTATTTAGAGACATTAGCCCTCGATTTTAAAAAGCGCTAGGCGCACAAAAGCGTCAAGGTCTAAACGCATCGCGCAAAGCGCAAAAGCGGTGGGTTTTTCATACCCGAAGCGCGCACTAATTATATAATTTTTTTTATATATCTCACAGATCCCCGAGGCTTCCTAGGCTGCGCCTTATTGCGCCTCGCGCCCCTTAGGCGCGCTTTTTAAAACCCAGCATTAGCCTCGACCGGTAAATTTGAAACTTCTGTACATTCTAAAGATATGTATAGTAGTTGAAGTGTACCTGTTGATAACTATGGAAGCAGATACCAGTTAGGACAAATCTCACACATAGGTCTCTTACATTTATTCCTTGACTTGCCTATAACAAAAAAAGGTTACAAATATCTCAAGATACAAAAAGCAGTTAAAAAAATGAAAGTAAGCTAATTTATTTTCTATGATTATACTCACAGCAAACTGCAGGTATTCAGGTGTAAGCTTAAAGCCTTCTAACAAGTATGCAAAAGGGATCAACAGGAAAAAGGAGACGATTGTCATAACCGAGAAGAGATTGATATTATCCAAAGCTTCCTGTGCAGGTCAGTTTGCTAATTAAACACTTGATTTTACTATAAATGTTAACGATACGACGGTTCATGGTTGGTTTCAGAAAGTTTACCTCTTTCCTGACCATAAACATTTTGCTAAGCACATTACGCGACTGGTTGGTGACATTTGAAGCCATTGCACTCGCGAAACCAATCCTGTAACACTCACATGTGATGCTCAAACCCGACCGTATATATTCTAGTCAATTTGATATAAATATTTGGTTTCAAACCAGTTAAATGACGCCTCAGTGAAGGATGCTAATGCGACACCACCCACAATAGGTACAAGAGATGAAATGACCCACCCTGACGGTCTCTATGCACGCATACATACATAGATACATACAATTAAGAATTACAAACAGCCCTTGTAGAAATTTTAATATGAATAACGATGAATTACTGACCTCGGAAAGTAGTAGGACCGAGAACAGAACCGTGAAAAAAGGCTCCATGGCTTTGATTGTGTGAGTGAAAGAAACTGCAACTTTTCCTAGACTAACATTAGTCAAGAGATTGCCCATTGTATGTGCCACTCCCAACACTAAAACAGGTACAATCTAACATATATACGACCATTAGGCGCGCACAAGGAAACATTAAACATTCATAACACGATGAGTTATAAACTAATAAATTAATAAAACTTTACCTGTGATTTATAAAACTTTGGTCTAGGATGAAGTTTAAGTGTCCACATAATCAAAATCATGAGCGTACCGCACCCAAACTGAAACGTTGTAACAGTGGTTGGGTACGGGAAAACCTTGAGTACCTGTAGGTAATCAAATGCATTCTCTATTAATTGATTACATATACTTTTCATTATATTGTTTTAGTTACATTCTCTGCTTTTACTCTGTCCTATTATTCATCAAAGGCAAAAGTATCCCTCCTTTGTATTGAATATGGTCAAAGTTGTAACATAAATATCTTAAAAGTTTACATCTTCTAACCACTCATATGAATGGTATGATAATTCAACAATGGACACAAGTTATCCGACACACCCCCACTTTTCACTTGTGGTTATAATCAGGGCCGGTCTTGAGAATTCAGGTGTCTGGGCCGAGCCGTAAAAAATGTGCCCCTAACTTTAGGCCTTAACGAAATAAATAACGTAAACTATTTTTCTAAATGACCATCAAAGTAATATCAATGACCAAAATGACAGAAACATAGCATTACAGTGAGTTAATGACATACCGTAATAAATGAATAGCTAACCTAGGATTAGTGAAGCTCTCCTAGCATTCTTGGTAGCAAATTGACGATCAACCCTTCACAGTTTATATCATCCAACATTTCGTTCTCGATAGCTATTATTGGCAATCCGCAAAAGACTTTTTTACTTGGGCTAAGCCTTTATGAGTATTAACTAATGGACTAATGGTTAAGTTGCTTAAGTGGACTAATCAGTGGCGGATCTAGACCAAATTTGAGGGGTAACATTATATAATTTTCAAGGATAACGTAATAAAGAAAACGTAAAAAAAATACACTACACCGGAAAAGTTGAGGGGTGGCAGGCACTACCACTCACTATACTCCAAGTCCGCCCCTGGGACTAATAGCCTAACAGGTTTGAGGTTTGGACTTCGGATTATAATGGGCCTACTACAAACTAACAAAATTTTCAGACATATTTGTGCAGAACTTACTAATTTTAAATGCGCTGTAAGTTATATATATAAAAAATAAAATTGTTAAAAAAAATGTGTCCCATAAAAATTGGGCCCGGGCCGAGGGTCCTCCCCGCACCCCTTGAGGGCCTTATTGACTTATTGTTGTTCTAACAAATGCAGATATATAGCATACAAATAAAAGAATAATTTGTAAAGATAATACATATCCGAATTACTTTATGTAACAATGAGAGGAAATTAAAGCAACCTGCTTGTTAAAGATGTTGAAGTAGATGTTCAAGAGGTACCATACTCCAAACATGGCTGCAAGTTGTAAAGTCCTGCTAATTTTAGCCGGATTTGCAGACTCGTCTGAGGCGTCAGGAGCGGCCGCAGCAGCTCTAACAAGCGCGAAATCATAGCGAAATCGTTTAAGGGAAAATAAACAAGAATTGTGGAAGGTTGAGTTAGATGGAAACGAGTGAACCGAATGCTTTGAAGTTGTTGGTTTGTAGTTGATGCTGCTTGGTGAATAACAAGAGTGGTTAAGTGGTGTGATTTTGGGTATGATATGGTTTAAAGATTTTGGGTTTAGAGTAGAGCTAGAGAGCGTTAATGCATAACTCTCCATTGCTTGTTTTGTGCAAGAAAATAATAAGATTTTGATTGTATATATGTGGTCTGGAGGGAGAGAGAAATATACACACACATATGTATAGAGAGAGAGATAGAGAGAGAAATATACACACACATATGTATAGAGAGGGGGGGGGGGGGGGGGGGGGGGTTGGTGTGGCATAGGTTGCATGGCATGTAAATCCAAAATTTAGTAGTCAACATAGAGCGGGAATGCAAGTGTGTTAACACACATTTATGATTGGCAAACCTTTAACTCGCCATAAATGTTTTTTTCCTGTAAATAGCGTGACCAGAATCTATGTTTTTATTTTACTTTACGAGTTGGGATTCTTTAACCACTCTCTTAACCCGTTTAACAGTCTCGTCGTAACGCCCAGGGTCATAAATCAACATAGTTATTCTTCTCTATGTCTTACGTTTCAGTCTAATTTTTGCGTATTAACACGCTGCAATGGCGTGAGTGATTCAACGCTTTTACGTCTACTTTTGGTTCGTTTTCATTTTTTTCGTTATTTATTTATTTTGTTTTACAAGCTGTGATGGTGTGCCATTGAAGCTACTTGGTAAGATGTTATACCTCCGTCGTAACACGGGGGGATTGATACTAGCTGTATATATATATTTTTTAATTGTGTTTTTTTATATAGAACATAATATATATTGTTTAGTTATTTTTTTATAGTTTTTATATATTATTTATTATTATACACACATATATATATATATATATATATTTAATATATTAACTATTTTTTATATAAATAACAGACCCATTTGAATTTGAGCTTACTTGAGCTAGACAAAGTTTAGCTTGTGTTTATTTATTAAACAAACTTACTTTTAGTGTTGCGCTAAAACTCCAACTTGATTTTTTTAGCATCCCATTCTCAATTTGACTCGTTTTGCACCCCACAATGCATTGTATGTTAACATCTGACAAAAAGCCAAATTTGATATATAAATAAAACCAACTAACAAAGATTTAAACTATAGCTTTGAAATTTTAAATTGATTGTACTTCTTTATCTACTTAAACACGTTGCTAAGTCTTTTCCTATATTTTTGTAACTAAAAAAGACTGTGAGCTAAAGATTTTTTAGGATGTAACACTCAAATGGCATGCTGGTTCAGAAATTGAAGTCACGGGCATCGCACGTGCATGAGGCTACTGATCAATAAGGGGGGACAGGGCACTACCCTATTTTTTTTTTCACTTTATTAATTTCAATCAATCCTGCACTGTCACATCACTTCACTGAAACTGTTTTTTGAAGGCAACACTTTACTAATTCACTTCACAAAAATATTTTTTATAAATTAAACAAAACAAACAAAACCATTTACTTAATTTTGCAAAACACAGACCATTTTCTTTCCCAAACTCTCATTTGCAAAACACAGATCATTTTCTTTCCCACCAGTCATCATCATCATCATCATCAAACTCTCATTTTCTTTCCCAAACTTGCAAAACACAGACTATTCAAAACCTCAACACAATAATAATATCTTCTTCCCCAAATTGGTTTGTCTTCATTTGAGTTGCAAATCGATGAAGTCCTCAAGATTGTAAAGATTTGCTTCAGAGAGTTCTCAACCATTGCCGCCCAGCTTGGTTTAAAAAAGCGCGAGGCGCTCCGAGGCGTTTTGGTTCCAAAATCCGAAGCGCGGGGCTTAAAGCGCGAGGTGAGAGCTTCACGTATGCGAGGTGCTTAATATTAAAAAAATATTTATATATGTTAATATGACATATTCTACCTTCTAATCAATTATAAACACAAAAACATGATTATAAAACACCCTTAAACACTTAAAAAGCATTCAAAACATAAGAATGATCAAGCACATAGTCATCTAAATTCAAAACACCCTTAAAGATGAAGACAACATTAAGTAACTTAACATTAAAGAAGAAGAAAAAAAGAACATTAGAATATAGAAACGTGTTTGAACTTTGAACTAATTTCCTAGCCCCTTTAGCTTAATATATCATTGAAAATCATCCGAATATGATTCATACCAATTATCCAATGCATGTGATATAACAATCAATACTTGAAAAGTAACATAGAACAACCCAAAACAACTCGGGGGGTTGCCCCCTTGGCGGGGGTCTGATGCAGCCCCCCGGGAGCAGGGTCCAAAGGGCGGCAACCCTTGGCGGGGTCCAAGGGCGGAGCCCCTGGCTGGGGTCGAGCTGATACGAATCAACAATCGATAAATTAGCAAGTAATTTGGGGATGGAAAATTTGGTATAACAATCGATAATCAACATAGAACAATCCATAATACTAATCAACATAGAACAATCCATAATACAAATCAACATAGAACTTAACTTGTTCGGCTAAATAAAATATACAAAAAATGGTTTTTGGGCTGAGGCGCTACTGAAGCGCTACCTCAAGCGCCAGGCTTAAAGCGCCGCCTCAAGAGCTTCATGTATCCCAGGGCTTTTCGACAAAAAAAACGATTTCTTTGGAGCCTCGCGCCTCAAGAGCTTAAAGCGCGCCCGAGGCGCTATTTTTTAAACCAAGCCGCCCAGATGCTGTTTCAGCGGTGACATGCTCTCTTTCCGGCAACAGTGAAACCACCGACCGCCCCCACCTTACTGAAAATTGTTTCGGCGATGTCGGTTGGAGTTGCGATTGGGAAAGGAGAAGAAGGTGTCGGTGATGGTTGAGTGTGGAGTGGCGATTTTTTTAATGTAGTGGTGGTCAACGACGGTCGAGAGAGAGAGAGAGAGAGAGAGAGAGAGAGAGAGAGAGAGATAAATTCCAGTGAAACCATCCGTTAACTAGATTAAGAAACGGTTCACGGATCCACTATTAGCACCATAGACGACGGTGTTACCGTATTAATAATGGGATACCCATGACAAATTCTGATTGTGCCCGTCCCCTAATACTTTTTAATGTTTTTGGTCCAGAGTTCTGAATTAAATTGAGCCTTTGATGAGGATGAGTTGTATGTGGACAGTGGACAGTGGACAGCATTCCTTTCTTGATTTTACAATGTCTGATTAGTCTTGGAAACTAATATTATATTCTAAAGCAATACATGTTTGAAAAATAATAAGCACAGAAAGCTATATATAAGTTTTTTAATTAAAGGAAAGTGACACACTAATGTTAAAACTTAAAGATATGGTCCAATAGATAAAAAGATTAAAAAATAACCCATTTCTTTATTTTATACTTATTAAATGATACACATGTTATGACTTCATCTAGAAATCATAAAAGAAACATTATAAAAAGATACACACATGAACTATAGTGAAGTAGTTGATTTTTTTTTTACTCTAAATAATATTGTATAAGGTTTATGTGTAATAGCTAATATCTTATAGTGTTACGGATTCTTGGAACACATGAGCATCACCATCAGAAATTATCATTGGACCAAATGTGTGACCTTAATGCAAGTATTTGCATACATTATCTTTAAAAAGATTGTGTAGCTCTCGTTTAAACCTCATATGTCATTTGAAAACAAGCATAAGAAACATTTGTTAGTACTTTATTATTTTTCTAACCTGGCCCCAAAATTAGCCATAAAGTTCTCCAATAAAAAAAAAAGAGGGGTTAACCTCCTTTCAAGAACAAATAACATGTCTATAAGTTTTTAAAAAAAGAGATATTTTGTAAGTTAAATTATGATGCATGACAAACCATTTGTCAACTTTATTACATTTTGGGGTTAACCTCCATTCTAGACTAATACCACGTCTATATTGAATAATGATTAACTTCTGTATCTAATAGCCTAACTTGAAAGACAACTCGACTTAGAGTATTCATATCTCCCACTCAACTCTAATACAAAAATCAAGTCAACTAAGTATCATTTTGAAAGGTGATCCATTTGTTAGGTGAATCGGATGTTTGAATCTTTGCTGTTAAAGAAAATTATTATTTTTGAATTGTTACTCGGCTACATTAAAAACTATCTAAGCTTGAATCGTCGGATACGGTTCTCATATTGATAGTCCTTGCAAATCGAATAAATAAGAAAAGATCAAATGCTCAATATAATAACTGAGTGAAAGGAGGAAGGGGGAAGGGGGGGGGGGGGGGGGGGGAAGAGGAGGATGAAGCGTCATGTGGCACTTTTGGGATCCATGTGTGAAGGGTGAAAATATTGGGGAGTGGAAGAGGGGGAAAATGGGGGTGAAAGGAATATTATTATTATTATTATTTAAATTGTGTGTTAGATAAGGTTAAGGGGAATAATGATAATAGTTCCATTGATGAGGGTACAATTTTTATTTTTTTTTTAACCCCTAAAATTTAGATTTTCATTTCAACAAAAGGGGCAAATTACATAAGAATAGCAGGTAGACGGGCAACAAGTTGCGCCGCCACCCCCTTCTGAATAGAGAACCCTAATCTAGAGAAGACAAATCCTCGCCCCTGGGGAGTCGAGAAGTTACTGTGGACCACCCGCTGGACTCTCGTCAGAAATCTAATCGCTTCCGGTGCCAATGAGCCAAAAGTGTCAAAGGCCAAAGGGACAAAAGCATGTTGGTTATTCTCGCATGCTTTAGCGTGCTTTGCCACCTTGTTCGACTCTGCTCTAAGTACCGCTTGCCCCGCCACGGACCCACTCTCCCTGAATCCCGCTAAAGGTGACACACCCGTAAGGTCCACGCATGCGTGTTTCCCACCTTCCCAACCAAACACTAGCAGGTCAGCCGGACGTAAAGTGGACCTCCCTTCTGTCGGGTCTGTAAGAAAGTTAACCGGGGCCTCTTTCTTTGCCGAGATCCCTACTCGTCTAAGAATATCCATTAAAACGTCTCGAACGAAATCATGCCTGTACTTAAACCCCGGTAACTCTCTACAATGGAGGGCATGCTCCCCATATTTATCCAAACACGCTTTACGGCAAACCGGGCATGTTTCGTCATCCGGAAAAATGGGAATCATCAAACGATGTTTAAGGATTGCTCTATATTCCACCGCTGACATTTGTTGACACAGTCCTTCGATAGGGATAACTGTTAGGAAATCTTGGGCGTGGGGCCTCTGTAAGCATTCCATGATGGCTTTCTGGCGTGGAGTCAAGCAAAAATCTTCCCCCAGACTTCGTGTTAGATTTAAAAAAAAAGAAGCCAATCAAGTCCCTCCACTTCACCTCCAACCCTTGCCCCGCGCCCTTGAAGTTTCTCCCGCCCAAGGGGCTTCCCCCCTCCACTTAGTCTAACACGAAAAGGTCTTTTGTATGCAATTACTCACATGATGTGAATTAACTATTTACAAGCCCAATTTCACGAAAAGAGTCTATTGTGAAAAAAATTAATTATTTAATTTTGGGTGCTTAACAAAATAACAGTAGTGATTTTGTCCTTTTTTTTTAATAATTGTTTTTTACTTTTAACTCTATGCTTTTCATCTTTTACAAGTTTGTCATATTTTTTTATGTTTAACTACAACACTTTTCCACTTTAAACTTTGGTCCCCCTATATTTTTATCTTTTACAATTTTTTCGTTTGTTTCGATCTAAATTTTACGAGTTAACACATTGTATTGCGTGTTTGTGGCTCAACGTTTTTACGTCTATTTTTCGCGATTAACTGCTCCTTCAAAACGCGTGAGTCCTAGCTCTACTTGTTTATTCTTTTGTATTTTTTACATTTCGGTCTAAATTTTGCGTTTTGACACACTTCAACGGATATATGCAGTTCAACGTTTCTACGTCCTTTTTTAATCGGCTTAATGGTCTCACAACAATGCGTGGGGTCCTAAATACTAGTTATTACTAATTATTAATTAATTAGTAAATGAATGTTGCATACTTAGATCGTAAGTCTAGTCACTATCAACAATAATAAGAACCTAGTTTAAAAAAAAAAAACGCTCTCCATGGGGAGTCGTCGGAAACCAATACCGGAGAAGATACAAGGGCGGATTACGAAGTTTTTCGTTACAAACTTGCCAGACAAATGTAGTGGACAAGATTTGGCGGAGTTCATTAGACCGTTTGGGGTGATCTTTGACCTCTACATTGCCCGGAAAAGAGATAAGGTCGGTAACAGGTTTGGGTTTGTATCATGTTTGGACGTGAAAGATGTGCATGAGATGGAGAGGAATCTGAGTAGTATCAAGATGGGCGATTATAGATTGAAGGCCAATGTTGCTAGATTCACGTTAGAGGATGGAGAGATTGGGACGTATCCGAAGGAAGATCATAAGTCGGAGAAGGGAGAACCATCAACCAGGAACATGGGAGGAGGAGGTGGGGTAGGGTCAAGCAGGTTCACTCATGGTGGTTTGTCGTTTCAGGAAACCTTAACAGGTAGAAGGAATGCTGAGAAGGACACGCGAGTGGTCTCTATTGACGATAGGATAGTGGCGTTCCATGATTCTTATGGGAAGGCTGTTATTTTCAGAACGATGGATTTGGAAACTTTGAAAAGCATCAAGGTCACGTTGCGAGACTTACATGAAGAAGAAGGCAAAGTTCAATACTTGGGTGGCCTATCTGTTATGGTTACGTATAAGGACAGAGAAACGGCAACGGAGGTTATCAAGGCTGCAAAAGAAGTGATCGGAAAGTTCTCGGCGATATCTTCTTGGGAAGGTCAAGCGTTAGCGTATGAAAGACTTGCATGGTTGAAGATTAAAGGTATACCTCTACAGCTGATGAAAGAGGAGGTTATGACAAAGGTTGGTGAAGTGTTTGGAAAGATCGTTCACAAACCACCAAGATCAAATGAAGATTCCGACCTCTCTTACGACTACTTGGGTGTATTAGTGGGAGAGGTTAAAGGCATTGCGGAAGAGATTACGTTACTGTGGAGAGGAAGAAAGTTCCAGTTATGGGTCACTGAAGAAGCGGGGGATTGGGTACCGGAGTTGTTCGAACAAAAAGAGTGCAATCAGTCCGAAGATGATAGCGATGACGACGGGTCAGAGGAGTAGAGGACAGCGAGCAGGAGGTACAGGATATGGAGGAGGAAGTGGCTCCTATGGTGGAGGAGTTTAACCAGGAGACTAAGGTTGATGACAGTAAGGAAGGAGAGCCGGAGCCGGTGGTGAGTTCCAATGAAGTCCCGGTGAAGACGACAGTTTTGGAAAGGTTGGCAGTTTCTAATTTGGATGAGATAAATCAGGAAGGTATTAATGATAGTAATGAGGATGCCTTTATTCCCGGGAACAAATTTGATTTTGAAAAAAAATTTAATGCTATCAAAAATTGTATTGATAAGGAGGGATTTACTACTGTAATAAGTAAAAGAAAAAAGAAACAAGGTTTGGGCTTAGAGTCTTTGGGCCGGGCTAATGTTGAGTATTCTAGTAGTTTGGAGAAAGACAAGTTGGGTAAAAAGCATAGAGGTTTAAATGAAGCAGTGGGCCTGGATTGTTTGGACCCATTTTCGGATGATCAAGACCAAGGCAATTCGGAGATTAGGGAGGGGCAGAACGGTAATTCAGACAAAGAGAATACTTTTAATGATGAATCTGAGATTCAACTGGAGACCACTGCAAACCATCCTAAATTTTCGAAACAAAATGAAGGGGTGGAGAACTGCTTGAATAGCCCACAGAAGAAGATTAATAAAGAGATTGAGGAGACAATCCGGTTGGGGGTCCGACTCGGCGCTCAGCTTCAGAATAAGGAAAAATTGGTTCAGGATGCTATTATGGGAGAAGGAGTACAATTTGGTGTTAAATGAATATGTTGTCCATCAATATCCGTGGGATAAGGGTTGACGGGAAGGCGGCTTGGTTGAGAGGGCTTCGTAAAAGGTATGATGTTAATTTTATTGGTATTCAAGAATCTCTTGCTTCGGGTGTGTCTATCAGTGAGGTGTCGGCTTTGTGGGGGAATGGGGCTGTTGATTTTGATTGTGTTGATGTGTCGGGTAGATCTGGAGGTATAATTAGTATGTGGAACGATAAGGTGTTTAAGAAGACGGCGTCAGTTAAAAACCAGAATTTCTTGCTGACTACTGGGTTCTTTGTGGCTGACGGGTCTATGGTTAATGTTTTTAACGTTTATGCTCCTCAACGAGCTGTGGCTAAACGTAGATTGTGGGAAGATTTAGAGGGGATTATAAGAGGGTGTCAGGGTATGATTATTTTATTGGGTGACTTCAATGCTGTCAGATATATAGAAGAAAGGAGAAACTCTAGATTCAACCAGTGTATTGCAGACGATTTTAATCGTTTTATTGACAGTTTGGGGCTGCAGGAATTTTTTATGAGGGGATATAAGTTTACCTTTTTGGCAGGAAAGGGTAAAGAGCACAAAATGAGTAAAATTGATAGGGTTTTGGTCTGCCAAATGTTTTTTAACAGATGGCCTGCTGCTTGTCTGCGAGCCTTGCGTAGAGAGGTGTCTGATCATTGCCCTCTTTTGTTAACGGTGGTTGATTCAAACTTTGGGCCGAAACCATTTAGATGCTTCAATTCATGGTTGGATAGGGAGGGTTGTGAACAAATGGTGATAAAGGCGTTAGAAGACTGTGTTTGTGTGGGTAATCCGGATGAAGCTCTTCTTGTAAAATTTCGTTATTTGAGAGATTCTATAAAGAAATGGTGGAAGGAAGTTGTGAAAAAAGAAGGGGAGGACATGCAAAGTATGATAGCAGACCTGGAAAAATTGGAAGCGGATTTGGAGGTGAGAGAGCCGGAGGAAGACGAGGTGTGGGCGTGGGAGGAATGTCGAAAGGGAATTGATCACTTGAATTCATGCCATAATCGGGATCTTAAACAAAAATCGAGGGTTAGGTGGGCCATTGACGGAGATGAGAACTCGGCGTTTTTCCATGGTATTGTTAATGGGAGGAAGGCTTCAAACGCTATTCCGGGTTTACTAGTTAACGGGTCTTGGGTTTCAAAACCAAGTTTGGTTAAGAAAGAAGTTTGGAGGCATTTCAGAAACCATTTTAAAGAGAGTTCTCAGTCTAGACCGAGGTTAGTGTGCGATAATATGAAGACTCTTCCTAGTACGGCGGGAGATGCTTTAGTTGCAGAATTTTCTAAAGAAGAAATAAAGGAAGCGGTTTTTGATTGTGGTTCGGATAGAGCCCCCGGGCCGGATGGTTTTAATTTCAGGTTTGTTAAGCATTTTTGGAGTTTTTTCGAAGATGACTTTTGCAATCTGTTAAGTTATTTTTTTCAGCATGGGGTTATTGGGAGGGGTTGTAGTTCGTCTTTTATTACGCTCATTCCAAAGAATAAGAATCCGGTGGGTTTAAAGGATTATAGGCCTATTAATTTGGTTGGGATTACTAGTAAAGTAATATCCAAGGTTTTAGCGGCGAGAATGAAGAAGGTTTGCCACTTGGTTATCTCGGATTCTCAATCGGCTTTTATTCGAGGAAGATTCATTCTAGACGGCCCGATGGTGATTAATGAGATGATTGGGTGGGTCAAGAAAGAAGGAAAAAAGGTGTTTATGTTAAAATTAGATTTCGAAAAAGCATATGATAATGTTAATTGGGGCTTTCTTTTATCGGCCTTAGATCATATGGGGTTTCCCGGGAGATGGTGTACTTGGGTTAAGGGGATTTTGGAGTCGGCTAGGTCGGCGGTTCTAGTGAACGGATCGCCTACCTTTGAATTCCAATGCGAAAAAGGGGTGAGACAAGGAGATCCTCTCTCCCCTTTTCTTTTCTTAGTGGCCATGGAGGTTCTTCACTGTTTGCTTGATAAGGCAGTGGAGTTGGGTGAGATTAAAGGGGTATGCTTGGGCGGTGGTTCTAAGATGATTTCGCATTTTTTCTATGCGGACGACGCCTTGGTTGTTGGGGAGTGGTCTAAGGAAAATATGGAGAACGTGGCTAGAGTTTTGCGGGTTTTTTATCTTTGTTCGGGTCTGAAATTAAATATAAAGAAATCCAACTTGTATGGTATTGGTATTGAAAACAATGAAGTGGAGATTATGGCCGATGTGATTGGGTGTAGTATTGGTAACCTCCCTTTTGATTATTTGGGTATTAGGGTGGGGGCTAATATGACACGGGTTAGCCACTGGAATTCGGTGATCGAAACGATTCAAAATAGGCTTTCGGGTTGGAAGGCCAAGACGTTGTCCATGGGAGGCCGCCTTACTCTTATTCAATCGGTTTTGTCAAGTTTACCGATTTATTACTTATCTTTGTACAAGGCCCCGGTTAAGGTCATAGAGATCATGGAAAGGTTAATGAGGAATTTTCTTTGGTCCGGTACGGAGGAAGCCAAGAAGATGCATTGGGTCTCTTGGGATGTGGTCACGACTCCAAAGAAGGAAGGGGGATTGGGTATTGCAAAATTGTCCGATGTTAATTTCGCGTTACTTGCTAAATGGGCTTGGAGATTCACGATTGAAAACAAGGCGACTTGGCGAATTATTGTAGAGTTGATTCATGGTGGAAGAGGTTGTTGGGTTTTCTTGCCTATGCGAAAATCTGTTACAGGTGGATGGAGGACTATTGTGAGTTTGCTGGATTCGAAAAGGATTCAAGGTAAACAGTTGCATCAATTTATTAGGGGCAAATTGGGCAATGGGGAGGAGATTCGCTTCTGGTCCGATTACTGATTAGGGGAGTCGCTTCTGAAAAATAGACTTCCTAATTTATACAAGCTGGATAAACAAAAGAAGTGCAAGGTTATGAGCAGAATTGTTCAAGTAAACGATGGAGTTTTGTTTAAAGGGAGCTGGGTCCGTTTTCCGCGAACAATAGAGGAGCTTTCGGAGCTGCAAGACTTAGAAAGACTTCTCAATTCTGTTCAGTTGAATGCGATTCCTGATAGCTGGAGCTGGGAAGATGGATGCATATGAAGTGGGAGAGCTGGATTCCGATCAAGGTTAATTTGACTTCATGGAGAGCGGAACGTGATCGTCTTCCAACTCGTGTGGCGCTGGATAGAAGGCGCATCCTGGTGACAGACAAGAGCTATCCTTTATGTAATTCGGCAGAGGAAGACTTAAAGTATCTGTTAGTGGGCTGCGAGATTGCGTATGGGCTTTGGAACATGATTTGCCATTGGTGTAAGTTGACGCCGTTTTTCGCGTATGACTTCGAGGATCTGCTGTTGCTTTACAAAAATGTGCACGGGGGTAAATGGAGAAAGAAAATTATAAGAGGCATTGTTATGATCACAACGTGGGTTTTGTGGAATGCAAGGAACGCGAAGGTGTTTCAAGACAAGACTAAGAAGGTAGTGGAGATGGGGGCGGAGATAAAATCAAGATCGTTTATTTGGTTAAAACATAGAGCGAAATTTAAAGATATTGTATGGAAGGATTGGACTAAATACCCTTTGTATATGTGTAATTAGTGTTTGGCGGCTCTTGGTTTAAGAGCGCGTCGGTTTTGTTTTTTTAATGAAAGTTAACGTTCAAAAAAAAAAAATCAACAATAATAAGCAATTAACTTTAAAGAATCATTAAACCAAACACACTCAAGTGACGTCAAGTTTCAAAGCAAAATTGCAAAAGTGAATTTACATTTAACTTTAATAAGTCATTCCTCATAAGGGGTTTGTTTCACCAAAACAGGTAAAAGAAACTACTCCCGTATTCAAGGGCGCTTTATTGGGGCCAGACCCGTCTCTCTCTCTTTTTTTTGCTCATTAGTGTAAATTACTCGTATTTTGTGAAAAAAATTTATACGTATTAAGTCTCACCTAATTTAAGGATCCCGTAACTTTTACCCTACTCCCTCTTATATATTTGTTCAAATTCCGCCACTCTCAAAACTCATGGAGTAGGAAGCAAGAGTAATGGGTCGCTAAACCATAAGTAGATATCTACAATTGTTGTGACACAAGATTGAAAGTTTGGGTCTAAATTGGGAAACAAAAATATTGAAAACTCCACTTGGTGGTGTTGGAAATTTTAGAAACTCTAGCTAGATTTGTGGCATTAGAGAATTCACATTTCATCCATCATTTTTTACCCTATAATTTTAATAAGAATCTTACTTTTTAAAATTTCTCTCTTATTTTTAAAAAACCTCTCACAACCTATCCACACATTTTACCTTTATCTTACTTATAAACACTTATTTTATCGTATTTCTCGTTTTTATACACTTACAATAATTGGTGAAAGATGAATAATAGCTTTTTAAATATGAAAAGTTAGTATGGTCATTTTTAAGCCCCGCTTACGACTGTGCGCATATAATGCATATATGTGTGGCTCTTAGGGGGGCAAAAGTAAAGTTGCACTAATTTTAACGTTATTTTACTGACGGTTAATCATGCATCATGTGGTGGCGTTGAAAAATAACGTTAAAAATGACTGACGGTTAATCATGCATCATGTAGTGGCATTGATAGCTAAAAGACAAGGGGGTACATGCATCAATCGGGTTTGTACCAATTGATAACTGTTATGTGCCTTATCTCCAATTCTTGATACAAAATCACTATCGAGCCGGAGGTAACACCTGAATCAGCCTCTATATTCCCACGGGGTAGAAGTAAGGTTGTCTGCATGTTACACTTCTCAAACCCTACCTTAGCTTTTGTTATTGGTGGAATTAACTAAGTATGATAATTATCATATCGGTCATTTTTCAAAATATAAGGGTGGGATAAATACATGGCAGATGAGATGTAGTTGGTTTTAGTAGGATTTTTTTTTTAATTTTGAAGATATATGGGGGGTTTGATGAATGGGATGTCTTAGACATAGAAAAATAACTCTTGCAACTAACACACGCCCATGTTTTATGAACACATAGCCACAGTAAAACCTTTATAAATTAATAATGTTGGGATCAAGATATTTTATTAATTTAGCGAGATATTATTATATTGGTAACTTAATAATTTATTAATTTAAAAGGTTTTACCTATGATCTTTAAATTTTCAAGTCCAATGTACTTTCACAAATTAATTGAATTTGTCAAGTTCATTGTTTTTGAATAAGTAAAAAGTTAGTTCATGGTACTAAAAAAATAAATTACAAAAACAAGTCTCAAAGCACATTTCTTCTCCATGTACATTAAACATGGTTAGAAATTGATTTATAGTTTCATTAGGACCAATATATATAAACTGAAATCTTTTAGTAATTATTAATTTACAGTTTCGTTGGGACCAAAATTTACACTGAGATTTCAAAAAAGTTATTATCTTATTATTTTGTTGATTGGAGTCCAATTTTGTACTGATCCCAAGTTGGGACTGGACAAATTATTAATTTTATTGTGATTATTAATTTATCGAGTATTAATTTATAGTGGTTTTACTGTATTATGAAAAACACAAGGAGCCGCGCTCAGACGCACAAGGCTATGCAATCTGGATATATGCAAGTGTGTAATTCTAATAGAGTTAATCTTACGACAACGTGACTACTTGTTCACATTCATGAGAACTATTGGACAACTTTCTTTAGTCCTTGAGCTTTACGCGCCTTTGTGATAACACATGCTTATGCATAGCTATGTGATTTGCATAAAATGGTATTTACATCTTCATCCATAAAACTCCAAAAATGCAAATAGATAATCATATAAAACATATATACTACTTTATGGCATGTGAAGTGCTATAACCAGCAAGATGTATTGTAACATCTCATTTTTTGAGATTTGCTAACTTTAAATAATGTTTAAAGTAAAAATGTTGATTAATAGCTTTATTTATCAAATTTCAAAGTGTTTGAATATTACGAGAGACGGGGCACCATCAGAATTGGTCACGGGTACCTCACTATCAGCACGGTAACACCGCCGTCAGTGACGCCGGTAGTGGATCCGTGAACCATTTCCTGATTCTACTTAACGGGCTGGTAGTGGATCTGTCAATTTTAAGGATTTCTTTTTTATGTTTTAATCTCTTCTTTTTCTCTCTCTCTCACACACTATTCTTTTAGTTGCAGGTATTATTTTTTTTAATTTCTTTTTTACATTTGTGATGTGAAGAATACTATATGAAAATGAAGAAGATGGAGATAGATATAAGTGTATGTATAGGTGTTTTGTGTGTAGAATGTCTAAATAGAGAGAGAGGGAATAGGTATAGTAAATCTTTTCTTATTTTTCTTTTTTTTAATTATTAGATTATTTTTAGTTTAACTTAAGATGAATATGTCAAATATTAATATCTATGTTTAGAAAAAAGATGATACTAGATATGTTTAATAATGTTTATTTAAAAAAATAGAAAAAGATATTTCAGTGAAGTACTGCCTCAAAAAAACTGTTTCAGTGAAGGATATTAGTAAAGTGATGTGACAGTGTAAGATTGGTTAAAACCAGTAAAGTTGAAAAAACTCATGGGTAGTGCTCCCCCCCCCCCCCCCCTTAAGCTTTTATATTTATATAAATAGGTGTATCTAGGGGGTGGTTCATTTCAGAAGAGGTTTTAGTGCGAGAAGAAGATAAATAATTCATTTTTATCATTTAAAAAAAATAAAAATATAAGAAAATTGTTGAAATGTGTTGTTTATTCATCTATCTAAAAAATAAAACAAGTATATAAAGTAATTTCATTAATTTATATAACCTACACATGTACAAATTTTGTGTAGGAACATTACCTACGCATAATATAACACATGTGTAGGAAAGAGTTTAAACCTTAAAAAAACATTTGATTGCATTTATTTTATGGGTTTTGTATATATAACATAAACAATGATATATAGAAAGTAAAAACTTCAAAAATATATGAACAAATTACCAATAAAAATTAAGATTTAGGTTTATTCTCACACTAAAACCCTCTTCTGCAAATAACCTAACATGGTGTATCTATTGGTTAATTAAATTTAAAGGCTTACTTAATAATTAACAATTTTGAGATGGAAAGTTAAGGGTTAAAGGAAACAAGTAGGTAAAAGTGTAAAAGTCAAAATAAACATCTGGTTTATTTGGGGAGGGACAAATATTTTAGAAGTGGCTATTCGGTGAATTGTATTGTAATCTGGAAATTTTTTGTTTAAAGAGGTCAATAGTATTTCAATCATGTTTAGATTATGTTGAAAACTTGTAAACTTCCATTGTTGATGAAGGGGTGTGTGTATGTATGTATGTAAGGATTTGAAGTTTTAGCTAATGTTCATATGAGAAAATCTGAAAAATGATGAACAAATGGAGTATGGGATAGCCTCATTTTGTATCATGATTGTTGGTTATGTTCCTAAATGTTAAATTGGATTACAATGTGGAAGATGGTAATTTAGTAGTAACTAGATTATGGCCGTAGGTCGCGGGTTGCGCCGGCGACGCTTTAAACAGTGTCATGTTATGTGATGCGTTAACCATACGAAAACACGTGTTTTGACGTATCTGTTTAAAGCATTGCGATTACCAAAAAAATGGAATCGAACTAGGGTTGGTCCGTTTAGTGATGGGTCCACCTAACACTACACCACCCGTACCTTTGCATCAAAACTTAGCGGCATCAAAATGTACAATAACTCGAATTTATGCCGTCGAATGAAAGCGTATTATATTTGACTTGACTTGTTTTCAAACACTAAACGTAGACAAACAGAAAACAATTTTATTTGACCAGACTCGTTTATGAAAAAGAATTTATATCAAAACGTGAATTTATACCGATACATAAATTAAAATGTTAAAATGTAGACCAACTAAAAACGTACGTAAAAATAAGCATTTAAACACATTATATTTTGCCCCATTCGCTTCTAAAGAAATTTACGTCGAAACGTGAACTTACATCGACACATAGATAAAAATAACTAAGTGAGAGTTTTTTTCTTTGAAGCTAAAGAATATAAGTACTGGGTGTAAGTTTGAAAAGTTGAAACTGAAAGGGTGAAAATAACATTTATTTAAAGATTTCAAAAAAATGAAGAAATGTAAATGTAAACTTTAAAAGTATAAGGGCTATTGTTGTCATTTCTAGAAGTTTAATTATTTTTTTGTCTTTTTGTGGGTGGCATGTGCCACCGACCATGCATATTAAGTTATACTGTCGAATGAAAACGTTTATATTTGAGTCGTCATGTTTTCGAACACAGTTTAAGTCATAGACGTATGTAACTCGAATCTATACCGTCAAAAAAACCGTTCTATATTTTAGCCGACTCGTGTCCAAACATAGTTTATGTCAGAAACATAGGCAACACGAATTTACACCGTCGAATGAAAACGTTTTATATTTGAGTTGGCTCTATGTCTCACCCGATTTGTTTCCAAACAAAATTTACATCAAAACGTAACATTTTATAATTGACCTAGCTCGTTTAAAAAAAAGTTAAAGCGTAGACGAACTCGGATTTGACTTTATACCAACACATCCACAAAATAAAAACATAATAAATTAGTTTACGGTAAGCTCGAAACTTTAGAAATTTGAAGGGGGTCAAAGTGACATTTGAAAAGTTGAAGGGTTACTTTTGACATTACTGAGAAGTTTATGAGTAGAATTGGTTACATGTCAAAAGTTTGGGGTTAAAAAAATTTAAAAATTAAGGGGTCTTTTTTGTCAAGCTAGGAACAAATTGAGTCATTTTTGTCAACCTAGAAGTTGGTTTTATCAACTTAGAAACTTAAGGGGCAAATTTTGACATTTAAAAAAGTTATAGGGTGACTTAAAGAGCATGGTCCACCGACCATGCTCTTTAAGAGTATATACAATATACAATGACCTAACTTGAAAAACATAAGTTTTTTTTTTAATAACTAGTAATACCCCGCACGCGTTGCGGCGCGCTCAACCGAATCGTTTTCATTATCATATTTCCTTAACAAAAATGAAGATAATACTATGCGAATCTTTGTAATGTAACAAACTCAAAGCATAAAAGTCAAAATACATTTAAGATGATTTCAAGAATGTAATACCCATCACCAGTTTGCGTATTCGAAGACTCGATATGAAATGCGAAATTAGTTTGGGTATCCATTCATCCTATGTCGCTCTATCCACAATTTTGTTTGTGGATATTGATATATGATGGCAGTGATGTACACCACTTTGCTGGTTGCACTCATCATCATCTTGTCTTCTCATTTTTTTTTGTAGCAGAACATGAAAACAACACATACCAGGCAACATCATGCGCCATAAGTTGTACACCATGCTTCATGATTTTTCCTAATGTCTAAAGAAGCCAAAATTAACATGCCATAGATATATGTACCTGGTGCTGTAAAACCATAGATTTATCATATATGTACCTGTTTCCAAATCTGATAAGATGTCGCCTTCAAATTGCGTCAATCTGAAAATTAAGAAAACATAAAAGTAAACCATCATAATTTCCATCGGCACAGTTTATAGCTTTGATGCAAGACGAATGACAATTGAAATAAGACGCTGGTAATAACCTATAAAATGACAACCTCATTACCAATTATGGCTTAAAACAACAAACAAAACAACCTAGAGTGATGATGAAACAAAATTAAAACTTATCACAATATGTAATTTCAGCTGTAAATGCCTTTTATCAGTAGTTGTCTGGCACCAAATTCAGCAAACTAAAAAATAGGCATGAATGGCTAATATAGTTGAAGAAACACCAATATAACAGTATACTAAGATAGTAGAACAAGTAAGGACGTGATTCTCATTAATGATTCAACGACTATTACAAGACTAAGATAGCTACTGATACAGCGCTTCGACTATAATCTAATTCTCGTAACTATGGTTGTCTCTCTCTGATTGTTCATCCTTTTCTTCGTCTGACCTCATAGGGTATTTATAGGCCATCTGAGGTCTTCTGTGATTGGACGAGATGGGAATGACAGCTGGCTGTACGATTAGGCCGTTGTCATTCGCTGCGCTGTTCCTTCGCTATTGGTCCACGTGTCTCGTGTCTGTCCTTTCTTGTACTATTCTGTACCTCGTACCTGCAGGCGATCATGGAGCAGGGAATGAACGTCTCTGATTGGCTGGACGTCCCTTTCTTGTCGGTTATTAGCTGTCATGGTACGAGGTGCCCCGCGCCGCTTTCTAGAAGCCCACGTAGGCCTGCTGTGCTGGCATATGTTGAGATGTGGGCCCGTGCGCTTGCGCGGTCTCATATCTCTTCAAGTCCCCCCAGTGTAGTGTGCTGTATGCGTTGCATGCAGGGCGCTGCACTAAAAGGAAAGAAAAGAGAAAAAGAAAATTTGTATGTTCGTTATTACTTATTTTATTCGTTTAAGTTTGACTGTGCGCTGCGCAGTGATATTCCAAGTGGGTTTACTGCGCACGTCAGTAATTAATGCATACATCAGATGTGTCAGGGCGCGAGGCGGATGGGACAGGTTGGTAGCCGAAAAGTCTCTGACGGTTGTACTATTGCAGAGAGTGGTGGGTCCAACCTGTCGTTTCGCGTGCTCCCTGCCCTTCTCTCTCCTGACGTGGCGTTTTCTTATTGGTTGGTCGTGCAACACGACTTGTAACCGTCCTGAAGGCACGTGACCTGCATATAAAAGGTTGTTCCTCCTTCCTTCCATTCTTACACTTTCATTTCGGACTTAGCCAAAACAAAAGAAGAAAATTTTTTCTCTCTGTCTCTTTCAAGAGTTGAGTTTCTTTTCTTAAAAACCTTCAAACTTTCGTGATGGAGAACGTTATTCAGGTCCCAAAAAAGAAACGTGGTGGGTCTAAGAGGAAGGATGACGGTTCTAAGAAGGGGCCGCCACACGCCGGCGAAGTCACGGCGGTGTGGGCGAAAGGGGAATTTCGCAAGTTTAGGAAGGAATATGGGTTTCCTTCTAGCTATGGTGTTGAGGCTCCTGCCCCAGATAAAACCATCTTGGAGCCTCCAGTTGGCAAGATTGGGTTGTACGCTACATACTTCAGGGACTGTAATTTTAGGGTTCCGGTGACCCGTTTTTTGAAGACGTTCATTCAGACTGTGGGCGTACATGTTAACCAGATTCATCCTGGTTTGATGTCGCGGCTGATGTTCTTTGAGTTTTGCTGTCACTCTCAGAAGATCGAGCCATTGGTTGACATGTTTTATGTCTTCTACTCTCTCTGCTTTGTAGAGAGTTGGCTGTCTTGTCGGCCACGCACAGGAGTGGCCCCCTGTGCTAAGGCAGGAGTGAAGAGCTTTCGTGATTGGAAGCCTAAGTTTTTTTGGATCAACGAGGGTGTTATCCCTGTTGTGATGGGTCGGTTGAACCCGGATGATGGTGCGCCAAAGGCGGTGTTGATTGACTACAAGGACCAAGATTGGTTCCAAACTCTTACTGCACACCCAGTGGATCTGTGCGAAATCCCGGAGACGGCACTGGTGATGGCAGGGATGAGCCTGAAATATGATATTCAGGGGCGTAATCCTCATCTGACTGATGATGGAAAAGGTGTGTCTCTCGGGGTACGTTTCACAGTGTGTTTTCTTTACGTTTGTATTGACTTGTTTTGTTCTTTTGCAGATGTGGAGAGTTTATATAGTTTGCTGTTGGGTGGTGATAACATGGGTTTCACCTTCAAGGAGCTCGCGGAGGATGAGCTGTATGTATTGGAGAGGGCGTGGGACACGCTTGTTCGTCCCCAATTGGAGGTTGTGGCGCAGGAGGGTGTCAGTGCGCCCTTACAGATAACTGAGACAGGTGAGCCTTTTTCTCTATTTGATAACCCCTCTCCGGTGAACATGTTCATGCGGACGGGTTATCCTTTTATTGTTATTTCAAGTGATGAGTCGTCTGACTCTGGCGCATCCTCTTCTCCGCATTTGTCGTCCGCAGGCGGAGGCGAGAGGGAAGTACTGCCAACCTTCGTTGTGGACGACAGCGGAGAGGAGACGGAGGTTGAAGAGTTTGTGCTCCGTCGAGTGAGGCAGCCAAGGACTGGGGTGGCGCAGGGTGGTAGTCGAGGTGAAGGTTTTGCTTTTATTTTAGACCATGAGGTCGTTAGCAGGTATCTTCAAAATTACAACCCTATTGAACGAAGCTACGTTGAACTTTCAGATGCGTTCACGGATGAGGGAACAGCTGCGTTGAAGGACATGGCGGAGGGGGTGGTTCTTCGGGCTCCGTTGACTGTAGAGACCGAAGTGGATCAGTCTGCGCCCCAACAGACTCCGCAGAAGAAGAAACGTTCGAGGCGAACCAAGTCTCGCTAGCCTTCCACTAAGGGGGCGCATGATACTGGCTCTCTATCCCCGGCTGAAAAAAGGCAAAAGTTGGGTGACCTGGTGCATAGCGCCGAGGACAGCTTATTAGGTATGTTCCTTAGTGTCATGGCGTGTGCACTATGCCTTCGTCCTTATTTCTCCCTTTTTGACTTATTGTTCGCTTTGTGTTGTTTGCAGCTGACTTAATGGGTGAAGGGGCGCCCAGTCATGTGACCGAGGCTGCTGTGCATGAGGGTTTTATGGTGAACCCGACTGAGACTCAGGGGGTGCCCTCGCCAGATAGGCGGGTTGTTACTCCGCCTGTTCAGCCTCTTTCGTCGAGGACTCCACCGTCGTCTCCCGCTCGTGATGTGGTTCAAACTTCTCCTCTGCGTCAGACGGCGCAGCTGGATGATCCCCCTGTCCATACTGCTCCAGTGGTCACTGAGGCATCTGTGGGTTTGGAGGGGGAGACCCAGCGTGTGTCTCCGCCAGACATTAGCGAAGGCGATACAAGGGGTTTGCAAATTATGGACGACGACTCCAACGAGAAGCGTCCAGTCCCCGAGTCCGAGGCTGGCTTTTCGGGGGCTAGCCTTAAGAGCGCGGATGTAAACCCTGATGAAATTTATATCCCCTCCTGGCAATTGACTACCAGCGCTCGGTTTGTGGATGTGAATAGCTGTAGGGAGCTGCTGGGTAATCTCGTGCCTCCCGCTGAACGTGAGCACCAGGCCAGTCGTCCTCATCAGGATCTTCTTGAAGACAACATGATGAGCCTGGCGAATCTGATCTCTACTTCTGCTGAGATTGCCCGGCAGTGGGGTTTCCTGGCCCATGAGCGCCAGGAATATGATACTAAGTTCAGTGAGGTGTGCGCGGAGCGCGATCGGTTGGCCCAGGAGTTGAAGCGCGCTAAGTGGGATGCTGTGACTTATCGTGAGGAGCGGGACAAGCTTAACAAGCACCTGACCGAGCGAGAGCAGCAATGGACAGCTGCCTGTGCCAAAACCAACCGGACGCTGGAGGTTGCAGCGCAGAAGCAACAGGAAGCTGAGCGCTTATGGGGTGAGGCGTCGCGGAAGATCCTCGAGCTTAATGAAAAGTTGGATCAGCGTCGTGATGCCTTGGTTGAGGCACGCGAGATACTGAGGCAGAAGGATGCCAAGGTTGCAGAGTTGGAGACCAAGGTGGCTGGCTTAGAGTAGGCCAACCTGAAACTTGAGCAGCAGAACGCTGACCTTGAGGGGGAAGCGTTGGATGTTCGTGACGAGGCGCGCTTGGCGCATGAAGACCGGGAATGGCTTATGACCTGTTGTGTCCCAGAGGTTCGTCTTTTGCTCTTACTCTTTATTTTCCTGTTGTTTTTTCTTTTTTATGATGCTTAACAGGCTCTTGTGTACATTTTATAGGTCGCTTATCACGTGAAGAACTGTGATGAGGCGCGCCAGGCGGTTGCCGCTGTGAATGCTGCTGCCAAGTTGGTGGGGCGGAAGGCTGGGTTCCTCGAGGGGTTCCAGCACGCGAAAGATGGGAAAGCCCTGGAGCAGTTCCCTTTGTATAACAAGGACCTGGACGCCTTGTTTGAGAAGAAGACCGCAGAGTACGACCGCCTAAATGTTGAGTTGGTGGATTTCGTTGTGAGTCATCGAGACCAGCCAACATGTCATACCCTACGGTCGTCTTTTGAAAAGCAGGGTCTGACGCATACTAGGCGCAAATATGCCATGAAGAAGACTGATGCGGGTCCTCCAGTTGAAGGTGAAGCTCCTGGCCCTAGTGAGAAGCTGGATTTGTCTGATTCCGAGGAGGAGTTCAGTGATGCTTCTGAGGGTGCAGCGCCATAGATATATGTATTTTTCTTTTTTGGAACCCTGTAATGACTTAATGAACAATATGTTTGCGGGTTTGAATGTTAGTGAGAATTTTAATTTTGTGTACTGTTTTGTTGTGCGATTTGTACGTCTTATGTTTTTGATCGCTGTGTAGTGTTTAGATGGCGCGCTATATCTTAGCCATATGGCGCACCTGTTTAGAAGACTGCAAATTATCTTTGCCATCTTTTAATTTTAGACATTGCATCTTAGTCATACAATGTTTAGGTGGCGCGTGATATCTTAGCCATATGGCGCGCCTGTTTTAGAGTTTGCAAGTTATCTTGCAATTTTTAATTTGACATTGTATCTTAGTCATACAATGTTTAGGTGGCGCGCGATATCTTAGCCATATGGCGCGCCTGTTTTAGAGTTTGCAAGTTATCTTGCACTTTTTAATTTGACATTGTATCTTAGTCATACAATGTTTAGGTGGCGCGCGATATCTTAGCCATATGGCGCGCCTGTTTTAGAGTTTGCAAGTTATCTTGCAATTTTTAATTTGACATTGTATCTTAGTCATACAATGTTTAGGTGGCGCGCGATATCTTAGCCATATGGCGCGCCTGTTTTAGAATTTGCAAGTTATCTTGCAATTTTTAATTTGACATTGTATCTTAGCCATACAATGTTTAGGTGGCGCGCGATATCTTAGCCATATGGTGCGCCTGTTTTAGAGTTTGCAAGTTATCTTGCACTTTTTAATTTGACATTGTATCTTAGTCATACAATGTTTAGGTGGCGCGCGATATCTTAGCCATATGGCGCGCCTGTTTTAGAATTTGCAAGTTATCTTGCAATTTTTAATTTGACATTGTATCTTAGCCATACAATGTTTAGGTGGCGCGCGATATCTTAGCCATATGGCGCGCCTGTTTTAGAATTTGCAAGTTATCTTGCAATTTTTAATTTGACATTGTATCTTAGCCATACAATGTTTAGGTGGCGCGCGATATCTTAGCCATATGGCGCGCCTGTTTTAGAATTTACAAGTTGGTATATGTAACGATATGATGGGTAACAGAATAGGAGTTTGGGTTAGGGAAAGAAAAACGATCGTCATATTAAATGGCTAAACAGCCTTCATTACAATACGAGTGGTGATTACATATAACATTTTCTTAGTTGCGCTGCATTCCACGTGCGTGGGATCAGCTTGTCCTCTAGTGTTGATAGCTTATATGCTCCTTTTCCTAGCACTTCGGTGATGCGGTATGGACCCTCCCAAGTGGGAGTGAGCTTGCCTGCTGGAAGCACTCCGCTGGCTTCGTTGTTTCTGAGGACAAAGTCGCCGACTTTGAAGGTGTTCAGCTTGACCTTGGCGTTGTAGTACTTTTCCAACTGCTTTTTGTAGTTAGCCTCTTTTATCGCTGCCAAGTCTCGACGTTCCTCCAGCAAATCCAAGTTTGTGCGCAGCTCTTTTTCGTTGTCGGTGTGGCGTGCGGACAGGACTCTTGCAGAGGGGCACCCTATTTCGGCCGGGATGACTGCTTCGGAGCCATAGGTGAGGCTGAACGGGGTTTCGCCGGTGCTCGTTTTTGTTAGCGTTCGATTAGCCCATAGCACGCTCGGTAATTCCTCCGCCCAGGCTTTTCCTTTCGTCCCTAGGCGTGCTTTGATGCCTTCGACGATGCTCCTGTTGGCGCGCTCAACCTGGCCGTTACCCTGTGGGTGGGCGACTGATGTAAAGATGGGCTTGATGTGCAGCTCTGTGTACCACTTTAGGAGTCCTCTATCCGCGAATTGTGTTCCATTGTCTGTGACAATCTCCATGGGTAGGCCGAAACGGCAAATGAGGAACTCCCAAATGAATTTCTTTACTTGGCTTGCGTTGATCTCTGCTAACGGTTTGGCTTCTATCCATTTCGTGAAGTAATCAATTGCAACGATCAAGTATCGCCGCTTGCCTGTGGTCATGGGGAACGGCCCTACCAGGTCGATGGCCCATTTTTGAAATGGCCATGCGGATGTTACTGGTATCAAGTCGTTTTTGGGGCGCATGGTGTTCGGCGCGTGGCGTTGGCAAGAGTCACATCGTCGTATGATTTCCAGCGCGTCCAGATGCATGCCAGGCCAGTAGTAGCCGGCGTTCATGATCTTTGCCACCACCATGCGCGGCCCCGCATGTATACCACATATCCCTTCATGGATTTCCCTGACAAGGTAGTCTGCGTCTGTTCCATCGACACACTTCAGCAATGGCCCCAAGTAAGATTTTCGATACAACACTCCATCTTGCATTTGGTACTGTAACGCTTTGTGTTGTATTTTTCTTGCCTCTGCGCGCTGACTTGGCAGTGTGCCTGTAGTGAGGTAAGAGACGATGGGGGTCATCCAGCTGTCAATACCTGTTTGAATTACGTGGACCTCTTTGGGTGGTACTGAAGGTTCGGCTAGCACTTCCACGCGGACCTCTTTTGCTAAATGGCCAAAGTTTGTGGATGCCATTTTGCTTAGAGCGTCAGCTGGTTTATTTTGACTGCGACTGATGTGGTCGATGGTGCAGCTTGAGAAAGTAGCCATTAATTCCTTCGCGTACCGAAGGTATGTTGCCATGGATGGGTCTTTGGCATCATACTTCCCGGTGATTTGTCCCGCTACCAACATGGAGTCTACATGCGCGAAGACGTGCTTGGCGCCCAGCTTTTGCGCGATGCGCAGGCCTGCAAGGAAGGCCTCGTACTCGGCTTCGTTGTTCGTTGTTTTGAATTCTAGGCGGATTGCGTAGGTGAACTCGGCCCCGTCAGGGTGGACAAGCCTGACCCCCGCACCTGCGCCATCGTCGTTTGAGGCTCCGTCCGTGTACAAGTTCCAAATTGCCTTGTCCTCGCATTGTTGCTGTGGGCCTTGCTCAGCCTTGCACTCTTCTATTTTTTCTTGTGGTACCTCAGCGATGAAATCCGCCAGGACTTGTCCCTTGATTGCTGGTCTGGACTTGTAGAAGATGGTGTGCTCGCCTAACTCAATTGCCCACTTTGCCAACCTCCCGGACAGTTCTGGTTTGGAGAGTACATTGTTCAGCTTGTAGTCGCTAAGCACATTGATTGGGTGTCCTTGGAAGTATCGGCGCAGTCTGCGCGATGCATGCACTAGGGCTAGTACCAGCTTTTCCATCGTTGTGTACCTGGTTTCTGCATCTGTCAGGACTCTGCTGATGTAATAGATTGGGGTTTGGACCAATTTGCGATCCACCATGAGCACTGCGCTTACCGCTTTTTCTGTGGCGCATAGGTACATTGTTAAAGGCTCTCGTGGTAAGGGCGCAGTGAGCGTTGGGAGATCCATTAGGCAGGCTTTCATGTCTTGAAAAGCCTTTTCTGCTTCGCTGGTCCATTTGAATTGGTTCTTTTTCAGGCAACTCTTTAGTGTTTCAATGAACGGGATGGATTTGGTTGCGTGGTTGGAGAGGAACCTGTTGATGGCGACCAAGCGTCCGTTCAGGGTTTGGACATCCTTTAGCGTTGATGGAGACGGCATTTGTGCTATGGCTTGGATTTTTTCTGGGTTTGGTCGAAAACCATCCTTGGTGACGATTACCCCCAGAAACTTTCCCTCCTCCATTCCGAATGCGCACTTGCTCGGGTTGAGTTTCATGTGGATCTCTTTCAAGTGCTTGAAGGTCTCTTCAATGTCTTTCAACATCTGATCCTCTTCTTTGCTTTTGATGACTAGGTCATCTACATAGACTTCGAGGTTTTTGCCAATTTGTAGTGCGAACGCGCGGTCCATCAGCCGTTGATAGGTGGCTCCTGCATTCTTTAGCCCAAATGGCATCTTTGTGTAGCAAAAGACGCCTTTGTCTGTTCGAAAAGCAGTTTTGTCCTCGTCCTCGGGCGCCATTTGGATTTGGTGGTAGCCTTTGTAGGCGTCCAAGAAGCATTTAAATCGGAATGGCGCGAGGGAGTCGATTTTCAAGTCTATTTCTGGCAAGGGGTAGCAGTCCTTTGGGCAGGCTTTGTTGAGGTCAGTGTAATCCACACACATTCTCCAGCTTCCGTTGCTTTTCTTGACCATGACTGGGTTTGCGACCCAGGTCTGGTATCTGGTTTCGCGCAGGATCCCTGCTTTCAGTAGCTCATTGACTTGCTCGTTCATTGCTTTGGCTTTCTCGGCGCCCATGCTCCTGCGCTTTTGTGCGATCGGCTCAACCGAGCGGTATGTGTTAAGTTTGTGTTGGGCGAGCTCTCGCGGGACCCCCACCATGTCTGATGGTTGCCACGCGAAAACGTCCGAGTTCTTTCGCAGGAGCTGCTTTAGGCGTTCCCGTGTGTTCTCTGAGATGGCTGCCCCCAGTGTTACCGTCTGGTCTGGGAACTTGGGGTTAAGGATCCACTTTTCCGGCTCAGTGCGCGGGGTGGCCTTTAGCATTTTGGCAGGGTGTGGCTCTTCCGTCATAACGCACTCTCTGTTGGCCCATACGACTGCTACCCCTGTTGGTGTTGGGAAACCAATGGCTCCATGTATCGTTGACGGTACCATGTTATAGGCAGCCATTGCTTCTCGCCCCAGAATGATGTCATAGGTAGACTTCGTTGGCACAACGAGGAAGGTGACATCCTCTGTTCTTGAATGCGCTTTGTCCCCCATCGTTAGACGGAAAGAAATTTCCCCCAGAGGTGATATAACTTCATTTGAGAAACCCATGATAGGGGAGTTGACTGGGCGCAGGCGCTGCTTGTCTTCCTCGTCTAGGAGGTTAAAGCATTGCTCGTACATTATGTCAGAGTTGCTCCCTGTATCAACCAGCGCGCGCGTGGTACGATAATGATCGAAAATGGCCGTGATAACCAGTGCTCGGGTGGATGAAGGTCCGCCCTTGACTGTTGGGAAACGTACTTGTTGTTCTTTCCATTCTGCCACTTGGTCAGGCTTTCTTTTTGCTTGCTTTCTTCTGTCAGAG
Organism: Ambrosia artemisiifolia; assembly: GCA_032199755.1. Taxonomy (NCBI): domain Eukaryota; kingdom Viridiplantae; phylum Streptophyta; class Magnoliopsida; order Asterales; family Asteraceae; genus Ambrosia; species Ambrosia artemisiifolia. The sequence continues at coordinate 34,848,912 of CM063529.1, forward strand.
TGGATCATCAGGCTAACATTTTTGATCTTCTTTTGTGGTGGCCCTTCTTGCTGCTTGCGCTCGACATTTCTTAGCAAGTGCCCAAGTTTTCCTGATTTTAGGGCCTCTTCGATCGCTTGCTTCAGCTGATAGCATTTGTCTGTGTCGTGTCCGATGTCTTGGTGATAGGCGCAGAACTTTCCTGGATCTAAGTTATCTCGTCTTTTGATCACCTTGGGTTCTGGGAAAGCTACGTTTTCCGTTGCTAACACCTGCGCTGGGGTTTTCGTGAGTGGGGTCCAATTGTTGTGACTCCTTCTTCCTGACCTGTGGTCATTCTGTGTGTTTCCCTTGTGGTCTTGGACCTCAATGGGTTTGGTATCTGTTTGGGCGCCTCCTTGGAGTCGGTTCCAAACAGAGCCTCTTCCCCTTCTGTCCTGTCGACCATGCCTGGTGCGCGCAGCTTGCGCTTGTACGTCCGTGTATTGAGGTGCTTGTACTCGGTTCCAGACAGACAGTTCTCTTTCTGTTTTTGCATATGTTTTAGCCCCCTTCATGATTTCATCCCATGTGTTGGGCATTCCAGTGCAGCCTGCTAGTGTGCGGATGAGGGAGTCACATCGTACTCCCTGAGTGAAGGCTGCTTTCATAAGCTCGAAACCGATGGGCCCGATCTGCAGAGCTTCCCTATTGAAGCGGGTGATGTAATCCTCGATTGACTCATTGTCCCGTCGCCTGACTTGCAGGATGTCAGTTGAGTCGCGCTCAATTCGTTTGTTTTGACTGAAGTGGTCCGCAAACTTGTCTGTCAATTCTTTGATGTTATCTATTTTCCCATTTGGTAGGCTGTCAAACCATACTCGCGCAGCGCCCGTGAGCGTCTGTGCGAACATGTGACACCATGCTGGCAAACTCCACTGTGCACATTTTCCTGCGACCTCGAATGTCCTCAGGTGGTCGTCTGGGTCCCCTGTTCCATCAAACTTACCCAGCGTACTTGGGATTTTTGTTTTGGGTGGCAGGGGTGCCAGCGCAATGCGCGGGGTGAACTTTGACTTTTCCATGAACGATGGAGGATAATATGGTTTGGTTAGGTCGTCATCACCGGTCATAAAGTGCCCTCGCGCAGCGGTGTTGCTTAAGGGCTGGCTTATGTCACGCGTGAAGCGACTTTGAGACTCGTCTGAGTCTTCTCTCCATGTGGGGTCAGTTTCATGGTTGCTCCCGCCGTTGTTCCTTGCTGTGTTGGACGGTCCCTCGCTGTAGGAAAGCGTGCGGGCAGCCTCTCTGAGTTGTTGGTCCCTTAGTTTTTGGAGGTATACACGTTTCAGGGCTTCCTTTTGCTGAGTATACCATACCTCCGGACTAACCATCGGCGCGGCATTCTCAGCTGGGGAAACCTGATTCGTTTCGGTAATAAACTGGAAGGAGGGGGTCTGCCTTGTCCCTGAAGATGGGGTGACGGCTGGACCCGTGTTTGTTGTTTGTTGCTGAACATCTGCTGTGTTCCCCGACTGGCCGGTGCCTCCCTGGGCAACGTCGGTGTCGGAGTTAGCATTCGTGAAGTTTGGTAACGGTGGTATGAGAGACATAGTTACTGTTATTGAGAAATAGAAGTTTTTAACGTTCTTGTATGCTCAAATAGACGGATGGCGCCAATGAAGAAACACCAATATAACAGTATACTAAGATAGTAGAACAAGTAAGGACGTGATTCTCATTAATGATTCAACGACTATTACAAGACTAAGATAGCTACTGATACAGCGCTTCGACTATAATCTAATTCTCGTAACTATGGTTGTCTCTCTCTGATTGTTCATCCTTTTCTTCGTCTGACCTCATAGGGTATTTATAGGCCATCTGAGGTCTTCTGTGATTGGACGAGATGGGAATGACAGCTGGCTGTACGATTAGGCCGTTGTCATTCGCTGCGCTGTTCCTTCGCTATTGGTCCACGTGTCTCGTGTCTGTCCTTTCTTGTACTATTCTGTACCTCGTACCTGCAGGCGATCATGGAGCAGGGAATGAACGTCTCTGATTGGCTGGACGTCCCTTTCTTGTCGGTTATTAGCTGTCATGGTACGAGGTGCCCCGCGCCGCTTTCTAGAAGCCCACGTAGGCCTGCTGTGCTGGCATATGTTGAGATGTGGGCCCGTGCGCTTGCGCGGTCTCATATCTCTTCAATAGTACAAACCATGAATGGCTAATACCGGCTCAAAAAGTCCGGCCTAGATATAGTACAAACCATTAATACCTGGCTATATCATATATCCTAACCATTACCACCAAAAATTGCTTCTAATAAGAGAATAAAATGTTCATGGTATGCATATGTTTGTATGTATGAGCATGCGTAGAATGTTGACATAGATTTTTTGAGTTTTGTTGACCAACATAGCAGATGAAAGAGATATATTTGTGACCACATCCTTTTGTTCTGAATAACAATAACCGATAAATGTAATTTTATACTCAGGTCACATTAGTAGCTTTAGAACAAACTGGAATACATCAGTTTTTATTCATTGTGTACGATACCACATCAGTAGCAGTTTAGTTCATTACATACGATACCGATACGCTATAGCCCCCGAAAGAGGGGATTTGAAACTTCAACAAAAGGACTCTTTATAATTGATAGGGTATACGAAATACATATTACATATTATGCTTGCAGAAGTTGATTCTGTTGTAGTTGAAGACTCACTATTTTCTAGGATACTTGATGCGGATTCACTTTCAGATGTGGAGTTGTTGGTTCCTGAAAGCCTTGTGTATCCCTTTGTAAGTGTCATCATCAAATCCATAGACACGATGAATCACAACTGTTGAATCACAACTGTCGCATTTGATGGTTAAAGATCAATATTATTTAAGTTCTTCTCATATCTTCAGAAATCACACTAATTCATTGTTGTTCATACCTCGGGTAATTGGAATTAATAATGGACATCTCGCGAAATTTTTTGACAGATCGATATGTCATCAAATGCTTATGAATATGACAACTAACACTAAATAGAAAATACATTTCATATTTATTCAATTCAGTTGATTTAGAGATATTTATAATGTCTTTATTTCAATAAAGTTAAAAACTTCAGGTTTGTTCTTTTTTTTAAGCAATGATTTAGTAAAAAATTACATAAACGGATACAATATAGATGCAACTTAAGTTAGGAAAAGAGTAATTTGAACAATTACAATTTTCTTTAAATTAAATACACAAATAACATAAGCCATTTTCAAATGTGTGTTTAACCTTTAAGGCACGGAAAAAAGACTAAGAAAGTCGATATCTAAATGGGAAAATCATAGAAATGAACATTGACCAGATCAATGTGTAGCCGTGTCGTTATTAGTCATGTCCTCATGAAGTCGTTTCACTATAGAACCTAAAATGGGTTAACTGCTACACTATAGAACCTACTTTCACTTAAAAAACACCTTTTCTCTTGCTCATGGCTACAATCAACTTAACGACAGTTTATGATTGTACAAAGTTTAGTGGTGTGTATTTAACTGTTGATTGTGGATTGAAGTATGTGTACATTGCAATTGTTGAACTTAACCGGAGATTATCTGCAAGGCAAATTGAATAAACATTGATAACTCACTTAAGTTTCTTATGCAAATAAACATTTGAGTATCGGTAATTTGCGACTGCGACGTAAAGGCAAATCGAAACATGTGACCCATTTTAAAAACAACAATATGATTTATAATTTCAGTATTTAAACTGTCAATAAAGAATAACTATAATTGTGCTGAAGGGGAATGCATAATCGTCGATCCTAATTCTCCTAAATATATCTTAAAAAATAGCTATAATACCTATGCTTGTCTACTGTAGAAACTATGTAGTAAAAGAATGTTTGCGGATTAATGTTCTTTGCTAATTTCTAATATGCATAGGTAGAGCGTCACGAAGTCATCCTTTACTCATAAAATAGGCCTAAATTTGCAGGAGGTTAGGTCACAAAACGAATGAGTAAAAGTAAAATGTGTTTCTAATCACATATAGAGCACCTAATATTATTTGACATGGTACTCATACCTCACTGACTCCTTTATACCCAACTTCTCACATCGTTTGTCCTTGTTATCAGGCACTTTTGGTGGTGCTAGCATATCCAAATCATCATTGTCTTCACCACTATCAATATCATTACTTCTCCTATCCAATTATTATAATATCATAGCATTTCAAAATTACAACTTCTCTCACCAAATAATCTATCCAGTTTGACAACATCAAACACCTAAACCTCCTTGCCAAAACAACTCTTGAACATTGTTAAAATGCAATTCTTATTTTTTTCAAAACAACTACCTTTACGACACCATTAAAATTCTTTTAACATCATCAAACGCATGAATCTCTTTATCTAAGTTTCTAACTATTTAATAACCAAATACCTAAACTTAAAACATCCAACTTATTATTGTTCATTTAAAAAACATTGAAATGTATGAATACAACATTCAATAATTTCTTACAAAACAATTAAAACAAATAATTTTTAACTAAAAACAGACAATACAGAGATCATATACTCACCTATGAAGGGGTGAAGGCAGCAACATCAGAGATGAATGTAGGATAATCATCATGTTATAGCTCCAAGACATTCTCAGATGATCCAAATCAGTGACCTCACACAACCATCATCCAAGCAACATTAGCCGACAGACGATAATGACAGACACAAAATCGGAACTTAGCACAGCTTCAAACTTGGCATTGTTGATTTCAACTTTCGCTTGATTATCATTCAGAAACCCTAACTCCAACTCTGTTCCCAATACCTAATTGTAATCAAATTTGAAACAACAACAAAAAAAAGGAGAAGGAAGATAGCAGTAGGTGGAGGAACAAAAACCAAGTCATGTAGGCGTGGAGGATGAGGAGGGTTTTGGTGGAGATGTATGGCCTTAGAGGCTGAGTAAGGTTGTGGTGGAGACGACCGTTAGACATCGTTCGGTGGATGGCGATAGGGTTTAAAAGTGGAAGATGGGTTTTGCTCTAAATTCGGAGGTTGAGATCAGAGAGCGAGAGAGATAAAAGTGAGAAAATGCAATGGGGGTGGGTGTCAGGGGTTTAGAGGGATGAGGGGTGTCATAAGAAAGGTATGTGTGTCATCAGAGGAGGAAGCCACCAAACGTAGCACTTGGGTGCAAGACACGTGGATTGTGGGGGGATGTAAAATACCCAAAGTGACCTCACGTCACGTGCAAAGGAGGTAAGAAAAAAAAATCCGAACATCAAAACCAACCTAAGCAGCCTCGAACCTGTGACATCTTGGATGAAAAACAACAACCAAACCACCACACCAAGAAGCCATATCGCAAGTTATCTCAGCACAAATATATTTATAAGAAAACTACAATGTAAATTACTATTCACCCATTTCTAAATTAATACATAGTATATATATAATGTTAATATAAATCATCTCTAATATGTAAAAACGTTGAAATTTATTATAATGTGATTAAATTAGTAACGATGAGTTAGTATGACAACAACGTGTCAATGTGAGGGTAACCCACTTGATAGAGGTAACATTACCCTTTCATCTAAATCATCTAAATAATGGTGTATTTGGTGTAAATATAATGAAAGTGTAACATTACCCTTTAAAAAAAAGTATGACAACGTGAGTAATAAGCTTTAAGGTCTAGTACACACATTAGGCATTTGATGAAATGCCTAAATGAAGAAAATTATGCAAAATTTGAATAATTTCATAATAATTATTTAGTGTAAGTTGTTGAGGTATGTAGTTTCATTATAAGCTAAAAAGGAGGCATGACTGGTGAGTGATGTTTTGTGGGACATCCTTAGAAAAGCTGGAATTTTTGCCAAAAAGGTGGCCCCTGTAAATTTTCTCACAGACCCTGCGGAAGGAGGATCCACCCTGCGACCAGCAGATCTGCTTGTCTTTGGATGGGAGAGGAGGAAACATGCTTGTGTGAACCTAACATGGGTATCTCCTTTGGTTGGGTTAAGGGAAACAGGGTTTGTAGCTGGGCAAGCATCGGGAAATGCGGAATCGAAGAAAGTAGATAAGCATGTTAAAGCTTGTGTAGAGAACCACCATGTCTTTATCCCTTTGGCCTTTGATACCTTTGGCTCCCTAGCGGCAGAAGCTATTCGTTTCTTGACCAGGGTCCAACGGGTCGTCCACAACAATGGTTCATCTCCAGGGGGGCAAGGATTTGTCTTTGGTAGACTAGGGTTCGCAATTCAGAAAGGGGTGGCGGCGCAGCTTGTTGCCCGTCTACATTCTATTGTGATGTAACTTCCGTATTTTATTTTAATTTATAACTAATTAGACTAAATGTTGAAGAAAAATAAAGAACGAAATGTCAAGTATTTAAACGAAGCATCTCAAAAGACTTTTTATTTTTTAAGTCACAAATTTGCCAAAAGACCCATTAGCTTGTAAATGGTGTCGAGTATGTTAAAATGTGACCCATATGTTGCCAAAGAAGGTTAAGGATCTATCTAGTTGTTATATGATGACATTATAAAACCAAAATATAGATCACATGATACATCTAATTGTAAGTGTTTGTTATGAACCCACAATATTACTCAAGTAGTTCTTAAGGTTGATGTTTGGATTTTTTTTTTGAAGAGTTGGCTAAAGTAGGATCAGTAGATTGAAACAGCCCTATTGAGTTCCTATTTAAATACGAAAACGACAGTCTTGAGTTTTTGTCCAGAGTTGGTTACACTAGGATCATCATGTCTAAACGACAGTCTTGAGTTCTTCACCGAGGTTTTTGTTCTGTTTAATTTGTTTTGTTTGGGGATTATACATATGGCCTTGTTAAAATTTTTGTTGTGTTGTTTGATAGGTAAAGCTAATAAATGAGATGTCTAATGAATCAAGTATTGGGGACAACACAAGGACATAGCATCTTGAATACTATTAATATTTTTTTTCCAATGTGTTAATAGTGATGGTAAAAAATCAACAAATAACTAAATTACTTTGGTTCTAGCTTTTGTTGAATGGTGAAATTTGGGCTCACTTTTAGAGAGGGTAATGTTTGTCTTAGTTTATAAAAACCGAAAAGCTTTTTTTAGTTTAATTCCGAAAATTAAGATACGATATCAAGTCAATTATAAATCTGAGTGTTACAAGCATGTTCCAAGAGTGTATACTCATCTCAGCACTACTCCTATGATGAGCCTAAGACATGATGAAATCAAAGACCCTTAGCCATATGCTGGACGAAAGGTTGATCTTTATCGGTACAAGAACGTCGTACATCGCTGTTCAAGATGAGTCTACAAATAGTTGCCCCTTCGAGGTCAAGTTAGCCTATCAATTTTTTTTTGTTGTTTAAGAAAGTGTTTGAATCTTTATTACAAATTTATATACTGAATGATTTTTGCCTAAAAAAAATTAATATTAGTGTCTAAGATATCGTAAAGCCAATATCAAATAGGAGCAAAAGCACACCTCATCGTCATTGGTTACTTGGTTGCTTTCTTTCGACCAGCGTTGTTTGACTTGCTTCATTAGGGAGGAAATAGGGTGTTCAGTTTCCGAATTTGATGGGTTTTAGGTCAAATCGTGTGCTAACTCATTAGTAACGACCTCTTATCATTACAAACCAATTTAAATTGCTGAAAAAAGCTATGTTAATTATTTACCTCTTAAGGTTGTAAAGTTATGTTCGTTACCTATTCTAGAGGAGGAAGATGTAGCATATTTCTTTGCAAATGAAATGAAGTCGGTAAACCATTGAATAAAGATTTAGAAAGAGTAAAAGAATGTCATCTCTCAACTCCAACAAGGCAACAATCTACTATCAAAACATGTAATTAAATTAATAGAATCAAATAAATTATGTGATTTCATGTTAACAAGATTTTCGTGAGTGTAGACGTGTCATGCTCAAAGGAAGATGCTTATCCAATCAAAGCATGAGAAAACATGGGGAAGTCTAGTTAGGTGGAGAATTCCAATTCCAAAATAGACTAAATGAAAACCAACTTTTTGGTACACTTTGAAAATTTCGAAACGACCAATGAAAAAGTTGAAAAAAAAATGTAAAATCAAACTAATGACCAGATTGGATGGTTTTAAGGCTTCAAATCGAACCATGAATACAACTAGAAAGATTGGAAGAAGGGGAACCGGGGGTCGAACCGGTGCGGGTCGAGGTATTGGATCTGGGGTGCATCGGACCTGGGGTTGGACCGGTGAATCGGCGGTCAGACTGGTTAAATCGGCTTTTAAAGGGGTTGAATTGGATTTTTTTGTATTTTTTAAAATTCTACCATATTAATTTTATGACACAATCAGGATCTTATATCCGGCCCGGCCGGTTGGACCTATCGAAACAGTGAACCAGTAAGGGACCAGTTCGACATCCAGTCCGGTTCTGAAAATATTGGAAAAAATTCAAAGGTAGTGGAGAAGTGAATGTGACCAGTATTGGTAACATCTGACTCAACCCAAAACCAAAATGAAAATAAACAAATGGGTTGTCTGGTCTACAAATGAAAATAAACAAATGGATTGACCTGTTAATCTTTTTAGTACCATCGTAGTGACAATGTTGTACTAAAATCAAATGGGTTGTCTGGTCTACAAATTTAGCATCAAAATAAAATATAAATATGTAATTTGAAACTTAACATATCAAGAGCATTACCACTTGGTATGGGGTAATGAAATGGATGAGGGAATGAAATGGAGAAGGTAATGGAATGGACAAGGGAATAAAATGGATGATTACCATTCCATGGTCTTATTTGGTTACACGTAAGAATGGAATGAATCATTACTTTGTATTGTTTGGTATGAAGGAAGAGACAAATGAATAAAATCAGCGGTGGTGAGTGGTGGTGATGGCTGTTGGCTGTGGGTGTCAGCGACGGTGGTTGGTGGTGGTAGAGGTAGTGGTGGTCGGTGGTGGCGGAAGCGCCGACGACGGTGGTGGTAGTGGTTGTCAGAGGCGGTGACGCCGGTGGTGATGGTGGTGGTGGAGTTGGAGGTGGCGGTTAGCGGTGGGCGGCCGTGGTCGACGGTGGTGGTGGTGGTCGGTGATGGCGGTAGTCGGTGGGTGGCGGTGGCGGTGGTCGATGACGGAGAGTGGCGGCGGTGGTCGGTGGGTGGCGGGTGGCGGTGGTGGTGATCCGTGGTGATGGGCGCTAGTGGTAGAGGTGGGTGGTGGTGGTGGTCAGTGGTGATGAAGGGTGAAAGAGGGAATGGAATGGAAAAAAAAAACAGGGGGGTTGGATGAAATGAATATGGTGGTTTTTAGAAGGAATGGAATGGATGAGATAATGGATTATTCCATTACCTTGACCAACCAAACACCTTTTTTTTCATTTCATCGTAATGGTTCATTCCATTCCGCCTCTCATTCCTGCGTACCAAACGCTACCTAAGAGCATGTTTGGCTCTTCTTCTTTTCTCCTTTTCTTCTTTCTCCTTCTTCTACCTCAAAAGCTCCTTAAGACTAGAGGGAGTGGGGCGGTGGGAGGGGGCGGGATGGTGAGGTGGAGGCGGGAACACCGCCCCCTTGGGGCGGGAGAGGAGGGGAGGGGAGGCGGGGAGGGGAAGGCGGGGGGGGGGGGGGGGGGGAGGGTGGAGGGGTTTGGTTGGTTGCTTTTTTGGGTGACCGTTGTTCAATTTAAAAAAAAAATAATAATAAAAACAACCGTTATTCAACGGTAATAAAGAATTTTTTTTTTTTTTAAATCTTTATATATATATATTCAAACCCACACTCTTCTACTCAAACCCACACTCTCCTATTTTTATAAAATCCTCTTCAAACACTCTTTTTTTTTAAAATACTTGCAAGATATCGGACCAAACTTCCAGTTCGTCTGATGCGTTTGATGAATTCGCTTTGGCCTCCTCATCCGATGACGGTGCGGAAATGATAATGGCTACCGTTCAGACACTCGTTAAACTTGTAGCGGATGATGATGAAGCGACCTCGGAACCCAAGCGTAGAAAGTATATAGTTCGTGAACGACACGCCGCAAATGATTTATTGGTACGTGATTACTTCTCGCCCGAACCAAGATACGATGAAAAAACTTTTAGGCGGCGTTTTCGTATGAGTCGTAATTTATTTATAAGAATATCAAACGATTTAGAAAATAATTACGAATATTTCCAACAAAGGCCCGATGCGCGTGGTGAGATGGGATTTACCACGTTTCAAAAGGTCACAACTGCGCTTAGACACTTGGCTTACGGGCAAGGTTCCGACATAATGGACGACTATCTAAAGATGTCTGCCCGAACGGCTAGGGAAAGTCTCCACTATTTTTGTCCGTACGTCATTGAACTATATTTAAAAAAATATTTGAGAAAACCTACGTTTAGTGACGTACAACAACTTTTGGAATTCCACGAAGAAAAACATGGTTTTCCTGGTATGCTCGGGAGTTTAGATTGTATGAAATGGGAGTGGGAACTTTGTCCAACTGCATAGCAAGGTCAACACTCAAGTGGACATCATAAAAAGCCTTGTATGATGCTTGAAGCGGTTGCATCACAAGATCTTTGGATTTGGCATGCGTTTTTTGGTGTGCCCGGTTCGTTGAACGATAGAACTATTCTTAATCAATCCCCAATTTTCAACGATCTTGTAAATGATGTTGCACCGAAATGAACTTTTTTTTTGTAAACGAGGTAGAATACAAGTACGGGTATGTTCTAACAGATGGAATTTACCCTGATTGGGCCATTTTCGTAAAATCGTTTACACGTAGGACTACGTTAGACGATAAGAGAACAAAGTTTAACAAAGCTCAAATGGCTGCACGGAAAGACATTGAGCGAGCTTTTGGTGTTTTACAAAAAAGATGGCGCATTTTGTCTATGCCAGCTCGAATGATGGAAAAACCGCAAATAAAAAATGTGATGTATGCATGCCTTATTTTACATAACATGATTTTGGAAGACGAAGGGCGTGCAATATGCGAGTATTTTGGTGACGAACCACCATCAAGTCAAGGAAACATTACCGATGCACAAATAGCGTTAAACAACTTGGAAATCAAAAATACCCAAACACATCACAACCTTCGAGCGGATTTGGTTGATCATATTTGGAGTGTACCAAGACAATACCCATCCGACAATGATGATTAAAAACATGTTTGATGTATTTTTTTAGTTTATGTATTTTTTTAGTTGATGTATTTTTTTATTTCATGTTTTTTATTTTTAATTTGTAGTTTATTATTAATTATTAATGTTTTTTTTTGAAAGGTGTAGATCAGTTGGAAACCCATTAGCTTGCTTCAACCCTTTTTTGCGGAAGTCAAGCCACCCGGGTTCGAATCGGCACCCCACCGAAGCAGAGCTGGAATAACACATCCATAGGCCACACCCACATGGGGCATTTATGCCACCAGTGGGATTCGAACTCAGGACCCCGTGCGGGAACCTCCCTTAGGGAGTAAACCCTCACATAATTAATGTTTTTTAATTATGTTTTTATTAAAACTAGGTCGATAAACGGACGCGCGATGCGCGTTTGCACTATTTGTTTTTAACATTTGATAAAACTGTTTTTGTTTTGGTTACATTTAGAGAGCAATAAACCAATAAACGTTTAGGTTAGCTATTATGTTGTTAGAAGAATGGTTGACTATCAATAATAGTCTGCAGTCCACTTGGGTAGATATAAATGTGTTAACTTTCTGCATTGCCAAAGTCATCATAGGTCAGATTGTTGTAGTTTGTTTTGTTTAATATATAATTGCTCTTAATGTGGTAGTTGGGTAAACATCTTATCTTATTAATAAGTATTTTGACACATATCTGTTTTCATTGAATACATCCTGTTTGTTATAAATAAAAGCATATCTAAATATGGTAAAGATGTCTTTTGTATCTGAGTGTGTCTTCTTATGAAGTAAAAATGAGTATGCTTTCAACTTTTAAGAAGATTCTGAGGATTGGAATTGATGGAAAGCTTTATTGCGAGCATAATGTGGTTGCTCCTCTCCGGGTGGGTGGGACTTGGTGGCAACATCGGCAACTCTGATGCGGAAGACGAACTAACATCAGTCTCTAAGGGTGGCGAACTTGCGCCAGACGCAGACGCTACGCTAGTCCGACGTCACTTTGACCTTGAAGACTGACAATAAACAGGTAACAATCAATGGTCTGTCATTGCCTTCCCCAAATCTGACCAATTACCCACCACCAATAAACACCTCACACGAACTTACCAAGATCCCTTGCGCCAATGGCGGATCAACACATTACACACCATTAATTAACCAAACACACAACTGTGACCTCGTCAGTCAACACATCGTTTCATCTCTTCACCCTTTAGTCTTTAGTCTTCTTCACCTTTTCGCTATCAACTCCCTTGTACACGAAACCATTGTTTCCTTCAATCACACACAAATCCAACACCTTTATTGACCAATAATAATACACACAAAATCTGAACATGTATATACACATATACATTCCAATTCCAGTACCAAAAAATGATCACTAAATCAATCATATCACTCATTATTTTCCTAATTATAACCGTCATCACTTACTTAATCACCACCGGTGGTTTAATCGGAGCCGTTGATCTCAGATCTCAATTCCCCATTCGGCATTAAGCAGGAACAAAGAAGAAATGTAGAAGCTATATAAACGCTGATATCACTTCAAGATCACCTTAGGAAGAAGCAAGAGTGAGAAGCTGAAGAGGCGATAACATACAACTTGACAAATGAGTAATATAAGAATGATGAACATTTCAATATAAGACAAATATAAGTGGAAAACAGATGTACATTACCTCCTGCCACCACGTGTCCAGCATCACAATAAAAAAAAAAAACAAAAAAAATACAACATAACTAACTGGCCCACCCAGGATTCGAACCGCCGCCCTTCATGTACAAAGCATAACACCTAACCACTAAGCCAATGGTAACACATTAAAATCACTTAAACAAAATAATTTTTATACGATTACAAAAAACATAAGACCTAAATCTACTGTTCAAATACGAAGCACTATTATTATTATATAATTGTGTTTTTTTATTACTTTAATTAAGAAAAAGAAAAACAAAATAATTCCACATGTCACTTCCCCCCCTCTTCCACTCCCCACAATTTTTCGCCCCACATGGACCCCACAAGTGCCACATGGCGCTTCACCCCCCCCCCCCTTCCCCCCTCCACTCGCTCTAGTCTAATTCTAAAAGTTACAAATTGTGACTTATAACTTTTCCTCTCTTTTCTTATTTTCAAAGCACAAAATCTTTCAAAAGTTCTTTTTTCAAACAATTACCCAAACACTATTTTTTTTTTAACTTTTGACTTATTGGATAAGTCATAAGTTAAAATGAGAAGAAAAATGGACAGCCAAACACCCTCTAACTAACATTCACTTATCAACCTATTTACAACTCATTTAGATAAACAAATTACATCTTTTTTTTTTCAAGTTACATAGTTAAGGTATATATAAGTTAAAGTTTATGTATCTAACAAAATGGTTGAGTCACGTTTATGTTTATTTATTTTAACTTATTAATCGAAACTCATCAACTCGAAATGTTTTGATGCTTTCGAATAAGGTTGTTCGAAAAGATCGTGGCTCGCTCAAAGTTTGCTAAAAGAAACCTCAGAAAAAACTCGCTTCGACTGTAAACGAGCTCGGCTCGGCTTGGTTTGACTTGTAAACGAGCCAAGCCCGAGCTAAGCTAAGTTCGACTTTTAGCTTGCTCGCTCGTTCGTTTGGTTCGTTTAAATGAAAGCCTAAATTACAATTTATGTAAATTGTAACAAAAAAACTTTATAACATAATGTCTAACTAAAAATATACTATAAGTCAAATATTCAAATCAATCATTTTTATATGACCGTTGTTTTAGTTTTCCAATGAACAAATAAGTAAAAAAAATAAAAAAAAAATGTTGTAGTTCATGTACTGTTTATTTCGCATTGTTAGTTAAGTGATTTAACATAAACAAATACAAAATAAAATTTTAATTTCTTATATAATATGAATATTTGTAAAAATTGAAAAAAATAAGAAAAATAAATTGGCTGGCTCGTGAGTAGACTTGGCTTGACTCGGTTTTAAATGAGCCAAGCCTGAGCCCAACATTTAGACTCGATAAAATTAATAGGCTTGGCTCAGCTCACCTTGATTTTTGTATGAGTTGAGCCCAAGGCCACCTTGGCTCGGCTTGGCTTGTTTACGATCCTATATTCGAGAGTGTGTAGGAATTTTAAAAGGGTGTTATTTATCACATGGTCAAGGTTGTAGTGTTGTTTTTTAATTAATGCATAAAGCATTAGCACGCGCCTCTTTGTTTTTACTTGAAATAATTAACAAGCTCTACTAGGAAAAAGAAGTACTAACAAGATGCTAGAAGCTATTCATGATAGTTTAAAAACTAAGTTTAAAACTAACTAGGTTTAATACCGCGCGCGTTGCGGCGCGATCAACGGAATCATTGTCTTCTCACCGTTACTTTTCCTTTCAAGTCTCGGTACCTAATTACATGTGCACGTTAATAAACATAAGTTCGTCCACGTTGCAACGACATAAACCGTTATATGTTAATGGTAGTTCGACCTCATGGCCCAAGGATTTTCTAGCAATGACATCATTGTAGGCAAAACAATTGCGCTGCAGTGGATACTTACTGGAATCAGTCCGTATCTCATTGTTACTAATGTCCTTTGGTCAAAGAAAGGTCTTGGAAATGTATATCGGAACCTGTGCATCTTCACAGCATAACGAAGTGCACGTACCTAAATGGTAGAAAATAGCTTTCTCCTTTCGTGAAGGCTTAGAGTTTTTTCTTTTGCTTTCCTTGATCTAGCATGAGGAGATTTCACCCTCAAGGTCTTGGGTTCAATCCCTGCCTTGTGCGGTTTCTCCCTTTCACTGGGGATTTCACCTGGGGGAGAACCCCGATCCTGGGTGGACGGGTTACATGTACAGGCATGGCCCGGGGTGTAAGCGGAGCTCCACCGCCATCACCAATAGCCGTTCAAAAAAAAAAGCATGAGGAGATTAACTGGGATCCATAGTACAATAAACTTTAGGAAAGTAAGTTTGTACAGCATAAACTAACTCACACCCATTTGTCAAAAATCACATGTAAAAGAAAAAAGAAAGTCAAGGG
Source organism: Ambrosia artemisiifolia (assembly GCA_032199755.1). NCBI lineage: Eukaryota > Viridiplantae > Streptophyta > Magnoliopsida > Asterales > Asteraceae > Ambrosia > Ambrosia artemisiifolia. Next base: position 34,864,054 of record CM063529.1, read on the forward strand.
ACACTAATAAGAAATAATACCACATTCTGTCGAGTACATGGAGTTCTAGATTTAAAAAAATAGAGACAAAATAGTGGGTTTAATGATGCGGACTACTCCTGATTTATCTAAGAATATAGTCGGCCACTACTCAATATTGGGGACTATCACTTATTTTATGGAGTACTACTCCTGGGAATTTTGCTTTCCCAAGTCTTGGAGCATTGGATGTCCACATAATCATTTATGAGCGTACAATTTAGCATCAATCATACTACTTTATACGGTAAACAATATATGAAAGACGATGAAGAAAGTAAAGCTGAGCAAGTGTTATCGGCAATTTACACTTGATCTACAACCATCACCGCCTATGAAGATGAAATACTACAGCCCGATTTCCGCCTCCCTTGATTTGGTTTTGTTGATCAAAGACTCCACTTAACCTTCCCATACCCCTTCATTATTTTGATTATATGGCTGTAGAAAAGCATTAAAGGGATATCAATCTCAATTAGTTGTAACTGGTCAAATGGATTTATATAACTAATAGCCAAATGAAAAGAAGGTCAGTAAAAAAGGTAGGCTCTATGTCTCCATATTTTTACAAACCTCAAGCCAATAAAACAAAGCATTATACAACATGAAGAACATACCTGGACCTTTAATTCCTTAGGAGTATAACCAGAAGCAAAAATAATCACTTGTTGCAAAACTCACTTGCAATTTTTCCCAAAACCAATCAAAACTTGAACAAAAGTGCAGGAAAAAAAAACCATGTATCAAAATAAGATAATTCCTTGACCTATCACGACAACTGTCTCGGCCCTAGCCATAGCTGATCTGCTAGAGGTCGTATCAGATCGAATCCAAACAACCGTCACTGCCAACCATGAAATCATCGTCGCCGACTTCTGTACAGTAGCATCTCCGTCAAATGTCTCGATCTTATGACATATAACCCTAGTCACTGAAATCTAAAGAATCATTATCATTAACAAAGATTCATCATCCAAATTAAAACAAAATCATGGCAAAAGACGTACCGATAACCATCATAACCGTCGCCATCGCCGTTAACATCACCAGCAGCATCATTATCGGACCACCGCTGACACGAAGTCGCCGCCGTGACTAACCCACGGCTGCTCTCATCTCTCTCTAGCTTGGTTACTATTTTGTGTGTGTTTGTTGTTTGGGAAATGGTGGGTTGTTGAATGGTTTAGGATTATGGAAGGAAAAAAACTTGTGCCCCCTACTTTCCTGCTTCATCTTGTTTCTTTACTTGGTTAAGTCATGAAAGAACACAATAAATTAGCAACAAATTATGTACATACTTATTTAGATTTAGCTAAAACTAACAAAGTGCTAAAACTTTTTGTGGCCTGTTAGCAAATGATATCTCATAGGAATTGTAACAAAGACCAAGTTTAGTAATTTTTTCAACCAAATCATCAGCTATGCCATAGTCGTTGCTCAACACTTGAGCGTCATTCGTCCATCCATCTGCTTTGCCATTATACCCTTGTTCTTCAAACTCTGTTCAACGTAAATTTACTAAAATTGAGAAATTCTAAGTTTCTCTAAATATAATTAGATCAAGTTTCACTCATTTTACTCAAAGTTGAAAAAAAGATAATAGATCAGGAATGGAAGAACTATGAACAAAGCATCTTTAGCCATATACTAATTAATTTAGATGATTAGCACCCCAACAATACCCAAGCACCATAACTACTTGTTAACTACCTGAACACATTTAATAATCCTAAATGAAACATGAAGGAACATATTATACATCTAGAAGAAGAACACGTTTAGGATGAAACAATCAAAGCCAAACCTGTATCTTCCAGAGAAGAGGTAGGCCAAATCTCAAGATCTTGAAAACTGGATAGAGAATGGCTATTGTAGTTATTATAATATGAAGAGTGATAACAGCCTACAAGAGTACATAAAATTCAAAATATCATGAACTGATGTATCTTTTACAAATGAACAGAACATTAGTTTTACTTTATAGCTTGGCAATTAAAACTATTTACTTACAGCGTCGGATATTCGCTTTGCCCATGCAAATTTCTCAACTGCGTATGCAGTAAGTGGGAAGACTGAAAGTGACAGACTACAAGAAAGCCACAAAAAGCTTTATCGATCTTACAGCCCACATAAATTTTGAATAAATAGCTATTTAATTATATATGATGCTAAGTTTTTTAAAATGTGGAGGAAAGAAAAGAAACTCCTAGTTGGTAAGAACATTACCAGCACATAAGAAGGGGTCAGTCGCTTAATGATCTTGAACTAAACCAAAAATTTGCATTGATCAATAAACCATGCTGAAAAATTAGTAATATAGGTAGGTTAATATATATATATATATATATATATATATATATATATATATATCAAACAGTGAAGAAACAAACTAATTAAGAATATCAACGTATATATGATGATAATCATCATCAAACACACACCAAAAGGAGAACAAACAGACACATAACAGAGCCAAACAACTCAATAGACTACAACCACCCTAACAAAGTCAAAGTTAGATTAATCTTAGTCAACTACATAACAACCCAGCTGCAAAGACGAATTAAAACAAACAAACAAACAAATCAATCAAATCTATGAAAGGGAAACTAATTACACTAAAAACAAAATCAAAATAACATGAAACAAACACAAAAAACAACGAAGTCAGCAAAGAATGACCATAGATTGATAAACAGCCCTTACCACGACTGCTGACAATAACGACATCCATGGAGACACATCGGAGCCCATCCTGTGTAGACCAAATATAGACAACAACCACTAAGAAACACAAACAACAGACCATCAAAATATGTATACAATTACCTACAAATTTGGATATTAGCAGCATACCGGCGGGAAATCATTAACGTATTAGCAGCAGATCGTATTCACAAATTAATGAAAACCAAAACCATGGGGCTTTTTAAGTGGCCTATTTCACACACCCACCATCTTTTGAGACGTTGTAAGCTAACGTCGCCGGTAAAGTCGCAAACAAACCACCATCATCATCACCGACTCCATCTCTCTCTAGATATTTCTCCTCCTCTAGACCTCTCTGGTGCTACATCAAGAAAAGTGAGGGGAAGACGGTGGCAAAGATATCGTGGTGGAGACGCGTGGAAGCAACAACATATAAAAAGACAGAGATAACAACACGTAGCAGGAAGGCACAGCTGTAAGCAAAGAATGATTTTAAAAAGGTAGATGGAATGTACGAAAATACCCTCAATAAAATCACAGATCTATCAAAATGGCATGAAATTTACTGTTCAAAGCCTTGGTAAATTAATATAGTGTAATAATAGAAAATGATAATGATAGTTTGTTGGAATAATGTTGCTGGAAAGTTTGTTGTTTCTTGACTTCAAATGAACCATTTAATAACTTAATAATCATTTGCATTGTCTACTTTCTAGCGAGGACACCCGATTCAAAAATGGTGTGTATATATAATTTTATGTTTATAACAACTACAATAATTAATAACTAGGGATACAAACAAGCCGAGCTGAGCCCTAGTTTGATCAAGCTCGAGCTCGGTTGACTTATAAGAGCTCGAGCTTGGCTCGTTGACAATTTGTCAAGTTTGAGTTCGACTTGTTTATTATCAATTAGTTAATACATTGAATAAAAATAATATAAATAACAGTTCGAATATGCTCGTGAGCTCGATAAGTGAAGCTCGCGCTCGGGGCTCGTTTACTAAATAACTTTAATCGAGTGGTAACTATTAAAAAAAACTAATATTACACTAGGCTCGATAAGGCTCGACGAGCCTAACGAGCTTTACATGCCAGGCTCGAGCTCGGGCTCGATAAATAAACGAGCTTTGTTTTAGACTCAAGCTCAGCTTGAACTTGATAAGGCTCGGCTCGTTTTGAGATTTTTGCCGAGTCGAGCTCGAGTAGCTTGCGAGTGGCTCGGCTCGTTTGCAACCCTATTAATAACTTATATATTACATATATATCATCGTCACTATAACAAGTTAGAAATATCTAAAGTATGTAAAATTCATGATGATATTCTTTTATGAACAATAAATTTTTATATCTAAACCATCAACTAACTTATACATGCGAAGATTTGAACACACCAGTTGTGTATGTGGGGTGTGGGTGAGGATCAACATACCACTATGCCATGAGCAACTTTACACTTCATATCACAAAAAAATATTATTATGCACGTATTCCAAGAAAAAAGTTTACTTTTCACCTGATGAAAGTGATGGGTTGATGAAAACACAAGTATTAATAAAGTTAAAATGATTAAAAGAGATAGAAAAAGATTATAGAATGACACTATTTTGATATGTTTTATGAATTACAGGTTTTGACATGAAAAAAGTGCAATTTTGGAGCCTTGGGACATCTTGGAGGCACAAGGAAAGAGCAACTGAGTAAGAAAGGCTGAAACGGACACTCCGAGGCATCTTGGCATGTAATGAAGTATATTATTGTCCATCTTTTGATGTTGATGATTCTTGATACCTAAGCCTATTGAACAATCAATCCATTAACACCAATTGCACTTGAGTTGTTTGACCTATTTGTGAAACCTTAAACTTCATTTGTTAAAACCCGCGTGTGAACTTTTATTATCAATTGTTTACAAACCATTTTCAATTATCATTTCCATTACATTTCAATTTCAAATTTACTAAATAATCAAACCCTTCTCAAATTAAATTTCTTAAATTAACAAATTGCATCTTCATAATTAACTAGCACCTTCATAAGAACATTTTCCAATCAACTAAACAATATTCACCATCCACAAACTCTTTGTGGTTCGACACCCTTATTTCCACTACTACGTAGCTAGAGGTAATTAGGACTTATAAATCTTATTTTTGACCGGACCGTAATAGAAAGGACTAAAGTAAATTATTATTGTGGTTGATAGAAAATAAAATTACAATTTTCGGGTATAGGTTTCAGATATATGGGTCGGGTAAATGAGGATATGTTTTCAGGTAATTAGTCGATTACCACATAATCCCATACTCTTTCCATACCTCAAAATTTTTAAAGCCTAATCTCATACTCGGTCTGTAAGACCCCATCCCGAATAAAAAGATTTTTTACTAATTAAAACGCAGGTTTAACTAGATAACAATTGGGAATAAATCAAAACTTTGGAACTTAAAAGTCATTCCTGTAAGTTTGACAAAATGAGTTAAGATATCAACGAGGGTCTATGATCTTATCCCATTAATTAAAACATTAATGATCAGAATTATGCGGAAGCGTTTTGTTTATTACGCGCGTTTGGTTATTTGAAATGGCTTGATCTTCATCCGGGCTCCTTATAGGTCATACCTAGGGTTAAACAACACGAAATAACCCGATTAGATGTGATTTATCGATTAAGGACTAAAGAAAACAAAAACAAATTTTTTTATATATCCCGCCGAAAGCTGCCGTAGCTTATGGTTCGTGCCATCTGAGTTAAATTCTTGAATGAGCCATAGCTTACGGCTCATGGCCGTAGGCTACGACCTAGAGTTGCTGATCCGCTCTATTTCACTTGTCAAATGAACACAAACTGCTGATTTCATTAGAGATTTAAGGCCACTACCTTAGGTCTAATTTACCTCGTTTTAAACATGCTCAAACACAAGGTAAAACCTTTTATCTGGGTTTGGATCACACGATTCTTTAAATAAGATTCTTCTGACCCGTTAAGGGTCATTCATGTTAGGATCATGCATTTGGCTAGTTCCAGAGTCACAATTACCCGTTAATTGTTTACCCAATCATTCCACCTTCAACTCAAGTTCGTAGTATCAACATGACACAAAAGAATGAATATGCCTTAAATGTTTATGCACTTATCATGCGTTAAAAAGGCTTGAATCCTTAAAAGAAATGCTATTGAGGTTCGAATGTGGGACCTGCAATCAGTGGAAAACCCAGTAATTATTTTCAAGAGGTGCGATCGAGGGGTTTAATTGAACTTTCAAGGAGTGCGGTCGGGATTTTTGTCTACAAATTACACTAATTTTTTTCTTTTAAGAGGAGCGCCCGCCCCCTTACACTACACATAGGTCCGCCATTGCCTCGAATTACACTTATGTGCAAGTATCATTCCATAAAAAGATACTATAGAGTTTTTAAGTGAAACTTATAGGATCCACAACGCATGGACCGATCCAAAATCCAGACTTGCCACATTAGCATATCACATCATTCAAAACCACAACCATTTCAAACATCACTTTTTTCCTCCAACACTAAACCACTCCAAACCTCCACCTCATCACCTACTTTTCATTTTATTTGAACTCGTCCGGGACCTACCTCACCCTTTCAGACGAGGCTGGTGGAGCGAACAACCCCCATTCCAAACCGCCCCTCCAACACCTTGGTATGTTTGGCCCCCGTCCCGAATCCGGATTCTCTTATAACTCAAATATGGCAGGTTCAATTTCCTCAGTTAGCTCAAAGTCCCAAACAGTTGACCGGTCTGTTTAAACCAGTTTTTCAAACCGTAAACAATAAAATGTGAACCAAACTGTAGTTTCAACGGTTAGGGTCAGTTTCAACAGTTTTTGAATGCCTCCTGATCGCAATATCAGATCGAAGAAGCATGCCACGTCCCATTGTGGTGTCGTAAGCGAAGTAGAAAACAAGATGCGACTAGCAAAACTCAAAAAACCACATTCGTGGGAGTTAAATTGTTTTTGGGCTCACACCTTCATCATCCGTCCTCACAAACGGCCACAGATGGACCCTTGTGTGGATCCAATGGTATCCATGACACCCCATTGCATTTCATATTTGCTATGCTAATACAACCTCTAGTTACATTTAATGATTAAAAAAGCCTCAATTTACACCAATTTACTAAAAGAATCTTGTATAGACGTGTTAAACAATTTTTCTTAATGTCATATCATGTGTTAAATTTCACAAGTGTCGTGAAATTCGGAACCCCCAATATGTTTTATATTAGTCAATATGAAGCATTTTACGAGACGTAAAAAAACCAAGACTACAAGTAGCGTTGACTTGTGAGACCCATCTTTACGCTCCCTACTGACCAATATAGAGTGTATTAATTCCGCACTGGGGGTGTCTCAATGAATGAGGATTTCACAAAAATGATCTGGAAATAGAGATATGAATAATAATTTATGGGAGAGACTAACATAAAACGGAGATTAACGTGAGAAGGATAACAAGGAATAAGAGGCTGACACATGTCCCCAGCCAAAAAGATATTATTGTCAATCACCATAATTGTTGATTTTGTCAAGTTTTACCCTCATTTTTAAAACGTTAATAAATTTTTCATACGACATTATTTTTTTTTAAATAGAATGTAAAAAAAAAACCTTTTTATCCTCTTTCATTTCCATATTGCCATAGTTTTAAAAAAAATCACTGGGTTGATAGCTTGCGTTACCTGTTTGCTCGTGCTCTATTCTTCACTTTTTCCTCACTATAGTTGCGTTATAGTCCAATTATTTCATCCAGATTAGTCGATTAGGTTTAGGTTTTAAAACCACTAAGACAAATCTTGGATTGATCGTTGTTATGATGGGTTATTTGTGTGATTATCAGGACAAGTCTTGGGTTGGTTATTAATCGAATTAGTTTATAATTTATTATTCTTTGCATGTTAAAGGCTTTTTTTATGGCTTTCTCATAATTTATTAATATCATGAATTATCATGCAATGAGTCACCTTATTGATTGGTGTACACGTGCACATTGTTGTCAGACTATCTCATTGCCGCATAAATCGCTACTTTTAGATTTCTCCGATCTCATAGACGGTTGGACGTTGATTCTTGTCGGAAAAAAAATAAAATAAATCCGACTTTCCTTAAACGTACCAGCTGTGTTTTTTTTTTAATTCCTCTGTAAGGTACAACCCTCATAATTTCATTATTTATATGGGTTTGCTTTATATTCTTTGTGGTTTGCATGCAATGGATTTGTTAGGGATATGTTTTTACGTTTTTCTTTCATTTGTGAAATAGACCCATTAATCTTGAAATTTAATGTTATATTGTTGTGTAGCTTATCATTTTAAAGGTTGTATGTGGAATAAGATGAACCATTTGTAGCATTCGGCCTCTCGTACCAACCAGTATTGTTAGTTTTGTTCACTAGAGGTTTAAATATTTGTTTTTGGTTATCTCGGTAGAGACTTTTTAGGAGGTAATCCATTCTGGTACTACTGAGGAGTTCTATTTTCATCAACCACCATTGCGTTCAACACGCGTTGGTGGCATTTGAGGTGGGTCGTTTCTTATGGCCCAGTATATCTCTATGGACAAAAAAAAAACCATAAAGATGTGGGATTTGCCTTAGATGTTACAAATGTTGACTCCTTATAAACCGTTGGGGTCGGTAAATTGGTCATCGTCATTCAAGATCATCTATATATGCCTCAAGGTGATAAAACAGAACATAAGGATGTGGGATTTGCCTTAGATGTTACAAATGTTGACTCCTTATCCTTATAAACCTTTAGGGATCTGTTCGTTTGCCTTAGATGTTAAACCCCTTATAAACCTTTAGGGATCCATTCGTTAAAACGATCATCGCCATTCAAGATCATTTATATCCCTTAGGGTCCTAATGTAGTGATGTGTATATATTTATGTTTTTTTTCTCGCAATTATATAATAAAAATTTGGTTGTATCGTAGCGTGGATCTAGGAGCCTAAACTTTTTCTTACTCCGATAGGAAGTCTGTGTGTTTATGGGTTATGTTGTTTTTTGATGGTATATATACATTTGTTTTACTACGTGACGCTTTCAATATCTCTCCAAATGTAGTAGCTCTTTATTACTTTTATTGTTGCTTGCTTGTCAATTGTATGGTGTGGAGCCGGGGGTCTATCTGGAAGCAGCCTCTCTATCCGCAAGGATAGGGGTAAGGCCTGCCTACATCTCACCCTTTGCAGACCCTACTCTTAGCTTTGCTAATTGTGGGATTAATTTACTGTGTATGATTGATTGATTAATTTACTCTTAGCTTTGCTAATGCAAAAAGTTTTATTCAAAATAATTAAGCATTATGTGCATGTGCAGATGGAGATTACATTTGTTAGTGACAGTACTAGTCTAAGTTACTGGTTGAGATGGGAATTCTTTTTCTGTTTGCTATCAGTCTTGACATCCATAATCATAGCATCAATCCTAATATGGAAATTTGAAAGTTCAAACAACTCAGAAAGAGCTTATTCTTTGTATGATGGTGAAGCATGGATGCCTTGTGTGAAGGGATTGAGCCCGGTTTGGTTAATGGCTTTCAGAATTGTTGCGTCTTGTTTGCTTTTAGCTGCTTCCATTGCTGATCTTGCTACTCATGGGACCAACCTGTTTTTCTACTATACTCAGTCAGTCAGTTTTTTCATATTGCCACGTTGTTACCATTTTTATTTTGTATGCCGGTTTCATAAGTTACTTGTTTTATTTAACTAATTGAACGTTTTCATGTGTTTTGTGTTTTGGAAATTGGATAGGTGGACTTTGATTTTGACCATCTTATATTTTGTGGTATTTTTTTGTTTCATTTTTCTAATTCTCATTTCTTGTCATATTTCCATCAATTATAGTCCTAGGGGTGATAGGATGAGTGGTTTGGGTCAGGGGCGAACCTAGTATATAACTAGGTGCCGCGTCCGTTGCTGCTCAATTTCGCGCGCGCAGTGGAAAATTTGTTTTTTTTTTTACGAAATTTGGAAAACGTTGCTACTAAAATGCAAAAAATGAAAAACGCTACTACTGAAATTCATTTCTAGATCCGCCACTGGGTTGGGTAAATGGTCAACACGGGTCGGTTAAGGTAGGGTTGCCTAAGAACAATATCATTACAAAGATAATCTACAACTTTGAATAAACCACTTTAGCAAGAAAACTTTCAGTTTGTTTGACCCGTCCCCCTATTTCCGTCTGACCCATTTGACCCTTTTGAGCTAAAACACAAATTCGAAACTGCTTAATTTCCTTTAACATAAATTTTATTTCATTTAATTCAGTTTGGGTCACTACTATCCGCTTGTGGATGTATGAGGCAACACAAGACATGCAACGCTAGCAGACATACGGATGCAGAGAAAGGAATGTACGCGCCTCTCACCAAAGCTGGAACAGATAACGCGGTTAATGAGTTGGGTGAATGCTATTTCTCACAAGCAGCTGCTCATTGGGGTTACATATTTCAAATTATTTACCAGGTATCTCAACCCCTTATATAATTTACTAACACTTCCCTTTATGTTTGACTGTAAAACAGGTCTAAAACTTAAGTTTACATATTATTTTCTTGTTTGTTGTACACAGATTACTGCTGGGGCCGTGATGCTGACAGATGGTGTTTACTGGCTTGTTATCTTCCCATTTCTTACCATTGTAGACTATGAAATGAGTTTTGTAAGTCTACACGTTACACCATTCCGGTTTATGAACTCATATTATAGCGATAACCATGTGCTAACTTATTTGAGGGCTTTCTTATACCAGTTGACAGTTGTCGTACATTCGATAAATCTTGTTTTGCTGCTAGGAGACACGGCCATGAATAGCTTGGTAACTTTCTTCATCAGCATTTTTTTCAAGAAGATTTTTTTACATAGTATACAATGTACAATATAACCTTGATAAACGAATACTCTCATGATCAGGAAAAAAAATGTATATTGAGGTTATGCGTTTATCAATATAAGGTTTGAGGACACGAAAGTGTTGAGAACCGGAGAAATGGCTAAACACCCTCTTAATATGAGAAGGAAGATAAAATTAAAAACATTAAACCGAGCTACTAAGTGAGCTATCTTGGTTAGAGCTAGAGTCGCTTACAAACCGACGGATGTGTGTCATGTTGGTATTTTTGACTTACATGATAACCTTACCAATGGGCTTATAGCCTAGTGGTACCCACTACCAATGATAAGTGTTGGGCATGAGAGGAGACAAGTTCGAATCTTGTGGGCAGCACTTTGAGGTATTTTGCCGGGATCATAACCCTTGTGGGGTGGGATGATCGGTATCCAATATGGATACCAGGGGCAAGAGGGTCTCCTCCACATACCTTTTTTTTTTAACATGACTAAAATGCATCTTTTATGGCGCTTAGACAAACAATAGTAAATTGAGACGAATGAGAAAGTACACAGAATAATTCTATGTTTTCAATGACGTTTTGTTGTCATTTTAATTATTAAATTGACATGAAACCTTGTTTCAGGGGTTCCCGTGGTTCCGAATTTCATATTTCATCTTGTTCACAGCGATTTATGTGATGTTTGAGTGGATTGTACATGCCTTTGCGGCCACATGGTATGTTTCTTGTTAGAAGCGGCAATTTTATTCCACTTGATAACGAATGTTTTGATTTGGGGTATGCTTTTATCATCAATTTAGCAAAACAAAAAGAGTGTCTAAAAGGAACAAACGAGCCAAAAGTTGCCCTGTTATTTAACACATTGATTTTCTATAAAACTGGTATAAACCAGTTTTGACCCGTATTAATATGTTTCTATTGTGACCCGAAGCTAATTTGACTTTTTACCAGCGTGTTTTCCACATAGGCGTGTTACTTTCAACTTAAATGCTTTTTGAACTCATTTTTTTGGCTGTATGGATTACTTCTTTTCGTTTCAGGTGGCCATACCCGTTTCTTAACGTATCAGAGCAATACGCTCCAATGTGGTACGTTTGCTCATTCATCTAAACCTTAAGTGTATATATGGCATCAAATGGTATCGAAATTCGCTCGTCTTGATGATACATGTCTCAAACGGTTATGTTTTGTCGCTAAGGAGTAAAACAAAGAAAGTAGTTTAAATAAAATCAGGTCAAATGGGTCGAAAGCGCATAAAACTACCTGGATGATTTTTTCAAAAAAAAAAAAAAAAAGCTTAAGAAACTAATCGAAACAATACAAGTTTTGTGATCATATTTGAGTATTTGACACATTTTTATCTATACAAAATTAAAAAAATTGGACAAAAAACCGTTTCACCACGTGTAGAAGAACTTAGCTTATATATCAATAACCTAACCGGCGTGTCAAATGTTGCGCACAGGTACTGGATGGTTGCGGTGTTGCATCTTCCATTCTATGCTATGTTTGCAGGGTTAGTGAAAACAAAGTATTTTATATTGTCTCGGTGGTTTCCTGAGTCTTACAATTGTTTAAGATGATGAGTCATGACAAAAGTTGTCCTTCATAATGTATAGATTAAATTTATTGTACTATGTTGGTTATATTTAACATTATATTAATTTTTATTTGTTTTTGATGGCTAAAAAAAATTCTTATAATTGTACACACTCTACCACACGACCTGCCACGTGCGATACTGTTGGGAAACTACACCCTGCACCGTCTCTGTCATCTACGCCGCCTCCTGATACGACCAACATTGCTAGCATCGTTGGTGGTTGTTGGCACCACGGGCGGCTCGACTGTAAAATAGGTAAGCTGAAGCTCGGGTTCATATACAAGGACCTCTTTTGACTATTTTAGGGGTCAACTATGTTTGATTTGTAATTGATACTTCTTTCTAATGAGATGATCACAACTCCCTTAGTTTCAGTCTTTCGAATTCTGTTAGAATAATGTGATTTTGTGCATTGAACTACGAGCTTTATATATTATTATATCATAAAACAAAACCATTGTTTTGATGAATATGACTTCGATTGTCTTCTTACTTTGGTCAATAAATAAAAGAATATTTTCAACCCATTTCTTTTCCACTAAAATTTGTTAAAATCATACCACTAGGTAGGTCATAGGTTAAAAAATCAAATAAGCAACTGTCATGAAAGGAGAAGGTTTGGTTTTATTAAACTGTTCTTAATCAAATGTTTTGTTTTTTTTTCCCAATCTAAAACCTTCATAGCATTAAAATATTGTATGCTTTGTTCCGTCACCATAAGTTAAATTAAAACAATATTTTAGTTTGAACTCATTTCTTTTCCATTAAAATGTTTGAAAATCAGGTAGGTCATAGGTTAAAAATCAAATAAGTAATTGTCATGAAAGGATAAGGTTTGGTTTTATTAAACTATTCTTATTTTCTTAATCGAATGGGTTGGTTTTTTCAATCTAAAACCTTCATAGCATAAATAATAATAGAGTTGCCGTATTTCAAAAAAGAAAATTCCGTTGCCGGGACTTGAACCCGGGTCTCTCGGGTGAGAGCCGAGTATCCTAACCAACTAGACTACAACGGAATTGTGGATACGTTAGCTTTATTATTTAATTTGACATGTTATCACTTGTTCATAAACTCCGGGAAATAACATATTTACATGTTTCATGAATGAAAACATGATCAAAAGTCAGTGCCGATCTAATCTAAATAAAAAATAAAATAAAAAACATTATTTGACCAATATACTGCATAATGAGATCGAAGAAATCCTTACGCTAAGAAAATTTGGGGTCACTAATGCCTAACAGACTCTTGTAGCTTAGCAGTAACAAGATTAAGGGTTCAAGTCTTATGGTGCACAAATGTGTAGATTTAGTAGTGGAATTAGAGAGTGTGAGCTAGCTAGTAAAAAATAATAATAACACGATACGTGTCTACCCTAGACAACACCATGATACATTGATAAATCGAGGAGGTTGTCTCCAACAATAATGGTAAAAAAAGAGCTCGAAAAGATCATAACATGATTACTCTAAGGGTGCCCAGACGCCAACGGGCCAAGAAAGCTATGCTCAATGTGTGACCGATGGTAGATTAGGGAGTCTATGCTTGGATGTTCATACAATAACACAAAAATAAAAAATGGTCAAACAATCACAAATGCAGTAGACTACTCATATAAGTACCTCACTATAGAAGACTATTCAAAGCATACATATAGTTATCCACATCATGAATGCTATCATATGCACAATTAATCCAAGGTGAATCACATCGCGTAATTTATTTTGGTTGTTGTACAAGTCAAGCAGCCTTCGGCTTTAGAAGTGGCTTTATCCGCTTCACCCTCGAATACAAGAAGACTCCAGCAAGGGCCAAACCAGTTCCTGAAATTAAGCACCTCAGTGGCTTAGTTCCATAAACGTCGCATTATACAATTTAAATATTGCATCAAATTGTAAGCATTTGTACCTAATGAATTGATGGGAGAAACTGGCGTCTGAAAGAAGATAACAGATGACACAATGACTACTACTCGTTTCACGCAGTTTCCCACAGCATGTGTCACTGGTGACACCATTGATAGAATCATGTATGAAATCTGTTTGCACAAGACACATTTTTCAATGAGATGATGCTTTTTAAAGTGTTTTGACTTGCGACCTGTATTATTGGGTGCATATGCTGACGTGGCTTGGCAATTGTGTAAACAACCAACGTGACAAGCCATTTTGTAAAAGTTATGGCATGTCATATCAACTAGTATAACTGACAATTTATGACACGTCAGTAATTTACACAATTGGCATGCTACGTAAGCATAGGTGAAGTGCAATACATGTTGCAAGTCAATCATTCTTACACAATCGTGTAACATGTTTACTATTTAGTGACATTAGCCTCAAAGCGCAAATCTGAGACTTCTATATATTTTAAAGAATTATCGTTAAAGCGTACCTGTTGATAACTATGGAAGCAGATACCAGTAAGGACAAATAGCATACATAGGTCTCTTACATTTACACCTTGACTTGCCTAAGGGACAAAAAGGTTAGAAAAATCTCAACACACATCAAAATAGGCAATTTATTTGTATGATTATACTCACAGCCAACTGTAGGTGTTCAGGAGTAAGCTTGAAGCCTTCTAACAAGAATGCAAAAGGCATCAGTAAGAAAAAAGAGATGATTGTCATAACCGAGAAGAGATTGATATTATCCAAAGCTTCCTGTCCAGGTCAAGTAGATAGTTAATTAATACTTGATGTAAGTATATATGATGGTTGATTATTTAAAGTTTAAAGTTTACCTCTGTCCTGACCATAAACATTTTGCTAAGCACATTACGCGACTGGTTGGTGACGTTTGAAGCCATTGCACTCGCGAAACCAATCCTGTAACACACACATGTGATGCGCTACTCTGACTTTATATATATTCGGGGCAGTTTACTTAAAAGTTTGGTTTCATTTTTTCATACCAGTTAAATGAAGCCTCAGTGAACGATGCTAATGCCACGCCACTCACGATAGGTACAAGAGATGAAATAACCCATATTGTGGGTGTCTATGCAACGAGTAAGATTGAATTACAAACAATCATTTTAGAATACCAATATTAATTTGGATTAATTTACTGACCTCGGAGAGTAATAGGACCGAGAAGAGAACAGTGAAAAAAGGCTCCAGGGCTTTGATTGTGTGAGTGAAAGAAACTGAAACTTTTCCTAAGCTTACATTAGTCAAGAGATTGCCCATTGTATGTGTCACTCCCAACACTAAAACAGGTACAATCTAACATATATACGACCATTAGGCGCGCACAAGGAAACATTAAACACTTATGACATAGTGAATTAATATAAGTTTACTTGTGATTTATGAAACTTTGGTCTTGGATGAAGTTTAAGTGTCCACATAATCAAAACCATGAGAGTACCGCACCCAAACTGAAACGTTGTAAGCGTGGTTGGGTACGGGAAAACCTTGAGTACCTGTAGGAGATCAAGTGTATTATGTACAATAAGTTGATTATATTTTTTCATTAAATTGTTTGATTACATTTTCTGAATTAATTATTCTGTTCCTATTCATCAAAATTCAAAAGCATGTGGTCATAACTAGAATATCTTAAGAGTTAATATCTTCTATATATACACCAATACAGTACCCCATATGAATTAACCTACCTTTTATTAATGTTGTTGTAACAATACATATTAAATATCATTGGGAGAGGTTTTTAGGTAGAACACAATATTTTTGTGACAACAAGGAGAAAAAGATAAAATATTCATACACCCAATCTTATAATTTTAATTATAAGAAAATGATTGAAATCTAATATTTATTCATCTCTCATCAAAAACAAGAAAAATAAATAAATACGAACAAATTTTGTTTATGTATACAAACTACCCATGTACAAGTCATATATAGGTTACATTATCTATAACTAACCTATACGTATTTAGGTGAACGGTTAAAAAACTATATAAACATAAAAACAAATAAGTTCGATGGTTTTTCATATATACATAACACACATTTATACGTAACAAGTACAAAATTTAAACAATAGCGTTCTGTAAATCTGTAACTAAGCTCGGATAAAAAAAATATTTGTAATGTTAAAACATATCAGAATAACATTTTTGTACGAAACAATGAGAGGGAAGGCAACCTGCTTGTTGAAGATGTTGAAGTAGATATTCAATAAGTACCATATTCCAAACATGGCTGCAAGTTGTAACGTCGGGCCGAATTCAGCAGGATTTGTGGACTTGCTGGAGGGTTCAGAAGCGGAAGCAACAGCGCTTGCAACCGCGAAATCATAGTGAATTCTTTTCTGGAAATTTAAAGAAAAACTATTGTTAAAGATTGAGTAAGAGCTAAGAGAGAGAACAGGATGAGTTGTTTTGTAGTTGATGGTGCTTGGTGAAGAAGATGGTATGATTCTGTGTTTGATGTTTGAAGGTTTTGGATTTAGAATGGAGCTAGAGAGCCTTAATGCACAACTCTCCATTGCTTGATTGTGGGAGAAAAATCAAGGAGATTTTGATTGTATTATATTGAACACATTAATGCTTTATGGGAATTTTTTAATCGCGAAGTAACATGCTCTTAAAGTACTCCTATACGTTTAGTTTACAAATTACTAACATACTTTTAAATATAACTACGGGAGTTAAGCCTTTCATCTCATCGATAGAGGAAAAACACCTTACAACCACTTCATGTCCGTTGGGAACCACCATGCATGTTTTTCTATAATAAAAACGTGACTAATATTTATGTAATTTCTTTACCTTTCGGGTTGGGGTTGGGATTGGAGGAGGCAATTTCCAACATTGCACAACATGAAATCGGTCAGGTTTTTTGTTATCATATCTAACGTGTTTAATTAATGACTTGTGTTTTGGTTGACTACTTAACGCGTTTATTTTATATAGCTAGATTGATCCGCTAACTTGTTTAATCGATCAGATGTGTGGACCATTAAAACCCATTCTATGTTAAATTTAACACTTTTTTTTTACATCTAACCAAACTTATTCACATGTTTACAACTTGATTACTATTAGTCAAACTCGTTAGCATCTGTCTCCTCAAGAAACAATAAAACAAATGCTGCTAGTGAATCAATTTTGACAAAAGCCCCAATTAAACAGGTTTTTCAACCCCTCCAATTAGGTCACTAGTTTGTCACATAGTGACATGATGAACTATTAGTTTATTCCCACAGGTGGTCCCAAAAGCAAGATAAAGAAACAACCACGAAATTGGATTTTAGCATAAAGTAAATTAGTGGAGGGTGTGCGTTCGTACACTTATTAAATGACATACATGTCGAAACATGATCGTTCGTGAATTAAAAAAAGGATAAAAATCATGAACGAAATTGAGTTACTAAAATAGATATCAAGTGACTTCTACGTGGTTTTAGGAAAGTAAACATGACATGTACGAAACAATCCGGTTAATGAACGAAATTGAGTTATTTAAATTGCTACAAAAGGATTTGTATAGTTTGAAAATACTTTTTGGACTACCTAAATACTAAAATAGCTATCAAGTGACTTCTACGTGGTTTTAGGCAATGTTTTCAGAACCGGGCCAGATGTTGAACCGGAGTCCTCGGCGGTTCACCGGTCCGACCGGTTCAATGAGCCGGCCCAATAAAACGAACCAAAACCCCAAAAAATAAAATAAAAACAATCCGACCGGTCGGGTCACCGAGTCAACAGCGGTTCGATGCATTGGCGGTCCGATATAGCGACCCAGACCGCCCGGGGGTCCGTTTCCGGTTTTCAAAACCTTGGTTTTAGGAAATTAAATATGACATGTAAGAAACAATCCCGGTTAATGATTTCGTGTGCACGAGTTGTTAGAGCACCCACAATGTGGGGTTTTTTTCTTTTAAATCCAGGGCCGACTCAAGATGGAGTATTTTGAAGCTAGGACTTTAGGCCCCCCAATACAATAAGGCCTTCAAATTTTACAGATTTTTCTAAATATATATGGTATTTGTTTATAATCAAGATGAGATACCTTTAGCTTAATATCTCTGCGAATGTTTTTATTGTATTTATCATGCAAATACTTATAATCCTACAATTACTATTATCTTCACGATTTATGTTTTTTTAGCTTTGGAAAAGGGCCCCCGTTTTAGTATTTTCTTTAGGCCTCCATAGAGGTTGAGCTGGCCCTATTCAAATCCAGATAATGTGAAGAAAGAAGGTCGTGACACATTGTGTGTGTGTGTGGGGTGGGGGGGGGGGGGGGATGGAAGTTCGAATTCACATACTTGTCCAAGGAAGTCCAATGGAGATATGTGGGACCCCTCACACACGTATAACGTTTTTAATGAAGTTTGTGGTGGTTTGTAGAAGTTTGTATATTGTGGAATAACTAAGGGTTTTTAAGGAAGGTGGAAATTCTAATATAACGCATCACATTGTGAAGGTTTGTGGACTTCCTTTATAGCCACATTATGGGTGTTCTCATGTTAGTATTCTTGTTGTTTATGTGAGCTCCTTATCGTTTACATGAGCTTCACGATTGGAAATGTTCATCATCTTATTGTTATATTCTCATAATTGGCATATGAAATCGCATACATAAACGGATTTGAATAAAATTAATACCAGAACATAGATTAGAAATAAGCAACACACAATGGTATACTCAAAATTTGATAAAACATTGTACTTTAAAAGTCAAACGAGAAAAAACAAAATAATAAAAAATTGAAGTTTGACAATTCTTAAACGGATACATTTTTTCCAATGACAATTTATCATTCGATGTTTGTTTTTTAATTAAAACAAACAACAAGTTACATCTGAATAGTGGGTAAGCGACCAACAAGCCGCTATCTCCTTTTGGATCGCAACAAGAGCTAGAAAAATGTTATTATAAATGTTATTCCTACTCTATTTTATATCAAAATTAATCTAAACTACACCCTAACCCATATTGGAATATGAGACATCCTCTCTAAGAGGTATAACCCTTTACCAAGTGGGCTAACCCTACGTTAGCTAAATGTACTTAGTGCGGTGAAAATTTGAAAAGAGCTAAAAAAGGGAATAACTGGTGGTCAATTTGAATTCGGGTTGTATCGATTCGGTTTTCACTATTAAATGTTAAAATTGTAACACACGAAGGATAGAGGAGGGGTTCAACAAAAGCATGTATACTTTCGGTTACATCAAAATAACAATCGATCTAGTTATCCTCAAAAGCATGTATACTTGGAGAAAGAGATGACGTAATAATAGTTATCAACATTAATCGATCTAGTTGCTGCTTCTTTAATCTAAAAATATTTAAAATTAGTGATGTTTAAAACTAGAGCAGACAAAAACTTTCCGTTGCCGGGACTTGAACCCGGGTCTCTCGGGTGAGAGCCGAGTATCCTAACCAACTAGACTACAACGGAATTGTTGATTCGTTATTTTTATTATATTATTTGCTAATTTAGTGGCTTTGTTAATCTTATAACTTCAACGAAATAACCCGTTTGTATGTTTCTTGATAAAAATTGTGAGTAGCTATCTAAATAAAAAGAATTCTATATATATTAAAGAGAGAGGTGCTAGAAGCAGTGTATTTTACACAATTTTTTTTTCGCCACTTTTTTTTTTTTTGATTTTTTCCTAAGTTTTTTTTTTACGTTTTTGCCACCAACGTTTTGGTTAGGGTTTTTTTTTCCTATTTTGGCCACATTTTATTTATTTTTCCTTTCTTTAGGTTCTTTTTTTCCCATTTTGGCCACCAACTTTTTTGTTACGTTTTATTTTCCCCGATTTTCGTTTTTTTCCCCGTTTTGACCACCAACTTTTTGGTTAATTTTTTTTCCCCATTTTTGCCACATTTTTTTTTTTTTTTTGCGTAGTGTCCGTCTGCGTTCGTATAGTACTTTCGTCTCCGTTCGTCTGCAACACCCGCTCTTTAACCCTAAGTTGCTCTACGTTCGTATAGTGTTTTCATCTACGTTTGTATGGTATTCTTTTTACGTTGTGTTAGTCTACGTTCGTATAGTACGTTCGTCTTTGTTCGTCTACGTTTTTTACGTAGTCTTCGTCTACATTCGTATAGTACTTTCGTCTCCGTTCGTCTACGTTTTTTTTACGTAGTGTTCGTCTATGTTCGTATAGTATGTTCGTTTCCGTTCCTCTGCAACACCTGATCTTTTCGTCTCCGTTCGTCTACGTCTTTTAACGTAGTGTTCGTCTACGTTCGTATAGTATTTTCATCTCCGTTCATCTGTTGTGTTCTTTCTTACCGATTTTCCTGGTTTTTGGTCGTTGTTTCGTTGCTACGTAACACCGTTTTACGCCTCCATCTTACACCGCTGTTAGCACGGTTGTGGCACAACGCGCCACAAGATATATCGCGCAGCGCGCGATCGTTAAAACACCTAGTTATATTTATTATATTGACATCCACATGATAATTTTGAGTTGTTTAAAGCATCAAAGCCCCACCTAACACATCAATTCACGTTCACTAACTAAAAAACGTGGTTCACAACTATGTAATATATTTATTTATTTAATAATACTAGAAAAAGCTAGTCGTGTATTATACCCTTTTTAGTAATAGTAACATGGTCTAGTTATACAATATATCATTTTGAGTCAAGTCTTATGAACACTTGACACATCTCTACCTTTGATTTTTGATCCAACGTCCCAGTTTTGCTCCTTCTCTATTATTTTATTATCTTTCCCCCCACCAGATAAGATCTGATCATGGGTTTTATTGTTGGCACTGCATATACTCTCCTCCCTCTTGAAAACACTTTCTACCTTTTAATTTCTGGTCACTTTTTGCAAACCCTCTTCTTCATACCATCCAAAACCTATCCTTTTCCCTGATTGAATTTACACACATACCCACCCGCCGACACGCTACACTCCTCCCCTTCGACATCACTCCCACACCCATTCACGTTACCATAGAGAAGGAAGAGAGATCGTAGCCAGATTCAGATAACGACGGTGGTTATTTTGGAGAGAGAGAGAAACTGGCGCGACAAATCTGGGGGTTGTAACACCATTTAACCGCAGACCAGATCATCCACTCCAACGCCGCCAGCGGCGTTCAGGTTCCGATCCGAGCTCCGATCAGCCGGAAAAATATTTTTGTTCGCATGTACTGTTTTTGGGTCATTTGGGTCTATGAGGTGTGGGTTGAATTTACTTAGTATGAAAAACTTTTCTAGATGATACTTATCTTTTACAAAGTGTGTTTTGATCTGTTGTGATTTCTTTGATATTAGAATATAATTTCTTGAAACTAATCCTTCATTAGATTTGCCTGATCATATGGTTGTTTGAAGGAAGTTTATACTAGACTTTGAGAGACAACATCAACTCCATCTTTGGAATGTTGCAGAGGAGAAATAAGTCTTCGTTCGTAAGGTAATTACACCAGTGTTAAGATTCAAGAAAAAGGTCATATTGTTAGTTTCTTTTCTTTGATAAAAGTTTTTGTTTACTTTGTAGTAGCCGCTCGGCCCAAAAGATACTTGATATCACAGGCACAAACTTAGGTGCAATAATTTCCTTGAATATGTGGATTTTAAGTATCTTAGTGACTTTACTATGAGGTATGTTCAGTGTTTTGATTTAGAGATTTTATTCTTAAAAGGGTTATACCTTTTCACAAATGAGTTATGTTGTCGACATTATATCTTATCTTAGAACTTTATTCGGTTTTAGACAGATTTAGAGATGAACTTTGCGGTCAATAGCAATGACCAAATCAAGGAAGAAATCAAGAATGTGCTATTGTCGCTATAAATGGTTGTTTATTACTCTAATTCAAGTAAGTGGATGATACTTTTGATAGATAGTTTATTATTGTGGATATAAATAGTTGTTTAGGATGGTTCATTAGTTGTTATCAATCATCCTATGGCTAAGCAGGTATTTTTTTTTATTCTTCACGTTTCTTTAGTTTACTTATTCATCATCTACATGGGAAGGAGGGAGATGTAGGTAATGTGGGCTTGCTTTGTTGATTTCAGGCGTATCATATTCAATACGTCCTAATCCGCCACGTTGAAACTTGGCACAAACACCTCTGCTTTAGTTAACTACAATCATGTGCAAGCAAAACTAGAGACACAATTGTAAACATTTGTAAGGCGGTTGAATATTTGAAGCTTAATATTGTCATTTGGCAATCGTAAAGCCTTTTCAGAACTCTTTCGTTAGGTATAACAGGATGCACGATTCCGTTGAATGTATGTACTCTTTAAAGCTTTACCAAACTCTCCGTCTTTTACATCTTTTGCTAGACGTAAAACCCGTGTAACTTTTTTATTGGACGTTTATGTTTCTCCGTTAAAAACCCTGTTTTGTCAAGTCTCGCTAACGTAAACCGATATCGACTAAATAACCGGCGCGCAACGCGCGGGGAATCACACTAGTTCATTTAAATGATATATTACTATCCATTGCATTTTTTAATATAAACTAAATTCTGTTTTTGTAAAAAAAAAAAAAAAAACATATGAGTGACTGCATTATCACAAGTTGATAGTTAAAGGTGTGTCAAAATTATTTGTACTTTGCATGGTGGGATGTTAATCGTGTTAATCACTGTTATTTTTATATAATTCAATAAAACATAATTGCTAATTACTGATTTAGTAATTTATTAACATGTGGTTGGTTATCCAGAAATGTGTATAAACCTTGGCACCATCCTGAATATTGGTTCTATACATTCTAAGACAATGGAGGTGGTTGTCTTCAACGGTTATCATAACAAGGTGTTTGAAAAGATCATAAGATGATTACTCCAAGGACCCTAGACACCAACGGGCCGTGAAAGCCACCCTTGATGTGTGCCTAACGGTAGATTAGGGAGCCTATTGCGTACGTACGACGTTACAACTCAAAATACCAGAAGTTGTTCAAAGCATACATATTATCTTTATAGTCACATGTGGCATTTATATTACTTTGAAATTTAGTCTTTAAAAGAACATGTTGCATTTATATTACTTTGACTTTGATAAAAGACAGTAAAGAACTTTGAAAGAGAAAGATTAGAGGTGTGCAATGGTACCCATGTACTTTTTGATCCTTTACAGGTGACTATCCTTTTTTTTTATTACTCGTCACTCGAATGCGAATGTGTATATAACACAGAAAATAAGCATATGGACTTGATATTGATGCTGAGTACATTTATCCACGCTCAGTACCTTATGCAAGGCCGCATTCAGAACATCGAACCATATTCTACTACAACCTTGGTATCATATCAAAATACATTGTATTTTTATAGCACAATGCGCAAAAAAGGTCTCCAACACAACCTCAAATGAAAGGATGATCTGACTCAATTCTTTGTAGTGAACCTTAACGCCATCACAAATATAATAGCCGGTGTTGGAAAAAAAATACTAAACGACATAGCGGGTGCTAACCAGGGTTTTTAGCCAATAAAAGAACAAAGTAAGACTCTAGAAAGTTCCTGCTAAAACTATAATAAAATTGTCAATCAACCATAACCCGCTTTCAACAACAAAAAAATTGCCGAGCCACTAAAATCCAAGCGGCATCTGCACTGCTGCAGCTTGCAGCAACCACCAATAAGATTACGGTGCTCCAGTATAGGCAATGCAGCAGTGTTCATCTGAAAAAGGGTAGACATTTTCAGGTACAATTGATCATCAATGCCATCTTAGAATCATAAGCATGAATGCAATGTACAAAGTTTTGTTAAGAAAATAACAAATAACTGAATAAGGCAGGACATTTAAATTAATTTAAAACTAAATTGTGTCTTTGCAATTTGCAAGCATGAGATGAAAAGATTTGAGTAATTGCTAATCATCTCAAGTAATATATTAAAGGTAGACTTCACATACCATTAATTGCGCTGTACAACTCCGACCATCAAGCCATCCTCAACAAAATCAGAACAAGGTTTACTCTTGACGAAATGCAGTTTAGCTCGCATTATTAGTTTCACTGGGTCCCATTTGTTCTTTGTTAATGTCCTTTCGTTCAATCTTTTCAGATTCTACATCTCCGCAAGATTTTGGAATTGCCACAGAACCAACAGAAGCATCTGAATTTTCTTTTGAAGTGGATAAATGACTTTCACCTTCTTTACCTGGGTTACTAGATTTTAACCATGTAAACTGTAAGTTGTGACCATTCCAGAATTTACCACTTGAAAATGCTTTTTCAGCGGAATGTCGGGTTCTGAAATATACACGAGCTGAACATTTGCCGGTTCCAGAATCATTATTGCTATCAGCTGGCTCCAGATCCTCTAATTCTACCTTAGAAAGATCCCCGAATTGTGAAAAGTGTTCCTTCAAAACTGCAACCTGAACAAACATATACATTAGTTACAATTGGTTCTTTGTGTGTTTATGTATGTATGAAAAATAGAACTAAGAAAAAAAGAGACAGGGTTTTACATTGGCAAGATCATCTGGCAGAATTGAAACGATCTTAAATGCAGTAGGACGGTTGTCCAGTTTGAACCGATTGGTGACAACTAATGGACGAACAGGTGGCATTGGACGTAGTGATGGTTTCAATACTGGTGGCTCCTGTTGTGCAACTGCAGCCGTTGATTTGGATCTTTGTGGCACAAAAGATTCTGAAGATTTGTTACCGTTACCTATCGCTTCAGCTCCTGGTGAAGCTAAAGTAGTTTCAGTTTTTGTAGAATCAGCTACATTTCCTAGTTTCTGTTTTTTCGCCACCTGTTCAGGTTCTATCTCTCCTTTTAGAGCTGTAGTCTGTAAACAAAAAACATATTATAATGTTTTCCGCAAACAAATTTATATGAAAAAGAGGAATATGTATTTACTTGTTTTTCAAGTTTGTCTAACTTGCGGCGAAAATCGTTTCTCTTCTGATCAAGCATTTCTTGCTTTTTGCGAAGCTCCTCCTTCAAAACCTCTAAATTCTCAAGCTTCTTTTGTGAAGGTGGAGGTGGTTTTGGGGTGTTGATGACAGGCTTTGGGTGATCAGAAGCAGGGGCAATTGTGTCAGTATGTGACGCTGATGAAACTGGCATGCCACGTGGAGATACGGGTGGTACATTATAGCCCCTGATTGTTCCATTAATCGGAATGTTATCACGATTGGCCCAAAATAATTTAATAAAACGATTACCCATCACAGCTTCAGGTGCCATGAGAGCAGCTTCTGCTTCTTCTCGTCTAGAAAACTGAACAAAAGCTCGTTCACTATTTGAAGGAATGTGAATATTGATAACTTCACCATATTTATGGAAATGTGAATGTAGGGTTTCTCGTTTGTTCTGTTGGAGGGGAATTCCGTTGACAAACAATGTACATTGTGCCTTTTGAGAAGGCTTGTGGACATTTTTACCACTTCCGCTTTGCA
This sequence comes from Ambrosia artemisiifolia, assembly GCA_032199755.1. Lineage (NCBI taxonomy): Eukaryota > Viridiplantae > Streptophyta > Magnoliopsida > Asterales > Asteraceae > Ambrosia > Ambrosia artemisiifolia. Next base: position 34,889,606 of record CM063529.1, read on the forward strand.
TTTTCAAAGATAAATTTGCATCATTGCGTTTATTATTTAACTGCCCCTGTTTTTCAATTGAAGAATTTGCTTTAGAAATCACATTTTCGCTCAGTTCTGTTTTGTTTTTTATACTGTTAACTCTTCCCATAGCGGTTCCACCACTCTTGACCACATGATCATCAGAGACATCAACGGATGGCCCCTGATCCAACGAGAGCCCACTTTCCTTCACCTTAGATTGATTTATCGATTGTAATGCAGGTGATGATTGAGCATCATTCCCCCACAGAGGCTGATCGGGATCATAAAAGTCGGCTCCAACACCGCCAGCAGAATCAATAGATGCATCCTTTAATCCCGGTCCACTGGGACCCATTCCACGTATGCTTGTTTTTCCATGTGATGGTTTGAATGAATTTATTGGGTTTCCAGAGGCAGGTAAAGGCACAAGGCCTCCCAATCCACCTGGTGCTCCGGGCATATTTGCATTTTGAAGTGATACTGGTAGATTAAACTGAGAAAGGCTCTGTAAGTTGTAAAATAACCAAAGAAATAAACCGCAATTTCAGATATGCAATTTAAAAAAGATAACATTCAGAAATACACAACATAAGCATCAGCACGAATTTTACTGTCAAGCTTAAAACTTCATACTTTACCATCTAATATGTAAAATGTTATGAAGAACACATCATACCTGGACATCTTCAACAACAATACGGTTAACACCATGCTCCATTGGACACATATCACCTCTTAAACAAAACCCTTGTTCCTCAAAATCTCTACACCTTTGACGTGTTAGTCCCAAACCCATGTTCATAGAAGGATTAATAGATCTATAAGCTCCTGGTAAACCAAGAGGATGTAGTGGATCCAGACCACCATTTGGTAACCCTGGAACCATCCCGAATGCACCCCACGATGTACCATATGCATTTGAAACATTTGGTAAACCCCTGCCACCATAAAGACCATAACCCATCTTAGAAGCAATATCTCTACCTCTGATTGGACCAAGATCACCCCTAATTCTCTGGTTTAAATCTGAAGGTCTTCTTTTGTTAAACTTGGAGCCGATATGATTGGAACTGTAATTTTTCCATGGTTCACTGGACTGAGAACTTGATTCTCTGAATGTATGCCCATTTTCAAATGGTTTGTTTCCCCTTCTATATGGTTTAGTAAATACTTGTTCAGCAGCTTCTCTCTCTTGTGACTGAGATCTTGCCTCATCTCTTCTACGGTGTTTATGGTTGCGATCATCGTCGTCATCATCGCTGATTTCTTTCTCATCAGGATTGCTTTCAGATATGGAAGGTGAATTACCTGGTTCTTGAGCTGAAGCTTCAAGCTCCATTCAGTGCTTACGATAAACGACAACCAAGAATTGTTATAGCTGAAAATTTCTAATAGTTTAATAGAGGAACCTGAAATATTTGAAGGAACAACACAAATGTCTCTTAACTTAAGAAGTAGGAAATCATATTAAAGATGTCTTCAAAATTAACAGATTTTGGACAAAGCGTGTTTATGCGACTCACGATACGTTTGTGACAATGAGAATAATGTTTTGTTTATTTGGCATTACACAGATACCTTTTTTTTCACTTGCATTGATATACGCTAAAAATGGATGCAATTGGAACCCGATGTTCACTCTTTGCCAATGGCAATGAATCAATGATGTAGCATTGAATAAATACAAAGAAAATTGAAGGAATTTAAAGTCAGTTTACTAAAATATATATAGTACATGGGCATGAGAAGAAAATATGTATACGGGGATAAATCACTATAAATGTAACATTAATTTAAACTATGTTATGATATAAGCAATAAGATGAGAATAAAACGGCAAGTTAGCGACAAATATTTGGTATCTTGTGTGATCATAGAATCCCAAAATGTAAAAGATATTAGGAACCAAATGGTTACATTGTGGCAAATCTGTGCACCTTGAGGAAAGATAAATTGATTTAACAGCAGTAGATGAGTTACATCATCCCCCAACATGGCATTAGGCAATAATGTAGCATTGAATAATGTCCATTGTAGATACTGTAACTGTACAGAGAAGATTAACACAGACCATTGTAACACCCTAGGAAAATCTCACATCAACTGTGGTCAGTAGAGATTCTTAGTTCATAAGACATGTCCCGCCTCTTAAATCGCCATCACATTTTGTGCTTAGTTGGTTGTGAAGCACATGAAAACTCCACAGTTAAGCGGACAATATTGGTGATGAGGAGCCAGATGTTAATGATACAACAAAAATTAAAGGAATTTAGGCTCAAGTATACTAAAATGTAGTACTTGAGCAGTGTTGTAAAAATCGCTCTAGGCGGTCGCCTAGGTGCTAGTCGGACCTCCATATCGGAATAAGGACCTAATCGGAATCCTAGGCGTTTTAGGCATTAGGCGGTCCTAGGCAGTGGTTTTTTTTTTAATTCCACAAATTCTAAGTATTTCTTAGTGTTATGTGTATATATCTAAGTATTATGTGTATATATCTTAACATATTTTCAAAAAACACCTAAATTTGTGTATATATATAAAATACGTATAAAAAAAATACCAAAACGCCTAATTCCGCCTAGTCCCTAGGCTAAACCTCATCGCCTGCCTAGCGCCTTCTACAACCTTGCACTTGAGCATGACACGAACATACATAGCAATGATGTTATGATGTTAATTATAAGCTAAGAATATGACGAGCCCAATAGCAACCAATATTCGGCGTCTGGTGTAAGTACCAATCCCTAACCACGTAAAATATTGGGAACTAAAAGGCTACACATGCAATGATCCTTGACTGCATCATCAAATTATCTATTTCTGGTTCAATTAAGGCTTTGTGTTGCTGCATCATCAGATGCTATTATTCAACATTAAGGATAAAAATTCTCTATTTAGAAGGTTCTAGAATCTCTAGAAAGACAGATAAATACAACAATACACACAAAATATGAATATTATAAAAATTGAATAGAGTTGCAAAATCAATAAACGATCATACACATATTACTGTAGCAATTTTACACAAACTAAAAAATATTATAATAACGTAAAAAAACTAACCTCAGTGTAACGATTTCCTTAATTAGGGTTACGGTTATGTGTGTGATGTTTTGAGCTACGGTTTGTGTAAATAATGGAGGAGCTTATGTCTGAGTAGTGTGTGTATGTATAGGTGGTCGTGTGTATGTATAATTATGCATATAGTCTTCTTTCTCTCTCTAAAATTGTGCAGTTTCTCTCTCTAGGATGCAGGGAAGGTTTTACAGATAGGAGAGGAAGAAAAGGCTATGGTGAAAATTAGCATTTTAAGTCCTTGTAGTTTACAGTATGCACGTTTCTGGTTTAAAGTTTGTTGAGCTTTATACTTACCCTTTTACTTTGCAACTGTTTTGTTACTTGAGCGTTTTAAAATCCTTGATATTTGGTTGTCTAGCCCTTGTTTCAATGTTTTCAGAACCGGACCAGATGTCGAATCACAGTCCCCTGGTGGTTTACCGGTCCAATGAACCGGCCAAAAAACAAACAAACCGGTCCGACCTCTTAATTCTCGGTCTGACCGGCCGGGGGTCCGGAGCCCGGTCTATTCCAATTTTCAAAACACTGGACTTAAGCTTTACTCGTTTCGAGTTTTATTACTAAAGTTTAAGATTGGGTTGTGAGTGGTGAGTGGTGAGTGGTTTTTTAAGCTTAAGCTTGTGTTGAATATTATTTATTTCATTTATAACTTGTAATTAATTTTTATATATTTATAACTGTAATATTTTATCTATAACATAATATACATTATTTTGTTATTGTTATCGTAAGTTTATATATTATAATAAACATTATTAGATACGTATTTGGTATATTTAATTAAAATTATATATATAATAATAAGTTTGTTTAGGCTCGATCTCAATAACTGAAGTTTGAGTTTAAACTCTTTATTATACAAGTTTAGTATGTGTTTGAGCTTATTTAATGTAGGCTATAATTAAGTTTAGTCAGCTAACCAACTTACAAATGACTTGCACCAAACCAACAATGGTATAGTTCAAGTGAAGTCCAAACCAACCGGAGGCTCTACTTCCTAAACTCACCATTGTAGGGAAAATGTTTGAGTGGTCAGGTCCGGTGGACGTCCAAAAGTTAAATTGTGGGCCCCTTTGTGTACTTTATGATTAAATAAAAAAGGTTTTTCTGTGTGTGAGGTATAAATTAAATAAAATAGAAGGTGATGAGGTGGGGGTTTGTAATGGTTTATGATATGATGTGATGGTTTGGAAATTCTTTTTTTTTTTAAGGCCAACAAATTGAAATCACTCACGGAACACTGGAGTATCATCGTGCCACCAGCGTTGCCACGCGTTTTGGAAATTCTAAAACGCCTCCCTGTTGTAGAAGCTCTTACACCCATTAATGTTTGAGAAAGAAATGTAGTTTGTCCTTGTAGACACAAGAGAGTAGGTTAGTTATAGTTAGTAGAGACATCCTCTATTGGGCTAGTATTTTGGGCCTTTGTTTGGATCCACCCAAGTTGTCTATGTTCCAGTTAGACCCAGCAGGCCCATATACATTAACAGCCTCACTGTCTTAGGATGCTGCAAAAGTAGAGTGGGCCAAGTATGTTAATCGAATATTAATTTGTAAACAAAACTTTATTTCACCAAACAGTCTCAGTGTATCTATGTTACCTTATTAAGGAGGAGACATGTCTAGAAAAGTAATTTTACACCCATTTTAAGATGGGATATCAAGAGACTCATGCTTTAATATAAATATGTCATGTAAAAGTTCCCCATAATACCCCTTATTGCATTATGCACTTGTACTATAACTATATAATCAATTTAGAGACTTATTAATGTATTTGAATTATCACATTCATTACTATCATGTGAGTTCTTTTGAAGCTCCTCACCCTTATATGATTTCAATTAAAAAGACAAAGTGACCGTCTAGATCAATTGCAAAATGACTATAATATAAATATAAATTCCCCATAATACCCCTTATTGCATTATGCACTTGTACTATAACTATATAATCAATTTAGAGACTTATTAATGTATTCATTACTATCATGTGAGTTCTTTTGAAGCTCCTCACCCTTATATGATTTCAATTAAAAAGACAAAGTGACCATCTAGATCAATTGCAAAATGACTATAATATAAATATAAATTCTAAAATCATTATATTATACTAAGAAAGTTAAGCTTGAATGATCGTATGAACAAAATAAACATAAAAACATATGTGGGTTGTAAAAAAAACAAGAATTGTAATTTTGATTGTTAAATCTTAAATTTACTTTCAAAAGCCGTCTCTTATGAGAATGAGAGCGAGAAAGAGACATGCTTTACGAAATTTAGCCAAATTAGAATGCAATACGCTGCCATGTTTTTTTAGAATTGTATTTGCGCAGCGAAGCGCGCGGGCATAATACTAGTTAGTATTAGTATTTGTGTGGTTCGTATGTAGTTGGGATCTTATTACTGTTGTAGTTAAGGCAGTTATTAATCTATTAACCGCTTAACTGTTGTTCTTTTACCGTCAATCCATTTGTATATATCACTCGAACATGATGTAGTACGTACCAACCTATTCGACAATCACTGTTTGTTTAACCTCTGATTAGCGCTTTGTATTGTTCTTGATTTTCAACAAGGTAGCTACAGGTCAATCGACTTAATGAATATTCTCTTCTTTAGAAAAAACATTTTTATAAATATCTATCATACAACACCATATCTATACTATATTATAATGCATGAGACAAGGGCTTCTTAAATTTTAAACAATACAAATACAATTGCTTAAGGTACAACTCCTACTGCATATAAGAAATATTTTTTAGGGGCAAATATGTCTTTTAGTTAGTTTCTAACAAATTAGAGTATAAAACTACTTCTAGAAGGAGTAGGTTATACAGATCTACTGTGAAGCCGGAATAAGGGGAAGAGGAGCAACAACTTTTCAAATTCAAACTATCCTTATCATAGTCTCATCTGCAAATGCAATTTAAAAATTCAAACTATCCTCATTTACGAAAACTCTCCCTGTAGGTACAATCTGGCGGCCAAAGCATGCTATGAAAACCCTACAAGAAGTTCGAACTTCAAACATGCTTTTCTCTTCCTTCTCTCAAAATATCTCCACCTCTCATGTTGCTTTAGATGTATTGATCCCTCATTCGCACCCTAATCCCCTCATCAGCTTTTAGAAATTTCAAGGGTTTGATTCTCTCTCTCGTTCTCAAATTGCAACCCTATAAAGTCAAATTACAGGAGAACAACAATTGGATGCTTTGTTTTTACTAACTTAGTTAGGATTACTCTGCCAGAAATTAGGATCATGCTTGTGTTATGTGCAGCGTAAAACGCTCGATAGATCGAATGACAGCATCATATACATATATATATATATATAAGTCAACTAATTTTTGTGTCTATTTGGTTATTGTTATGGAAGGTTGAAGAAAAGGTTTGGGTGGTAGGGTGATTGATTATGGAAAAGCTTTTGTGATTCCTGGTTTGATTGATCTCCTTCAAAAATAACATAAAAATTGGAATATTCAGTTCTTATGTTGATGTTTTTACTTGTAGTTTTCAGGGGAAGAAAAAGAAAGGAAGGCAATGCTGCTAGAAAGGAATATATTAACAGGTACAATTAATATGACATATTTGTTTTTCATTTAATTTAAGAATGTAGATATCCATGTGAAGGGCACTGGCATAAACACGGAGACAAACATTAGGTAATTTCTTCAATTAATTATCATGTATATCATTGTTTGTGTGCACATATTGAAATCGCAACTCTCAAGCTTGTCGATGTTTGTCACAAGCCAAAGAAACAGAATTAAATTGACTTTTCTAACTGTTAGTCAAATGAATGTTGTTTATACCACTGGTAATGTTTAGCCAATGTCATTGAAGGTGATGCAGAAAGATAGCGACCTTGCAATTGATGCTGCTTCTAAAGCCTTTGATGAAGGCCCTTGGCCTATAACGACTTTTTATTTAAAACTATAGAATTCATTTCATATATATTTTATGCTGTTTTGTGACTTGTATATTGAAGATTTTTTTTACGCAACTTTCTTCCTGATTATTGCAAAAGAGATCGCGTGTACTTCTAATAGTTGCTGATTTAGTCGATAAACATAATGATGATCTCAAAGCTCTTGAGACATGGGATAATAGGGAGCCTTATCAAGAGTTTGCTGAAACTAATGTACCAATGTTTGCACTTCTATTTCAATATTATGCTGGTACAAATTATACAACTTGTGCATAGGGCGCTGTTGTTCATGCACTTCATGCTGCCGTGCTTTCAACAATCCAGAAAGAGTTATTGGCTATTTTTGTTTGTTAAAACGTATTTAACATCTTTTATTTTTAATTTTTTGAATCTGAATACAAAAATATAACCTGAGGTCATATTATATGCTATGTTAGGGCATACCAGAGTCGACTCATCTTCCTCTAAAAGCGGGAGCTCAAGCTGGACCAAAACGGTATGCATGGTTTTGAGTATTAAAAGATTTGTGAGAAAAATGTAAAAAGTAGCACAAAATAGGTTAGATTAATAATGTATATGTATTACAGTTAAAAACACCTATACGTGTTATAATTGAAATATTTTATTTCATTAAAGTTATATAAATTAAATAAAAGTTTACTTTTTTAAATTTCGACCGGTTCGGTTTTGATGTCTGGTAACTGTACCGTGAAACCATGTTTTCTAAATGGTAAACAAAACCAGTTCACTTCTAACTCAACCAAGTCGGCCAATTTAGTTCGGCCTACACGACTTCATTAGTTTTTAAACACCCTAAAGTGTACATTTGATCAAATGAAATTTAACAAAAGACTCGTGTTTCCTATTAGGATATGATTTATGTAAAGCAAGGGTCATGGTTTGACCCATTGAGCGGGTCAAAAGGTCGAGTTGCGGGGATTGTAAGCCATCCACCCTACATATCAAGTGACACATTAACGTATTAGGATGTTGTGCAGCAGGTGAATAAAATGTTCACAAAGGTTTCAGCCAATCCCCTGACAACATCACAGATAATAGAAAAGGAGCCTTCGATGTTCATTGGATCAGAGGTATGCGTTGTTTACTTTATGGCAAGTGCTATTAAAGCAAAATAATGGAAAGGGATTGAGTTGTATGTTACAAATTTGTTTGTGCTTTTTTTGGTTACTGGCATAGTTACATCTACTAAATATGGGATCAAGACTGTGGAGATTGGAGAAGGAAGTTGAGGTTTTGACTGAGCTGCTCATATTGCTAGCATCATATGTGTCACTTGACTAAAATAAGTGTTTGTTTCTTTTAAGTTGTAGGATCCATGTGAGAATGATGTCTTTAATCAATATGATTATCTAAATGAGATTTGCTAGAAAACCGCATGTCAGAAACGACCCTGCTTTCACAGGAAATTGGACCACTAGACTATGAGTATGATTTTGCTATTTCAACTAGCTTGGTATATTTAAACGTCCTTGTATTTTTTGGTGGTTTTAATAGATTAGAGATACAATGGACTTGAAGCGCTTATATTAAGTTAGTATAATACACATATAGACTTTGATATATACATGTATAAATGTCTTTGTATATTTTCCATTTGCATACATGTATTTGTTACCTTTTTCTATTCTATGCTATTTACTTTCTGTGAGCTTAGGTTTGTTATGAAACTTGATGCATTTGCTCAAATCTAAGTTGTCTCACGATGCAGTTTTGAGACAGATCGATAATAATTTGGATGATTTCAACTTTGACCCTGACGAACTTGGTATCGATAGTAATTGTGAGATCATATATGCCATCTGATGGTCCGATATCTTCAATTCTATAGAAGAAGAGGTTTGGTATCTTGATATATTGCGGTTGTTAAAGCCCATGAACATATGGTAGTTCTACTCATATAAAGAAAAATTACTTGTATTAAATTGTTCTGTTAGTGATTAATGTTATGAAGTGTTACATTAACATCCTATCTTTGTAAGTCATTAGTATTGCGTTGTTACTTTCTTCGCATGGTATATACATCAAATGGTGTTGAAAATCAAGCATACATGTGCAAGTCTAAAGAACATAAAAGTGCCCGTCAAAGTATCTGTTAATAACAATGCATACAAAATGACCAGTGGACCATAGACAATGCTAACTTGGTATTTTGGTAACTTTATCCAAACTTCAGCGTGACTAAAGATGTGGTTGATGCATCTATTAAATCTGGTAAATTGAACTCAACAAACAACTCTTTGATTTCCAATATGCATTCAAATAAATAGACTCAGTTTCAAAAGTATTATACATTTCATTTGAAGGAGTCAAACCAAACATAAAAAAGTGATTTTCATCTTGATTCCAACATATAGCAGAATTGATTGAAGGAATCAAAGACGGCAAATTTGCCACAATTATTGTTACATCATAACCATCACATCTCAATTTAACATCGTATCGCGTTGAAGTTTTTGTTGCCGCCGCATCGCGCGGGTTTTTTACTAGTATCTATAAATATTCTTTCAAAAACACTCTTAAAAGAACTCACATAAGAAGTTGGCAATTTAACCATAGTTTATATATTTTCAAGTAAAAAGCATGTCAAAGCTTGGGAAGATAATTAACATGCTTTCATGCCCTTGGCTTTTGATATCTTTGACTTCTTGGCACCGAAATCTATCCATTTCCTAACACGAGTCCAAGGGGTTATCCATTGCAATACTTCAACTCCAGGGGGGACATGGGTTTGTATTTTGTAGATTAGGGTTACGATTCAGAAAGAGGTGGCGACGCAACTTGTTAGCCGCCTGCCTGATATGCCAGTTACGAAATAAAAAGAGGAAATTATTTTTTTTTAAAGTAAAAAAACAACTTTTCCCGTGACTAAACTCTGCCAATGTGGGGTAGCCTACTTGGTATAGGCTCGTGTCTTTTAAAAAGAGGTCTTAGGTTCAAATCTAGGCGATTAAATTGTAACTTGAAACTCTAAGGGTACCTTCCTTCCTGATTATAATAATGGTCTCTTTACTTTACAAACCATAGGGGTACGTTTAGCATACAAGGCGGCATGAATTTTATAAGTCAGCCAGAGAAGTGCAAACAAAAGACCATGCTGAATTGGCACTAGCGAAGTAGCAACCAAATTTACAAAATGAAGTTACATCAAGAACATCAATCTAAGGAATACCTTTATTCATATTTTTAATCCATAGAAAACTACTCGCCTTTAGCTAATTTGTATGCCAGAATCCTTGGCAAAATACTTTTGTTGCCAAAAATTTTATTGTTACGGTCATTCCAAATCGACTAGATAGCTGTCAAATAGATTTCTAGGATAATTTCTTTGTGCATGATTAGTGAAGCTCTTGTTTTGGGTGCGTCCAGAATCTCCCTAACCGTGTTGCTTGAATTGATTGGCAATTAACACCATCAGTTCCTAAGCATCCAGACCTCTTTCACGAAACGACAAGAGGCTAATAAGTGGTCCACGGATTCGGTCATTTCTCCACAGTACAAGAAGAAAAGGTGACAACCTCTCCACATATCTGTGATGAGAGATCACTTTTGTTATGGCTTAATCTCAGCCGTTTAGATAAGAATTAAACTTGTGTTATCTAATAAGTAGATATGTGTGGCCCCCAAAATAAATTTTATGTTACACCAATAAATTTTGCGTTACGTTACTCGGAAAATATTATCGAATTTATACTAAACGTCAGTTATTTGTACCACAAGTCCATATCTATTACCAAACCCAACCTAATTCCCAAAACCCCAAACTCAAACCAAACCCCTTTGACCCAAACAAGTAAGCCCAAACCATGCCTATACCATCCCCTAACACCTAAAAGAACCTTATAAAGGTATCAAACAAAATTAAGTAGATTGTAAAAATTAATAAAAGTCAAACTTTACATAAAAATAATAATTTTGTGATGCCTTTTCTTTATAAAAAAGTGTGCGCATGAATTGGTTCACGAACCGAACCGAACCTAAACCGGTCTTTCAAACTGTTGAAACCGGGGTCGAACCGAACCAAAACCGGTTTGGAACCGGTTCGGTTCCTAGAAAAAACTGATCTGTGCACATCTATAAAGTTCTCTGGTTGTGATGTCTTATGTAGAATATTTTCAACTAACCTAACTTCAAATTTCTCTTTCAGCCGCCACTGATAGAAATTTGTGATGCACTTGATTTGCAGTTGTATTGCATTGCTTTTATCATGTGAAAAAAGTTATGGGTATGTTTCTTTGTAGGTTGATTACATATGAGCCGTTCAAACCTCCTCTTAATGTGGATCTTATAAAGGTCACTATGATTTCTTTTCCTCGACAATCTTTCAAGATTTGACACTTTCAACATATTGAGTAGGACTATTAGTATAAATTATAATAATAATTGCTAATGAGTCAAACCGCTACTTCCATTTTTATTTACTGACATGTATGTCAAATTGCATATGGTATATAAAACGTAGCATGCTATAATGTCTCCTTGTAGCCTTTAAAAAACTACCCCACTGCGAAGCACATGTGCTTACACACTCAAACATAAGCCTTACATATTGATTCTTATAATCGTTTTAAGGTTCGAATTACGTTTCCGTCTGTTATTGTCGACTCCACCGCAACGTTCGGGTTCCCTGCTAGTAAATTATAGTTTGTCCATAAGTGATTATTTAAACGTTACTTCTCATTTTTTTTCTAAATCCGTCACTGATTAGATAACATATGATTTTGTTTCCCAGCACGTAAGAATAAATCCGTCACTGATTAGATAACATATGATTTTGTTTCCCAGCACGCAAGAATAACCTGCAACTGATGGTTGGTTTGAAGGTAGGAAATATGAGGAAGAAGGCTTTCGTAATAATGTTTTTTATATTTATACTAGTATTAAGCCACCGCACGTTGCGGCGGAGGCGTAAAACCGTGCCAAGTAGCACCAATGCCACATTATCACCAGCAACCACCTACAGCAAAAAGCTCATAAAAGTAAAATAAATAAAAAAAGGAAAAATAACACCGAATGAAAAGGCGTAAAAATTTAGAACCACGCACGCTCATTACGACGTGTTAATGCCAAATGCGTGAAATCAATGACTTTGAACAACGACAGTTAATGTGAAGTAAGTAAGTCGGTCTAGGAAACACCCCCCCCCCCCCCGGGGGCGATTGGGGCGTAAAACCATATCAAATAGCACCAAAGGCTTAGAATTTATGGGTGAAACCGCTTTCCTGTATCAAGCCATCGTAGTTATCACACACAGATCATGAAATCATCACTGCCGAAGCCCCATTCAGAAGTATTATGTAAAAACAGTGTTCAAACCACTATACAAACAAAAACCCATGAATAAAGTTAGCCATCAACTTATCATCATCAACAACAAATTATCAGACCTCCATAACATCAATAAACTTGTATAGCCAACAAAAAACCTACTATGAACAACACTCATCATCATCAATATAAAATCAATGAATCCGCCCACACCAGATAATACACATTCATCATCAAGAACTATAATCAGCAATAAGTGGGTTTGAATAAAACCATCAACCAAACCGGCGTAAAACTTATTAAGCAAGAAGTACAAACACCACTGCATTGTCCAATTGTACAGAGAGAGAGAGTTGCCGCCATCGATAGCCGGAAGGCTGCCGACTACAACATCCTCGTTCAAGGTTTTAAAAACCAGAATCCAAAACCATGGTACAAAAGGGTACAACTTTCCAAGCGAAATTTATAATAGAGACTGCCGCCATGGACAACCGGAAAACTATCGGCGACACAATTATCGTTCAAGGGTTTTAAAAATCCAAAACATACAAAGTAGGTGAGATGAACCACAACCACCGATCGTATTAAAACACCAACAAAGACAGAGTATCGCCGCCATGGACAGGATGAAAGCCTCCAACAGCAGCACCGACGCCTTTGTTTTTTTCTCAGTCTGTGCATAAACTAACAATTGTAAACAAAAAGCAAACCCGGTGACGCAAAGCCACAATAGACAAAGCCAACCAATGATCAGCGGTAGCCATTGGTACAACGATAGAGAGAGAGAGAGAGGGAGAAACGATGGTAGAGCGAAGAAACCGATACCAGCAAGTCAATAAATCGAGAGATAAGAGAAGAGAGAGAGAGAAAGAGAGAGAGAGAGAGAGAAAGCATGCTTTCAAGGGGCGGTGAACAACAAATGTGGCACTGTGGCAGTAAAACCATGGCTTTTCAAATACAACCCCGCCTTTACACCAAATACCACCGTACCCTTCTTGCATAATGTACAACAATCTATGCATACAAAAGTTGCTTATCTAAATATTTAATTTGGACCTCCCTAATTAATAAACTCTCTTGCTTCTAATTTAACCCCCCACTCGAAGCGTCTCGCTTTGGCCAAATGTTGGATAATAGTCACAAATAAAATTACAATATTTTAAGTGGCTTTATATAATCATTAGTCACACTATCCTCCATTTGTTTTTTTTTTGTGTGACATAATAATACCACATGCCATGGACAAAATGGATTATGTGTCACCAAAGTTAGGCAATAGCCACACCATTGTCACTTTTTTTATATGACGGGAAAATAGCAAATGTCATAGGAAAAAAAATATGTGTGACCGAAAGTTAGAGTATATTCACACATATAATTACAAAATTGTTTCGTGTGTCTATAAATAGTTTTTAACCACACTTACAATAAATTCATGTGACTATATAATAGAAACGGCCACACTTACAGTGAATTCATGTTATCATTCCTACCCTTTAGCCACAGTTAATAGATGGAAAGCTTATTAAAACAATCATTTTTGCCACATATTTTTTTAATTGATGTGGCTAAAACAAAACTTTTTGTGATTATATAACTAAAATGGCCACACTTAGAGTAATTTCATGTGGTCGTTACTACCCTTTAGTCACATTTAATAGACAGAATGCTTGATTTCAAAAAGAAATATTGGTATCCTTTAGCCACACTTTTTAAGTGCTACGGCCACTAAATGTGAATGTGGCTGTATGATACCTACGATGACGCGACCTATGGTCACACTTGAGCTGGAAAAAAAAGTGTGATGAAAGGCATATGGTCACACTTTTTTTGTGTGGCCGTAGGCATATTTTGGCGTAGTGTAAACTCTCTTGCTTCTAATTTAACCCCTCACTCGAAGCGTCTACCTTTAGCCAAAGCGAGGAGCCCGGGGTAAATTTTTCAGGGAATCTCAGGCTTTACGTCCAATTGTTTAGCAAAGAAAAGCCCTCCAAAATGATGAAATTGGTTCAAGTAATACTCCAAATATTGATAATAAGGATACGCAAGTAAATGATGATATTTGTATGCAAGAGAATGATGATGTTGCTAATAATGATAATGATATGCAAACGGATGATGATGTTGCTATAACTACAAGTCCAAATGTTCCTAATTCTTTGGCTTCAATCGCGAGGTCACATATTGATTTGAATGTTCTTCCTTCGGATCACGCTGATAGACCACCCATTGCTAGCTATTACCCTAATCAAATAAATGACATAAGAATAACATATCTTGTGAAGAAGGCTTTTCGACCACGAGGTCATATATTTAAATGGACACAATATGGTAATGAACGGAGACGTTTTAAAGAAGATGTAATGGCTCGATTTCAAGCTTTCAAGAACCTAATGGGCGAAATCTATTAAGTATGTGTGAAAATTTATCTATTATCATGTTTTTATTTCGTTTACAACATATGAAACTACAACGAATATATATATATATATTTTAACGTTACTCCTCATTTTTTTCTAGATCCGCCACATTACCCCTCCCCTACTAAACCAGTCACATCTAGGGATGGCAATCAAACCCGAAACCCGACACATTTGGGACGGGTTTGGGGTCGGGTAATCGGGTATGGGTCCGGGTTTGTGATTAGTTTTTATTTTTTTCGCGGGTTTGGGACGGGTTTGGGATTTGATGATATACCCGTTTACCCGACCCAATTACCCGATAAAGTATACCCGTTTACCCGATTAGATACCCAATATATATCTTTTTAAATATGTATGCATAATATATCTAATTGTCCATCTACATTGCCATCTTGTACTAAAATTACCAAAAAATTAGTGTATACTATTTGTTATCTATATCTTTGATTGTTTTTATATGATTTAAGTATTTTATACATTATAATCATTTACATATATATTTAATAATGGTAAATGTAATTGGTTAATAGTCACCTAATAGATGTCAGTTGGGTTTTAGGTCAGATATATTCAATGAGTAAGTTTTAAAAATTAATGGGTTTACCGGAAACCCACGGGTATACCCGATACCCGATGGGTAATTACCCGACACAAACCCGACGGGTTTTGGGTCGGGTTTGGGACAACCATACCTAATCGGGTATGGGGTTGGGATTACCTAAACCCGTCCCAAACCCGACGCATTGCAATTCCTAGTCACATCAGTTGTTTACTTCTTCTTGTATGGCCGTACGTGTTAAGCATAAAGGAGTATACGCTTCAGCACATTTTTTGTATAACTGAGTTGAAGCAAGCTTTAAATGTTGCATAATGAAAGGAGAAAGATGCATTGAAGGCTTACAGGGGGTAGGTGTTATTCATGAATTTCAGTCCAGAGCCTGAATACTCACACTCACTCCTACGCATGCATGACACGAGTTGATTTCCTAAGCACGTGGCCACGTGTAATTTCACATAACTTGATAACACATTAAAATAAATTTATTTCCACTAAAAACTAATTTAAATTTTCATAGAAATAAATTATCACAACTCACAAAAACGTTTGAATCCCTTGATATTTATAATAATTATTTATGTTTCATTAATATTACCTGATATATGTTTTTTTTTTACTAAATTACCAGAATTATCCTATATGTATACATCAATTTCAACATGCCATTTCACTACGTGAAAACTGGGCTACGGCTACAGTCGTAAACAAACCAAACGTTCAACAAACAGTTCGTGAATTGTTCGGCGGGAAGTTCGTTTGTGTTTGTTCGTTTAACAAATGAACGAACACAAACAAGAAATTATGTTCATTTAGTTAAACAAACAAACATGAACAAAGGTTGCGTTCGTTCATTTATGTTCGTGAACGTTCAGTAACGTGTTCGTTTATGTTTGTTTGTGCTCGATAGCTCATTAGCGGTTTTAACTCTAATATATATTAGAGTATAATATATTAATATTACTTCACCTATTTTGATTAACTATTATTTTGGGTGGATTAAATGAGGATTTCAAGTTTAATAAGATAATTTATGTTTTTATAAGACATTATGTTATGGTAATTATGTGATCAAAATTATGTCAAGTATGTTTGGGTAATTGCGTTAGTATATTTTGGTGACAATGTATGTAATAAAAATGTAGATTTTATTTGAAATATAATGTGTGTTAGTTTGTCCCCGGTTTTGTTCATGAATGCTTGTTTGTGTTCGTTTACATTCATTTCTGTTTGTTTGCTTTTGCTTTTTCCCGATACCTAAATTTAACAAATAAACACAAAAGACACACGAACACGTTCATCTCCTTAGAAAATGAACACGAACATAAAATCTTGTTCGATAAGTGTTCAATGAACAGTTCGTGAACACGTTATTTCCTTAGCAAACAAACACAAACATGAAATCTCGTTCGATAAGTGTTCATGAACAGTTTGTGAACACGTGATTACCTTAACAAACGAACACGAACATGGCCTTGTTCATGTTCGTTTGGTTCGTTTATAGCCCTAGCTACGGCCACACTTTTTCTAAAATCATCTTGCCACACTTTTGATTAAATGTGTGGCTAAAGGTTATTAATCACATTTCAAAACCACATGGCCTACTTTTAGCCACACGTCTTATGTACTCATGTGTCTAGAAATAGTTTTTAGCCACATTTACATTTATTTAATGTAACTATATAATAGAATTGATCACACTTACAAGTAATTCATGTGGTCATTGCTATCCTTTAGTCACACTTAATAGACAAAATGCTTGATTACAACCCTTTTTGCCATACTTTTTGTTAACTAATGTGGCTAAAACAAACTTTTTAGTATATTCATGTGGCCGTTGCTACCTTTTAGCCACACCTAAAGTAGTTTCATGTGGTCGTTGCTATCCTTTAGCCACAATTAATTGATGGAGCGCTTGATTCCAGCAAGAAATGTTGATACCCTTTAGCCACAGTTTTTAGTAGCTACGGCCACTAAACATGAATGTTGTTTTATGGCGTATGGTACCTACGATGGCTCGACCTTTGGTCACACTTGACTTGAAAAAAATACGTGTGGCGAAAGGGATATGGTCACAGTTTTTTGGTGTGGCTAAAGCCCGTTTTAGGCGTAGTGTTTTGCCTTCAAAACTGATGAGATTGGTACTGTATATTTATAAATCTTACATGTTATGGCTTTTGAGCTTAACCCAGTTAAATTTTACCGTTAAGTTTATGTCATGTGTAACACACATGAGGATCGTTTAGTCATTTTCACCTATTTTTTTTAATTTTTATCGCCCTTCTCTTTCTCTCTCTCTCTCTATATATGGTGAGGTTTCTGTACAAAGTGCATTTTGCGTATAAAATGTGAAAAGTCTATATAGGCATCGTGTTTTAAGAGAAAAAGTGTTTACGTGTAACACTTTTTTTTCACATGAGCCCCAAATTAAGAGCCCAGAGAACACAGTCTTTAATATTAATATATATATATAATAAAATACAACTTGTTAAATATTAAGAACAAGAAGATTTGCCAGATGTATACACCTTTCACTCCTTGCTCAGCAGCACCCAAATAACACACTTATATATAAATTGAGCATATCGAGTTCACAAAGTCCACACCAAAAACTTGTTAGTTGTGTGTATCATGGAAGAGATCTTAAAAACACTTCCCGAGCACACTTGTAGCTGGTTGACAGGCAAGGTAACCTTGTACAAGTATCAAGACTTTTGGGGTGTCAAACAGTTACTTGAGGGAGGAATTCGGGCTCAACAAAGCTTTAGAGCCGATCCTAGCGATATATTTCTATGCAGTTTCCCGAAAACTGGCACAACGTGGCTAAAGTCCTTGGCTTTTGCCATTGTAAGCCGAGAAAAGTATGACAAGTCCACAAGTCCATTGCTCACAAGTTTGGTTCATGAATGTGTTCCTTTCCTTGAGAGAGATATTGAGAAAATTGAAGAGAATATTCACAAACACTCAAACTTCCCTCTTGTGGCCACACACCTTCCCTACACTTTGTTGCCACAAGCGGTCCTAGCTTCAAATTGCAAGATAGTCTACATTTATCGAAACACAAAAGATGTCATAGTTTCTCTTTACCATTTTTTGAGAGAAGCATTGAAGCTATCGATGGAAGACGCGCCATTTGAGGAGGCATTTGATGAGTTTTGTCAAGGCATTTGTGGTAGTGGTCCATACTGGGATCATATCTTGGGATATTGGAAAGCAAGCATTGAAAAGCCAGAGAGATCAATATTGTTGTTAAAATACGAAGATTTGAAAAGGGAACCTTCATGCAATGTAAAGAGGCTCGCGGAGTTCATTGGGTACCCTTTTTCAGCTGAGGAAGAGAATGCGGGCGTGGTTGATAACATTACTAGTCTATGTAGTTTTGAGAATCTGAGCAACTTAGAAGTGAATAAAACTGGAAAGCGAAAACTTGGGTCCATTGAAAACCGACTTTATTTCAGGAAAGGTAAGGAAGGAGATTGGAAGAACTACTTCACGCATGATATGAAAGAAAAGATAGACAGGTTAATGGATGAGAAACTAAGTGCCACTGGTTTAGTTCTAAAATGAAAGCTTTCTGGATATTAACTGCAATCTATTCCAAATTTTATGTTTTAAATAACTAAGGGCTATATATATATGCCTCTTGATGCTTTTTATATATCCATCTATGATCTATCCGGCCTTGTTATTATTATTTGTTCTCTTTCTGTAGAATTCTTAGTTTCTAGTTCTATCATATATGTAACTTTTAGAGCTTTGTATACTTGTAATATTCTAATTATGCAAATCTAATAGTCGTGTAATCAAACAACTCGTTTTCATTAAAATTTATATTGAAACGTAGGAAAAGAAAAAACAAAATTGTGTATTTTTTTTTCTTTTTTTTATAAATATTAGATATTACGTATCTATAAGGGTTCTAGGATTCATACACCCTGTGACGTCACATTCTGGGTGTGTGACATCACATTTTGGGGTATGTGGCAGCCTCCTATTGGCATGTGATGTGGGCCAGGGTGTATTAATCCTAAATAGGGGGTGTATGAATCCACAATCCCATATATAATCTATAACTTATAATAAAAGAATTGAACTTTGATAATGTGGCATTCAATGGAGGCCTCAACCTCCCCTTGAATGTGCCACGTGGCATCATGTAGGATTTTTTAATTTTATATATTATAATTATTTTAGGAAAAGATAAGAATTTAAAAACAAAATTAAATTTTCTCTCTAATGTTTCATCCCATAACTTTTAAACGTTAATATCTTTTATATACGAAATTTTTTAAGGAAAAAAATTACACCAAATTAACGAGCGTTTTATTATCTTTCCAACGAGTACCATAGTACTATAAAAAAACGGAGAAAAAAAACAACTATTTTTGTGGGGTTTTGTTTTCAAATATATTTTACTCTACTAATAAATCACAAACGATAAACATAACTTCATAGGCAGAGATTCCTTTTTTTATATTTGAAATATGATAACTTATGGCAGAAATTAGTTTAAAATAAATAATATTATTATTATTATTATTATTATTCGTTACTCATGTATTGACAAATCATTAATTTTATTATGTTATATTAGATATTTTAACCCCGGGACACTCACGGGATAAAAGCTAGTTTAATATATTATAAAAGAGAAAAACTAAATTAAATGTCAAATAGAGGTGGACATGAGACAATACAAGGATTTCTCGGTTAAAGACCTGCCAAACGAGATGCTTGGAAGGATTGTTGCTGATCATGATTAAACTTTGGGAAAATAGCAAGAATAGCCTGTGACCGAGTGGATTTGTGAAAATAGCCCCCTCAGCCGTCTTAGGAAAGACGGTTCCCAGTTCCCGAGGGGTCTTAGACGTCTTTCACTCCAACCAATGATTTACCGCCACGTCATCACCCACCTACTCTCTCTCCTTCTCCCCTCCTCTCTCTAATAATTATCTGTCCACCCTTCTCTCTCCTTTCTCTCTCTCTCCCTTTCTCTCTCCTCTTAGCACCCGAACCAGATCCAGAAGCTGATCGAGATTGTGTCTTTAAGGAGTCAAACAAGCGGTGAGAAGAAAGACTCCAATGAATGGATGCTTGATTATGCTCTTCAACAGGTTGTTGTTGAACTAGCTCCAACTCAAAAAAGGAAGGTTGCTCTGTTAGGTATAATCTTGATGGTCCATGGATGTAGAATGGGTCATCCGAAAGTTTGTTTTAGTCATGTGTTGATTGATTTAGTCAAAAGTTATGGGTTAGTTGGTAGGTTAGTTGCCCTTTCTTTAGGAATAAGTTTGTTTAATTTTCTATATAATGTAAAGTTTAATCAATGAATGAATGAGATTTTCTAAAGCAATATAACACTTTCTGTTCGTGAGTTTATTATTGTGTGTTTGAAGCTTTGAAACTCCAACATCCTTAACCTGTTTTTCTTTTTGCTGCCCGTCCATGATGAAATGGAGAAAGAGAGGAGAGATAAAGGTAGAGAGAGAGAGGAGGAAAGACGGTTGAGTGAGGTAATAAATGGGGAGAGAAGGAGAGAGAGTGGGTGGGTGATGATGCGGCGGTAAATTATTGGTTGTAGTGGGAGACGTCATGGGAGACGTCTGAGACGCTCAGGAACGTGGAACCGTCTCTGACGTGGCGGTAAATTATTGGTTGGAGTGGGAGACGTCTCGGGAGACGTCTAAGACGCCTCGGGAACTGGAACCGTCTTTCCAAAAACGGCTGAGGGGGCTATTTTCGCAAATCTACTCGGTCAAAGACTATTCTTGCAATTTTCCCTTAAACTTGGTCAACCAGGTGCCACTAAGGCCATAGGGTATACTTTAAAGTTTAACCCTTATCAACTCCATCTAATGTTACCAACATATCTTTTAATGGTTTTTGACATAAAAAAGGAAAACATATTAATGCAGTCTTAACATCCCGTTAACATATTAAGACTGTTCGTTGTGGCTAGAGGTGAGCCATGACCCTATCGTCTCATATGGCGCCAAGTAGGCGCCCACGTGTCACTGGCTCGCGACCGCAAACTGCTCACTTGATCCCGTTGTGGCTCAAAGTGAGCGATAACTTTATCCATTTTTTTAACATCAATTAAAAATATAAAAAAACTTATTATTACATAAAATTAAAAACAATAGAATAAATATTATTTAGAAAAATAGGTAAATAAAAAAAATACAAGTATTAGAAAGAAAAAGTAAAAAAATATATAAAATAACAAAAATAAGTTTTATTATATTTAAATATGTCATGTTTGACTAAATTGTTACTTTTGATTAAAAAACAAAAATAAAAAATCTGCACTTCATCTTCAACATCAACTCCATCTTCAATAGCTACTCCATCTTCACTCTGCATCTCTGTCTTCTACCATGCTTAGCAACTCCATCTTCAACAACAAAAATAAAATAAAAAACCACAATATACGCACAAACAAATCTGATTTCACCTCGCTAGCCCACGCGATTCGGGTCACCTCTGCTCGCTCACGCAGTCATTCACGTCTAGGTGTTGTGGTTCCGGCGATCCACATGGCTGGCGAACTCGTTCGCGCATATCCGATCGCGCACCACAACAGACAGTCTAACAAATAAAAGTCATAGTAAAGTGTAATAAATTCACAGTATGGTTGCACACTAATTGAGAAAAGTCAAACTTTTTATTGAAGTTTCATCTAGTAATTAATTCATTAAATTGTCAATGTGGTAAGTGGTTTAGCTCACCTAACAGAGGCTTATTATGCCTTTAAAAAGAGTTCTCGATTCTAAGGCTGTCCGTAAGTCTGTTGTGGAGACACGAGCGAACGGAGTTTTAGCACCGGTGGCCACCCCTAGCCACAACACCCTGATTCGAACCTGGCGTGAGCGAGCACAAGCGATGGTGGTCGCGTAGGTTAACGAGAGAAAATGTCCTTTGGTCGCGCGGATACTCACCTCTAGCCACAACGGGGTCAAGTGATCGGGTTACTTGAGAGTCAAGATGATGGCTCGCTTCCGGTCGTTCGCGTCTCCACAACAGACGGCCTAAGTAAGAATGTATTTAATGTATAGAATAGTGGAGTATATTAGCCGTTAAAAAAAAATAATTCTTTACATTACTTTTTCTTTTTCTATTTTTCGCTTTGATTGTCTTTTTCTATTTTCACTTTGAATAACAATAGTTATTGATTCTTTACCTTATAAATTAGGAGAGAGAAAATGTTACTGTTAATTTCTATATTTGATACGAAACTGTTAGTCCTTTATAATTTTTAATACTTTTTCAAAGTGGTTGTGAGTGAGGAGAGAGAAAATGTAATGATAAAATTATAAGACCATCAGTAGTCGGGAGCAAATTGGGGCCTTAATCCAATTTTAGCGCCCAATTATGCCCAGAACACCATTACCCACTGGCGCTAAAACCAAAAAAATGACTGGGCCTTAATATTTTAACGCTCGAACACATAATCCACCAACCAGTAAAATTTGGCCACATCACCCAACCCAACGTGCATATTTTGAACGGTCAAATCCCCCCCCCCCTCATTTTTTTACTTTTTATTTTCAACTTCAAATAAATATACAACGTCACATCAATCTTTAAAAAGCACTACCACTACATCTTTATAAAAACCACACTAAAAACACAACATATTTCCATACCGTTCACCTTTTGGTATCCCGTCTCCCCCGGCCAACCCGAATGCGGGGCGCCCAAACACTACCCAACCGTCACCCACTTTTAATTACCTAGATGTAGACCCGAACACAATAGGATACACACAACTACTAAACATGTCGGGTCAATTCTTTCAAGGGCCAATAGGTTTTTCATCAAACATGAACATAAACTATAGTCAAGGTTCTCAAGACGAACCCGAGCTCGTGCCGGATACTCAATCCGGGCCCGAACCGGAACAACGCCGTGAACCCGAGGGTTCTCAACCGGGGGGTGACGCTCGCACAAAAAAAAGTTATCAAGCCTCGACAAAGAAAGAAGTATCAACCTTGGGATAAAGACGAGTAATTTACACTAGCGCGGGCTTTGCTTTACATATCGGAGGATCCCACGCTGTAATTTTGTATGGTTTTAATATTATTTGTAATTTTTTTTAAGGGGAAATTGGATTTTAATAACCCAAACTATTCGAAATTGACCACTGGCACCCTCAACTAAAAAATTGGCCATATATAACCTGAACTATTGACTTATTGGAATCTAGCACCCAACTAACTGATGCCGTTAGTTGGGTTGCTGACGTGGCACGCTGACATGTGCACACGTGGATTGACACGTCAGCATTCCACGTCAGCAAATCTTGCCATGTCAGCGAACCCACTAACGGTGTTAGTGATTTAACCGTTAGTGGGTGTTAGATTCCAATAAGTCAATAGTTCAGGTTATATATGGCCAATTTTTTAGTTGGGGGTGCCAGTGGCCAATTTCAAATAGTTCAGGTTATTAAAATCCAATTCCCCTTTTTTTTAATATTATTTGTGTTTTTTAGTTTTACTTGATTAATTTAAAATAAATAAATAATAACAATTAACTAATCATTGGATGAGACTTAAATTTAAAGCTTTCCACTACACCCCATTGCCTTTTAAGGCCCCATGTTGACTTGACAGCCACAGGTCCCAATCATTTTTTTTTAAGAATAACTTTCATTAACACCAAAAAACACGACAAGCAATCACCAAGGAGGGGAAAGCAAGCCGAAAACCGTACAACCAAAAACAATTACATCAAATCAAATCTAGACCATCTATCCCAGTCCACTACACCTTGTTTGAACCTATGTTTATACCAAAGAAACGATAAGGTCTTTATATCCGTCACCAATTCTACCACCTTAGACTCCTTACTTTCAAAAATCTTGCCATTTTAGCTTTCCACAAAACCCAACACGCAATAATGATCACCCCCTTTAACACTTCCTTTTTGCTACCCGTCGACCCGCACATTTCATGAAGAATCACCAAATCTTTAACTTGGAAAACGTAAATGTCTGGGATACGACACCATCTAGCTATGCCATTCCAAACTCCAACCGAGATGCCACAACCAGTAAATAAGTGCCCTGATGTTTCTTCTTCAATCTCGCACCAACTACAATTCGAATTAGTCACTTGAATATTCCTTCTTATCAATGCCATTTTAGTGGGTAGACGATCCAAAAAAAAAGCCGCCACATGAATATATTGCATTTGAGAGGAATCCACTTGCTCCAAGTAAAACCAAACCTCTCGCCATTCCCCAATGAACCGTGCAGCCATTTTTTTTATTTCAGCAACCGAAAACTCTTTATTACGACCATTATACCAAAGCCAACTATCTTCCAAACCACTCATAACTACCCCATTCAACAAAGTGTTTCTCTCTTGTAGCTCGTCTGTAGTGTTCAAACCCCTCCTCCAATTCCATTGAACCACTCGGTTTGTCCCTACTATCCTCAAACGGTCCGTAACCAACACCTTTTTATCACGTTCTAATAAAAACAAGTTAGGGAACTTCACTTTAAAAGCTTCGTCACCTAACCACGTGTCAAACCAAAAACGAATATTTCTCCCGTCCCCTATATTGCCTCGAAACACACTACCAAGGCCTTTATCTTCAACCGTTAACCGATTACACATGATCACACAATTCTTCCAGACACCGGTGTAAGCGTTATTTACCGGAGCGACGCCCCATCCCCGATTCGACCCATGTAAAGAAACAATAACCTTTCTCCACAACTGGTGATTTTCATTTAAGTATCTCCACACCCATTTAATAAGCAACGCCTTATTGCACATCTCTAACTTGGCGATCCCCAACCCCTCTCCTCTATCGACTTTTTAACCATATCCCATGAAACCCAACACATTTTCCTGACATCCTCAGACCCACCCCACAAAAACCTTCTCATCAACCCTTCCAACTCGTTAATAACTTTCTTCGGCGCCTTGAACAAAGAAAAATAATAAGTGGGAAGACTGGTAAGAACGGATTTAATCAACGTCACATGGCCACCAATCGATAAAGAACTCGCTTTCCACTTAGACATTCGCCTTCTACACGTGTTGATCACCGGCTCCCAATTAGCAACTCTATTCATATTGGCACCAACCTTAATTCCCAAATACGAAAACGGCAAATCACCCGCTTTGCATCTTAGAGAATCCGCTCTAATGTTCAACTCGTCATTATCAACCCCAATACCGTACAAAACCGATTTATGAAGATTGATTTTTAACACCGAGCACAAGTAAAAAATCCCTAATATCCGCCTCATGTTCTCAAAATTAAAAGTAGACCACTCACCCATCAACATTGCATCATCCGCGAATAATAAATGAGAAAGAACCGGTCCTTCATTTGGAAGCAATACCCCATTAAAAACTCCTAACTGAGTAGCTTTATTCATTAAACAAGAAAAGGCTTCCATCACAATAATAAATAAAAAAGGCGAGATAGAGTCACCTTGCCTTATACCTTTTTCACAACCGAATTCAAACGTCGGAGAACCGTTCACAAGAATCGACGACCTGGCCGAAACCAAAATACCTTTTATCCACTGCCGCCACTTAATTGGAAAATCCATCTGCTCTAAAACCGACAAGAGAAAATCCCAATTAACATTATCGTACGCTTTATCAAAATCTATTTTGAAAAGAAATATTTTCTTCTCATGCTTCTTAGCCCACGAAATCACCTCGTTCACCATTAACGGACCGTCAAGAATATACCTCCCTGACAAAAAAGCCGACTGGGTATCCGAAACCACTTTGCCCAAAACCATCTTCAGTCTATTCGCCAAAACCTTGGAAACCACCTTACTAATACTCCTAATCAAGTTAATAGGTCTAAAATCACAGAGCTCGACCAGGTCACCAACCTTAGGAATCATTGTAACAAATCCCAAAAGACGATCCAACCCCCGGGCTAAAATTACATACCTCATGATAATGCCTCATCACCTCATTAAAGTCGTGTTGGAACAAATCCCAAAAGTAACTAATAAATCGAAAATTAAACCCATCGGCCCCGGGGCTTTGTCGGCACCACATTCAAACACCGCATCTTTGATCTCCTTACAAAAAAATCGTTGTATCAACATATCGGCCTCATTAATCTCCAATTTTTCCAGCCCGTAACAATCAAGATTAGGACGCGCAACCATATTTTCCTTAAACTTGGATCTAAAAAATCGAAGAACTTCCCTCTTCACAATCTCCGGTTTCGTTTCCCAAATCCCTTGAACTAACAAACCCGGAATGTAGTTAGACGCCTTCCTTTTATTAATACATCCATGAAAAAACCTTGTATTATCGTCACCAAGTGAAGCCCAATTATTTCTCGCTTTCTGTTTCAAATCTCTCGTGCGATAGAACTCAATCTCCTTTAATCTTCTTTTAATTTCCTCAAATGCCCATAACTCCTCTTCCAACAAATTTCGTTCCTCCATAATAGAATCCAAGTTAGCATGCTCCTGTTCCAAGACAATTGCTTCACCCCTTTCTTTATCAAAATTATCCGAAGCCCACTTTGTAATAACACTCCTTAATTCTTTAAACTTCAACAAAAGACAACAATCAGGAGGCCCTTCGAATGTAGCATTAATCACTATCTCTTTTACCACAGCCGCGAAGTCTTGACGATCTAACCAAGAGTTGAAAAAACGGAACGGTTTCGGACCAAATTTTCTACTAATCGTTTTCAAAATCAACGGACTATGATCGGACCATTTCCTATCCAATGCAAGATACTCCACCAAAGGCAACGCTGAAAAAAAATTCCAATTAACCAAGATTCTATCAATACGACTCAACTTGTCGCCCGCCACAAACGTAAACCGATGACCTTTAAGTGAATACTCATGCAAATTAGACTCATCTATGAACGTATTGAACTCAACAGCCTCGGCCATGTTAAAACATGAGTTCCTTCTTTCCCCTTCGTTTCTAACAGTACTGAAATCCCCGGCGACCAGCCAAAAACCTTCCCCGGCCCCAACTATACCACCAACTTCAGCCCAAATAGCCCATTTCGCCACCGCATTATGAGGAGCATACACGTTCATCATATGATACAACTCCCCGTTGCCTCTAAATCTACCCACAACAATTAAAACCTGCGAACGCTTCTGAGTAACCTCCACCTTAAACAAATTAGAATCCCAAATTGATAACAAACCACCCGACCTTCCTGACGAAGGCACCCACTCAAAAGAATAATCCCCTCTACCCCAAAACTCCCCACATCCACAGCCTCTAAAGAAACCATTTGCGTTTCCTGAAGCATAATAAAATTCACCTCATGTTGAACCCGAAGATTACGAACCCACTCAGCCTTACTAGAATTCCCCAAACCACGAATGTTCAACGACATCAAATTCATTGTCCACCCGATTGAAACCCTTCCTCGCTGATTATCTCATGAATCTTTGGTACAAAATCACCTATATTTGAGACTCCTAATACCTGTCCCACATTCAAAGTCATCGCAACTTCATTCTCCAAAGAGTTCCAACCCATACCAAAATTGTCAGTAGCCTCCTCCTCAACTTCTACATTAATATCCACTTCTACATTGTTATCAACTTCTACATTGTTATCAACCTCCTCATTGACCCCGTTCAGATCCGGAGTATAGAATTCGCCACCAACAACCGTATCACCCGTGTCCTCCATAGCCGAAGACGAACCGACTATACCGATAAACCTATCCAAATCAAACATATCATTTTCATCCCTATGACATTTTTTAGGCCTCTCCGCAGAACTACTCGCCTCACCCCTATGTTTAAACAACGACCTCCGTTTAAACTTCTTCCGAACAACCGAAGCACTGCCTTCGACATTAGCATCAACACCTGAATTGAAAACAGGTTCATTCTCCTTCCTTCTACTCTCTGTGATCTCACCAACCTCCACATCAACCCCTTTTGCTTCACCATCCATCACCTTAATCGCTTCGTTATCCATACTTACCTGATCCAACCCCTTTGCCACGTCTTCCACAAAATCCGGAGCCCATTCGCCAACATCTTCATCAACCCACACCTTGTAACTATTACCCCTCCACACAAGATCCACCCGATCGACTATCCTACCACATGTTTCACTCAACACACCAATATACACAACAGAAAAATCCCGATCGTCCTAAGACATTTGAGCCGGTTTAACAACCTCACCAAAACGACTTCCCACCAAATCATAAACTTGATCAATCGCCAACTGAATCGGGACTCCATGGACCTGCAGCCACGCGATCCTTTCATCCACCTTCACATGCTTTCCATCCCACTTATCTACTGAAGCAAAAATGTCCGCCACCAACTCTTTGTCTACCCAAAAATTATTATAATCCTCCTCAGAATTGAACACCAATAACACCGTGAGGCCAGCGATATACTTAATCCCCCACTTCCTTCCACCCCTTATCCTTTAGACATAAATGAAGATCGTTTAAAGTCTTGAAATCAACAACTCTACTGATAATTGCCATCCTATACCAATGGGAAAAACCTTCAACATTTTCATCAACCTTTATCACATCAACCTTATTCCTGTTAAGTAAAGAGTCCAAAAAACTGCGCGTATTACCCCCGTTGAACCCCGTTGAACCTCCGCCTATTATGGGAGACTCGTGATGAGCATTCCCTACATTAGGGTTTGCATGAAAAAACTTGTTCCTTTTCCTTGCCTTTCCTCTTCTCCACATCTATCGGTACTTCCTTCCTTTCCCCATCCACAAATCTTGCCAACGAAACAAATAACTTATAGGACCCCATCCAAAGATCTTTCATCTCCCCCACCATTGTTTTCGCATCCGTAACACCACTAAATGACACAAACCCAAACCTTTTCCCCAGCCTATCAAACTTTCTAGCAATATACGAACCTTCATACGTACCAAAAACCCGAAAGATCTCCTTCAAATCTGACGACGAAGCCTTAGGATGAAGATTAGAAACAAAAAACTTTGTTATTACCTTAGAACAACCCGTTTCCTTTTGAGATCCGTGTCTACCTTTACGAGATGGAGGGTCCTGCCATTCTTCTTCTGCCTGCCGCCGCTCCGACATGTTCGGAGAGTAGGGTTTATCTTTTAATTAGGTGACCTTAAATTTAAAGGCACCCAGTATACATGGTGTAAAAAGTATTATTTAATTGAAAGGAGAGAGAAAATGTATTGTTTTTTAGTGTAGTTATAGATATGGAGTTGGAGATGTTACTGTTAGAGCATTCACAGTAGCCGATCAATTTTCATCTCTATAATTACACTAAAAATCTTTACATTCCCCTCTCCTTTCTATTTAATAATATTTTTTCTATACTTTTATTATTACATTTTCTCTCCTTTACTCACAACCACTTTAAAAAGTATTAAAAAATTATGGAGGATGAACAGTGGCTCCTCCTAATTTACTAATAAACAGTAACATTTTCTCTTTCCTTCACTCAAAACCACTTAACAAATTATGAAGGACTCACTCACATATTTATAGAGAATCTAGTGTGAATGTTCTTAGTACATATGTATATACTGGTAAGAAAAATGTTATTTATACTGTTTGTGGTTCGGTAAAAGGAAAGTAAAAAAATGTTTTTTCATTGTTGTCACCCGACCCGGCCAGAACATGACTGACCCTAATTGTCAAATCGAGCTGGAATTTTTCATGTTCAGTTCTATTAAATTAGAGCATCTAAAACATCAGGGCCGGCTATGGCCCAAGCCGGGGAGGCCAACCGGCTTGGGCCCATTTTCATCGGGGGCACAATTTTTTTTATAAAATTCCTATATATATGTGTGTGTATTTTTTTTAAAATAGAGAACTCATTTACACTTAAAAATTGGGCCCAATAATAATTAGTTTAAAACATAAAAATTTAATTACTCAAGAGCCAATAACATTTATTAGCCCAATACCTATTTAACCTAGGGCATATTTGGATAAACTTATAACTTATTACTTATCTCATTTTTCAAAAAATCACACATTCTTAACTTATAACCTAACTCTTTTTCCACCTCCTTTTCACCTTATTCAAACATAAAAAGTCATTTCAAACCATCATCCAAACACTTTTAAAATAACTTATGACTTTTTGGAAGAGTCATAAGTCATAAGAGCATTCACAACCCATCCCCCATTCCCTCCCACATTCTTAAAATTTAAGAAAATCCCACAAAAACTCACTCCATCCCAACCCCTATCCCCATACCTCACTTCTAAAATTTGCAAAAAACCTATGTTGAGCCCCTATATATGGGGTTTTCCATACTTCCCCCATCTCATTTAATAATAATAAAATAATACAAATTGAAGGTGGAGTTATTTGATGTTGGTTGTAAAAAAATAAAATAATAATAAATAAAGCTTATAGGGGATATGAATGGGGAATGGATGTGAAAGACTTTGAAAAACTGAGAGGAAAATTTAGAAAACTATGAATTTTTCTTTAAATTATATGGTTGGGGATGGGGGACGAGTTGTGAATGCTCTAAGTAGGTGGAAATCAGGAGAGCCAAACACTCCTAATAAAAAATAATAATAAAGCATCGATATTATATTCATACTGTGGAAAAAAATAATAAAAAAACGTTGATATTATATTCAGACGGTGGCACCTGCAAAAGACGAAAATCGAGAGTTGAAATTCCAAATTGCAATTTGTAAGTTGAATGTTTAATTGTTTATCATCATCTAGATTGTAATTTTATTTTAAATTTAATATTTAAGATTTCAATTTTTTTTCTAACAGCTTTAAGATTTCAGTTATAAAAATCGCCATTATGTTTTTCTTATAACTTTCGGTGTAGCATATTTACTTTGCTGGGTACTTAGGTTTTGTGTATTTTATATGTTTGTCGTCGGATTGATGAACTATTATTGTAATTAGGTGTCTTGTTGTGCCTTAAAATTGGGTGTAATTACTTAATTAGGTAATTTTTACAAATTTATAATTGAGCACTAATATTAATTGTTTATTGTTTGTTATAGCTTTGAATTTGGATTTAGTTTAGATTATTTAATTCATTAAAGCCTAAGGGACACATTTTCTAATGGCTCGGATAGGGTACATAAATACTCAGGGACGCCTTTGTAAAACATTATAGAATAAAATTTTGGATACGCCACTGATCAAACCATGAGATATATATGCTTTTCGAACTCGATCACCTCACCCTTACTCTTTGCCGCAAGGCGCCCTTACTTATGACAAGCATCTCTCAAATTAAATGTTTTTAAACAATCTTGGTGCAACCTCTACCGCTGAAAAGTCATGTGACTCGCATGCCACTAGGTCATTAGTTTGGATTGAAGACTAGTCAAAGATGGCATCACTACAAAATTCTCAATGCTGGCCACGAGGGCTTGATAGTTTCGACTTAAACTAGGTAAAGCATGGTATGTATCACCATGTCCAAAGTAAAAAAAAAAGGTAAGCGTGATATTTACAGAATAACAATCTAAAGAGAACAAAATGAATTTAATATAAATATAAATTCGTTGGCCGTTCAAAAAAAATATATAAATATAAAGAGAGAACACGAAACAACAATGATAGAAAGTATCTATCCAAATATATATTGATCACCTACCTTATGGTGGAGTGGTAAGTCAGGTGATGGTTAGAGCCTACCCTTTTAGTGGGGACAGGTTCGAATCCTGGTGGCAACCCCGGTTTTTTATTACTGTGCAGTTATTTCAGAGAGACTTATCTCTTGTGGAGGATGCAACATCTGTGAAGTGGCAGACTGGCAGGTGGGGAGAAATTTTCTGGGGAGGAGCCTTATGCCTACCACTACCCTAGCGTGAAACCGGTTCAGAAAACATAGTTTGGGTGTGTGAGTGGCGGTAGGATCTGCAAGAGCAGGTGTGAAGTTCTCTGCCACCTCCAAATGATTGAGACATTCGCCTTCCAAAAAAAAAAATCTATCCAAATATAGCCCTTAATTGTTTGAAACATATAATTTCTAATGAACCACCTTTTGGCCTTCCAGTTTTATTCACTTCTAAGTTGCTAAGATTCTCAAAACTACACAATTTTATAATATTATCTACTACGCCATCTTTCTCTTCATGGACCGAAAAATGGTACCCAACGAACTCTGCAAGCCTCTTCACGTTGCTTGTAGGTTCATATGCATAACTAAATGGAAAGCACAAATAATTGACTTTAGATGAGTGTTCCCTTACTCAAGCATATACAAGTAATAATATATTAATATACAAGTAATAACCAAATAGAAAGCACAAATAAGTGACTTTAATGATATTACACCGTACACACACACACACAAAAGAAAACAAACAAACAAACATGCCCGGTAATATTAGATGGGGCAAACCTTATGCCTATCCTATATAGATATATAAAAACATGAAGAAAAGGTGATGACAATAACCTATCCATGAGGAAAGGTAACGACATAATATTGTGATCACTCGAATATCATTTCAGAACTAGACCAGTGCCGCTTAGTTTCTCATCGATTATTTTGTCTATCTTTTCTTTCATCTCATCAGTGAAGTAGTTCTTCCAATCTCCATCCTTAGCCTTTCTGTAATAAAGTCGGTTTTCTAATGAACCACCTTCAGGCCTTCCAGTTTTATTCACTTCTAAGTTGCTCAAATTCTCAAAACTACACAACTTTATAATATTATCAACCACACCTACTTTCTCTTCATCTGCCGAAAAAGGGTACCCAATGAACTCTGCGAGCTTCTTCACATTGCTCGCAGGGTCCCTTTTCAAGTCCTCATATTTCAAGAAAAGTATTTTCTTCGGCCTTTCCTGGCTTGCTTTCCAGTATCCCATGATATGATCCCAGTATGGGCCATAACTCGAAATCCCTAGACAGAACTCTTTAAATGCCTCCTCAAATGGTGCATCTTCCATTGATAGCTTCATTGCTTCTCTCCGGAAATGGTAATTTGAAACTATGACATCTTTTATGTTCCGATAGATGTAAACTATCTTGCAGTTTGAAGCAACGATTGATTCTGGCAACGAAGCGTAAGGAAGGTGTGTGGCCACAAGTGGTAAGCTTGAATTTCCGCGGTTGCTTTTAATTTCCTCAACTTGTCTCTCTAAAAACGGAACACATTCATGAACCATTTTTTTAAGCAACGGACTTGTGGATCCATCAAACTGCTCACGTGTTACAATGGCAAAAGCCTGTTAATAATCTGCACAGGTCTTGTTAATTGTTTGAGGGTATGCGACGGTTTGGAGTGGAGGGAAAAAGAGAGAGGGAGAATTGAAAGTTAGTTAATTAAGAAACAAACTTGACTTTCTTATTTACAAATGATTACATCGGTCCCTATTTATAGTTCTGAACCGGTGCAATACAAACAGACACAACGCTTCGAATTTAATCAAACTTATACTATCCTATTTACTAACCGGTGTGTTATCTAACCGGTTCTAACTACCCTTCTAACTTAGGATATAATTATTAACACATGTTTATAATACAATAACATAGGAATATAAATCAAGTTTAACTTTATATCTAACAATCTCCCCCTTAAACTTGATTTTTATGTCTTCGGTTCTTCTAGTCTTCACTAGAGGATGATCGGCTTCGCTTCTTTGGAGGCATGTCTTCATCTTTCCATTCGTTCTTCTTGTGTGCGTCACTTGTACTACCTTCTTCATTAGTGATTTCAACAACGAGTTCGCGGCCCTTAAATTTTAGATGGTACCATTCCATCATTTCCAAGTATCGAATATATACAAGCCTTAGAGTCGTTGCTATCTCTTCTTTTCTTGCCAAACTCGGTAGTCCTCTTCCATAACCCATAGACATTGCCACAATTGCCCAATTATCATCCTTTGTAACCTTTTCATATCCACCAAACACTTGCACTCTAGTGTATAAATCCAATAGGCAAATTGGATAACCGGTTGTGTCCCGGGGTGGCATAGGGGCTTCGGTTCTCATTTTTAAGAAGTCATGCATAAACCATTTAACAATCTTTTCAAACTCTAATTCGAACTTGCGTTTGTACCTTTCAACCGTTGTTGTAACATGGAGTAGGTCCATGAAAACTAAGCAATCCTTCAAACTTGATTCGTTGGTTGGGTACATAATAGGACCTTTCTCCATATTGCCTTCATAGTGGTCCTTGTCGATAGAGAACTCTTCGAACTTCTTGAAAACGTACGCCCTTTCTTTATCTTCTTCTTTGAGTGCTTCATTTATGCCTTCAAATCTGACCCGTTTCTTTGTGAACACATCTAGTGCGCCTTTACCATTTTTGTTCACTATATTCTTTCTTTCGGGACATTTAAATGTGAAGTGATCTTCACCATCACAAATTCGGCATGTTATTATTCTCCTCTTCTCTTGTATGATCGGCCGATGGATGTGACATATGTCTCCATCGAATTCAACTTCTAATCCATCATCATTTAACTTTTCTATACTTAATATATTTTTACGAAGTGTAGGCACGAAATATACCGATTTGATTTTATGCACTTGTCCTCCACTTGTTATGATCACCGATCCTTTTCCTCTAAAGTACTCCCTCCTATAACCATTTGTTTGGCCTTCAATTCCAAATGATTTGCTGAATATTGCGAATTGGTCTTTGAAACCGCATCCGTGCTCTTTTCTTGTTAAACTAGCATACCATACGTCGTCCCATCCTTTTCCATCCGTCCCTTTCACCATGAATTCTGTTTTCCCAATCTTTTTGGGACAATTTCGTCTATAGTGGAAGGGCTCCTTACATTTTCCACAACACATGGCGTGTGGATATTCGGGGACATTAAACACTTGATTATTATACTCATTCTGCGCCTTTCGTGACTGATACGATTGTCTGCTTCTATAAACATTCTTCTGCGGCGCTGATCCGATGTGGAAATGAGAGAAATTGATGTCTAAAGGATTAACACAATCCTTCTTAAGTTGTTCGACCCTCTCGGCCAACACACTTTGATCCACATGATCACTATCTTCTTCGGACATGGGCTTCTTCCCTTTGTCAATATAAACATCGTCGGATTTCTCTTCCTCATCGAATATGCCGTATGTTCTTCTTCGGGTGTCTGGCTCTGATGCCATGTTAATAATCTGCACAGGTCTTGTTAATTGTTTGAGGGTATGCGACGGTTTGGAGTGGAGGGAAAAAGAGAGAGGGAGAATTGAAAGTTAGTTAATTAAGAAACAAACTTGACTTTCTTATTTACAAATGATTACATCGGTCCCTATTTATAGTTCTGAACCGGTGCAATACAAACAGACACAACGCTTCGAATTTAATCAAACTTATACTATCCTATTTACTAACCGGTGTGTTATCTAACCGGTTCTAACTACCCTTCTAACTTAGGATATAATTATTAACACATGTTTATAATACAATAACATAGGAATATAAATCAAGTTTAACTTTATATCTAACAAAGCCAAGGACTTTAGCCAAGTTGTGCCAGTTTTAGGGGCACTGCACAAGAACACATCACTAGGCTCAGCCTTAAAGCTTTGTTGAGCCAAAATTCCTCCCTCAAGTAACTGTTTGGTTGTCCAAAAGTCTTGATACTTGTGCATGCTTATGTTGCCTTTCAACCAACTAATAGTGTGTTGAGGTAGTGCTTTTAAGATCTCTTCCATGCTAATTAGATTATGGTATTGATGTGGATGGTGAATTTGCTAAACACTCAATTTATGTGCTGCTCGACAATGGATGGTACATAGGTAAACATACCTTAACTACTATGGATTTTTATTGAACGTACCCTTTCCCTACTAAACAAGTTACATTATTTCTTTACTTCTTCTAATAGGGGGCGTGTTAAGCATAAAGTAGTACGTTTTAGCACATTGTTTTTGTATAAATGAGTTAAAGGCAAGCTTTAAAATGTTGCATGATGAAGACTTACATGGGGTAGGTGCTATTCATGTTGCAGAATGCTCACACTCACACCTTCGCATGCATGACACGAGTTGATTCCTAAGCACGTGTAAAAAAGACTTCACCTCACTTAATAATAAGTTTATAATACTTTAAAATAAATTTATTTCCACTTAAAACTAAATTAAATTTTCATAGAAATAAATAATCACAAAAACGTTTGAATCCGATAGCTGTTTAAAAAAAAAAACTTTTGAATCCTTTGATCATATGAAGTGACTTTTATAATAATAATATTTCATACCATGGAATACCAACGGGTATACCTGATATTTGCGGGTATGCTCTATACAGTGGCGGACCCAGGATTTTTTCCTAATGAGGTCCAGTTTTTTCAATATCAAGATTTTTCACAACAAATGTTAGAATTTTCGGGTCGGGCGGAATTAAGAACATAATAAAATATAATATCATAACAAAATGCATAGTCATTACTCATTAAAAACTCACAATAAAATACGATGTCAATCGAAAAAAAGAACTTACAAATTTTTAAAGTTGTTCCCTACGAGTTTTCTTCTTTTGAAAACGATCCATTACATCTTCGATCGAAACATTGGCAATAAGTTGTCTTTCGAAACATCAGACTCG
Organism: Ambrosia artemisiifolia; assembly: GCA_032199755.1. Classification (NCBI taxonomy): domain Eukaryota; kingdom Viridiplantae; phylum Streptophyta; class Magnoliopsida; order Asterales; family Asteraceae; genus Ambrosia; species Ambrosia artemisiifolia. The sequence goes on from CM063529.1 coordinate 34,926,387, forward strand.
ATAGTTACTCCACTTGGTTTTTGATTAGTCCCTAAAACAATCAGCATTAAGATCAATAGCCGTACACACACGATAACACTTGTGGGAAAAGAAAATAGTTTCACCAAATTTACATAGTTTAATCCATTCATGATTCATCCCAAAAATAATTGTGCAGTTTCCAGTTTGGGTTGTTTTAAAATCAAAGAAATAGTTCAGAGTTAAGAGCCCTTTATTTTGTCTTTACTCTTTACCAAGTGTCAATTTTAGATATCTAACTAATAGTCATACTAATATTTTAGAATCTGAAGGAATCTGAATTTATAGTTTAAACAAACCTAAGATAGGATACATGAGTTGTGACTGAACAAAAGGTCTTTAAACAATTAACCTATATCATATTAGAGCATAAAAAGGTCTTTAAACAATTAACCTGTACAAATTCAAACTCTTTTCTGTGAACCCATTGGCCATTTCATTCCTTATATATATAAAAACCCACATAAAAAGTAAAAAAAAAAAAAAAAAAAAAAAAACTCAACTAACAAACCATAAACAACTAACCTTTATAAATTCGAAGTGTATGATCAACAAATTCGACTTTTTCACATGGATCTATCAACAGAAAGGCTGCATCTTGATCTTCATTGGGTAAGACTTTGAGTGAGAGAGATGAGAGGCGGCGTTCGAAAAAAAAAAAAAAGAGGATGGACTATGAAGGCTGCTGTTATAACATGAAGGGTGTGATGTTTATGTCAACCCTAACTTGGGAGTAAAAAAAAGAAACAGAAATTCGAAGCATAAAGTACTCGAACCCGAGACCTTTTAATTACAATAGTGGGGGACTTACCACTACACCCGTCTTCATTTTGTTATAATGGTGTCCATCTTATAATATTTATGGGGTCCATAAAAAATTAATACATCGCTTCTAGTAAAAAAATTTAGAACATTGGTGTCCCGGGACCCCGATCCACTCTACGTAGGTCCGCCCCTGGCTCTATACCCAACGGGTAATGGGACAAGTATGGTATGAAATTTTATAACTAGTTATGGTTGTGTTGTGGTATTAGCCAAACTCGATCCATACTCGACCCGTTGGCATCCCTATCCGCATCTGGGCCTCGAGGTTATCAAAATTACCTGTTGTTAATGTTTTAGTTGCGGTTGACTAGCGTCAACTGAGGGTTGCTGTTTCCAAGGTAGCCGGTTCAGAGAGTCCCAAATATTATATTGATCGGCCATTTTTAATAATTATCCAAAAAGCCAACTTTGGTCAATGAAAGTCAAACTTGGTCAAAGAAAGTCAATGTTGGTCAATGAAAGTCAAACTTGATCAATAAACGTCAAACTTAGTCAACCCTAAGTCCAACACATAGAAAAAAATTCACAACTTTGAGGAGAATGATTCAAGCAGGCGTATGACTCAGATTGGTGTATTGTTCGGCCTAAACCAGGTGAATGAGGTAGGAGAATGAGTGAATCAAGTGAATAAGTCAGATGAACGAGTGAATCAGTTGAATGACTTATCTTAATCATCAAATCCATCATCTAACATCTAGATCTAATCCAAAATTGATAAAACATTCATAAATATTCAAAGTGGGTTTTCTCTCAAAAACTTGAGTCTTATGCTCTAAATTGGATCTGAATGCTACCGAACGACACTAGTAACTGAGCCAAAGTTCTTATACCACTTGTAGGACCGATTTCTTACGTAAACCCAAACACAAGAATTGGTGACAGGTGTGTGACCCGTATAAAGGCGGAAACAATATACAGTGAAAAATGAAGCCGGCTTCATGGCGAAAGCGACGAGTGAATACAAAGAATCAAAAGCCTGTGCGTTCGCATTTATTGATTCCTGGCAGGTGGCACGTCACTACACCAGATGGGCGAACTCACCGCCTGTGAGCCAATCTTCAAAAAGAACCAAAACAAGATCGTCTACTTGTTTCGATGCTCGTAACAAAATAGATCTCAACTTGAGCGCCATAATGTCGAAGTCGGACTGATTCGTCCACCCGGTAGAGATAAATCCAAAAACAAGCCATCAAAATCATCAAGTGCCAATGTGGATTACATATACTCAACAAGAAATTCTCAGGGAAAAATAAGCATACGTGCGCTATTTCAAGAAATAATAAATTTGAAAAAGGAGAAAAAATGGCAAGATTTGAAGTTCCTCGCTATGATCATCAATAATATTACCTACCCGAAAGACAATTGTACGAGGACATGAAAAACAAACTATGGAAAATATAGTTTTGAATTTGTAATGTTTTCAATGTTAATAATATTACAGTTTTTGAATTTCTTTTTATTTTATGTAATTTAGTATTTCTTAATATTATTGTTTTAATTAATAGAAATGCCTTTTTTTATTTAATTGTTTTATTTTTTAATGATATGGATTAAATAGATATGAGTTTTGCCCTTGCCCCTCACCTCAAGATTTTTGGGGTGTGAAGGGCAAAACTCACATCGTCTACGTGGAGCCTACTTAGCAGAACAAGGATTTACCCTTGCCGTCATGACCAAGGACAGATCCAACCGTAAAATGTGGGTTCTAACAACCCACTTGGTTTAGAATTTAGTAAGAATCTACTAGTTTTGGTTTTGGTGGGGAAAATGAAGAATGCACCAAAAGAAACCCACTGAAAAAAAATTCTTGAATCCACCAATATTCACAGCTCTATGTAGTGTTAAACAACATGGTACAACACTAACGATATCATGCAATTGGTAATTAATAGTTATATAAATATAAAAATTACAATACATATTGGTAATTTTTATTTTGATAATGGTAAAATTTAAACACTGCGGGTGTCATATAATTTAAAGTTTACTAATGGGGAAACATGAATATTAAAAAGAAAATAAAAAATATATATATGTTGGCCTTCTATGAAAACAATTATTCTCTTCATGGACAAATCAAATAAACGAAAACTTATCTAGAACTTCTCGTTCTATTTTAGCATATACGACGTTTATGCTCTAGTGACAAGCTTAGAATTGATTAGGTTGTTCCTAGCATTTGCCTCATTCTTTTCAAAATTCAAAGTCTATCAAACGTCACATTATTTACTTAAGAAAAAAACTAGTCTATGGGTTATGCTAAACGTATCATCCCCGTACGGTTTTTATAGAACGCAATCATGCATCCCTTTATCTCCACTAAATCAATCACATTTTCACTAATTGTTCTCCTGCAATGATATATTAAACACTAGCTGATTACCCCGGGAAGGTCACAGGATTGAATCTAATATGACTTAATAAAAAATGATAAAAGAAAAAAACCTGGTTAAAGCATCATTAAGATACGGACCTTGATCGGTTTTAACTGCGTGTACACATGAATCACCATGCGTCTTCTGATATTCATCCATCACCTAATCAACATGTGCATAACAAATTTATTGTATGACCAATTAGAGAGCATATAAAACCATTTAACTGGTGTTAAAACTTAAAATACAATCTATTATATACATGACATGATCGTGAAACAAATCTCAAGTTGTAGGATCAACTTTCGGGTCACCCGACAATCTGTAGGATCAACTTTCGGGTCACCTGACAATCGCGAGTTTGGCTATTTGGAGTGCAGAATCCTTCAAACAGGTTCGAACAACAAAACGACAATTAAACAATGATAAACGAGGTATCAACACACACAAAATAAGGTCAAAGGTTGTATTGATTAATCATAAACAAAGCACAGGTGTTTTACAGACCAATCTCAGACCTCTAGACCTTGGGCAGGGTGTTTGGAAAATGTGTGATGTGACAACTAATGATTAGGGCAATGATCGGTTGCTTATATACCCCTGCTACTCGTGCAGGACCTTTGCAAGCGATTATTAGAGCTATGGGTATGTAGCACAGGCGATTAGCAAGCTAATTGCCTTAAATATAGGCGATTAGCTAAGCTAATCGCCCCTATCAAAAGCTACTCGCCCTCAGCATTCCAAACACCCCTCACTTCCAAACACACCCAAACACCCGAAACGCTATCCAACCATCACCTATACTAGGCTAGGGACATCATGTACTAACACAAGTTTCGTCAAGGCGTGGCTAACCAGCAAAGACAACATCGCATATGAGGTGCAAACAACAACAACAACTAAATTGAAAGAACAAAGAAGACCATATCCTTAACTTAAGCGAAATCTAAGTTCAAATCACGGATATCGACGTATGAGAGAAATTCTGGTTCCGTCAGCTTCCTTTAATCACAACATCAACACACCCACAATTAATAAAAAATAAAATCAAATTAAAGTTTATTAACTCAAATAAAAGTCAACATGGAACGACATACCTAAGCGACTTGATTAAAGATACACAAGACATTCAAAAAAAAAAGATTAAAGATACACAAGAAATAACACGATTGTCAATTAAGGATTACCAAACCAAACCCTCTCTAATAGATCCCAATTTTAGAACTCTCGGAAATTGAAAGATAAAGAACAAAGTTGCAAATAACATTCAACCGTTTACAATCAATCAATAAAACAAATAGCAAAAAAAAAAAAACATCAAATGCTTAGATTGCTAGATCCGAACAAATATATACCTAGGTTAAATAATTTTACAATAATAATTTATTAATTATTATTATTATTATTAAATCCAAATGAATAAGATGTTTTTATAATAAGAAAGAATATCGTATGAAAAGATAAAAGATTTTCAAACTTAAAATATATAAAAGAAGCATTGATAAATGAATAATTTGTCATATAAATCTATTTTTTTTTTAAATTCTCACAAGAAGCCATGTGGCACATTTAAGGGGGAATAGGCCACCAATAAATGTCACATTATCAAACACCAATTCTTTTATATATATTAATAGCTTTTATCCCAGGAGTGTCCCGGGGTTGAAATATCTAATATAACATAATAAAATATCTAATATGACAACATATTTAATGATTTGCTAATACATGATTAATGAATAATAACATTATTATTATTTATTTTAAACAAATTTATGCCATAAGTTATCATATTCAAATATAAAAAAAAAGGAATCTCTGCCCATAAAGTTATGTTTATCGTTTGTGATTTATTAGTAGAGTAAAATATATTTGAAAACAAAACCCCACAAAAATAGTTGGTTTTTTTTCTCCGTTTTTTATATAGCACTATGGTACTCGTTGGAAGGATAATAAAACGCTCGTTAATTTGGTGTAATTTTTTTCTTTAAAAAATCTCGTATATAAAAGATATTAACGTTTAAAAGTTATGGGAGGAAACATTAGAGAGAAAATTTAATTTTGTTTTTAAATTCTTATATTTTCCTAAAATAATCATAATATATATAGATTTATTAAAAAAACTCAAAAATTAAAAAATCATACATGATGTCACGTGGCACATTCAAAGAGAGGGGTGAAGGACTCCATTGAATACCACATCATCAAAGTTTAATTCTTTTATTATAAGTTATAGATTATATTATATTAATAAATAAATAAGAGGTATATTTAGCCTCACCCAACTACATATCATCCAAAAATTCCCAAATTTGTTATTTGTGTGAAAAAACTTAAAACAAAAGAGTTTTAACAAACATGGTTTTTTTTTTTTTTTTTTTGAGAAAAAAAAACTAAAAAGCTTAGGGAATAGGGAGGCAATATGTAAATATAATATATGAAACAATTAATCTTTCCCTCTTTCCTTCCTTTGCATGTTTATTTGTTAAGTTCTTATTATGCAACAAGAGTAGTCATCAACCCACATTCTTTACACCTCCAATTACAAAACCCACAATTTCCCACATATGATTCAACGAATTCTCACAGAATTCCTTTCTGGGTCTTGTTCTTGATCTTGTTTCCATATTAATCTTTAACCAAAGTGTTATAAAGATCATTCATTTACTCACTTTCTTGAAACAGTCATGTATCATTGATCAGGTACGTCCTTTAATCTAATCTCTTTCCCATTATTCATATTCTGTTGTTTATGTTCATAAATCATTCAATGTAGTTTAATTTTCCAAGATTATCTTAAAGAGTTACAAAGAATTGTAGAAATTATATTATTATTAATATTATTATTATTATTGGGTTGATGTTGAATATTATATATTGTTATAGGATGGATTTTATTATTGATGGGGTTAGTTCTTTATCAACTAATCATAAGTCTGCAAGATCTCAATCTTCATCTCATGTTATGGACACAAATTCGGTTTGCAGTTCAAGAGTTTCCTATAAAACTACTTATGATTACACTCCAAGAGATGGGTCGGATTGCGAAACAGTTAACTTGCAGCGTGTTGATCCGAATGAGGCCCGCCAGATTCTTGGCCCGATTGGGTTGACAACAGGTTTTAGGCATTTGAGTCCACAGAACAGTTTATGTTCAAAGTATACACATTTTACAGAAGCCAGACAAAGCTTCAGTACAGAAGTTAGTGAGTTTTCGAGTCCGTTGGAGAAGAGTGTTGAATATGGTCAGTCTAGTGTGTTTAGGGAAAGTACTGGGAGCGATTTAAGCGATGACAGTAGTTTGAGTAGTTATAAAAGCGGTGTTTATAAGCGTCACAAGCAAAATGATGCGCGATGGGAAGCTATTCAAGTTGTGAGGTCTAGAAACGAAACGGGCTCATTGGAATTGAAGCATTTTAGACAGTTGAAAAGGTTGGGGAGTGGGGATATTGGAAGTGTTTATCTTTCTGAGTTGATTGGTACAGGGAATTACTTTGCTATGAAAGTGATGGATAAAGCGGCTTTAGCAAGTAGGAATAAGCTGTCGAGGGCACAAACCGAAAGGGAAATCTTGCAGTCGTTAGATCACCCGTTTTTGCCCACTTTGTATGCTCATTTTGATACTGAGAAACTGTCTTGTTTGGTGATGGAGTATTGTAATGGTGGCGATTTGCATGCTTTACGACAAAAACAGCCCAGGAAGTATTTTTCGGAGCATGCAGCCAGGTTAGTGATCTTCCATTTGTGTTTTTGGTGGTAGCTTTGTCAAAACGGGTCAAAACGGGTTGAGTCAGGTTGGTTAGAGGTGCCCATTATGACCCATTTACATGTAAATGGGCCTGTTCTAGCTATTTTTCAGTTAAAAAGAAACGGGTCAAAGCCGCTCTCAACGTGTTTGTTTGACCCATAACCCAGCCCAGCCCAGCCCAATGGCCCAGTTTTTCACATTAATGGTTAATTAGTGAATTCAATGCAGGTTTTATGTAGCAGAGGTTCTCCTTGCTTTGGAGTATTTGCATATGCTGGGGATCATTTACAGAGACCTTAAACCGGAGAATGTGTTAGTTAGGGAAGATGGTCACATAATGCTTTCGGATTTCGATCTCTCTTTGAGATGCGTTGTTAATCCTAAACTGGTTAGATTTATGAGCAGCCCCACAATGGAACGTAAAGCCTCCGGTTCACGTGTCCAGCCCGCTTGTATCGAGTCATCTTGCTTAATCCAGCCATCCTGCATCCAGCTCTCGTGTTTCGGTCCTCGGTTCACAAGCAAACCGAAGAGAGAAAGACGATCCAGACCCAAAACAGAAATCTACAACCAAATGATCCCACTCCCGGAGCTCATTGCAGAACCGACAAGTGCACGGTCAATGTCGTTTGTTGGCACTCACGAGTATCTGGCACCGGAGATAATCAAGGGTGATGGGCACGGCAGTGCTGTGGATTGGTGGACATTCGGGATTTTTCTTTACGAGCTTTTGTTCGGGAAAACTCCGTTTAAAGGGGAGAGTGATCGGGCGACATTGTTCAATGTTGTTGGGCATCCGTTAAAATTTCCAGAATCTCCATCTGTTAGCTTTGCAGCTCGGGATTTGATCAGGGGGTTATTGGTTAAAGAACCACAGCACCGGCTTGCTTACCGGAGAGGGGCGACTGAGATAAAGCAGCACCCGTTTTTTCAGAGCATAAACTGGGCGTTGATCCGGTGTACAACTCCACCGGATGTGCCAACGGAGAATGCAAATGTGTCGCCTGCTAGTAGCTACTTAGAGGATGATTTCTTTTAGGTTAAACAGATTGAAAATTTAACATTTGTAAAGAATCTTATGTGTTTTAGTCAAGTTTATGTTCATGTAAAAGAAGTTACTTTCTTGATGCTATCTTAATACGTACGAAAATAAACAGTCGAATTTTATTTAAAAACTTCGAAAGAATCACCGACTGGAGAATTCACATCAAGAACATAACATTCTTCCTTTGTCATCACCTCTAATGATCTAAGCAACCCATGAATAGTCTCAGCCTGAGGGTGAAATCTGTCATTTGCAGTAAAACTATGAACCTCACTGTTAACCTCGATCGCGCTTTGACCATGTACCTTGGTCAAGTTATTTCTTTTAATACTAGTTCTAAGTTTCTCTACATTATCCCAATCTTTATTCACAGCATGCATATTTGATAACAGTATGAAATATCCAGCATCACTGGAATCGGATGAAAACAAATTACTTGCTGCAATCTCTCCCAGTTTTGTGTTATGATGAATCCTGCACGCACCCAATAACGCCCCCCAAATATGGGGCTTGACTGGTATACGCATATCGTTGATAACACCAATCGCGTTATCCAATTCCCCCGTACGTCCAAATAGATCAACCATTATGGCATAATGATTTGATTCAGGTGTTAATTTATATTCATTTAACATGATGTTGAAGTGTTCAATGCCTTCTTTTATCAAGCCTGCATGACTGCATGCTGATAAAACTGAAAGAAATGTTACGCTGTTCGGTTTTATTTTTGAAATATTCACCATGTTATTAAATAATTTGAGAGCTTCCTTTCCCTGTCCATGAATTCCATACCCTGCAATCATTGAGCTCCAAATGACAACATCTTTGTTTTCAGTAACTTCGAATGCTTTAATCGCGTTACGCAAGCTACCACATTTGGAGTATGATTCGATGAGCGAAGCCCTGATGAAACTATTATCTTCAAATCCTGATTTGATTACATAACAATGAAGGCATATAACTTGTTTAAGAATACCTAACGCTGAACAAGCTGTGAGGATTTTCACCATAAGATTGACATCGGGCGAGATTTCGTCAGACAGCATGACGACAAAAAGCTCCATTGACTTGTATGCCATACGGTTTTCTACACAACCGGTTAACAAAGCCATCCATGAGACTGCATCTTTTTTCGGCATTTTTTCAAAGAGTTTTATAGCTTCATCAGGCGAAGAACAAATCATGTACATATCGATTAAAGCAGTTGAAACAAACACATCTAGCTCAAACCCTGTTCTTGCAGCTGTCTCATGAATCTTCTTGCCTTGTTCCAAGTTACAGGTGGATTCACATGCTTGGAGAGCGCTTATAATCGACACTGAGTTCGGTTCAACTGATTTACACATCATCTCATTGAAAAGATTAATCGCGTCATCAGCAGCCTCGTTATGAGCATAACAAGAAACCATAGAGGCCCATGAAATGACATCTTTTACTTCCATCGTCTTAAATATCATAGCAGCAGCATTAACACAACCAGATTTGGAATAAACGTTTAGTAAAGCATTACACACTGATATATTACTATCAAATCCCTTTTTAATCACAAATCCATGAACACAACTTCCAGACATCACATTCATTAATTGAGCCAAAGCAGAAAGAACACTAACAACTGTTACCGAATCTGGACTTACACGCACGTCCATCAACATTTGTGAGAACAACTCTAATGCTAAATCTGAATCACCGTTCTGTTCACACGCAGTAATAACATGAGTCCACATAACAACATCCGGATTTGGGTATTCCTCAAACACTCTTAACGCCTCATCGACCAACCCACATTTTGAATACATGTCAATCAGAGCAGACCCAACAAACAAATCAGAATCCATCTGACAACTCTTCTTGACAACCCCATGAATCATTCTTCCATAACTAAGGTTTAATAAGCCTGAACACGCGTTCAAAGCAATCGATATTGTAGCCTGATCAGGGGTTTCAAGAGGTATCATGTCATGAAAGAGCTGAAGAGTTTGTAGATATAGTTTCTGTCTATAATGGCTTTTTAGAATAGAGTTCCATATATATACGGTTCGTTGAAGCATTTCATCAAACACCTTGCGTGCAGTCTCAAGTGTGGCATATTTGGCATAACAGTTGGTCAATTTAGAGGCAATGAAAGCGTCTTGAATGAAGCCTGTCTTGATGGTGAGAGAATGCAACTGTATTAGTGAGCTGCAGTTGCTGCATAATTTAAAAAGATCAAGAACAAGTTCCCTCCTTTTCATGAGAATAAGTGGAAATTTCAAAAGAAAATGAGTTAGAATTAAAATTCAATTTTATGAGGTGTATAATAGGTATAATGAAATAAAATTGAATAAAGTGTAATATTTTTAACTAGTATTTAGAACCCACGAGTTGTGGCCAATAGACGGTAAAAGTGTAAATCACAAACGCCCATTATAGCGTGTTAACATGAAAAGTTAGACGAAACGTGACACATATAAAAGAAACCAATAACCAAGCCGAGCTAATACCTACACCTTACGAAGGAACCGCCAACCAGGAGAAAAATAGACATAAAAATGTTGAACCATAGACGAGCGTTATAGTTTGTGAACGCGCAAATTTTAAACTGAAAAGTAAAACGCAAAATTTGTAAAGATAAAAAGTATAGGGTTAAAATTTAAAGTAAAAAGTGTGGGGCTTCAAATAAAAAAAAATACTTCACGGTAAAATTGGAAAAGATAAAAAGTGTAAGGATTAAAAGTAAAAACAATAAAATAAAATAAAAAAAATTAAATAAAACACCAAGAGAAGAAATGGGTTTTATAAGACTATTAGGTGTGGAGGAGGAGCATCATGGAGATGATGGTCCTAGGGATGTGGAGAGGCCCATCATCATTTTTTTTTTTGGAAGGCGAATTTTCTATGTTGCGGCAGAGATCATCGCAACCCCCCATAAGGGGAGTCCCCTAGCCACTCTACAATGGTCAGACTATGTTGTCTTAACCGGGTCCACGCTGACGCGAGAGTGGCCGGCCCACAAGCGAGTCGAGGCTGCGCATAAGGGGCACTAAGGCTTCCACCCGGAAAATTTCCCACCACCTGCCACTTGACAGATGTTGCACCCTCCACAAGAGGCAAGCCTCTCTGGAGTAAAATGTAAAATGTATTAATAATATTATCGTATTAATATTAAAAGTAAAAATGTATTTAAAAAAAACAATTCTATGTACACTTAAATAAAAATAAAAAAACGTACACTAAAAATTAAAAAAAAAAACAAACACTTAAATAAAAATAAAAAACAAAACGAACACTTAAATTAAAAAAACTACGAATTATATTTTTTTGCAATGCTCTCCTTCATCTTGAGCAACACGGGACGGTCTTCTTTAGGGTAGTCGTTGATGTTTGCTGTCATTATTCGCCATTTTTCTAGTTGCCTATCTTCATTCTTTTGGCGAACGCTTTCCTCCACCCTCTTTTGCTTTAAGCGAAGCTTTTCTTCGACTTCGCGTTCCTTCAATTTAACCTTCTCTGCTTGAGTTTGATTAAAGGTATTTTTGAAGGATGCCAAGTCAGCGACCAAACCGTCCAGCTTTGACCCGCTTCCACTCCCTGGCGCGGCTTGTTTTTTGCAGCCGCTTGCTTTTTAGCTCTGTCCCTCCCTACGGCTCGTGCCTCCTCTTGAACGGTATTATCCTCGAACTCTGGGTCTGGGTCGTCGTTTATATTTATTTGACAACGACCGATCTACCCGCCTCCCATGCTAAAATCGCCGACTCCGAAGTTTTGGTTCGTTCGGCGCTTGCAACCTCGTTTGGAACCGGTGCCCATTTAGCACTTGTCTTCAAAACCATCCATGCACGAACGTGGGGAAAAACTTGGCGATACTTATCTTCATATTTACGCATCGCCTCTTTGAAAATCATTTCCTCGTTCCACCCACTTGGAGGATTCACATACAACGGATTATAAAACTTGATGAACTTCCCGATTGTAGTATTCATTTTCCTCCACTTGGAACTTAAGGCCTCCTGCTTGCGATAAATTGGTTGCTCCATTATTTGATGAAATTTCTTTCCTACTTCGATGTATAAACTATCTCCCGTTTGATTAGTCCCTACATTTTTAAATAAAACGTATATTAGAGCACCAAAAAAAATGTAACAAGTATATTATAGCACTAAAAAAATAAAATGTAACAAGTATTGTGTAGTACTAAAAAAATAAAATGTAACAAGTATTGTATAGTACTAAAAAAATAAAATGTAACAAGTATCGTAAGAATTTTTTTTACCAACTATGGGATCTTTCGAAGTAGCCAAATATGCCTTTGCTAACGCTTCTTCTTCTACATTCGTCCATGGGACTTTTTTGAACGACGCTTCTTCTTTATCTTGACCTTGCTTTTTTCCCCTTCCCCTTCCCCTTCGAACGTTCGACTTGTGTTTCGGGCACAACCTCCTCCACCTCATCTTCTTCTTCATCTTCGGGTTCAAAAATGGGTTGTCGTTGTGATGTTTGTGTTTGTGTTTGGAGAGATGGATGGAATGGCGGAGTTTGCAAAAGTTGGGTAAAGGATTGAGGGTTATGATGCATTTGCATATGACTAAATTGGTTAAAAGTAGTGGGGCTTTGGTGCATTTGGGAATATGGGGTGAAAGGGTTGGGAGTTTGTTGGAAACCCGAAAATGTAGCCCAAGTTGGATCCATTGGCATCGTGTAACCCGGTGTCGTGAACGGGTTTGGATTCGGGTTGTTTTGATTACGTTGTGGTGTTTGATTCAGGTTTGGGTTTGGGTTGTTTTGGTAGGGTTCCATTGCAAAATATATAAAGTATTTTATAAAAGTGGTAGAAAGTTAATAAAAATTGTGATGAAAAATAGGTTGGATTGTTTGGTTTATATAGGATTTGAAAAACCTTTTTCTTTTTTTACAAACGGTCCATTTCAAACGGTAATAATACCGTTGTCAACGTTCACATTCACAATTCCAAGGAAAGAAGAGGCACGGCATAGGAGGCAAGGGGGTGTCGGGCATGCCGTTGCCGCGCCTGGGAAGCGGTGTAGCCCGGGGCGGCATGGCAAAGCCGGCCCCTTGCCGGCCCCCACACCTTCCAGTCTAAGGATTCCACAGGATGAATTAGTTAGCTTACTGGATGAAATGTTTTGCAGTTATTAAAATACTATAAAATAAAAATAGTGGAATATTATTGACTTGTTAGAATTTAAAATATTTATAAATATAAATAATCTATTATACATGAATTAGATACCATACTATTCTACTCTAGTATTATTATATCTATATATTAAATGAAAGACACTTTAACAGTGCCTTCCACTAAATCTTTTTAACATGTATACAAATGCCATCATAATTGAAAACCTCTGAGCTCCATATAAGATTATAAAGTGAACATATACCGGGCTAGAAAAGAAGAAAAAGAAAACAGACCAGGTATTTGTAATTGGGCTTAGTAAAACTTATTGAAAAAAAAGAGGCAGCCCACCTGTTGTAATGTTAAGGCTGGTCTTGAATTTAATGTGTCGCGAGTATTTTGTGAAGCCCACGCGAGAATAACATTCACTTAATGTTATCTTTAATGTTCATCAAACCCGCAACACAACAGAAGCTCCCGTAGCAAAGTGCAGGGAACCAACAATAGTTATATACTAAGTGTACAGACAATTACTAATTGTGGTTAACTTTATGATAGTTGTATATTAAAAGTGAGCAATGAATCTATAAAATTTAGAATTTCTTGTCCCCTTAGTGGTTTTATTTTCTGGACTTGCTACACATAATAATGGTTTGGTTACGATGATCTAAAAAAACTTAATAATGCGTTGCTTACGATTTAAAGGTTACAGGTAACTTACTTCAGTTTTAAGAAAAAACTCCTACTCAATAAAAAGCCTTGTTTGGTTGAAGGAGCTGGAAGCTTTTAGGTAGGAGAAAAAGCTCTACAGTGAAAAGCTACTAGTACTAACGTTTAAGAAAAAGCTACTACTAGCTACAAGCTTTTAATGAGTAAATGACACAAATACCCATTCTATTATAAAAATAAAATAAAAACCTTCCTTACAAGCTTTTAATTATGTCCATTTTGGTCATTTTAAACATTTTATTAAAAGCTCCAGCTACTCTACCAAACATCAAAATATATTTAAAAAGCTTCCAGCTACCAGCTTGCAGCTAAAGCTTCTAGCTTACAGCTACCAGCCACCAGCTAGTTTTGCCAAACATACCCGTAAACTACAAACACTGATGAACATTAAAACTACAAACACTGATGAACATTAAAACTAATACTAATTTAACCCGGTTTAACCTTATTCTCAAAACTCCAACAGGCCTATTCCGACTTATCAAACTAGTATAATTTAAATTTTTCAACTTGTTGGTAGTTCAGTGATTCTCAATCCTATACGATCCAACTTTTTAAATTTGGCCCTAACTTGGTTGTGTATGTTAATTAAACAACCTATACATAGGTGATGTTTTCTATCTTCCACTAACACACGTAATTGGAATATTTCCAACATAATCTAAAAGCTTTAGAGCTTAAATTATGCATTTATGTGTTGCCTTTATAGGACCAAAAGTTGATATCTATATTGTTTTGTCTCTTTTACAAGTTGTTACAAAACTGGATCCAAGAACAATTTAGGGGTCGTTGTGTAATTTGATAAAGTTTAGGGGGCTATGTTTTTGTTAAGTTGTCACCAGGTCTCCATGTAGATTACTTGGAGAAGAAGTTGACTTCTTGGTCCTACAAAATGTCGGTTTTAGTGCTACACAAAATAGCTTCGGGTTCAGGCTTGGTAAGTGATAGTAATTTATTATTTAGAACAATTAACCAGCCTTATTTAAAAACTACTACTAAGCAATTAAAAATTTAACCTTAAAATAGTTTATTTATCACACATAAATGTAAGCTTCTGCCGTTCTTAGAGTAAACGAAGTGGGGGGAAGAAATGGTGTGGAGAAGCTTCAAGCCCCTCTACACCGCCCTACCTGGGCGTGGAAGGGGGAAGCCCCTTAGGCGGGGCTGCTTCATGGGTATGGGGCGGGGGTGGAACGATGTGGAGCCTTTTGGTTGATTTGGTTTTTTTTATAACTTTAACACACAATTTAAATAATATAATATTATTCCCTTCATCCCCCCTCCCCGTTCCACTCCCCACAATTTTACCCTTCAAACATGGTCCAAACAAGTGCCACATGACGCTTTATGCCCCTCTTTCCCTCCTCCACTCCGTATGGTCTTACATAATCATTCGTTTCATATTATAAATGTTTCATTTTTTATGAAAGACATAGGTTCATTTTAAGTTGTGTAAAATCATGCTTTTTTTTTTTAACAGACAACGAAACTAATACTTAACTACTCGGAAAGGTAACACCCCAAAACTCTGTTTCGCTTAATTAAGCTACTACGCGTAATTAGGGATTGAATAAAAAATTAAAAATATGAAAGTTATATGAATGTGGCACTATCTAAGTTAATAATTAAGGTTACTAATTAAACTTAGAACCAAAGGGGCAAATATGTAATCATCCAATACTTGAAATAAAATAGGGGGGTTATAAAACAAAAGGTGCATACATTGATCTACATCAGTAGATCGATGTACACGTACACAAAACACACACTCAAACCCTAAACAAGGAATATTTCACAAAATCAAGCTTGGATCAAGGGTGTTTAAGGTGCATGTGGTTCCTCTTGATCATCTAAGGCCTCCTCTACAATATGTAAGTGTCTACTTTCATTTTCAAAGCCTCTAGGTGGAGTTATGAAATATGGAAGAATTGAGCTAAGTTGTTGAATGTCGAAATTGTTGGCATCTAGATGTTATTTGAGTTCATAGGAACCTTCCTTGAGAGGGTTTTAGCATAATTCATACTAAACACATAAATAATTGAGAAATTAGTTCCTAGGAGACGTGGGTTTTGCCCTTGAAGGAAACTCACTTGTCTAAATGAGTTCTAGGATTCCATCAGACAAGGTTTCCTTAACTTGAATATGTGTTTGGCCAAATTGTGGCATGAGATGATAAATTAGTTGAATGGTAATTAATTAGACATGAATTAACCATGAAAATCATACAAGAAAAAGGATGCACACCAAGTGTTCGATGAAATTGTCTAAGTGACCAAATTGTGGCTAGACATTGTCATTGGGTGCGCTTGGGTGCAAGCTTTAATATGAGGGGTTAATGAACCTCAAGAATATGAACTTAGGATTGATTTAACTCACTCCTAATGATCTAATGGAAAGTTTCCAAATAGATGTTTCAAGTGGAACTCTGGGAGGTCAAGATGCCAGGGTAATTGAGCAAAAAGGGACGCGCTTTAAGGTAAGTCATCTTATGACCTAAAATAGATGAATTGTAATTATGTGTATGAGTATGTCCATAGTGAGTCATTGAATCACTTGTGTTTATATTAAGTTATGTTGAATTGCAACCATCCTAGTTGAGAGTGGATGCAAAGTTGATTAAGCAAAGAAAGTCAAATGGGTTATATGCGTAAGTCACTTTATGACTTAAGCTTGGTAAGTTGTACAATATTAAGATAGGCTTGGCAGTTGCTTAGAAGACTATACAATTGTGTCTACACTAGGTTTTAAATGGACTTGCACTCGCCTTATTTGAAGGTGGATGCATGATAACAATCACAAAAGGGCTCATTAGGAGTGTATTGGGGAGGCTTGACCTTAGTTGAAGGTTACGTTGCGCCAAGAAATCCAAATGGGTATTTTGACATGACCGTGGAGTTTGATAAGACATCCTATGACTAAGATTGTTAAGTTGCATGTTAGATGGGAAATCGTCCATATTAATTGTTAACAAGTTGTATTGGTGTTTTGTTATTGTAAAACAAACAAATGAATGACCTTGATGAGTATTGGCACCCTATCCTTAGTTGAAGGATCGAGGTTAACCAAGAATAGTCAAACGGGTTATTTGTTGTAATTAGGCGATTTGATGAGTATTGGCAACCTCATCCTTAGTTGGAGGATTGAAGTTGACCAGGAATAGTCAAACGGGTCATTTTTTAGGCATATGTGCTATTAGTTAGAATTGGTGATCATTAAAGGATCATAGAACCCCCGTTTTGTTAGCAGGACTACGTGGTGTCCCTTTAAGGGGGTGTTTGGGATTGAGTTTCAAAACAACTTATTAACTTATTGGCTTTTTGGAAAAGCCAATAAGTCAATAAGCTGTTTGTGTAACCCAAAAACACTTTCTGTTTTGACTTTTGGCTTTTAGCTTTTAAGGATGGAAAAACTATTTTTGAAAAGTTAGAAATCCTGGCTTTTAGCTTTTGGCTTTTGACTTTTGGAAAAAAATTACAAATCTACCACCCATACAACCAATATTCACAATAAGTTAAGCGAAACACTTAAAAAAATAACAATCTATTGACTTTTTGACGTTTCTCATCCCAAAAGTTAATTCAAACATTTTTTTAAAAACTCTTTTTCAAAAAGTCATAAGCCAATAAGCACTTTTGACCAAAATCACTTTTGCATTTCCAAACTCAATCCCAAACACCCTCTAAATCCTTGAAATGAACGCTATGATAAGAATGCTTGAAATTGACCCGCAAATGGTTAACTGGACCGTTGGCGGGTGGAACGTGAATACGTTATGTTAACAACCTTATTTGAAGGTGTGCAAGCCACATATATGGTTATTCTGACCATATGTGTGGCATGTTGAGGAACAAACCTTAGTTGGAGGTGTCACTTGATTATGCAAGCAAATGGGTCGCTTATGCGATACTAGTTATGTGTGACTAATAAGTAGTAAACCGGATTGATTATAATGTGGAAAAGACTTGGTTATTGGCTGTATGTATGCAAAACATTGTGTATGCAAATCTGTTATGTTAAACGAAAATATTTGGTATATTAGATGAAGGATCCTCTAGTCACCGGATGAAGGATCCTCTGGTCACCAAATGAATAATCCTCTGGTCACCAGATGAAGGATCCTCTGGTCACCAAATGAAGAATCCTCTGGTCACCAAATGGAGGATCTTCTAGTCACCAGATGAAGGATCCTCTGGTCATCAGATGAAGGATCCTCTGGTCACCGGATGAAGGATCCTCTGGTCACCGGATGAACGATCCTCTGGTTACCGGATGAACGATCCCCTGGTCACCGGATGAACGATCCTCTGGTCACCAGATGAAAGATCCTATAGTCATATCCTCGGAATTCGTAACAAGGGTGAAAGATCGTTTGGATATAGTAAATCATTGGTACATGCAAATTTGCCGGTAGATGTAGATTTGTTGTGCTGTAAGCCAATCTTAAACCGTTTAACCAACTCGTCAGTTCAATTTGCTAATCAACTAACCATGTTTAGTGTGGTTAATGCTAGGTTCGGACATATTAGGGGGTGGGGGCAAGGATCATGACCGTGCGAAAACCGAACGCAATGTGAATCTAAACTTTTAACGCTTTTAAGAACTTTCATAGTTGTGATGGGTTTCTAAACATGTTTCAAATATTTTGTACTCAGAATTTATGAAACGTAAACAGTTCATGGGCTTGACACACTAATGGTCAAGCATATGTTTATGAAAGTTTAAGTTCTTTCATAAATTTACCGACTAATTATTATTAACTTTGAGTTAAGATCTGTTTAGTCGGGACGGGTCTTACAGGAAGTCGGGAACGCCCGCCCCTTGGGTGAAAGCTCCCCATACTCGCGGACAAGTTTTCCCTAGAATTTGTGGTTTTGTGGCTTAGGTATACATCCAACTCTGAGTGTTATGGGGGGGGGGGGGGTTGCATTTGCTTGACAAAGGGCATCCCAAAATGCTTATCCCATAATTTAGTTGGTTATTAAAAATATATTATTAATTGTCAAAAAAAAAAACGTGCATAACACAACCAAACCTGAGCCTCGGATACCATAGCTCTCGTAAGGACTCCACACCTATTAATTTCCCGCTCACATATGTCTTTTTCCAGTCCCACGCGCTTTCAACAACCACGCGCTTACACTCTCTCCAACACTACAATAAACATTACTTCCTTCCCTCTGCTTCAGTACAGTAGACAACAAGGAGCAGAGGCACAACCAATATTAATATTAATAATATTTATTTTTCTTTCTCACCATAATAATATTAATCATCACCGTTACTGTTACCGAATATTGAATAATCTTGAATCGATTTAAGTTATCATCAATGGCGAAGTAAGTGACTTTGTGTTAATAATGTAAAAAGCCTCTTGATTTCTCATCTTTTTTGTTGTTTTTTATATGGGTTTGATGTGGATTTATGATTCTCATCTGGGATTATTTTTTAGGGTTTGATTGATTGATTGTTGTTATCCTTTAATAGTTTAATATTCAGCTGGTTCTTTCAATCTTTATTTGTGTATGTGTTTGTGATTGTTTAGGAATTTTGTATTAATGTGTAGCTTTGTATTTTAGATTGTTAGTATATTGATTATATTTGTAAATGTTTTATTTTTATTTTTATTTGGTGTG
The DNA here is from genome assembly GCA_032199755.1 of Ambrosia artemisiifolia. Classification (NCBI taxonomy): domain Eukaryota; kingdom Viridiplantae; phylum Streptophyta; class Magnoliopsida; order Asterales; family Asteraceae; genus Ambrosia; species Ambrosia artemisiifolia. Next base: position 34,945,876 of record CM063529.1, read on the forward strand.
TGTGTATTAGGTGATTTGATCAAATGAGTTTTAGGTTGGGTTGTCTAGATAATTGTTTACTTTCTGTAATATTTATTAATCTTGACTATGTGTTGTGGACACGCGAGCGACCAGGCGCGACCAGCCACAACAGCCCCACGCTAACCCGACACGAGCTAGCTAACGCGAGCAGGCTCACGGCACGAAGAAAGGAATTTGTGTTGGATTTGTAGGCTGTGGTCGCGCCAGTGCTCAACCCCAGCCACAACAGCCTGACGTGACTGGGTTACTTGAGAGTCACGTAGGTGCTCGCCGCGAGCCACAACGTGCAGCACATGTTTGGGGGTAAAGTATTGTATGCACAATATTTGTACTATCTGTTATTGCATTTTTAATTGTGATATTGCAACTTTCATATTTATCGGCATAATAACCTGAAAATGAGATTTTTTTCCAATTGATATAAAGCCGAATCATCAAACCATTAAAAGTAGGAATTAATTACTGAAATGATAGATGTGTGAATTATGATGACCGATGTAATTTGGGTTTGACAACTCGGCCAAACCGCCTATGTTTGTTTGCCAAATGATCCGGCTCATTGAGATCTTTATGGCTGCTTGTTATGGGCCACGCCACCATGTAACTCCACTACTAGCCCAAGTTATACTCGTTTGAAGTTTGGGCTTCCTTTTTTGTTTGCCATGTTTCCATTTGACCAACTAGATCAAATAAGAGTTGGCCAACTCGTGGATCGCTCTTTGTCAGTTAATGAGGCATTTGAGATATTTGACCAACAGTCAAATGGTTTATTGAACTACAATATATAACATCAAACTTGCCATTTGATGATCTTCGATGAGCATTGAGCACCGTATTCATTTTGCCTAACTGCGTTTTGTTTTGGGAACAAAGGTTGATTTTGCTACTAACATAATCTATGTTTTGAATATTGTAGAAGTTGGATTGTTGATGGTAGAGGTATAGCAAGAAAGGTTAAAACGTCTAGTCTTCCTTTGATACATCAAGTTAAGGACTGTGGTGCAAACAGGGAATGCCCCCAATGCCGTTACAAGATTGACAATAGTGATGTAAGAAAGCTTCCAACTTTCCATAATCAGTTGCGTGCGGTTGATTTTGTAAATAAAAAGTTCACTTCTTGTTTGCATTTCATGTCGTAGGTGGCAGTAGAGTGGCCTGGGCTTCCCGCTGGTGTGAAATTTGAACCAACTGATGTGGAGCTCTTAGAACATCTGGCAGCCAAATGCGGTGTGGGGAATGAAATGCCACACCAGTTCATTGACGAATTCATCCCTACACTTGATGTAGATGAAGGAATATGCTATAAACACCCTGAAAATCTTCCTGGTGAGCAGAGTACTTGTGATGTAATGTTTGCAGCAATTACTAGAGATGGAAATGTGTGTGGGTCAGACGGGTTGGGTAATGGGTCAAAACACGTTTGGGTCAGTGGTACTTTTTTTGCTGCTGGTCTAGTTGGGTTTACCTGCCCAAAAACTTTTAGAGATATTCGGTGCTGCATAAAATTAAAATTCTCTTATGTATATTAGATATCAAATATGTTTACAAACACTATAAATATTTTACTAAACTGATATAGGAGGTACTTTGGGTGACTTTCGGTTGTTGTGACCCATTTGATCTGTTTCTATTAAGCTAATATGTTAGAGTTCACCCGTTTAACCCATTAGCGATCAAACATAACTTGCATCAACCCTTTTATAAGTAAAAACCTCTGTGGGTCAACTGGTGTACAAATGTGAATTTAGTTTATCATTTTATGTACTTGTCAATGTCATCATAGTTGTCAAAAGCGCGCCTAGGCGCAAGGCGCGACCAGGCGCACCAAGTGCGCTGTGCCTGTGAGGCGCGCACCTAGGCACTGAGGCGCACTATCGGGGCTGTCTTCAGGCTGATTTCCGGCCAAATTCAGGCTAAAAGTTGCCTAAACCTCTAAAACATCCTAAATGAGTTATGAACAAGTCCTAAACAACCCTAAAACATCCTAATATAGTCCTAAACAAGCCTAAAACATCTCTAAAATCCCTAAAAAATGTATTTTATACTATGCGCCTAATTATAAAAAGCCCTCGTTTTTTATGCGCCTAGGCTCCAGGCTCAGCCTATGCGCCTTGAGTGCGCCTAGGCACTTTGACAACTATGCTTGTCATCACTTATTTTTTAGTTGATTTATTTTACTCATTTGACTTAATACTATAGGTGCTAGAAAAGATGGAAACAGTGCTCATTTCTTTTACAGGACCACAAATGCATACACTACTGGTCAAAGAAAACGTCGCAAGATCTGCCAAGAATCTAGTTTGGCCCAGGATGTTCGTTGGCATAAGACTGGCAAGACGAAAGCCGTAATGCGAAACGGAGTCCAGATAGGGTGCAAGAAGATAATGGTCCTTTATGGGGTTGCCAGTGGGGGTTTAAAACCTTATAAACTGAACTGGGTCATGCATCAATATCATTTAGGAACCGTTGAAGATGAAAAAGAGGGTCAATATGTGGTTGCAAAGATATTCTATCAACAACAGAAAGAGGTTGAGAATGTGGATAATCATGTTGTAACCGAAAAAATAGATGCATGGATGAGTTCAACTAGCCCAAAAACTCCTATAACTGCCGCTCCTGATCCACGTAGGTCTGGAAAATCTGTTTCTCCTGATGATGTCACCACTGATAATGTTCGACAGTCGCCACCACAGGTTGGTATATTCTTCTTACTTGTGTTAGTTGTGTACCATTCACTTTAGATTTCATTTGTTTTGTTGTATCTTAAATGGTTTACATAAAAACATATATAAAGTGGACGGATTAAAGTTGCCAAAGTCTATCTTTAGTGCGGAAAGTTTTATTAAACAAATACTTCATTTGTACACAATGCTTGATTTAATTCATAGATAATTTGGTAGGCAAAATGTTAATTTACAAGTAAATTAAAAGTATATGTAAATAAATAACATGTTATACATTTAACTATTTAAGTGGCCCATATTGACCAGTTTCAACCCAAACGTGTTACCTAGCCCGCTTGACCCAACCATCTTAGCACCTCTAGCTTGTTTCAAGTATCCGATGTTTTCTTGTGGCAATGCTGACTGTTTTTATGTAATGCTGTATTAGGAATCCGGGTGGTGTGTTGAGCAGAAATACAATCCGTCATCTTCTAATGTTGAAAATAAGGATAATACGGAGTTGCCCATATGGGAAGATGATTCACAAGCCGTTGATTTAGATGCATTTGATGACTCGTTGTTCTGCAATGAGAATCTTGATACTAATGACCACCCTGTTGGTGACTCGAGGCTTAATAATGGACCTCAAGCTGGATCTAATGTTAATGCTGACTGTGCACCGGGTACCAGTAAAGCTGCAAGTTCTGGAGTTGATGATCTTGAGAATCTGGACTTTAGTAGTCTACCAGATTTCAACCTTTCTGTAAGCCTACTATTCTTTCTATGCAACAATCATAATAATCTGGAAATGAGACCAAGGGGGTGTTTTTGTTTATTTATTTATTTATTTATTTATTATTATTATTATTATTTTTTTTGTAAACGAACACGAGTTATATAATTTGTTCTTTGTAATATGCATGCAGGACTTACATTTTTCATCACAAGACAGCATTTTCGGCTGGTTAGAGCGGTTGTAAAGGATGGAAATGGTTGGACATAACTTAAAAAAACTGAAGGTATGATGATGCTATGGAGTCATCTTTTTGAAATAGCTTTGTTTGAAACTGATGCTAGTAAGCAAAGCATGATGAAAGTGTCACTAGGCTCCGGTTTTGCTATTTGTCGTCAATGGCTTTAAGTTCCTACATGTGTTTACGTCTTGTAGAGCAAATGTTACCAGTAACTCTTATGGCTCGTTGGTGTTCTTGCACCGTTTGTTACTTTGTTTGGCATCTGCAGTTTATAATTATGTATGTGGGTATCATAAACTTAATGTGAGTAGTACATATGATTTCCTATATTTGTTGTGTTTCAGGTCATGTTCGTCGCAAGTTTAGTACCATCCTTAAAATGGTTTTTGTTTCTTGGTCTGAACCCATTTTGACCCGGCCATTAAAACGCCCCAAAAAGCCGATAAACTTCATAAATAACCTAACCAAAAAACAACAGTTTGAACTACAGAAATTCAATGTATGCAACGAAAACCGTCGCAGCCTAGAGGAAGGCAAGAGCCATGGTGGTGGCACTGCAGGATGTGGAAGCGCGGGACTAAAACAGCCACCATGACAGCACACCACACCGGAAGACTCAACCATCTTCTCGAATGCAGTTTCCCGGCAAAAGATACTTGTACTTCTCAGCATTCTTCAACAAATACGACGGTAGATGGACGGCTGAATACGAATGAGGAATGGGGCCCATCTTCCCAATCAGCTCTCGGAAAGTGTACTCCTCGGGAAGCATATCGTACAAGTCTGCACCACTGCAGATCACTTTCTGGATCCTTTTCGGGTCAAGATAATGAGAAAACCTCACTCTATCAGTATGACTGTAAGCTTTCATCTTGAACACAAAATCACTAATTGTTCTAAAACAAAAACTGCAATGCCAACCCGAATCCGCCAACAGATAATCGCTCTGTCGATAATGCACGTATCGGGTTGTCCCCTTTTGATACTGATGAACAGAAGCCCTCCAACTTTTATGATCCAAATTAAACTCAAAAGAATACAAATAGTTGTTCAAGTTCAAATGAACAATAGGTGGAGGACCATCACACCATCTCAAAAGATCAATAGTATGCGCACTCGGTATCTCATCGACATCCGACATGATCAAAAGATCATCGTCTTCGATCCCCGCAATCCTTAAAAGATGATCTAGACCTACGCGTTGGTACGCCTCTTCGATAAACGGATTCTCCCCTTTCTTAAACCTTCCACCAATGGTCCCATAAGTCAATCTAGACTCAATAAACTCAAACTTTTCGCGATTCATCGCAAAGTTTAGTCTTTTCGGTATGCTTGTAAATGTAGAATTGGATTCAAGAAGCACAAACTGAGTAATATAAGGGTACAATTCATTCCAACGGATCGTAAGCATATCGATTTCATTGCTGAATAGGACTGCATCATATACGCGTCTCGGGTAATCTCTAAGGTTCCATCCATGAAGACTGCATAAAGAAGCCATGGATACATTTGCATTGTAGTAATGAGGCAAGTGAATGAAGGGTTTGGGTGGTGACTGCCATAAGGGGCGGAGAAAGTAGGTGACTTTCTGGCCATGAAGGTATATTCCGGCGACGGTTGTCGGAACTAAAATGAACAAAATTATGAATGTTTTCCATTCTAGAGATTTAATCATACACCGGATTCTTGACATTCTGCTTGTCACCTATAAATTACAGTGTAAAGCTAAATAAACACCACTGACACGCTATTCATACATCATTGAGACTCCAAAATGAGCCCGTATGGTCAAACATGTCCGCATGGCCATACGGGCCCACATGGTCAAACAGGACTATGAGTTGTAACACACGAAAATGGTCATACAGGTTGCATGACAGCGTAAACTATCACACCGGCCAAAACATTTCTGTATGAGTTGGTACAATGAGGTACTGTATGACCATTTTCGCCTGTCATAACTCATACGGTCCATATGACGATGATGTCATCCATTATGCATTATAAAACCTTAAAAACACAATTTTTATTTTTTTTTATAAATTGACAGAAATCCCAGAAAAAAGATCAAACCTTGCAACAAAATTCATCATTCCTCTTGGAAGTGGAATAATCATGAACCTTCATGAGGGTCAAATCAAGAACACATAAAAATAATAACTTTGATGATAAAGATAATGAATGCAGATTATGAGATAATCTTGATAATATCTTGAAAATGAAAGAAACCAATGCTTGCAAATACAAAATCCAACCAAATTTTTAGATGTTGGTTTTTTCTTCAGATTATTAGGCTTTTTGTTCTTCCAAACAGATTATGTCTCTTCGTGTCCTCTAAAATTTAAATAGTCAATGGAAATAAAAGATACATACAAAACATATCCACAAATTTTCTATATTTTGTTTAGTTATTAATAATTAGAGGTGATTAGTATAAATATTAAGTATTTGAAATGTAACTAAGGGCGGTTGAATAGAGGGAAACCGTTATCTTCAACTATCCCCACGTAGGACAAAAAGGATTTGGTGGGGAGTTGGTTTTTGGGACATTTTTTAAATTAAAATTAAAAATTTCAATTTTGGTCCTTTTACTTTGTAAGTTTTATACTTTGAACCCTCTAGTAGTCTAGTGACCCATATTAGAGCTAGGGCTGTTCACGAGCCGAGCCAAACCGAGCGGACCTTTGCTCGTACTTGGCTCATTCATAAACCGAACCGAGCCGATCGGCTCGGTTACAATCGATCCGGAAACCGAGCGAGCATTGTTCGAGCGCACATTCTTTCGAGCGAGCGACGAGTGGCGAGTGTTTTCGGACAACCATAAAGTTGGGATGTTTTCTTTAATATTCTCGCTGCCTAGTGATGACTGAGGTTCGACCGTTCGAGAATGAGGCTCTAGTTGAGGTAATGAGCATACTATAGAGAACGATTGTCGCCTTGTGACGTAGGGTGATAGCGGGAAATGATTGATGATGGACAACTAATGGGAATAAGAAGTCAAGCATGTTTTTTCACGCCTTAGGGTTTTATAATTAAACTTACTGTTAACTTATCATTAGGTTGACTGGGCCAATAACTATACATATAATTGTGTATATGCATATATTAAGTCAAACCTAATAAAGTGGCATCTATAAAACTATAAATATAATTGTAATTAAAATGTATATATATATATATATAATTATATATATAATAAATTAATAAAAATTATATCGAGCCGAACCGAGCCGAGCGGACCTATGATCGTGCTTGGCTCCTTTACAAACCGAACCGAGCCGATCGGCTCGTTTACAACCGAGCGGAAAATCGAGCGAGCAATTTCCGAGCAATTTCCAAGCGATTGGCGAGCGTTAGGGCTGTAAACAAACCAAACGTCCGGCAAACAGTTCGTGAATTGTTCGGCGGGAAGTTCGTTTGTGTTCGTTCGTTTAATTAAGGAACGAACACAAACAAGATATTTTGTTCGTTTAGTTAAACAACCAAACATGAACAGAGGTCGCGTTCGTTCGTTTATGTTCGCGAACGTTTGGTAACGTGTTCGTTTATGTTCGATAGTTCATTAAGGTTTCTAACTTTTTATTTTTAATTTAAGTACTTCAAATTTCTCATTGTAGATCATTTAATATATATTAGTGTACACATGTTAATATTAATTCACCTATTTTGATTAATTATTATTTTGGGTGGATTAAATAAGGATTTCGTTTAATGTGATATTTTTATATTTTTATGAGACATTTTGTTATAGTAATTATGTGATCAAGATTATATCAAGTATTTTTGGGTGATTGGGTTAGTATATTTTGGTGACGATGTATGTGATAAAAATGTTAATTTTATTCAAAATTTAATATGTGTTAGTTTGTCCACTGTTTTGTTCATGAATGGTTGTCTGTGTTGGTTTACATTCATTTGTGTTTGTTTTCGCTTTTCCCCGATACCTAAATTTAACAAATAAACACAAAAGAACGCGAACATGTTCATCGAACACGAACATAAAATCCCGTTCGATAAGTGTTCATGAACAGTTCGTGAACACATTATTTCTTTAACAAACAAACACAAACATGAAATCTCGTTCGGTAAGTGTTCATGAACAGTTCGTGAACACGTGATTTCCTTAACAAACAAATATTTATTTAAGGTCAAGCAAATGTTTTCTTTGGTCATATATTATCCGTTCTTGTTTGCTTAGGAGAAGAATAAGGATGGAGCTGATGTCAAATGTGGACCAAATTCAAGACAGGATTAAGAATATGGTTCTTGGTGGGGAGGAAGAAAAATGGCTCCTTGTTAGGAGATGACTTGGGGGAGTTCTCGGTTTCTTCTTTAAAGACGATGTTGTCTAGTAGAAGTGCAATCGCGAATGACAACTCAGGAAAGGCTTAGCTTAAACCGTATCACTACAAAGGACATGCCGCCGAAAAGGGCATTCAATTGATTTTGCTCAGTGTTGTTTCTACAGCTCAAGTGTAGAGAAAGTTGATCATGTGTACACTTTATGCTATGTGACTGTCATCATGTTTGGCAACACATTAGTTCCTGGGACAAAATACAACCTATTTATGCGTTTTAAGTGCAAGATCTTTCAACTTGCATAAATTTTGCCCCGGTTTTGACTTAAAAAAAATGTGCATTCGGTCTATTATCGTTGTAGCATGTTGGGTTTTGTGGAAAGTAATAAATAATTGGATCTTTATTAATGTTTTAATAAAGTTCCAATCAAGATGGAAACAAATTGCGGTGACATTAAAACGTTTAGTTTACTTTTGATTAGAAACACTCTAAGGTTGGACGTTTAGATTGGCATAGATACAAATCTTTCGACGTAATAGTTTTTCTTTATTGTTGTTCTTTGGTCTTACTAGTGGGTCGTTTTCGTTAACAAAAGTTGCCAATGTTGTAAAATCAGTCTAGACGTTAGTTGGAACCCCATCGTCTGGATTTTGCATAATCGGACCAAAATGTTCCTGGTCAAAATCGGTTCAATGAAGTATATACACAATAGCCCCTAATTAAGTACATTTACAATTGACACTATTCTCTCTAAATGATTAATCGTGTAACATGGAGCAGCGAGAACAGCGGCGCACACATCAAAAACTAAAGTAATCTTAAATATATTCAGGGAACCATGTTCGTTTTAAGTTTATATTACAAGTCAAAGATGCAGGTGCTGTTCTGCATATCCTGTTTGTCTTTCCATTAATATATTAACTTCTAGTTAATTACATTATATTACATTGTCTACGATTACCATACATCCGACAAGATACCATAAGGACCACTGGAGAATATCGACCAGTGTAGTCTTGCAAGAAAAGATGGAAGAAACATTAGGAACAAAGTTATTTTATATGCAAACTCAAAGATTAAAAACCAATTCTTAATACTGGACGGTATCAACACAAGACAAACATATATAATTATATATCAATTTGGGAATTCAAAATTTGGCAACCACCAAAAATCAGAGGAGGAGTCTAAGCAAGATGTCTTATCTAATACAAAATTTTGGTCATCACTACAGGCATAGAGGAGGCTGCTAAGTGCTAACTAAGCTCTGTAACAGAAACAATATTCCATAATCTTTTAAATTATTAAGTAGAACATCAAATGTGATTACCCATTACCATAGTTATCAAAGGCGCTAGGCGCACTCAAGGCGCATAGGCCTTGCCTAGGCGCGAGGTGCAAAAAAAAGCGAGGGCCTGAGATAAAAAAAGCGAACAAAGAAAATAAAGTAAACATATATTAAATTAATACTATTTTTCATCTAGTTAGTATCAAAAGTTTTAAAATATTGATGTATTAGTGTATAGTAGTTTTTCTTAGATAAAGGTAGAAATTTGACTGAAATCTAGCCATAATTTAACGAATTTGGCTGGAAACCCTCCGGAATTTGGGAATATAGCTGAAATTTGCGCCTAAACCATCACCTGGAGAATTAAAGCGCAATTTCATCGAATCAAAGCGCAAATGCATCGCCTCGCCTAAAAAAAGGGCCTAGGCGCCAGAGGCGATGGCTTTTAACAACCATGCTCATTACAGAAGTTATATTGTTAAGAATAAAATAAGTTTAGAATTAAAGAAAAATAAGCATTTAGAAGGTTTTATGGATTGAAAAATATACTTCTTAGCTAACCTTTTGTTTAATTCACTCACTCGTTTGACCCATTTGATATCAAAACACTATCATCAAACCCTCGATACGCCTGAATCATATTTTAAACCCCCATTTCCCTTCTTTGTGTCAGTTTGGAACTAGTAGAATAGAGCATGTATTCATCGTTATGAAACCATCATGTTCTTAGCATTTCTTGTTAACTTGACCCGTTTTCAAAATTAACATGTTTCTGTCTGCAAAGGTCAAAGTAGTTTAACGGGGAACGAGTCGCTAAAGCAAACTCATTCGTCTTATTTGCTAATTTCTCATATCTATTGCGTTAGATCGGTCCTTTACAAACTGTAAACTTGACTCGTGAACAAGAATCTCTAAATCAACAATTTTTACAATATCCCAAATTACATTCAAACCCTTGAACAAGATCAACAAAGTTGTGTTCTACTCTAATTCCTTACAATGGCTCAATCACAGTTGATATAGTTGGCATTCAATGAATCTATCTATAGCCACTAAACAAAAAAAATATAACACAACAGAATCTTGGTTAAGAGATACTTACTCACTTTCTACAGCGTCATCGGTTTCTTCACCAGAAAATGAATTTGAAACCTTTCTTCTACAGTTCTACCTCCAAGTCAGACACTCAGACTACACCCACGTTTAAACACGCCTCAATCTTCTAACAGCGACGCCATTAGCTCCCGTGGATTTGATTCCCAAATCGGCAAGTCAATAAACGGTTGCCTCAACCGTTGTTCTTCTGCATCACATAAGGCTTCCACAACATCGCATAATCTTGAAATTTCAGAGATAGTCGCTTCCTGTGCTTCCACCTGCAAAGCAATCAACTTTCCACAAAATCACTTCCAAAGTTCAAACCCCTTAAATAAAAACGTTCAATTTCTATATAGGGGTGTGCACAGTTCGGTTCGCTTTTCAGCTTTCGAAAACCGTTTGGTTTCGGTTTTTCAGTTTAGTAACGGTTCAGATCGGTTTTTTCGGTTATTGGAACAAAATTACGTAAGATTTAAAAAAAAACTGTATAATCCAAGATTTAAAAATCTCTTTAGACGTATACATTGATCTTAATATATTTAACCTTTTGAACTAATATTGTTCACGTAAACCTAACCTTAAGAACTATTTTTTTTGGTTTCTCCATAGTTTTTTATCAAGACAGTTTCTTTAATAATACTTTGAAAATCATTTATGCTAAATTTTGTTACTTTTTTTGTGCGGTTGGTTTTTTCACGTTCGGTTTGTTCGGTTTTCTGCTCACCCCTAATTTCTAATCCAAAACCCTAACAAACCCTAAATGTTCAACTTAGGATATTACAGTGACTATTTCTAAACATAAAATTAAAACAAACTTCTGCTTTATAATATAATAACTAACAATAATTGCTAGAAACAGAATACAATTAGTGAAAATAAAGCTCTAATTTTAAATCCAACAATAACAAAAAATACAGTAATACCTGAGCAAGGAGGGTATCGACGAGTTGTTGGTGAGTTGAATCGGACGAGTTCCCATGAAACCCAGATAACCTTTGATCTAAAACAGGTGTTACAGCAGCTGGTGGTTGATTTTGTGTACGGTTTTGTAATGCCTGCAAGGTGTTCGACAAAATGTCCCAATGAGCAATCTCTTGTTGATACTTGGTTTGAAGGTTTAATAAGATCTTTTTCTTGCGTTCACTGCGGGATTTGGCTTCAGCTGCGGGGTCTGGAGGTGGGACGGTGGTGGGTACGGCGGAATCAGGGCGGGGACGCTTCAGACGACGGTAGACGAAGCCGTCGTCGTTGATGAGTTCCCAGTCTTGTTCGTTGATTTCCATAGAGATTGTGAGATTAATAGGTATTGGGTTCTATTGATTATTGTTGTTGTAGCATTGGGTTTTGAAGATTGAGCAGATTTGTTTTTGGATTTGGAGAGCAAGTGACTGAAGAAAATGTCAATCGGCAATCGAAATCCCTTCTAGATATGCAACTTGGGGGTTTTCAAATTTGGTATGTTATAACATGTTAGGGGATTGCGTTTTGAATCTGATTTATAGATTACTAGATTTTATCCCGGGAGCGTCCCGGGTTTGAAAAATATAACAATTCTAATAATACTAATACTAATACTAATACTTCTCTTGATTAAGTATACCTATGCATCTTTAGAAGAGTAAAATTCCAATGATAACATGGCGAATGGGCTGAATTTCAACATCGTAGATAAGAACCTGGTTTAAAAGAAAAAACATGATTAATGAATAACCTGAACACTTTGTGTTTTTCTTCTCGTATGAACGAAACCCCACAAAAAATAGTCGTTTTTTTCTCCGTTTTTTATATAGCATTATGGTACTCGTTGGAAAGATAATAAAACGCTCGTTAATTTGGTGTAATTTTTTTCTTTAAAAAATCTCGTATATAAAAGATATTAACGTTTACAAATTATGAGAGGAAACATAAGAGAGAAAAAATTAAATTTGTTTTTAAATTCTTTTTTCCTAAAATAACTCAATTTAATTTTAGTAGATTAGGTTTTATATTATTATATTTGTTTTTTTTTTAATTTGCCACATGACATGACACATGGCACACTCAAGGAGGAGAATGCCTCCTTGAATGCCATGTCATTAAAATTGCTTTCTTTTATTATATATATAGATTGTGTTTTGAAAACGCAGATAGTCAGTTTTTAAGCTACCAAAATGCAATAATCTATAAGCAGCTCCACCCCTGCTTTTCTAAAACGCATAATCTGTTTTGAATAATCAATCCAAAACACCCCTAACTAGTGTTAAGCCCTCGGTTGCGACGGGTACATAAAACCGTATAAAGTAGCACTAATGTTATGCTACTGTCAGCAAAAAAAAAGTTGATAAAACATATAAAGATAACTAAGACTGGCATATAAAAGTATAAAGATAACTAAGTCGATAAAGGACCCGCGCATTGCAACGGGGCCTTTGACATTGAAGAGGTATAGAACCTCGTCCCTTCATCAGACGCGGATCACACTAATAAGACGCGACACGAACGTACTAAAATCACCAGACCGGAGGTCACAAATACCGGGGGATAGTACAACTAGAACGGAACAAAGTACAAATATTCTGACTAGTATAAATACCCCCCCTAAAGTACAGGTAACCCACGTTCACATACACTCCGAACCTCCCTCTCTCTCTAAACTCTCTTTATCTCTCTAAACTCTCTTTATCTCTCTAAACAAATACTTATCCTCACGCCGGAGGGTGGTCACAGAGAGGCCCTCCCTGCCCCCCTGTGACGAGCCTAACGGTCTGCTAGTTTTGCAGGTCCAATCCACACGAGATCTTATCAAGTTAACTGTCTTCTTCTTCATTTACGAGGTACAGTCTAACTTTTGGATCTTCAATTGGCGCCATCCTTTTGCAGATCTACTCTCTCCAAACAGATCTGGAATGGCTAAGGAAGATTTACACGTTGTTGATATCACCAACAGAGAAGACGCTGATATCGACACATCTGATCCAAACACTGCTGATCTCAGGGCGTCCTTCGACGCTACTGTTGTTTCCACAGAACTGGTCACTGCAACAACAGAGATGCAAACCACATCGGTGGAATTTGATGAGACTTTCCTCCAACGAAACCGTGAATTCTTGCTAAGGTTGAGGGATCAGCAAAGCAAGGAAGAAAGACTCCGTAGTGTGCAAGTGAACTTATTCCCTTCGGAAGGGCTCACCTCTGCCACCACGGTGTCTACTCCAGTCAGCCTCCCAACGTACTCCACTGTTGTTACTTCGGTTCCTATCCAAACTCCTTATGGGTATTTAATGCCTTTTGGGTATACCGGACCATTGCCAACTGGTCTCTCATCTACTGGGCCACTTGTTACTGACCCAGTAATGCCAGCCAAGCAACAGTCCAATTCAAACCCAATAGACGACGAGCTCACCGCACCATACCGACCAGCATACATGACTTCATACTCAAAGTTCACCCCCAGGATAGCCAGTGCCCCATTACCATCGAAACTAAAAATGCCAGTAACGGTTAAGAAGTACGATGGAACAACGGATCCGGATGACCACGTGTTCGATTTTGGAGGAGCTGCGGAAATTGAGCTATGGCCCATGCCAGCATGGTGCCACATGTTCGCTCAAACGTTAACCGGAGCTGCACGTGTATGGTTCGATGGGCTCCCAGCTGGTCAAATTGCAAACTGGAAGGAGTTAAGACGGGTATTCTTACAGAATTTCTCCCAACAAAGACGTTGCACGAAAGACATAACCGAAGTACACAACATTCGACGACGGGATGGAGAATCTCTGGAGAAGTTCATAGATCGTTTTAACAAAGAAAGCATGCAGATATCCGGAGCTGTTGACCAGCTACGGATATCTGGTTTTTGTCACGGAGTACGTAACAACCAGTTGGTAGAGAAGCTTCACGAAGACCTACCCAAAACGATGGAGGGCTTAATGGAAAGAGCAAGGGCTTTCGCTAGAGGCAAAAGTGCCTGTGGTCAAACCAGTGATGGCGACCACAAGGGAAATCCAAGAGGAAGCAACTGGAAGAAAGGAGCTCCGGCACAACCTGAAAGAAACAGTTCTTGGTCGAAGCACAGGTCGCAGCCTTATTCAAGGAACGACCGAAATGATAAGGTTAACCTCGGACGTCCTTCTCGAAACACCAGCTTCTCTGACCTCAGTAAAACTCCAAGTGAAATTCTGAGCACCGAACAAATACGATTCCCAACACCTCCAAAGCAGAAGCCCACCTCAGACCGAAACACCAAAAAGTATTGTGAGTATCACCAGGCGAAGGGTCACAACACGGACGACTGCTGGTCTTTAAAACAAGAAATAGACAAAGCCTGTAAAGCAGGAAAGCTATCTCACCTAATCCGTGACTTAAAAGAAGGAAAACCAGCTGCGACACAAATAGCCAACCCGAACAACCAAACAGGAATCCACATGATTCGGATTGGTTCCGAGCAAGGCACTAAGAGAAATAATGATCACATTGCTCCATGGATGGAGCAGTTGCTGTTTTTTCCACCCATCAGTCCAAGGGAGGCCATGGAAGCACCTATAGTGGTTTCGGGGGTGGTCGCAGGTCACAAAGTCCGACGCATTTACATTGACAACGGCAGTGCATCCGAAATCATGTACTACCAATGTTATCAACAGTTAGCCCCGGCCACTAAGGACAAGCTTGTTGCCGTCCAAATGCCTTTAATCAGCTTTTCAGGTGAAGTCATACATCCGTTGGGTCAACTCAGTCTCCCTATAACATTGGGGACGGAGGAAAACCAACGTACGGTCATCCTGACATTCCTAGTAGTTGGAGCACCCTCAGTTCACAACATAATCCTGGGCAGACCGGGAATGAAAGCATTCAACATGGTCACCTCGACGGTTCACGGTGCCATCAAGTTTCCTACTGAAACTGGGATAGCCACACTTTACACCGAATCCGAGTTACGCGTTGCTGAAGTTCGTCAATCCTTGGGACAACCTCCACTACAAGAAGCCGCGGTAGGTGTTAAAGCTACCAAAGAATGGTCTGTTCACCCAACATTCCCAGAACAAAAAATTACCATCGGTGCCCAACTGCCGGACCACACGAAGAGATCCTTATGGAGATTGTTATCTACGTCATTGGACGTATTTGCTTGGCAGCAATCGGACATGACAGGAGTCCCGAGGACTTTAGCTGAACATAAGCTAAATATTAGTCCAGAGAAGAAGCCCGTAGCCCAAAAGAAACGGAGCATGGCCCCCGATAGAGTAAAGGCTATAGCAAATGATGTTAAGGTGCTGCTGGATGCTGACATCATCAGGGAGATAAGCTATCATACCTGGGTCTCCAACCCAGTCATGGTGCGGAAACACGATGGGTCCTGGAGGATGTGCATTGATTTTAAAGACTTGAATGATGCATGCCCCAAGGATTGCTATCCGCTTCCGGAGATAGATTCCAAAGTTGATGCTGTGGCTAACTTTAAGCTAAAATGCTTCTTAGACGCCTATAAGGGCTACCACCAGATTCAAATGGCCGAAGCCGATGAAGATAAAACAACTTTTGTCACCAACCAAGGGCTATACTGTTATAAGAAAATGCCATTCGGTTTGAAGAATGCAGGAGCCACGTACCAACGAGTTATGGATCGAGCGTTCAAAAACCAAATCGGACGAAACTTGGAAGTGTATGTGGATGACGTGGTGATAAAGAGCTCAGACGAAGACACATTGTTAAAAGACATCACCGAAACCTTCGACAAGCTCCGGCTGATCAATATGAAACTAAATCCAAAGAAGTGTTCCTTCGGCTTAGAAGAAGGAAAATTCTTAGGATTCTTAATGGCCAAAGATGGTATCCGTCCAAATCCAGAAAAGGTCGAAGCTGTCCTCACCATGCAACCTCCGTCAAACTTAAAAGAAGTACAGGCCCTCAATGGACGGTTGGTCGCATTACACCGTTTCTTATCCAAAGCAGCTGAACGAACTTTGCCTTTCATGGTCGTTCTGAAAAAATACTTGAGCACAAAAGAGTTTCATTGGACATCCGAAGCCGATCTGGCCTTCAATGATTTAAAAAAGTGTCTGGCAGAGTTACCAACGCTAACCGCACCAGAACCAGGGGAAACCCTCATCATTTATCTGTCAGCTTCAGAAGCATCTATTAGCTCGGTGTTAATGGTGACAAGATCAAAGGCGCAGGTACCCATCTTTTATGTCAGTCGAGCCTTACGTGACTACGAGACGCGGTACCCAGCATTAGAAAAACTGGCACTTTCCCTGGTACACGCATCACGTCGGCTCCGACGATATTTTCAAGCTTTTGAGATAGAAGTCCAAACAGACCAACCAATTCTTGATGTATTAAGAAAACCTGAAGTGTCCGGAAGATTGGCTAAATGGGCGATCGAGCTTGGAGCCTTTGAAATTTCTTACAAAAGAAGGGGTCCGGTAAAAGGGCAAGTCGTGGCTGATTTCCTTACCGAACTAGCCATGAGAAAAGTCGAAATACTCACGCCCCCTGAGCCAGATGAATGGACCATTTTCACTGACGGGGCATCCGGATCTGAGGGGTCCGGAGCCGGAGTCGTCCTCAGGAATTCCGAAGGTCAAGAACTTGTGTACTCAATCCGCCTCAATTTCAAAAGTTCCAACAATGAAGCCGAGTACGAAGCATTTTTAGCTGGACTCCGACTGGCAAAAAAGGTCGGAGCTCAGAAGGTATAAATCCTCGTAACGAATAATTATCTTTCTCCACGAAACATCATAAGAAATCTAAAAAGTACCATATACTTTAAACAGGTAGTGGCACACGTGGATTCTATGTTGGTCGCACGACAGATAAGCGGGGAATACGAAGCTAAAGAGGCAAACATGGTTCTATACCTACAAAAGGTTTGACCTAAGCCCCACATCAAATATACCCCAGCTTATAAACTTAAAACACCATTCTTAATTCTGCTATATTTGAACAGGCAAAGAGCTTGATATCAGAATTTGAAAAGTGTGAAGTGAAGCACGTGCCCGGATCGAAGAACAAACAAGCAGACGCTTTAAGCAAGCTTGCAGCAAACACACCGGATCATATGTCACAAGAAGTAAAGCTGGAAGTTATGAACGAACCGTCAACAGCCGAAGCCACAGTATGCATGATCCAACGTAGTCCAGTCTCATGGATGACCCCATCCTGAACTACATCACAAAAGACGAGCTTCCAACTGACAAAGCTCAAGCTCGAAAGCTCAAAGTAAAATCCCTACAATATCAGGTCATTGATGACACACTATACCGGAAGACATTTTTAGGTCCCCTGCTCCGATGCTTAGACCCGGTACAAGCCAAGTATGTCATTGAAGAAGTTCATTGGGGAATCTGTGGCATCCATGCCGGACCAAGGATGATTGTAACAAAGGTAATGAATGCTGGATACTTTTGGCCGGGTATGCATCAAGACGCGGTTGAAGAACTTCAAAAATGTGAAAATTGCCAAAGGCATGCCCCAGTAAGTCTCAGAGCCAAAAACAAACTGATTCCAGTATCAGCAGCTTGGCCATTCCAGAAGTGGGGGATCGATATCGTGGGCCCTTTTCCCGTGTCATCAGGACAAGCCAAATTCCTACTAGTCGCAGTAGACTACTTCACTAAGTGGGTAGAGGCCAAACCCCTGGCCAAGATCTCAGGTGCTGAAGTAAAGAAGTTCGTATGGGAAAACATCGTTTGCAGATTCGGCCTTCCATTGACAATAGTAAGTGATAACGGAAAGCAGTTTGCTCACAATCCGTTCAAAAAATGGTGCACTTGCCTTGGCATCGAGCAAGCCTTCGCCTCCGTCGCCCACCCTCAGGCTAACGGACAGGTCGAACGAGTCAACCGCAGCCTGGTCGAGGGAATCAAGAAGCGTCTGGGAAAGAAAAGAAGTGGCTGGGTAGACGAGCTGCCGAACGTCCTTTGGGCCTACCGAACGATGAACAAGACCAGCACTGGTGAAACACCTTTTAGTCTTACCTATGGGACGGAGGCTATGATACCGGTAGAAATTGGAGTGCCAACCCACCGGGTCACAAGACAAGGTGACAATGACCAAGAACTGCGGTCCAATTTAGACCTTCTGGAAGAACGAAGGGAAACCGCAGCCATCAAAGAAGCAAAATATAAACAAACTTTGGAGAAATACTACAACTCCAAAGTCCAAGAAAAGAGGTTTAAAGTCGGGGAATACGTCATGCGGAGTAACGAAGCCAGTGGTGTGGAAAAACCGGGAAAGATGAGTCCTAAATGGGAGGGACCATATGTCGTTACTTCAGCAGGAGAGAAAGGAGCTTACAGGCTCGCAACACTTGAAGGAGATGAAGTTCCCCGGACGTGGAATGGGATCCACCTTAAAAAATGCTTCATCTAAAAAGGAAAGATCGACGAATAATAGTTCTTTTTATTTCTTAATGTAAAAGTGGGATGTGAATGCCCCACCCTTTTTTAATTTCCTTTTGTACTACGGAATGGTTAAATGCTCCGTACCAGACAGAAGAGACGCGGTTAGTCTCTTAATATAATAAAGTCGATCTTTATAAAACCCATTCTCATAATATTTGTCATGCGTGTATTAGAAAAAATATGCAAGCTTCGGTGCATGGGGTAAAAGTACCTCGGCACTAGAAGAGGGGATAAGAATTAGGGCATGGGGGTGTCGAAGGCCCTTTCGTCCGGACTTCTTGATCAAACAAGTTCGAGGAACATAAAATTCCGAACTTAAACGATACCCTATAAAAAGACTACGTAGCATCTTATTACAAAACGCGAAAAACGAACGTTCTACTTCGAATGTCATAAAGCAGTTAGGGATATAAAATCTTAAAACACTTAAGACATATCTTTTAAACCGAGGCTTATTGAGGTCATGGACGCATGACCAAGTCTCTACATTATGAGTTGAAGCCTACATGAACTTCAGAACTCATACAAACAAGTTTAATACTTAGAAAAAATAAACACAATAAAAATACCCGAAACACAAGAATAATTCACTAATAATTCCCATTCACTTCAAAAACTTATGGTCGCTTGTGTAATAGAGTCGCGGCCATAATATGTCTTCTTACAATAAAACAGGTGCACTATGTGCAACCTTCGACTACCGATCAAAATGTTCCGACCCCTTATAAAGGGATGGAACGTACAACGATTCTAAGAGAGATCATCAAAAAACCGAACCTATAAGGAACGGATGGTACAATGATTAAAAAAGATTCACAAAGTTTTTGACTAGGTAGACCTCCGAACCTATGTGGAGGAAAGGAGTTGCATGTCTACTTCGTCGTAGGGTTGGAACAATCACTTCATTTGTCCTGCGGCGCATCATCCGGTGCTGATAAGTCTTTAAAGGCTTGCACCACTGCTTCGGAGGGTTCAGAGATCAGATCTTGAAGTTTCGAGATGGATGGAAGCACGACTTCGTCATAAGACTTCACTGCGTCCAGTAGCTGTTGCTTGGCATTTGGGATCAGCTTGGGGGTTTCATTCATGGGCACTCCTTTCGAGGCCGTGGCATAACCAGCCCGCACCCCAGCATTATACCCGATGCCGTTCATGGCATTGTTCACACCAGCTACGGCAGTCTTCATTTGGGGACAATTCCGGATGTAGTTGGAAACCAGCTCCATTCCTTCAGATAAGATGAACTGCTTCAGCCCAAATAAAGACTCCATCTCCTTCAACAAGTCGCCCTTCTCAACAGCCAACCTATCCACATCAACTCTCAACTCCTTCACAAGCTTCTGGGCCTCCTTCTCACCTGCTTGAGCCGCCTCCTTATCTGTACAAAGAAATAAATTACCAAAAAATCATAAGTGACAAAGTTGGAGGGAACACAAAGAAAACAAGGAACGTACCTTTCACCAACACATCCGCAGCTTGTTTTGTCTTCTCCAGTAACTTCTCTAACTCCTCAATAGACTGAATGTACTTTCTTTTGGAGGTATCATGAGCCTGTTCAGAAGACTGCAACTTCTCCTTCAAGGCCGCGACCTCCTTCTGATAGGAGTCCCGTTCCTCACCAGCAACGGCCAGAGAAGCCTGGGTCGATCGAAGCTGCTCCACCACATTCCCATCTACCGCACGCTTTGCCAACTTAACCCTCTGAAGCTCAGAATCCACCCATCGTTGATACATCTCAGACACCAAAAAATTGGATTGGGCTTGGTTCACCATGAGAGCATCGCCCAGCTCATTATCTTTCATCCTTCGGTAAAAAGCATGGTCAGCAGGGGTATGCAAGTTAAAAAGCATCATCTTCGAAGATAAGGCATCAACCACCCTCGACCCATTCTTCAAATCCCAGTCTGGGATAAACACGTCTTCCGCAGTCGAAGGATCCACATCCATCACATCATCCAACGGATCTACAATATTAAAAATAGTCATTGTCTCTGTCACGAACCAACAAGGAGAATAAGATGCACCATACTCATTCTCCCCACTAGCACGAAAGACAGAGATGCGACCTGGAAACTTACCCGGTGAAGAAATGGAAAAACCACCTGCGTCCTCAGTACCCAGGGTCCGATCCGGCATGTCGCCCGACTCCGGAGGAATAACAGACGTCCCTACATCAAACCCACCTTGGTCGCCGCCTGGAACATCCATATAAATTGGGTCACTGTCGCGAGAAGACTTACCCCCAGAAATATGAAGATCAAATTCATCCATAATATTACCTTTGGGGGAGGGGATGACTCCAGTCGAAGCAAACTTTACCCTCTTAGGGCTCTTCTTCACCTTCGAGGAATCGGATTTCCTCTTACGAGCCTTGACATTCAAATCAAGGGACGCATCCTCCACACCTTCGTCCTCAGTAACGTATGTTCCGGACGAATCAACAGACCGAATCGGCACCGGCTTCGGAAAGACGTAACCAACGGTCGCCCCCTCATCAACACCCAACTTATCTCCACCACTTCCGCCCTCTCCAACAATACCACCAGTCTCATCACCACCAACACCACCCTCGTCCTTGCCTTGACTAGCACCCTCAGTCTCCTCCACATTCGTGTCCGAACCAGAAGGACGAATAGGGAACTGCAGCTTAGAGGTCTGCTCTAGCACCGGCTTGTTCGAACCAATCGGCTCACTCGAAGGCTGAAAGTCTTCATCATCATAGTCATCAAATTTTAAGGCTGATAGCAACGACATCTCTACAAAAGCAATAAAAACAAAGGTTAGATTTCATAACATAAGATAGGGACGAAGGATAACAAACGACGCTCACCCTTATTCTTATACAACAGAATCGGCCAACGGTCCGGCTCGTCCCAAATCCTACTAACCCCACCCAGCACTAAGACATGCTCCGGATACTTCTTTATGTTGCACCTATGAGTCACCAATTTATTATACAGGGCCGAATCACAACCAAAATCCTGAGGCAACTCCCACTCGGAGGACTCAAAATCCTTCCTCCACAAAGAGACCATCTCCCTAGGCAAGCAGCGATCGTCCAACCAAAAGAACTGCGTCTTCCAGTTCTTCAAGCTAGAGGTATCCTTCAAGTGACACTCTGGCTTCTTCCTCCTCTTTTCAAAAGTAAACCAATCCCCGGCTTGGTTCAACTTGTAGAAGGCTCGAAATACGTCCAGGTCAGGCTTCGACCGTAAAGCCCTGCACTTCAATTCAAAGTGACAGACCCTCCCCAAACTGAAAGGGTTCATCTGAGAGAAATGAACCCCATGAAAAAGAAGAACTTTGAAAAGAAACCTGGTCATCGGAACACGGCAGTTTGCGAAATCACACACACGGGTGTAGAAAGCAAACTTACCAGGTAAAGGAGGGTAAATAGCACGATCAGAAGCAGGTAACTCAGGATTCAAGTCAAGAGGAATCCTATAATCCCTCAAAAACTTGTTCAGTTTATCCTGGGTTAGGGTTGAGAAACTAGCGTTCATGTTATCCTTCCCCATTTTAAATCAAATAAAGAGGGAGAGAGAAGGGGACGAACCTGTAAACAGTGAAGAAATGAAGAAGACGAACGAATGAATCTGATGAGACTTTTCAAGTGGCAGAGGAAGTGAAAGGGTTCTTTTTTGGGGAAAAGTAAAAAGTGAAAAACAAAAAGAATAACCGACTTATATAGAGAAAAAGAGAAACCACCAAGTACTGACACGTGTCGCAATCCCAACGAAGTAAGAAGATGATCGACGGTCGACAAAATCTTGAGACAACCGCCACGTCCCATCCCAAAAGACATGGCCTGGGATACCTCCACGTGCTGCGCCCATAATAAACAGCTGGCAGGCAACAGAAAGCCCGACCGAACTCCACTAAGTTAAAAATTAACTTAGGGACTTAAGGGGACATGAAGAGGTATAGAACCTCGTCCCTTCATCAGACGCGGCTCACACTAATAAGACGCGACACGAACGTACTAAAATCACCAGACCGGAGGTCACAAATACCGGGGGATAGTACAACTAGAACGGAACAAAGTACAAATATTCTGACTAGTATAAATACCCCCCCTAAAGTACAGGTAACCCACGTTCACATACACTCCGAACCTCCCTCTCTCTCTAAACTCTCTTTATCTCTCTAAACTCTCTTTATCTCTCTAAACAAATACTTATCCTCACGCCGGAGGGTGGTCACAGAGAGGCCCTCCCTGCCCCCCTGTGACGAGCCTAACGGTCTGCTAGTTTTGCAGGTCCAATCCACACGAGATCTTATCAAGTTAACTGTCTTCTTCTTCATTTACGAGGTACAGTCTAACTTTTGGATCTTCAGACATGAAAAAAGACGTAAACATATTAAACCATACATGCATAATGTACCGTGTTAACTCGTATAATTTAGAACAAAACGTAAAACGAAAATTTTGTAAAACATAAAAAGTATAGATAATCAAATTTAAAAGTAAAAAAGTGTAAGAATGTAAAAAGTGGATTGACCTCACATTACCGGGCAATAATGACTCAAAACTCATTGGATGAATCTACTCTTCCTTTAAAATAAAGTTATTGTATTACATATCATTATAAACCTATACTATTAAGAAAATAATCTTTTTAAGATAAATTGATTTAGATGATTGTAATTGCTGATAAGGTCTTGGTCCAATGGTCTAAGAAGGAGTTAGTAAGGTTTACTAACATAGTGGGGGCACCTGACAAGGAGGTTTCAGGTTCGATTCTCTCCAAATCCTTTCATAATTATGGGGTGTGGCAGAGAGGATTCGATCCTCGACAACAGGGATATATCACACACGGGGTATCACTAATATAGCCTTAAAAAAAGATGATTGTAATTATTAAAATCTTAAAGATTGTAAAAACCAACTTAAGGGACCAAGTGCACTAGATCTCAATATAAAAGGGGCAAAACATGACCCTACAAAATGTCTCCCCACAAAACTAAAATATCTTTACCTATGTTCTATGTTGATGAAACAATAATCTTTGGCCTTGCATCTTCTTCTCACTCTTATCTTCCTACATCTCCCTCCCTCTTCTTGTTATGTCTTCTACACTTCTACCATTCCAATCACTAACCACTAAATGCACCTTCATACCCACTTCATTTAGGCCCAACCCATCATCAAAAACCTTAACTTTCTCCAACTTTTCATCATGTCTCTCTCAGGTTTCACTCACTTCACCTTCCAAGTTACCCCACTTTGCTCCTCACACCTCAGACTGGTCACAACAAGTTACACAACAAACTGAACAAGAAGAAATAGAAGAATCAGAAGGATCATATGCAGAGCCACCTGAAGATGCAAAGATTTTTGTGGGTAATTTGCCTTATGATATTGACAGTGAGAAGTTGGCTGACCTCTTTAGTTCTGCTGGAGTTGTTGAGATTGCTGAGGTATTGTTTTAAAACTTTTTTTTTTTTTTTAAGATTTTTTTTGATTGTGTGGTGAGGTGCATGGTAACAATGGTGGAATTTATTTATGTGTTTTGTAGGTGATATATAATAGGGATACTGAACAGAGTAGAGGGTTTGGTTTTGTGACAATGAGTACAGTTGAAGAAGCTGAGAGAGCTGTGGAGAGTTACAATGGATATGTAAGTTTTATGAATTTTTTTTATTGCTCTTTAGTTTATATTTTTTGTTGTGTCAAGTTTATATTTTTTGTCCATTTGAAAAGATATTTATATAAATTGTTGATACTTAATACATTAGTTTTTAGTTAAAAACAATGTATGGATATATAATACATTAACAATCTTAGGGGCTGTTTGGTTGATTAAGTGCTGAATCATTAAGAGGTCTGAATGGTTAAGAGGCTCTGAATGATTCGGCTATGCATCAAGTCTGAATGGTTTAGCTCTTAACCATTCCATTCAGAGCCTTTTTTAGGTTGAAACAAACAGTCTGAATTGGTTTAGAGCCTCATTAAGAGGCTACCAAACAAGCTCTTAATCTTTGAATTTTAGGTGATTGGTTTGACTTTCAACCCGTTTGACCACATGACCCGCGTCCCCTTTTAGCTAGATTTTTAGTCGATTGGTCTGACCCGTTTGAGATAAAAACACAAGAATACCCAAATTGACCGATTTATAAGTAAATGGGCATTTTTGGATCGACCGGCAAAACACTTTGTTCTGTAAAAGAAAATACTATGTAGAGTAGTAGTGTTGCTTTTAATTACAACTCTTTGACCTTTGAACCATATGACCCGTTTCAACCAATTCACAAGTAACTGAGTCAAAAATTGATTTTTTTAGTTTGTTTTTGAAATGAGCAAGATATGATGTAATCATGTAAAGATTGTTTTGAGCAGGATTTAAGTGGAAGACTTCTTACTGTAAACAAAGCTGCACCAAGAGGTTCACAGCCAGAAAGACGAGTAGTAGCGAATCCGTTTAAAATCTATGTGGGTAATCTGGCATGGCAGGTGGATAACAGTCAGCTTGAGCAGGCGTTCAGTGAACATGGGAAGGTGATAGATGCAAGGGTCATTTATGATCGTGAAACTGGGCGTTCACGTGGGTTTGGCTTTGTAACGATGGCAAGTGAGACAGAAATGAATGATGCTATCGCTGCTTTAGATGGACAGGTATGTTAACTACTTGAGGTGGCAATATAATGGGTCGGCTGGGTTAGGTAACAGGTCATTTGTAGCCAAGATAGAAAGTCCCTACAGCCCTACTTAATTAGCAGTGTCTTGACTCAACTCGATTACACCCTTAACTGTTGAATTGGTGATTTGTGACTGTGATGCAGAGTTTGGATGGGAGGGCAATCAGGGTTAATGCTGCAGAGGAACGTCCTAAGCGTGGCTTCTTTTGAGGATGCAGAGTAGCTGATCTATATCCGGTTAACATAATCATACGCAGACTGGTTGGAGTGTCTAAGACGCGTGAAGAAACAACAATGAATCTCAACTTGATTTTGAATTTTTTTTTCTTGATTTTCATTTGATAATCAAGTTGCTAGTTGTCACCGATTCATCCAATTTATTAGTTGTCACGTTAAATTATTCATTTATAATATTTAGTATATGAATTATCAGTTGATTATGGATGGTTAGAACTTAGAATTCCCTTCCATTTGGTTTAAATCATTCAAATTTACACACAAAGATCTCTTCCAAATACTCGCTAAAGTCGCTCTTTTGTATCAGAAGTTATGTAAACTTTGTCGCTATAGAAACGAAGTTTTAGTGAACAAAAAATCCTTGTCATAGTCACAGGTTCATCGCGCTATCATCTCGTTGTGCAAAGTTGGTTAACAAAATCTACATACCATCGTTCATTGTATATTGCGAGGCAATTAATCAATAACCAAAGCACCCAAGTCGAATGACTAAAGGTGGCGAAATTGCTTTAAGGATAGAGATTGCTTGCCTTTAGAGTTACACTAATCGGAAGCCGGAAACAGCAAAAAGTTAACTGGTACTATTAGTAGTTATATAAAATGAAAACCTTAAACCTCTACCCTACAATATGATACCATTGAAAAGTTGTCTACAAAAAATACAAATGTATAAAAGTGTACACTGTTGGAAATCATAGGCAAAATGATTGATATAAGATCAGATTCTTTGATTAAAAAACACAAAATTAGTTTCATTCTTTCCAACTTGCTTGTAGATTCTTTGACTCCAAATGATAAAAAGTGCAAAAAAATAGAGTAAACACCACAAAAGTGACAATCTTGAAATGAACATTAAGTTTTCTTGACTTCACTAGAAGAAAAGGAACATTAATTCTGTTTTGGAAACCACTTTATTCTGTTTTAAGTAAGTAGTTATAGCCTACCAATTCAAATTACACCGACAAACCCCAGTGAACATTAGTTACACCAATGAGGCCATGGTTTAGGCTAAGTACAATGAGGGCGCCCCCGCCCCCGCCAATGATGTACCCGGAGCCAAATATCAATGAAAATGATATCAGGAAGCTAGTGCTTGATACCCATCTCCCTGATAAAACTGATGTCGATGTCAAACCACTTGTCCACATTGTCGAAGAAATCCTTCGACATGCCTCCATGAATCAAGATGAGGTACGACATTGGTATTAACTAGCAGGGTGTCCCCGCGATGCGGCGGGGAACACATGCACTTAGCGTGTATGATTCGGTTATTAGCCTCAACCGAAACTGAAGTCATCGGTTAATCAATCTTATTAGCCAACTAACCAATGTTTATTTGGTTAGATTGTCGGTTTTTAGTTAGGTTCAAATTAATTTTGATTAATAACCAAAACCGAACATTGGCTAAATTTTTTGCTTTAAAGTACATGAAATAGAGGTATAAATACTAAAAGTATATGAATACATCAATAGTTCGTTTCAGTTTGGTTAATTTTGGTCTGGTTTCACTTAAGGATTCAATGTTGTTCACCCTAGACATTGTAAATCACTTAACATATCAATTTTTTTAATTAAAAAAACCTACCAAAATACTATACTCAAATTAAAGATAAATAAGTGATCGTTTTTGTTTTGTATTTTATTTAAGAAAATAGTAATGTATGAAAAAGTTATGGTTGTTTAAAAATCGTGGAGTAGTTGGTTTTTTATAGGGGTGATCAGCATACGAAAACTGATAACCCAAAAACCGAAACCTAATTAACCGATCGGTTACATTTAAGATATGGCCAAAACTGAATCATTCGGTTACGTTTACGTTTTTCTCTTATTCCATAACCGAGTAACCAAAACCGAACTGATAGTTATATATTTATGTGTTTCTCATGTATATACAAGTATTTGAAACATATTTTCATGTATTTTCTATGTATTTTATGTATTTTTCATATATATATATATATATGTGTGTATTTGAAACATATTTTATGTATTTCATATGTATTTCATGTATTTGTATTCTTGAAAAAAGGTTCAAAACACTTGACTAGCTATTTTAAGTTTATAATTTTGCACAAGTTTTATTTTTGGTAATTAATCGAACGTACCGAAATTGAACCGATAACCGACATATTAACTGAACCGACTTAAGCAATCGGTTTTGGTTATGGTTTTTCCTAAAACCGAACTTCGGTTATGTGTAAAAACCGAACCGAACCGACATTTGCTCGCCCCTATTTTTTTTATAAGGGGATAAACTGTAGCTACTAATTAATCATCCAAAATTTGGTTAAAGATGAGGAAAGTAAAGCGCAACTAAGATGATGGGTTTAAAGTGTAATTAGTGTTTGATAGATTACCTTGGTTTAGAGTTGTATCTTATGCATTAGAGTAGAAAAAAATACTTCAACTTTTGTGCATCTTAAAATACTATTATGAAATGCATTATATATAGTGCATAGGTATTGTTATTATTGTTAGTGTTTGTGTTACCATTACAAGTACTGGTGTGTTAATGGTGATTGTTAGGTATCAAATAGTATAGGGACTAGACTGTAATTGTCATATAGTTAGGTAGTTGATAATATGTGTATTGTGTATAAATACATGTAATGAGTATGAGTAAAGTAGCTATTGATTTGGGTTATCCCTCTCCTCTCTTGTGTTTCTTCTCTAATCTTTAGTTCTTTCTCTTGATTACCATTTTGTCCGTAACAAGTGGTATCATCAAGAGAAAGAGCTAAAGATTAGAGAAGAAACACAAGAGAGGAGAGGGATAACCCAAATCAATAGCTACTTTACTCATACTTATTACATGTATTTATACACAATACACATATTATCAACTACCTAACTATATGACAAATATAGTCTAGTCTCTGTACTATTTGATACCTAACAGTGATTGTGGTTTCCTGAATTCCATTTAGGTAGCAGACACCGATGTCCGCAAATTTCAGCAAATGAGAACAATTCTGATGCTTAACTCATTCGCACATGTAATTGACAAGGTTGCTTGTGAGGTCTGTTCTCAAAACTATATACCTATATTAATAATCTCATCTTCTTTAAAGGCTTTTGATGATTAATCAGTAATATGTTATAGATGCCATCCAAGTGCTTAACTGGCGAGAATAGAGACACGTGCGTGCTATCACTATTCCACACTGTAGGGAACTACAACTGGGATGCCAAGCTGGCATTAATCCTTGCAGCTTTTGTTCTAAAGTATGGTGAGTTCTGGCTTCTAGCTCAAATCTCTTCATCAAACCAACTTCCAAAATCAATGGCTGTTCTTAGACGAGTACCTATGACCATGGAGCATTCGGCAACATTGGAACCGAAATTTGATAAGGTCAACGAACTCATTCACTCAGTCATTGAGTTTACTCGGTGCATTATCCAGTTTAAGAAGCTCCCATCTATGTATATTAATTCTGAAGTACCAGCTATGGCCAAAGCATTAAGTGAATTCCCAATTGCTGCTTATTGGATTGTTAGAGGGATTGTTGCTTGTGCTGAACATATTAATAGACTCATCGGCATGGGAAACGAGTAAATAATACTTTAACCATTACATAAATAATCCAGACTAACTAAAACAGATTGTGATTAACAAGTTTAATGATTTCAGGTATAAGATATCATCCCCCGCGATGCATTTATGGGATCTGTCTTTCATTGCCCGCAAGATCATCAACCTACATGAGGTTCTCAAGCAACAACTGGAAAAATGCCATGCTGTTATTGGTATGCTATCCACATTTTGTATAAAAAGTTTAATAAAAAAGAGATGACTATATATGTTCATGTTTGATTGCTGCAGGAGAGAGGAAGGAGATGTATTTCAGAAAGTTAATTGATGAGCTTCTCGTTACGCCTGATACCGACAACATGAAGATCCTCAAGATCCTGCTTAATATGAGTGATGACCCGCTGCCACTTTTGGACGGGCGTACGAAAATAAGGGTAGGGGAAAGATATCAATTTACAAATATTTTCTTTAATAATGTTTTTAGTTGAAATCCTGTTAAGCTAATGAACTTTTACTTTAAATAGGTCAGCCTAGAAGTTTTAAGGCAAAGGATTGTGCTGCTGCTGATATCAAGGCTAGATATGTCTTATGATGAGCTGGATATTCTTGAGTACATTTGGGTGACACATATTCAAGGCTCGACGATGAATACTTTGTATGATCTGGTGTGGGTACCTCTTGTGGACCCGTACATTGAGTACACTGATGCAATGCATATGCAGTTTGAGGAAAAAAGGAAGACTATGCCATGGTACTCGGTCAACCACCCTTCAAATATTGACCGGGCGGTTAAGAAGTCCATCAGAGACAGGTGGTGCGTTGGGAACAAGCCTGTCCTGGTCGTCCTGGACCCACAGGGAAGAGAGGTGAACCCAAATGCCATGCACATGATGTGGATTTGGGGAAGCACTGCCTTCCCTTTCACCATAGCCAGAGAGGAAGCATTGTGGAGGGACGAAACATGGAGGCTAGAGTTGCTAGTCAGTGACATGGACCCAACCATACTCCATTGGGTCAGTTCACCCTTTAACTTCTATATTATCTTCTTATAAAAGATACTAGAGGTGTACAAGTGGGCCTGGGTACAAGCCAGACTTAGGCACAATAGATATTTAAATAAATCTGATTGTAATTCAATATTTTCCAAACTAGTAAGTGGATGTACTTTATGTTTTAGGTAAGTCAAGACAAATACATCCTCTTGTTTGGAGGGGATGAGCTCGAGTGGATTCGCAATCTCCCATGGAAGGCAAGGACCATGTCAATTGCTGCACGCATCCTGTTAGAGACGGTGTATGTTGGAATTAGCAAGAACATAGAAAATGTGTGAAGGGTAATTGCCATCATCAACGAAGAAAAGCTCAGTTACTGCTGGCAAGACATCAACCTGATACGTTTCTTTTGGACCCGATTGGAGAGCATGTTGTTGTCCAAGAGCCAACTTAAACGCACCAACGACCAAGACGTCATAATGCTACAGCTCAAGAAACTACTCAGCTATACCAACGTTGGATCATGGGCTTTGCTTTGTCAAGGATCACAGATTCTGGCCATTGGTCATGCATCCACCATGCGGACGGCCTTTGTTGAATTTGAAAATTGGAACAAAGACATCCCCTCAAAGGGTTTCAATTTAGCATTTAAAGATTATTATGATAAGGTTCATATTTCAGAAAATAATAGTTGTAGAATTGAGTTTCCCATTGATGCAGGCGCAATCCCTGAACGCATGCGGTGTCCTGAGTGCGATCATTTTATGGACAAATACATGGATTTTCTTTGTTTCCATGACAAACCTGGCCCTCCAGAACCCTTCTGATCAGTTAATGCAAATCTACAAATCCGGCAACCTCTGATACTGGTTATTAATTATTATTACCATGCAAATAAATAATGGCAAATGTGTTTCTATTGTATTGATACTTGAAGGGATAGGGAGCCTAATCCAGGCGGAAGAGGCATCCCTATCCCCATAACTCAGCTTCCCCGCGCCAATCAGTGGCGCGAGGAACCAATGGCGCGCAACGAGCAGCACATGCAGGGAGGCGCGCAAGAACAACAGCTGATAAGCAATAGCATCACCTGATAAGCGCGTACCATCACACGCGGAATCTTCCCTTGACAATCATCGTACAGAGTACAGAAGACAACAAAAGGAAGATTCACAAAGATCACTGACAGGGTACGCGCCAATAGGAAAGCTACAGGTGGCAAAGTGGTCCAACAACTACAAGACAAGGACAGCAGCATGGCTGCAGCCATGCTTCCACCATACCAGCGTCTACAGTAAACAGCAGACATACCTTGCTGCTGTCAGGAGCATGGTCAACGAACTGACAGGGGCGCCGTCTGCCAACCACGGATCGCCACGTGTCTGCCTCGAGCAACAACCATGCTGCCCCAATGACGTCATGAACAGTACACCTGTTCTCCCGCCAATTCCAGGGGGAACATTGGACTTGGGCCCAGACCAAGCCCAATAAAGAATGGTTACTCGTGGGCCTTTCGATCAAGCTCACGAGTTCTCCTATAAATACAAGGATACCTCTCCTTGCCAAAGGATCCAAAAAATAGTTATCGCTAGCCTAGTATACTCACTTGTAATCTTTGTATTCGATCATCAATAATACTATCGGCTATTCACAGTGGACGTAGGTCATTACTTGACCGAACCACTTATATCTTGTGTTCTCACTTACTTTCACCACACACACACTTGCATCATTATCAAACGGGTTTAACCTTGTGGTTTGGGTAAAGGATTAACCCTGACGGACTTAGGTATTAACCCCACGTAGATTACACGTAATCCCCGTGATACCTATTGTTTCTTCATTGGCGCCATCCAACGGTTAGAACCGCTCTTTTACTCATCTTTTCAACCCACCCATGGCTGAACCCAACCCTAACACTGCTGCCGTAAATCGTTCCGGGGAAGGGGATACCCAACTCCCGGAAAACCAAGTAACACCACCCACAGTCGTCAAGAAACCCACTTCCAGGCTTCAAAGCCAAGAAGTTGAGGTTCGGGACGCTAACTCTGACGACGACAGCAGTGCTAGCTCTGAGGAGGACCTTGACCAATGGCTCCTCCGTCAGAATACAAAAAACGCTGCAATTTACCAGCGTAAGCTCTTGCAACAAGCAAAGAAAAAGGGCAAAGCCCTTACCTATGACACCCCATCCAAAAAGGGGAAAGACCCAGCTGTTTCGGGTGCTGGTCGTAGCGGGGAACTCGGCGGAGACGCCAGAGTTCGGGGCTACGCAAAGCAACGGACAGAGCCCGATGGCTACGAATCCTCTAGTAGCGACTCGGGCTACAAAGGGAAGAAAAGTCATCATCGCTCACGCCAAAATAATGAGGATGATGACTTGGTCAAACCATTCAGACCAAAGGCTTTCGCCGAAAAGTCAAAATTTGTCGCTCGTATAGCGACCGCAACAATACCGAGAAAAGCAAAACTTCCTAGCAGCATCGGCAGATACGATGGCCTGCGTGATCCAGATGACCACGTGCACGACTTTGAGTGCGCGGGAATGTCGGTAGACTGGCCTGTGCAGGTTTGGTGCCATTTATTCGCGCAAACTCTGACGGGCGCAGCTAGGGTCTGGTTCGATAACCTCCCTGCGGGGAGTGTTAAAGACTTTGACGACCTCACCGACAAATTCATCAATCATTTCTCGCATTTGCGCAAGCATAAGAAAGACAAGGCGCACATCCTGTTGTGCCGCCGAAACGACAATGAATCCATTGAGGACTTTATTGTTCGATTCAACAAAGAGGCCCTGCTAATAGGGTGCGGGGAAGAACTCACAAGGGCAGCGTTCGTTCATAACGTACGCAGCCCAGAGTTAATGAAATGCCTCACAGGCAAAGATGGCATACCGGAGTCCTGGGATGAACTCATCCACTCCGCCAAGATATATGCCTCGTCTGAGAAGTCCTTCAATCAGACGCACAATTTCCAACACCACCATAATAATAATAAAAATAAAAACAAGTCAGTCTGGAGCCGCATCTCCGGCGCCGCGGATGAGGGAAAATATTCCCCAGCCGGGGACGCCAGGCAGATGATCAGTCCCAAACAAACGCGGGACCAGCGCGGTCATTCAAAGAAAAACTATGACTGGACCCCGCTAACAAAGACACCATCCCAGGTCTTAAAGACTGAACAGGTCACGTTGAAGGCCGCCCCTCCCCTGGCCAAGCGCAAGAACGTAGACCGTAGCAAATACTGTGAGTACCACAACGACTACGGTCACCTCACAGATAATTGCTACACCCTCAAGATGGAAATCGAAACCGCGCTGAAGTCAGGGCAACTCGGCCATCTGGTGAAGAACGTGCACCGCACAGGCAAGAATCAAACGGGCGATGAGAATCAAGAGGAAGGATCACGAAAAAAGATCCGCGACCTGAATACTCATGCTGCCACATTGATTCCTCGTCACCACTGCAACATGACAAAGAAGGGCAAAAGTGCCTACCAAGGAAAGCGCGCCCGAGCGTCACCGCCAAGCGACTCATGGAAAGAGGCTGACGTCCTCATGCCAAAGATTAGAGGCGGCGCCTCATGCACAGCCCCTCTTGTCATCACCGCTATTTTTGGACACTATCGCACGCGGTATATGTTCTTAGATGGCGGCAGCAGTACTGATATCATGTACGAACAATGCTTCCAACAACTAGACCCGGAAGACAAAGCAAAGCTCGTACCAGTTAACGAGCCAATCTCCGGTTTCATCCACGAAACCATCATGCCGCGGGGTATGCTGTCCATGCCAGTAACATGGTCTGACGGCACCCACGAGCGCACGGAGATATGTGATTTTATGGTTCTACCGGCCAACTCCAATCATGACATTCTTCTTGGACGGGAAGGCATCGCACGCTTTAACGCCAATGCTTCAACGGCGCATGCGATGGTGGGATTCCCAACCAAAACAGGTATTGCCTTCATCAGAGGTAACAAAGACTGCCACACCACAGAAACCGCCAAACCGCCAAAAATGGTGAAAACCGACACCCGCGCCGAGCCGGAAAAATGGGTTCTCAACCCTAAATTTCCGGAGCAAACGGTGATCATCGGCCATGAAATCTCCGAGGCCATTCGAAATCACTTAAAGCAGCTTTTAATCAGCAATATTGATGTATTCGCGTGGCAACCAGCCGACATGGTTGGGGTCCCGCGCGACATAGCGGAACATAGACTCAATGTCTACCGCTCAGTGGAACCTATAGTGCAAAAGAAGCGCAGCATGGGCCCGGAGAAAACAAAGGCCATGAACGAACAAGTCACCGAGCTGCTCAACGCGGGTATACTTCGCCCAATCAGATACCAGACATGGGTAGCTAACCCAGTCATGGTAGCCAAAGCAAACGGCGGGTGGCGCATGTGTGTTGATTATAAAGATATCAACAAAGCATGTCCAAAAGATTGCTATCCTTTGCCAGAGATCGACCTAAAGGTGGATTCTTTAGCCCCATACCGCTTTAAGTGCTTCTTAGACGCGTATAAGGGCTATCACCAAATCCAAATGGCAAAGGAGGATGAAGATAAGACGGCATTCCGCACAGACGCCGGCATTTTCTGTTACACAAAAATGCCATTCGGTCTGAAAAACGCGGGAGCTACATACCAACGCCTCATGGACACCGCCTTCATCAACGAAATCGGCGTACGGCTTGAAGTATACGTCGACGATCTTGTAATCAAGAGCAAGGATGAAAGCGACATGCTTAAGGATATCCAGCAAACGTTCGCACAGTTGCGCAAAGTGCGCATGAAGCTCAACCCAAGCAAGTGCTCCTTCGGGATGGAAGAAGGCAAATTTCTAGGGGTCATCGTAACGCGCGATGGGTTCCGCGCTAATCCAGAAAAAGTACAAGCCATAGAAAGAATGCCTTCACCCGCTTCCATCAAGGAGGTGCAAACACTCATGGGCCGCCTAGTGGCCCTCAACCGATTTTTATCCAACTACGCTTCAAAGTCATTTCCGTTTGTGGACACTTTGAAGAACTGTTTAAAGAAGAGCAATTTCCGTTGGACACCAGAGGCGGAATCGGCATTTAAAGAAATGAAACAATGCTTAATGAACCTTCCGACGCTAACAGCGCCCCTCCCCAAAGAGCCATTGACACTGTACCTATCGGTCACGGACCGCGCAATAGGTGCAGTCCTCATGGTGGAGCGCAAGAATGTGCAAACGCCGATATACTATATCAGCCGCACGCTTTTAGACGCGGAAACAAGGTACACAATCATGGAAAAGCTGGTCCTCGCTCTGGTACACGCATCCCGAAGACTCCGCAGATACTTCCAAGGGCATCCGATAAACGTCCTCACGGACTATCGGATAAACGACATACTCGCCAAGCCCGAGTTGTCGGGGCGACTGGCCAAATGGGCCATTGAACTCGGGGAACACACGATCCATTACAAACCTCGCCCCGCCATCAAGGGCCAAGTTCTTGCGGACTTCGCCACGGAAATCCCCGAAGACAAAGTACTTGAATGTCAAGCGGAAGAAACTCCCGCGTTAGCGCAAGACCCATCACAAAAATGGTCCTTATTTACGGATGGGGCCTCAAACGAGGGTGGCGCTGGCGCGGGATTACGCCTTATCAGCCCAGATAAACAAGAGTTCACGTACGCCATCCGCCTCGACTTCAAAAGCACGAATAACGAGGCGGAATACGAAGCGCTGCTGGCAGGCCTCCGCATCGCGGAAAAAATGGGGGCCAGGCACGTGGAGGCACACGTGGACTCACTACTTGTAGCACGGCAGATCAACGGGGTTTACGACGCGAAAGACGAGACCATGGCGTTATACCTGGAACAGGCCAAACAGCTGATGCGCCGATTCGACTCATGCAAAGTCGAGCACATTCGGCGCAGCGAAAATAAGCCCGCCGATGCGCTAAGTAAAATGGCATCAACGGTCTTTGAACATATGGCCAAAGAAGTCCGCGTCGAGATCCTGGACAAACCATCTGTTCCGCTGCGACAAGTCAACATAATCCAAACAGGAAGCGCATCCTGGATGACTCCGATCAAGGCCTACCTATCATCCGGCACCCTGCCTGACGAAAAGTCAGAGGCCCGGAAGATCAAGAACAAGGCCCTACAATACCAACTCATCGACGGTATCCTATATCGCCGCTCTTACCTGGGACCGCTATTGCGCTGCGTAGATTCCGCAGATGCTTCCTTTCTCCTACGAGACATACATGAAGGGACATGCGGACTACACGCGGGCCCAAGAATGGTAGTGGCGAAGTTAATGAACGCGGGGTACTACTGGCCGGGGATGCACGTGGACGCGGTCAACGAGTTGCGCAAATGCGACAGTTGCCAACGCCACGCCCCGAACACCTTGCGACCCAAGAACAACTTGGTGCCAGTCACGGCGGCCTGGCCGTTCCAAAAATGGGCTATTGATTTGGTAGGCCCATTCCCAACGGCTCCAGGAAATGTAAATTACCTAATCGTCGCCATCGACTACTTCACAAAGTGGGTCGAGGCGAAACCACTAGCAAAAATTGACGGCGCACACGTCAAAAGATTCATCTGGGAATTCATCATTTGCCGATTTGGCCTACCGCTGCAATTGGTAAGCGACAACGGCACACAATTTGAAGACCAATCCTTACAAGAATGGCTATCTCAAATGGGTGTCCAACAAATCTTTACATCTGTTGCGCATCCTCAAGGCAACGGTCAAGTTGAGCGGGCCAATCGTACGATTGTCGAAGGTATTAAGGCACGGTTGGGTACCAAAAGAACAGGGTGGGTAGACGAAATACCCCATGTCCTATGGGCATACCGCACCCTCACAAAAACCAGCAATGGCGAAACGCCATTCAGCTTGACGTATGGAACGGAGGCGGTCATCCCCGCCGAAATCGGCTGCCCCTCCGCAAGAGTGCTCATGGCCAACAAGAGAGACAATGACAAAGAGCTCCGCCTAAATCTTGATCTCCTAGATGAACGACGTGAACTCGCCGCAATCAAGGAGGCGAAATACAAAACGCAGCTTGAACGCTATTACAACAAACGCGTCAAAGCCTGCACATTCAAGATCGGCGACTACGTTTTCCGAAACAACGAGGCTTCCAACGCCGAAAAGCCTGGAAAACTAGCTCCCACTTGGGAAGGTCCATACAAGATACAAGAAATACTTGGCAAAGGCGCTTACGCGCTAGAAAGGCTTGATGGAACACCTATCCCCAGATCTTGGAACGCAGCACAATTGCGCCGCTGCTACTTGTAAAACACTTGTAATTACGGCTACACATGCCGCGTCTATCAATGAAAACTATTTCCTATATCTGTTATTCTACTTGTTTTTCCGCGCCAAGGTCTTCAAGACTTAAGCAAAACTATCGTCGGACCACAAACAAGGCGGTGTTAACATGATAAAGTCTTCTAGACATGCTCCGCGCACGTCGGACTTATAAAATCATACACCAACGCCACATAAGATGGTCTTCAAGACAAGTTTACTTGCCGGACTTAAAGACGCGCGCCGCTAGAACAAACTTAAGGCCTTGTCTTCTAAACTTGTAACACAAGTTGGACAAAGAGCGAACTAGTTCAGCGCGCAGTCGTGGGTCTTCTAGGCAAGGCGCACACGCGCTTAACTCGGACTTATGGCACAAGTCGCGCCCCGCTATAGTCTTCAAGGCAAATACTTAAAACGCCGGACTATCTAGCAGGACGCGCGCCTAATTTCAACTTGTCAAATCGGGTGACGACTTGGTTAGATAAGTTAAGTTAGGACGAGAAACACAAGATATAAGGAAAAACCAAAATTTTCATTCATGACAAGGGACTTAAAAACCCTTAATAATTACAAGATATTTACAACAAAAAAAAAAAAAGGAGACAAGCGCCTATTAAACTTAAACATTTGAAGTACCCTCACCACTGGCTCGTTGGCGCTCTTCTGCAAGGCGCTTGCGCTCCTCCTCCTTGGCCAGCTCGTCAGATTTGTCGATATAATACTTGAGGGCAGACAAAGGATCAGCATTACTGTTACAATCTGCAACCACTTGAAGAATTGGGAAGTCCACCTTCTCAAATTTGAGTAGCTCTGCCTCATACTCATCCTTCAGTGGCTTCCCATAATGCTCCGCATCCTCGATCCGCCCACCATTTTGAGCTGCCAGAAAACCATCCTCATAGCCTTCACCATACCCATAGGCATGGGCGGTGGCGGCTATGGCAGCGACTTGGTCGCCCAGCTTAGGCTCTTGCCAGAACCTCTTGAAGACCTGCAAAAAGAGAAGTTAGCATAAAAAACTTCAAAAGTCTGTAAGAAAGGCGCTAACAGAGATATACACTTACCCCAGTAATGCCATCAGTCATCAGCCACTTGATGGCATCCTGTGTCTGCGTCTGGGCGGCCATCGCCTCATCCAAAAGACGCTGGGCTGTCTCACACTCCTTGACAGCCGCAGCGCGAGCTTCCTTGGCAGAGCCAAGGTCCTGCTCCAGATCCTCCTTTGAATGAAGGATCTGGACCCTCTCCTGCTCTAAGAAGGAGACGCGCTCAGTAGCTTTGACGAGATCTGCATCTTTAGACTCAAGCTCCAAGCGCTTCTCCACGACTTGCGCAGTCCGTTCAGAGAGGGCCTTGCTCTTCTCTTCTACTTGCCGGGTCAGCGCCCGGCTTTCCTCTTGCGCCTCGGCCAGAGTCTGCCTCAACTTCATTGTTTCAGTCTTCTTGCAAGACTCTGACCACCGACGCTTATCCGCCGCCGCGTCCCCTTCCAACTTGGTGACTTTGGCCTCTGCATCATGGGCGCGGCGACGGTACTTGGATATCTCAGCCTTGAAGGCAGCCTCTTTCTCAGCAAGGTCTGCCTTCTCCGCCTCCAAGCGTTTAATATCTCGCCACACCGCCGCATCTCGGCGGCGTAACGAGTCAATCATTGATAGCTGAGTCGCTTGGTTGACGCACAAGGCAGCCATAAGGTCTGCGCGACTCAGCATATCTTGGTGTGCGCGCTCGTAAGGAGGCACCACCTCCTTCACAAACTCCTCGGCGGCCAAGGAGTTAGAGAATAAAGTGTTCTCCCTGACCGCCCACCTAGGGCGCCAAATGGCATCACCCCCTGACCAACTGGAGCCATCATACCCGCCTGATGGCTCCCTATCATCAACTCTCGAAGACTCGCGCCGCGCTTGACGCGAGCCCTCCGCACTGCCACCAGCGCCTGACGCCAAAAGGGCCCTCTCAAATCCATCCATGTCCCGAGAGCCCTCGGCGCTGGCATGAGCACTCTGCTCCGCCTGTTCTTTCAAACGGCGAGCCTTCTCCTCCAAGAACTGTTGCTCTTGGAGACGAAGACGTTCCGCCTCAGCATTTTTGGCCGCCTCAGCCTTTTGTCTAGCTTCATCGGCGGCAGCCTTCCTTTGGGCCTCAGCCCTTCGCAGCACCTCATCAGCTGCTGCCTTCTTCTCAGCCTCCGCCCTTCGAAGGGCTTCATCGGCCTCAGCCTTCAGACGGGCCTCCTCCCGCTGCGCTGCCTCTTGCTCTTGAAAGAGCACATCTACTTCTGTCCTGGCAGCCCCCGCAGATGGAGAAGGAGAAGAAGGAGTTGGTATAATTCTGGGCGCAACTGCAACAGAGGAAAATATAAGGAAGAGAACAAATGGAAAGACTTAAAAAAAAAAAAAAAAAAAAAAAAACAAACAAAAACTTACCAGGGGCTTTCTTCTTAATCAGCTTCTGGAAAAGAGGCTGACGTGTGGGCGCAGCGCCTATGCCCACACTAAAGGTAGGGGCAACAACCCCTCCAGCGCCCGAGCTTTTCTCTAGCACCACCCCTCGCGCCGGCGACAAGGGGGAGGTAGTGGTCTCTGTAATAGGGGTTTCAACCCCACCACCCCCCCCGCCAGTGGTAGCAGCAGCCTTCTCCAAATTAGCAGCTGCGCTGCTAGAAGTGGCACCAGTGGTGCGCCTCTTCTTCCTTTTCTCCAACTTGGAGGGTTCTTCCTCCTCTTCATCCTCAGAGGCAGGCCCGTCCTTCCTCCGGCGCCGCCCCTTCACCACTTCGCCTACTGAAACGGAAGAGCCCGAATCAGAACTTGTTAAAGGGCGTTGGCGACGTTTACGTCTCCGCGGAGCGTGTTTCCAACGGCCACGCCCCGCGGGCGCCTTCTGAACCTCCACAATCTCCACTGAGGAGTCAGAGGCATCATCGCCAAAAAGGCTAGAAAACAAAAGTTGGTGTGACTCACCTGTGGTGTAGTAAGGCTTGGGCGCGATGGTCAGGTCAGGATAATAAAACCTGTCCACAAACGCCTCAAGGCAAGACACCTCTCCCTCCGCCAAACGCCTCCACTTTATGCCCTTCTCTTGACGAGCAGCATAAAATTGGAACTTGCTCACACCTGCGCAAGAAACAGTTAGAACAATATGACATACAACGCAAAGAAGTGAACTTAGAAACTGTGCTTACCCTCCTCAGCGATGTGTGATTGTGTTAGCATTTTACGAAAATAAACATGTGATCAGTCATCTAATCTTAGACGTTTCACTAAATTTCATGGCAGTGAGGAGTCTAATGTAGACGCCTCACTGAAGAGTCTAGTAGAATTCAATCTTATGTGTTGTGTTTTTTCTATTGAAGCGTCTACTTGGAACTTGCTCACACCTGCGCAAGAAACAGGTGTCGCATCCTCGTGCATTGCTATATAGTGTGTGATTGGTTTAAACTGATTTGTGAATTATACCTGCTTATGATGCTGTTTATTAATTATTATTACTATGCAAATAATTATGCCATCTTGCCCATAAAATCGGGAAATGGGGCGAGCCGGATTTCTAGCGGCTATCCGAGAATTTCAATGATTGAATTGAAGGTTCATACTGTCAGGCTTATTTGATCTTATCAATTGTTATCATTATTCTCGAATAAATCATGAATTTTCTAGGATACTATTAAAGATCTTATTGAAAACTTACAGCAGATTGCCAAATTAAGGCTAAAAGAAAAAAAAAAAACAGGGGTATTACTGGCATAACATCTACGATTGGATTCAAAAAAGCAAATGCTTCGGGCAATTTGGCAAAGAAAATACTACTCGGATAAAGGGCGGAATTAAGACAGATCAAACTAAAGATATTAAGCATAATAGACATTTATTTCGTTGAGATAATTGCATTTAATTAACTATTGAATCAACAAGATTTCACAAACAATATTAATAAATTGATCAAAGATTGTAACCCTTCTGAATGATGAAGTCTGTTTGGTTATATACGGATAACAATTGACAAACGTGTTGCTTCACCATACGAAACACACATGTAGGAAAACCATTCATAAATAAAGAACACAAACAAAAAATAAACTAAATTACATTAGAGTGTAAGGAAAATCGTCGGAGATTGTGGATGGTTTTTTGGACATGAAAACTTTCTGTGATGAGAGTCCGAATTGATTCGTCATTCATTTGACATGAACTGAGATTTAATGATAAAAATATTTAGGGTTCAATGAAAATGACGTCTGGAATTTGAGAAGTCATCTTATTGACCAAACCACCAACATTGAACCGTACCCAGTCCCAAGCGAGTCAGGTGTCGCATCCTCGTGCATTGCTATATAGGAATACATTCCTATAAAGTCTTTTACATGTAAACTAACTCATAGTTTATCATTCAATCGATATGGGACAATGGTCAGTTAATTATTCATCTTGGCTTCATTTTAGACAAGTTTTGGTTTTGTTGTGATACTCGCATACTAGACTCTTCAATGAGGCTTTTGACCTTAAACACCTCATTGAAG
Organism: Ambrosia artemisiifolia; assembly: GCA_032199755.1. Taxonomy (NCBI): domain Eukaryota; kingdom Viridiplantae; phylum Streptophyta; class Magnoliopsida; order Asterales; family Asteraceae; genus Ambrosia; species Ambrosia artemisiifolia. Next base: position 34,987,813 of record CM063529.1, read on the forward strand.
CGTCTACTAGACTCAATCTTTTACATCAACCAATAGAAAAAACACAACACATAAGCTTGAATTCTACTAGACTCTTCAGTGAGGCGTCTACATTAGACTCCTCACTGCCATGAAATTTAGTGAAACGTCTAAGATTAGATGACTGATCACATGTTTATTTTCGTAAAATGCTAACACAGTAACACAGTGGACTGACAATAATGAAAGACTAGAGTGCAATTTAAGTTTAAGTCACTTAGTTTGTGATATAATATTCAACAAGAAGTCTGCCTTATATAGCCATGAGAGTTACAACGGAAACAAAGAAAAACTCAGCGAAAACAGACTCACCGCTAACTTACGACTCGTCCAAAAGGGCCTTTCGCCTAGTGACAGGGCCGACCCTGAAAATTTAGGTGCCCGGGCCGAGCTGCAAAAATTGTGCCCCTTAGCCTTAGCTTTAGGCCTTAACGAAATAAATAATGTAAACTAATTTTTTAAGCTACGATTAAAGTAATATTAAATTGACGGATCAAATTTTATTTCTCACTTAGGTTGTAGTCTAACGATAGAGAAAACAAACACTCTTGGGGGAGGTTGAGAGTTCGAATCCCATCAAGTATGAAAATACAAATGGGTAAAAGTTTGGAAATTAAAAAAAAAATTGTTTCATAACAAAAATAAGTCAAAACCAACCGGTAAAAAGCAAAAACAACTAAATATGAGTCATCTTCATTTCATCTTCTTTATCCTCTCTAGTCCTACATTTATTAATAAACCTTCAATTTTTTTTTCTCAAACCATTTCATTTTCTTCTTTAATTTTTAGCATCTCTTAACATTTCTTTACTTTCTGTTTTATATAAACTACCCTTCAATTTGTTTAATACTTGATTAATAATTTTGGGGCTCAAACATACAAAACTCCATCAAATTAAGGACATCACTATTAAGAAAACTTGGATTGCCGGAGGGTCAATGTGCCCCCAAGAAATTGAGCCCGGTCCGGGAGTCCTCCCCGCACCCCTTAAGGGCCGGCTCTGCCTAATGATATTAAAGTGTGGAAAAACGCTCTGCCTTTTCAAGTTGGGAGGGTTCAAATCCCATGAGTGACAAAAAAATAGCCATTAAAAAAACATTCGACTAGTCCAAAATCAATCGAACTTAAACGTGCAAGTGTGCAACTAAACTCGGTCAACAATACCGTTATTTGACTCCAACAAGTAAGGACCAATAAAAACAAACACTAGATCCAACTTGTTTTTATAGGTATATAGAATTTATTTCGATCAGTGATCAATCTTTTATGCTTCCACCATATGCTTCATACGAATCTAGAAATACCTCCCCATACTCTTGGAATAAAATATGTTAGTTTCAACTTTATTTTTAATCTATATATATAATAAAATAAAGCCATTTTAATGACATGACACTCAAGGAGGCATTCTCCCCTTTGAGTGTGCCATGTGTCATCCCACGTGGCAATTGGTATTTAAGTTATAAAAAAAAAAAAACATCATCACACTAAAACCATCACCTCTCTCTCTCAAAAAAACCCTACCTTCTATCTCTCACGATCACCTCACCCTGTGTTCTTCTTTATTTTTTCAGCAGCCATTCTCACATCCTTAACAAAACCATGAGGAAGATTATTAAAAAAAACCATCAGACTTAAACCATCGAAACAATCTCAAACCCTAAAAACACAGTAAAACTATCCACTCTCCCCTCTTCCTCTCCATTATTTCTTCTCTCATAAAAAACGTGACCTAACCCTCCTCTCCCTGCTAATCGCCATCAACCCTCCTCTTCTTCTCCATTGTCGCCGTCGTCATCAACCCTCCTCTTCCTCTCCATTGTCGCCGGCTAATATTCATCAAGTCGATCTCCTGTGAGGTATATAGGTTGATTGGTTATCTTTTTTTTGGGCGGGATTTTGATGATATTATTGTTTGATTATTGTAGATCGGATTCTTATATACGTCATCTTTAATTTCGAGTACTCTCTTTGTTTGGTATGTTTTGATTTTTTATTAATCAGTTATAATTGAAACGTAGGAACAATTTTATTTTAGGGGTTTTTTTTTGTAAAGATTCTACTGTGTTTGGTATTTCACTTTTTGATTGTTAGAAATTTATTTTATTTGGGGTTTTTTGTTCATATAGTGTTGAATGTTTTATTTTAAAGAATCATGTTTATTTGTTTGATGTAGAGATGACACTGAAATTTGTGGAATGGTTTGGTGTTTCAGTAGAACATAGTGATAGTTGGGACAAGTTTTATGTCCGAGGTGGTCACAAGTACAAGGATATCTGTTTTTCACGAAAGTCAGATTGTTTAAGAAGATTAGTCAACGGTTTTATATGGTAATAATATGTTTTCAGGTCACTTGGAAATGCTTATGTAGAAGGTGATGCTTCAAGTGCAAGTCACTTCTTAGCCGGTGCCGCTATCACCGACGGCACCGTCACAGTGGAAGGTTGTGGGACAAGCAGTTTACAGGTATGACCAATATGCCTAAAAGAAAAAGATGAACTTTTGAATTTTAGTGATAAAACAATATGATTTTATAGAACTTCTCTTTGAGATAATTCTATTAAAAAAATGAGAAAATTTCTCAAGTATTTACACTTAAATGTTTTTTTGTAAAGCTCTAAAACCTTTTTTCAAATCTGAAGTTGCAATTTACCATGTTGATCTCCAGAGTCAAAGAGCATTTGGATTTGTGTTTTGAATTGATTATGTGATATTCAAAACTAATATTCATAATTAGAAATATTTGACCCAAACGCTAAAACATGATTATCAATAATCATATCATCAGCTTCATAAAGCACATCCACACACCCCAAAATATCTCTACATACATCTATGCATATGTCATATGATCTTACCCTTTCTTTTTGTTGTTTCTTTAAAACAAGGGGGATGTAAAGTTTGCTGAAGTCCTTGGACAAATGGGTGCAGAAGTAACCTGGACAGAGAACTTAGTGACAGTGAAGGGCCTGCCAAGAAACGCTTCCGGGAGGGGACGGAAGGATAGCATTATGCAATCAACAGAATTGTAAAGGGGAAGACATGGGCGTTGATGCTTAGTTCTCTATGTAAGTTTCATTCAGTTTTAGTATCATAGTTAAGCATACTTAGAATATGAATTTCTTAGCCTTTTCTTCTATTTAGTTTGGGAACTGTTTATTGAAGTTGTTAATGCAGTTTGAAAAAGTTTGAAAAAAATGGTATACATATAAAGGTGTCTTTAAAACAGGTATCCATAAAAATCTTCTCTCACATAGTGAGTTTTTCGAGTATGGACGATCAGACAATTGTTGTCAATGATGTGATTCGCAAGGCGAATGATAATGAAGCTGGGGGTTGAATTTTTCAAACTGTAGTCTAAGGAAAATCTTTGCGATTGTCCATGGAAGGAAAAATAAGGAAGTTTTAATAATTCAACACTATGGAGGCAATTAGGCAAATTAACATATTGTAGTCGAAACGTTGGAAAGAAAAGCTAACATTTCAACTCAACAATGATCTATTTCTCTATAAAGAAAGGAAAGACATCATCACATTTCAACACTATTGAGCATTTGAACTGTGACTTTTTTTAACATCATGTTTAGATTGAGAATCTGTAAATCGGTTAGGGAAAAATATAGTTGTGCAATCTTTAAGTTAATTTTTTGTAGTGAATTATACCATATGGGTTTTGGTTCATGAAAGTTCTTTAAATTATCTCGAGAGTTTACGGATCTAAATCCGGTTGAGGTGATGGCTTCATGGTACATCAAGATTTGTATTCACTTTATATAAAAAACTTGATGTACTAAGTGTGATACCTAAATAACAGATTGCAAATTCATTCCTTGATTTTATTAAATTAAGCCTTTTCAACTCATATTTTATCACGCCATATTATATTTGTCAACCCCGGAACGCTCCCGGGGTATATTCTAGTTTTCTTTAACAGATATATTTAATTTTTAGTTAAGGGGAAGGAGTGGTTGCCAACGCTACTATGTCAAGCATCAATCTTATGCTGCTATATATCTCACTTTATTAAAATGCTACCATAAAATATCTTAATAGGTGACAACACTAGTCATGACTTCTATCATTTTAATTACACTACTCTCTCTATTCTCTCTTGTACACAGGCATACTTACTATACGATGTGGGGTACAGGATCGTGCACCGGCCTTCCTCTTTTAAATAATAAATCAATACCATTTTTATCATGGCCCTAAACAAAAAGAACAATAATAAACCAGAAGTAAGTTTTATACGATTATACCACAAAAAGTTAACCTATTATATCTATATTAAACTAGCTTATTACCCCGGGAGCGTCCCGGTGTTGAAAAATATAATATGACGTGATAAACCTATTGTAAATGGCTCAAGTTAACTAACCACAAAATCTCTCAATCACTACATGTCCATAGTATTATAATCAGTAATAACTCATATTCCTTAACCTAAAAGCTAATCAATAATTAGCTAAACAATCACTTAAGTAAGCTACAACTATTCAAAAACTCATCACATCTCTCTAATCTCTCACATTCTAATGACTCCTATAATTCATAACCTAATCAACTAAACAATCACTTAAGTTAGAGGTTGTAACCATTCAAAAGCTTATCACATCTCTGTACCAAGTCTCACAACCACTAGTAAGGAAACTGCATATACAACACAGAAGACAGAACCTGAAAAACGACTAATAGCTTATTAACCTAACCCACTTCACATATGCCAAGAAAGAAACTAAAAGAGCTTAATGAATCAGAAACAAAAATAAATAAAAAAGTATCAAATTAAACAAATAATCTCCTGCTCCTTAGCCAACGCCAGCCATCCCACATATGATTAGATCAGATCAAATCAACTAAACCAGTTAAAGATAGAAGTAGGTTACCTGGGAAAGCTATAAATTAAATGATACATATCGTGAGATTTGTCCCTTGTTTGCACGGTAGATTGTAGAGTACTCCGTCACTTTGGTTCCTCCTGTCCTATTTTTAGACTACTCTTTTTCCCCCTCGCATCCCCCTTCTTTAGGGTAGCTATCTATCTATAACCATCGTACTAACCATCATTGCATCATGTACAAATCATATACCCTTTAAAGATTTCTTTTAGACTAATAAAACACCCTTTAATTCATAACCTACATCCTCATTCTCTCCCTATTTACAACATGCAAAACCACCGCTGTTCCCAAATTCGCTTAAAAAGGCTGTATGCCGGCAAGCTGAAGTGTTAAAACGGCGTCATTAAGGAAAAAAACTTCCTGATATAAATAGCTGATAGTCCAGCAAGCTGAAGTATTAAAAAAACGACACCCCACGTGGAACTCAATACACTTAAGACACCTAAATAATTAACAACACCTTTCATTAACACATAAATTATTAATTAATGTTCATCGAATGAATAAATTGAAGGAATTCAAGTAATTAATTGCTAAATGACAAAATCAATCAGAAGCATCAAAAAGTTTTGGATGATATGGATTCTAGTAAAAGAAGACTTCCTAATGAATAACAATAACAAAACATGTATAACAATAATAAAACGACAAAAACAACAGAAGCATCACTTTTTTGGATGACCATCTTCATAATTAATAAAACGATGGATAACAATAATAAAACATGAATTAAGAATCGTGAGATCTACCTTGGGTGCCGGAGAGGAGTTTTAAGATTTTTATGGTTTGGGGTGAGAAGATGGGGATTATATATGATGATAGATAGGGTTTTATGTGATTTAATTTTATTTAAAAAAAGAAAATTAAAAAATTAAAAATAATGCACCATATGATGCCACATAACACATTCAAGGGGTGAAGGGTTACCCCATTGAATGCCATGTCATCATAGTGCAATTCTTTTATATATATAGATAGATGGTAATGTAGGTAGGTAACTTTCCCACCGACCCTCCAACTTTAATACTTTGGCACATTCAGTCCCTTAGCTTTGACATTTTTTATTTTTAGCCCCTTTACTTGAAAAACTATTTTTCACGTAATCTAACCCCCTAACTTTGTCATTTGTTATTTTTAGCCCCCTTTACTTGAAAAAACTATTATTTTACGTGTGAATTTTTATATATGTATCGATATAAATACGAGTTTGTCTACGTTTCGACTTAAACTTTTTTTTTCGTACCTTACTTGGAATTTTTTTTTTTTTTTTTGCGTGCGAATATTTTATGTATGTGTCGGTATAAACACGAGTTGGTCTACATTTCGACTTAAGGTTTTCTTCTTTTGAATGTCAAATGTAATACGTTTTCGTACTTATAAAATGTGTGCTTTCAGTTGGTCCACGTTTCGATATAGATTTTAGTTCCGAAACAAGTTAAAAGCATTGTATTTACACGTTTTAGTAATTGTCTTTTACGCATTGTGTTTTTACGAATTGTGTGTAGCGCATTTTGTTTTACACTTCATCTGTTACCGCACGGTTCAACCTGCCGCGCGCCGCCGTAACGCGCGGCGGGCAAAAAACTAGTTACTATATATAATTAAAACTTAAACTAATATTACCATGAAAAAAGTCGGTCTACAAAAATGCACATTTTTGAAAGAGTATGTTAGGAATTCCAAACAATGTAGATCGATTTTGAACGTGTTAAGATTTAGGAGTACGTGGATAATTATAGTTTATTAATTGTGTTAGTGAATTAATAAATAGTTGTAATTATCATGTCTTATTAAATTGGTTAACTATTAGATTATCAAACATCCTAAACGTGTTATATAAGTTAGGTTTGGACAATCCTAATATAAGTCTAATGTAACTTATAAGTACCATGTATGAGGATTGTAAGTTCAAGCTTTTGAGTAGTTTTCTTGAATCTAATAATATTGTGTGACTTAGCCATAATTTATATTTATGCTCTTTTGATTATGGATTTGGACTTGAGAGTTGAGAGTACACATGCTTATGCATATGATACCCAACATCAAAGATGAAACACATTGATTCTTGGACTCCAAATAACAAAAAAGTATAAAAAAATAGAGTATACACCACAAAAGTGACAATCTTGACATTAACATCAGGTTTTCTTTACTCCATTTAAAGCAAAGAACATTGAATCTGTTTTAGTATAAGTATTTAAAGCCTACTATGTCCAAGGATCACCACAACCAAACTTCCTACCCTTAGACCCAAAAGCTTTAACTTTGTTACATCAAAATGAACCAAACAAAGTCTTACACCAACGAAACCTCACCATCATCGAACCCGATTACAACAACCACTACAGGTGATAATGTTCTCATGAAGCAAGTAATAGATACCCATCACCCTGAATATGGGACTGATATTGATGCCAACCCACTTGTAAACATGGTGGAGGAAATCCTTCGACATGTCTCCACTAATGCCACCATTGATAAAGATGTTACTTCCGCGGTATTATTATTACTACAACTATTATTGTTACTATTACTTTTACTATGTTGCGTTAGTGATGTATGCGGTTCATGGATTCTCTTTAGCTTGCACACACTGATATGGTCAGACTGGAGGCCAAATCTCGCCAAACCAACATAGTTCTAATGCTTAATGTATTTTCACGTGTAATTCAAACGCTTTCTCATGAGGTTTGATATGATAACTCTACACTCATATTAATATTCTCATCTTCTTTAAAGACCAATGCGCGATTAATTAAAAATTATCACTTTATGATTAATCATTAGTATGTTATAGATGTCATTCAAGAGCATAACTGTCAGGGACGGACACACAACTACGCTTGCACTATTCCACATTGTAGGGAACTACCACTGGGACGCCAAGCTAGCAGTGATCCTTGCAGCGTTTGCTCTAAACTATGGTGAATTCAGGCTTCTAGCTCAAACCTATTCACCAAATCAACTTGAAAAACCAATGGTGCATTCGGTATCCTTGAAGCCTAGATTTGATGCACTCAACAGACTCATTCACTTGGTCCTCGAGTTAACTCAGTGTATTAGCCAGTTTACGAAGCTCCAGTCTAGTTATGACGCTAAATACGAAATACCAGCTTTGGAAAGAGCTTTAAGCACAATTCCAATTGCTGTTTATTGGAATGTTAGAGGGATTATTGCCTTTGCTGCACAGATAACTAGCCTCACTAGCATGGGATACGAGTAAATATTACTTTAAATGTTACAAAGATAATCTAGATAACTTAAAAAAGATAGTGATTAACAAGTCTAATGACTGACTTAATTCAGGTATGGGATATCATCCACTGAGATGCAGTCATGGGAACTATCTTCCTTAATCCAAAAGATCAGCCACCTGATCGAGTTTCACAGGAAACAATTGGAAGATTGTCAGCGTCTTATAGGTACCGTATGATTATTTTATATATAAGTTTAATGAAATTATTGATGGCAATGTGGTCACAGGGGATGTTCTTATTATAGGATTTAGAGAGAATTTGCACTAAGATACATGAAATTGAAATGAATAGGTTTGCTCCTATTTATAAATAGTGAAAGGGTGTGATACCCCTTAATGAACCGACACAATGGTTCACTAATAACTGCCTAACTGCCACAACTATATATTATACAACAATAATACATACTAAATAATCTTAGGATAATCAAATATTATGTCTAACAGGCAATCTTCCTGTTTGATTCATGCAGAAGAGAGGAAGGAGGCGGATTTCAAAAACTCATTTAATCAGCTTTTTGAAACGGTTCATATTGATAACATGAAAGTCCTGAAGATCTTGCTAAATCTCAGGGATGACCCACTTCCACTTTTCGATGGGGCTGCTAAACGAAGGGTTGATGGGATATTTTGTACATACATGTATTTCCTTTGATAACTTTCTTTAACTAACTTCCTGCTGAACTTTGACTTCAAACAGGTGAGACTAAAAGTTTTGAGGAAAAGGAATGTGTTGCTACTGATATCTGGGCTAGACGTGTCGAATGATGAGTTGTCAATTCTTGAGCAAATATACATTGAGTCACGTATTCAAGGCACAGGGATGGATGCTTTGTATGAGCAGGTGTGGATTCCAATCGTGGACACGTATGTTGAGCACACTGATGCAATACAAGCACAATTTGAGGATATGAAGAAAAGAATGCCATGGTACTCAGTCAACCACCCTTCAAATATTGACCAGGCGGTTAGGAAGTGCATTGTAGAAAGGTGGCACTTTAGGAACAAGCCTATCCTTGTTGTGCTGGACCCACAGGGAAGGGAGTTGAGCAAAAATGCACTCCACATGATGTGGATTTGGGGAAGATTTGCCTTCCCTTTCACCATAGCCCGAGAGGAAGCATTGTGGAAGGATGAAATTTGGAGGCTAGAGTTGCTAGTAACTGGCATGGACCCAATCATACTCGATTGGGTTAGTTCTCTTTTTAACTTTTATCGTCCTTTGATAGATACTAGAGGTATTGGGTTTTATTATTAACTAGACTAGATTAATGCCCGCATGGACACACGGTTCAATAAGTTTTAGCATTTTGAGGGATAAAATTTAGTAAAACATAAAATATAGTGAAAATATTTTGATAAATTGTTAAAAGTAAGAAATACACATAATTCAAATATCTTTAAATATTTCCTTATACACTACATTTTTTTGTTTTATTTATGACATTCCCATCGGTATCAAGTAACTTAACCTCTGCCCTGCTCTTAACTCTTGACAATACCACATAAAGATGGCCATGTGTGAATCCTGGATTCGTTTCTGTGTTTGCATCTTAGTCCGAAAATATATAAATACATGGCATCCATAATTAGAAAATATATAAATATATTAGGATACCTCTAATTTAATGGTAATAAGTAGGTTTAATAGTTATAATTATTAACTTAAATTCACAAGTTTGAAAAAATTTAAAATATTCTATTCATTCAAAATTTCAAATTGAATGCATTAATTAAGTTTAATTGCTAACATTATTATCTTAAATTCAAAATTTAGCTATTTTACAATATTAACCATAATTTAAAAATTAAAGTTATAGATATTAAAGTTTGAAATTATATACTTATAAAATAGAACATTTTATATTTGAATATTTTCAAAGTTTAACTAAAATCTATCTTTTGAAATTATAGTATTCAAAATTTGAATTTAAACTTGTAACTAATTTGGTAAATTTATAACCAATATTACTATTTGTTAAAATTAAATATATTAGAAAATCTGTAACTTAAAGGTAATAAGTAGGTGTAATTGTTACAATTATTAACTTAAATTAACAAATTTGGATTTTTTTAAAATTCAAATCATTCACAATTATGAAACTAATGTAGTAGTTAATTCTAAATGTTACCATAATTATTTTAAATTCACATTTTTGAATTTTTATAATACTAACCAAAATTTAAAAATTAAGTTTATGAATATTAAAATTTGAAGTTAAATACTTAAATAGAATATTTAGTATTCGAATATTTTTAGAGTTAACAAATTTTTAGAATTTCAAATTGTAGTATTTAAATTTTAATTTTGACTTATAACTAATTTGAGAAATTTATAATCGAAATTATTAATTGTTATATTGTAAATATAATAGGAAATATATAATTTAAATTAAATAGTTATGTATAATGGCTACCACTAATAACTTAAACTAAAATATTTAAAAAATTTAAAAGATTATATTCATTCAAAATTTTGAATTAAATGTTTAAAATGTTTTAATTAAGTCTAACTTTTACCATTATTATCTTAAATTCAAATTTTTAAATATTTATAATATTAACCAAAATTCAAAAATTAAAATTATATATGTTATAATTTGAAATTAAATAGTTAAATAGAACATTTAGTATTTGAATATCTTTAAAGTTTAACCGAAATCTATAATTTAGTATTTAAAATTTGATTATTAACTTATAACTGATTTGAGAAATTTATATCTGAAATTATTAATTAATATATTTTAAATATATTTGGAAATCTCTAACTTAAAAGTAAAAGTAGGTGTAATTGTTACCATTATTAACTTAAATTCAAAATTTTGATTTTTTTAAAAGATTCAGATCATTCAAAATTTTAAATTAAATTTAATAAATGTATTAATTAACTCTAACTGTTACCATTATTATCTTAAATTCAAATTTTATATTTTTATAATATTAACCAAAAATTAAAATTATAGATATTAAAATTTGAAATTAAATACTTAAATAGAACATTTAGTATTTAAATAATTCTAAAGGTTAACCGAAATTTAAAATGTAAAAAAAATTGGTTGAACAAAAACAATTAAATCAATTTTAAATTCGAATTTTAAAAAAAAATGGTCAAACTAAATCAATTAGAATTAATGTTATAATCTTGGTAACCAATTAAACAATTCCTATAAACATGTAGTCCATTATTGATGGGGTATAATGAAATGACAATAATATGCTCATGAGGGGGTACAATTAATCATTGGTACCGTCAAAACAATAAAAATCAAAGCAAAGTACAATTTGGTTGAATCAGTTTAACATCTCGCTTAATCATAAAAAGACGGGACATGAATGAATGGGCCATTTGAGTCATTTGCCTTTATTTCTTTTAATTAAAAATTGTTAAAGGTGTTAAAAATGTTTTGCATTATTAGTATTATAAAACAAAAGTGATGTAGAGTAGATGAGTAATCAACATGTGAATTACAAGGATTACTATACTCATATATGAATAAATCACATAAAATTTGAATTAATCAATTTTATTAACCATTTTCTTCATTGCTAATTTGAATATGTATCACCATGGATTAAAATTTGAAAGGTTTAGATTTATTACCACATGTAACCACTTAACAAAGGGGACTCTTTCATCTTGAAATTAATCAAATGCAATATGATGATAAGCTTTACTGCGAATTTTTAATTGTTGAATTCATTTTATATTACCTCAAATATATTATTAAATGAATCATGCACATATGATCAAAACAAAATGAATGTGTTTAATGTAGAAGTTAATCTTCATTGAGTGTTGGTTTGGTAAATTATGATAGTTTTGAGTCAAAATAGGCTTGAAATAATAAACATCAAACATGTTTAAATTCTTTAAGATACCAGATCCTGTACGAAACATTAGAGATTTGAAAGAAAACAATAGCATACTTTCAACTTGTAACGAAAAACTGTCAAGTGAGGATAAAACAGCCAAGTAGAATTCTCTTCTGGGGTTGAGTGAAGTGCTTCATTTGTTTGAACAAACTTTTAAAATAGTAGGTGTATGAGGTTGTTCTTAAGAGATTTGTGGTTTTAACAGGATTAAATAGAGCAATTAATAGGACCAATTGGTGATTTTTCATATAATATAAAATCTCAAGATTTATGTTGCTTACGTTTTTGGTAGGCCTGTAAACGAACCGAACGTTCATGAACTGTTCGTGAACTGTTCGACGGGAAGTTCGTTTATGTTCGTTTATTTAAATAAATGAACGAACACGAACATAATTTTTTGTTCGTTTAATTAAATGAATGAACATGAACACACGTTTTGTTCGTTCATTTATGTTCACAAACGTTCGTTTATTTATGTTCGCTTATGTTCGTTTATTTGTGTTCATTTATGTTCGTTCATTTATTTTTGTTTGTTTAATTAAACTTTACTTTATTTTTATTATTTATTTCTCTTTTATTAAGTAACCTTAATTCATATTATACTATATACAATATATATTTGATATGTTCTAAAAACTTAAACCTAACCCTAACATTCTAAACATATCAGTTGCTCTCCACACTTCAAAGCTCCACCTCACTTCTTCTCCACACTCCACAGCCCTACCTTCTTCCACTTCCGGCTGACCACCTCCACAGCCCCGTCTCCACTCTCCAGCCTCCTATCTCAACAGTGTCACAAGTATGACCCACCTTCTCTTATCGTTTTTTTCTCTATAGCTTTGTGGGTTTTATCATTTACCACAATTAGAAGCTAGGCATATGCCATCCACTATTGATTGTTCTGGCTAAAGCTGATTGTTGTAAGTTAATTATTTCCAGTTATAGCTCATCTTATAATTGCTGTTTGTTTATGTTCATTTATGTTCCTTTACCTATATGTTCATTTGTGTTCATTTATATTGATCATTTGTGTTCGTTTATGTTCATGAACTGTTCGTTTAGGTTTAAATGAACGAACATAAACGAACACGAACACGACAAATTTCTTAATGAACGAACACGAACACAAAAATGTGTTCGATTATGTGTTCGTGTTCGTTCGGTTCGTTTACAGGCCTAGATTTTGGACTATTAGGAAAACGAAAAGGATGTATAAATAATTCAAATTTTCAAAATGAATGTTGAAGATATCAATTCTAGAACCGAAATAAATAATCTCGGTAATTAATGTATTAAATAGAAAGTTGACATAACTTATTTAAAACATAGAATTTTATTTAATGTCTAATTAAAAGTTAATAAGTATGTGTAACTTCTTACCATTATTAATTTAAATTAAATAACTTATTTAAAACATAGAATTTTATTGTAATAATAATAAAATATTTTTTCCGAAAGTTAAAAAATCAGAGAAAAAATACGAAACTTACCATTGTTAATAGAACACATCTTCACTAAAAGCATATCCAACCTAGAAAAAATATAGTTAAGACATTAGTTATTTAATTTTACCTATATATAGGTATATACAGATATATATATATATAAAAGTACATATAAATGTATATTTATATATACATCTATTACCTTTGATCTATGTTTTTTTCCCATTGCAATGTTCAAAAAACTAAGTGTCGTTAAGACAATTCACATTGCATATTCCACAATACGTAATTTGATGAAGAATAGCGTCGTTGGCTACCATTTGGGCGACTCTAAGATCCATTACAACCTAACAAAAAAATAAAAATTATAAACATAAACACACAATGTTAATAATAGAGCAAAATAAATAGATAAATAATTTTAAAAAAGGGATATTATCAAGAAACCTTATTTGCTAGAAACCTGTTTTGCTAGTAAAAAAAATTGATTAGAGGAATGGAATAATGAATGTGTAATACCATCATTATATAAAGATTGGGTTGTGTTATTTTTGTAATAATAATATAATATTTTTTTTTCCAAAAACTTAAAAAAATCAAAGGAAAAAATATGAAACTTACTATTGTTACCGTATCTAACTTGTATTCCAAGGGAAAAATAATTTGAGACCTAAATTGAATTAATAATAAAATATATGTAAATAACCTAGAATTATTATAGCAAACTGAATTAATAACGAAATTTAATGACTTCCTAATTTATATTATTATTACAAAAATAATATGGTGAAAAAAAACCTTTCTGCCGTAATAAATAAAGATAATAATATAAAAAAATACATATTTAATGATTCCTAATTTATGTAACTTTTTTCTCATTCTCATTTAATGATTTTTGTTTTAAAAAAAAGAAAAAAAATAAAAATTCTATAGTATTGCCACTTATCCAAATAAGGATTTGAATAAAATTGAACTTGGAATAAGAAATTGACAAGTGTCCATAAGGAGTTTTATTTATTAGTATGTATAGATTATATCCCGGAAGGTTTCCGGGATAGATAAATCTAATATGATGTGATAAAATATGTGTTATAATGTAATAAAGAAATTAATGTACTATAATATGAAAAGAATAAGAATGAAAATGTATATTAAAAAGAAGATGTATTTTTGGATGAGGAGCAGAGTTAGAAACAACCATTGCAAGGCTTGATTAAGGCGGTAGTCGTGAAGGTGTGACGTTTTTTTTGAAAGGAGTGATTTTAACTTATTCTGCTCTTGATAAAAATAGAATTCCTAGTTTGAACATGATTAGTGACTTGCCTAGACATGAAATGAAATACCTTAACACATTGTGTTTTTTTTCCTGTATAAACAAATATTGACAAAAAATTGTTTTTTTTTTCGTTTTTTGTATGACAATATGGTACTCTTTGGGAAGATACTAAAATGTTTGTTAATTTGGTGTAATTTTTATTAAATCTTGTATATAAAAGTTATTAACGTTTTAAAATAGTGGGGGAAACATGAGAGAGAAAAAGACTTTTAGATGGAAACAAGGGGATGCCACATGACACACTCAAAGGGAGGAAGGATGGCATCTTTGAGTGCCATGTAAGATTTCATGCTTTAGAATATTAATATATTGATAGATCTAGATATATAGATATAGATTAAATAGGTAATTAATAAATGTAGCAGAATATATATAAACAAATTAATGCCATAAGCAAATCGAACACGATCTGATTACAAACATACAAATACATTGAATATATTAATTTACTAGTAAGATAGATATACCTTTCTGTTAATAATTAACTGTGTGAGACATCAAGGTACTACAAACGGATTTTTATAATACAAACAAGAGAAGAAACGTACAAGTGGCTTGCGGGTGGCCTCGAAAGAAAACGGTTGAAACAGGAGATGCAGCGATGCCCGGTGGCTTGTGTACACTGAGCGGTGGTGGCTGCCGATTACTTGGTCGTCGTAAATCGCTGAGCAGGGAAAGGGCATGGTCACTTGTTAGGCTATGGTGTGGAACGGAGCCCCTCAAGCTCCATTTTGCCACTTCAGTGCCACGTCCATAAGGGGTACCATTCCCTCCTTTCAATAACACACGGGAAAAAGAATAACGCCCCTTTAATTAAAAGAAGAGATTGAAAAGGAAAAAAAACAAACTGATTGGTTGTATCATGTGGGGCCCGCCATTCTTCCTCGTTGCCGACCATTACTACGGTGGCGAGGTTTTAATAGCGCCCCCGAATGGCACCTAAAAATAGGGGGCAATATTGTTGACTTGATCACTGCGGTGAGGGACAAATGGCGTCCAACACCGTATATCCTTATTCCGGGTGGGATTCTAAAACAGAGGGGCGTGAGAGTTTTTGTTTCTTACAACTTGTTGTTGGTGTTGGTGTTGGTGTTGGTGTTGGTGTTGCTGTTGCTATTGCTGTTGCTGTTGTTGTTCTTGGGAATCATCCCTTTTACTATGGTGGTGTTGGTTGTGTATATATGATCACTAGGTTATTTTTTTCCGTGTGACACGGGTATAATAAATAAATTTATATATAGTTTAAAAATAGAAGTAATTGGGGTTACATATTGATGTAAATAATTAAGAAATCTAATATATAATATAACTCCTTAAAAATACAAAGAAATTATAAATTTTTAAATGTTTCTTTGTGTATAACACTAGTTGTTTTATTGGTAACACCGTTATACCTATCTAATAATTAATGTAACACGACATGTTGGTTTTTACTGGATAAAAAGACGTATAATTTGCCATGAGTGAAAAATGAGTATTTCAAATACAAACCAACCTTTGATAGTGATTATCTTTGACATTTATTTATCGTAAATTATACGAATAGTAGAAATTGTTTTCATTAGAATTGGAACATAGTTTTCTTATCAACTTAAACAAAAAAGTAAGACCTCAAATAAAAAAATGATATTTTTCCGTAATCAAATTATGAAAATAACAAAAACATAAACAATTGTTCAAAAATTAGAACATAATTCATAAATAATTCAAACTAGGTGTATTAATACGCGCGTTGCGCGTTTTTCACATGACGTGTTAATGGAGATTTTGGTAACCGATAAAGGCATAGAGACTAACCTTGGACAATGAGAAAATACAAAAGTGGCAGCGGCTACGCGGAGAATACCGGGAATCTCCCGCGGTCCGCGGCACATGGTGGAGATGGCACACGGTAGATGTGGCCGGCTGCGTACGTTAGAGTGAAGCAACTATTCATTTCGTGGTCGTTAAATATATAGATAATAAACGAACAAAAACCGAACCCCTGTGCAATTGGGTAAAAAAACGCATTATGTCGGGGGCAAAAATGGGAAAAAAAACTTAATAAAAAAGTTGGTGACCAAAACGAGAAAAAAAACCCTAAACAAAAAGTAAAAAAACATTGTGTGGCCAAAATGAGGGAAAAAAACTTAACAAAAAATTTAGTGGTCAAAATGAGAAAAAAAAAAGTTAACAAAACGTGCGAAATTGGGTAAAAAAACGCATTATGTATGTCGGGGCCAAAACGGGAAAAACAAAATTAATAAGAAAGTTGGTGGCCAAAACGGGGTAAAAAAAACTTAAACAAAAAGTAAAAAAACATTGTGTGGCCAAAATGAGGAAAAAAACTTAACAAAAATTTTGGTGGTAAAAATGAGAAAAAAAAGTTAACAAAAAGAGAAAAAGGCCAAAATGGAAAAAAAAAACTTAATAAAAAAGTTTGTGGTCAAAACAGGAAAAAAAACTTAAACAAAAAGTAAAAAACATTGTGTGGCCAAAATGAGGAAAAAAACTTAAAAAAATTGGTGGTCAAAATGAGAAAAAAAAAGTTAACAAAAAAAAAGAAAAAAAAAGTGGTCAAAATGAAAAAACCTAAAACCTAACTATTTAAAGTCTAAGGCTTATTATTATTATATAATGAAAATATTTTATTCTTGTATCAAAGATCATCAAAGAAGTAAATTGTTACAAACTAACCTCCTACAACACATATACAAAAACATTTTGAATATGTAAACAACAAATTATTGTTTTTTAATTACAAGTTACAACACTAAAAATTTATAGGATATATCAATTATGAATTCATATGTTTCTAAAAATTGAATATGGATAATTTGTCCAAAATATATGAAGGTCAGTAAAAGACAATAAAGAAGAATTGAAAGTTAAAAGAAAAATGATTTTTTTAGCTGGTTGTAAACAAAGAGTTAGTTAAACTATTAAAATGGATTACTCGGTGTGAAACGACCGTACATTCTTTTTAGTGATGGTCGAAGAAGATGAATATGAGAAATGCAGTTTGAAATGTTTTTTAAAATTAAAAGTGAACTTGTTTATAGATCATAGTCTTAGATAGATAAAATAAAAAAGTCATAATTCATTTTTTTTTTAAATTTCTTTACTTAAATTTGTATACTTACCATATTAATTTAAATTTCGATAAAATGAATTTATTGCGGTATTTGCTTTTTTTGTGGTATTTGGAATTTTTTTAATTAAATAGATATAGTTTTAGATAGTTAAAAATAAAAATAACTCATTTTTTAATCGTAGCCGGGCCAGATTTAAGAATCGGTCGGACCGGATGTCGGACCTTATTGGTTTACTGGTCAGATCGTGCAGACCGGATTTAAGAACCGGATTAAGTCATATTTAGTTTAATAATTTAAAATTAGAATATACCAAAACTTAAAAGTTAGTATTAGTTTAGTCAAATAAACTAACCATGTTGGATCAATTGAGTGACAAATTTCATTTATATAAAAAAGCTCAATGGCCTTAATATTAGTCAATGAACAAATATATGGTCTTCCCGAAATGATTGGTAAACTTGATTGCGCGCATTGAAAGCGGACAACCTATCCAACTACTTGGAGTGGCCAACATCAATGGGGTGATCATCCGTGTCCAACACTAACACGCCTAGCAATCATGTAACAAGATCTCTTGATTTGGCATCCGTTTTTTTTATGGCAACGCAAAGATTTATATGGTTGTTTTACAATTATCGAATGCGTTCAACACCGTCTATGACGGGGATGCACCTGGGTCGTCGTTTTATGGAAATGATGTTGAGTATAAGTACGAATATTATCTTGCCGATGGTATTTATCCGGAGTTGGCTACATTGGTGAAAACTCCTTCATTACCAGATGATGATAACTTATTGATTAAAAGAATAGACATGATACGGCAAGAGAAGATATTGAACACATATTCTTTGTGTTAAAGAAACTATAGGCTATCTTTGCAAACCGACACATATACAAGATAAGAGAAAATTAATAACATAATGTATGCATGAGTTATCTTACATTATATGACCTTGGAGGACACGGGCATAGTAATTTGGAGTGCAACAATTACATTTTTTCCTTTTTGGGAAAGCTGGCCATTCATGACATTCATGTTTCAGCTTGAGGGGGAGTAATGATATAAAATAACTAATTTATATAATTTCATATATGATTTTGCTAGTTTTTTTGGTTATTGTCTCTTCCTTATTTAGTTGATCTTATTATTGTATTTATATGTTTCATATAAATCCATATTCTCGATTTCCCTTTGGTCTTTGGTACAGCACGATGAACTAAATTGGTTTGATAACACTAAAATCATTAACGAGTTAGGACTGTGCTTTGAGTAAATTACTAACATTTTCCAACTGGCTATTAAGTTGATGTACTTTAATAATTAGGTAAACGAAGAAAAATACATTTGCTTGTATGGAGGGGATGACATTGAGTGGATTCGCATGTTCACATGGAAAGCAAAGATCATGGCAAATGCTGCACGAATCCCACTAGAGATGGCATATGTTGGAAAAAGCAAGAAAAGAGAAAATATGCGTAGGGCGAATGCCACCATCAATGCAGAAAACCTCAGTTACTGCTGGCAAGACACCGCCCTAATATGGTTCTTCTGGGTCCGATTAGAGAGCATGTTGTTTTCCAAGACCCAACTTAAGCGCGCTGATGATCAAGACTTCATAATGCTACAGGTCAAGAAACTACTCAGCTATGACAAGGATGGATCATGGGCTTTGCTTTGTAGAGGACCACAAATTCTGACCACTGGTCATGGATCCACCATGCTGCAAACCCTTGCTGACTTTGACCTCTGGAAGGCAGACATCCCCTCAAGGGGTTTCGATTCGTCATTTAAAGACTATCATGATAAGCTTGATATCACAACATCTAACTGTAGCCGATTTGAGTTTCCCATTGCAGGAGGTCAACTCCCTGAACGCATGAGGTGCCCTGAGTGTCATCGCTTAATGCAGGAGGAGATATACTGTGCATATGTTTGTTGCCATGGAAAACGCGAATGGTAACAACGCTATTGATCAAGCAATGCAAATCTGCCAATTTAAAAACCTACTAGGCCAAAAAAAGAGAAGAGAAATAAACATTGGCAAATGATTGTTGTTGTGTTTCTTTTGTGCTGAAATAAGAATTTAATGTGTGAGTAATGCAAAACATGAGTATATTATGATGGGTCTTAACTGATGTCGTATGAGTTAGATACTTTGTTTTAAATAAAATATTCTATGAATCTTAAATTTCACAATAGCCTCAAAATGTTCATTTCTGTTCAAATCAGTCCTATGTTTCCAGGATAAATTAAGTAATGCTATACATAAAAATTTGTGATTATAATTGAAAATAACCATTACATTCTATATTCATTTGGAAGCTAGCGATTGTGAAGCCTAATACTAAAACTATTTTATTTTAACAGAAATTTGTCTATAGATATAACATAAATTAGGTAGCCATCACATAACTACACTTTTGTAATGGAGTAATGGAAATAAATAATCTCAACTATTGACTATTGGCCAATAACAATTCCAACTACGAAAATAACCACTAGCGGTCCCAACTTTCATCATTTTTTTCCGACAATGGTCCCAGTTAGTCTGATGAATAAAGTCGTTAATGGGTTGCTGATGTGGCATGATGACGTGTTTAAAATTGATTACGTGGCATGATGACATGGCAAATTTATATTTATAATAAATTAACATCGATGAGCACTGATGTTATACTTAAACACCTCACTCTCTCTCACTCACTCACTCAATCGCCAGTCTCTCAACCCAACCAAATCCTAATTCTCTGTAACCAAGAAGACTGCAATGAAGAAGAAACTGATCGACGGTCAAAATCAAATGGGGGAAGATATCGTCGATGTCGAAACTCTGGACTAATGGCACATTGGAAGTTGGTACTCCGAATCTTAGGTATGTTGGGGGGAAATCAACATTATTAGGGTTAGATGTTGATAAACTTTTGTTTTTTCAGCTAGTAGATTATGCACAAGAATATGGTTCATATGAATCGAAAAATTTTCACTTGTACTATCTTATACCACGTTATGGTTGGTTGAAACATTTTGTTAGTGATAAAGATGTCTATGAAATGGCTTCATTAGTTAGTAAAAATGAAACCTTTATGGTATATATTCAAATGGGTCCGATTAAGAAACCAGATAACCTTGTAGCAGAGTCCAGCAAACAGCCCAATCCTGAGGCCCAACCGAATATCAAGCCCAATAACCCTATTAGCCTGCCCAATACCTAGCCCAATATCCCCAACTTGGTTGGTTACTCTTCATCCCAAGCTTGTTTGAGCCATAGTAGTTCACAGGTTAAGAAGTACACAAAGCTTACAGCTAGGAAACAAGTTAGGTCACCAGTTAGTGGGTCTTTAGCTACAAGAGTTGAATCACCAATTAGATCACCACCAAGAGGGTATACTAGATCTACAATAGCTAGAAGAGCTGAATCACCAATTAGATCACCACCACCACCACTACCAACACCACCACTACCAACTGTTGTGCTTAAATCACCAGTAGCTGAATTAAAGAAGGTTCAGATGAGGAGCTAAATATTGTTGGGTCAGATGAGGGTTCTGATTTAGAGGGTTTAGAAGATGATGATTCAAGTGATGAAAGTTATAAAGTTGATTTAGTAGCTGAATTAAAGAAGGTTCAGATGAGGAGCTAAATATTGTTGGGTCAGATGAGGGTTCTGATTTAGAGGGTTCAGAAGATGATGATTCAAGTGATGAAAGTTATAAAGTTGATTTGGCTGATGCTGATGGTTCTGACCAATATGATGAAGAGTGGAGATCTTCAGTAGCTGAATTAAATAAGGCTAATGAAGAAGATGCTGAAACAAAGAAGCAGTTATTTGAGCAGTGTCTAAAACAACCTGATGATGCAGTAGAAAGATGTTGTGGAAGCAACTAGCTGTTACGATGATTCAGATGGTGATGTGCAAACCCCTGGGAAAAGTGAAGATGATGATATCATAGGGAATGAATAAGTACGGAGAACGTGTTCCAGTTGTAAGTGACAAGATTGTCTGGAGTAAGTTTAAATGGGTTGTTGGGATAAGGTTTCCTACTAGAGATGCTTTTAAAGATGTTTTTAGAAGGTATGTGTTGGGTCAAAGAGGATTGATAAGCATTTCAACCTTAGTCTAATATCCTCTCTGCATTTTTGTTACAAGACAAAATACTAAAGACTTGAAGGGAAAGTTCTGAAGAAGAAAGAAGCTGAATTCAAGTGCTAAAGACTAAAGTCTTGAAGATGAACCAAACAAACATCTGAAGAACAACTTTGATGATTTACTCATCAGATGTTGTTTACCCTTCAGTAGTTTCAGTAGAAGCTTCCCACTGCCCTAATACTTCAGTAGTTTGTTATTATATTAGTTTTTATCTACTTTATAGATATTTCTGTACAAGTTCTAATACTACAGCCTGTTGTAGTATTATAGTATTAGATTTATACTTCTCTTGTATGTTTACTGGTGTGTATAAATAGATGGGTTCACACCATCTATTTAGTACACATTTCCACTTTCTAATATATGAGAATCATGTAGAAAAACACAATTGTTTTATCATTTACTATTATGTTTCTCATAAACACATGTTCTATTTCAGTTTATTAATTGAGGGGGAGAATTTACTGAATCTAAAAGTGAACTATTAACTTGAACAGTTACTTTTATTCCGCGGTATTCACCTTCATGTATTAATTGTTTATAAGAAACTGCTGAACATAGATCCAACAATTGGTATCAGAGCATCTGGTTTATCTGATAAATATCAATCTAACATATTGAGATTAGACACAGGCTCTTATTGATATTCAATCAAAGTATATAGTTCCTTTTATTTTTCAATCCATCACTTTAAGAAATTGATACTCAATCAATCTTCTTAAAAATGGTTCCTCATAACACTAAATCTGCAAACAAGCCTCCCATGCTAGTAAGAAATGAATACAATATCTGGCAAAGAAGGATAACACATACTTTATCACAACAAAACACTGGTTGTTGGAAGTCTGTCATGTATGGACTCCATAAACCAGTGATTACAGATCCGGAAACTAAAATAGAAAAAGTCAAAGAACCAAAAGACTACACAGAAGAAGGTTTCCTAAAACTTGAGCTTGATGCTAAAGCTTTTTCCATGTTGGCAATAGCTCTCCCGAATGAAATATATGTTGGTTTCTTACATTGTGAGAGTGCCAAAGAGCTTTGGGATAGTCTCAAAGAACAGTTTGGAGGAACTGAACACCAGGGAAATCCAACTCAACAATATGAAACTTTTACTCATGTAAATGGAGAAACTTTAACACAACAATTTGAAAGATTTTCTTCACTTATTTCTGAGTTAAAATTAAATGGTCAGACCTACACAAATTCATCTATGTTGCATAAATTTTTAAGGTCTTTACCTAAAAAAATGAGAAACTCACTCCATAGTTCTCAGGTCCAGTTCAGATTTTGACTCCCTAACACTTACAAAATTTCATGGGAGATTGTTAACTTTTAAAAGAGAAATCAACCAAAAGAAAAAGTTACAAAATTCTGGTAAAACTGCTAATGACTATGTTCCTAGTACTACAGCTTTGTTGGGTCAAGATTCCTCATCTTGTTCAAATGATTTTGGTTCTTTTTACCACATTGACATCACAGCAGGGATGTCTTTCGAAAGATCATATTCAGCTTGTGACAATGATGTAAATCAAACTACTGATAACATGTGTTTAATACTTGATGATTTAAAAAATTCAGTAGTGATGATTTAGAGGAAATGGATATTCTGCACCAACTGGCCACGTTAAACATTAAAACTAACAAATTTTATAAAAGGTCAGGTAGAAAATTCCAGGATTAAACAATCAAACAAAAGTTGGTTTTGACAAGTTTAAACTTAGATGTCATAAGTGTCAGAAGTTTGGACACTTTGCTAGAGAGTGTAGAAGCTCTAACTACAACCAATCACAATCTGGAAATCAACCAAGCACCAGTTACAACAGAAATCAAGGATCATAAGGAATTGCTCACTTTGCCTCCTCACCAAATTACATACAATCTCAGGCACAATCTCCACAAATCCAATATGTGCCACAGATTCAGTATGTTCAGATGCCCATTTAGCAACATGGCCAACACCAACAACAAAGGACTTCCACTGCTGCTCAACCTCCACAACCCAGTCAATAAAGTCTTTTTACCTCTGGGTATGTTGATTGGAGCAGCCTTCCATATGATATGACACATCTGAGTGCAGTCAAGATGCTGACAACAAGATCTTTGACATCAACCAGATAATGGCAGAAAGAACTTTGTCTTGATGGCTTTTGAGGGATCTTCCTCTACTCCTGCATTATCACAGGTTTCACAGGCTTCCCTTTTAAAGCTTTGTTCAAATTCATGCAACGAAGCATTTGCTTTAATTAGGGAAACCAATGTCTATCTACAAGGAAAAGCCAATGACTCAGAAAGAAAATATACCCAATGAAATTGTGATTTAGAAAGAAAAATTGCTTCTAAAAATAAAGAAATTTCTAAATTAACTGATAAAGCTATTTTTTTTGAACTGTGAACTTCATTAAAAAATAGGCAAGTCCTCAAAGCGAGGACTGCCAACACAACCAACTACATCATGTACAAGGGGTAAACAGCCCAATCCTTCCATGGAATGGAGGAGAATCTAGACCTATTCTTTAACCACAAAAACTGATAAAGCTATTGAAACTCAAGCACAAATAAAAATCATGGTAGAAAACCTATGAAATGTTAGACAAGAACTTGCTGACACCTAGGTTAATTTTGCAACTTGGGTTTAGTCATGTAGAGGTTATCAAATGCTTCTTAACAAACAAAGTGCATCAAAATATTATGTTTGGCATTGGATACAATCACACGGAATCACCAACTGATTTCACTTTCAAAACTGCTGATGATTGGAGTGAAATGATTTAAAAAGAAACTTCTGAATTCAAAGAAACCATTGCTGATGAAAGCTCATCAGAAGTTGAAAAACATGACATTAAGCCTTCGGTAGTTGCATCTACATCAGTAGTTGAGATTCTGAAAACTACTAAAGACAAAAATTGAAAATGCAGAAAATGTCAGTAAAATGCCTTCCAAAACTACTGACAATGTCAAAACAAAAGGAAAGGAAAAACCATGTGAGGTGTGTGGGAAAACAAATGAAACAGTATTTTGAAATAGGAAAGGAAATCAGTTTAACAAGAAAATCCAACAACTGGCTGTGGGAAAACAAATGAAACAGTATTTTGAAAAGACTTTTAATCCCAACAAACAACAACCAAACAAAACCTTTCATAAGAAAGAAAAGACTGCTAAAACTCAACCTCAGTCTTATTCACAAAAACAAAATTCTTTTTCAGAAGTTAGACCCAAACCTGCAGTAGTTCCAAAAACTACTAAGGTAGATAAATTGATCAAAATGGTCAAACTTCTGATGACCAAAGTTGATGGCGAATGATGTGCCTGGTTTTAGTAATTATAAAAGATATCATTTTCCTGGTGCAAAAAACTTGGTGTTTTAATTCCAAATCATTGGTTTTGATAAAAAGATTAAGTTTTTACCAAACCTTTAAAAAAGTTTTAAATTTATAAGTAAACGATAATTACCTAGAAACTAAACCCAACAGAAAGGCAAAGAACCTGACGTGTATAGTATAATTTTCTAGGGTAAATACCGAGTATCGTATTCCTAGAGAACACACTTTCCCCTACTCAACCTTTCATCACATTAATTAATCGGGTTTGAAAAAAAAGAAAAATAAAACGGAGGGGTTCTTAAAGAAAAATAGTTCTTGGAAAAGGTTTTTGGTTTTGAAAATAAAATAAAAAAGATAAAAATAAAAATAGTAGGGATAGTAAACATGCACATAAGTAGTTAAATTTATTATAGTATTAGTGTTAAGATTAATTATTGATGAGGAGGACATGGGTGAACGGTCCCTTCAGAGTTGGGGATGAGAAAAAAAAATATATAAGGGATGACGTTCTAGCAACTATATGGGTCACGCACAGGGGAAGTGTACGAGTCCCCATAAAGATGTCTTCGGACTACCAGCCCGTAAGCTGTCGTTCTCCTGTTGACATGCGGTCTTGGTTCTACTCGCATCGTCGTGCAGCTTTTTGGAAAGTTTGGCTTCGGATTATGGGAGAACGGCGCCACTGGTGAGTGGTGTGTCCAAGGTGCGCATCACCGCATAACTCTATAGATTTGTATTACCGCCGTTTAGGGATGGCAAAAAAACCCGAGCCCGACGGGTATACCCGAAACCCGAAGCATTTGGGACAGGTATACCCGATACCCGACGGGTATGGGACGGGTTTGGTATTGAAAAAAATATATTTCGCAGGCATGGGACGGGTATGGTATTAGGTGATACCCGACCCGATTACCCAAAACTACATACCCGTCTACCCGAAATATATACCCGAATACTTTTAAGTTTTATATATATCTTTTCTTAACTATTTTTTAGTAATGTTTTATTATAATAGATTCATTATTCGAATAATAAACTTTTCGTCTAAAATATATATTTTAATAACATTATTATTTATATTTATATGCTATGAAATACATAAACAGTTTTCCAAATTCATACTAGAATATATATATTTACATATTAAATGTTTCAAACATTATTATGGTGATGATAATATATATGTTAATTATTACAATTTCATATACTCTAGATTTCTTAAAACATAAGACTGTAAAAGAAAATAAAAATATATATATGCATGCAAATACCAACGGGTATATCCGATACCCGTGGGTATGCTCTATACCCGACGGGTAATATCCGAAAAAAACCTAACGGGTAATAGGATGGGTATGGTATAAGAATTTATATTTATATGCTATGAAATACATAAATAGTTTTCAAAATTCATACTGTAATATATATTTACATATTAAATGTTTCAAAGATTATTATGGTGATGATAATATATATGTTACTTATTACAATTTCATATACTCTAGATTTCTTAAAACATAAGACTATAAAAGAAAATAAAAATATATCTATATACTTGCAAATACCAACGGGTATACCCGATACCCGCGGGTATGCTCTATACCCGACGGGTAATACCTGACCAAAATCTGACGGGTAATGGGACGGGTACGCTATGAGATTTTATAATCGGGTATGGGTATGGTATTAGCCAAACCCGACCCATACTCGACCCGTTGCCATCCCTACCGCCGTTTGAGTCCTACTGTCAGGTACTGCCCAAACCACCGCCAAACCGCTCATTTAAGCACGTGTCCTCTAAATTATCTTTTTAAATTAAAGTAGAGGCTTGGTCCACCTCATTTAGTTCTCGGTTTTGTACCAAAGGATCTCTCTTACAGTTAGCCCTCGTGACATCGTACCCCCTACCTAGGAGACGGCTTTTGAACACTGAAGAATCTTTCATACAGTCATCTTAAGGGTCAGCTTTTCCTCCATTGGTTAACGGCTTTGGAATGACGAAAACTAGATTAAAGTATTCTTGTTTTATTTATCTTACAAGTGATAACTTAATAATTTATTTATCAGATAAATTTAAGTTTGGTTTAGTGATAACGTGACAAGCCCAACCATAACCTCCTGAAATGAAGTCCTTGACAAAGGTGAAACATAATCCTAAGGGTGTGTAATCCGAAGATTACTGGTGCACCCGTAGAGAATCCTCCCTTTGCCAAGAAAGTCAATCATACATCTACTAAGAACCAGAAACGTGTCACTCGGATCTGGTCCACTTCAGAAGCCATTGCTTAAAACCCGGTTTGGATATCAGAAGCCCGAAGGATCTGTCTCATTACAGGTTTCCTTGCCTTGGATCTATCTCGAGACTGTCAGAAGTCGATTGAACCCCATGATAGTTTATTTTATTATTTAAGTTATGGTTGTTTTAGATTTATCAAGTTAATTACTAGTTGAACCTGTGATGTGCCGAGAAGTTGACATGTTTTCACTTATGATTATCACCCATTTTATACCTAAAATCATGCTTTTATCTCTGTTTTGTCAGCATTTATGTTTCTTTGTTGATAATTGCAGGTTCGGAGGTCGTGCCACCCTCCCGGGTCAACAAGTCAACATTTCCAAGTCAAAAGAGGTCAATTTCAGTGTTTCAGGTTGTGCACGGGCGTGCTCAGGTGTATGGCACGGGCGTGCTCAGGTGTATGGCACGGCCGTGCGTTACTCCAGCGTTTTCTCCAAGGCAAAAACCGACCAAAACTGACAAAACGGTTGAAGTTCTGAAACAACACGGGCGTGCCAAAGCCCTTTGGCACGGGCGTGCTTACCCTCATATAGACAATCCTGCATGCAAGGACTCTGCAACAGTACCCGTTGTCTGGCATGGGCGTGCTTGAGCTGAAATGCCTATAAATAGAGGCCTCCACCCCACATTTTGAAGCAACCCTTCTCACTCGAAACCCCACACTTCTCCAGAGTGTTTATGCCTTCTTTGAGGATCTTTGGTGTCCTTTGGAGCCTAGGATCACTCCATAAACACCTAGAGAGAGAGAGAAATCACCAAAACCACCCAAATCCCTTAGAAATCTTCACACAACCTTCATGATGTCTTGTACACAAACCCAACCTTGTGAGCCTGTTGTATCAACCATGCTAGGCTAGATTTCTGTTGGTGTTGCTAGGGTGATGATGGAAACTTGGTATGAATTAATATAGTTTATCTTTTTATTTTCAAGTGGTGTTTTGTGTTCTTAATAATTCTAACTATTCTAAACTTTGTTTAATGATCTAATTAATAAATCATCTAGTCTTTGGTCTTGTGGAGATAGGAAGTGGGAGGACTCATGAGTGTACCCATGGTGTGTAACAACCCATGCACTTGTGAGCTAACCTAATCCCGCAAGTAGTGATTAGCCCATTTGTGGGTAGAAATACACACATTTTGTGGCTTAATCCTCTACTATCAAGATCTCATTTAGGGTCGGTACGGTCTTTATACTTGGTCCTAGTGATAAATCAAAACTTATTCTTATGACTTGGCTTCATTGTCTATGTGATAGCCTTGGCGCAGTTTAAGCTTTGATGAACCCGTGTTGAGAGAAAACGGTCTTTATTTTCTTACATTATTATACTGCCACACAGTTAATAATAGATCACTCACTTTTTGATAAATTAATTAAATTAAGTAGAAGGTGCACGTGTGCCGGTTGGTCACGAACCTTTTATGATATTAAGTGGTAATTTATTCGGTCATGCTCCAGCCACCGGTAAATTATTCATAAAAGTTTAAATGGTTAGTTGTAACGCCCCAAAATCTATTGTTTATCATTGATCTTGTTTAAGCAAATAAGAGGAAATTACGAACCGAGTATGACGAATGAATATTAGTAAATCCCCATCTTGGCCTAAATACTCACTTAATACTAATTGATTAGTGTTGTGGTACTAAAACATATTTGTTAAAATCAAAGGGGCCAATCTTGACAACTCCTCAAAGTGAATAATATTTTCAATAAAATGGAAAATGGTGGATGATCGTCTCATATCCAGAAGAATCGATCCATCCTAAAACACACACTTAAACCTAGAGCTCAAGATCAAGTCCAATCCAAGGCTAAATCAAAGGGTTATTGCTTGTAGTTGGCCTAAATCAGATCATCTAAGCTTGATAAGCATCTAGGTAACATCTATTTAGCTTTAATTGTTGATTTATGTCATACATGGTTATGTGATATTTGTGGGTTATAACAAAAACGTAAAATTGAGAGTTTTTAGAGGTTGCTCTAGTATAAGGGTGACTCTATATAAGTTAAATGGTGTGTGATTGATGGAATACTTGTATGATGAAGGATTCATAAGAATCCTTTTCGGTTGGAAGTCATGGGTTTTGATAAAATGGTAAGAGATGCTTTAGAAGTAGAAAAGAATAATCTATGTTATGAATTTTGAATGAAACTCATGATTTGAATGCTTAAGCTTATGCTATGTTATTGAAATTGTGTTAAAAAGGTATTAATGAGGTCCTTTAGTCATAGAAAATAACCTTGTTTAAAGACGCGATGAAACGCCTCAAAGAAACTCGATTTCATTGGAGGCTATATTCTTGTGATAAAAACTTGTACGAGTATGTACAAATAAGCCTATGAGTAAGTACCTAAATGTATGTGTGCAATACTCATCTAGGTGCCAAGCTTGAGTCCACGGGAAGCCACTCGGGTAAGGATTTGAAGCTAAAAGGTCACGACTAAGGTAAGTCATACCTATGACTTGTTATAATAAACATATGTATGCATAATCACGAATGGTAACTATGGTCGTATCATTTAGTAAAAGATGTTTTTGGTGGTTTCCAAGGGATAGAATAGGTTGAATAAAAACCCATGTCGCAAGTCATAGAGGCCGAGCGAATGAGACCAAGAGAAATGGCACATGTGGCCATGGACACGAGGCACCGCAAAACACGGCATAAATGACTTGGGTGGGAAGTCCTCTAGTCAAGTTGGGACTTGATAAGTGGTAAAAACCATAACTAGAACATGGAAACCATGAATTCTTATGATTTAGATATGTGCAAAACTAGTCGGGTTAGCTTAAAGATTGATAGATAATTCATGGTTTTTGGGTTAGAAACCGAACGAAGAATCCAAACATATATTTAATCATGAAAGAGGTATGTATTATGACCCATTAACAAGTCCCAAGAAGTCCCATAAATGGCCTTGAAGCTGCAGTAAAAGTGTAGCTTGGTGCAGGAAAAAGGGCAGGTTTACCCGCCCGGGTAGAACACTTACCCGCATGGGTAAAGGTTCTGATCAAAGAAGGTAGTTTCTAACAGCAGGTTTACCCGGCCGGGTAAAACACTTACCCGTCTGGGTAAAGGTTATGTAAAAAAAACTTCATTTTATTATTCTTTCAATACTAGACATTCATGCTAACGAATAACGGGTTACTTAATCGTGTTTAACCCCAGGTACTTAACAACGCTAAATGGATGGTGATCAAGGCTTGATAGAAGAACCGAACGCGCTTGACTTGTCCGCTTCCGCAACGTTTAAATTAACCTTTTAAAAACTTGGTTTTTGGAAAATATTTCGTAGTCATGTTTAAGTACTAATGCTACTCCACATATCTTTTGGAACCTGATGTGTATAGACT
Organism: Ambrosia artemisiifolia; assembly: GCA_032199755.1. Classification (NCBI taxonomy): domain Eukaryota; kingdom Viridiplantae; phylum Streptophyta; class Magnoliopsida; order Asterales; family Asteraceae; genus Ambrosia; species Ambrosia artemisiifolia. Next base: position 35,018,836 of record CM063529.1, read on the forward strand.
AAATGTTGATGTGTTATGTAAATGATGAAATGTTTTGAATTAGAACTTCCAAACCAAGTAATTTCTCGCTCAATTACTCGTATTAATGGGATGGGTCTTGCATTAGATGTCTATATCGCAACATTGGGAGGCAGGTAATTCAGGGTTGAGTCGACACAGTCTCGAGTCACTTTATTTTCAGTGTTGAGAAGTGAGCTTACCAGGTCGGGAGACCCTCAAAATAACCTTAAGAACACAGTTGTTTGTACAGCTTTTGTGATAAGTGCGCAGCTCGAACACACCACTTAAAATAAAGATAACTATTTTTCATACCAGGTTCCATCTGATCCCGAAGTAACACCATTGTTTTATCATTGATTTCTCTTAAACGTTTATATCTCTCTTTTTATTTTACTTTTTCTCCACGTTATAAAAAAAGTCTTTTAAAGTCATTTTAGGAAGCTGAGTAGGAAAAATCGTGTCCACGGATTCGATACTCGGTACTTGCACATTTCTATACTATACACGATAGGTGCACTTGCCTATTATGCTGGGTGTAGAACGTTGAGCAACTATCGTTTTAAATTATAAATTTAAAACTTGCAAGTGTCAAACTGTTTTCCAACTTACTCACCTTTTCACCACCACTCTTGGTATTTCTCTTGGGACTTGCCCTTTTTGAAAAGAAGTCAAGTTTTTATTGAAAACCAGCACGCATCAACCTGTCACAAAGATAAACAAACAAGAATTAGTTAAGATGATAAACACACCGAATAACTAAAAATAAACTACTACTAATAATAAACATAAGAAAGATACAGCCATAATGAATGATCAACACAAGAATCAAGGTTGCTCATAGACAAGCCTTCCATCTTCTTGATGCTATGTATCTAATGTAAACCTCATGACCCTCGATGTTTTATTGCATGAACTATTCCTACGATTCCGTTCTCGGACACGACGATCAAGGTAGGACGAGGCCTAACCTTGGTGGGATGTTAAGATGGCCCTAAGGCCTCCCACAAGACCCCAAGATCTCTGAAAGAAGCTTGGAAGTTGGCCTAAGAAAGCATAAGAAGGAATGACAAATGATTGAGGTGAGCTTGCTATTTATAGAGCTGTCAGGAGGTGAACGGCCGTGCACACGGGGTGGGCACGGGCGTGCCATTTGCCCCACATACGTTGTGTTACTGCAGATCTGTCTTGTCTGTACTTGCTGTCCTGCACGGGCGTGCCAGGGTATGTGCATGGGCGTGCACACTGCCAAACTTAGATTTCTTGTCTCCCAAGTTGGCTGCGTTGTCTTCTAGCGTGCGTGACCTCTATGCAAGTAAGCATGGGCGTGCTTGGTCAACTCAAGGCCAGTTTTATCATCATTTAAGTCCCGAAAAGGTCTTTACACATACGGGAAACATGCTACGAGTCTCGTATCCTCAGGAATCTACGATTTTAGCTGTTTTTACCAAAAAATCACTTGTTTTCTGTTTGGAGCTCCAACTTCCTGCAAAACACAAATAGGAACGATTAAGTAGCTATAATCATTAATTTTAGCTTAGTTTTGACCTATTATGAGACTATTTATGCATGTTTTATATGTGTAAATGATTGCACATCAATGCACCATCATAATGGGAAAATGTACTTGAGCAAACAAAATTCATTACATCAACAATTCATATCTAGAAAGTTGGACAATTTTCTAGTCAAAATGCATCAAAACTCATTACAAAAATAATTAAAACCAAAAAGCCATAGACACCATTTAGTAGTTCAAGTACATTTTGGTTTCTCAAGTACATTTTCCCGTTATGATGGTGCGTATAAACCATTACAGTGGTGCACACAACGTCTATGTCTATTGCTATAAGAAAATATAACTTAGTAGCTGAATTGCTTCAAATGGTATCGAGAAACCCTAATGTTAATTTCAAGTTTGTCACTTTTGTGGTGTATACACTTTTTTGGTTTTACACTTTTTATCATTTGGAGATCAAGAATATATCTGCAAGCAAGTTGAAAAGAATGAAATGGTTTGTGTCATGCGGCCAGTTTGGCAGTTGCACATTGTGCATAAGTATGGGTATTAGGTAAAATATTATACGGTAGAGATTCAAGGTTTTAATCCCCCTACCCCTTTTTAAATGAAGGGTTTGCATTGTTTTTCACTCTCGTCGTATGTCTTCTCCCTTTCACACTCATTAAAGCCCCTTACGCCTAAAGGATTGCTTATGTGTAAGTGGGCGTTAACCCCTACAATTAGCCTAATAGTAATATAAGGCTAAACATTTTGTAATTCAAACAAGTTTATATTTATTTATGCTCTTTTTGTCCGCGAATATATTAAAGGCAAAATTATAGAAAATGTTCTTCACATTTATAGAAGATTGTAGGTTTTAGCTTTATATGTTTAAAAATCACACTGACTACCCTTTCATTTGATTATTGCTTCAGGTTTCACCTTTTAAGGCAAACCGCGTTAGTTTTTATAGTTAAGTCATGTGACGTGAGGGTAAAATTTTAATTTTAGCCCTCTCCTCTTTTAAAAGAAAAAATATAGTCCGAAAGAGAGTTATAACCATCATTTAGTTTTGACTTCAAGGAAAAAATTACGTGATAGGACTTAACTAGAAAAACTAAAGGGGGTAAAGGATAGTCAGTATGATTGTAGGATCGTGACAAGATTAATTGATACTGTGCGTGTATGATCGATCTAAAGGCGGAATCAATGGATCGCTTTGTTGTTAGAGATAAGATATGATGTTAGAAAAGTATGGAAATGAAAACACACACAAATACACTCAAAATTGGGCATCAATTCGTTTAGAGAGTTTAGCAAAAGTTACATAACATTGTGCAAAAGGGTTGTATTTATAGGCAGGTTCTCTACGCCTGGAGCCTTCCAGGCGTAGGGGCTCATGAGCCTGGGTTTCCAGGCGTATGGACTCAATACATCTGGAACCTTTTACAAATTTTCAATATTGCCCATAGAACCCCGATATCAACCTGTAAATGTCCAATAACGTACATATGAGATCCTATACATATATCTAAGTTAGGGACATAGCCGTATGGTGCACTAACAGATTATTAAAGGCTAAAACCTGCAGTTTTCTATTTTATAAAATAAAGGAGGATTTATGTATTTTTACCTATTATAAAATTTGTTTTTTAGTTAATTCAAATATATTGATAAGCGTCCATACATTAACATATTATCTTCAACTAGTGAGATTCCACACGCTTCATGGCAGGCTTTCAGTCAGTATAGTTTCGGTTCATTACAATACCAGTATGATACCAACACTCGCTATAGCAATCGACACGTGTTTTACTCGATAAAGAAACCATAAAAACTAATAGAGCTATCGATGTTATTTGGCTTGTAACAGTTTAGTTCATCCCAATACCGGTATTGTACGGGAACTCGCTAATGGATACCACCATAAAAAAAAAAAAAAAAAAACTGGAACTGACTACTGACGAAACTCGAAGCTACCACCTGAAGAAACTAATAGATATCACCACAAAAAAAGAGTAAACTGTCATTTTTGTCCCTATGATTTAGTCAGTTTTGACACTTTCATCAAAAACGTTCTTTTTCTCGCAGTACCGTCTCCATGTTTTCAAAAACTTGTTTTCATCCATTGTGTAGACCGCATCCAAGTTTTTTTTAAATATCGAGGGTTGTATTTTCCTCAAATTTCTCAAAATTTGCTTTGTAATCGTCACAATTTTGAAAAGGAACATTTAAATCAGGATGTTTGAAATCACTTGAAGGGGCAAAAGTAGATGAACCGACACCAGGGTCTTGAATAACGTATAATTTGAATACTTTCTCAGGACTCTGCTCAGCCATTTTAAAAGAAATGATGTATAACGATCACTAAATATATCGATTGTATCATCCAACGTCGACTAACTATAGGATAAACATGTAATGTGTTGAATCTCACACATCTTGGAAACATAACTTAACAAAATAAGAAACGATATATTTTTTTCGATTTTCAAACCACGTTTCTTACAACCTGGATTAACAACATATTTGATCCCCTGTTAACAATTTCTCACTTTCCCTCGCTATAAACAAAACATCTAACCATTTCTTATACAAAAATGAAAATAAATACTTAAAATTCTAAACCTCATGGATGATTTTGGCCATTAACTCATGTGTGTATATATTTATTAACTTCCAATACTTTTATGATTCCACGATATCCGAGTAAAGCTTCATCCGAATCTAGAAATATCTCTTCTCATACTCTTTGAATATAACATATTAGTTTAGGCTTAGTAATATATATATATATTCCTTTTAATTAAGCTACAAATAAATACCTTTTCTTATTATATTCCCAAACAACAAGAACATTAATAAACCATAAGCACGTTTGAATCACAAAAGGTTAAACCATTGCTATTGGTTTATTAATTAGCACTTATATAAAAGGAAAAACCTTAAACTTCTACACTACAATATTAAATCATACAAAAGTTGTCTACAAAAAGACATACTTATGCACAATGTACAACTGCCATAGTGGCTGCATGAAACACACCATTTTATTCTTTCCACCTTGCTTGCAGATTCTTTGACTCCAAATGATAAAAAGTGTAAAAAAATATAGAGTATACACCACAAAAGTGACTATCTTGATATTAACAATAGGTTTTCTTGACCTCATTTGAAGCAAGGAAGTTGATTCATTTTTTAAACCATGCACTTTATTCTATTTTTAGCAAGTATTTAAACCCTACCAACTCCTAGGATCACCACAACCAAACTACCTATTCTTAAAACAAACAGGTTTATCTTTGTTCCATCAAAATGGACCAATCAATGTCCAACTACACCAACAAAACCTCACCATCATTGAACCCCGAGAAACGGCTCTTAACCGCCACCAACCCGTTAACAACCACTGCCACCAACCCCTTTACGGGGGCGGTCAATTCAGCAATGAACCAGTTGCAGCAGCAACTACCACACCAGCAGCACCAAAGGCAGCCGCTTTTGGGACCTATGACTAACCCAATGGCACAGCAGCCACTTTTGGGTCCCATGACTAACCCAGTGGCACAGCAGCTGCTAGGTATGTCACCTAACCCCATGCACCAGCAGCAGCTAATGGGTCCTAAAAACAACCATATGCTGAATCCAGTAATGAATCCAATGCATACCCCGAGGCAACACGAGATGATGGGCCATATGCATAATCCAATGATGCAGCAGATGAGCCGAGGTGAAGGAAACTCCATTTTTAGCGCTTCGGATGATAATGTTATCATGAAGCAAGTGCTTAATACCCATCTCCCTGATGGCACTGAGGTCGACGTCAAACCACTTTTCCACGTTGTCGAAGAAATCCTTAAACATGCCAACATTAAACCAACCCATGAGATTGATGCTTCTACCTCATTGGTATGATTAATTAATAATTCTTACCATTATTACTATTACTGTTACTATTACTGTTACTGATATGATTGTGGTTCTTGAATTCTTATTAGGTTGCACACACTGATGCGCACATAATGGAGGACAGATCTCACCAAACCAACGCGGTTATGATGCTTCACTTATTATCACATACAATTGACAAGCTTGCTTGTGAGGTTTGATCTCAAAACCATACTCCTATATTAATATTCTCATCTTCTTTAGAAACCAACACATGATTTTAATAATTAGCATTATTATGTTATAGATGTCATTCAAGTGCTTAACTGGCGGGGACGGACACTCAATAGCGCTTGCGCTGTTCCACGAGGTAGGGAACTACCACTGGGACGCAAAGCTGGCACTGATCCTTGCAGCTTTTGCTCTAAACTACGGTGAATTCTGGCTTCTAGCTCAGATCTATTCATCAAACCAACTTGCAAAATCAATGGCTGTGCTTAGACAAGTGCCAATGATCATGGAGAATTCAGCGCCGCTAAAGCCTAAATTCAACGCACTCAACAAACTGATTAACGCGATCATTGAGTTAACTCGGTGCATTATACAGTTTAAGGAGCTCCCATCTATGTATGTTAGTTATGAAGTACCAGCTATGGCCAGAGCACTAGATAAAGTTCCAACTGCTGTTTATTGGAATGTTAGAGGGATTATTGCTTGTGCTGCACAGATTACTAGCCTCACTAGCATGGGACACGAGTAAATAATAGTTTAATGTTACAAAAATAATCCATTTTTTTTTATAAATATAGTGATTAACAAGTTTAATGACTGACTTCCAGGTATGGGATATCATCCAATGAGATGCAGTCATGGGAACTATCTTCCTTAGTTCACAAGATCAACCACCTGATTGAGTTTCTCAAGAAACAACTGGAAGAATGTCATCGTCTTATAAGTATGTTTTCAACTTTTTATAATAAATATTGAATTATAAATAGAGATAAGTATGTATATTCCTGTTTGATTGCTGCAGGAGACAGGCAGGAAATGGATTTCAGAACCTCATTTAATCAGCTTTTTGATACGGCCCATATCGACAACATGAAAATCCTCAAGATCATACTTAATCACAGGGATGACCCGCTGCCACTTTACGATGGGGCCACTAAAGATAGGGTTGGAGAAATCTTTCATATATACATGTATTTTCTTTGACAGCTTTTTTTTAACTAACATCTTGTTGAACTTGGACTTCAAACAGGTCAAACTAGAAGTTTTGAGGAAAAGGAATGTGTTGCTACTGATATCTGGGCTAGACATGTCCAATGAGGAGTTGTCAATTCTTGAGCATATTTACAATGATTCGCGTATTCAAGGCTCGAGGATGGATACTTTGTATGATCTGGTGTGGGTTCCTATCGTTGACCCGTACGTTGAGTACACTGATGAAATGCACAGGCGCTTTGAGGAAATGAGGAGCACTATGCCATGGTACTCGGTCTACCACCCTTCAAATATTGACCGGGCGGTTAAGAAGTCCATTGGTGACAGGTGGCACTTTAGGAATAAGCCTATCCTTGTTGTCCTGGACCCACAAGGAAGGGAGTTGAGCCCAAATGCACTCCACATGATGTGGATTTGGGGAAGCGCCGCGTTCCCTTTCACCATGTCCAGAGAGGAAGCATTGTGGAGGGATGAAACTTGGAGTCTACAGTTGCTAGTCAGTACACTGGATCAAACCATACTCGATTGGGTCAGTTTACCATTTAACTTTGTATGCTCTTATAATAGATACTTGAGGTGCACAAATGGGAGTGGGTACAAGTCCTGCGCCTAGTTTAGCGCCAGGCCTAGTACTAGGTATAATCCGGGCCAGGCCAGGTCTTAGGCCCAGCCCGGTATAGGCACAACTAGGTATGAGGTTAGTGTAACTCAATATTTTTCAAATAACAAGTGGTGTACCTTATGTTTTAGGTAAGTCAAGGCAAATACATCTTCTTGTATGGAGGGGATGACATCGAGTGGATTCGCAAGTTCACAAACAATGCAAGGGCCATGGCAACTGCTGCACGCATCCAACTAGAGATGGCTTATGTGGGAAAAAGCAAGAAAAAAGAAAATGTGCGTAGGGCCATTGCTACCATCAAAGTAGAAAAGCTCAGTTACTGCTGGGATGACACCTCCCTGATATGGTATTTCTGGACCCGAATAGAGAGCATGTTGTTCTCCAAGATCCAACTTAAACGCGCTGATGATCAGGACATCATAATGCTCCAGATCAAGAAACTACTCAGCTATGACAAGGATGGATCATGGGCTTTGCTTTGCAAAGGATCACAAATTCTGTCCAATGGTCATGGATCCACCATGCTGCAAACCCCTGTTGACTTTAACCTCTGGTCTGATCGCATCCCCACAATTGGTTTTGATTCATCATTCAAAGAATACCATGATAAGCTTCATGTCGCAGCAAATAACTGCTGCCGATTTGAGTTTCCCATTGCAGCAGGTAGAATCCCTGAAGGCATGCGGTGCCCAGAGTGCCATCGCTTGATGGAGAAACACATCGCTTTCAATTGTTGCCATGACCAAACTGGCCTTTTGGAACGCTACTAAAGAAGTAATGCAAATCTACTAAACCGGCAGGCTCTAATGTTGGTTATAAGTAAACAAATAAACAGTTGCAAATGGTTGTTGTTGTTGTGTTTCTTTTGTGTAATGAAATAAGAATATAGTGTGTGATGGTCTAAACTTATGTATGAGTTAGATCTTCTTTTGATGTAATAAACATATTTTATGAATCTTAAATAAAGCATGAATGCATGAGAGATAACTGTGATTGTTAACAATTTAAGCATAATTTTACAATAGCCACAAATTTTTCGTGTGTTCAAACAAGTCGTAATTATATATTTGTGGCCTTGAAAAATTAAGATCAAATTATGTTACACATTGGAGTTAAATGATCAACGTTCATCTAAGTGTGACCACTAAGGAATGAAGACAGGTTGAAGTCACATAAGTAACTCAGATGTTACCTCGCTAAAACAGTCGCCAAACTATTGGATTTGCATATCTATGACGACGATGTTGAAACTTGAAACAGTCAAACTCATAATAGTGGTGATTGATGATACTAGTCCTTTGTCTTCCACTTTTCAGGTTGATGTAAATGTCGTTCATGTTGACCGTTTCAGTGTCATACTCTTAACCAAAGAGATTTGATTTCGTTCATAAGTGAATCAAAATCACAAACTCGAAAGTTTTGTAATTGTAGCTTGATTGAATCAACCAACCAAGTTACATTCAAGATATCTTTATCTTTTCTTTGAAGAGCTTTATCTGATAAATTTGTAGCCCTAAGAAAGCAAGAAGTGCATCATGAAGTGTAAGTAAACCCCAAATCAAATGATAACAAATATAATTGAAGTCCATATGCCTTTTTTTGCTAGCAATAATGACAACTGTGTTTTCAATAGTCAAACACTTCAAATATAGATGAATATAAACCAACCAACCATACAAGAAGCACAAGATATCTTCATGTTCAGTATCAACTAACATATCTTCCATTTGTTTACTGATTTCTCTTGTTGACTTTCTAAAATCATATCTTGTCGTTTGCGAGATGCACAAACCACATTCATCAAAGTCAGAGATTATGACAAAAATTTCTAAACTTCATTATGTTTGTTTGCAAGGGCCACAACTATGTCAAGTTGGTGGGCAATGCACTGAACATAATATGGTGAAGAGTTTTCTTTCGAAATTAAAGTTTTCATTTAAACTCACAAGCGATATTCCTTGCACTATCATAACCATGTTACTTCCAACAGGTGGTCCACAACAACTTTTCGACCCCTCAGGGGCGTTGATTTGTATTCAGTAGATTAGGGTTCTCTATCTCTAAAGGGGTGACGGCGCAGCTTGTTGCCTGTCTACCTGCTATCCGTATGTAATTTGCCCTTTATTTATTAATGAAAAAATATTTTCCGTAAAAAATATATATATCACAACCTTAACCTCTAAGCCTAATCAACCTCAATTTATATCATATCAAGCAAATAAATCATCAATTGCATATTAAGAACGATTGTAGATGTTACCATGACATGAGCTAGACCAACAAATCACTCTTTAACAACTTAATATTTATCAACATATCGCAAAACCACACCCAATTGTCCTTGCTAGATATCTCACTTAACTCTAAAAGTAACATATGGAAAACACATTACTACCTAGTAAGAAACAATAATTACAAATGTCTTTAGATTTTTTATTTGTAGACGTCACTGAATTATTCTCCAAAGATTTCCTTTTTTAATCACGCTGTTGTGTGTGATTGATTAGTGTAAATCACGTAAAATATTATTTCGATGTAAATATCAAGTTGCATGACACCTCCATCATCATCAACTTGGAGACCAAAGCTTGTATATATATACTCCCTGGTGCATTCTAGCTAATAGCTCAAACTAGTGTCATGGATGGGAGATTAGTGGCAGATGTGCTGGCAATCAAAATTTTGTGATTGCCAACGCTTTATACAGCCTGTATACAAGCTTACACGGCCATATAAGATCATGTTTGCCAAATTGGCAGTTTTGTTCCTGTTTACATACAGTACTCTTGGTTAAAGTTTAAACACATGTATAGAATTCCTGGACTTTTATAGCATAAGTTTTTATAACATTATAACAACAAAGTACAGTATGTTACCAATTTTAAAAGAGTAAATGGCCAAATTCGTCCCTGAGGTTTGGTCAATATTGCTAGATCCATCCAAAATAAGAATTTTTGACAACTGAGCCACTAACGTTAGAAATCTAGTGCTAAATCCGTCCAATTTGCAAAATCTGTTAAATACCAACGTTAACTCGAGGTCATTTTGGTCATTTTCCATATTTTTTTAATCCCTTAAATCTTAAATTCTTTTCTTTTTTCTTTTTTTGTTCACATGCTTTCTTTCTTCTTTCTTTAAAACACACACTAGCAGACACACATTGCTTTCTTTCTTCTTCCTATAACACACACACTAGCAGACACACACACTACCCAACTCCCCTCTTTCTTTCTCTTTCTAACTTTTAGATCTGGATTGTTCAACCACCACCATCACTAGCCATAACCAACGTCACCACGAGCAGCATCCACCACCTCCTCCACCCACTCTCCGACGTGCCTCTCTGTCTTTATCTATCTCAATAAGATGGTCACCAACGCCGCCACCTACGCTAATCCTCTCTTCTTTCCGTAGACACCATCAACCATCAATACCCACCTCTCGTTTAGAGAGAGAAGGGTTTTGGGGTTTTCAGACCTACACCCCATATTTTGAACATCTTTGAATCACAAGGTAAACGGTCAAGAGTGTGATTCTAGTATGTGAAAGATGGATCGGAATTGGAGTATGAATGTCGTTTGCATCACGATCATCTTCTTCATCTTACCTTTTGAACATTTGCCTCACGGCCATCTTCTTCATCTCAAATTAGTGTTTTTTTATGCAAATTAGTTGAATCTAGGATTTTGTGTTTCAAATTTACAGTTTAATTAGTCGTCAATTTGTGATTCAAAGATATTCTATTTTGATTCAGAGATTGTGTTAAAGTGGGTCCTAATCTGTTTGAAAGTGTAATTTATTATATATTTTGATGATTAAATAGACTTGATTGTATAAATTTGTTGGTGGTCGTAATGTTGGTGGTGGTGGGTTAGTGGTGATTGGTAGTGGGTATGGTTGGTTGAGGTGGTGATTGATGGTGGATATGGTTGGCTGAGGTGGTGAATTAGGGAGGGAATTTAATGGATTAAAAAATATGGGAAATGATCAAAATGCCCTTGAGTTAATGTTGGTATTTAACAGAGTTTGCAAGTTGGACGGATTTAGCACTAGATTTCTAACATTGGTGGCTCAGTTGTCAAAAATTCTTATTTTGGATGGATTTAGCAACATTGACCAGACCTCAGGGACGAATTTGACCATTTACTCATTTTAAAATTTAAAAAGTGATTAAAAAAAACTATTTTTGTTAGAGACTTAAACAAAAACTTTGTCAATATTGAATAAGACAAACCCATAATACGCTCTCTAAATGTCAGGCCGCCGGAAGCCGTTTCCGGTGGATATTCAGGCTAGAATCACGAAGTTATACGTTACAAATCTCCCTGATCGATGCAGCGGTACAGATCTGGCGTCGGCAATAAGGCCTAATGGTGTTATTTTCGATATCTATATCGCTCGTAAGAGGGATAAGGAAGGCAATAGGTTTGGTTTTGTGTCTATGCTTGATGTCAAAGATAAAGACGACTTGGTGAAGCAGTTGAATCAGATCAAGATAGGGGATTATCGGCTGAAGTTTAATGTGGCAAGGTTTGTTCTGGAGGATGGAGAGATCAATAACAGACCACACAAGTCGTTTCAACCGGCTAAGGTGCACTATCCAAAGGCTGATATGAGGGCAGAGGTCTCCTTTAAAGAGGCTTTCTCAGGTTTTAACCCTGCTCGTGTGGTAGAGGTAGAGGATTCGGTGGAAGCTTTTGTCAACGAACATGGTAAAACGGTGGTTGTTAGGGTTACGTCCTTGTTGGTCTTGCAAAACATAATTAGTATCCTGAAGGAGATGGGGTTAGCCGAAGGCATAGTTCGCAGTCTGGGTGGCCTGGCGGTGATGATAGTTTTCAAGACGGAAGAACATGCGATTATGGCCAAAGATGAAATCCTAGGTAGACCTGATCAGTTTGCCTCGGCGGTAATATGGGAGGGCCAAGATCTGGCATATGAAAGAATAGCTTGGTTAAGAATTTATGGGATACCGCTGAACATCTTGGAGAATAAAGTTATTGACGATGTGGGTAGACTTTTTGGGTTCTTAGTTAAACATGCTAAAGTTGTCAAAGGAGTTGGGGATGTTTCCTCCCACATCGTAGGGGTACTGGTTACAAAGAAGGAAGTCATCCAGGAAGCAGCTTATCTTAAGTGGAGAAACAAGAATTACAAAGTTTGGGTAATGGAAGATACACAAGATTGGATTTCAGATTTCCTGTTCAGTGGTAAGGACGATGTTAGTGAAGATGACGTTCCGATGAGTCAGTCGTCGGAGCAAGGTTCGGGTCAATCTCCGATGAAGTGCATTAATGAGGAGGATGTTATTTCGGGAAACGTTTCTAATGGGGAGGAGGATATGTTGGGAAAGGATATTCCAATTAAGGTGACAGGCGATAATCATGGGATTGAGAATATTCCTTCCAAGGTTGGTGGAAATACAGCTGAGGTGGCAGATGAAGGGGAGCAATCTGCTCGTGTGGGGACTGATTTTTCTCATCCGGGTAGGGCCCACAAGAGGAAGAAGTTTATAATTAAACAAGGTTTGGGCCAGGCCTCAAATGTGGACTACAATAGCAGTAATGAAAGGCCCACTAAGGAATTTAAACCCATTGATGTGGACGATCCATTTGGGTTAGACCCAATTATTAAAGGAATGGACTGTAATGTTCTCAAAACCAGGGGCCAAGGAGAAGTTCCCATTTCTAATAACTTCCAGGTGTTACTAGAGGAAGATGAGCGAAGACCTGACCAGAGCGTTGAGTGTGATATAGATACAGACGAGCTGCCTCTTTCTACAGAAGGGGACGGTTTTTTAAGAGATCAAGAAGTCAACATGGGGGAAGAACAGGTCCCAGCTAGCACCGGGTCTGATGGTGATAAAGACATTAATAAGGAGATTGCTGAAACTGTTGAGTTCGGGATTAAGATTGGCGCTCAGTTGGAAGGTTTCCAGCCTCTGGTTCGTGACACTATCTTGGGTAAAGGTGTACAATCAGGTTTGAAATGAATTTCTTGAGTATAAATATTAGAGGGATTGGGTCGGTTGGGAAGGTGCCTTGGATTAAAAATTTGGTGAATAATTTTGGAGTCGATTTCCTTGCTGTTCAAGAGTCTATGCTCCAAGATGACATGAAGTTTGATTATTCTAGTTTGTGGAGTCAAAGGGATTTTGGGATTGATAGGGTGGGGTCTACAGGCAGGTCTGGGGGGTTAATAAACTTATGGAACCCAAAAAAATTCAAAAAAATTTCCACAGTCGTAGACAGGAATTTCTTGGCGACCACCGGCTGCCTTGTTGAAGATGGGTCGGTTTTGAACGTCGTCAATATTTATGCTCCTCAGAAAGTGCGACAGAAACGGGTTCTTTGGGAAAAATTGAAAAGGTTGATGGCTGGGAAAATGGGTTTGTGGATCTTTCTTGGTGATTTTAACTCTGTAAGGTTACCTGAAGAAAGGAAGAATTCTGGTTTTAATAGGGGGAGCGCTCTAGATTTTAATGCGTTTATTGAAGATTCTAGTTTGCAGGAGTATTATATGAGGGGAAACAAGTTCACGTTTCTGGCAGGTACTGGTCAAGGGCTGAAGATGAGTAAAATAGATCGCATACTTGTGTGTCAAGATTTCTTTAACAGGTGGCCAGGGGCGTGTTTGAGAGCTCTTCCGCGAGACTTGTCGGATCACTGTCCCCTTTTGTTGACGTTAGTGGACACGAATTTCGGTCAGGTGGGCTAATTCGGGTGACGAGAATACCGCGTTCTTTCATCGGTGTATAAATGGGAGAAAAGCTGCTAACGCCATCCCGGGTTTGATGGTTAATGGGGAATGGGTTTCTAGGCCTGCTCTCGTGAAAAAGGAGGTCCTTCGGTTTTTCAGGAATCACTTTCGAGAAGAGTTTAAGCATAGACCCGTTTTATTGTGTAGTAATTTGAAACAGGTTTCTGAAGAAAGTTGTTTGGAGTTGATCAAACCTTTTTCGAAGGAAGAAATTAAAGAAGCAGTTTTTGATTGCGGTTCAGATAGGGCCCCCGGTCCAGACGGTTTTAATTTCAGATTTGTCAAACATTTTTGGAGGTGGATTGAAGACGATTTCGTAAAGATGTTTGATGAGTTTTTTGAAACAGGGAATATTAGTAAGGAGTGCAGCCTTTCGTACATCACTTTGATTGCCAAAACTAAAACTCCGGTGGGGTTGCGGGATTACAGGCCTATTAATCTGGTTGGGGTGATCAGCAAAACCATCTCTAAGGCTTTGGCTGCTCGGATCAAGAAGGTTATTGGGACGGTTATTTCTGATTCTCAGTCTGCGTTTTTGAAAGACAGGTATATTCTGGATGGTCCCCTAGTCCTGAACGAAGTCATTGGTTGGATTAAGAAGAAAAAGAAGCAGGCGTTTTTATTGAAGATTGACTTCGAAAAAGCGTATGACAATGTCAGTTGGGAGTTTTTGATGTCTATTATGGGGCAGATGGGTTTTCCAGACAGATGGATGAGGTGGGTTAGAGGCATTCTTTATTCGGCCCGGTCTGCTGTGTTAGTCAATGGGTCGCCCACGTTTGAGTTCCAATGTCAAAAAGGGCTTAGGCAGGGCGACCCGCTTTCCCCTTTCCTGTTCCTTATTGTTATGGAGGCCTTGGCGAGTATGGTTTCTCGTGCGTGTAGTTTGGGGGTTTTTGAAGGCATTGAGCTAGATAAAGAGGGTCCGGTGGTGTCCCACATGTTATATGCGGACGATGCTCTTATTTTAGGGGCTTGGAAGAAAGAAAATATTGAGAATGTGGATCGTTTGCTCCGGGTTTTTCACATGTGCTCGGGGTTAAAGATAAACATTCATAAGTCGAATTTATTTGGGCTTGGTGTTAGGGACGATACGGTAGAGTATATGGCGAACCTTCTTGGGTGTAAGGTTGGGGTGCTTCCCTTCGATTACTTAGGTATCAAGGTTGGAGCTAATATGCATCGGGTTGCTAATTGGCATAATGTCATTGATTCTATCAAGGGTCGTCTCCAATCGTGGAAGGCCAAACTCCTTTCCATGGGTGGTAGACTTACCCTCATCAAATCGGTGCTTGCAAGCCTTCCGGTGTATTATTTGTCTTTGTATAAGGCCCCGGTAGCCGTCACGGAGTCCATTGTAAAAATGATGCGACACTTTCTTTGGTCCGGGTGTAAGGAGGGGCGCGGTATGCATTGGGTTTCTTGGGATGTTGTGACTACGCCTAAGAATAAGGGTGGCCTTGGTATCTCTAGAATTGCTGATGTTAACACGGCGCTTCTAGTCAAATGGGCTTGGCGTTTCAAGATTGACAGGAACGGGTTGTGGCGAAGGGTGGTTCATTGCATCCATGGCGGTCGTGACCGATGGACTTTCCTGCCAATGTTGAACGGGATGCCTGGATGTTGGAAGCAGATTGTGAGTTTCCTGCAGAATTTAGTGTTAAGTGGAAAAAAGATTAATTTGTTGATTCTGGGTAAGCTCGGGAATGGGGATGGGATTTACTTCTGGAAGGACGTGTGGTACGGTTCTGTTCCTCTGCAGGAAAGATGGCCGAGTCTCTATGTCAAAGAATCGATGAAGAGCTGTGTGGTTAGCGACAGGATTGAAATGATCGATGGTAATCTTACTGGTATGAAGCCGGATTGGAACGTGGCTGCCAATACAGTTGAGTCTATTTCAGAGATGCAAGATGTTAGTTTGATGTTGAATAAAGTGAGGATTTCAAGTGAAAAAGATAGGTGGATATGGGCAGCAGAGAAAGACGAAGTTTTCTCAGTTGCGAGTGTCAAAACAACGCTGAGAAATGATCGTAACGTGCAGAACACAGCTTCCTTTAATTGGGTTTCGTGGGTTCCGCTCAAGGTAAACCTTCTTGGCTGGAGACTGGATAAAGACAGGCTTCCGACCCGGTTAGAGCTGAACAAAAGAGGCCTAAATATTCAAGACTTATCGTGCCCTATGTGTCAAACAGCTTCTGAATCGGCTGAGCACCTCTTTGTGGATTGTGGTTTTGCGTATGGCGTTTGGAGCGGTATTTGGGGTTGGTGTAAGTTAGGCCCCCTGCAGCTGTCTTCTGTTTTCGAGCTCCTTCAGTTGCCAAAGTCCGGGAAGCAGACGAAGTGGTACAAGCGAATTTTGCAGGGGATTATCAGGATCGTTTGCTGGGCGCTTTGGAAGTCTAGGAACAAAAAGGTCTTTGAAGGCTCTTCTACTAAAGTCATAGAGGTAGTGGGTATGGTTAAGACTTTGTCGTTTTTGTGGTTTAAAAACCGCTCTAGGTTCAAAGATCTAGAGTGGAAGGATTGGTCGATGTTCCCATTGTACTGTTTGTATTTGTAGGCGGTCCTCTTTTTAGGTCCGGCCTCTGTTTTTAATGAAAGTTTTGGTTCAAAAAAAAAAAAAAAAAAACTTTGATGAGTAACTGATTTTTTTTTTCTCTTTTACCCTTGCAACATTAAAATACATATAATCAAAATCTCATCAGCAGGTTAAAATTCAACCATGATTTTACTCAAAGCAAGGACTATATTTCTTGCTACGCTTTATATAAAAATTATATTTTTTATATTTTACGTATTAAACATATTATAATATTATACATAGTTGGGCGGGTGGGGGGGTTGGGTTTTTTTCGATTTCGGATACTACATGGGCGGGCCTTGGCTACCCAGCTGCTCCAGAGATGCTGGGGGGTCACGGGGGCCTATCTATAGTGTGGGGGCTCCCCTGGGTAGTTGGGCAGAAATGTTAGTTGTCCATTAAAAAAAAAAAAACTTAATCCGAATCTAGAAAAATCTCCCGTACTATTGGAATATAATATGTTACTTTAAAGTTTAAACCAAGTAACATAATTACCTATATATTAGTTTAGAAACTTTCATGAATAGTACTAACGGAGTTACTATTCAACTCCGTTAAGTTACTATTTAATTCAGTTAAGTTGCTATTTAGCTTAACGGAGTTACTATTTAACTCCGTTAGGTTACTATTCAACCCCGTCAATCTACTATTTACTCTGCTTTTTTAATTTTTTTTCTTCCTAAATCCGTTATTTTTCTCCGTTAAGTTACTATTTTGCTCTATATTTTTTTTTTTTCTTTACTCAACTCTGTTAGGCTACTACTCAATTCTGTCATGTTACTACTCAACTCCGTCAACTACGATCCAACTCCGTAAAGTTACTATTCAAGGCCGTCAAGTTACTACTCAACTCCACTCAACGTCATTAGGTTACTACTCAACTTCGTTAGGCTACTGTTCAACTCTGTTAGCCTAACGGAGTTACTATTCAACTACGTTAAGTATTTAACTCCTTCAGGTTACTATTTACTCTTTTTTTTAATATTTTCACAACTTCGTTTTTTTTCTCTGTTAAGTTACTATTTAGCTATGTTTTTTTTTTTAATTTTCTTTACTCAATTCCGTCATGGTACAACTCAAGTCAACTCAACTCCGTCAACTACTATCCAACTCCGTCAATTTACTATTCAATGCCATCAAGTTACTATTCAACTCCACTCAACGCCGTTAGGTTACTACTCAACTCCGTTAGGCTACTATTCAACTCCGTTAGCTTAACGGCGTTACTATTGAACTCCGTCAAGTTACTATTTACTCTGTTCTTTTAATTTATTTTATCCCGCAACTCCGTTTTTTCCTCCGATAGGTTACTATTTAACTCTGTTTTTTTTTTAATATTCTTTACTCAACTCCGTTAGGGTGCTACTCAATTCTGTCATGTTACTACTCAACTCAACTCAAGTCTGTCAACTACTATCCAACTCCGTCAAGTAACTATTCAATGCCGGCAAGTTACTATTCAACTCCGTTAATTATTGGTTCGCTACATCAGATCCAAAGTCCAGTATTCTTGCAACTTATACACCAGTAACAGACACTAGAAAATTAAAAGAAAGGTTGTTGTAATACTAAAAAAAATTGTGTCGTCCTTCCACTGTTGTGCATTACATACACAGAATAAGATATCGGTTTAACCTAGGCGCAACGCGCCGCCTCAATTACCACTAGTTTAGTTAAGTAACAAATCAATATCATTTCTTTATTATATTCTCAGACATAAAGAAAATAATAAACCAGAAGCATGTTTCCCCCTTTCTCTCCCCTGGTGAATCACAAAAGGTTAATCTGTTACTATTTGCAGTCTAATAATAGAGTAAATTGCATTTTACGACCTTTAAGTTTGAGTTAAATTGCAGGCGTTGTCCTTTAACTAACGACATTACACTGAATGTCCTTAATGTTAGTGTTTATTATCAAGCGGGGTCCTTTTACCCTAAGCCAATTAGTTTTTTTTTATGTTAACTCTTAACACGTGCCACAAATATGAGGGCATAATGGTCATTTTTACTTATTTTGTTGTTAATATATATTATTTTTATTTATTTTTTGTTTTAGTTATTATGTGAAAATGATTGTTATGCCTCCATCTAAGTGGCATGTGTTAAGAGTTAACATAAACGAAATAATTCGGTTAGGGTAAAAGGACACCGGCGAATGAGAAGCAGTAACATAAAGGACATCCAATGCAATTTCGTTCGTTAAAGGACAGCGTCTGCAATTTGGCTCAAACTTAAACTCAAACTTAAATGACGTAAAATGCAATTTAGTCCAAATAATATTAAAAAGTTAAACCTTACTACCATACCATGCACAAGGTACAAGTGTCAAAGTGGCAGCATGAAACACATTTCATTGATTCTCGTACTCTAAATAATAAAAGCATATGAAATAGAGTCTATATCACAAAAGTGTCAATCTTTAAATTAACATAAGGTTTTATTAACTCCATTAGAAGGAAGGAACATTAATCCTGTTTTGTAAATCACTTTATTCTTTATTTACCAAGTATTTATAGGCTACCAAATCCAAAGGATCATCACAACCAAACTACCTATCTTAAAAACTTTGTTGCATTAATATGGACCAGTCACTGTCCAACTACACCAAGCAAACCTCACCATCATCCAACCCTGAGAAACCGCTCTTAACCGCCACCAACCCGGTAACAACAACCACTAACCCGTTTACGGGTGTGGTCAATTCAGCAATGAACCAGTTGCAGCAGCAACTACCAAACCAGCAGCACCAAAAGCAGCCGCTTAGGGGTCCTGTGACTAACCCATTGGCACAGCAGCTGCTGGGTATGTCACCTAACCCCATGCACCAGCAACAGCTAATGGGTCCCAAATATAACCCGACGCTGAATTCCATGTATAATCCAATGCATGCCCCTAGGCAACATGGGATGACAGGTCCTGTGCATAATCCAATGATGCAGCAGCTGAATGGAGGCGAAAGAAACTCGATTTTTAGCGCTTCTGATGATAATGTTATCATTAAGCAAGTGCTTGATACGCATCTCCCTGATGGCACTGATGTTGATATCAAACCACTTGTCCACATTGTCGAAGATATCCTTCGACATGCCACCATTAAAGCCACAATTGATGAAGATGTTTCTACGTCATTGGTATTATTATTTTTATTATTATTATTGCTATTACTGTTACTATTACCGTTAATGATGATCATGGATTCGTGGTTAGGTTACACACGCTGATGTGGGCAAATCTCACCAACCCAACACAGTTGTGATCCTTAACTTATTGTCACATGTAATTGACAAGCTTGCTTGTGAGGTTTGATCTCAAAACTATAAACCTATATTAATATTCTTATTTATTTTAATACCAACACGCGGTTAATCATCATCATGTTATAGATGTCATTCAAGTGCTTAACTGGCGGGGATGGACACTCAATAGCGCTTGCACTATTCCACGAGGTAGCGAGCTACCACTGGGATGCAAAGCTGGCACTGATCCTTGCCGCTTTTGCTCTAAACTATGGTGAATTCTGGCTTCTAGCTCAGATCTATTCATCAAACCAACTTGCAAAATCAATGGCTACTCTTAAACAAGTACCTATGATAATGGACCATTCGGCACCATTGAAGCCTAAATTTGATGCACTCAACAGACTCATTCACTCAGTCCTCGAGTTGACTCGGTGCATTATCGAGTTTAAGGAGCTCCCATCTATGTATGTTAGTCCTGAAGTACCAGCTATGGCCAGAGCGCTAAACACGGTTCCAGCTGCCGTTTATTGGAATGTTAGAGGGATTATTGCTTGTGCTGCACAGATAACTAGCCTCACTAGCATGGGACACGAGTAAATAAGTCTTTAATATTATAAAAATCTAGATTTGTAAAAGCATATAGATATTAACAAGTTTAATGACTGACTTCAGGTATGGGATATCATCCACTGAGATGCAGTCATGGGAACTATCTTCCTTGGCCCTCAAGATCAACCACCTACTTGAGTTTCTCAGAAAACAGCTCGAAGAATGTCACCGTCTTATAGGTATGCTATCAGTGTTTTATAAAAAAGTGACAAATATAGAGATGACAATGCTCCTGTTTGATTAATGCAGATGAGAGGAAGGAGTTGGAGTTCAGAAACTCATTTAATCAGCTTTTTGAGACTGTGCATATCGACAACATGAAAATCCTCAAGATCCTGCTTAATCTCAAGGATGACCCGCTTCCACTTTTCGATGGGGTTACTAAACAACGGGTTGGAAGAATATTTCGTATATACGTGTATTTTCTTCAATAACTTTCTTGAACTAATTTCCTGTTGAACTTTGACTTTTAACAGGTGAGCCTAGAAGTTTTGAGAAAAAGGAATGTGCTATTGCTGATATCAGGGCTAGACATGTCTCGTGATGAGCTATCAATTCTTGAACAAATTTACAGTGAGTCGCGTACTCAAGGCTCAAGGATTGATTCTTTGTATGATGTGGTGTGGGTCCCTATCGTAGACCCATACATTGAGTACACTAGCGCAATGCACACACAATTTGAGGATATGAAGAACACTATGCCATGGTACTCGGTCAACCACCCTTCAAATATTGACCGGGCGGTTAAGAAGTCCATTGGAGACAGGTGGCACTTTAGGAACAAGCCTATCCTTGTTGTGTTGGACCCACAGGGAAGGGAGTTGAGCCCAAATGCAATGCACATGATGTGGATTTGGGGAAGCATTGCCTTCCCTTTCACCATAGCCCGAGAGGAAGCATTGTGGAAGGACGAAACGTGGAGGCTAGAGTTGCTAGTCAGTGGCATGGACCCAACCATACTTAATTGGGTCAGTCCACCATTTAACTTATATATTATCCTCTTATGATAGATACTAGAGGTGTAAAAATGGGCACAGATACAACCCATCCTAGGCCCTGCCCGGCCCTAGGTCTTATGCATAGTCTAGTCCAGGCCGGATCCAGGCTCAACTAAGCATAAGCTTAGTGTAACTTAACATTTTTCAACTATAGTCTCATCCTACGCATAGTCTAGTCCAGGCCCGGTCCTAGGCCAAACCTGATCCTAGGTACTCCACTCTGGTCAAGGCTTGGTCCTAGGCTCAACTATGCATGAGCTTAGTGTAAGTGTGTAACTCAACATTTTCTAACTAATAAGTGGATGTACTTTATGTTTTAGGTAAGAGATCAGAAATACATCTTCTTGTACGGAGGTGATGACATCGAGTGGATTCGCAAGTTCACAAACAACGCAAAGGCCATGGCAAGTGCTGCACGCATCCCATTAGAGATGGCATATGTTGGAAAAAGCAAGAAAAGAGAAAATGTGCGTAGAGCGATTGCCACGATCAACGTAGAAAAGCTCAGTTACTTTTGGGAAGACACCTCAGTGATATGGTATTTCTGGACTCGCTTAGAAAGCATGTTGTACTCCAAGATCCAACTCAAACGCGCTGATGATCAAGACATCATAATGATACAGATCAAAAAACTACTCAGCTACGACAAGGATGGATCATGGGCTCTGCTTTGTAAAGGATCAAATATCCTGACCAATGGTCATGGATCCACCATGCTGCAAACCCCTGCTGACTTTGACCTCTGGAAAGAGCACATCCCCTCAAGGGGCTTTGATTTATCATTTAAAGACTACCATGATAAGCTTCATGTCGCAGCGAATAACTGCTGCCGATTTGAGTTTCCCATTGGAGCAGGAAGAATCCCTGAAGGCATGCGGTGCCCTGAGTGTCATCGCTTGATGGAGAAACACATTGCTTTCCTTTGTTGCCATGACAAAACCGGCCTGCTTGAACCATATTGATCAAGCAACATCAATGCGAAACTACCGATCTGGCAGCCTCTGTTGCTGATTATTATTACTAAGCAGATTGTTGCTGTGTTTCTATTATACTGAAATAAATGTCTCGTGTGTGAAGAGTGCAATGTTTTACCTAAGTGTAATGTTATGGTCTAAACTGTTGTATGAGTTAGACCTTTTGATGTAATAAAATATTTTATGAATAATAACACTTATTTCCTTTATATGCATTGGAGATAAACTAGGAACCTTACAATGTTAGCATAAATCAGGTATATACTACCACATGACCAACATTCAAAAAAAATATACTTGTGTTTTTACCTCTTCCACTGCTACTTCATTTTTACCGTCACCACTCCCTTGAATTTTATACTTTGCGTTTTTTACTCCTTGCACTATTACTCCACTTTTACCGCCATCACCGTCTCAAGTTTTAACTTTGCGTTTTTACCCCTTGCACTATTACTCCTTTTTACACTTCATCAACTTTTAAAAATTGCAATTTTACCCCCTAGACAACCACTCCTATTTTTGCATTTCTGCCACCACCCCCTCAAGTTTTAAGCTACGTATTTACCTTTGCACAATTACTCTGTTTTTACACCCCTCAACTTTTGAAAAATCCAATTTTAACCCCTAGACTACCACTTCTACAGTTCTACTTTCCCTCAAGTTTTAAACTTTAGGATTTACCCCTTGCAGTACTACTCCATCTTTTCCACACCCTCAAATTTTAAAAATTCCAATTTTAATCCCTAGACTACTACTCATACTTTTGCAATTGCCAAAGCATTGTGTTTTACAAATTTTGTGTAGCGTATTATATTTTAGGCACTGTGTTAATTTGGATTTATACCAAAACGTACCTAAAAATAAACAGGTAAGAAAATAGTATTTTTTTAAGTTAAAGAATGGTATCGCGCGTTATGGCGGCATCGAAACGTAAAGTAACTGGAATTTAGTGAAAACGTATTATTTGAACCGACTAATTTTCAAACAAAATTTCTCTCAAAAAAATTGATCAAGCGTAACGTACTTACAAAGCTTTTAGAAAGCCAAGAGCGTGTAAATGTCAATACAAAGTTGGGGGTTGAGATATAAAAAAAATAGCAACAATTGACGTTCCCTAGAACTTTCATATATGCTCAAACCACTTCTTATATTTTTGTTGCAAATAAGCTTTAAGAGAACATAGCTTGAGTATGTAAAAAACATAATAACGATAGCTGGCATCAGGAATGAATGGATGATAGCACCGACTAGTTTATCATCAAGATTATTGTCGGTGTATACATATCAATTGTAGTCATTTGTGATAGTAGGTGAAATAATCCATTAATAGAATAAAACTCTACGTGTTTGTTTGATAGTATGAGTTATAGAACGAATGAGGGAATGAAATAGAGAAAAATATACTTAAAAAAAATGAAATCAATCATAGTGAGTTTTAATTACCGCAATCAAACTTTTCAAATTGGAATCATTATATTTGCGTAAGATCTAAAATTAATAACATCTAGATCAACAACACCCAATTTATGATTTTATTACGGTCGTCTAATATATATCATAATGACTGAAAATAAAAATGAAAATCGCCCCTATAGCTCAGTGGTAGAGCGCCAGTCTTGTAAACTGGAGGTCTGTAGTTCGATCCTGCATGGGGGCATTTTATTATTATTTTTCAAAACCTTAATCCTCTGTTATCAACGTCTACCCTAGTTTTGCATTTGAGTCTTTACTGTTGCATCCAGAAATTGGATACTGTGAACTGGGTTTAGCAGAAGAAGATAGTTTGAAGAAGAAGAAGGTGAACAAACATAAGTTAGAAGAAACTGCGAAAGCATCTGCGAAGGAAGACATAAGCTTATCGGGTTGTTTGACATGGTTTACAAGTATTATATGTTTTACATTCCATGGCTATCTGATTCCATATATTCTAAACACTTAACTGTCATATTTTCTTGGTGACTAGAGATGATCGATTTTGGCTTTTAGGCAATGGGCTACAGTTGAGTTATCTAAAACATTACATGGTAATAGCGTATAAGAGAC
Organism: Ambrosia artemisiifolia; assembly: GCA_032199755.1. Taxonomy (NCBI): domain Eukaryota; kingdom Viridiplantae; phylum Streptophyta; class Magnoliopsida; order Asterales; family Asteraceae; genus Ambrosia; species Ambrosia artemisiifolia. Next base: position 35,043,270 of record CM063529.1, read on the forward strand.
ATAAGGTTTCTTATAGTTTTGAGTCTTCGTTTGTCACAAGCCTTGCCTCGATATATTGGCATTTTTCAAATGCTTCTCATTTTCTTTCACTGTAACACAAAGGCGAGCATAGACGACCCCTTTTTAACAAACAATGTTTGATATAAGCTTCTTTCACAATCGAGGAGATTACTATATTTGTGTCAGAGCTTCGGATTTAGGAATTCTGAACCTAGGGCCGATTTTTGTGTAATGCTTCAACTGTTAGGCTTCAGAGGTGTGCATTAGAGGTAGCATATCAAACACTTTGGATAAATAGTATGGATTGAATTTGGCCATGGCAAAGTGGTTGGGTTGGCCAACAAACACTTTTTTTTAACTATATTATGCAAATTCTTCTAGAATAGTTATCACATACCATATGATTACCAAAAATATAACTTGACATGATGTGTCTATATGTAAATACTAATTAGTGTTCCAATACATACCTAGTTTTAATTTTAAATAAGAGAAAATGTTGCCAAGGGACATGAGGTGACTCACTTACATTGAAGAAGAGGTGAATGGTTCAGTTCTTGCAAGGTGCAGGTATAAGAGTATTTTGCAAGTAGGTTAGTTTGCCGTTAAAAAAAAATCACTTAAGCAAAAACACATATTGATTAACTATTACACATAAGGTATTTATGTAACTGTATAATTCATTCTCATTATCTACGGCGATGCTTTGCCGGTCACCTCCAACTCGGGAATTTTATGTTCAAACCATGGTTGTAAAAATCCTGTCTATGCGCCGATTACACAACGAGCAATCCCTTATTACTCCCCGCTAGGCTGAGTAAACAACAAGTCATCTCCAAGTAGTCCCCGACTATAGCTGAGTACTTGCAACTCTCGGTCAACTAAGTTGGCACCCCCTATTTCATTCTATCAATGGCAAATGACTAATTTTGAAAGTCAATGGGTCTTGTTATCAACATGCAATTGTTGGAATCAAAGTTTTATTGTTTTCCATATTTAGAGTATTTTGAATCGCTTAAACATATCCCATAATTCTCTCCCTAATTTATATCTACACCTCACAACCATATCTGATCTCTCTTATTTCCCTTCATTCACTTTGTAAAACAACCTTAATCATTTTCCTCCACATTACATTAAAACTTGGAGAAACTGATTCACTTTTCAAAACTTCAAATAAAACTTCCCTCTTTCAAATAATCTTTACTTTGTGCATAATGGCACGTCTATTGGCACTTTTCGCCCTCGTTTTCATTTTCATCACCGTCGATGGCCTTGTCACCGCTGCAGATACACCCGCTAGCTCCCCCAAAGCAACACCACCAACCGGTCCAGAAAAAGGCGCAACACCATCACCATCTGAACACCCTAAACCATCATCTAATGCCCCAACTGCATCCAAGAGTCCCTCACCTACCTCTCCATCGCCATCTTCACCCTCTAACAATGACGGGTCATCACCTAGCCCATCTGCCAACGAATCACCCACCGCTAGCCCACCAGCACCGGATGATGCTGCTGCATCAGAAGTCGCTTTTGCACCGACTCCTGGTGCTGATGCACCAGAGGCTGCTGATTTTGAATACCAAGAAGACTCTGCCCATACCTTCAAGGCATCTATCGTGTCCGGTATCGTCGCGATTGCAGGATTATTCATTTTATAGATTATTATTGAGATAGAGTATGTAAAAAATTTTACAAATTTAGCGTGAACACGTATATAATGTACAACGAAAGGCAAATTTGGTAAGCTCTTCTAGTTATTTAATTCTTTTTGTTCATGTAATACAATATTTGATACGGGTTAAATCCAACTTAATTTTGTAATGCCATTGCCCCATAAATATGAAAATACAATTAAATTTTTCTTGATAATTCATACAGTTATTCTAAGATCATAGACGGGTCAATCTAGACGTACACAATCGGCACCACCCCACCAACATCACCAGCCTCCAACACTTGCAACCCACGTTGGTCCATTACTACAGCCACCTAGACCATCATCGCGTATCACTGTCACTTCTCCATCGACGTGCACAGGCGAAGCTTTTAAGGGGCTAGGGATGTCCCGCCCCCATTTGTTTACTCATTAGTGTAAATATATGCGTATTTCTTCCGAAAATTTTATATGTATTAAGTATGGCCTCTCCTAATTTAAGGGTCGTGTGACTTTCGGTTCATGCTATATATTTGTTCAAGCTCTGTCACTGTCCATATGGCCACATGACCACCACTAGTGGCCAGAGCCACTTCATCTGTTACTACAGCCACTGCACACCCTTACCACCATCAATGTCGTAGCTTAACCTGAAGACAGTTTAAAATGAATTGTTTTGATCCAAACTAATTTTAATCAAAAACTCATCTCACTACTAGAAAATTGGGCTTTTGTCACCACATTTTCGGTTACATAACGGTAGCAATTGCTCTGTAGCCACCATTTTGCAACCGAGAATGCGGTAGCAAAAACACACATGTCTGTTGCCCTAATGTCACCAAATAGCTACCACTTTTGTATTTTGCTACCATATTTTTGTCACCATAAAAACGGTTAAAATTATTGCTACCGCTTCTACAATATTTTAGTAAGGTCTTTTGCTACTGTTTTGGTACCATTTAGACACCGATACTGCCACCATTTAGACACCATTTTTATTGAAAATTTACACGTTTTTTTGTAACCGTTTTGGTACCATTTAGTCTGCAACCATTTAGTCACCGCTTTCATTGAGAATTTACTACCATTTAGCCACCATTTTCATTGAAAATTTGCTACCATTTAACCACCAGTTTCATTGAAAATTTGCTACCATTTAGCCACCACTTTACTAAAAATTTGCAACCATTTAGCCATCATTTTCATTGAAAACTTGCAACCATTTAGCCACCACTTTCATTGAAAATTTGTTACCATTTAGCCACCACTTTCATTGAAAATTTGCTACCATTTAGCCATCACTTTCATTGAAAATTTGCTATCATTTAGCTTTTTTACAGGTTTTTTTCCTGCTTCAATTGCATTTCAAGAAAACTATATTATATAAAACAGTCAAATAGTACAAAATCTCAAATTATATAAAACAAATAAGTTTTTCCAACTTTAAAATCATATAAAGACTCTAATAGAAACACAAAAAGACATCAAATAACCGAAATTATCCATGAAAAACTTCAAAACATTCATGTTTAAGTGTTTATAGCCTATTTTCCACCCATAGCTGCTAACCTAGCTTCAAATTCTCCCATTCTATTGTTCATAGCCTCTTTATCCGCATTATATTTTTCTTTTTCAGCCACCAAGCCCGCAATTACTCCTTCGAACCTTTCTTTATCTTCATCTTTTTCCTTAACAAGCTCTTTAATAACCAAATTCAACTTTTCAATCTACAAAACAAGCAATGAATAGAATCAAGAAGTCAGAATTAATAAAAATTAATAATGGGTCAAGTAAGTTGCACAATAACATAATCCAATTGTGAGTTAGAATTCTAGTGCTAGAAGCCAAATAACATGTTCAGATATATTTACATACTATTACTAAGAATAAAATTTTACTTAAACGATCAGTCGAGACTGTCTAATCAACTCAATAAGAAATTCCTAAACATTCTCAATACATTAAAGGCATCAAACCTGACAATAAAAAAACAAACACAAACCAAACAATTACAATATTTATGGGAAACAATTCAAATGCTTTATGGGAAACAATTCAAATGCATAAAAGTAGACAAAGAAGTCAAGTAATGGTGAAAAATTAGGGTGCCTATGCTCATTATTGACCTATAATTCAAAGCTCAAGTTGAAATAATATATATCGTATCTACATCACAATCTCCATATCTACCTCACGTTTACAAGAATCAAGGCGAACATAAATCATGAGAAAGCTTTGACATCCTACTATAAATTACTAATGTATCACTTATGTTAAAGAGTAAATAAATGTTTTATATATTTTAAACTACTATCAAGATAAAAAGGAATAAACATACCTCGGGGTCTTCTTTGTCATGTACATATGAGTCTCTAACATTGCCTAACCCATACACTTTTCCTTTATTCTTACCCCCGGAAGCTCGGTACCACAAGTCGTCATCAAATTTGGGATGTTCTCTACGCTCATTTTCGTACTTCTCCACAACATAACCATTATATTTAACCTGTTGGGTTAAACATGTAATTATATTATTCAAATTTCAATGTTTTTTTTAATATGTTTGGATTTACTAATCACTGAACTTACCCAAGTTTCCTTTGCCCTATCGTCAACCCACAGAAGATTTTCTTCATCATCCCCTTCTGAATCAACATCCAAAAGTAGCGAACTGCTACCACTTAAATGTTTATCTAATGGTCTGCTTCCTTTCCTACAATGTGACTGCTTCCACATCTCATGAGCTGACAGCTCACGCCCAATTATCTTAGCCTGCAAATGTAAAACTTAGAAGTTAATAAAGATGACAGTATTGACATGGTACATATGGTAACAGAGGGCGATTAACATTTTTTACCGCTTTTCTTTGCGCAGTCACATAGGTTTGAGATCCAAGGGTATGTTTGCCCCCGGTTGCCTTACGTCTAATTTCTTTATTTCTTAAAGACTTTGCTTTCCACTCTGGTGTGTTCCAATTGTCAACCATTTGTTTCCATATCTCAGATCTTATCCATGCTGGTTTAAAGTCAATAAGAACAGACATATCTATATCTTCTTCATCCCCTTCAAGTAAATATTGTTGTATCGCCGTATTTATAGCCGCATTTCTTAACCCCCGCAACAAATTGGGGAATTTACCAGCAATGCACTTCTCCCAACACCTATAAATTGATGCATTGTGTTTCTTCTCCCACTAAAAATACATCTATGAAAAAGGAAAAAATTAAATAAATGTACAAATGGTCTAAGAAGTTAAATGAAATTGTTTACACACCTGAAATCGCTCAAACAACCGTGTTCTATCTTCAGTGGGAACATCTCTCCAACTATCCCATGGACCGGACCACAAAGTCTCTAAGTTTGATCTAATAACTCGAGTAGCAGACCCTTGATTGCTAAATCTACAAAATAAAAGCAATGAATGCAAACCACATTAGTAACATTTTTATGTACATATAGAAACAGTATATGTGTACTTACTCTCCTTCTACAACTCGAATCCAATGGCGATTAATTGGTTCAGGTACTTGGACTTGGGAAGCGCTTCCACGCCTCACTTGAGCAACATGAGAAACTGAATCGTCATCACCGGCACTACTCTCAATGGGAGAATTCATAAGAAAAGCAGACTCATCATCACCATCACCATCACCTAGATCACCAGCTAGACCAACACCTCGATCACCCGCTTGACCACTACTTTGATTGCTACTTATACCACCACCACGCCCAACACCTCAATTACCCGCTTGACCACTACTTTGATGGCTACTTATACCACTACGTCGCTCAACAGATCGATCACCAGCTTGACCCCCACCGCGCACAACAACTCGACTACCACTACGCCAAACCCCTCGACAACAAGCTATATCGCTACGTTGACCACTACTTCGCCCATCACCTCGTTCACCAACTGGACCACCATCTCGCCCAACACCTTGTACAAGTCCCCGACCAAAACCTCGACCACTAGTTGTAGCACTACCTCGACCCATAGTACGTGCCATGATATCTACAAAAAAAGCAATAACAAATAATTAGAAAAACTATTTGATAACAAAAACAAGTTACAATAACGTTGAATGCTAGACTACTAATTAGCTTATATATTATATTAAAAATATTGTAATCATACTTATTTACTTTATATATTATTTTAAATAAATACCTTTATTGCGTATATTTGAACGTCTGTTAATCAATTTTTTTGTGAACTCTCCTAGTATTATTTTGGGTATTTAATATATTTGATCTTTTTAATAACTTCATCACCACCACAAACCAACCTCTCCTAGCAAGCAGCTAAGTAGACGGAGATATAAAGACCAAAAGGCCAATGAAAAAGCACAACAGGAGCAACACCCAGCGAGATAACACACATAGAGATAACATATTACATATATGATTAATTTAAATTATTTTATTAATTCAAACTGTACGGTGAACTACCACAAAAAGGCAAATTTAATAGTTTATAAATAAAAACAATAAGAAAAAGATGTTTTAACTACCAAGCATATTGCTGATCAAACATCGAAACTTCATATTCAGATGAAAATGAACGTACCTTGAATAGAGATTGAGAGCCCTATTGATGGAATGATCCGGCAATAATATGGAGTTCTAATTTTTTTTTGTTAAGTTATGACTCAAAACCCTAATAATATGTGGAGTGGTTACCAAAATTTATCCAAAAAATTAGGCCAGCTCAATTAGAGGCTTGGCGCCTCATAAAAAAAGTCCCGCTCAAAAATTAGACCCCATACATGTGTTATTTTTTAAATTTATATTAACACAAGTGCCATTGGTTGGTGTCAAAACGTTGTGTTTTTTTGCCGTTTTTTACGCCGATTTCACATTGTACGTGTCGTATTTACATATAATAACTTTATGTTACTTGAGTTGGATAAATTTTACTATGTGTCTCTATAAATATCTAACTAATTGACCATCATTGGGCCTAATTGACCATCATTGGGTCTAAGTTACAATTATTGGGTCTACCTAACCATCATTGAGCCTAGCTAACCATCGTTGGATGTAGCGATGAGCAAATGGTACCGGTACCGAATCAATTTCGGTACCACTACCGATACCCACATTTTTGGTTTTTTGGTACCGGTTATTTTGGGTACCGGTACCCATTTTTGAAGAATTTCGGTACTGGTATTTTCGGTACCGATACCAAGCTCATCCCTAGTTGGATGCAACCAACCATCATTGAGCTTACTGACCATCATTGGATCCTACTGACCATATATTATTGGTTTAATTAAGCATCATCGGATCTAATTGACCATCATTGAATCTAATTGATGATCATTGGTTCTAATTGACCAACGTTGCGCCTATTGACCATCATCGGGTCTAATTCACCTTCATTGGGTCTAAGTGACAATGATTGGATTTAACTGACAATCATTGGGCCTAAGTGACCATTATTGGATCCAACTGACGATCATTGGTTTAATTAACCATCATTGGATCTAATTGACCATCATTGGATCTAATTGACGATCATTGGTTCTAATTGACCATCATTGGGCCTAATTGACCACCATCGGGTCTAAATGACCATTGTTTGGTCTAAGTGACAATGATTGGATCTACCTGACCACCATTGGGCCTAACCGACCATCATTGAATCTAATTAGTCATCGTTAGGTGTAACTGACCATCATTGGATCTAACAAATCATCATTGGGAATAACTGACATCACGGGATCCGACTGACCATTAGTGGTGTAATTAACCATCATTGGATCTAATTGACTATTAATGGATCTAAATGACGATCATTGGTTCTAATTGACTATCATCTGATCTAACTGACCATCATTGGGTCGGGCCTAGCTGACCATCATTGGATCCAACTAAACATCATTGGTGTAATTAACCATCATTGGATCTAATTTACTATCATTGGATCTAATTGGCGATCGTTAGTTATAATTGACCATCAACTGATTAGCTACCGTGTGTGTATATATATATATATATATATATATATATATATATATATATATATATATATGCATTAAGCTTTAAGAAATAGGTCCCTAAATTTGTTACCACTAGGGTGGTCACAATACAATAGGTTTGTTGTCTTTTTTTTTTATTAATTGTTATTATTATTTAATTCTTTCTTATTATTTTTCTTACGAATTTACCACCAAAAATAAATGATGTCAAATTTGCAACCGATTAGTTACCTTATCTTATAATACATATTTTGATGTAAAATCGGTTGCTAAATTTGCTACCATTTTTCTAGGTAGCAACTTTTGGTGACAATAGCCTAGTTTTATCGTGGCTAATATGGTAGCAATTTAGTCTCAAAATTTGCTACCGCTAAGATGGTCACAATTCAATAGGTTTGTTGTTTTTTTTTATAAATTAATTTTTTTTTTATTTTTTCTTATCATTTTTCTCACGAATTTACCACAAAAAATAAACGGTGTCAAAATTTGCAACCAATTAGTTACCTTATCTTATAATACATATTTTGGTGTAAAATCGGTTGCTAAATTTGCTACCATTTTTCTAGGTAGCAACTTTTGGTGACAATAGCCTAGTTTTCTAGTAGTGTCTTGATCTAAACCCATTTTTAACCGATTCCAACCCATCCTTCTTGGTGTTTAGTTCTCAATGATAAACGTGGGAGATTAGTCGATTTCGATAAATTAACTATTGTTTGATCGTGTATTATAGACTTCAACTATTTATAAATATTTTTGGGTGGTGTATTTACACACCCCTTAAATTATTTCCACACGGACCAGGACCACCACACCCCTATATGCCGCATATGTCCGATACTTGGCGTATAGGGGGCATGGTTGTGCAATTATGTGGAGGGTGTACGCCAATGTCAAAAGCCATATTTTTTCACAGAAGTTATTTTTTTAATGTTTTTTACTTGACGAAGGAACTAAGGGAGTAGCACTAGGGATGTGCACGGTTTGGTTTGGTTCGATTTATGGTAAAACCGTAACGTTCAATATTTGGTTTTTAAAAACTGGTCGGTTTTGGTTTTTACAGTTTTAGTAATGGTTAGTTTTTCCGGTTTTTTGGAACATAATCATGTAGAACGTAAAAATAAAGCGTGTATAATCCAAGAGTTAAGATATTTTTAGATGTTTACATTTATGTTAATATATTTAACATTTTGAATTAATATTGTTCACTTAAATCTAACCTTCTAAACTATTTTTTATATTTCTCCAATGTTTTTATTAAATATTTTTTTTGTAATATCTGAAAATTATTTTTATTATTATTATTATTATTTTCTTTTTCTAAATTTTTGTATTTTTTTAGGCAATGAATAAATTAATTCAAAGATAAATAAACATATTAATGTTGTTATTAAAAATATTTAACATTCAAGAATAACTAATAATTCATCAAATCAATGTATAACAAACATTAAAAAAATGATGTTCTAGATTATTCGGTACCCCTTGGTTTTTTAGTTATGGGTTATAGGTTTTATACACCACGTGACATCACATTCTAGGTACAAAACATCACATTATGAGTATGTAACAGCCTCTTATTGGTGTATGAGTGTATGATTCCTAATTAAGGGGGTGTATGGATCCTAAATACCTTATAAAAATGCAAAACCGTACTAAACTGTAAATTTCAGAAAGGTTTTTCCCAGTTTTTTGTGCGGTTCGAAAGTTTTGGTTTTGCTTCGCTTTTATACTCACACTTAGGACCTAGGTTAGGTAGGACCATAGGATATAAAGCAACTAGTACTTCTAGAGTTAGAACAAAAGCAAAGTAGAGCATCTATACATATAATAAACCAAAGCAATTTTAATGACATGGCACTCAAAGAGGCATTCTCCTCCTTGAGTGTGCCATGTGTCATCCCATGTGGCATTGAGATATTTTAGGAAAAAAATAATTTAAAAACCAAATTAGATTTTTCTCTTTTATGTTTCCTCCCATAATTTTTAAACGTTAATATCTTTTATATACGAGATTTTTTAAAGAAAAAAATTACACCAAATTAACGAGCGTTTTATTATCTTTCCAACGAGTACCATAGTGCTATATAAAAAACGGAGAGAAAAAACGACTATTTTTTGTTGGGTTTTGTTCAAACAGGAAAAAAAAACACAAATTGTTCAGGTAAATCATTAATCATGTATAGGCAAGTCACTAATTATGTTCAAATCAGTAAATCTGAATTATATTTTCAACATGAGTTAGCATTGGAGTTATACATCAATTAATCTATATATGTTTCTGTAAAAAAAAAAATATTAATATTAAAGTTCTATTTTCAACATGAGTTAGCATTGGAGTTATATATTGTTTTAGGTTATATATTAATATTAAAGTTATATATTGTTTAAGGTTAGGCGTTAACATTGGAGATATATTTTTAATTGTTTTAGGTTAGCTGCTACCCGAAGCTTTCATGCATGTAACTGTAAAGCGCATCAATCTATTTCATATGTAAAATTAATATGTCATATTAGATTTTTTAACCCCGGGACGTTCCCGGGGTATAATCTAGTGGAGTATACTTGCATCATGCACCTTAATTATGTATGTTGAAATCTCGTGGTCTTATGGGCCACACCCATGATTGACGGCCCAAAAGCTTATCCTTCATCCCCATGTTCTGTTATCATTCAGATTTTTTTTTTCTTTTTTTAAGACCACAAAATTAATTGTGAAGAAAAAATATATTTAAAACATAAAAAACTGCTTATTATTAACAATCTTTCAGCTATAATATTCACAAGTAAAGTAAAGTATTTTAATTTATAAGCAAACCATATTGTTTGTTTAAGTATAGCTAACGAGGGATTTACAATCATTAAGTCATGAACAAATAACTGATTATTTCATTATCATGCCTTCGAGCGGGTAGAGGTCGGGTTTTCGCGTATCTGGGAGAACCAACGAGCTGGAGACGGTGGAGTAGGTGACTTTGGCAACAGCGCCCGATATCACGATGGTTAGTACGCCGTTCCTTGCTGTTAAAAAAAAGTACATTTATATATTTATTTAATATGGTATACCTACTTCTATGTTTGAAGAGCATAAAGTTAGAAGAATATATTATTGTAGACAAGTCAGGGGAAATTTGGGCCTAAAATGAAGCATGGATTGGCGGCATTTATAGAAATAATAAATAGATATTCATTTGGTCTACTCTTTTGCACTTAATTTGTCGGTCCATATGTTTTTGACCGGCATTTGTCGGTCCATATGAAAGACGTACTAATCTTAATTCATATCCAACCAAGCACAAAGGTTGACGTTTTAGTCGAAATAAGTTACAACAACATAGAACAAGAAAGAAACTCAAAATGCAATAATGTTATATATAGTTTTAGTCCATGATCAACAACGAGATCCTTTTCTGCAATTGAGAGCACCAGCTGCCCGAGTCATTGACGCCACAAGTGTAGATGGTCTGCCGCTTAAGCTCGATGCTCTTGCATAAGATGAAGCAGCACCTTTACCTGATTCCCTAAAATACGCACCGTTTAACATCAAATCGCCTTCTGATCTCCAATTCCAGTTCTTCCATTCACTTTCGGGCGCACTCTCATGTTTTGTCACCTGCACATTTTTTAAACTGTCGATAACTATAATGTACAACAGTGCGGTAGTAACATTTTTCATTTTTTTTTCATTTTAGTAGCAACGTTTTCCAATTTTCGTAAAAAAAAAAACCAAATTTTCCACTAATTTTCCACTACGCGCGCAAAGTTGAGCAGCAACGGACACAGCACCTAGTTATTAACTAGGTCCGCCCCTGATGTACAACATTTAAAAACAATAGTATATGTACCATTTCTAGTGGTACTAAATGTTTATTTTTACCAAAGTGGTCTAGGTTCGAGTTTCACAAAATAAACACCAAGTGTACTTTAGGAGTAGATTTTAGAGGGTAGAAATAGTTTAAAAAAATCTACATGTATATGTACAAGTATATGTATGCATACTATACCTCCTTGTCAAATCTTGTATTTGGTGCCAAAAATCTATTGCCTTGGCTATAGATAGTAGGAGATGCACTACCACCAATAGCATACATTTCCCAATGTGTGTAGTCATTGTTCACCACATGGAAATACCCATGTCTACATCTACAAAAATTCACATTCAAAAGTCAAAAACTTGAATATAAAACATGCATCAAGTAGTTGCACTTATAAAAGTAATACTTTTTTTTTTTAACATTATAAAAGTAATATTTACCTTGGCATTCTTTGAACAAGACCTTCACCAAAATGGTTAAATGCAATAGTAACTTGCATGTTTTTATCTTGTGTATAACTATCACTATGTCCCAAGAGCATGACCTTATCATGATGAGTCATGTAATTGTTTGAAATAGTGATGGCTGTGGATCCATGTATGGCATCAATAAGCCCATCATGACAATTAGACAAAGAACAATGATCAATCCATATATGTTGGCTTGCAAAAATGGACACACCATCACCATCACTTTGTGTCCACCACCCACTATGATGTGGTGAGTTTCTAATATTAGCATTACCAGCCTGCTTACAATCATGTATATGAATACCATGTATGATAATATTAGTAGCATAATGTATAGTAATGCATGGCCCATTACCAATATGCACATTCACACCCCTTCCATCAATAGTTTTAAATGAGTTCATCACAAGTTCTTGACGTAATTGAATAACCATGTCACGTTTAAAGATGATCCATAACGGTTCATCTTGAATAACCGCATGGCGAAGGGTCCCGGGAATGGGGTTCACAGGATCATCATTCCCGGGATCCGTTACTACATATATCCTCCCATTTCGCCCGCCCATCGCGTTTTTTCCAAACCCGATGGCGCAGTCGGCCAGACGCTGGCGGTTAGTGGCCCAGTTTGGGTCACACCGCCAGCAGTCGTCGATTGGGTTACCTGTCCCGCAGGAGAGGTAACCCAAGTTTCTCCTGGTAGCATTGATGCTCTCGTTGACTTCATTGACTATTGCATCAGGAGTTTGAGTTGATGAAGCAATGGCTAGGGAAGAGAGCAAGAGGATCAATGGTAGAAAGATGTTGGCCATTTTAGAGGATAATGGTAATGGTGAGAGATACGGTCGTGTTTTAGGTTGTGTTATATAGTGATAATGTGGCCGTGATACATGGCGTAATTAGTTTATGGATTGGAGACACATGAAGGAAAGTAGTGGTTAAATTTTCTTGGAGTTCTCATTGAGGTAGTTTAAACGGTTAGTGTTTGGGGTTTTCAACAGTTGTAGGTCATCATGTGATTTTTTTTTAAAAGGTTAACTAACACTTCTGCCCGACTGCTCAGGGGGATCCTCACACTATGGACAGACCCCCACGACCACCCAATGGAGGGCCCATATGTACCTCGAGCAGTTGGGTAGCCAAGGCCTGCCCATGTAGTATCCGAAATTGGGGAAAACCCAACCCCCCACGCGCCCGAAGGCACGACAGTGAAGAATTGGTAAAACCTGACTCACCAGCAGCATTTTCCTGCCGGTAGGACTCGAACTCTCTACCTCCCATAAGGAAAGCAAGGATGGTGTCACTCCACCATAAGGGGATTGGCTATAGGTCAACATGTGATACTTTATTATATTATATTTTAAATTAAATTAAAATAGTATGTATCCTTGAAACACGGCCTGAAAATGTGATACAGGTCAGGCCGCATTGAAGGGCGAAAAAAATGCAATACGGGCAAAATCTTGGAGGGCAAAAAATAAAGTGACACAAACCGTACTGGTTGTGTTAGTGTCACCTCAGTCATTTCTATGTTAAGTGAAAAAAAAAAAGTGATACATATTATTTTGGTGGGCTAAAAAAGTCATATGGTCGTATCGCTCATACTTGCCTTGCTATATGAATCTTACCTCTTGATATCATATTAGTGGTGTATTTTGATATTTGTTGCACTTCAAAATCTATATATAATAATTGTTTCTCACCTAGACACCAATTACTTAAGTAATCTCCCAATACCACCTAGACCGAATACTCGACGAGTTATTTCCAAGTACTCGATCTCAACTATGATCAAGTACTCGCAATTCTCTGATCAACCAAGTTAGCACCTCCTAACGATTTATTGATGGGACATGTTTAAATACCGAATACCTTAATTTCTTAACATATTTATTTCTTTTATTCCTATGTGATTTTGTTCTTGTGTGGGCTTGTCTTTTTGTGGTTTGGTTGTTGGTTTTGGCTCAGCTCCTTAGACCATTCCCATTGGCAAACAAACTTGTGGAAATAATATTAAAAAATTCAATTGTTTGCAAACAACCCCCCAAACGGTTTGTGGTGGCAACCATGTTTGCAATCAAATAAACCACCCCACTAACTTAATTATTTAAATAACTTATAATATTTAAGTTTAAAAAAAAAACTAAATACATTGTATTTCTTAATTTTTTTTTTGTGAACATCCCGATATAAATTTTATTAAAAACCGAGTTCTTTTAAAAAAAATATTTTTAGGTTGAGTTGGGTTATGAATGTGTGTTAAGGTTGGGTTGTGTAGATTGAAAAGAGAGAAAGTACTTTTTATTCAAATGTTTGTTTGTGAATGTGGATGGTCTTACTGAGTTGGTGTTCTCCTATTGGTTTGGTTCAAGATGGCCAGATTTAATGTTAAAAAAAAAGTTAAAAGAAATCTTTCTTTTTTATCTGAATTCATAAAATTCGGTAACACTAAAATCTCATAACACAAATCTCACAAAAGTTTTTTGAATTTTCATTATAGCCAAAATAAGTTAATCATTGGTCTAGTGGTATGGCCGGTATCCCGTTACAAATGTTGGGTTGTGGGTTCAAATTTTTGCAAGTGCAAAATGAGATGAAATTAAGGTGTAATAAAATTTGTCGTTCAAAAAAATGCACGGCGTTGTTTGATAACTACAACGCTTATTGAACTAGTTGGCAGTCGTTTCACTGGTCAACCAGTTGGATTGGTTTAATTAAAAAGGAAAAATCACCAAATTAACCATTGACCAACAAATATATATTCTTTTGTGTGTATACAACTAGCTGAAAACTAAATATATAATGCTATATCTTTTGGTGTAGATTTACAATGTTAGCAACAAATATGAAGTATGAAATTAGGGTATTAAGTTTCATACATCATGTGACATCACATTTTGGAGATATGATATTATATTCTGGAGTATGTGACAGCGTGCTATTGATGTGTGATGTGGGACATGGTATATGCTTTCTAATTAGGGAGTATGATTATTAATTATCATGAAATTAACAAAGTAGTGAGTTTGCGGAATAGAAATGAATCATTAAATGAGATATTGAAATCAAAAATACCAATGAAGGCAATTCAAAAGTAGTCAATAGCACCGGTTATGTAGAATACTCCCTTTCCTACCTGAGTTAGGATAACAATGATGAGAAAGAAACATCATAACCAAGCGTCTGATCTACTCGGTTGCACAGAGAAACATGACAGAAGAGAACCATATACAAAATCACTAAAATTGTGAATGCAAACAAATGCGGATGTGGTCCTAGTTCCTACCATTCCAAAAAAACTGAAGAGGGATGTAGGGTTACAAGTGCTACTGAAAATAACAATGATAACTTGAATAATATAATCGATTTTAGTCACAAACTGCTTTGGATAAACGGATTAGTTTATGAGTCTCTATATATTATAGGGTGAGGTTCCCGTACAAAGACCATATTTCGTGAGAAGTGTGAGAAAGGTTAAAAATTGATATGTAGGCATCATTTTTTGAACTTAGTCATATGATGTTTTGCATTATTTTGCCTATAAAAACACCAAACATAACAATTAAAAACCGAAAACAATATATTTTAGGCTTAAAACTTAAAGCACCATGATAAGAACATTAAGCAGTGTGTTTTAAGTGTTAAGTAGTGTGTTTTAGCTGTTTTTTAAATTAATGACTATAATACATTGCATTGTGTTTTAGATTGTTATGTTTTGTGTTTTTCAAGTTAAAACAACCTAAATCATCATTCCTAAATTCAAATATGATGCCTACATGCCAATTCTTAATCCTTCTCACACTTCTCACGAAATATGTTCTTTGTATAGGAACCTAAACCTATTTATATTCAAATATATTTATGTGTGGTGATTGAAAAGTAACAAGTTGCGTTTTTATAATTCTGAATTTTTCAAGGGGTATTTTGGTCATTTGGGGATGGCCGGATGGTAATTACGGGTTTTTTGGACGGGTTATTTAAACTTTCTTTCTCTCTTCCCTCTTGCACTCGTTGTCGTCTCTCTCTCTCTCTCTCTCTCTACTGATTGCCTCTGCATGTTGGTTGGGCCCATCCAATGCAAGATGTTGGTGTTGGTTGAGGTTGATATTGTGGTGTTGACGTGTTGTGTTGTTTGCTTTGAATTGTCTCAAGGTATGTGTTTGAGCTGTTGTTTTGTTTTGAAGTAGGTGTTTGTTGTGATGTGGTGGTTCGTGGTAGATGGTCTAGCGGTGATGTGTGTTGTTGTTTGATTTGAAATATGTGTCGTCTATGGTTGTTGTGATGTGGTGTTGTGTGTGGTGGATAGCGTGTTGGTGGATGTTGTGATGTTGTGGTTGTCGTATGTAGTGGATTTGTTGTTGTCACTATGTTATTTTTGCAATTGGTTGTTGTTGGGTGTTTTGCCACCGCCAAAACCACTGGTGTACAATGATGTCTGCAATGTGTTGTTGGATGTTTTCACACAGTCCAAAGGATGGTTGTGGTGTGCTATTGTTGGCTGTTATGTCATCCATATGTGCCGCTTGTGTGTTGCGAGGCTTTGCAGCGTTTTCACTGTGTTGTTGTTTGATGTGTTCCCATAAGGAAAAACAACCACTGTATTATGGTGTTGGTTGGTGTTGCATCGTTCATTGTCATTGATGTTTGCCTCTTACAGCCGCCTTTGGTAGCATGTTTATATCTTGACGATGATTGTATTACATTACCTTACATTACACTTCAAATTAACATTATCGTTGTGTTGGTTGGTGTTGTGTCGTCCATATCCGTTGTCGGTTGCCTCTTAAGGCCGCCTTTGGTGGCTTGTTTATATCTTAACGTTGATTTCATTACCTTACCTTACCTTGCATTACATTACATTACACTAAAAATTAACATTATCGTTACGACTACCATTACTATTACCAATTACCAATGCATTTATACATGTGGTGATTGGACGATAACGGATGCCGTTTTTTCTAATTCATGGATGCTTAAAGTTTTTCCTGATATGTTAATTTTCCCTCATATGCCTCCATTTTTTTTGTATGGCTGTGAGAGTTTACACGTTTTACGCGAGGCTAAATATTGTCTCATATTTGCGATGTCAAGGTGGAAAGCGGTCTAAGTTGATTTTCAGCCACTTAAACCCATTGTCCTCGCATATTTGAATAAGTTGTTGGTATGGATGTCGCTTTGGCATAGTGGGGTTCAAAAATGCTGCTTTGGTTCGTGCAACCTGCCTTGCGGTCAGAGGGGTATTGCTTTCTTGACTCTAAGCCTTTCTTGTGTATTGATTTGTTTGTTAGGTTTTGCAAGATTTTCCCTAAATACATGGATTTTATCTGTTTACTGTTTTGTGCCCTTTAAAATTTGTTTGTCGGGTGTTAATAATTTTTTTATTTTTGGTTAATATGTGTTCACCACCCATTTTGGGACTTTCCGGGAAATGATGAACACTTTTTGTTGCGCTTTTCTCGGTTTCCAAACGATCAAAGACGTCCATGGACAACTAAAAAGAGTTTGTTGATGTTATGTTTTTTGGGAAAAAAAAAGCTACATTCTAATGGAAGCCATTGGTCTAAGCATGTTAGTACTCTTTTTGGTGTTTTACGGGCGATGATGATTTTTTCATGAGCCTGTTTTTTGAGCCATCGAAGAAAAAACTTAATGACTTTGATATGGTGCAACAACAATAAATTAAGTTGTCGTTGTATAAGAACGCAAAAACAATGATGAGTTGCAAGAGCTTCGTAGAGAGTTGTTTAAGGTTAGTTTGTTTTACTATTTTTAAATTATTTATTTTTCCTTTGCTATTACGTGTTTTAATCTGACTTCTTTAAGTGTTCATTTGTTTTGCATGTTTAGAGATTAGCGAGTATAATCCAAGTGGAGCTATGTGACGGCTGCGTTTTTTAACTTTAATTGCTTGATCAAACATTAATAATTAAAGAACGCACATCCTACAATAACAATAATTCGAGTGGAGCATATGTGACATCCGCGCTTAAAAGACGATAATCCGAGTGGAGCATATGTGACGACCTCAGCATATAACTACTCTGACGACAAAATAATCATACTTAAGGAAGATGGCATTATAGGCGAATCATGTGACTGGGTTTCACCTGTGATACATTAACAGTTTCAGTTTGTAAGAATCGACTATGACACTACCTACGGCTACAATAGTTTGTAGGCGTTTTTAGGTCACATTGTCTGGAATTAGTATTGTGTTAGTAGTCACTTTATTCTTAGAGGTTGTATATATTGCAAATTCAAATGTAAATGCTTTTTAATTTGAGGGTATATGTCAGTGATTTTGATTCAAAATTTTTGTGTAACATACCATGGTTGTATTTCAATATAAAAATTGATATTCCATCGTATTTAAGGAGAGCATAAAAACATATCACACATCGCGCAACGCAAGCCCATTAATACGACTAGTTTTAATTAATAATATGAGGTTAATTGTTTTTTTTTTCAAGTTTCTTCTTTTAAATTATGATTTTTAATATACTAGTTTTTTTAAACGGCAAATATTACATCTCCTATACGATTACATCAATAATTCTAAATTACAACACATTTGCCAATGATAGAATCCTAGACATCTCTTCTGAAAGACATATGACTCTACTAAATGGACTAGCCCCAAGTTCGCTTAATATACCACGTAAGAAAATAAATAATACTATTCAGTATTCACCAACATTACGGTAAAGCTAGCATGGCTTTAAGTGGCTACTAGCATGAGAGATGAGACCCACTTCTTTGACTCTTGCTAACAGAAACAACTTTTGGTTTTTAATTTGTCGGTTCTTTAATAAAGTTAATAATAGGCATGTGAATAACAATAGAATATAATAGTTCTTTAGGATTTACAACGGCAAAACATACCCTCCCTAAAGATGGGAAAAGACGAATTTATCGAGTATCTTAAATCTTTATTTCGAATATGGGATAAATATAAAACATAGATAAAATAGTCACGAATTTGGATTTTTTTTTTTTCTGGTGATGGAGGCTCAATAATAGAAGACCTATGGTTGAAAGGTCATGGGTTCGATTTTTTAGAGCGTCGGGTTTTACCGATTATTCCATTGTCATGCTTTCGAGCCGGTGGGTGGTCGGGTTTTCACCGGAACTGGTGGCTGGTAGGCTAGGAGTTCCGTCCGTCTGGGTAAAGGCCAGCTAGGGCTCCTTTGACCATTTGGAGCCGCGTACGAAGTACCCGGCTTCTTCTTAAGTTGTACGCTAAAAAAAACATGGGTTACATAGTCACAGATTTAGAATCTTTATTGACGGTGTCTATAAAGTTTCGGTTTTCGAATGTCCAATAATCTTTCACTTATATCATTTTAAAGTAACTTATGAGGGTAATTGTCTTAAACAACGAATGTGAATGTGAATGTGAAAGCTGAGAGTGCCAATGAAATTGAGATAAATATTGAACATAAATAAAATACATGCCTTAAACAACGAAGTGAAAGTTAAAAGTGTAAGTGAAATTGGGATAAATATTGAACATACATGTCTTAAATTACAATGAATGTGAAAGTTAAGGGTGTCAATGAAATTGGGATAAATATTGAACAAAGATAAAATACACTAGTGTCATCATGTTAATTATCTGATACTCCATCATTTATTTCGTTTTAAAATAATTTGATCGAATGGAATTGTCGAGTGTCATTAATCTGTTACCAGTATAAATTATTACTGACGAATGAATTATAATTTGTTCATAAACTTGTGAGTTTTGAGGAAAAAAAAAAAAGAAGGTCGTAGACTTTATAGAAAATATGTGCTGAAATAGTTTTAGTCTAAAAAGGTACGGAGTATATTGTTTCTCATCTATTAGAAACGAGATATATAAATATGGACCATTTCTAACATCTATTAAAATTTATCATTCATATAAAATTGATTTTTATTAGAAACGAGATATATAAATATGGACTCGTGGTATATGTTTATTGAGGATTAGGTAAGTAGGATAGAAATTATACGAATTAAATTAAAACAAAAATGAAGCATATTATAAAATATGACATGAATATCAAGAAGTTGTCCGATTAAAACAAAAATGAAGCATATTAGAAACGAGGGTGTTCGGGATTGCGTTTTGAATCTGATTTTTAGATTATTGTGTTTTGAAAACGCAAATAATCAGTTTTTAGTGTTTGGGATGGCGTTTTAAAAACGCAGATAATCAATTTTTTAGGCTACCAAAACGCAATAATTTATAAGCAGCTCTACCCTTGCTTTTTCAAAACGCATAATCTGTTTTGAATAATCAATCACAAACACCCCTGTTACTTTCTGAACAAAAATTACATTGAAACATCAACCAACTAAAAATAATATGTTCAGAGTTTTGGGAGGGTTGTGGCCTTTGCTGTCCGGACATATTGTAAAACCTGGGGTTGGTTCGGATCTCAATAAGGAGGTTTTTTGTGTCCCCCAAAGACAGTATACAGCTGTTGGAACACTTTGTGACCGGTTGATATATCCTCTTACCTCAGATCAAGAAGTTGAACCCCTCACTCACAATGAAATGCTCGAGCTACTAAGAGGGTGTTTGGGATTGAGTTTGGAAATGCAAAAGTGCTTTTGGTCAAAAGTGCTTTTGGTCAAAAGTGTTTATTGGCTTATGACTTTTTGAAAAAGAGTTCTAAAAAAAGTGTTTGGATTAGCTTTTGAAATGAGAAACGTCAAAAAGTAAATAGATTATTATTTTTTAAGTGTTTCGCTTAACTTATTGTGAATATTGGTTGTATGGGTGGTAGATTTGTAATTTTTTTCCAAAAGTCAAAAGCCAAAAGCTAAAAGCCAGGATTTCTAGCTTTTTAAAAACAGTTTCTCCACCCTTAAAAGCTAAAAGCCAAAAGTCAAAACAGAAAGTGTTTTTAGGTTACACAAACAACTTATTGACTTATTGGCTTTTCCAAAAGCCAATAAGTCAATAAGTTGTTTTCAAACTCAATCCCAAACACCCTCAAAAAAATGTTACAATTCTTGGGGGGACAACAAAGATTAGAGATGGCGAGGCTTTTCTATCACAAACCAAGGTTTGCAATTCTTGACGAAGAGAGAGAGAGAGAGAGAGAGAGAGAGAGAGAGAGAGAGAGAGAGAGAGAGAGAGAGAGAGGGAGAGGGAGAGGGAGAGAGAGGGAGAGAGAGGGAGAGAGAGAGGGAGAGCGGGAGAGGGAGAGAGAGAGAGAGAGAGGGAGGGAGGGAGAGAGGGAGAGAGAGAGGGAGAGAGAGAGGGAGAGAGAGTAGACAGAAGTTAGATGGGGAAGAAGATAACTTTGCCCCTGATTTGGAGAGAGGAAGAGAGAGAGGGAGAGAGAGAGGGAGAGAGAGAGAGAGAGAGAGTAGACAGAAGTTAGATGGGGAAGAAGATAACTTTGCCCCTGATTTGACCAAATTGCCCCTAACTTAACTTCAAAAAGTTAATTGGATTAAGTCATTGGACTGTTTTGACCTATTTTCTTAAAAGTCAGGGACTGTTCAAGCAATTTTTAAAAGATTAGGCTGGAGTGGCAAATTGAGCCAAACCACATGGACGGTTTTAGTAATTTACTCTAAATGATATGATAGACGCATTCATAGTCCAAAAATAAAACCAAAAAAATTCACACCCCTATCTATTGTTGTAGAAATTTTTCCTAAGATACAAGCGTCGACGTCAATACGCAATACAAAATTAAAACGGACCTTCAAAATCGGACACGTATTATTTACATGTCCTAAAGAATATTATTGCATTCATTTTAGAATAATTTAGAATAACTGGTATGCAACATGTAAAATTTTGATA
The DNA here is from genome assembly GCA_032199755.1 of Ambrosia artemisiifolia. Lineage (NCBI taxonomy): Eukaryota > Viridiplantae > Streptophyta > Magnoliopsida > Asterales > Asteraceae > Ambrosia > Ambrosia artemisiifolia. The sequence goes on from CM063529.1 coordinate 35,065,004, forward strand.
GTTGGTAACAAATGATGTTCAAATGTATTTCAAATCTAGCTGAGAATTTCCATTAACCGGCCCTTAAATGGTGGTGATTATATTTGACTTTGAATTGAGGGTGTTTTCTATAACCTTTGACTTTCAATCCCGTTCACCTTGTTGGGAATCATGGTATCGTATACACAGCGGAAGCGGTTTATATTTATTAGATAAATCAATTATATACATTATATAATATTAGCCGATTTAGGGGAGGGTTATCTTGAGAACGCTAAATATTGTGAGAACCGTGAGAACAAGTAAAAAAATCAATCAAAATCAAATTTTTTTCATACAAACCTCATTATAATCAAAATACAACATTAATAAATGAATGTTCTTTTCAAATAATTCATCTTTTCTTGCAAAAACACTTTCAAATTAACTTTTTACACATGTGTAAATGAAACAGTTTACACATGTATAAACAGTAAATTTACACATGTGTAAAAACAATTTTTTTTCGTATACGTTTGAATTTTTACGCGTAAATTGTGTTTTTGGGATTGTATTTTAGTAATAAAGATAAATGTAAAAAGAAATTTTGAATTTGAATGGTTTTAGATGCCGTTCTCACGGTTCGCACGAAATATAGGTGTTCTCAAATTAACTTTCCCCAGCCGATTTATATGTATAAATATATATTTAGTTAATTTTATTAATCCGATTAATAAAATATTCCCAATCAGGATCTCAGTTAAACGCGTATAAACAAATAAATAATAAACAACCATAGGGGGTTTAGTAATCAACCTTTGACGACTACACCGGAATTGTAACACGCGGGTTACAACGAATCCTCGCTAGTAGGAAGTTCACAACCGAGCACTAGCCAACCGGGAGCTACCGTTTGCAAGGTGGAAGGCGGCGGGGTATGGTGGTTTTACCGAGTCAAGAGGCGGCGGCCAAGACTTGGAGAGGAAGGAGTTGTTTTGTTATAAAACTTGTGATTAGGGTTTACACCCTAATCCCCTATTTATAGAACAAGACACTTGGAATATTCTCATAATATGCCATATCCTTTGGAATATTCTCATAATATTAATCTAATTAATATTAAGTCCCTATAGTTTATAATCTTATTATTTCATAAATAATAATCCACCTACACATGAACTTATATTATTCGTGTACCAACGTGTAACTCTTCGGATCGTACCGGGTCGAGTTACGTTGACTTTGACTTTAATTACTATCGAACATCCCATATGTCCAACAATCTCCCACTTGGACGATTTTAATTAAATGAGTCAACGTGCGCAGAGTTGGACGCCTAGCTGCATCGCACTGCACCCAACACAGTATGACACTTTACAGTCGTCAACTAGTTCTTTGAGTTCAAGTAACGCTTTACTTAACCAAATACTATAGCCCTGATAATTCTATCAATAAGTCCCTTCTGTATAGACATTCGTTGATCATAAGACATGGATCATTCATTCTTATATTGATCAACCATTCTCTATTCTCGTCTATAATTCAAAATGGTCTAACGTACTACATTAGTCCGAGCGTGGCCACGCGTTTACACCAGTTTGAGTTTACGAGGGCGCCAGAATGTCTAAGCTTCTAATCCTATAGAAGTACAGAATTCCATAAGCGTCATATAACTCCCACTTAATCTTGGATTTCTCCCAATGCTATCCGGATTACTACCCATGTTTCAGGACAGTGTTAGATAACATCAAAGATAGTCCTTGATCAATGTAGTTTAATATGTGCCTTAAGAAAAAGGACAAATTGAACATATCAATATCAAAACATCTCATGACACAGATCCATGGAGATCGTTTTGAAGCGAGTTACATCCAATATCATTCTCTAATGATATTTGTGAATTATGATTCTCAACCCTTGAGCTATTCATCTCATGAATACAATCATTTCAATTCACAATAGTCTTACATTCAAATTCATTCCCATGTAATTTGATCGACTACGGACTTTTAGAATACTCTTATTCAAGGATTTAAACATACAAAAATGAACACAGTTGATAAATATTTAAATTTGCATTTAACTCATTAAATCAAATAAACATTCAATATAACTGTTATAGTTCAAAATAAAACACCAATACTAACTACAGATCATGCCCACTGTCTAGCAACTCTAAGCCCTATCTTTCCAGCATGCTCCTCATGTTTAGCTTGAGGTAAAGGCTTAGTAAAGGGGTCAGCCAGATTTAGATCTGTATGAACCTTGTTTATCATGATGTCTCCACGTTCTACTATCTCTCTAATATAGTGGAATTTCCTGAGTATATGCCTTGTGGTCTGATGTGACCTTGGTTCCTTTGCAAGAGCAATGGCACCAGTGTTGTCACACAATATCTCGATTGGTTTCTTTATGCTAGGCACAACATCGAGATCAGTAATGAACTTCTTCATCCAGGCAGCCTCCTTTGCAGCATCCGATGCAGCATTGTATTCTGATTCACAGGTGGATTGAGCAACCACACTTTGCTTATAGCTCTTCCAAGTAATAGCCCCACCATTCAGAATGAAAACATATCCCGTTTGTGATTTTGAATCATCACGATCAGTCTGGAAGCTTGCATCAGTATAACACTTAACTGACAGCTCCTCATCTAGTCCTCCATATATTAAGAACATATCCTTAGTCCTTCTCAAGTACTTAAGAATGTTCTTCACTGCAGCCCAGTGACTCTCTCCCGGATTCTGTTGATATCTACTCGTCATGCTAAGAGCATACGAGACATCAGGTCTAGTACACAACATGGCATACATGATGGAACCAATAGCAGAAGCATATGGAACTCTTTCCATTTTCTTCTTTTCTTCTTCAGTGTTTGCACACTGTTTGCTACTAAGAATGGTTCCATGTGCCATGGGCAAGAGCCCCCTTTTTGAGTCTTGCATTGAGAAGCGTCGTATGACCTTATCAATATATGTACTTTGACTTAAACCCAACAACCGCTTTGATCTACCTCTATAAATCTTTATTCCCAGAATATAAGCGGCTTCACCAAGATCTTTCATTGCGAAACATTTACCAACCATGCCTTAACATCTTTAAGCATAGGGATATTGTTTCCAATGATCAGTATGTCATCTACATACAGTATAAGAAAAGTGATATAGCTCCCACTAGATTTCTTGTAAACACATGGTTCATCTTCGTTCTTGATAAAACCAAACTCTTTGATTTTCTGATCAAAACGGAGATTCCAGCTGCGAGATGCTTGCTTTAATCCATAGATGGATTTATTCAGTTTGCACACCTTATTAGGATTCTTTGGATCGACAAAACCTTCAGGTTGAACCATATAGACATCTTCCAGTAAGTGTCCATTAAGGAACGCGGTTTTGACATCCATTTGCCATATCTCATAGTCATAATATGCAGCAATGGCAAGTAGAATTCTAATAGACTTAAGCATGGCTACTGGCGAGAAAGTTTCCTCATAATCAATTCCTTGAGTCTGAGTAAAACCTTTCGCTACAAGCCTTGCTTTGTAGGTTTGCACATTCCCATCCATGTCAGTTTTCTTCTTGAAGATCCATTTGTTTCCCACAGTCCGACATTCGGCAGGAAGATCAACCAAATCCCAGACTTGGTTATCATACATGGATTGCATCTCTGCATTCATGGCTTCTTGCCATTTCTTGGATTCCGAATCCAAGACTGCAGCTTTGTAAGTACCAGGCTCAGCTTCATCAATCATGAAGATATCGTCATACCTTACAGGTGCACGACGATCCCTAATACTTTTTCGAACACTTGGTGTTTCTGTTGTTTCTTGAGTCCTCTCAGGCTCAACTTCAACAACTGGATCAGTTACTTCTGGTTCTGTCTGAACAACTGGTTCAGTCACTTGTGTTTCTCGAATTTCTTCAAGATCCACATGGTTATCTCCAATCCCTCGCGCCAGAAGCTCTTCCTCCAAGAAAGTGCCTCTACGTTTAGTGAAAATCCTATTTTCTGTGGGGTGGTAGAACAGGTAACCAATCTTCTTAGCGTATCCGACGAAAACCACTTTTTCGCCTCTGGGATCTAGTTTATCCGAAGATTCTAGAGTGACATAAGCATTACATCCCCAGACTTTAAGGTAGGATACATGAGGTTTCTTTCCATGCCATATCTCATAAGGCGTTTTATCAACCTTCTTTGTTGGAGCTATATTCACAAGTCTTGCGGCAGTTTCCAAAACATAACTCCAAAAGGATTTTGGAAGGTTTGTTCGACACATCATTGATCGAATCATATCTAATAGAGTTCGATTTCTCCGCTCAGACACACCATTATGTTGCGGTGTTCCAGGTGGAGTGAGTTGTGAAACTATTCCACAATCCTTTAGATGGTCGATGAATTCCTGACTAAGATATTCACCACCTCGATCTGATCGAAGCATTTTAATAGTTCTATTTAGCTGATTTTCTACTTCGTTTTGGTACTCCTTGAACTTTTCAAGAGTTTCATGTTTATGCTTCATAAGATAAACATAACCATATCTACTGAAATCATCAGTAAATGTAACAAAGTATCTTTCTCCATGTCTTGACATTGTTCTGAATGGACCACATACATCTGTATGTACAAGTCCTAACAGATCATTAGCTCTTTCTCCAACATTTGAAAAAGGTGCTTTTGTTAACTTCCCACTCAAGCATGATTCGCATTTTCCAAACGACTCAGAACCCTTGGAATCTAAGATTCCTGTGGTTTTGAGTTGTTTAACACGATTCTCACTTATGTGACCAAGTCTACAATGCCACATATACGTATCATTAAAGTCCAACTTATTACGTTTATGGGAGATATTGCATAATATGTTATCGTTTTGGATTTCTATCTCATAGATCCCATTGTTGGGTTTTGCATCAAAGTAAAATACATCGCTAAAATAAGCAGAAATAAATTCACCATTAAAACGATAATTAAAACCTTGTCCACGCAAAGCATAAAATGAAACAATATTTCTAGTCACACTAGGAATGTAATAAACATTGTTCAAAACAAGTTCTAAACCAGAAGGAAGTAAAAGAACATATTCTCCTATTGCCTTCACGGCAACTCTTTGTCCATTGCCAACATGGACCTCCAAGTCGCCCTGTTTCACCTTTCTAATCTTTCTTAGTCCCTGCAAAACATTACAAATGTGGAAACCACATCCTGTGTCAAACACCCATGTCTTGCTAGAAAAAGCAAAAATTTCAATAACATATATACCTGAGGACTCTCCTCCAGAAGCTTTGGCTTGCTTCAGTTCAGCTAAGTACTTAGCACAGTTCCTCTTCCAGTGCCCAGTTTCATCACAATGAAAACATTTGGCATCTTTCAGAGGTTTCTTGTTGGCAACAGCTTTGCCCTTTCCCTTCCCTTTGCCCTGATTGCCTTTCTTCTTGGTGTTAGGTTTCTTAACTTGTCCCTCCCTGATCATTAGCACTGGTGCAGTTTTGCCAGGTATGTTTACCTCAGCAGTTTTGAGCATCTGATGCAACTCTGCACGTGTCTTCTCCATACCATTCATATTGTAGTTCATAGTGAACTGATCATATGACTTGGGCAATGAGTTGAGGATAATATCCCCAGCCAGCTCATCACTCAAGGGAGATTCCAGACGAGCTAAGTGATCAACATAAGCCTTCATCTTTAGCACATGAGCGCTAACTGATGTACCCTCTTGCATACGAGTGGTTATGAGTAATCGCATTACATCAAACCTCTCATGACGAGCCTTCTGTTGGAACATTTCCACCAGGTGCTGATTCATCTCATATGCCATCTTGTCATCCATGGTCCTTTGAAGTTCAGGGATCATGGACGCCAACATCAAACACGAGACTTTCATAGAGTCATCGAAGTGCTTAGCATAGTTTCTGTAAGCATTAGTTTGTTGGTTGATGGGTTCATCAGGGATTGGCGTTTCAAGAACATACAGTTTGTTCTCCGCCTTGAGAACGATTTTCAAGTTGCGGTGCCAGTCCATGAAGTTGGAGTGGTTCAGTTTGTCCTTCTCTAAGATGGACTTGAGAGAAAATTGGGAGGCGGAACTGTTTTCGTTTGACATCTACAAAGTTCAAAATTAATTTATTAGTATTTCATGTTTTAAATATCCTAATTGTATTATGACCCAAAACAAAATTAAATAGGATGAGACCCCGATTTATCAATACATAGTGAACTGGCTAAGCACTGTTCACTCGTATGATTAGGTAGGTAAACAACGATTGTTAATTGTGTCCACTACACAACTCTCCATTTTGGGGTTATCGCTAGGAGCGATGTATGTTTAACCCCAACTATGCCCACTTGATAAACAAGCGATGTTTGGTCCTTTACTGTTAGCTGTAATACCGGCCTATGTTACATAGGAAACGCGGTGATCACCTTCTTACATGATCAACCCCCAGAGCAGGGTTCGGCACTAACTTCTGGGTTCGATTTAGAAGAAGTGTTAACATGTTAAGGGTGGCATGAAACATCAATTTAAAATTGGGATTTAATTTTAATATTTACCATAAATATATTGAATGACTCGTTAGCATGATGTGAGTCACACAATAGTTTATAAAATCCAATTTTATATTATTCGTGATAATTGAAACTCCTTTCAACACTCGACACGGTATAGTTTTAAATACCCTATTTAAACTACATTGGTCGTATTATCGCGAATGGACTTGTTTTAATATTAATAAAACTCCTTTTATTAAATATGCTTTTCGGTTTTTATAAAACTTGTTTTAACAAAACCGTTGTCATGATTGCGAAAAAATTTTATTTATTTTGGGTTATCTCGATTATTTACAATAAATAAAACACAACCACAAAACATAAAATAAAATAACCGAATCGAGCCCCTAACAGGTCGCCCGTTTCGTTTTAGCCAGAAACGAAACGAACTAGTCTAAAAGGGTTTCAAAACTATTTGATAACTCCCACTTGACCCGAGATCTCTATCTTCATGGAACCTGTTCGTCCTTTTATCTTCATCTTGATCTTGTACTTGTAGGATTACAAATAAATTTGAAATACAAAATAAAACAAATCTATTCTAACCCTATCTATTACACTGGATCCAATATCCGTAATAAAAAATACAAATCAATTAAAGATAAAGATAAAATAAAACCAATCACAAACACAACCATGACAAGGGTCAAAAACCTAGGGCTCGATTCACATCACAAACATGAACAACTAAAAGCTTTTGATCTTTTGTCAAAATAAATAAATAAATTTTGACAAATAAAACATAGATCAAAATTATAACTTTTACCATCTATACGCGCGTAACCGTGGCTCTGATACCACTGTTGGGAATCATGGTATCGTATACACAGCGGAAGCGGTTTATATTTATTAGATAAATCAATTATATACATTATATAATATTAGCCGATTTATATGTATAAATATATATTTAGTTAATTTTATTAATCCGATTAATAAAATATTCCCAATCAGGATCTCAGTTAAACGCGTATAAACAAATAAATAATAAACAACCATAGGGGGTTTAGTAATCAACCTTTGACGACTACACCGGAATTGTAACACGCGGGTTACAACGAATCCTCGCTAGTAGGAAGTTCACAACCGAGCACTAGCCAACCGGGAGCTACCGTTTGCAAGGTGGAAGGCGGCGGGGTATGGTGGTTTTACCGAGTCAAGAGGCGGCGGCCAAGACTTGGAGAGGAAGGAGTTGTTTTGTTATAAAACTTGTGATTAGGGTTTACACCCTAATCCCCTATTTATAGAACAAGACACTTGGAATATTCTCATAATATGCCATATCCTTTGGAATATTCTCATAATATTAATCTAATTAATATTAAGTCCCTATAGTTTATAATCTTATTATTTCATAAATAATAATCCACCTACACATGAACTTATATTATTCGTGTACCAACGTGTAACTCTTCGGATCGTACCGGGTCGAGTTACGTTGACTTTGACTTTAATTACTATCGAACATCCCATATGTCCAACACACCTTTCTACCTTTCTTTTTCTTTTAGTTTTGTGGCCCATCAGTCAATAGATTTATACTTTCGTAATCACGTTAACCATGTTATCAATTTAAACATATTAAGGTTACGTAGATTTAATCATTTTATTTAACATAACTAATAGTTGGGGAGGTCATAATTAAAATGTTCAATTGTTCACTTATTAGAGCAAGGGTATGTTTGGTATGGGGTAATGGAATGAGAGAGGGAATGGAATGGAAGAGGTAATGGAATAGACATGGTAATGGAATGGATCATTACCATTCCATGTCTTGTTTAGTTACCATGCGGGAATGGAATGAATTATTAGTTTGTGTTATTTGGTATGTAAGAAAAAAAACGAAAATATAAAATCAATGGTGAGTGGTGGGTGGCGGTAATGATAGTGGTGGTGGGTGGCGGCGGCGACGACGGTGATGGTGGCAGTGGGTGATGGCGGTGACGATGTTGGGTGGGCGACGACGGTAGTGGTGGGTTGCAGCGGTGACAGTGTGTGGTGGTGGCGATGACAGTGGTGGAGGCAGTGGGCGGCAGTGACGATGGTAGTGGTGGTGACAATGGTGGGTTACGACAAAGGTAGCAATGGTTGTGGGTGGCGGCAGTAGGCGGTGGTGGTTGGGTGATGACAACGATGGTGGGTTGTTATAATAATAATAATAATAATAATAATAATAATAATAATATATTTGTTTCCATTCCTTGAAGGAATGAAAAAAAAAACACCATCTTACCAAGGAATGAAAATTCTTAAAATGGAAGGAATCACATTTCTTGTGGAATGACCCATTCCATTACTACATGATAACCAAACATGTTTAATTTCATTCCATGGGAATGATCTATTCAATTCCACCTTTGATTCCTTCATACCAAACGCTACCCAAGTGTAGTGGGGCGTTAATGGGGCCTTAAAATCCCAAAACATCTCAGGCGTTAAATAAACTAGGATTCTATTACCCTGCGCTTCGCGACGGGAGCTTTTGTTGCGTTGAGGGTTTGGTGGACGTTAAAGATCGCGCGTCGCTGTGGGAGCTCCTGTTGCGTAGAAAGTTTCGTGGACATAAAAGATAATATTAAGTGACTGTTATTCTCGCGTGGGTTTCAAAAAAATACTCGCGGATAAAAGATAAAAGTTTGGTGGTCAAATTGGAAGAAAACAAAGTACATAAGTTAGTAAGGTTGGGATCAAATACACAAGACACTTTTTCTAGGAAGGGTGAGAAGGATTGTGATCCATTGATCATATATTTGAAGGGTTAAGATTAGTTTGTTTGAAAAAAATAAATAATAAACTAGAGGAAGGGCATAAAAGGAAAACCACATTTGTTGACTTTCTCTCTCCACATGCAATGCACATGTCAATTTCCCCCATCATTTTAAAACGTCTATAACTTTTTCATACGATATTTTTTTCTTCAAAAAAATTTCACCATATTAACGAGCGTTTTTTTATCTTTAATATGAGTACCACATTGCTACATTAAAATTGAAAAAAAAAAATCCGTGTTAAATGAGTTTTCTTCTCCGTTGTGTCTTCTGCTCGTTCATTGTGTTATAGTATGCACGCGTGCTTTATAAATATGTTATTTATGTTTTTTTAGTCTACACATGATTTAACTTTGTCCATTGTGTTTTTAGTATGCTTTTCATTGTGTTTTACGCAAATGAGTTTTGTATTTAGGTGTACATTGTGTTTATTATGTTGTTCATTGTGTTTAAGTCTATTATTCATTGTATTTTAGTCTTCTGTTCATTGTGTCTTTAGTATGTCGTACATTGTGTTTTATTAGACTGTTCATTGTGTTTTATACCCTATTGTTCATTGCATATTTAATTGGTACTCATTGTGTTTTACGTTATCTCCATTTGTGTCTTACGCAACTGGGTTTTCAACTTTTTTTTTTCAAAAGTATTCATTGTGTTTTAGTCTTCTATTCATTGTGTCCTTATTATGTCATCCATTGTGTTTTACACAACTGGGTTTTTGGCTTTTGTTTCAAAAGTATTCATTGTGTTTAAGTCTTCTGTTCATTGTGTCTTTAGTATGTCGTCCATTGTGTCTTACGCAACTGGGTTTTCAACTTTTTTTTCAAAAGTATTATTCATTGTGTTTTAGTCTTTTATTCATTGTGTCTTTAGTATGTCGTCCATTGTGTTTTATTAGATTGTTGATTATGTTTTATATCTTATATTTAATTGGTGCTCATTGTGTTTTACACTCCATTGTGTCTTACGCAAGTGGGTTTTTGGTTTTTTTTTAAAGTATAACAATATGGTACTCATATTAAAGGTAAAAAGACGCTCGATTTTATGGTATAATTTTTTTTAAAAAACGATGACATATAAAAAAGTTACGGACATTTAAAAATGAAGGTGGAAATGGCATGTGACTTGCATGTGCATATTCTTTTGACAAAATTACCTCTCCCACTTGTTTAATCCTTTGACACATGTCATTTTCTAGTGGCTTCTCACCCTTCTCATTTTTTGTAGCCTTTGTAGAATAACCCAACCCTAAGTTAGTAAGAAAGTTAGTGGCCAAAGTTGGGTGGTCAAAGTTTGAAATCCTAGAAGTTAAAAGTTTGGTGGTCAAAGTTAGAAATCCTAAAAGCTAAAAGTTTGGCGGTCAAAGTTTGATGGTCAAATTGTAAGAAAATAAAGTACATAAGTTAGTAAGAAAGTTAGTAGCCAAAGTTGGGTGGTTAAAGTTTGAAATCTTAAAAGCTAAAAGTTTGGTGGTCAAAGTTTTAAATCCTAAAAGCTAAAAGTTTGATGGTCAAAGTTTGGTGGTCAAATTAGAAGAAAATAAAGTTAAGCTAAAAGTTAGTGACCAAAGTTTAAAATCTTAAAAGCTAAAAGTTTGGTGGTCAAAAATTGAAAGAAAATAAAGTTAACCTAAAAGTTGATGGCCAATATATAAATTAAAACAAAGACACTGTAGAAGTGTCTTTGTTTTAATAGATATATATAATAATAATCTTGATAACTACGTTATCAAGATTATGTCAAGTATGTTTTCATAACTGAGTTAGTATATTTTGGGTGGATCTACGTAATGTTTGTGATGAAAGATGAAGATTTTATTCGAAATTTAATATATGTTCATTTATGTTCATGGACGTTCATTTGTGTTCATGAATGTTCGTTTGTCTTCGTCTGTGCTCATCAACGTTCATTTGAGTTTGCGTGCGCTCACTTTTGTCCAATACCAAAATTAACAAACAAACACAAACACTTTATTTCCTTAACAAACGAACATGAACAAAAAATATTGTTCAGTAAGTGTTAATGAAGAGTTCGTGAACACATTATAAACTTAACAAACGAACATGAACAAGGCTTTGTTCGTGTTCATTCGGTTCGTTTGTAGCCTGGTTATGGATCTCATACACAATAACACAACCATACCAGTAAAAACTTACACAAAGCAAAGCTATTAATAGGGTATAAGAAAGGTGGAATGTAGGAAAACGACACATTTATCTCTAGGGATAGAGAGAGTTGCTTCTGGTAAGACCTCCAACTTCATATGTAACCCATACACAATCCACGGTTCCATATATATCTCATACACAATATATATTATTATATTAGAGGCAGGATGAAATACAAATCTTGACCTAGAAAACGTAGAAAACCGAGTCAATCAAACTTCGATTCAAATCATTTCACTGATGCTAAAACTGGCTCATCAAACCCTAATAAAATATTCTTAAGAAAAACTAAAGTTAAATTCCATATTTGAGGAAAGCTAAACTAAATCCTCTTTTTAAGGATGTGGGAATTTTAGGAAATGAGATATAAATTTAAGGCTTTGTGATTTTTAAGTTAAATTATGGGGATGCAGATAGAAAATTAGATGTGAGCTGGGTTATCCCACGAAAAATTGAATTGGAAAAAAGGCAGCCCAGTTTTTATCGGTCAACCATGATTGATTTTTTATTATCGGCCCAACCCAATTCACGGTCCTAACACTTCACACTTGCAAAAAGATTTTGAAAGGAAAAAAAATACACTTAAACGCTCTCCATGGAGAACCGCCGGAAACCTATTCCGGAGGCGATCCAACGTCGTATTACGAAGATTTTTGTCACAAACTTGCCTGAAGGATGTAGTGGGTTGGATCTTGCAAGCCATGTTCGTGAGTTTGGCCAGATTTACGATTTATACATTGCGAGGAAACGAGATAAAGGGGGAAATAGGTTCGGATTCTTGTCCATGCTGGATGTAAAAGACAACATGGAACTTCTCCGGAACCTTAGAAACATTCGTATGGGAAACAATAAGCTTTGGTTTAATGTCGCACGTTTTATCCTAGAAGATGGGGAAGTTAATAGGCATAAGGATGATCCGGTGAAAAATACGGGGAACAATCAGTCGTTTGGCAACAAGGTTTTTCAGGGATCCAAGTTTGAGCCAGGAGATATGTCGTTTAAAAATATGCTTGTTGGTAAATCTATTAAGATTGACGATAATGATATAGGTTTTTCCGATTTGCATGGACGTGCCATTGTTGGCCGTATGGTTGACGTGGATGCGTTAAAGAGAGTGTATCTATTCCTTCACGATGTTTGTCCAGGGGCTGGCTTAGTCCAGTATCTTGGTGGGCTCGATGTGTTAATATCTTTTGACAATCCGGAATTGGCTATTAGTGTTTTGGAGGCGGCAAACAAGGAGAATTCTATGTTCTTATCGGTGTGTATGTGGAATGGCCAACCTCTTAGTTATGAGAGGCTGGCCTGGATCAAGGTGAAAGGCGTCCCACTTCACCTGTTTACTAATGAGACTCTTAATAGTGTTGGTGGTTTGGTTGGGAAAGTTGTTTATAAAGCTTCAAAGCTTGATTCTGACGGCGATTTATCCTTCGATAGTATTGGTATCCTTGTTGGAGATGGTAATAAAATCTCTGAAGAAATTGTTATGGAGTGGAAGAATAGGAAATTCAGAGTTTGGATTGATGAAGCGGGGGAAGATTGGACACCGGATTTTTATCCTGTGTTATTGCAGGCTGATCAGGCTAAGGATAATGGGACACAGGTTGATGATTCTGATATGGCAGAATATAATGAAAACGATGATAATGTCAATGCAAGGGTTGAAGAAACGCCGGATTTCATTCCGGGACATATTGCCGGCGACGGTGAAGTTCAGAAGGGGGACACTAGTAACGTATTTTTGGAAAGCTTTGATGACGGTATTAAAGTCGGCATTAATGGTCAATCAAGCGATGATTTGGAAGAGGAAATTTCGGAATTTACTCCAGCTGTGAACTTTGACTTTGATAAAAATGGTATGGAAGATTCTATTCTTGATTTTAATAATAAAGTTTCCAAAAGAAAAAAGTGCAAAAAGTCTGATTTGGGCCGGTCTAGTCAAAATTATATTAGTAGCAATGAAAGCCTTAGAGTTGGGAAGAAGCCCAAAAAGAAAAACAGTGACATCTTTGGGCTCAATGGCATGTTGGGTATTTCGGATAGTGAGTCCAGTTCGGGAGATGAGGTTTATGAAGAGGCCCAAGATAAGTCTTTTGATTTGAACAACAAGCCTGCTGAAGCCTTCCATAACAAACAGTCCTCTCCTTTTGTCGCTGTTTCTAGCGAACAGGAGGTGCTCCCTGATGTTGGCGCATTTAATTTGGAATACAAGGAGGTCGAGGCTACAAAGTCTATGGGGACAAAGCTTGGTGTGAATCTGGAGAATCAAGACAATCTTATCATGGAAGCCATTGTCGATGAAGGAGTACAAAACGGTGTCAAATGAATTCTTTGTCGATAAACGTTAGGGGTTTGGGTTCTGATACAAAAGCGAGCTGGGTAAGACGGATTAAAACTGAATTGGGTATTTCTTTCATTGGTTTACAAGAGACTATGTCGTGCACCATCAAGCCAGGTTTGGTTTCGAATGTCTGGGGAGGGATAGGCTATGATTTTGATTTTGTTGGTTCAAATGGGAATTCGGGAGGGATCTTAAGTATTTGGGATCCGAAAGTGTTTTCTAAAGATTCGATTGTTAAAGACGATAATTTCCTTCTAGTTTCTGGAGTTTTATCGAATGGGGCGACTCCGTTGAATGTTATCAATGTATACGCGCCACAAACCAATCGGGGTAAGCGAGAATTATGGGCAAAAATCACCTATCTGATGAATACGGGTCAAGGGTTGTGGGTTGTGTTCGGAGACTTTAATGCGGTGCGTAATCAAGACGAAAGAAAAAATTCTTGTTTTGATCCAGCGTGTGCCAGAGAGTTTAATGATTTCCTGGATATGGCTGGTTTACGCGAGTATAATCTCAAGGGAAAGAAATTTACTTATTTGGTTAATAGACGAGGCATTTGTAAATTGAGCAGGATTGACAGGTTCTTTGTTTGTGATGGCTTCTTTAATAAATGGCCTACCGCTTGTGTTAGAGTTTTAAAAAGGGAGTCCTCGGATCATGCTCCCTTATGTTTATCCGTGGTGGACAAAAACTTTGGTCCCAAACCGTTCCGGTGGTTCGACTCCTGGTTGGACAGACCGGGTTGTGTTGATCTGATCTTATCTGTATTGGAAGAGCCGGCAGCTAGTGGCTCGGCCGATTTGAAATTGCTAAATAAGATGGGCAGGCTTCGTGATAAATTGAGATTGTGGATTAACGACCTTCGATTAAAAGATAATGATGAGGTCGTGCATCTTAACAAGGAGAAAGAAGAGCTGGAATGCCTTATGGAAGAAAAAGAGTTGGAAGAACCGGATCTTTGGGTTTGGTTGGAATGTAAAAAAAGACTTCTAGAGCTTGATTCCTTTCACCACCGGGATATTCGACAAAAGTCTCGCGTCAAATGGGCTTCCCTTGGTGATGAGAATACAAGTTTTTTCCACAATGTTATTAATGGTCGCAAAGCTATGAATTCGATTCCGGGTTTGGATATAGGAGGTGTTTGGGTTTCTCAGCCGGCTTTGTTGAAGAAAGAAATTCTTACTTTTTTCAGAGCGCATTTCAAAGAGCATGTCACTTCTCGGCCTACTTTAATGTGTGATGGTTTGAATCGGATCAATGTTCTAGATGCTACTAACCTTATTTCTATGTTTTCCAAGCAGGAGATCAAAGATGCTGTTTTCGATTGTGGGTCGACTAAAGCCCCAGGCCCCGATGGTTTTAACTTTCTTTTTATTAAACGTTTTTGGGACGTTTTAGAAGATGATTTTTTTCAGCTTATGGTAGAGTATCATGCCAATGGCCGATTTAGCCCCGGGTGCAGTTCAGCATTTATAACGTTGATTCCAAAAGTTAAAACGCCGGTCGGGTTCAAAGATTACAGGCCCATTACCTTAATTGGGGTGATTAGCAAGGTTGTTTCAAAAATCCTTGCTAATCGTCTTAAGAAGGTGTTGGGTAAAGTTATTTCCGAAACGCAATCCGCTTTTCTAGCGGATCGCTTTATTCTTGACGGTCCCCTGGTTGTGAACGAAGTTTTGGAATGGCTCAAAAGAAAGAAAAAAAAGGCGTTTCTCTTAAAGATTGATTTTGAAAAAGCTTACGACAATGTCAATTGGCGGTTTCTGTTGTCCATTATGTCTCAAATGGGTTTTCCCGAAACCTGGTGCAAATGGATTCAAGGCATTCTAGAGTCGTCTTATGCGTCAGTGCTCGTTAATGGGTCTCCTACATTCCAATTCAAAAGTGAAAAAGGCCTTCGTCAAGGTGACCCGATTTCGCCTTTCTTATTTCTTATAGTTATGGAATGTCTTACATGGCTATTGAATAAGGCTAAAGAGTTGGGTTTGATTAAGGGTATTAATTTCCGGGTTGGAGATACGGATATTAATCATTTATTCTTTGCGGATGATGCCCTTATAATGGGGGAGTGGTCCCGTGAGAATATTCAAAACACGGCTCGTGTTCTTCGTATTTTCTATTTATGCTCGGGCTTGCGAATCAATATTCACAAGTCGAATTTATTTGGGATTGGTACGCAAGATGGGGAGATTGATAGCATGCTTGAAGTCTTGGGTTGTAGGAGAGGGACCATCCCTTTTGTTTACTTAGGGATTAAAGTTGGCGCTAAAATGACCCGTATCAACAACTGGGATATGGTGGTGAATACCATTAAGAGCCGTTTAACTGGGTGGAAAGCTAAGAATTTATCTATTGGTGGTCGGATAGTTCTTATTAAATCGGTTTTGGAGAATCTTCCTATATACTACTTTTCACTCTATAAAGCTCCTAAGGCGGTGTTAGAAAATATAGAGAAAATTATGAGACATTTTCTGTGGGCCGGTTGTAAGGATGATAACAAGATCAGTTGGGTCGCTTGGGATATTATTACGAAACCTAAGAAGGATGGGGGCCTTGGCTTATCCAAAATGGAAGACATCAATACTGCGCTTATTCTCAAATGGGCGTGGAGATTTAAAACCGGAGGTAATTGTTTATGGAAAAAAGTGATTATTGGCTGCCATGGTTTTAGCAGGAAATGGTCGTTATTGCCGTGCACCGATTCGGCCAGTGGTTGTTGGAAACAAATTGTCAAGATTGGTGATAAAAATATCTGGAATGGTCGCTCTCTTGGTAGTTATTTTGCTGCCTCTGTGGGTAATGGTTCTAGTGTTTGTTTCTGGCTGGACACATGGATAGGAGAAGAACCTCTGCGGCTCACTTACCCGACTCTTTTCAGGCTTGAAAGCAACAAATGGGCTGTGATTTCTGATCGGCTGCACGTTATAAATGGCCTCAAAACGCTGCACTGGAGCTGGAAATCAGCGCCAACCTCCGCTGCAGAAACTAATGAGCTGTTTAGTCTTTTGAGCGATATCTATGATTTTCCTTTGGAGGGTGGTCCCGATAGCTGGAAGTGGATCCCGAGTACTTCTGGTACCTTCTCTGTCTGCAGTGCCAGACGCTTGCTGTCTCAGTCGTTCAGTCCGCCGCAAGCTACGATTATGAAATGGAAAAGTTGGACTCCGCTGAAATGTAAGGTCCTGGTGTGGAGAGCGCTCCTTAATCGTTTACCAACTACTACCGAGCTGATCAAACGTGGAATGAACATTCAGAATTCATGCGTTATGTGCAATGCGGATTCAGAAACGGTTACTCATCTCTTTTCTGGTTGTTTTTTTATTTCTGAGATTTGGAGCCGGATAGAGTCGTGGTGTCGTTTACCTCCCATGTTTGTGTTTGATGTTGAAGATTTAATGAAGATAGCTTCATCCCAGCCGCTTCCTAAACAGGCAAAATACATTTTGCGTGGTATTTTCTACACTACTCTGTGGACAGTCTGGATAGAACGAAATGACCGGGTTTTCCAAGATAAAAGACGGCGAGCGCCAGAAGTGTTCGAGAGCATCAAAATGACATCGTACTTTTGGTTTAAAAATAGATCTAATGTCAATAATCTAGATTGGAAGGATTGGTGTACATATCCTTTAGCATCGATGTAATCTCGTTTGTTTGGCCGAGGGTCCTTTTTTCGAGGGCTTCTCGTGTCCTGTTCTAATGAAATTTACCTTCCAAAAAAAAAAAAAAAAAAAAAAAACACTTCACACTTGCATGATTGATTATTTATTTATTTATTTATTTTTTGTGATTATGGAAGTTGATTTAATTTAAAAAAAAAGGTATAGTAATAGCACTTTTCAAAATCAATGTTTAGGACAAAAAAAGTTACACACTAATAGGAAGCTGCCACATACTCAGAATGTGATGTCATACACCTTAAATATGATGTCACGGGATGTATGAATCCTATACACCCTAAATATAATGTCACGGGGTGTATGAATCCTAAAACCCTTAGCTTAAATGTAGAGATTGACATGCCACTGTTACAAACACCATAGCAAAACAACCTTCATTGTTTTTATTATTAGAAGGTAATTTCACTTATCGCTATCCAACCTCCAATACCAAAACCTGCCATACCATGACCCAACACATCAAATAAACCTTGATTTGGATGAAGAAGAAAAAGATTGTGGTTTTTATCTGTAGGTTTTTTTATTATATTAAATTTGCAACTTTTAGGTTTTTTTAATGTATTATTTTTTATTTTATGAAAATGCATTTTTACTTTATTTAACTTTCATATTTAATTTTATGTATTTACAAAATGTTGTTTTTATTTTATTTTATATTATATTTGATGAAAAAGGAAAAAAAATCAAAGTTAGTGATGATGTGATGAAATTAAATGATAATTTATCTTGGTTGAAGTTTAGTGATGAAAATACGTTGGTAATGACTGATGAGTGGACGTCCCCCCAATTTGGTGTAGTGACATGGAGAAACTAAGATAAGCGTTTAAGGTCATTTGGTCTAAAGTTCGAATCCGATCCAAAAGAGTTTACTTCAATTGGTCTTTGGGTGGCGGTTATTTCTTAAATTGGTGGCTTGGTAGACCTTAACTGTTGAATTAGTAGTCAGCCCTAGCTGTTCATGTGGTATTTAGTTTTAGGCTCATAAAAAAAAATGAGCCATAAAAATAAGAGGGGTGTGCAAACTTACGATTAAAATAAACTAGTGGTATCAAAGTCGGCGCGTTGCGCCGGGTACGCAGTTGGAATTCGGTGGATAGCAGTTCCTTTTGTTACGGCATCAACACTCGTTATAACAAACAAAAGATGAAAAACAAATACAAAAAGTGATGGTATGACAAAAATAAAAATAGCAACACGTAATTTATGTAGACCAAAAAGAACTATTCGGTGGGAGTTTGTTAGGATGCCGTCACGCTACTGATACTTATATACCTGACTGTTGTTTTCGTTGAATTAAAATAAGCGTTTCATTTTTAATTGGCATATTTTTCTGTTGTCAATATTTTTTCATAACTTGCCATTGTCCTAGTTTGTATTCGTAAGCTTGTTTTATCAGGAAACATTGAATTAAATTTAGGCATTATTTTTAAAGATCATAGGTGGAGTTTATTTTTAAACATTCCTAAGCTTGTAACTTTCAAAGTCATTAATTGTATAACATTTAAATAATAAATGCAGAAATAAATTAGTGAGATAATACTTTGGAGTGATCAGGTTGTTTATTATTCTTTTTCATTTACTTTTTTTTTTTTGATCGGCAAACAACATTCATCCATTCATCACCAAAACATGTTACAATCAAGTCTAGTAAGATACTAGACCATACACCAAAAAAACATCACCCAATACAACAAATACTACAACCATTACAAGAGTTTAAGTAATCGGCACATTGAAATTGACCCAGTCTTTTTCATTTACTCATCACACCATGTGATGCATTGAATAGATAAATATTAATCCATTCCTCTATAATGACAAAACCACCATCAAAATCATCTGATGCACATAGAAGTACCATGTAAACAAAACCACATCTCTCTCTCTCCACCACCACAAAACCATCATCAGCACTACTGAACAACCATCTAACCGCCAGTACTACAAAACCATTACCCTCTACCACCACAATACCACTGCAGCAACCAAACCACAACCGCAATCACTTCCACAATACCACCACTATAACACAGCAGCAACAACCGCAACACCAAACCGCGCGTCCGCGCCAACACCTGAGTGTGGTGTCCGGCTCTCTTTCGCTGTCTGGAAAAACATGGAAATGTGGTTTCCCAGACCGAATGGTATGAGTGGTTGTGTGCCTCCGCTAATGGTGGGACTGTGGAATTAATGTATAATTTAGGAGACCCCACTCCATCTTTGACAGCGCCAGCGACAATAGATAAGGTTCCGACCACGGTTCCGACGCCCGATTTGCAGCTGCATGCCCCATTTTCATGAGGATCGGTGACATTTATGGTGGGTAACGGCCGTCTGAGTAACTTCATCCAATTTTGATGTCGTGTAACGGTGGTTACCGGTTACTCTGTCACTGGCTTCTCTCTCCACTCCTAGCTGTTGTTTCTCTCTCTGCTTCTCTGTTTGGTGATGGTTACGGTGGTGATGGGTTGTGCTATGACGGTGGCGACGGTGACTACTGGTTAAAGTTATGGTGGGACAGTGGTGGTTGAAATGGAAAACTGCGCTTTGAATTGAAGGAAGTGAAGGATGAAGCGATGATGAGGGGAGGTGTAGCTGTATGAGAGATAAAGATGAGAAGAGACCAGAGAGAAGAGAGAAATGTGTTAATAATGACTATAAATAAAATATTATTATACCTACCGTTCAAATTACCTCTACGTTAAATATATATAGAATTAAATTAAGAACTGAGCCATAAAAAATAATAATTTTAATTTTCGTTGTAATTTTGCCTACTACTCAATTGAAAGGCTATGAAACTGCCAGCAAACACAACCCAACCAAACAACATCCTCAACATCATACATTCATACTACCATTGTTATCCTCTGCTCAATCCTTCAGGTACAAATCTTCCATCTTTTCATCAAACAAAACATTTCAATCCATACCCTTTTGTCTAAACCATGATCTTGATCACAATCCCTATACTTTCAGCTATAAACCTGTGAAAAGATGCAAACTTTGGCTGTATCTTCATTAAATTATGAATCTTTTCCTCATTTAGCAAAGAAAAAGAGTAGAAATTTAAGTGCTTTAAGTAGTTTTAGAGGTGGGTTTGTTTGTAGATGCTCTAAGGTTAGTTTTTATTCATATTGGAGGCTTAATAATAATAATAATAATAATTCATATGGTTCATCTGTTGTACCTTTAGCTTTAGCATATGAAGAACAAGTAGTTGTAGGTAAAACAGATTTAAATTCAGTTAATTTATCTGAAAAAAAGAATGATAGTGAAAATTTAGATGATAATTTGCCTCCTGAATCAAAAAGTAGTAATGGTGAAAAGAGGGGAAAACGGGTCGATACGCGCGCGTTAGCGTTGAGCTTACGCGCTGCGAAAACCGCAGACGATGTGGAACTTGTGCTAGGTGAGAAAGGGGAACTTCCCCTGCAGGTTTACAGTACGATAATTCGGGCTTTTGGGAAGGAGAAAAGGGTGGATGCAGCTGTTGCTGTTGTCGAATGGTTGAAACGGAAGAGCCCCGGGCCGAATTTGTTTATATATAATAGTCTTTTGGGCGCGATTAAGCAAGGTGAAAAGTTTGATCATGTGGAGAAGGTTATGAATGATATGGTTAGCAGTGGTGTGTCTCCAAATGTGGTGACTTACAACACGTTGATGGGGATTTCGTTAGCTAAAGGGGACGAAACGAAGGCTCTCGAGGTTTTTGATCAGATTAAAGCGAAGGGGTTGTCTCCGTCTCCAGCTTCGTATTCTACAGCGTTGTTGGCTTATAGAAGAATGGAGGACGGGTTTGGAGCTCTCGAGTTTTATGTCGGGTTTAGAAATAGTTATAGGAATGGCGAAATTGGGAGGAACAATAAGAATGAAGATTGGGAAACCGAGGCGAAGAAGTTGGAGGACTTTGTGGTTCGAATTTGCTACCAGGTTATGCGGAGATGGCTGGTGAACAGCGAGGATTCGAACCATAAAGTGTTGAGGCTTTTAACTTGTATGGACCAGGCTGGTCTGCAAACGGGTCGGTCTGAACATGAAAAGCTTATATGGGCTTGCACCCGTGTGGATCATTACACAGTTGCTAAGGAATTGTATAACAGGTAGGAGTGTGCATGGGTTGGTTTTGGGATGAACCGAACTTTTGGTTTTGCGGTTTTGTTTTTGTTTGGTTCTAGTAATTGTCGGTTTTCAGTTTACATTTGGGTATGAAATGTTTTGGTTTTCAAAGAAAACAAAACCGAAACCGTTGTTTATTAGTTTGGGTCAGTTATATCAGTTGGATTTTTGGCTGTTTTGGTTTGCTTAATCAGTTTTTTTGCTTTGCTCACTCTGAACTAACAGGATAAGGGAAAGCGGTTCAGAAATCAGCTTATCGGTCTGCAACCATGTGATTTGGTTACTTGGTAAAGCCAAGAAATGGTGGGCAGCTCTCGAAATATACGAAGATTTGCTCGATAAAGGACCAAAGCCGAACAACATGTCGTATGAACTCATCGTCTCTCATTTCAACTTCTTGCTGACTGCTGCTAGAAAAAAGGGAATTTGGAAATGGGGAATTCAATTACTCGACAAAATGCAAGAAAAAGGATTGAAACCCGGGAGTAAAGAGTGGAATTCGGTCCTGATCGCTTGCTCTAAAGCATCCGAGCCATCAGCAGCGATTCAAATTTTCACTCGGATGATCGAAAACGGTGAGAAACCGACGATCATATCATATGGAGCGCTTTTAAGCGTTTTGGAGAAGGGAAAACTGTACGATGAAGCACTTCGGGTTTGGAAACATATGATCAAAATGGGTGTGGAACCGAATTCGTATGCGTATACAATAATGGCATCGGTTTACGCAGCTCAAGGGAAGTTTAACATAGTCGAATCAATCATCCGTGAAATGGCAGTGTCTGGAGTTGAGCTGACTGCTGTCACTTTCAATGCGATCATAACCGCTTGTGCTCGAAACAACACAAGTGGTCCAGCTTACGAATGGTTTCAACGAATGGAGGTTGAGAAGATCGAGCCTAATGAGGTTTCGTACGAGATGTTGATTGAAGCGCTTGCGAACGATGGGAAACCAAAGTTGGCTTATGATATGTTTTTGAAGGCTCAGGCTAAGGGGCTGAGCTTGTCGGCGAAAGCTTATGATACTGTTGTCCAGGCGGCACTCGACGGTGGTGCTACGGTTGATTTGAGTTTGGTAGGCCCTCCGCCGCTAGCACCGGTACCGGAAAGTAAGAAGAGGGTGGAGATTCAGAAGGATTTTGCAGATTTGGGTGATGTTCCAAAGAGTACACAATGTGATATAAATGAAGAGGATATGGACATTGTAAATGACTAGTGTATCAATTAAGATTTACATTTGTTATTTTATGAGCCATTTAGATGATTTAATAGGAGAATGATATATCATATATGTGGCAAACCATTGTAACAAAGTAAAAAAAAAAGTAGTTTTTTTCTTGTTAAAGTTTTTTTTTTTTTTTTTTTTTTTTTTGGGTGAATTAGACCCTATAATTATATATCTCTACTACATTATAAAGGAGGAGTAATGGCTAAATGTGTCCATATTGGCAAACTTAAGATGACATTTGAAAAGCCATATGCTTTAACCTTCAAATGTCATGTAAATCTTCCCCAAATTACCCTTGAATGCATTAAGATGCTTGTACCATAATGCATTAAGATGCTTGTACCAACCATTTTCCATTAACTTTTCCATTAATTATGTAATAACTAGAAGTTTGATTCATGGTTATGGGACTAAAGCATTGCTTTTTATTTTTATTAATTATTTTTGGACGTCTAAAACAAGTAGCGGGCTTTATTATATTTTCTATTAGAAACGAATGTTTTGTTCTTATTTACGTGGGAAATTTTGCGTCAGAGTTGGTACAAAATGTGTATCATGAATATAGGAATACAACATTTTCGTCTTAAAAAAAATAAGGGCCTAGCCTAAGACCACTTAAATTCCCACGACTGTGAATGCAAACTGATGTTATCTTCATCATTATGTTATTTGACAAGTTATTTTTCAGTTATTTTGAGTTTCTAAAATCGAGTTGAGGATTGAATAGGCCATATAACTACCCGCGGCAACGCGCGGGCATTCACACTAGTAGTATTAAATAACAAGTGCTTTGTGCATAAGGTAGTTGTACTCTATGCTTTGCAAGTTTATTATGCATGACAGGGTCCTATGCTTCGTTAGTTGTACCCACAAGTCTTCCCTGTCGTACAAAATAATTTCTCATTAAAAATATTCTATCTGGACTCTTCTTTCTCACTCGATCGCCAACTGTGCTGCCTGCTTGATTCGTTTTTCAATGATATAACCCATTCTGCATATATCTAATACCTCCTTTCTTTATGTAAATTATGAGAAGCTATCGTCTTGGTGCCAGAGCTTCGTTGTGCTTCGCCGCCGTCCTCAAATACTTCACTTTTGAGGTAAGTTACAGTTTTGTTTCTGAAACCGGTAACGTCTTGGTGCCGGAGACCTACCACCTACAAGAGTACAGAGGCTTCATCGGAGTGGCAAAGCCAGCCGTCAGTTTCTACATTGGAGTGGCAACACCATAGGGAGTCGTTGATTTCTTCACCGCTTGCGACCAAGTACATTTTCCTCTTTTGATTAAGTTCTCTTTGTTCGATTTCATCTTTAGTGTTATTCATTTTGTTTTCCTTCTATGGATTTGGTCATTCGTCGGTGTTGCGAAAAAAAAGGATGCTTCATTGATGATGTTAACAACATTGTGGGTTTAGGGCTTTTCAGTGCGGTTGTGGTGTTGGTGGCAAAGAGGAGGTGGGTTGGGTTGGTAGTGGTGGATCCGTGGTTAACAAAGTAATAATGCTTAAAATGGGTTTTAATGTTTGTGCATATATAGGTTGATATACATCCGGTCCAAGAATAATACATAAATTTTAGATCATGCAGCCATTTTTAAGAAGTTTTCTTATGTTTTAAATTGTCCTATGTTTTATTTTTATGTATTTTATTTTATTTTAGGTAGTTTTAGTTTCAGTTTTTGTTTCCTAAAATTATGCTTAGTGGTAGTTTTTCTTTATTTCCTATATATGTAATCTTTTATTCACAAATGAAGGGAGAGAGTTTTAGAAAAGAAGAATACTTTTGTGTTGATTTTATCTCATTGGATTATGGTTTAAAATTGACGGTCTATGCTAGCTCAACCGTGGCACGTTGGGTGGTGTTCTTAGATACGATTCTCTGACCGTAGTGGTGTGTCTGTATCTTCGGTTAGAAATCGCAGCCCTACGGTTTCGTTTGGTGGTGAATCTGTATCCAAATGAGTCGTAGATCTATCCTTTTTATTTACCGTTTTATTTGAACCAATGATTCGGGGTCTTTACTCCTATCATAGGTATTATTGAATAAACTAAAATCACTTTAGGGTCATACTAATCAGCCGTTTATAACCAATGTTTCCCGTAATATTTGACGCCATTTTAGTTGATAAACATTTTCATTGTAGTATTGTTGGGGAAAGGCTTACCATATGATGAGGGAAAAAAGGTTAAATGAGCTGTTTAAAGAACTTCTGTGATAGCTTGTTTTCATGCACTAAAAATGGAACATGCCAACATGGTTGTGTTGTTTTAATGTTTCAATTTATGGCGGTCCTTGGACTTTTAGTCTCTTTTTTTCGCTACATTGTGTGTAATTCATGATTCATTGGATTTAGTTTTTAGCAGTTAATTGGATTTAGTTTTCAAATGTTTATCGAGAGGTACATAACCCGCGCCAATCCATAACCCACGCACTACACATTTCGATTAACTTGCAAACGTTTCTATATTCGTTTTGGTGGCGCCAATCCATAACCCGCGCACGGCGACACACTGTCACCAACGTGCCCGCCGCAAAGCGCGGGGACAACATCTAGTTCTCATTAAATTAAAACCAAGACATTACAAGTGAACGGCTGGTAAGCGGGCAACAAGTTGCGCCGTCACCCCCTTTTAGATAGCAAAACCTACTCTATTAAAAATTATTTATAGGAATTTATGAATTTATCAACCTATCTTTATGGCATGTTTGTTTATAAACTTATCTGCTTCACAATTCAATAAGCCAAACCAACCTCTAATCATCTAACTTCTAAGCCATAGAAGTGTTGTTTCAGGCAGCTTCATGGCTAAAGCGCTTCGGTTGCCATCTCTAACGCCTCACAAATAAGGTATGCTATTAAAACGAGCTAGGTGTGTGTTTCTAGTTTTCGATTTTTTACTGTTGAAATGAAGGTACCCAACATACAGAAAGCGTTTTTGAATAGCATAAAGGCGATACCAGAAGAAGTTGATATGAGTAACTCGGTGAACATTAATCTAAGAGGGTGTCGAACCCACGGGTGGATACAGCTTTGTTCATGGTATGTTGTTTTCGGACTCTAATATGGCTCACAAGTCACCAGAGACCATGACCTCAATCATGACAAACAAACACAAACCATAGAAAACAACATTAGATCATCTACAGAATTTTTTGCCAAAATAGTGCTACAGGACGGGATTTTTGTGCATTTATGGGGTGTCAGATCAAAATTTTTTGCGGTTTCTCTCTCCTACTCACCAAAAGTGCAAGTTCCTCCCACCTAGTCAAAGCATAAACCGCAACTTCAAGTTGCGGTTTCACACCAAAAAGACAAATCATGATCTGATACCCCCCAAATGCACAAAAATCCTGTCCTGTAGCATTATTTGGCAAAAAAATCTCATCTACAAGTGTTAAACAAAACAAGTGACCAATGTTTTGTTTTTGTTTTTGTTGTTTTTTTTTACATGGGCAAAACTAGCTAGAGGGGTGTGTTAACTCTACGGTTAGTAAAATTTCACATCCATTAATCAACAAGTTCATTTATTAAATTACATACCATGAACAAAGAAAACAATACAATTTACAAATATTACAAAATACAAACAAGAAAGAAAATAACATAATGATCCCCAATTAAGATCAAAATATATAAATCACTCACAATGTCCAACCATATACCATTCATCCTCACTTACATCCCCCTCTCCCCAACCCACCCCTACATCACAATAACTCATACACTCATCACCATCACCATCATCTTTATCTCCACCCCCAACACGCTCCTCAGCTACAACCGACGCTAGTCCAACACGCCTAGCCTCATCACCATACTCATAGTCAGAGTCATAGTCATAGTCATAGTCATCACGGATATCATAATAACTACTTCCATCATTAGCCAAATAATCAAAAGCTCCACTAGCCGAAGCACCAGACCGACACCTAATCAACTCAACATCAAATCCTATTGATCTCAACTTCATGGTACCCTTAGCCTTATCTCTAGATTTAGAAGCCGGGTGTATATGGCACCCTATGCATCGTGCAGTGCTACATTTTCCAGTAAACTTTGAGTGGTTCGTAGGCTTCGTCGAGACTTTCGCGAATACGCCTACAACGGAGGCTGGATCAACAGTTTTAACGTATGTTTGGTGATGAGATAAGGGTGTTGGGAGGATTGGGTAGCTTCGAACAACCCCGTGTTGACGACCCTCTCTCTTCATTGGTGTTGTGGTTATTAGATGTTTATGGTTTTAGGTTCAGTGTTGTGTGGTTTTATATATTTATAGGTTTGAGTACCGTTGAAGAGATGAGGTTAATGGGTTGGATTGGTGAAGAAGGTGGTTACCTTGGGGAAGAAGGTAGTTAGATTGGTCAACTGGACGTGTTCGACAAGGTGGTGGATATATTAACAAACAACATATTGTACTTTGGTAGTTGGTACGTAAATTCAACTTATCATGACATATTTATAAATTGTATGTTGCTTTATAGGTAAGAAAAAACATTCTTATTTTTTTTTTCAGAGAAAATTGCTCGAATGGTCCTTGTGGTTTGCACTTTTTTCACCTATAATCCTCAAGTTTTTAAAATTACAGTCATAGTCCTGAAAGATGAAGAAGATGAAGTGGGGAAGATGATGAAGTGGGGAAGATGAAGTGTGGGACCCACTAGTGTTATATTATTTTTTATTAAAGTAAGGGTAGTTTTGTAATTTCACACACACTTAACTGGATTATTTAACCTCAGTTAGCTCCAGGGACTATCCGAGTTAAAAAATTTCACTGTTTCAGGACTATGGCTGTAATTTTGAAAACTTGAGGACTATAGGTGAAAAAAGTGCAAACCACAGGGACCATTCGAGTAATTTTCTCTATTTTTTAAATACAACTAGTAATTAGCGTTGTGGCATGAGTACATTGCAAAGATTGAATGGATTAGTTAAGTGTACGTGCTACGCTGCGGAAAATCAGCTGGTTACTGTATCGACACTTGCTATAGCAATGAAAGGGAAACCCAAAAATAGAAGTCGTGATATTCCTAAAAAGATATCGACATAAAATGAATAGTTGTATCGGTTTCAATAATATCAATGCCAGTAGCGATGTTGCCCGATCGAAGTAGGTTCAGATCATCATAGTTTTTGTATGGTAATGGCATTCGTTTAGTTTACGATACCAGAAAGAATACTCTATTTGGACAATCAGGATTTGGGTAGACCGTGTCATGTTGTTTGGGTTTTTAGTGTTCAATATTATAAGTGATGCCCAACCCACATTTGGTTAGTTAATAGATTCAAGCAGTTTGCTTTTCGGGTAGATCGAGTCCGATTGACGATACATTTAAATATTAAAATGAATAAAATATATATATATATAGGATTAAGATCAAATAAGAACCAAGGGCATAGTTAAGAACCATGAGAACCAAATCCAACCATTCATTTTTCATCTTGATTAAAAGGGTATGGATGTCATTTTACTAAAATACAAAATTCTCATGTGTCAGTTACCAAATAAAATTAACTCATTCTTTTCATCAACTCTATTTCTAAACTTCCAATCTTTGATATCTTAAAGAAAAAACCAGAATTTGATCTGCAGTATTTTGAAGAGGAAATCAAATACGTCTTTTCAAATTCGGATCATCGAATACCAAATATCATGTAAGTTTGCAAAAATCGTTGTGCAATATCATGGGAAACCTACCGAATTCTCAACCGATTCATGAACATAAACTCCGATCGGCAATATCAATTTCATTTATCACTACACAGATGATCCAATTTGTGTTCGATATCACAATTAGTTTCAATCCTCTCCATTTATTGCACTCCACCTATCATGTATTTTTTATGTTTTCCAATTTCAATCTCAAGGATCTTCATATTTTGAATGCACAAAGAAACATACTGTACATATATGTGGGGTTATGTTGGACATGGTGTAGGTATTTAACGTTTAGGGTTATATGGTAAATGAAGCAAATGTTTGTACATATATGTATATGTAAGCATATTTGATGTTTAAGAATACTCATAAAAGAAACCAAATTAATAAACGCTTTTACACATATGTACTTGTGTGTTGAATACCCAAAGTACACATGTGTACATATATGTATTATTCAATTTAAATGTGTATGTATGTGTATTAAACAAAATACATATGTGTATAACATAGTTTGGTTGGATAGTAATTGATTATTTATAAAACATATTTAAACAGATTAATAATGGATTATACACATATGTACTTATGTGTTGAATACTAAAAGCATGCATATGTACATACCTGTATTATTCCATTTACATTTGTACCAAGTGTATAAAACATATATATGTGTGTATAAAACATTTTGATTAAATAGTAATTGTGTGTAAAACATATGTACGTATATACAAAACATTAAAAATAAAAACATCCATTTGCTCCAGCCGATGATGATGAATGATATTAGTGAATGATATTAGCCTAGGAAACAAACAAACTGAAGGTGAGATAATATTGGGATTAGGTTTCAAAAGTGAAATGGTTTATGTTTACGAATAATATGATTAAAATTTGCTATTTTAGTGGGGTAACAAATTTACTATCTTACCCTTAGTTTAATACAAATAATTAATTAAACTTCTATTTAATTACCATCTTGCCATCAAAGATCAATGGCTAAGAATGGTTCTTATGGTTCTCACATAAGTAGTGGTTCTTATTTGAACCACACCCTATATATATATATATATATATATATATATATATATATATATATATATATATAGGTTTAGGTTCTTGTACAAAGGCCAAAATATGTGAGAAGGGTAAGAAGGGCTCTAGTGTTGACAAGTGGCAGACATTTAAATTAGATAATAAGGGTAATTAGGTAATTTTATTCAATTTTAAAATTAGAAGTAATCATGAAATTAATAGAAAAGAGTTGTTTTAGGGATTTTATCCTAATCTATATTCAAAACCAAATTATATATCATTATATTAAAAAATCACAGATTCAAAACTCTGTAATTAGTCATTTACGGTTTTAAAAAAAAATAGACCTTTTTTTAATCATTTTTAGATGGATATTTGTTATGGCCAATCATGTTTCAAGTTTGTTTTATTATAATTCAATTTATGCATTGATGTTTATGTTGTTATGTGTTTTAATTGATATGAAGGTGTTTTATATGAATTAGTTTTATTCACAGTGATAGAGTGTTTTATACATACAGATAGTGTTTTATATTTAAAGTAGATATTCTATTTTTTTTTTTCACATAGCGTGTAGTGTTTTATTATTCATGTCAATGGTGTATGTTAGTCACACATGGTGTTTTTATCAATCATAATTTTTATGGTATATAAAATAAAACATACCAATATGATCGTCTTTGAAAATAAAACACAATGATATGAATGTATTACAAACTTTAAGATGAAAGTAAAACACAATGATATGAAAATTGACATAGAATCGATTAAAACACTTTGGCAACATAGAAACATGATGAAGAATGTTGTTAGACATAATAAAGAAGAAGACATAGAAACTCCATTAAAGTTGTCAGACAAAATAAAGAAGGTGATTTATTGCCACTAATCAAATTAATTGGTTTCCATATTTAAGAGCATTCACACTAGATCCTCCTTCTCCATCTCTATAATTACACTAAAAATCACTACCATTCTCTCTCCTTTTCTATTTAATAATACTTATTCTATACTTTTATCATTACATTTTCTCTCTCCTCTACTCACAACCACTTCTAAAAATATTAAAAAATTATGGAGGGTGAACAGTGTCCCCTCCAAATTTACTGATGAACAGTGTCTCATCTATATATTTTCTCTCTCCTCTACTCACAACCACTTATACACACTCTATATAATATGGAGGCCCCCCTCACACAAATATAGAGGCTCTACTGTGAATGCTCTAAAAGCACCAAATGACCTCTATATCCCTGGACAGTCAACTAAGTCAAACAAAATTAAAATATTTATTACAATTTTGCCATTGATCAATCTTAACCATCCATTAAACAATCTAATGGCCCAAAACCCTTCTTACCCTTCTCATAAAAAACACCCTTTGTACAGGAACCCCACCCTATATATATATACTACTTGTTAAATGTAAAGAAAAATTTTAATAACAACGCAATGACAAAATTGGAACTGTGTGAATGTCACTTCATCGGTACACCTTTGCATTTTTCTCATTTCCAATTTTTTCTTCTCTGTTTTTTCTCATTTCAGTCCGTTTGTCACTCCATCTCATTTCAAGAGCTAATCTCTTTTCTACTAGGTGCTAATATTTAGACACTTCAAAACTTATTTTGACACCCTAAATACGCCTCGTATTGATCAATACAGGGCGTATTGCCTTTTCAATTTTTAAAAAGATTATGATGTTTCGGATTTTGTCTGAAACAATACTTCTCATTTAGGTCTATGCTAGGCATATTAGGCCCATACGTGGCATATTGGCCTATATTGGGCATATTCATGTTTTTTGTTTTGTTTTTTTCTTGTTTTTACATAAATATGATAAAATAACTTTAAAAAATTCTTCATATTATTTTATAAATATTACAAATTTTCGTTATACACAGATACATATACTAGAACTATACTACACTTATACTATACTATACTATACTATACTATACTATACTATACTATACTATACTATACTATACTATACTATACTATACTATACTATACTATACTATACTGATATGATGCGATATAAGTTTGCAAAAAAAAACACATTAATACGACAGTATAATATAGTATAGGTATCGTATATGCCTCATATAGGCTTATCTAGTATAATATATGTATAGTTAGGTGTAGTGTAATATACGTGTAGTATCGTATAGTATCATATTATATGTAGTTTCGTATAGTATCGTCTCGTATCTTTTCGTATGTATTAAAATTCAACGATCAATTGATTTAAAAAAAAACACTTTTTCAAACCAATCTTATAATTTTTTTAATATCACCAAAACAAAACAAACATCTTCAAAACCAACCAAACAAAAGAAATATTTTTTATAAAATATTATTGGTAACAAAAAGTTGTAATTTTTGCAAAATAATATTGGAATGAATATAACTAGTATTTTGTTATTTTTGGATTTTTAAGTTAATTTAGTATTTTTAGTTATTTAAAATCAATAAAAATGGAAATAAAAAAGATCCTAATATGCCTCATGAGATCCATATGAGGTATATTAGGGGAAAAATTACTCAAATCACTTCTCAACCTAGGGCTCTGATATGCCTCGTACTCTCATATTGACCAGTACGAGGCATATCAGAGACAAGTATTGTGTCTGATACTAGGCTTAGAAGTAATATGTGGTCTAATATGCCTCGTATAGTAGACCTATATGAGGCATATTGATGTGTTTTTTTATGCAAACTTTGTACCTTTTATACACCATTTAATTATTTTAACAAAGTTTTATAAATATTTTATTACTTTTCAAAACATTATCCTGCATTCTATAATAGTATAGTATACTATTATTTTAAACTATACAATACTACACGATCTGATACGATTCAAGATCTATACTACCATATAAGGTTTTAAAATATTTTTACTTTAAAAAATAAAATATTTTAAACTTTTCTGTATAAATGGTAAAAAGTTTGCAAAAAAACCCCACTGAAATACATTGATCAATCGATTAGTTAAAAAAACTCTTTTCGAATGTATTAAAATACAACAATCAATCGATTTAAAAAAAACACTTTATCAAACCAACCTTATCTGTCAATAGGTGAAAGTTGTGAGTATTTAAATCCATTTCCTTTAAAATAATTGGGCGAGAACATTGGCCATGTCAGTACGTTCGCCCACCCTGCATACTTAGTCTCAAAGACGTCCCTGCTAAAACAGTAAAACCAGTGGAATTCGTATTAAGGTTGTGTCCTTTAAGTGGCGTGTTAAAAACTCACCCGTTCTAATTCTTTATTTGAATTCGTCACTCATATATAAAGCTACCGAATCTTATTACATGTGATTAATAATTTCCTTTAAGTCAGCATATGTGATTAAGAAAAAGTTGGAAACACAAGAAGATTCGAAAGTTATATGCAATTAACAAAAGGACGTGGATCATCTTTTACAACTCGTGGCATGTTTTTAACATTAAATTACGTATGACGTGCCATAAGTAGCATATTGGACATTGGCGCATATCGCATCACATGCTGATGTTGATTTCCTTCCATTTTATTTTTATTTATATATTTTTTTATCATGTATGACAAACTTTTATAAAGGTGGAATAAAACCAACAAAAATGGGTATCATTTTGTTTGTCAAAGTAAAAAACATCAATTCATGCATGAATGTAATAACATTCATTGTCACCTATATGAATGATTGAATGGTAACAACTAACAAGTTTTATGTAATAAACAAAACCTATCCATACATCGATGATGTGTGATTGATTTTGACAGCAACATTTTAGAATACAATGAATCAATTAGCATGGTTGAAAAATACAAGAAACCTTTGGACCATCTACTTTCGAATAATCAACAGATGTCCGTTGGCTCACCTTTCACCTAGGAATGAAGGGCGACGAACATAGCTGGTTTCTAAGACAAATGTCCATGTAATAGGACGTGCCCAAATAACTTTTGTTAAGGGAGATGGACTGTCCGTGTAGAAGCTGGTCTTACGTCGTTACTCGTTAGCCTCCAACACATTGTGGGTGCTCTAAATACCCTATTCTAATGAACACAACCACCAAACCATATGCAGTCAGAGTTTTAAGCTTCATGGGCTGCAGACTTGAAAAGAAAGACGTTGGACGTAGACAAGTTAGCAGTAATGTGAGATCGTTCGCGATCAGATGTGTCACTCTCTTAGCGCATGTTTGGTAGCCTCTTAATGAGGCTTTGAACCATTCACAGCATTCAGACTGTTTGTTTCAACCTAAAAAAAGCTCTGAATGGAATGATTAAGAGCTGAATCATTCAGACTTGGTGCATAGCTGAACTATTCAGCACTTAATCATTCAGAGCCTCTTAACCATTCAGACTTCTTAATGATTCAGCACTTAATCAACCCTCTGTCATGAGGCCGAGTACTGGGTGAACTTTTACATGGAGGTAACTGGTGAGAAGAAGGTTGCGTTGATTGAACAACATTCTTTAAACTATAATTGAAGCGTATGTGTGTATACTGTATAAGCGTGTGCTCGCACGCGCAATTATAGGAAGATATACAACAGCGAAGAGAATGTCAGCTAACAGGTAAGGTACAATGGATTGCTCAACATGGGTATCATAACGAATTGATGTTTGCCAACAAAAGAATGATTCTAACCAGAAAACTTAACCAAAACCCAAAGAGCTGCAAATCCTAAAAAAACTGAACTCTTTGGTTCGGTTTCAGTTACATGAACAGACTCGAACCAAACTGTTCACCCCTAAACTCAGTTAACTACCAACCTCAATAAGACTATCGAGTTTTACTGGTCAAGCATTTTAGTATTCAAGCTCGACTTGAAAGCGTTCAAGCCCATTCAAAGTATAGCATGTCACAAAAGCGTACCGATATCCAAAAAATATATATATTTCTTATCTTCTAACTTAAAAATATGTGCAGAAGCAAATAACAAAAGAGTAACAATTAAGTCAACAAGATAAAAAATCACAAAGTAATATGATACAACATTAAAAGTGAGAGATTAAGGAGTACAATAATAGTATAAATTCAGAAAAAAAAAATATATATTTAAAAAACAAAAGTAAACAAATGCCTGAAATTTTAAAAGCTTTTTCTTGTCACCCTTTTGAAACTTGCAACAAAATGGCCAGATTCAAACTCTGGCGACAACCCATTCCAAATATATCTATATATAGATATAAGATATGCATATACACATTCTTGGCATTCAAATCATACATTTAAAAACCCAAAAACATGGATTTTCAATATGGTTTTAATTTAGCCAGTGGTTACCTTAGGCGGAAACAGCATGGGTTGATTTGTGGCACCAGAACCAGATCTCTTTTCAGCGACTTCTTCTAGACGTTTCCAGATCGCTTCACGTTTAGACTTCATTTCTTCTTTTTTAGATTCGTCTTCTTGAAACTTTTTCAAGCATTCCTCAAAGAGTTCAGGGTCAGCGTCTTGGAAGATTTTTCTGACATTTGAAGTCAAACTTCTGACTGCTTGGTTCCAGTGGGATTTTGTGTTTCTTTCTAGAGCAGGGAATATGATTGGCAAGATTACTTTGCGGTTTTGTTTTATTAGGTTGTCGATATGATCATTGTTCCATAGGAACAATGCTCTTTCAGCCACCTACATGTTACAAGAAACAGTTAGTTTTTGTTTCGGTAAGGTAAAGATTTGTGTTGTTGTGTAAGCTGGTTATGGCAAATTCAACTTATAGACTAATGAATCGATTGATTTAACGACAAAGTTAACGAAATGTTGTCATTCAGCAATCAGCATGGTTATGGTCAGATTTGATAGACATTGCAGCTCTTAGAATGTGATATGTCATCTGCAAGGACTGTAGACATGTAGTGGCCAACCGGCCATGTCTTCAGACCTCTCAAATTTCCCTCAGCATGCTCGATCTACCTATCTTTCTGAGTTTAATTAGTTTTCACTTTTCACTCCAGCTGACAAAATCGTTCTCAATGGTACTCTCCCGATAACTTTAATAGTTCAGTAGTTGGGTGTGTATAAATTAGTTTCAATAGTTAGGTATCACTGATGAAAAAAAAAACTGAATAGTCAGGTGGCCTTTGTATACAATATCCTTAACTATATCACTATATCAGTCTGGATGCATTTAAGGATGCATACAATAAAAGGTAAAAACAATGTAACAATATTCATCTAGACTTTTGTGGGTCGTAATTTGGTGTTGTAAATAAAGACACGGTCATAGGTAAAAGTGAGAAAACAAAGATAAAAGGCAAAGCCGGTGCACAAGGCTCACACATGTGCGGTGTCTAGGTAGGGGGTGTCAAGCCAACTTGGGTCTGATGTACGCATCCTTACCCTGCATTTCTGCAAGAGGTTGTTTCCGGCTTTCCGTGGCTCGAACGCATGACCTCCGGGTCACAGGAGGCAACCTTACCGTTGCTCCAAGGTTCGCCCCTTGAGAAAATAAAGATAGGACCAAGAAAACAAAATATATAGAGCATGAAATTTTTTAAAGCAAACCTCGGCACAAGTTTACTACGCAATAACATGAACCAGAATAATAAACAAAACAAAGTAGCGAAACTAGTTACCTGAAAGTGTGAACTGCTCAAGCAGTTAGAAATCTGGCGAAACAGAGGCACCATACATCGTTGAAACTCAGGAAGCTGGGTCGCTTCTAGAACCTCCTCAAGCTCGCTCAAGAACATAACCTCCTTAGAACTGTTTGTGATTGGCCAATATTTTAATAAACCTCTAATAACAGTATCAGCAAGTTTGCAGTCTTTTTCAACAAACTGAGTGATGCAGTAAGACAACTGCTGATGGTACATCGGTATGCATTTCGGCTTGTGAAGTGGTATTAACGCCCTAACAAGAAAAAGCTTGTGTTCTTCCTTCAATGGCAAAGCAAAGCCGTTAATAATGCTGCCTAAAATTTCTAACAGCTCCGCAATTCCATTGTGTTTTTCGGTTTCAAAAATGAACCGAAAAAATATATTGTTGATTGACTTCCTGATAAACGGTCTGTGCACCATAAACTTCCCATACATACGATGAAGTACAAATTTCAAGTACTCGCGCTCTCTCGGATCTTCAGAGTCAAACAAATCCAACCACCGTAAAATAAAACCATGGTCAATGTACCTTTTAGCCAGCTTTGCATCTGTCTCCGGTGACGCTACAAACCTTAGAAAAAATTCATAAACTAACTGCAAATGAGGCCACGCAGGGTCCATGGACGGCTCTTCTTCTTCACCGTCAAAAGTCTCCAACATCTTGTTATCACGAGGTTGCGGTGTCAGCCTTCTAAATATATTCGCCGACACCATCTTAACTATCTCTTGCATAACAGTTTCCGAAAACTTCCCATTTGCAGAAGACACATAATCAACAAGTTCAGCCAAAGTCTGCCTTTTAATCTCCTTTTCTTTCAAACTCTTCGTCGGGTCCGTAAAATCAAACACAACACAACACATATTCAACTTCCTGATAAACAAGTTTTGCTTTTCAGAACTCGGCACATCTTTAAGGCTAGGCAAAGCCTCGTACGCGGTTGAACTTGACACAACCTGATTTCCATTCACCTTTGATACCAACACACTATCAACCTTATTCGCACTTTTCAAAGACGGGTTAACACTCTGACCAAGACCATGAGCAGATGCAGGATTTGCGCTATTAGACCGATTAAGCGCTGCATCATTACTATGTCTTAAACTAGTTGATGTACTTGAAGATGTATTCGAATTCCCTCCATCTCGATTATCTCGATTATCGCTCGACTTATGTCCCTTTCGTGACGGGATCCTATTAAGTATCTGTTTAAACATCACTAAAAGCCTAAAACCAACCCACCAAAACAAACACTATTCTTGGAGACAATTTTTTTTTTTTTTTTTTTTTTTGTAAATATCAAAAACCAGTTACAAGTCAGCTTCTTTAAACAATATCATAATTCTCCTGTGACCAAACAAATTACACAAATCAGATCCAATAATGCAACAAAACCCTCATAATTAAACTCAATATATAGAATAATAACAATAATAATAATAATAATAGAAGCCCTAAATGAAATTACTTCAATATAACAACAATTCAGAACAAAGCCATTTCAATTAACATGTAAAAAGATCTAGGGACGATCAAGAACACATACATAGCATTATTGAACATAAATATGTTGAAATTGAGGGGAAATTAGGGGAAACAGATAAATTGAAGAAATGAATAGAGAGGATGATGCTTACGTGAAGAGATAACAGAGAATAATAATAATAATATCATCAGAAGGAAGAAGAGAGAAAAAAAAAAGTCAAAAGAATAAAAGAGAGTGACAAAATTCTGAAAACTTGATCGAAATTGAGGAGAGAGAAAATATGGGGTTATCAGAAAGCAATCTCTGGTTAGACTAGGTTATATCATATTTTTTTTTCTTTTTTATATCATCATAATAGTATTTGGTATACCGGATTAGAAGACGGAATGAAATAAGTTTTTTTTTTAACGGCCAACGATACACACCTCTAACGAAGCTTCGTAAAGTCCGGTTCCCGGGCCCCCTAAGGTCTAGACCCTCATTTCAGAATAACCTTACTTTAAGTGGGATTTGAACAAGTGACCTCCCAAGGCAGAAACCCCACAAACTGGGTAAACCTTCCCACCTCCATTGCAACCACTAGGCTACAACATCATTGGCACGGAATGAAATAAGTCATTGCAGAGAATGAAAAATACCGTGTTTGTTTGGTCAATGAAATGGAATCACCAGTCAAGTAAGAAGGAAGGAGGCTAGCCCCCGAAAATGATTGCATGCGTTGATCTTACAGGGGTGTCCCCCCTAATTGGGCTTCGGGATAGTGGGTTTGTGGTCAGGCAAGCGGTCATGAGAGTTGAATCCAAGAAAGTGGAAAAGCACGTTAAAGCATGTGAGGATAATCAGCATGTTTTCGTTCCCCTGGCATTTGACACGTTCGGTTCCTTGCCACTGGAAGCAGTGCGGTTTTTGGCTCGGGTTTAGTGGGTAGTACACAACAACTTTTCCACCCCTCAAGGGCGGGGGTTTGTTTTTAGCAGATTAGGATTTTCTATCCAGAAAGGGTGGCGACGCAGCTTGTTGTCCGCCTACCTACTGTCCTTATGTAATTTATCCTTTATTTTTATTGAAAATACAAATTTCTTTAAAATTATTCCATCCATCCCCATATTTTTTTCATTTCTTTCGCTCTTTCACTCATAAATTTATCTACTTGGTAAATTATGGAGTTAGTTTATTAATTAATTAGGAGAAATTATGAAACATAATTGATACTTTGATATGAAGTTCAAAAAAAAATTGATACTTTGATATTAAGAATATAATCTAATGATTGTTAATGCCATAAGGAAAATATGAATCAAGATTATAAGTATGCTGCTCATAAATAAAAATTTTAAATTTGGATCTATTTATCTAGAAAATCAAATATGTATCTGGTGAAGTAAAACTGACTAGCAAGTGCTACAAACATGAAAGAACTGCCCAAGATGTTTGCAAATATATACAATCCATTTAGTAGATTTATATTAAAAGAAATGTACATTATCATACAGTAATAATACAGGTCTTGTCATCATAATTAACATCCTAATCATTTAATTTTGAAAGTTGAAGCATTATTAAAATTTAAAAAAAAAATATCATTTCTATTAGAGCACCACCAGTCAAACAAACCACTCCAAACCGCTAAGTCACTATACCACGTCATTTTAAATCATTCCAAACCAAACCTCGCACTCTTTCCTTCAACCCTAAACCATTTCAAGCCTACTTTTCATTTTATTTAATTTTTACCCCACACACAAAAAGAACCTTTCTCTTATTTAGGGTATGTTTGGCAAAACTAGCTGGTGCTGGTATCTAAAAGCTAATATCTGGTAGCTGCAAGCTGGTAGCTGAAAGCTTTTAAAATATATTTTGATGTTTGGCAGAGTAGCTGGAGCTTTTAATAAAATGTATAAAATGATCAAAATGGGTATAATTAAAAGCTTGTAAAGAAGGTTTTTATTTTATTTTAAAATAAAATGGGTATTTGTGTCATTTACTAATTAAAAGCTTGTAGCTAGTAGAGCTTTTTCTTAAAAGCTAGTACTAGTAGCTTTTCACTATAGAACTTTTTCTCCAATCTAAAAGCTTCCAGCTCCTTCAACCAAACAAAGCTTTTTCTTAAAAGCTTGAAGCTCCTAAAAGCTCTTAAAAACTTCTTGCCAAACATACCCTTAATATTAAAGTACCATACAGGCCCCACCTCAAACCCAATGGACCGGTTCATTGTACCGGACGAACCACTCCAATTCAACCTCCTCCAATGCTAAACAAACCACTCCTTGGTCCGTCCACTCCCACCGGACCGTCCGGTGAGAGTGCATTAATCGTAAAGTCAATTATAAGTTGAGATGATTAAATCTACCGGAACCACATAGTGCATAAAGAAATATTAGTCAGATAACCATTTTTGGTATCATAAATGTATTATGTAGTTCTTATGATTACATATATTCTGAATTGAACGCTTATTTATTACATTTTATTAAAGATAATATTCATTGATGTTAGAAAGAAAATTACAATGAATTGGCAAGTAAATGGTGCGCCACGACCCCTTTTGATATCCTACAAATAACAAAGTTTTAGATCTTTGGGGTCGATAAATTACTATGTAAGCCTATTTGAACCCTGTTCAGAAATTCCATAACCTCTGGGGCTAGGAAACCAAATGTATCAAAAGCAAGAGGGATAAATACGTGTTGATTCTCTAAACAAGTTTTCCCGTGTTTAGCATAGTTGCCTCATTCGACATTTAATGCAGCCTGACCCGCGGCAAACCCATTGTCCTTGAGCCCAACAAGAGGGGACACTTTTGTAAGGTCCACACAAGTATGTTTCCCTCTATCCACCCAAACACAAGAATATCATATGCTATGGCCTTACAATAGACCTCCCTTTAAGCGAATCTTTGAGAAAGTTCACGGGGCCTCCCTTTTAGCAAAAAGTCATGCCTACTTAAGAACAACACATAAAAAAATCCC
This sequence comes from Ambrosia artemisiifolia, assembly GCA_032199755.1. Classification (NCBI taxonomy): domain Eukaryota; kingdom Viridiplantae; phylum Streptophyta; class Magnoliopsida; order Asterales; family Asteraceae; genus Ambrosia; species Ambrosia artemisiifolia. The sequence continues at coordinate 35,105,551 of CM063529.1, forward strand.
TAACCAAATCAAGCTCGCCAAAAGAATTCAAACAAATCTTGCGGCAAACTAGGCATAGCTCCTCTGCCAAAAACAAAGGTATTACAGGCCGGTACTTAAGGATAGCTCAGTACTCCACAGCCGACATGTATTGGCCCAGACATTCGATCGGGATAACTGTTAGGAAATCTTGAGACTGAGGTGCTTGGAGGCATTCAAACACTGCCTTTTGACGAAGGGATAAATCAAATTTCATATGTTATGGCCTTACAATAGATCCCCCTTTAAGCGAATCTCTGAAAAAGTTCACGGGGGCCTACTTTTTAGCAAAAAGTCATGCCTGCTTAAGAACACATAAAAAATCCCTAACTAAATCAAGCTCGCCAAAAGAATCCAAACAAACCTTGCGGCAAACTAGGCATAGCTCCTCGGCCAAAAACAGATGTATTACTGGCCGATACTTAAGGATAGCTTGGTACTCCACAACCGACATGTATTGGCCCAGACATTCAATCGAGATAACCGTTAGGAAATTCTAAGCCTGAGGTGCCCGGAGACATTCAAACACTGCCTTTTGACGAAGGGATAAATCAAATTTCACTCTCAAACTCTAGACGATTATACTAATATGGCACTCACCAAAGCACATTGGGCTTTATGGCTTTCCTTTTTAGAGAAACAGCTAAGACCAAAATCGGGAACATACACATGCAAGCGATTGATCGCACACCCATAATCAGAGTCTAACCCATCAATACCGCAGCCTCAAAGAATGTATTCCTGCAAAGTCCATGATTATGCCCTCGAGGCCACAAGAATATGCAGATGCACCATCGGCTGCAAAGACACCCCTACAAACCACAATATCCTCTATCACCCCCCCCCCCCCCCCCCCCCCCCAAAAAAAAAAAGCCGTTGTCAATAGCTTTGCAACACCCATACATGAGGCCATGAGCAAAGCAAAAGGAGTTTGTATTGAGGGTCTCCTAGATGTGGGAGACAGCTCATCCGTTCCTCCAAAACAAGTTGCCATATTCACAGCCAAATTATTGATAAACACCGCAGCCCGACTAAGAGCTACCCCAAGATGTTTCACCCCAACACTAGCCTTCCAATCCCGCAAGAAAACAACCCATCTTGCATCTTCACTCCATTGCACGACAGCCAGAAAACTAAATGTTTATAACCGTTGCCCAACCCGCTAATTTTTTTACACCTTAACAAATATCATCCAAACAACCACTCTAATATAAAAAGCAAGGCTACAAAAGCCAAACGAGGACAGAAGATGGGAGAAAACTGAGCACAAAAAAAGGCATTGAGTCAGTGACATAAATTCATAAACAATGAATAACAAGAAACAAAGAATGGGGATGGATACCATTTCTCTTCTTTTACATTGACTTCTAAGATTACCAACTAAAGAATCAAACAGATTTTACAACTTCAATCTTCACTAAAAGCTTCAAATATCCAACATTACTTCATGTTTAGTTGCCAGTTGGTCAACAACATTGGTTGACTTTACGATGCCTGACATCCTTGATCTCACAAACATGAACCAAAAACTACCGTGTATTATATCAGCTATATGCCAATACCAGATGCCCAGATCCAACCAAGATGGCGACAATGATAACATGAGCCGGTTGATGGACCTTTATATTGCTAACGTGAGCCAGTTGATGAATGCATCGAACACAAGCGCCATTTATATGTAAATGATTAGAGAGAATAATATCACAACCCAAAACTAGACAAATTATAGAAACTATATCATCTCAACAATACAACACCACCAACCACTCAAATTTTCCTATTAATGCTCCATCAACGCTGCTTCAGTTTCTGATAGAGGTGCTGCAAATAAATATAGGAGCAAAATTTATTAAAAATAATTATGTTTATGTAATTATTTAATAATTAATTAAACAAAACAAAACAAAGAAAGTAAATATTCATATTCCATTTATTTATAAATCGAAGTTCATTAGCAGAAGAACATGTGCTGTATTACATGCAGTAGGATACATTGGGATACCCAAATTCCAGATAAATTATTGAATCGACTGAATACCGAGATGTCGAAATACCCGATGTAAGATGCCAAATTGGGCAGGTTGAAAAATGGGTCAAAACTGCTACTTTTGGAATGAGTTGAGATAGTCTGGGTTGGGTTGACCCACAAAACACATATTTGCCCATTTTGAAGAACTTTCTATAAAATAATTGGGATAATGTCTGTGGACCTGTAGAAACCACTCAAGTATGTATCTGATTCATGTTTACAGCTTCTGGGGAAAAAACCCTGATGAGAAAAATGCTCTTCGAAATTTTAATAAGACAAAATACCTTTTGATTAGTTTGTCAACACCTTATAGGTCAATGTACCAACTTTAAGTATGTATATGGTTTCATTTACAACCCCAACATGTTTTTAGCCAGAATATGGTACAACGGGGAACCAAATACATTTGTTAGCCACCTTCACATTATTCCTAAATATTTGAGTCAAAGATGAATACGAAAATATTATATTACTAGAATAATAATCCAATCTTTTCATAGTAAAAAGGTCAAAATAGCCACCAGGCTAAACCCACTCCCTCTCCTCTCTTACACACTTTCGAAATACAGAGTTTGAAAAAAAAAATCGAGGGTTCAAGAAAATAAAAACAAGAGAGATAAAGAAAATGCAAAATAAGGAGAGTATTTTGGTCATTTTACTTGGATGACAACTGAAACTGTGACAAATTCTCAAGATAGGTAAGGTCAGTATAATAAATGGCGTTTAGAGATGAGATCCGTAGCTTTTAACAAACCACAGGAACGGAAATTTACTAGAAAACAACATAAACAATGTAAGAAAAACATACCAAGTAAATCCTCAAATGACTCAGACAGAGATGCATCCATTAGAAAAGGAGGTGAAAAGACTTGATCATAAGTTTCCTCCACATCATAAAATGACAATCGTCCTTCAGAATCCGCATAACTTGAAGCAGCAGCAGACATAGAAGCATTTACCCCATCATATTCATTCACCATATCCAACGTATCATTATATTTTATCCCATCTGAAACACGGTTATCCACCGAAGAACTATTTAATTCAGATGCAAACAACTGTTTACTTCTCAATGAAGCTGATTTCTTTTCTGGTCCCACACGAGAAAACCCAGTTCCGGAAAGGGGAACAAAGAAATGTTCAGATCCATCATCAGATTGATTATCTTCTAACTGGCTCGTATTGCTGGCCTGCGTTGACAAAGCTGCTTCTCTCACAGATTTCTTTAAGTTACGGAAATAATCATTCTCATTGTCTGCATAACATGAAAATATGGCATTACAAACTACGAATTACGAGTTAAAGCTTTAAAAGAAGGAACAATATATTACCTGTTTGTGGTGTATTTACTTGGTTGTTTGATACAGTTTGTTCATGAGGCAACTTTTCAGAAACATTTTCTAAGTGGTTGGTATGAGATTGACTTTGTCTCTTGTAGAAATTCCCACTTTTTGCAGCTGAATTTGGTGTCAAACTAAATAGAGGTGGTAGTTTTAAAGCAGTACTGCTAGATGAAACTTTATCAATGTGAACTGATGATAGTCTTGAAGTAACATCTGTGACCTCATCACTGCTACTTTCCTGGACATTACATATGCATTTAGAATATTTGGTGATCAGAATAAAATAATGCATGTAATGTAAGAAAGACAACTACCATTGTCCTCCCTGAGCTTTGTGCTTGAACAGGCGAGGTCGATCTACCATGGTGATGTGTCACTTGAGGAATCTTTGTAGAGATATTGTTCACTTCCTCAGTCAACTCTGATATTGAATTTTGTATAACTGGTGCAACACCTTTCAATTGATTAACAAGAACCTGCACAAGAAAAAAAGTGTAAACAGGAAGCCTTTTTCTGTGTTTGCTACAGCCAGAAGTTATTCAGAAATCACATAATCAGATGGAAACAGCAAGAGAAAAAGGGTAAAAATGGGAATATCGAACTCAATATTAAAAATATTAGTAGAATTGGCTCAAATCAATGCATTTATATTATCTCCAATAGTGAAGACAGTCAGGGACTCAGGGGTACTGTAATCACTACATTACAAAAATATGCTCATTGCTCATAGTGTTACTTTTGAGACAAACAAACCCTTTTCCAATTATACTTGACATAAACCTATCTAATGCTTAGGCATACATAACATCATGCCAAAATTTCTGAAAGAAAAAACTAAAAATGCAAAAGATAATTCATAAATTTTAATTTTGGAAAGTATTAGGTTATAACATGCCTGTATACTAGCTAAATGCTGTCGGTGTTCAGCAAGTGTTGCAGCTAATGACTCAGCATGACCACTTGTACTACCATCATTTGCACTTCGGAGAAGATCTGGACCTTCACCATCATTTGCTTTTGCCTACAATAAAGCCAACCATTATGTATCAAATACATTACTGGTTTTTATGCTACAGATGAAACTTGGTCATTGAGAACAAATTATAATTGCAACTTGCAAGAGTTAAGAGCATTGGTCCGTAATATATAGAATACCATGTGAAGTGACTGTTTATGTATACGCTGTAGCGCATGTGTCCAACGCCTTAAGACTTCTGCAATATCAACTGTGGGCTGACCTCTTCCACTTCTATCAGTTTTTTCATCTGAAGAATTTATATTTTCATTTGCATTTTCTCTATTTAATTTCAGTTGTGATCTATCAGTTTGCTCTTTGTCAAGATCACCAGAAGAGAGTTGAGTGCTTTCATCCATAGCTGCAAGAAGTGATGAACCAGAAATACGGTATCTGACAAGCAAACATATAATTTTATTCAATTACATGAACAATGCCACTAACAGACCAGATGAGCGACAGAGAAGATATATTTCAGGGAAAAATACCGATGCTCCCGATGTGCTATCAAGTCCTCAATTGGGCCAGAGGCAAGAACTTCATGTTGACCTACATCAGAACATTACAGAAGTTGAACCTTATAAAAAACATGTATGTTAAAAAAGTTATAAGCCGGAGAGATATATGTTTTAAATTGATCTGCATTTATTTGTCATATTACTACGAGAAAAGTTCATGCCTTTAAGGAACCCGAAGCATAGCTAAGTGGGGTGTTTGGGAATAATTGCTTATTAAATTATAAAACTGATTGTTTGAGTACTTGAGGGTAAAAAAAGCTTCTTTTGAATACAGTTTAAAGTTGCTTACTTCAAAAGGCAGTAAACAGATAAGCAGTTTAATAAGCAAGCCCAAACACCCCCTAATAGTTATAGGGTTAGACAGTTGCATAAAGCAATTCCATAATTTCACATATATAGGTGTCAGTATGTCATCATGCAACAAATGTGGTACTGGTAGATAAGTATAACTAGAATGTTGGCATTGACCTTTATTCCAAATGGAAGCACACATTTGAAACAACTATACACATAATAAAGGTATTACTTCATGATTACAATAACATGGTGATACTTAGACATAAGTCACATGAGATTAATTTATCATAACTAATCAACTATAGATTAAATAATTCCACTTACTTTTTCGGGATAATAACGAATCCCATAAACGAGTAGCTCTCTGAACCAAATGAGAATTCTGACTTGAGCTAGATACAAGTTCATCCCACGGTTCACCTTCCATCTTTACTTTGTTCCTTAGGTCATGTAACTTCTCCAACTCTTGCTGCAAATATGCCTGAGCTTCAAAAGTTCCAATGAAATACATGATGTATGCATTAACAACTGTACATAATCTTTAACTATTCTTTGGCTGCAGGGTGAAGTATAAAATTAGTCACATTTATTTACCTCTTCAGCGCATAGACCACGATACTCTGCTGTCATTTCATGAGCCAAATTTGACCACATAGCCTGTCTCTGCACTGCTGTCTCAGCATTTTTTAGAAACCTTCTTCTCTCTAGAGCTATTCTTGCCTGTTCAATAAGCAAAAGAAGAAGAAGAAGAAGAAGACAAGAAATTACAAGATTAGTCGTGACAGTGTGACGCGTGATAGATATGAAGCATCAGTGTCTACGTTTTCTAATATCAGGATATAATTTCATCCACAAATTCTCTATGCAGTGTGAGTTCAAGTACAATTAATAGTTATGCAGTGTAGCATTCTATGGTACACTGTTACAGGTCATTGACTCTCTTATCAATGGCACATCCAGTCTTAGTTAAGCAAAAAAACTTACTTTACAGTAAATAATTTAATTTTACAATAGAAGAATGAATATGTGACTATGAGTATGATGTACCTTTGTTACAGGAAGAAGTGTAGCTGCATGTGAGAAAGCTACATCGGTCAGTGAAGCAGGAAGTGGATTTGAGGCTACATCGGCTGCATATGTTCGTCTATGAACTTCTCGTAAAGCATGCAAAGAAAGTTGCCATAATAGTTCCACAAATCTGCAGTTACCATTAATCATATTAGATTATATACTGGCTTCAATCTAACTGGGTAACGTAGTGATTAGAACAATCACATTTACATTGATACAAAATACATGACCAATGACAATATACAGGTGGGATGCTTAAGGCAAAGGGTTGGGGAGCATGATCCTTTTCCGGCCCCTTCATGGTAACTTTATTCCAAACACAGGAAGTAACATTAATAATCTTAGATTTAGCTCCAACCGAAAGGGTTCTTTTTATGGTAAGAATTAAGACAGATCAGAATGTCCATACAAGTATAATTGAAGAAACTGAAAGATTCGGTTAGATAAACCTACAAACAGATAGGGACTGCTTGTACTGACGTACGGCAATTAGCTAAACATTCTTTTTGGTTTTCACTGCAAACTAATCATGTATTTGTATTTCCACAATACAACACATGATTACAAATTTACAACACAACCCACATTACAAATAGATATGATTTCCTTTTCCCTCTACTACAAATTGTGCCCTTTATTATGTGTAATCCAAATATCTTTCTGGAAAATTTTGGTGCATCTTCGATCATTACAGACAACACAACAACACAGGGCACAGAATCACAAAAGCTAAGACCATCTCCAATGGGAAGCGACTCCTCTCTCCTCCACATCAACAGCTTCCCACCCTACCCCTCCCCTCTCACACACCTCGTCCAAACGCACCCTTGCCTGTCCCACAGACCCTGACCCTCCACGTCGGTCACGTGTATCCAAGAAAGGGTTGTGTTGTTGGAGATGGTCTAAACCAAGCACCATTCTACTTTATGAGTTAAGTCAATGCCAATAACTCGATCCACCCTTATACATCTACCTCGCCCTCCCCCTTCCCCAAAATATTTCCAACTAATTTGTGATAAAATAACATAATGCACCTCAATTGAACACAAACCAAAAGCATCTGACTTTACAAGTGAATCTATATTCTATACAAAAACCAACCTCGGTCCACAACACGTAGCCAGCGACGAAACCCTCGAATTACTCCTCGGAAGCGCCCCTTGTGATTCAAGCTCACTTATAATACTTTGCACAACCTACCAATAAACAAAACCCCAAACAATCAACACCTTTAATCCTAAAACCATCCAAAAACCAAATAAAACACAACAATACCTTCCGAAAATCCCGAGACTGAGTCGAATCGAAAATCGGCCACACTTTATCAAACTCCTACAAGATCGATCTCAATTCCAATCAAACAAAACAAAACAAACAGATCATAACTGTGTATAAATAATAATAATAATAATAATAATAATAACATAAACGAGGGTTAATTGTTAGCGTACCTTAGGGCCTCTAAGAGAAGATAATATAAAGTATAAAAGCTGTTCGCCTAATTTAGGGTTAGAGTGACGGAAATTGCCGACACGTGGCGTAGCGTTATTGGCTCCAACACCGATTACTGACGGATCAAGCCCTAATAATAAACAGTTGGTGTACATAGCACTCTCTAGCTCTGTTTCTCTCTCCTTTTCTCGGTCCATCTTCATTAACCATAAACCTATAACTCTCTCTCTTTGTAAATGTAGATGTATAGATATATGTTTGTATATATATAAATATACAATCTCTCTCTCTCTCTGTTTCTCTCTCTACATCTACAGGCTTCTCATCTGTTTCTCTCTCTGTTAAGTCTGTGTCTCGATTTGGTTTTTGGTTAAGAAGATTTATTTAGTTTTGTTACAAATCAGGTCCCTTTAAAATGAAGAATGTTACAAAATGGTACCTAAGATTTGGAAGTGCTTTTGAAATTTGAAACTGTGGGGCTCTTTGTGGAGTCACGCGTAAGTGATGTGGTGGTAGGCTCTTTGTTGTGGAAGCATGTGTTATTACTGATGGGGTAAGAAACGCGGCGTGAAAGGGGGTTAAACGTTTTCCCAATGGGCGTGGAATGAGGTGAAAAGGGGAGGGGCGTGTTTATTTAATTAAAATATTATTTTAATGGTTCAAACCTTATAAGAGGCAAAAAAGTGTTGTAATATAAAAGGGTGTAAAAATCGGAGAGAAAATTATCCGTTCAAAAAAAATTATTTTAATTAGTCAGGGATAGCGAAAACTTATGATATTATAATGGTGTGGTGTGAAAATAAGTGAGTTACACTGGTATGGTGATATGACAATTATTTAATGATGTGATAGTGAAAACTTGTGAAACGTTAATGAATAACATTATTAAGAGTTTAAGTTAAGTTCAAAACAATTATACATGACATCTCTTTGATTTTAAACTAACATTCACAAGTCATAGCTTTTTTATATGCTAACATTTTTCACTTTCATTTGGGTTACGGTATTGTTACGGTCTTTAAATTTAAATAAAAATTAACATATTACATATTTACATGATTACCGATATCTATATTTTTTCACCGCATCACAAAAATTTATATACGTTCTCTCTTTCACTCCCTCTGGATTTGGTTTTTGGTTAAAAAGATTTAAGTTTTGTATTGTTACAAGTCAGGACCCTTGAAAATGAAGAATGTTACAAAAGTGTAACCTATGATTTGGAGTGCTTTTGAAATTTGAAAGTGATAGTGGTGGGACCGGTTGTTACATAAGGTTGTTGTCACGTTTGTTTGTGCCGGATGACAAGAATTTGAAATGAGGCTGTGTTGGTCTAACGTGCGCCGGGTAGGTACTTTAACTGGTTGTTGCCGGCCACCTTGGATTATTTTATGGGGATGGGTTTGGGCCCGTTGACCCACGGCCCACGGAGGCTTGACGGCTGTGTTTAAATAACTGCTATTGTTTTAAACTATAACTTTTCTTTTAATGGCCAATTGGAATTACTCATGGACTACTGGAGTATTATCGTGCTATCAGTGTTACAATGCGATCATATTCTACCACTAAGTCATAAATTCAGAAAGATACTCATAATTATGAGAAAATCTCCTTGTGAGATTTGAACCCAGTACCTTATAGTCTCTAAGTCTTATCCCACCACCAAGATGCCGTTGGGCTATAATGTCGAACGTATTAGTCAAAGTGTTATGTGGTACTTTAACTATATAAAATGACACTTTTAATGCATCACATTTAACCCGATAGAATTGTGGTTGGATCAAAATGTAAAGTAATCAAATTTATAATGTAGAATCATAACGTATTCATATGTGACCCAACTCATACATAGGAAATGTATAAAAATACATAAAACGTGTATAAAGGAAAAGCTGACACATGTAATCAAAAGACATATTCGCATCATGGGTTGAAATTTTACCCCTAGCACTTTGCATAGGGGTCGAAACATAGAGTAACTAAATTTGTATTGTTCGAATGAGAACCTATTATATTTTACCCCATGAATGCTTTGCAAGTTAAAAAAAAATAGTCCGGAGGTGCAGCGACTTTGTTTTTTAGTATAGATATATAATATGATATTAATTTTACTCGTGTCGCGTTGCGGGGGGTAGAAACGTAGAGTAACTTTAATATATACCGTCGAATGAAAAAGTTCGGGACAAAATTTACGTCAAAACGTAGACCAACTGGAAACATACATAAAATAGGCACGAAAACGTATTATATTTGACCTGACTCATTTCCAAAAAGTTTAGGTTGAAACCTAGACCAACTCGAATTCATACCGACACCCATAAAAATACGCACGTAAAAAAAGTTTTTTTTTTAAATGTAAATGAAGGAAAATGGTAAAGTCAAAACCTTAGACGGGGTGAAAAATATACTTAAGTTACAACCTTTTTAAACACAACGAAAATCAGTTTATAAAAAAGAAATTAGCAAAAGAAGGTTACTGGAGAAATTAAAAAACAAGTGGATATATCTGGTTCTCATTGTATGATCGACCGTAACAGAACTGATCCTTGGAGCAGGTGGTGTTAATATCTATTAGATGACTATAACATCATAAAAACACTGTTTGACTGCCGTAGGGTCCAAGCACCACAGCCATCGGCATCATAACCGACCAGAGAACGCGACCAATTGATCTTGGCATCATTGATATTTGTTTTCACTGATGAGTGATGTCTAAAATTCTTCAAATCCTTTAACATACACACGCAACTTAAAGTTGTTTTCACTTTGACCAATTGAATCATAGTTAAAATCCTTTAGAACAGACAATCTATTAATTCAAATCTTCCAGTTGATCCATGATTTCAAATAACATTAAGATTTGGCATGTGCAGTGCATGCTAATCTGTTACTTTAAACCCATGTCCATCATTTGATTCTTTTTTTTTTTTTGGAAATTTTTCATCCCAAATCATACAAGAAAACATGCAAGTAAAATGCAGCAGTGATCAAGTTCAGTTTAAACCTGAGGGTAAAATCATCACGTAACCTACAAACAGATCTTGAAGACTACAAACAGCTTCTGATGAGCCAGGCCTGCATGCACAGTTGCACATACGACCAAGATCTTGAAGACTACAGCATAATTTCCTTGGTCATGCATGCATGGTTGACATATATGGATGATGTGAATGTGGCACGGATGACACGTATCACAACCGCTTTAAAAACCTCATTTCCTATCGACGGAGAACCTTCTCGTCATATTCGAGCTATAATGTTTTTAAAATAAACGATAATTTGTTGATTTCTGGATGAGATAATACACCTAGCTAGGGTTAGGTGAACCATTTGTAAGTGTATATCAAAGATGTAGGATTCCTGGAGCCATGGGATGAGAAAATGTGTGCCTTCACCAACGGTGTCGTTGATGACACCATGGAAAGGGTAGAACAGGACGCGTGTAGAGGGCGCCGAGGCCGATGGCGGCGCGTGCGATTCATGATGGCCCGCGCCATGTTTCTAAGTTCACTTAAGAAGGGAAAAGAAAATTATATACGCTTGCGTTTTTTGAAGCAAAATTTTAATACTAATATATTAGTTTGCGGAAAAAAAACAAACAATTCGGGTTGAATGGGTCATGTTCGGGTCAACCTGCGAATATTTGGGTCGGGTTTGGATTCATATGTATGATATAATTTTCGGGTTTGGGTCGGGTTGGACCTGCCAACCCGCAAACACGACCCGTTTAGCACCCCTATGGTTTAGAATGGTTTGAAATGATGTGGCATGATGATATGGCGGTTTGGACTTTGGAGTGGTTTGTTTAACCAAGCATTGTAGATGCTCTAAGTGAACTCGGCAACACATAGTATTTGTCATCGAAAAAAAAGTGGTGCTTGATTAGAGGGGCATCTTGACGGGTGTTTGTGTTTGGTTTATTATTGGGCCAGATGTAGAATATATGGGCTTAAACTATATATGATCTGTAGGCTTTGTAGTTAATGTTAGCCTGTTATTGGTACATTAATTTATTTCAGCATAAACAAGCCTACCTTTAAACCTGGTTTTTATTTTTAATACTTGAAGTGGATACATAGGATAAGATTAGGACTTTTAGAAGGACGATGCATATTTGTATTAGATATGATTTTGGAATTGGGGATCTCACCGAAAACAATCTTCTATCTTGTGGGATAGAAGCAATATTTGTCTACATCCCACACTTATCATAGCGTATCAATAGCTTAGCTATTGATGAGATTGTATTGGATACGAATGTTGTTGTTGATGTTGTTTAACTAATTTACTTATTCCTTGATTTTAGATGTGGTTCAATTCAAGCACATGTTAGTTCAAAAGCCAGTTAAGTTTTATCCCAAATAAATATTATCTAATTATGTTAATTTATGTTAATATGTAATAAACAAGGAGGAGGCATCAGGCAAGTAATATGTTTATATTATACTATATATATTTTATATTTATATTAATTTTCAAATGAAAAAATTTAAGCTCAGTTTACTACCATTGCACATCAATTCTGAGTACCATAAAAACTAAGTAAAAAATATAATACAAATATGCTTTATATAATCAAGCACTCTCTACATCTTTATCCCACAAGACATGAAAAGGCATCCAACTTTGAGTATCTACATATGTACTGAATTAAAGCCCAAGTTTCTTTTGAGCAGACAGTAATACAAAGTTACAAAATATTCTCAAAAACAACAAATGTAGCAAGAACTTTAGGAAAAACAAATTTAAGGAATGCCTTGTCACCATGAAACTAATTTTTAAATAAATACAAATACAAACTAGGATTTTGCCTGCAGAGATTGCCCTGCGAATTTGTGGCGTATCAACCAGACACAAATAGCAACGCGATTGATTATACATTAATGTTACACAAAATTTGCAATCGCTAATTTTAATTAATATCATGTAAAAACGTTGAACCTCACATGCACGTTGTGGGTGTTAAATCGCAAAATTTAGAATGAAACGTAAACTTGTGAAAGATGAAAAGTAGACAAAATCTGAAAGTAAAAATGTGTAGGGTTTAAATTGCATTTGATGAAAAACTTTAGGTTAGGAGTGAAAAATCAAATTAAAGGGGTTATATTTACAAAAGATGAAAACTTTGAATGAAAAATGAAAAATGAAAAATAAAGTTTGATGTTAGCATTACAAAACGTGACAAAACTGTAAGTACTTATCTTATGAATATTACTTGAACTATGTAGGTGAAAAAAATTCAAACCCAGACATTCTCGGATGATTCTGGGCATTTGAGCTCCACGTTTACCCATGCAGTTTCCTCACCCCATCATCGTATCAAAGTTAGGCCACCTATTAATATGTGAATATACCATTTGCTATGATTATCCAAAAGTTGTGTATAGAGATGTAAACCACCAAACACTTGCTGAATTCATATGTAACGTACATAATTGTATACCACCTAAAATGGCTTCAAAATTAAACTTCTAGTGCTTTTAATCAGCAAGTGTCAAATCCTTTTTTTCTAGTATTTATCATAAATTAATTTGGTTATGAAAATTATATGAAATAAAAGGTTTGAACAAACTCCAACAAATCAAATGGGCACTTGAGATATATGATTTAAATTTGTCGGAATTATCATCCTCATTATTATCATTACCATTACCATCCGGAGCCTATTTCATTGCAACAAATAAATAACAAATAAATAACAAGGGATGCAAATCTTAATATGCAATGTTAGAAAAAATAACAATAATTACATTTTTTTATGTTGTCATGTTCTTCTCATATCCAGTCTTCCTTTTCTTAGCTTTGACCCCGACACCATACCCCATTTTAAGCTCTTCATATAGATTTTGTAACCAAAATTTGATTTATGTCCATTTTCAAACAATCATTTAGTAGGTAACTTAGCAAACATATCAATAAAATAGCATGACCCAAATCGACACCTAACCCAATTTAGTAATAAACGGCCAGTTCTTATATTAGGTGTTTTCATATAAAAACAACTACCTTAACTGGAAAACAGAGCCGACTTCCCACCTCTTTCTTTAAACATTATAAGCCTTAGAAAACCCAACCATATATATCTAATCCAGGAAATCAATTGATTAGAGATAAAAAAGAATGCCAAATCCAACTACACAAATATGGAAATGGAAGTCATGAATCCGCCATGTATAATATTGCCACAAGAAGCCAAATTACTAAACCGTGAAACAAAGGGTAAAAAATACCAAAACGTTCTTTAGTCAATAAGAGTCAGAGTCGCCGGACTTAGCCAACTTGGAAAAGTGAAATAAAAAAATCATTCACAAAACATCCAATCGAATAACCAAATGATATTACCTCGAAATCATTTCCTTCGAATCGGTCTTCAATGTAACATTTGTGCCCCTCACACTTTGTAATGTTGTCATATCTAGTCCTTGTACTTTATTGTACTTCGCATTCGATCCTTGTATTTTTTTGAAACTTTATTTTTAATGAAATCGTGTATTATCTTTATGTTTCGTGTGAATTGTTTATAGTTTACACTTAATTTACATCCGAGCATGTATTCGATTACCAACCCAAGTGTCCGACACTCAGATATCTCGGTTTTCGGTCCTAAAATAACTTGAAAGTCGAGGGGAACGAGTTTGAGAGCTAAACATTTATTTAAAAACCCTCAAAAAAATCCTGAATATCCAGTCCCAGCGGACCGCGGAGAGTTTCATATCCCCCCGCGTACCGCGGGAGGATGCTGGTCAACTTCCTAGTCAAACTTTGCTACGCAGACCGCGGAGGAGAGCATATGCTCTCCGCAAACCGCGAGGCAAGGTCTGACAGTTGTTTTGCTTCAATCGATTGAAATCTCAAGTTCTACCCCATTTCCGCCTCCAATGCAACTCAAAACTCGTTTCTAGGCCAACATTACTTCCCCCCTTCCGGTCTTGGTGTCTACTATCATCTAACACTCATTAAATGCTTCAATTAACCACTTGGTTTATAAAAACCCATTTGACCCAAGAACAAAATCACACCTCATTGCATTCGTTTTATTGCAATCAAATTCACACACACAATCCTCTCTACTGGTATATCATTTGTGGGTTTGAACTTTTGATTATTATCTCGCTTTTCTAACAAATTTGGAAGCTTATTATTCAGGTTTTCTCTTTGGTTTTCTTTTATCGTTTTCAGCTAGCAAAACGTGAGTTTTTCCATAATGTTTCATTTATACCAGTAGTTCAAAAGCCCTCTATTTGTTGTATCAATTATAGTCTCTAAGGGTTCCAATTGAAAAACCAAGGTTTAGGATGTTCAGAAATATTTGGGGAATTTATAATAAAAAGTTTTAGAACTTTAAAAATCCATAACTCGTTCGTTAATGATCCAAAAATTATGAAACTTGCTATACTTGTCCATATTACTGATTAGAAGTTTTTGAAATATTTTTGAGATTTTTAGACACTGTTAGTATCTTTTAAATTTTTTATGTAGCTTTAATCATGTTCAATTTATATAAAATCAAATATAGTGTATTTTTACATAAAAATTAGTAGAAATATATTTCATTATGTTAGAATAATTTCCATGCCATTTTGATACGGTTTTATTCGTTATCTCATTTCTATTTGTTAATTTAGTTTTAAACAAATAATATTCATATTAAATGCATTTTAACAACAAAAACACTATAAAACTTATTTTTAAAAGTATTTTGGATTTTACTACGAATTTGTGTTAATCTTAATCATATAAATTCAATAAAAACTTTTTATATGATTATAAAATATTTTCTGAATAAATTTTATATTTTTACAACTTCTGAAAGTATATATTTTGAAAACCAAAATCACTTATTATATTTCATATAATATTAGTAACCTAATTAATAAGTTTATATTTATTATAATAAATATAAATTACTATTTGTATAATTTATCAATTAATATTATTATCATTATTTTTATTACACAACTTAGTCCACAATTTATTTTATTATAAGGACTTAAGTTATAACTATTATTTATTTCACATATTACATATGACTTTCCATTTAACAAGTTATATTTATTTTTCCCGTCACGTTCTTATTTGTAAAACTCAAAACCCAAATTTAAAATAAACATCCTAGGTGCCTTAGATTAGGGACCGTAGACTCCTTAAGCTCAAACACTTATTTTGGATACTTGAAACTTTAGGTTGAATCTTCAAGATTCGCCTCGCTTACACTCGCGACGCTTAGCAAATTTACTACTTAGCGAAAGTGAGTATATCTTTCCCTTTTTTTCATGTTTTACTCTTTTGGGGCTACTCATTTACCTTATTCTTGATGCAAATCTTTGTTTAAACGCGATTCTTACATGTGTCTTACGTGTTGCTTTATGTTAGATGTGGGTACTATGACTTAATCACTAACTCATTTTGAGCCAAGCATAACAATGAGTAGTACTAAGATATATACATCCCTCATTATACTTCTTTTGAGAAAGCCTTGGTCATTGTTATGTGATTCTTGATACATCAAAATATTTTTTTGATTGTGGATTCTAGATTCTTATAGGCGTGGTTTGGAATAATAGTACAACTAGTTACATAATTACAAATCGTTTAACACATGAATTGCGAATCACTTTTTGGGTCTATTATATGTATAAAGCGGATGTACTTACCAATACACCATATGTGTTGACAAACTTATTTTGTACATGTTTCGGGTGAAATTTGAATCTTCATGCTACAACACTTAGGCTCGGACCTAGTGAAAATCCAACTTTAATTTATGTTATGTTTTGTTGTATTTCAATTTGATAAAAGCAATTCCCGAGATAGATTATTAATAATAGTTCGCAGCAACCGATCATTAGAAGCTGTGAGAACTATATCATCAACATATAATAATAAATAGGCAACATTAGACGGGTCTTGCTGATAAATAAACGACGATTGATCACACACACTGCTGCGAAAACCTTTAGAAGTAATGAAGTTCGCGAACCGAGTATACCAAGCTCTCGGTGCCTGTTTGAGTCCATAAAGGGATTTTTTCAAGCGACAAACGTGATGTGGAAAACGTTGATCATAAAAACCCGGTGGTTGGTGCATATAAACTGTCTCATGAAGTTCCCCATGTAAAAAAGCATTCTTCACGTCCAACTGATGAATCGGCCAATCCCGAGAGACAGCTAGAGACAAAATAGTACGAATTGTAGCCGGCTTGACCACAGGACTGAACGTCTCATCACAGTCTATCCCAACCGTCTGTGAATTACCATTAACCACCAACCTGGCTTTGTATCGTTCCAATGAACCGTCCGATTTAAATTTGTGGCGGAATAACCACATGCAGCGGATAACAGGACGGTCAAAGGGTCGAGGAACAAGCTCCCATGTTTCATTGTCCTGTAGTGCCGAATATTCGGCTTGCATAGCATGTAACCAATTTGGGTCAGTCAGGGCTTTGGTATAGGAGGTGGGGACCGGAGAGAGGGAAGTGGTGTGGTGGATGGCCTAGGTGTTGGAACGGGCTTTGGATCGAGTAGTCATGGGATGTAAGTTACTGGCTGGATGGGCCGGAGGCACTGGTGGTGCGGGTTGAGGCGGTAAGTGGGCCGGAGGATGGGTATGGGCCGAAGCAGGAAGAGGGTGAGACGGGTTGGATGGGCCAGTTGTTGGGCCGGTCTGAGTGGTGGCAGGTTTAGGCCTGCGATGGTATGTAAATGGGTAAGGGGTAGTGACCGGGTTGGGATTAGATTGGGCCGGAGGGGGAGTGTGAACCGGCCTATGAAACGTGAAGCCGGGGGGCGGGTGATCATCCAAAAAATTATAGATAGTAGGATGAGTCTGGAGAGTGTAGGGGAATACGTGTTCATCAAAGGTCACATGGCGAGAGATGTGTACTTTGCCCGTAATAGGGTCGAAGCACCGGTAACCGCGAAAGTCAGGTGGGTAACCTAGAAAAATACATCTCATGGACCGATGATGAAGCTTATGCGGCTGGGTAGCTGAGGTGTTAGGATAACACGCACAGCCAAAAACACGTAATTGGTCATAGGCTGGGTGGCGAAGATAGAGGGCAAAGGTAGGTGTGTAAAATTTTAAGCGTTTAGTTGGTAGTATATTGTGGAGGTAAGTGGCAGTGTGTAAGGCTTCAACCCAAAACGACGGGGGCAGATGCGCGTGTATTAACAGCGCCCGTATGATGTCGTTAAGGCGGCGAATCATACGTTCTGCCCTGCCGTTTTGAGAAGAGGTTTGCGGGCAAGAAAACCGGAAAAGTAATCCGTTTTGATGGGCAAAAGTTTTAAAGGCTAAATTGTCAAATTCACCCCCTAAATCACATTGGAAGGTTTTGATTTTGCGATTAAATTGGGTAAAGATTAATTGGTGAAACTTTGCAAAAGTGGGAAAAGTTTCAGATTTATACTTAAGGGGGTATACCCACACGAAGTGCGAGAAATTGTCAATAAGCACCATATAATATTTAAAACCTATTTTACTCATGATTTGCGAAGTCCATAAATCGCAATGTATAATATCAAAAGGAGCAAAAGTAAAAGTATTCGAAGAATGAAATGGCAATCTTTTACTATTAGAAATTTGACAAGAATTGGCAAAGATGGTGACTTTTGTCCTTATTACAATTAAAATTAAAATTGCGATTTAATAAATCTAGAACTTGCGCCCCGGGATGTCCTAAGCGCTCATGCCATGGGAGTTGGTGGGAGGTAAGAAAAGTGGCTTGTGGCGGCAGCTGAGGTGGCGTGAACGTGTAGAGAGTCCCGGTACTATTGTGTCTCGAAAGGTGCTTCCTAGTTTTGAGGTCCTTCAAAGAAAAACCAAAAGGGTCAAATTCGACTGACACTTGATTATCACGAGTAAAACGTCTAACGGAAATTAGGTTTTTAATTATTTTTGGGCTATAAAGGATGTGTGGGAGGATGTAGGTGCGGTTTGGTAAAGGGTGAAAGCCCGTACCTGACCGATGAATTGGTAAATACATGCCATTCCCAACCAAAATATTACGACATATAGGAGTAGAATCAGGGAGTATAATTTTACCTGGGTCCTTTGTGACGTGCTACTCAGCCCCGGTATCCATAACATCAGAATTCCATGCCGTGTTTGGAGAATTAACCTGCATATTTGACAAAGCAGCACTCAAGTCTGTTGGGCACAAAGGATTATACATCATCTGATTAAACCCAGGGGGATATGAGGCAGGGGAATAGTTCGGTGGGAAAGCAGAGTACTGGACCGAAGGAGCCGACTGCTGGTCAGCTTGTTTAGTGGGCGGCCATTGCTGTGTCGGGTAGGGGCAAGGTGGAGGAGTCCACCATGCCCAGTTTGGATAAGCTGGTGGCTGACCTGGAAACGCAGACCAAGAAGATGATTGCTGGGAGCGTCCGTGTCCCCTGCCCCGACGGTTGGAGGATCCGCCTCTGCCTCGGTTTCCACGCCCGTTGGAGGCTGATTGATCAGATTGAGTATTAGGGTTCGGCACAGTGTTTTGCGGCGGGACTGTTGTTGCGAGAACGGTATTGGGGCCTTTCTGTGCTTCGATTCTGATGACTTCATCGTTGAGCATGGTGATAGCTTGGTCCCAATCAACACCCTGCTGGTTGATCAAAGAGGCAGTGGTGTTGTATTCGGATGGAAGACCACGAACAAGTTGAAGAACGAGTCGTGATTCAGAGACGGGCTGGTCCACGTCGGCTAGTTGGTTTGCCAAGTCGGACAGTTGTTCACAATAATCATTGACCGAGGAACATGCTGTCAGAGTGAGGTTGCAAAACCGGGTCTCGAGCGCCGCAGCGCGAGCCTTTTTATTGCTCAAGAAATTCTTCTCGAGTTTTAACCAAGCCTCCCGGGCGACAGTGGTATCCATCAGGCGTTTCAGATTATCGTCTGAAACAGTGCTGTAGATCCATTGCAAGACCAACGCGTCGAGTTCTTTCCATTGGCCGTATTCCGGGGAGGTGGGGGCTGGTGGGGCTGAATCATCTATGTGATTTTCGACCTTATATGCGACAGCATGAAGGCGAAAGAGCTTAACCCATTGCGAATAGGTAACCTTCGATCCGTCCAAAGTCCGGATCTTAGATTGGATATTCGAAACAGAGTAAGCTGGGTGAAGAGGGATTGGTTTGGCGGATGATTCAGCAGCAGCAGCATCGTCTTTAGCCATGGAGGCTGTGATCCGAACGTATCCGGGTAGGTGAGGAACGAGAAAAAAAACGAAAGAGGTTAAGGGTCGATTATGGCTGTGATACCATAAAAGCAATTGTAGGTTGTAATGTTTTCTATGTATTATTGAATAATAATCAACCCTATATATAGGGGAAGTTACAACCGTGAATTAAGAAAGGATATACATGAATTGATACAATAATTATCTCTAACTAACAAACATAATCTATTCCTAATATATCTCATAAGTCGGTTGGCTAAGATTTGAGACAATTTGTATTTGATTTGGTTTAATCTAATGTAATGGAAAAATGTTTGTTATCAATATATTTATACTTTTAGTCCACAAGCTATTGAACAATCGTCACTTACATGCAACCTTGATGATTCCCCCATCGGTTGGGGTGTTACATTCAACTAATCGATGGAGTATATGTATACACACATTGATTTTCCATATTCAGATTCAAAATTGATTGTAGTTACAACAGTTGGACTAACACACGATACACATCCATGCCTATGATTTGCGATCAGGTTTTGTGTATGTTAATTGTAGTTATTTATTTTAAAATTGGACCAGGGCTTAATATAGATGAAATTAGATCGACTGAAAGATAGAGGGAGGGAGAAATGGATTACATGTCTACTTTTGACGAAGATTTAGCGTTATTCATGGAATCCAGAGGGAAAGATCGATCTGTGAGATGCAGGGAAGAGGTTTTGCGTCACCATTAGGGTTTCAAATGTAGGATAGAAACGTCGATTGAGATGAGAATAATGGTTAGGAGAATGAAGTTATAGAGAGGTTTGTTTCGTTGATAAAATTTGTAGACGCATGTTAAATGGTTTATGTGACATACATGATAGTAAGTTAAATTGCTTGAAGCATGAACAATGTGATTGTTGATCTATGTCCTATGTATGTTAGGGATTAACCAATGAAAGTCAAAGCGACATAAGAGTTGAAATGGTTAATAATATGAATGATCATGTGTGCTAATAATGTTGCAAACATGATTACACGAAAGGGTAGAAATTATGGCAAGACGGACTGAAGCATGAAAGGCTAATGGGTCAAGAAGAGACATGAGAATAAGAAGAACATGAAAGACTAGAGGTAGGTTATTTGCAAACTTAACTTTCATTTATGTAACTGAATTCATATGTGTATGAAGAATGGAAATCATGAAAGGATCTATAGTGTTGCCAAGTTAAAGAATGTTGTAATGGGTCAAACATAGTTTAACTATGCTTGAATCCAAAAGGTGGGAACGAACAAGTCATTAACAAGGAAATAACTTAGCAGAGAAATTAACATGGATATTGGGATAAGGAAAATTGTTGGGGATGAATAAGGGTATTGGAATAAGCCTTAAAACCCACAAATTACCATTTGAAAGTTGTGGGAATCGAAAATAGAGGTTGGAATCGAAAATGGGGGCTGGAATCGAATCCGGGGCTTAAAATGCGAAAATCGAAGAAGTGTACTGTAGGAGGGCGCCTTTCCTTCAAAACTACCTCGAGAGTGGAAAAGAAAATGCGAGACTTATGTAGGCTAAAACTAGGACTTAAGAAAGCGTTTAGCGCGGGATAGAATGATATAAGTACATACGATCAAGTATGTATCGAATGTTATGTGTATATAGTGTTGTGATTGTTTAATTGTATGTATTGCAAAGATTTAAGCAAGGCCAAGGTTATGATTGTATGGATATTACATACATACATACATACATACATACATACATACATACATACATACATACATACATACATACATACATACATACATACATACATACATACATACATACATACATGTGTGTATTAAGATTGGTCGTCATAAATTGAATAATTGTAGGGTCCTACACTTAGTTAGGACCTAATACTTAATACAAGTAGATAAGAAGTCATTAGCAAGAAATACGTATTAATTTGAATGTATAGTTACACGGACTTATATGTGCTAAATTGTTTTGTATGTAAAGTTGTCACATGTTGTGTGTTTGTGGATTGGAACGGGTATGGACACTTGTAATCACGTATGTATAGAATAGTTATGCATGTAAGGTTTTGATCATGATAATACGATCATAGGAATTGTATATACGTATGTACCATAACTTGTTAACCGTATTGTTATCTAAATGGAAATGGAGATGCAGGTTTGTTAAGGATGAACACATAGAAGCCCAAAATTAAATCTGAAGATCGGACTCGAGATTGTAACCGAAACGGGTTCGAACTTGTAGAGACAAGTTAACACAATCATCAAGTTTTCTTTGGATGTTATTACCATATTGTCAAAGTACTGAACGAAGTCACTTACCGAACTAATGATATGGTTATGAGGTGATGGCAGGTTATTAGGGTCTTCCATATGAAGCAGGGAACGATTAAAGATTGAGTGAGGACGTGGATTGTATGGAGGGTGTGGTCACGTAATCTTTTATATATGTTT
This sequence comes from Ambrosia artemisiifolia, assembly GCA_032199755.1. Taxonomy (NCBI): domain Eukaryota; kingdom Viridiplantae; phylum Streptophyta; class Magnoliopsida; order Asterales; family Asteraceae; genus Ambrosia; species Ambrosia artemisiifolia. The sequence continues at coordinate 35,127,929 of CM063529.1, forward strand.
TTATTGAATGTAATCTAAGAATGGCATACGTAACACCCAGAATCTATATATATAATAAAAGAAAGCAATTTTAATGACATGGCACTCAAAGAGGCATTCTCCTCTTTGAGTGTGCCATGTGTCATCCCATGTGGCATTGAGATATTTTAGGAAAAAATATTTTAAAAATCAAATTGGATTTTTCTCACTTATGTTTCCTCTCATAATTTTTAAACGTTAATATCTTTTATATACGAGATTTTTTAAAGAAAAAAATTACACCAAATTAACGAGCGTTTTATTATCTTTCCAACGAGTACCATAGTGCTATATAAAAAACGGAGGAAAAAAACGACTATTTTTTGTGGGGTTTTGTTCATACAGGAAAAAAAACACAAAGTGTTCAGGTTATTCATTAATCATATATAGGCAAGTCACTAATTATGTTCAAATTAGTAAATATGAATTCTATTTTCAACATGTGTTAACATTGGAGTTATACATTGTTTTAGTTTAGATATTAATTAGAGTTATACATTGTTTAAGGCTAAACGTTAACATTGAAAATACAACCAAAGCCATTTTAATGACATGACACTCAAAGAGTCATTCTCCTCCTTGAGTGTGTCATGTGTCATCCCATGTGGCATTGAGATATTCTAGGAAAAAAAATTAAAAATAAAATTGAATTTTTCTCTCTTATGTTTCCTCCCATAAATTTTTAAACATTAATAACAAGCGTTTTATTATCTTTCCAACGAATACCATAGTGCTATATAAAAAATGGAGGAAAAAAACCGATTATTTTTGTGGGGTTTTGTTCATACAGGAAAAAAACACAAAGTATTCAGGTAAATCCTTAATCATACATAGGCAAGTCACTCAGGGCCGGCCCAAGGGTAAGTGAAAACAAGCTAGGGCTTTGGGCCCCCAAATTTTTAGGGCCCAATTTAAAAAAAAAAAAAAGAAGCAGATATATGTATATAATATTTAGTTGCATCAACAACAACAATAATTTGTTTGTAGTCTGGTGGTAAAGTTGGTTTCCTTTCATGGGTTTGTTTGGGGTTCGAATCCTAGGAAGCACAAATCCAATTTTTTTTAATGAATAGAGGCCTCAAATTTTTATTTCGCTTTAGGCCCCTAATACCGTTGAGCCGGCCCTGAAGTCACTAATTATGTTCAAATTAGTAAATATGAATTTTATTTTCAACATGCGTTAACATTAGAGTTATACATTGTTTTAGTTTAGATATTAATATTAATATTAGAGTTATACATTGTTTAAGGTTAACCGTTAACATTGGAGATACATTTTTAATTGTTTTAGGTTAGGTGCTACCCGAAGCTTTATTGCATATAACTGTAAAGCGAATCATTTTATTTCATATGTAAAATTAATATGTTATATTAGATTTCTCAACCCCGGGACGTTCCCGGGGTATAATCTAGTATTTTTATATAACGATTTCTAAGTATTATAAGTAAATATAAGTGAAAGAAATTTTGTGGTTCGTTTTTCAGTTACATGTTTTCTATTAAAACGGTTAGGTGTTATATAAGGATCCGAGCTAGACGGGGTGCTAGCCCACACCGTCAAGTCTTAGAACAAGTAGGTTATATTTAATTTAATATGGATTATATGGCTTTAATGAAGACATGGATATATGAGTTCTTATGGAATTTTGACCTATGTGGGATTTTGTTTAAACTTGCGTTATAATCATTACCAGATGATGGAAAACAATTATAAACATCATTAGAATTGATTTGTAACAAAATTGGGTTTCAACACAATTTCTAATGGCAATAAGTGTTAATCTAACAAGACTAGCGATTTTGACAAGAACAACTGAAATAACAATACATAAAAGTTATCCCATCAAAACCGTAAATCGAAAATAGTTTTTTTTTTTGAAAGGCAAACAAACTTTTATTACCAAGCCCGAATATGTACAACAACATCTACTAGCAAGGCGCTAAATAGATATGAAAGAGAATTACACCAAGCCTAATACATCAATTATACATTAAGATCAAACCTAGCCCATTTGTTCCAATCTTTTGGTATTAGCTTTCCACGGTTTGTAACCCAATTGTAAGAAAGCGATTTGATTTCACCCAAGCATTGTTCCAAGCACGGTCTCTTTCCGGAAAAAATTTTCTTGTTTCTTGTTATCCAAATTGCCCAAATTGTGGTTAAGATTATTGCTTTAATAGTCTTTTTCTTTCCATTCCCAATTCCGCTGATTTGGTGTGCGTTTAGAGCGTCTCTGAGGTTAAAGATAATGAAAGGAGGGACCTTACACCAGTCGCAGACCTTCTGCCAGATCTGGGCAGCAAAATAGCAGGCTGTGAAGAGGTGTTCGGCCGTCTCGACATGATCGCTGCACAGGGGGCACAAGGTGGAGGAGTTTATGATGTTTCTTTTGCTCAATCCTTCAAGCGTCGGGAGTCGTTCTTGTTCGCACCTCCAGGCTAAGACGTTTACCTTCCTTGGCACAAGATTACACCACTCAAAGGGATAGTAAGGTACGGCAGCAGCAGCGAGGAGCTTTCGACATGAGGCAATGGTGAAACATCCTGATGCGTCAGCAGCCCATTTCCACGAGTCATCGATGCTCGAGAGGTTACAGTTCTGCAACAAGGCTGTGCATTCTTGGAGTTCTCTTATTTCCTGTTCCTGCAAAGGTTGTCGTTTCCAATCCCAGCCCAAAACCCATATGTTTCCCTGCTGAATAAGACGGGCTGCAACACTGCAGCCCCTGGACGATTCTAAAACAAATAAGTTAGGGAATGTGTACCTGAGCGGAAGATCACCAAGCCAGCAGTCGAGCCAGAACCGTATCCCCGAACCGTTACCAAGCCCCCCTTTTAACAAACCTTCAACCCGTATATTTGCGTCATCAAAGTCCTTTCCGACCTTTAGAATTGAATTCCAAACCCCGGTAATGGTTGATTTGATAGGCAAGTACGACCAAGCCCTCTCGTTGTGGTGTATGGCATCGATTATTCTTCTCCAAAGGCTGCATGGTTCATTTTTATAACGCCACCACCATTTAAGAATGAGACTCATGTTCATATGTTTAAGGGAACCCAAACCAATTCCGCCTTTGTCTTTCGGATTTGTGACTCTTTCCCATGCCACCCAAGCCGTTTTGCTTCTTTCGTCGTTCCCACCCCAAAAAAAGCGTCTTCTTAATTTTTCTAGTTGTTCAATGACTCCATTTGGTGCTCGGTAAAGGGAGAAATTATACAATGGGAGGCTATCGAGTACGGCTTTAAGTAGAACTATTCGCCCACCAATGGATAATGTTTTTGCTTTCCATTTTGACAATCTCCCTTTACAAACATCAATTACATCCTTCCAATATTTTAGTTGATTCATGTTGGCGCCCACTTGCACACCAAGATACGAGCAAGGAAAGGATCCATGGGAGATCCGTAGTGCACCGGATACTTCAAGTAGAGCATCGTCATTCACCCCGACACCAAAAATCTTGGTTTTGTGAGGATTCATTTTCAACCCCGAGATGAGATAAAAGCATCTAAGTAAGCGGATTGTGTTATGAACACAAGAGGGGTCCCATTCGCCCAAGATCATTACATCATCCGCGTACATTAGATGCGTTAAGGGTGGGTCAAGATGAGGGACTTTGATACCTTTGATTGCTCCCAATGTCTCGGCTTTCTCCAAGAAACACGAGAGGGCTTCCATGGCAAGGATAAAAATAAAAGGTGAGAGCGGATCACCTTGTCGGACTCCCCGAAAACATTGGAACTCCCAAGAGGGTGATCCATTGATAAGAACAGAGGCACGGGAGGATTGGAGAATTCCTTGAATCCATTTCCTCCATCTATCCTTAAAGCCCATTTGTTGCAATACGGAGTCAATGAATCCCCAATTTATACTATCAAAAGCTTTCTCCAAGTCGATTTTCAGCAAGAAACTTTGCTTTTTATATTTTTTAGCCCATGCAATGACCTCGTTTAGGATGAGCGGTCCGTCTAGAATATTCCTGCAAGACATGAAACCCGTTTGGAATTCGGAGACTAGATTGGCCATAACCGGTTTGATTCTGTTGGCAAGGACTTTCGAGATGATTTTTGAGATGCAACCGATCAGGCTAATGGGTCGGTATTCACTAAGGGACACCGGGTCAACTGTCTTAGGAATTAGAACAATGAAAGAGGAGGCGCAACCCCGGCTGATGGAACCATGCTCATGGAAATCGGATAGAACGTTGAAAAAGTCGTCTTTGAGGAGGTCCCAAAACTTTTTTAGAAAAGCGAAGTTGAAGCCGTCCGGGCCCGGCGCCTTGTCGCTACCGCAGTCCCAAATGGCTTCTTTAATCTCCTGGATGGAAAACGGTTCGACCAGGCGAGTGGCGTCGGTCTCAGCAAGCTGTTTAATATTCGGACACGAGAAGGACGGTCTAATTTGCATCGGTTCAGCGAATTTATTTGCAAAGAATTTGCGTGCCTCCCATTTCATTTTGTCTGGGTCATCAACCCATTCATTGTTAATCAGAAAACCCCCAATTCGCTTACTGTTGTTGTTACTATTGACCATTCCATGAAAATAGTTATTTATAATAAAACTAAATGTACAATTTTTTTTTTTACAAATATAAAAGTTACACATAGCTAAACAAGGTCTTCATGACAAGGCACATAATGTGATGGCGTAACTAGGCCTTCTCTGTGGACTTGAGATAGTTTAGCCAACAAGTGACACGTGGGCTCATCGAGTTCGGTAACCTGGTGTTTTACGAAATCACGGGATCACATGTACGGGTATAATGAGTTAAATCATCCCACATGTTGAGTTAAATCAACTTGTGCCGTGCCCGATGACGACCTAGCCTTAGCCTTTTGTTTTTTTAATGTTTTCCAGCATTTGTAGGAAATAAAATAAAAGTGTAAGTTTATAAAAATGTAATCATATAAAAATGATATTTATACTGAAAACATTTGTAGCTTCACGCACATTTGAATATCGACCACGTCTGGTCACTTATCAACATATCTTTCCTAGTGTGGATACTCAAAGTCACCTCGTTCGTCGAGGGTTCCACTCCCGTCTCTGCTTTGTAAAACAATATGTTAATTACTCTATATATTAAATCAAAACATCTTAGGCAATGTGGTAGTTTCTCCTCTTTACATTTTTTCACGTAAGTCTCCTTTTTTTTAGTTTTGTTAATATTATTTATTAAACGTCGAGACCACGATTAGAATGGTTCATGATGTTCCACAAGGCAGGGGAATATGCTTGAGTTATTTCTCTGTCGAAATGACGTGAGAGAAAGAACCTATTGGTGGAGTCCAGCCCTCCAGAATAGCACTACTTAGTGACTAGGAGCGGAGAGACCTTTGCGCGATTTAAGGTATACGAGAGGCAAAAAAAGTCTTAGTGATGATTATGATTTCGTTTGTGATTGTGTCTGATACAACGTGGTAGCTATAAATAATGAAAACGATGAAGAAGAAAACAAAAAAAACAACTATTGACTTGTTTAACACATATTTGATTGAGCAATCGAACATAGAGGATGCAACATTGGTTTGGAAAATGAGAACGACCGACAGTGTTGAAGGATTAGTATCTTATAGAAACACGTAGAATGAGTTGTATAATATTTATTTTTTAATACCTTTTATACATATAACATGTATATTTTAAAAATCTAACCTCAAAATTTAACTTAGAACCATCCAGAAACATATGAATATTGCTTATGTAATTTTTCAACAGTTCAAATATGAGTAAACAATTGTACTACTAAAGTGTGTTTAACTCTTGTTAAAAGTGAGAAGAATGAAGACAACAGAATCCACTCGATTCACGCACAAGACCAAGCGCGTAGACCAATAATAATTTTTTTTATAAAAAAAATCACAAAAGGGGACACGCGTCTCATGTCTGACAAATAAGCACTTATTACCTATTTGAGGGAAAAGCAGATACGTGTCTTTTAATAATGGGATATGCTTTCCGGTACGTGTCACTCCACTTTTCACCAGCCAATCACCTTCTTCGCACGCTTCCCAAATGGTGGGCCCCACTCACAAACCTTCCAACCAATCAGACGCTCCAAATACAATTTGTTGCCCTAGACACGTGTTATCATGCACCGGCGACCGATTATTACAATCTTATTCCATCATCATCATGACTAACTTCCTCCCGGTCATATTTCCGGTTATTTTAAAAAATAATAAAGAGTATCTGTACAAAGGAAATATAACACTTATTATTATTCGTTAGGTATGGCCAGTACAAACAGGCGCGTAGACTCACGACGCGCCGGTCACGTTAATCATGATGAGAAGGATCATATGATTTTTGAACAGATTATGTTGAGATTCCGCCCGATCGCTCCACGTCCAGAGACTGCTTCTAAATCTGGTGTTTTGTTACCGGAAAAGGAGCTTAAGAAGACGAGAGTGAAGAGGAAGTACGTGAGAGTGAAGAAGACGAAGAAAAATAATAATAATAACAATAATAATAATATTGCTAGTAAAAGCTGGTTTAATCTGGACCAGACGGTTGCGATGATCGAGGAATCCAGTGAAGTTGCGGTTACGGTTACAGATCCGTTACACAAAGTGTCTAACTGGATCAGTTTCAACAGCTTTGATTCATCTTGGTGCAAGAGGAAAGAAAAGTTTATGAATAATAATAATAATAATAATAATAATAATAATAATAATAATATGTTTGTGTCTGAACCAAAGGAGAAAGAGAAGGAGAGGTTAATTATTTCAGATCTGCATGGAGTAGATCTGTGTATGGCAGTGCAACGGAAGGTAGTGGAGTCATGGATAACGGTTAAGTCAGTGACTGGAACGTGTGAGGATAGGAGGTTGTTAGGTTACACAGATGATGAGATATGGAACAATCTAGAGCATGACACTTGTCCAGGGTTTGTATCGAACGGTTGCGATAAGGTGCAGTGGGTTAATCCTGCGTACCGAAGTATGTTAGATCCAAGTTCTAACGGTGACTCAAGTGAGACTGAAGTGGCTGTGTGGCTGAAGATAAACGTTGAGAAATCAACGGTTGTAAAATATCTTCCAGCTTTTTCATGCAGTGTTCGAATCGAGTACAGATCGTTCGAGAAGAAGACGAGGATGACTGTGCCTTGTGATGTTTGCCAGATGGATTCAGGGGGATATGCATGGCGGCTTGATGTTAAATTTGCTTTAAGTTTGGGTCTTGCATCGAATTAACTTATTCGACTGGAGCGCAAAATCAAGTTTAATTTCCTGAACAGGTAATTTGATCAATCAAAATATCAAATTATGAACTTAGTATATAAAGCATATATATATATATATATATATAGATGCATATTATGTATAATATGAGAGTATATTGAATATCTGCAGATGTTGTTGCAACCAAACAAGTGAACAACCTCAATGTTTGATGAAAATTGCTTAATATTAGCAGTTTTCAAGAACTTGTATTCAATATATTATCTCTCTATATATGTAATAATAACTGAATCATTGATTATTCTCAGCTACAATAAAATCTGTAACTAAGATAAAAAGAACAAGTTGTTTTGGCTGATGTTTGGATCAATTAAGCTTTCATTAATTAAGTATAGTGTTTGTGATTATTAAGTTTCATATGTTTGATAATTAATTAATTATATAAATCAACATGCGTTTATGAGTTTTTGGTATATAGTTTTATTAAAATTAAATTTGGAAACTATTTTCATGAATGTTTGATAGCATATTATCAAGTAGATACATATGAAGTACTAACATTATAAGTGTTGTTTTGGTGTGTGACAGTAAAGAAGTTTATTTGTGTAAAGTTTCTTTTACACATTTTTCTTAGATATGTAAGAAACATTTTTAGAAGGAAACGACGTTAAACCGCTAAAACTGTTAAAACAGGTTGTTACGATAAAGTGATAAACGTACCTTGAGAAATAGGAGAGAGAAGACGGTATGATAACGTTGTTTCCATATTTTTACCGTTCGATATTAAGAGAAAGAGAAGCTATGTGGATATAACAAATATTTTAGTACATATATGGGAAGCTTGGACAAACAAAAGAGAAGTGTGTGGTTACATATAGCTAGGTGTCATTATATTGTGTGAGGATTCTATCCTGTTTTCTGTCTCACATTCATTGTATAATACTGCTTATGATGTTGTATGATACAACTTTATAGTGAATATGTGACATAGAAAGTAAGGTAACATAACAAAGCATAGCCTTATATATATAGTTGGATTTTACATGTAGAAGAAATAGAGAGAATAATCCTAACAATTTATAAATGTGAAGTGTCATTTGACCAAATATACTTTCAACTATGAATCTTTACACAGACTTACTATGCATCATGCTGATATATATATAGTTTATAAAAATATTTATTAGGTGAGTTTAGTACATATTTTTATTGATATTTTAGAAATAACAAGTAATATTTAGTGTTTTTAAACTTATTATTACTGATTAATTACTGATAGTTCTATGTACCTAACTAGTAGTAATATATAAGGCAGTTAGCACTAATTTATAACCGTGATTCGATAAGATCAATGGGATTTAGGTTGTCACATCGTGTTGATGACTCGCATTAATCCGTTAACTTTATAGTAGTAATGGAGATGAAAATTATATAATCAAAAAGAAAAAATATGCATATATAATGTATGACAAGATAAGAGAGAGTCTATTTTTTTCAGTTTATTATATATCTAGAGTTGGTGAAATAAGACACGTCTCTTATAGATTACCTTTTCCATAAATAAATATATACCGGAGTAATTCCTTAACATCATATCATATGTACTGTAATTCGTGTATAGAATGAAAATACTTAAGTTTAGCCGAGTAATAGTGTATACGTTACAAAATAATTAAATATCTTATGAGTTTTTACGTAAAATTATTCTGACACTGATGTAGATAACACACTGGTTACTTATCCGATTGTCTCATTAGGAACAATGTATATGGCGTGCAAAATATTTATAATTATAATTTGTGTATGGTATAACTCTTCATCAATGTTTTCAGAACCGGACTTCCACCGGGTCATCGGTTCGACCAGTCAGACGATCCAGTAAAACATTCAGAAAAAATCCAACAAAATTATAAATTTCCGATTCGACCATCATTTTACCTGATCTGACTGGCCGGTCCAGTCCGGGTTTGAAAACCCTTTTCTTCGTACTATACTAATAAAAGTATTAATTGTCCTTTTATACAGATGTTTGAAAAAAAAGAAAGATAGCATGATAATCCATCCAACCACCTGGAATCGCCCTGTAAATATCACTAGTATTTTTAAATGGATAGAATTAATCATGTGTCGTTAATTGGATAGAACTAATCATGTGTGAGTGTGTGTATATATACACGTATAAAGTAAAGTGAGTAGTTGGGTTGTCATCATCAATGCAAGCACAATTTATTGGAGGTTCAGGAATAGAACCTCAGCTAGAAAAAGCAAATAAACGAGGAATAGGATTCCAATATGGGATTGGGCCAGATGTCTTCCTTGAATTATTGATGATTAACACGTAACCCCATGGTCACCATCACTAAATGTGTGCATTGGTCCTCTCCCCTCCACCCAAAAAGCCAATTACCTCTATTCGATGTATAAGGCTATAAGGTGGGTAGACATGAAAAACCTCATGTCTCAGTGCCACGTAGGCTGCCACATCACTTAGGTGGTGTCTGAGACATGGGTGTGGTGTGCAGACATGAACAACCCCATGTCTCAAGCATTTAATATATTTTTTTTTGTTTTTTAATTTTTTTTTATTAGTTTTATAAAAGTAATAAGTAAATAAAATAATGTTCAAACAAATACTAAATTATAAAAATAAAAATTACAAAAGCATCCTAAAATTAAAAAAAACAAACATACTTAAAAATAACATACGATTTATTAAAAACAAATAAAACTACTTCCATTTTGCAAGAAACTTTTCTTGCAACTTCTTCAACGGACCGCGTCGTTCTTCGGGATACTTTGAGAGATCCGCCTCCATAATTTTCCACTCTTCCACCGCCTTCGATTCATCAATCAAGCGAATCTTTTCCTTCTTGAGCTTTATTTTTTCTTCGTTAGCTCTGTTGAAAACTTCCATAGCTTCGGTTAATTTATCAAGCTTTGAAGCGCTCCCGCTCGTGCTACTCGACCCCATCGCTTTCTTTCCTGCCGCCATTTCCTTTCAAGCTTTATCCCGACCTACATAAAAAACGCAAACATTTTATAGTATAAAAAATAAACGAACAAATTATATAAAAAAAACTATAAATTTATAAACCTGGGGGGCGTTCCTCCTCCACATAAATTGGTTCTTCATAATCGGGCTCGTCGTTCATATCAATGTTGATTGGAACGGACGGGCCTGCTTTCTTAGCTTTGGTTTTTCGTTTGGCCCGTTCAACCTCGTTTCGAACCCCCGCCCATTTTTGTTCATCCTTCAAAACCTGCCAAGCCCGTATCATCGAGAAGTTTCTTTTCGTTTCGGTTTTATAGTCCGCCATCGCTTTTTCAAAAATCATTTGCTCATTCCATCCACTAGGCGGGTTGGCCTTAATACGGTTGTAAATTCCATTGAATTTACCACAATCCGCATTCAACTTTCTCCATTTCGAGCTAAGAGCGTCGTTTTGATACGGCTTAGCTTGCATATACTTATGAAAAAAATTGTTGGCCGTCTCCCATAAGGCCTCAACACTTTGGGCGGTACCTATGAACGTTTAAATTTTTTCGTAAAAATAAATACACATATATATATATATATATAATCGGCTTTTTAAAAAAAAAAAAATAATAAACATATATATTTTTTCGTAAAAAATAAATACACAAATATATTTTTGCGCAAGTTTTAAAATTTTACCAACTGTCGGGCGTTTTGAAGCCGCGAGCCAAGCCTTAGCCAAGGCTTCCTCTTCAACATCGGACCATGGTTGCGCGACTCCTTGAACCGGTTTACCACGTCCCGGTCCTGGATCTCGTTGTTTTCCTTTGCGCTTCCCTTTTCCTTTTTGGGTCGTTGGGGTCTCTTGGGTTTCGGCAACTATCTCCTCATCGGTTTCGTTCTCATCGTCAACGGGGTGTGATGTTTCAATAGGTGTAGTGGGTTGTGATGTGCCGATAGGTGTAGTTGCTTGTGATTGTGGAGAAAATTGTGGTGAAAAGTGTGGTGAAAAGTGTGATGTAAAACCCGCTTGGCTTGCTAGGTTCATATAATGTTGCATTTGCATGTAGTTTACCGGGTGTAATTGGGCATAAGCCGCCGGGTTTTGAAGCATTTGAGCCGCATGCGGCAATATTGGAACGGTTTGCGATATGGGTGGATCAATGACGGGTGTGTAACCGGGTGTGGTGAAAGGGTTATTCGGGTTAGGTTGATTCGGGTCTTGGTTAAATTGGTGGAAAGGATCCATGAGTTTTTTTATAAAAAGGTGAGAAGTTTATATAAAATAAAGGGTTTGGAATGAGATGGAGTGGATAAAAATGGGAGAGTGGTATAATATTTATAGATAGAATTGAAAAAAAAAATAAAAAAAAAATATAGCCGTTAAACTAGCCGTTGGAAATTTAAAAAAAATAAAATTAATTCTCTCAATCCTCATTGGTCCGTCCTAGGCGTTCTTGGGGAGACGGGGGGGACGGGGCTGGGTTGGGACGGGGCATCCGGTGGGGTGTGCAGCTTGGGGACGGGGGAAATAGGGTGGGACGGGGGTGCCTCTCGTTTGTTCACCGTCTAGCCTAAGAGGACGGTGTGTTACTCGTGAGTTTTTTCAACTTTACCGATTTCAACCATTCCTGCATTGTTATGTTACTTTACTGATTTTCTTCATCAAAACACTTTTTTGGAGGCATCACTTCACTGATTCTTTACCCACAATCAATGAGAGAGAAAGAGACAGACAAAGAGAGAAAGAAATCATTGTTACCGTGCGTTAACAAGAACCGGAAAATGGTTCACGGATCTACTACCAGCATCACCGGCGACGGTGTTACCGTACTGGTAGTGGGGTAGCCGTGACCAATTCGGGTGGCGCACTGTCCCCCTAACTTTTTCATGAGAAAAACAAAAGCATTTGACTTTGGGAAGGCTTTGGGCGTTTTCTCTCCCGATAAGACTATCCGTTGTGGTGCGCGACCGAGCACGCGCGAATGTGTTTCTGAGCCACGTGGATCACTGGAACCACAAAAGCTTCACGTCAACGACCGCGCGAGCGAGCAGGCGTGAGCCGGATCGCATCTGCTCGCGAGGAGAAATGAGGTTTGTTTTATTTTTTTATATTTTTGTTGTATTTTTGGTGTTTGAAGAAGATGGAGGATGAAAATGATGAACATGGGTTTGTTGGTTGAAGAAGAAGAAGTGAAATGTTGGGTAGTGAGAAGAAAACATCTTTTTTATTAGTTTATGACTTATATTTTATTAGTTAATAAAGTTTTAATTTTATGGAGTATAATGTCTTTTATATTTTTTATTAAATGTTTAAAAAATTGGATAAAGCTGCTGCTCACTTCTAGCACAACATGATCAAGTGAGCGATCAGCAGCTTTATCACAATGCCAACTAGGCGCTGACATGGTGGAATATGAGAGGATAGAGTCATGGCTCACCTCTAGCCACAACGGACAGTCTAATGTCCCAAAATGCCTTGCACACTGCCCCTGTGGGCGTTATGGTTGAAAATTGGTTGTTGACGTGATTATAAAAACGCCGGTGAAAAGGGTGAAGGGGCTTGAAGTTTTGGTTTGTGTGATCTCCGCCACTTGTCCTATAAAGATTTGTGAAGGAGCATTATGGGGTATTATGGTAATGTCCCACTACACATGGTCTTACGCTCTTACCATTTTACTACATGTTAGGAAACAAAGAAATATTTAGCTCTACCTTGTTATCTTGGTGTATTAAATAGTGTCTAGCTTCTCTTTTTGAGTCAAAAGTTTTAAGTTATGTTGTAAAATGTAACATAGAATTATCAGCAAACTATATGGATGTGTGAGTTATCGTTCTAAAAAACAAACTAGATGTTAGAAAAAACATTTCCATGCTATACTTGTGGTATAGGTTAGAAGTTTTGATTGAGTATTTATTTATTTATAAGATTTTTCCATGTTAAAATCAGTTTTATTATACGTTAATCATCACTGAATGTTGCTTTGACAGTAATTAATTATCTAACAAAGGTTTGTTAGTGACAATATCAAGATAAACATGGAAACAATTGTATCAATATCGGATGTCTTTTGAATCATAAAATAATCATTGTGTGGTGTTTGTATGCACGTGGATCAACTTGTGGCTCGCGTCTGTTCGCTCGCGGCCCACAACACATAGTCTTAGAGGCAAATATCAATAGCGACGAAAATATGAGCAATAGCGACCAACCTTTAGCGGCGACCTAATAGCGACGACATGTTGTCGTTCTTACCTTTAACGGCGACAAAATAGAGCAATAGAGATGACATAAGTCGCCTCTATTGCGTGAGCATGATTGAGAATCGAATTATTTTACACTGTGTTCCCGAGTTTACTAATGGAAAGAAAAGAAGAGAAAGGAGATTTAGGACAAAGAGAGGGAAAAGAAATATATAATTTCATTTTGTGTTCCCGGGTTCGAAGGAAAGGAAAAGAAAATAAATTTTTTATGTGTTCCCGAGTTGAAAGAAAGGAAAAAAGGAAAGTTTAATTTTACAATAATGCCCTTCTTGGGTGTTATATTAGATTAAATAAAAGGGTAAAATAGTAAATGATAAGACATTTTAAATGATTACTTTCTCTCCCTTCCGGTTCCTTTCATTTTGGAAGGAAAGTTTTAAGCAATAATTTTTCTTGAACTTCCTCCCATTCTTTCCACTCCTTTTCTTTAATGAAACTCGGAACACACTTATGTTTCACTTTCCTTTCAATTCCGTCACTTTCTTTTCAGTTCATTTCTTTAATAAAACAATGAAATACAGTGTGATTGAAAAATGGAGCTGCCTTTGGTAGGTTGATTTCCATATTGAAGAAAGAACATAAGATGCTAGTAACTTCTACGTTTTAAATTGCATCCATCCGATCGCAATGACCATTTTGACTTTTGAGTCATTAATTTTTGTCACACTCACCGTTGCTATGTACAAAAGTTTTGCATTTAAATCATTCAAGTCAATGTTGATGGTGATTATAATCACTCCATCAATCAGCGATAATTGCTAATTTAGTTCGTGAGGTTTGTAAAAAAATGTCACTTTCATCCAAATCTTTTTTTTTTGTCATTTTAGTCCCTGTGGACTAACAAGATTTGGATGAAAGTGATAATTTTTGACAAAACACAAGGACTAAATTGACAAAAAAAAAATTAGATGAAAGTAGCAATTTTTGACAAACCTCAGAGACTAAATTGACAATTAACTCCAACGATAAATATAACATAGTCTATCACATTACTCCAATTCCACAAAGAACTCATAAACTCCTATCATTTGTTGAGTTATATATACAGTCAAAAATCAACAAGTTATAATCATATTATATGTGTTGGAATGTATTATCATACTTGGATTTATTAGTGTGAGCCAATGTGGTTAGCTAACCATTCAATAATATTATTCAGTATTCTACCATTTTACAATATGATGTTTCCACACATGTCTAAAATCAAATCAAAGAAACTATAGAAGTTTATCAACATAATTGAGAAATTCGGGTGTATGTAGATCAACCACCCTTAAGAATTTAGGGTGTGCTGGTTCCAAAATCAAAACCCTCAACTTCAATTAATGTATGTAGATCATGTACCTATTAGAAATTCGGGTGTATGTAGATCAACCACCCTTAGAATGTAGCTAGCTCTTTACTTTTCCAAAGTAATGTACCTATTAGATTTTGGTTAGATTGTGCTTTGACTGCTGCTTATTTGATAAATAGGATTCCTTCATCGGTTCTAGAAGGCAGGACCCCTTATGAGGTAGTGTATGGCTTTGAGCCTGTCTTAGACCATTTGAAACTGTTTGAGTGCCTATGTTTTTGTACCATTTTAAATAACTCTGATAAGCTGGAAGCAGACCAGATAAATGTTTTTTTTGGGATATTCTACTGAAAAGAAGGGTTATAAAGTTTTCAGTTTATATGATAAACAAACTTATTTTTCCAGGGATGTAAAGTTTTTTGAAACTGTTTTTCCTTTTAAGGAAAAATCTGTGGTAAATGAGTTTAATGAAACACATGTTTTTTGATATAACAAATCTTAATTTTTTGACAATTATGAAAATATAGAACCCAATCAGTTAGAGGTTCCTAATGATGAGAAAAATGGTCAAAACAAAGAAACAGAGACACATGGGTCTCAGTAGTCTGAGTCTGTTAGTGCCAGTTCTGAAGGAATGGCTCAACATGATTCTAATGAATCTGAGCAACCCAGTAGTGGCACTGACAAACCTGGCAAGGCTGAGTGTGTGACACCTGTTCATGAAATAAACCAACATTTTGAGGGACAGTCACATACTCAAGTCATGCCTAGAAGGTCAACAAGGGGGTCTGTCCTACCAAAGAACTTGAATGAATATGTCCTTGATGGTAAAGTTAAGTATGAGATTAATAAGGTTGTTAACTATGCTAATTTGTCTGTTGAAAGCAAGTGTTTTGTGACTTCATTAAACAAAGGGTATGAACCCCAGAGCTTCAATGAAGCTGTTCAGGATCAAAACTGGATAACAGCTATGAATGATGAAATTGAAGCTCTCAATAGAAATAATACTTGGGATTTAGTTGAGTTACCCCCCTGGTAGGAGTCTAGTAGGGTGTAAATGGGTATATAAAATTAAATATAAGTCATCAGGGGAAGTAGAAAGATATAAGGCTAGCTTGGTTGCAAAAGGTTATAGTCAAAAACAAGGGATTGACTATGAGGAAACCTTTTCCCCTGTAGTTAAACTTGTAACTGTTAGAACTGTGTTAGCTTTAGCAGTTGAGTATAACTGGGAGTTGTTTCAATTGGATGTCAATAATGCATTTCTTTATGGAGATTTACATGAAGAAGTGTATATGGCTTTGCCTGATGGGTATTTTTCTAAAGATGAAACTAGAGTGTGTAGGTTAAAGAAGTCATTATATGGCTTAAAACAAGCCCCTAGAATGTGGAATGAGAAATTGGTTAAGGTCTTAAGTGAATTAGGTTTTGTTCAGAGCAAATGTGATTACTCATTGTTCTTCTGTTTTAAAAATGATAAGTCTGTTTTTATGCTTGTCTATGTTGATGATATTGTTATAACTGGAAATGATGTAAATGAAATAGTAAGGGTTAAAGAGTATTTAAAATCAAAATTTCTAATTAAAGATTTAGGTGAGTTGAAATATTTTCTTGGTATAGAAGTTCTTAAAACAAAAAATGGTATTTGTTTTTCACAAAGAAAATATTGTTTAGAACTTCTAAGTGAATATGGAATGACTGCCTGCAAACCAGTTAACAATCCTATAGAACAACATCATGTGGTAACACAGTTTTGTTCACATAATGATAAAGTGTTGTCTAATGTTACTGGTTATCAAAAATTGGTTGGAAAATTGATTTATTTAGCACATACCAGACCTGATATTTCACATGCAGTTCATTTCCTAAGTCAATATATGCATAGACCAACAGTTGGTCATTTGAAACTTGGATTCAGACTTTTAAGGTATCTAAAAAAGTCTCCAGGAAGGGGTTTGCTCTTTGAAAGAACTGGTAGTCTGGTAGTCAGAGCATACTCTGACTCAGACTGGCTAAATGCCAGGAAACCAGGAAGTCTATAACTGGTTTTTGTGTTTTTCTAGGGAAAAATCTAATTTTCTGGAAAAGCAAGAAACAAACAATTGTGTCTAGATCAGCAGAAGCTGAGTTTAGGTCTATGTGTGCAACAACTTGTGAGTTAATTTGGTTGATTCATGTTTGTGAAGAATTGAATCAGAAGATTGAATTGCCTATAGAATTGTTTTGTGATAGTTCGTCTGCATTGGCAATAGCAACAAATCCTGTCTTTTTGAAAGAACAAAACATTTTGATGTAGATCTTTTCTTTTTAAGAGATCAGGTTTCCAAAGGAATAATCAAAGCTGTTAAGATGGATTCTGAACATCAGGTGGCTGATGTTATGACAATGGGTTTGTTGTCAGGAAAACATGAAGAGTTGTGTACTCTTTTAAACTTGTTTGACCCATTTGGTGTATCAAATTGAGGGGGTGTTAAAAGTGGTGGTGTATTGGTTACTGGTCAATTTGTTACTAATGGGTTCAATGGTTCAGGTTTGATAATATTTTTTGTAAAAGTTATAATATGTTTTTATATACATTTTATTTTAATATTTTGCATAAGGTTAATTGTAGGTGTATTGGGCTGGTGTCTTGATGGTCCACGTGAGTAGCAGCCCAGGACGTGAGGCCCAGTTGATAAAGAAGTCTGACTGGTCAACAAGTTGCTGATTTGGCGATCCGTGTTTAAGAAACACAGCTTCTCACAACCGTCTGATCATTCTTTTCTCAGTCGTTGATTCCTTTAGAAGAAACACATTTACACAGCTATAAATAGCTTGTGTTTATCTCACCAATTTTACTTTTTGATCTCTTTTGTTTCGTTCTCTCTTGTTCTCTCACTGATCTTCAATTAGGGTTTCTGTGTTGAGTGATTCATCTTGAATCTCTGGTTCCTAGTTTGGTTTGATCCTTGAGTGTGAGTGTATTTTGTAGAGAGGTTGATTTGTATTGAGATAGTTAGTCGTTTTAGTAGGGTTTCTGGATTCTTTCTTATTTTGAATAAAGTTCTTTAATCTTTTGGTCTATGCTTTGAATCATGTTTTATAACAAATTATAAAACATGTAGTAGTAACTTTAACATAGGTAGTTAAGGAGAGTCGTAGCAGACGACGGTCATCGAGGAAAACGTCTTCCAGAATTTTATAAATGGTGATATTATTTAGACATCCCCATGCAAAACCCTAAACACCTCCCAACCCGAGCCGTGGAAAGCAAAAACCAGAAAAAGACGGCTCGTTGAGGCCACCATGTCCCGTTGAATCAACCCTTCCCCGGGCCGTGGAGACCCCCACGGGACGTGGAGGGGTACGAGGTCAGTCTGAACTCCCTGCTTTTGGAGGGGTATGATATATGAGATTTTTCCACCTCCGATGAGGCCCAGGTATGATTATTATTTATTTATTTATTATTATTGTTGTGCGTTTTAGCCCGTTAAATTTGCGGACTATGGGGCAGATGAAGGTGGCAAGAAAGACCAAGGCCACTCCGCCCGTTTATTACCAGCGCGCTTGGGGTCCGGTTGACCGGGCATTTGTACCCGTGCCGCTGGTACATATTGAGTTTCCGGTTGGATGTAGAGATGGCGGACGTGCATCCTGATGGCCGACAACATCCTCCCCGCGTTTATCACGTTGTTAGGTTGCCTGGTACCACGAACCAGCTACTTTAGCGGGTTCTGGAGCAGATGGAGGATATGCGGTCTGATATTCGGTGGTCGGTGCAGAGCGAGAATGAGAGGCGGGTTTGGAGCCGCGGCCACCGCGTACCGATCAAAGTGGGGCGTTCAGCAGTCAGTCCGGTACGTCCGATGCATCTCAGGGGCAGGATGATTAGTTGTTTATTTAGATATTATTATTGTATGAATATTTTTAATTATGTAAATGTTTGAATATTATGATTTATTTTGTTTTATTGGTCGTATCTTGTGTTTTGTTTAGTTCTGCAACATAAACGTTAAGGTTTACACAACGATTATTATATCATTTTATAAGGATAATTCTATTTATTTTTAAAAATAACATCCATATAAAAAAATCATTTTATACAAATAACAAAAAAAAATTATAAAAAACCAAACATTTATAAAAAAAAAAAAACAAACATTCATTTTCACATCTCTAACTCATCTTAAACACCACACTTTTTTTTCACAACTCCCACTCACTACCAATCATTGCCAATGATTGTTAATCATTGTTAAGCATTTATACGGCCCGTGAAAACCCCCACGTCTTGTTTTTTTTTTTTTTTTTTCTGATTTTGGCTCTCCACGTCCCGTTGAGGCCTTCACGGGGCGTGGAGAGGATGTCTAGATAAAAACCACTGTTTTGAAAACCGGATCGGACCAGGTTCTGGGACCTGGACCGGTCCGGTTCGGTTGTTTGGACCGGCATGCAAGTGAACCGGCCTCGGACCGGAAAACCGCTCGGTCGGACCGGAAACCGGGTGGTCGGACCGGTTTTTTTTTATTATTATTTTTGGGTTTCGAATCATTTTTGGCCCGGTTTGTTGGACCGGTCGAACCGGTGAACCGGCCAGGGGTCCAGTTTGACGTCCGGTCCGGTTCTAAAAACCTTGATAAAAACCTTCTATGTCTGAATATCCTGAACCTTTATATACAATATGATGACGTGTCCTGTCCAACCCTAAAAAGTGTGACAAATGTGGTGTCCTTGCTAGATATTTAAATTATATAAATGGCACGTCTTTTAAGTTTTGTCCTTTTATTATTTTTATTTATTTCTATCGACCATGGTTATATACTGTTTGTTTTAGATAAAATGGAGGGACACCTTATGAATTCAAAACCTGTTGTGCTTAATTGTTTATAATTTATTTTAGAGGATGATATAAATACAAACATGTGAATATGATAATATATTCGCTGATTTGAGAACGAGCATGGTGCCATTTCGATATCCATTAAGAGTAAATCAGTAAAGGTTTGCATATTCAGTGTGTTTATATGCACTTCTTAAGCAAGAAGAAGAATTAATAAAAAAGAATTTCAAGGGTTGGGATGCAGTTCGATTTTGAAACAATGGTTGGGCTTCTCTATTTTGACAAAAAAAAAAAAAAGAAACTTGCAAATAAGTATATTTTGTTAGTTCTCTTCAAAAGTTTTTGTTTTTGTTTTGTTTTTTTTTTTTTTTTTTTTTTTTTTTGCTTATGTGCCATCATGGCATCAACCATTGCACATCAACAATGTATAGGTAAATTACTTAAGATGAGATTTGTTGCTAAAAGATAAGAAAAAACAGTATGCTATTCTATTGCCTTATCTAGCATCATAAGTTTTTCTCATCTGTGCTGAGCATATTTCTTTTTGACAACTATGCTTTGCTGCAAAAGCATGGCATGGAGGTTTCTTAGGGATGTTCTTGGGGATGATGATATTCAGCGCCAGTGAAGTAAGCAAATTCGTGAATATGAGGGACGAAACTACTGCAATGATATGCAAATTCGTGGAGCATCAGATGCAGCCATAATAAAAGTTGGTTCGGACCTATAGTCATGGTGTGATGACCTAACTGAAGGTTTGTGTGAAATACATGCCGGAAGATGAAGTGAGGAGGCAGTCATCGAGCGGCTAAGGATATCCATGGAACGAATTGCCTTTGCTAAAGGAAGCTTAGCCACCACGTAAGACCCCCAAAATCAATGACCCCACATAATGAAAGACGGTTCACCACCATTTCTGCATCTCCAGACCAAGTCGGAGATCATTTGAAGCAACACTTACCAAAAATGGAAAATTTTTGGTTGCAAGGTTGCAGCTGAAAACAGCAGGTAGAGATGACAAGACAAGCTCAACAGAAAAATAAAATGGTCAAAAGTCCTACGATTTTTTAAAATGTATCATCTGTTTTAAACCTTCCAAGTCGATGAAACAAAATGTGATATCAGATTGGAACCAAGCCGATAGTATATATCCTCTAATAAACTGCATTCAGGCATATCTCTCATAAGTTGAACTTCTGAGAAACAGTGTCAAAATCTTCGAAGTCAAATCGTTGTCGTTCTCTACCAACCTGAAGAAATGGCAATCGTTAAGGTACCTCGTTCACAGTCAAGCAGAACCTTAACCAATTTGTTTAACATGCTCTTTCCTAGTAGGAATCAAAAACCTATACCTTGGATAGATACAGAGGATCACACGACATGGATTCATCCATTGTGGTCAGCTTCTTTGACAGTTTCATGATTCTGAATTTACGAGCAAAAGAAGCAGAAAATTGTCATTTTTCCTATCAAAAGGTATTATAAATGACTATGAAGAATAAAGAATTTCGGGATTCTGAATTCCAAAACATTGCTCAAGACTCTATTTTAAATCAGGCTTTCTACTTACTGTCCCGAATGTCCAGATTAGGTCAGTATTTCTTGTTATGTAACAGTTAATTTATCATTATTAACCAGCAGTATGTAAAGGCTTTGGGTATCAGCCTATTCTCTAATCTTAGGTTCCTCAGTTTAAATGTTTAATCATACATTATTCTCTAATCTTAGGTTCCTCGTTTACCTATACTCTGTCAAGTCTCAGCCAATCCAAATAACTTAATCCCAACTTGCTTTACCACACTACACACTCCCAACCTTGAAACGCATGTTACGGGTTGATCATTACTAGAGGTCGGCAAAATGAACAGGTTGGACAATGGTCAAAGCAGGTAACTTTTGCTACTGTATGGGTCTGTTCAGATTGACTCAACACACTCTGTCCAAAACGCTTTGGGTAATTTTTGTCTCGTTAGACCCAACTCCTTTTAGCTATTTTCTTATCTTACAGGGTTAACCCGTTAGAGAGCCTATTTGGTCAAAATTTGATATTTATTTGAATTCCAAAGCCAAGTTTTAAAGTTCTCAAGAAGCTTGTAGTTTAGCAAGAAGACAAAATTGCTTCATTCGGATATGTTTATGGTTGCAAGATCAAGGCATCAAGTGACCAAGGAGGGTATAGCGTGTGTTTGTGCATTAGGGAAGTAAAATAGCTACATTTCATTACGCAAGATGATAAACTATGAATCCTAATATTGTACCTTTGGATTGATGAATCTATATGCTCAATCATCTCACACGTCTTATATTGCTCAGGATCCTCAAGAAATCTAACCATTCCATCCTTCTGATTAATGGCTGCATAGATCTCGCCATCCTCAATCTTCCAATAACATAAAAAAAGGCGATCTTAAAACCTTCAAATAGAAAAAGTGAATAGAATTTTTGAATCATATGTTCATATTCTGGTTACCATTTGAAGTACATGCATTTCAGCTTCCTTAGGGGTACTAATTTCTGCAGTGTTGGCAATGTCTTGAAGTGATAAAGTCAAATATGTCTGGGTCAACCTTTGGATGTTCCTCTTGTACATAGATGACACAACCTGCTTTACCAACCCAAGATTGTTTCCCTGCAAAAGAATATTTTGTGCTTACATTTGTTCTGTGTTACTGTTACCGACTTGTAAGGCAAGAGAAGCACGGCCAAACTGCTAAAGGTTGCAAGATGCGTGGACTAGGTAACAAATTTTAAAGGGTTTGGGTCGAAAGTTGAACTCTACAAGCCAGGTTAGGTTGACCCACAGACACTTCTGTCCATATTATAAAGTTTTTATGCATAATAAATGCATAAAATATTGTCACAGATAAGATACTATAACAAAACAATGTAAATATTTAACGATGTAAAAGTTGTATGCTTAAACTATAATTTTAAGTGACTGGTCTGACCCTTACCCTTTCAGCTAATTCTATTTTGACCGGTTTTTGATAAAACAGAAACCCAAATTGACCTGTTCATATGTGGATCGAAATTCCCACCTCTACAAGCTACAATTTAAAGTAGAATAAAAAACTCACACTCTCAAACTTCTCCTGGTTCGCTTGGACAAATTCCTTGAGTTCTGTAATATTTCCAGTGCTGTAACTATTTGCCAACTCAATGTAGGGCTACTTGAAACAGAAAAGATACAGTATGTTAAGGTGAGCAGAACAATATGTAGCTAGCAAGGCTGCTTGTGGAATGTGGAGTTACAAAGCAAGTAATAACTCAAGGTACGATCAAACTAGAAGGTACATGAATATTGTACAGGCAAAATGAAACGGCTACTGCTCAAATAATTATGTGGGCCAAATAAGAAAAGAAAAACCAACAATATTTCCTTGATAAAAATGCTAGCAATTACCTGAGAGAAACTCTTTAGATTCCTTTGAGCAACTGAAGACGTATACTTGGGGAAGCTGGTAGAAAACTGCATTCAGTAACAAAATTTAAATTGATCAGACAAGATCCTTATGTTGATTATAATACCCCATTCAGGTGGAACAAACATGCAGACAATTACGATGACCTGAATAACAATCAGTATATATTGTGTTTCTGTTAAAAATATAAAAGTTCCTAGTAGATGAAACGATAATCATTTGAATTCCAAAATTAATTTATGTACATAGTAAAAAAGCTTAATATTTCTATGCTGCTCCCAGAAGACAATTCATGTTTTGAATACCAACAAATAAAGTTGCATAATCTTAAGCGTTGTAACCATATGCCATGAACTTATATATATATATATATATATATATATATATGAAGTTCATATTCAGAAGTGTGAAAAACACACACCTGGCGAAGGTGAATGAGTGAAACTAATATGTATTTCTTGTATGCTTCGACAGCTATGGCATTCAAAGTAGACATAGGGGCCGTTACAACCTGAAAATAGAATTGACCAAGAAACATAAAAAGGCAGGAAAATTTGCACATATATTAGGGTTATATTATGCATATATACGAGAGAAAAAAAAATGTAAATCAAATAAGCTGACTAAAAGGAAAGCAATAACAGATTGAGTGATTGACGCACGTTGTGGAAGAGCTCCAATGCTTTGGCAAAACGTTTTTGTCCTATGCAGACCATCCCCCTGGCAGATAAAATAGAATAAAAAAGTTGGCAATACTGTATACTGGTAATGTATTACCTCTAAAGTAACTAAAAGGTTTAACTAGTAAAACAGGTTTAGGGAGGTTGAAGGGTATGGGAATGTGGGAAATGGGTATGCTTCATCAACAGGTATAGAGATTACAAAACTAGAAACTAACAACCCATAAATTGGGTATGGAAAAGTAGAAAACCACTCCAATCTACTATCGCACACATGCCCATCATGATTCCTGACTGCAAACCAAACCAAACAACACTTAACTAGAACAATTTATTCCAGTCTAGGAATAATTTAATTCATAATTTCACACACCATCGGTTAATACATTAAGGATGTAAAGAGTACGCCCTGAATATTTCCAAACAAAAATAATATAACTCACCCGTAATAGCAGTACAGAAAAAAGTCCCTTGGTTGATCAACTTCACATATATCATCCTCCAAAATGCCATAACCAATTTTATAACACTTAGCCAACAAACAGACTTGAAGAAAATCTGGGTGTAAAGGAGTTAAATGCTCAGGTGAGGCCTGAATCTTGCGTATAGCTGTCAGTAGCGGACCCACAGCTCTCATAGGGGCACCAAGCTTCATAACTTGCTCGTGTAGTCTTTTACAAACAGAAATAACTGCGCCGGTTTGCAAAATTAATAATATGATATAAAAATTACAATAACCATATTGAATATGTAAAACTGAACCGTACATTTGTCAGACACCAAACGGATCTGCTCTACACTGCACACATCAATAAATCTGACAACAGATAAGATTAGCTCGTTTGCTTGTGCTTCTGGAACTGGACCTGCTGTACATGCTTCCCTGTTATCATATATTGACATTAAGTCACCTAACAATTTCCCATAGTAGAAAACAACATCTGATCGATTGCACCCATAGAAAAATCTTTGAATCATTTTCCTTCTTTCCAAATTCCAACTCATTGTTTTTATTGGAATTTCAACAGCTAGTAACGTGGTAGTGCTGCTACTTCTTTCTTAAAGACAAGAAACATCTTTCAAACAAGCGTATTAAGGAACGCTTACGGAGTATCGTTTAACTATTAGGACTTGATCAGGGGTGCAAAGCATGTGCTTACAAGACTTGCTCGTTGCACAAAGTCAATTACATATTTACATTTACAGTTCAAACACCAGCTATATCCATGGATATCAACTTCCCTACTTATAATATTAGAAAGCTTAACAACCTACCACAAAAAGCAGTACAACCGTAGTAACAGCCACAAATCAAAATAAGTAAACATATCAGTTTACACAACAATGATTAACTTCATACAAAGATCAAGAGTACAAACAACCCTATTAAGCGCTCACAGTATATACATACCAACAAGTAAAGTCAGGATGTGATGATAAAAAAAAAACTTGGCCAAAATCCTAAATCTCATGAAACTAAAAGTCATTCCATTCTTCACCAGAGATGAACAAACACAAAATAAATAAATAAATAAATTAGACCATCCGCAATACAAGCTCTCAAGCACCTCTCCACGTGGATACCTACCCGAATCGCAATCTCGCAGCCAAAAAAAGGCTCCTAAAAAACATCCCCCCCACACACACGCGCAACACACATATAATTAGCTTTTGAGTGTTTTTCCTAAAAGCGCCTCTCCACACGAGCTCAAAAACGCCCCAAAATCGAGCATCAGAGATGCTCTTAAACTCTTAACACAACACAGAGTCACAGAGATAACAAAACAACACACTTCAATAAAAAGAAGCAGCATAGTAACATGCAACATAAACAGCATAAATCAATCAACTAATAACACACTAAACTGCAGTTATACATTCAACATAAACAGCATAACAGCATAAATCAACCAAATAACACTCCTCCAAAACCCTAAATCCCCTAAAATAATAATATCAACAACAACAACAACAACAACAATAATAATAATAATAATAATAATAATAATAATAATAATAATAATAATAATAATAATAATAATAATAAATAGGACATACAGAATGTAGAGATAACCAAGGGAATGAATGGAGGGATCAATTCTAGTAAGACATGAAGCAAACGTGGCGGCCTGTGAGCGAATAACGTCCTCAGATTGTTTCAAACGAGTGTTCAACTGAACTAAATCATGTGAACTGTTCGATAACCCTTGGATTTCGGTCACTAGTGAATCTACTGAGTTCACATTCATGTTTATCTTCTGTTCGTCTTGTAATGGTGTTGGTTACTGTTTGCGATTAGGGCTGTAGATTTAAATATGGTTTGATGATCAGAGTTCGAAAGTAAAATCAATTGGTGTAGTGGCAATGCAAAAGATGGGTTTTGGAATGTCGGGTTACCGGTTTTATCTGGTTTTCGGGTTATACCCGTGTTTGGTAGCCCAATGGGCTCTCGTGGGGATAGTAAGCAGCCTAGTAAATTACACAAACTAGGGGTATATATCGACGCGCGTTGCGCGTTTTACAATCGTGATTTAGATGAGGTGTTGATCAATCAATGAATTATACAATTGAGATTCCATTTTGGTTGTAAACGTTAAAAAAATAAAGAAATCTACACATAAGGTAACACATGAAATTTGTAACGAAATGACATAATATTATGTTATTTATATTAATAGTATATAATATAATATAAGCCAATGATCTCCAGCCCAGCTGGTTTGAAGTGGGAAGGTTTACCTCCTTGGAGGGTTCCAGCCCGGGTTTGGTCTCAGGTTCGATTCCCACGCATCACCGAAAAAATAACCGATTGGGTTTGAAAGAAGAAACCCGTGTGTTGCTATAAGATTCGAACCTGGGCAGCGGTCGCTTTGCAACACAGGGTTTACCGCTGAAACACTACTTTTCAAAAAAAATATAATATAATATAAGGTAACACATGAAATTTATAACGAAATTACATAATATTATGTTATTTATATTAATATAATATAATAAAAATTTTGAATAAAATAATAATATAGTTAAAAAAAGTTTTTAAATAAAATAATATATATGAATATGAATAAAATAATATAATAATAATAATAATAATAATAATAATAATAATAATAATAATAATAATAATAATAATAAAACCAACTACTGTTCAAAGTAGTTGGTCTATTATATATATAATAATAGACATCAAAATTAATTGAGAGGTTCGAGGAGGTTTACATGTAAACAAACCAACACAAAAGATTCACATGTAAATCCTACTAAAAGGTGGCGAAGTTTGAGAATTTATACCGGAGATTGAAAATCACTAGTTATGTGACCTATTTTTTTCTATAACTATGTTTCGGGTGATATGTTCGGGTCGGTGATTTGATTCGGGTTGAGTCACACATTAAATACTATAAATATCAAAGTTTTAAGCATTATTTAAGGGGTATTGGATTTTAATAATTCAAACTTTCACTCATTGCTCGACAATAATCGATGATAAGGCTCGCATTGCATTAACTTGAAAAAACTAAACACAAACATGATTCCAAAAGTTTTCCTTTTTTTTATTTGTACCTACACGTGACAATGTTTTTTTAAAAACAATACATAAATATAATCGATTTTTGAACGGCATTATTTTTTCTCCAACGGTTAGTTTTCATGGGCCAATAGAATTGCTCGGTACAAACGGTGGAACTCCACCGATATCACCGAAAACAATCCCTCCACCGGGACAGGCCAAGCTCCCTCCACCGGGAAAGGCCAACCGGGTCAGTACAGGTTCAAGTTCCCTGATGCACCGACGGCCACATGTGATCCCCGATTGCTTTCCCAGAGCCCACACCAAATAGTCTAACAAAATAATAAGTATACCCTACTCATTGAGTATTGTGTCACTCATGCTATAATGCTTTCACTTATTATGAAAACCTATTAAAACTTACTTTTCATAGGTTATGCAAATCAGGTAACATATACAATTTAGGTTGTTGCAGGAAGATGTGTAGTGGTCGCTGAAGTAACGGTCGGATGAAAACCGGATCAGTACAGGTTCAAGCTCCCTCCGCCGGAAAAGGCCAAGCTCTCTCCATCATTACCTGGTGTCCCCCAAATACCTCCCGTGGGGATCGAACCCGGGTCTCCCCAAAGGGAGTCCGGTCCGCCTACCACCTGGGCTGCATATGAAGGATGTATAAACCATACATACTTTAAAGAAAATAACGTGTATACATAAAATCGACACTCGATAATATAATAACTTGGCACATAAGCAAAGAAAAGTGTTTGTTTACAAACACTTTTCTTTGATAAGAAAAATACTTTTAACATAAACAATAACATCTATAATTATAAAAGAAAAAAAAAAACTATTCTTCCGATTTTTTGTAGTCTATTTTTTTGCCAGCTTTCTTTTGTTCCCGTCAGTTGGTCAATTGCACCATTCTACATCATTGTCCCACTTGTTTTTTCTCAAACTCTAACAACGAAAATATTATTATTACCCTACAAATGACCCCATCAATGATGAATGTATATATTTTTTACAAAAATAAATAAATAAAACAAAAAAATTGGTCCCACTAATCTTTGTTTTATTTAACATTCTCTTACAGTCACAATCCATTATTATTACACCTCTTGTTCTTCTTTGCAACACCCCTTTTTTTTATTAAAAAGGTTGATTTAACTGTTTTTGTAAGAAAACAATTTTCTCTTATGGTGGAAGCCTCCCATTAAATTCTTCAGCACTTTGTTTCTTATTCGGTGCTTCCAACTACCCACCTTTCTTTTAACACCACTTCATGTCACATCTTTTACTTATAAAACTCACGTTAACATCACTTTTACATATACTTTTGTATATTCATGTTCATTCATGTGATACTTTATGTTTAGGTATCTGACTTTTCTAATAACAATGTTGTCCAACATCTTTGGTTATGCATGAAATATGTTAAGAGTTTATAAGGAATGTCATATGATAAATATTACCAACGCGTTACAGACATATTGGTTATGGATGAGAAAAGAGCTTCACAGTTAAAAATTTTTTTTTTTTCAAATCTAATTGGTCTAGAAAATCCATAAGCGTTAGTAGGCGGTTTTTAAACTTGTTTTTGGTTATAAAAAAAGTCTGCCACAAAAAAAGAAAAAAAAAATAGACCAAATTGGAGTCCGTTAGTCAAAGAAGATAATTAATTTTTTGAGTTTTTGCATGTCAACGTATTTACAGATTTCACTTATCACGCAAATATCCAGTGTCCGTTTTTTTGGGCCGGCTACCCAAGGTAGTGAACTCCCTGGAAGCCAAAACACTTCTAAATTAACCTCACACAAACACTTATCAGTTTGTTAAAACACTTCAAAATAAAAATGCAAAACTCATGTTTGAGCAAGAGCAATCTATAATGACGACTTTCTATGAAGTTTTCACACGAGTAAGCAAAAAATCCATCGGTTTCACATAAATAAAACTATAATACCGATTGATATAAATATGAAATGTTACCTACATTAATAATTGTCCCACAAAAGCATAAACCAAACCTTACTATAAAATACAAAATAGGCACCACATGAATCCCTTGTTTTATATACAAACATAAGACAGGATGCATTAATTGTCCCACAACCAAACCATACTGTCCCTCTGTCTTACCTTTGCTTGTTTCTTTTATACTCTTGTCTTTAACATTCTCTTTTTTAAACTAACTTAAGTTTTCTTCTTCATTCTATCCCCATAAAAATCTTTAGCCTCCATTTCTTTATTTTATAATCTAGCACTCATCTAAAGTTCATGTTTCTAAAGCTCTAAACACTTATATTTAACTAATATTAAACTTTGAAGTCCAAACCTTTTGTCTAATACTCCACATGTGCCTTGTGATCATTTCTTTATCTCATTTTTTTTATAAAAATCTGACTCAAATTTTAAGAATCTTGAAATTGGCTTTGTTAACTTCAAGAAACTTTGTTAAGATATCATTAAAAAAAGATTTGGAGTCAAACTTTTTTTGTCACATGGTGTGACACTGCTTAAACTGTTGTTCATACAATTTCTTTATTATTTTATTTCTTGTGCTAATTTTAATAATCTTGAAATGGGTCATATTAGTTTCAAGAAAACTGTGTATGGCTTTCATTAAAGAAACATTTTGAGTCAAAAACATATGTTAAATGGAGTTCTACTTCTACTGCTCAAACATGTTGTTGTTCATCTTATTTCTTTCATGTGGTTTCTTTATCTCAAACACATATCAATTACAACCAACACAAACACAACTTCTTCTTCAAGTCAGGAAGCAGTTGGAATATCCTTCACAGTTAAGCAACTGGGAACATTTTAATGGAGATTTTTGTAACATGGGTTCAAGTCCACATGTTAGCATCAAATGTGTAGGTGATTCAGTCACTGAGCTAAAAATAATGGGTGATAAGGTTACAAAGGTTAGTGAGTTTCATGGGTATGCTATAAAAAATAAAACTTTATCAGAAACTTTCTCCATTGATTCATTAGTAGTTACATTAGCAAGGTTTAATAGTTTAAAGGTGCTTAGTTTAGTTTCTTTAGGTATGTGGGGCCCACTTCCTGATAAAGTTCATAGATTTTCTTCACTTGAAGTATTGGATATGAGTTCAAATTTTATGTTTGGTTGTATACCAAGTCAAATTTCAAGACTTGTAAAGCTTCATAGTTTAACATTAGATGGAAACTTGTTTAATGAGTCTGTCCCGAATTCGTTCAATGCGCTGTCGAATCTCGCCATTCTTAGCTTGAAAAATAATAGATTAAAGGGTCAGTTTCCATCTTCAGTTACTAAACTCACAACACTCACTGATGTTTCTCTATCACATAATAATCTCACCGGTGAATTACCGGATTTAGTTACCTTGTCTAGTTTAAATTTACTGGATTTGAGGGATAATTATTTCGACGCTGACCTTCCATTATTGCCTAAACGAGTTACTACTGTTCTTTTGAGTAGTAACTCGTTTAAGGGTAAAATTCCTAAGGAATTTAGTGAACTTAATCACTTACAACACCTTGATCTATCTAACAATTTGTTGGTGGGCCCACCGCCATTCGGGCTGTTTTCGTTGCCTAACATAAGTTACCTAAATCTTGGATCCAATATGTTAAGTGGGTCACTTCATAATATCATCAAATGTGGAGAGAATCTTGGATTTGTGGATATTTCAAGAAATAAGTTTACGGGTAGTCTTCCGTCTTGTTTGGATACGAATTCTAGCAACAAACGCGTCGTGAAGTTTAATGGAAATTGCTTGACTATGGCCAATGAACAACAAAGTTTAGATATTTGTGAAGAAGATAATGTGAAGAAGAAGAAACATTCATGGGGTCATGTTGTTTGGATTGTAATTGGTGTTATTGGTTTAGTGGTTATATTTTTGGTCATAGTGGCACTTGTTAGATTATTTTTTCGCAAAAGAGAACATCAAAGAGAGACTGTTGTTCTACAGCATACAGTGCCAAAAGTTATTCAGGATATGTTACCTTCTGGTATATCGTCTGAAGCTCTTGCGAATGCCAGTAAGTTTTTGCCTAATTACATTAACTGATTTAGGGGGTGTTTGGGATTGCGTTTTGAAATAGATTTTCAGATTATTGCATTTTAAAAACGCAAATAATCAGTTTTTAGTGTTTGAGGTTGAGTTTTGAAATAGATTTTTAGGCTACCAAAACGCAATAATCTAAAAGCAGCTTCATATCTGCTTTTCCAAAACGCATAATCTGTTTTGAAAAATCAATCCCAAACACGCTCTTAATCTATTTGATTATCAAATTATAGCTATTTAAATGCTCAATAATCAAGTTTAAGTAGCCAAACATTATTTTCAGTTTTAAAATTTCATTTCAGGGATCATAACTGAAGCATCTAAAATAGGGACACAAGTTGAGCCATCTTGTCGTGTGTTTTCTATCGAAGAATTAGTCGAAGCGACTAACAATTTCTCTGAATTGATGTTTCTAGGCGAAGGCTCGATAGGAAAGGTATTGTTAGCTTATTCCTGAACAATAGTGCAAGTTTTGACTTTTGATGTCAAACAAACTCAATTTACAACTCAAAAAATTGGTTTGTATCTTGCATTTTTCTAAACAAACTTGACAACCCCATTAATGTTATAGTACTATACGTCTCGTAGAAGAATATACATGCGAAATCAATAACAGTATCTGTATAACTTTGAATCTTTAAACTATTAGGATTGACCTCAAAACTCAAAAACTTGCAGTCATTTGAAAAGTCCTATTTTTTGCAGGTTTACAAAGGAAGACTACAAAACGGAAGCCATATCGCTATTCGATCTCTCTCATTATTTAAAAAGTATTCAACGCGAAACTTAAAAGTTAGATTAGATCTTCTATCAAAGCTTCGACATCCACATCTTGTTGGATTTTTGGGCTATTGCATTAATGATTCGAGTTTAGAAGATTCCGCTTGCAGCAAAGTCTTCCTTGTACATGAGTATATATCTAATGGAAATTTCCGCGCTCATCTTTCAGGTAAATGACTCAGTACGCTCATAGCTAAACCAAGAACCAAACATCTTATGTTGACTATTGTTAGAAACTTCAACTAATGTTTGCAATGATATCTGCAGAGTGTTCTCCAGATCAGATACTCAAATGGTCGGATCGCTTAGCAGTTCTGATAGGAACTGCAAAGGCAGTACATTTTCTGCATACGGGTGTAATACCTGCTTCTTCAAGCAGCCGGTTAAGAACGAATAATATTTTGTTCGATGAACATCGCATTGCAAAGCTGAGTGACTATGGAATGTCCATAATCACAGAAGAGTTAGAACAGCTTGAGGTTTCATTCTTTATCTTATTTTGACATGAATTTTGGATCAAATTTTATCCTGACATGAATTATATCTTGATGTAGGTAAAGGGAGATGGTCCAAAATCTTGGTAACAAACAAACACCTCTTCTTGTTTTTTTTTATATATAAATTAGAATATGTTTTAGGAAAACTGCAAAAGAAAGGTAACCAATGTTGGTCTGATTTGTTTTCACCTATAATCTTTTGAAAAATCTTGATTTAAAGGTAGACCAAACATGCCGATTTGACGAATGAAATGTTGGTACATTTGAAAATGCTAATGTGAGTCGTGACACTGACGTGGTGGCAATGTGCCTTTTTTTTTACAATTTTATCATTGACGTGGCGGATGGCATGGCATTTTACAAAATAATTGAAATTTAGTTGGATATTTTTAATTTATTTGTTATATTATCATAAGAGGATTTAGTAAGAGGATGTTCTATGCATCACATTTTTTTAGGTAGAGAATAGCTAGAATCGCAATAAACACTTTTACATAGTGTTGCTCAAATGTAGTGGGAGAGAGAGAAGCGGTTGTGCGGTTGCATAACTGTGTATCACACTAAGCAATGTATTTAAGCAATATTATTGTTTTTGTATTTACAAGTTGGTGTTTTTAAGGTTTTCATAAATTAAAACAAATGTTATCCGATGTATACTATACTAGCATATTGATTATATCGTGATGTACGAATTCAAATGTTGCAGGCATATGAAAAAGTTGGCTGATGACGTTTATGATTTTGGTTTCATTCTGCTTGAAGCACTCGTCGGGCCAATTGTTACAGGGAAAGGCGAAGCGTTTCTGCTTAATGAAATGGTATGCGATATGTCATTGACTGTGGGTTGGTCATCCGTTCCCGTCCACCATTGGGGATGCTCTTTATGTTTACGTAACAAAAATCTATTGAAAAAAAATATATATTTTTCTTATTTATTTTGTTTAATTATGTGTTAGAAATCTTTTGGAAGCCAAGACGGCAGGCAAAAGATTGTGGATCCAATGGTGTTAACAACTTGCTCACAAGAATCATTATCAATTGTGATATCGATCACCAACAAATGCATATCTATGGAACCCGCAAATCGGCCTTCATTCGAAGATGTACTCTGGAACTTGCAGTATGCGGCTCAGGTACAGGCCATAGCAGAGTCCGAACAGAAATCCGAAAATGCATCTTATGACATGAGCTTCAAAACAACTTAATTACACTATTAGAAAACAGACTTTTTATAGACGAAAAACTCAATGAAAAAAGAATAAGAGTAGTATATAGAAATTTGTGAAAGTCTTCTTATTTGTAGTGATAGTGATGATTGTAGCATATGCAAATTGAAATCAAGATTCATCCATATTTTAGGTCACATATTTAAATTGTTAAAAGTTGAACATTTTCGTGTTTTAGTTGACCATTCTTGTAACAAACTTGTAAAGTTCCAAATTATTTTAATGAGTTCTTTAGTATTGTTGTCGATTTTGTATTGAAGATTATATTTATTACTCGTTATTTATTATTTGAATTTCCTATTTTATCTCAATGGTTTCCTATCTGAATTACGTAATAATCACGTAATAAAGATTATAAGTCTTATTACCTCTATGGCTCTATATATATAGTCGACTCATGAGTGATATTAAATATATACTGGGTTGGCCCATGTGATACAATGGGTATCGTCGAGGCTCTTTTAAAAAATGTAATCTAACATATGCCTTAAACATGAATTATCTTTGGGTATATTATACGTATTTAAATAAGCGAGCGTTTAAATATCACATGAAGCCTTATTAAATATCAAATTAATACTAAGGAAGCGTTTAGAAAGGAGAGTAAATTACATGTTTACCCTCCTCACCTCTAAAGGTATTATTAAAAGAAAAACAAATAAAAGAAATTTAAAATTAAAATACTAAATTCAACTAATTAATAAATATTAAATACTCTGTGGCCTATTTTGACGCGACATGTTGCTCGACCTGACCCGACCCGACCAGACCAACACATATTATTAAATACCAAACATGTTATTGAATTCAAGTGGCTTTCCTTAGTCCCGAACAAACCGCAATAGGCAAATGAGCGTAGAAGCCCACATGCGTGAGGGTGATATGTTGTTTAATTATAAATTAAACAACATTTAGCTCCAGCTAATCATTACCTATTCAACTTTTTATTATTCATCCATTACATTTTACATCAATCCTATTGATGACTCAGCATAACCCAACATTTTATTAAAAAAATAAATAAATAATCTCTTTTTTTCACCTACACAACTCAACTTTACTCAAAATTTAACATTCATAACCCAACTCAACCTAATTTTTTTTTTTTTTCGACGAACTCGATTTTTAATAAAAATTATATTGGGTTGTTAAAAAAATCAGAAATACCATCTATTTAGTTTCTCTTTTAAGTTTGAATATTACAAGTTATTTGAGTAAATTAAGTTTTGAATATTACAAGTTATTTGAGTAAATTAAGTTATTGGAGAATTTAGTTTGGTATGAATTTTTTTTCTAATTTTTTAAATTACTCAATCTTTTGTATTATTGGTGACCAACCCAATTTTAGATCACAAAATAGGTTTAGTATTAAAAGAAACATCTTTTAATTGATGCTTCTCCAAATATACATCAACTAAAAAAAGTAAATAATTATTTTGGCTTTTAGCATTGAAAGCAAAAAAAACCAGACAAATTTGGAAAAAAAACATAAACAAAATAATACTCTCTTTAACATGCCCTGCCTCAACCCCTCCAATAATTCTGCTCCATTTCATCCCTCTTTTAACACCTTCATAATTTCACAAAACCATTACGTAATAATATCCGTTACAATCATCGTTACACTCACATTACACAAAAACAATGGGTGCCTGTGTTTCATCACACCACAAATATTCATCTACCATGAAGGTACACGTGTCATCTGGGTCTAATCGTAAACCAGACATGAATCACGTCGTCACCCCTGGTTCCCTAACCAAAGAACAACAACCTTCGATCATCAGTGACAATGTTGCTGTTAAACCTCAGTCGGTTCCTCTTCATTCGAAAACTGTTTCTCGTCATATTGGTATCGATTTTGTAACACAACCTTTATTACTAAGTTTTTTTTTTTTTTTTTTAATCGTGGGTTTCTGGTTTATTGGAATTTTAGTGTAGAAATGTTATGAATATTTGAGGTTTTGTGATATTTGGTGGGTCTTATTGGTGGGTTATATGTTTATTTGTTTATTTGATTGGTCTTTTTTTTATTATTATTATTTGTTTGATCATTACTATAGCTTTTATGGTGGGTTATGACTTTTTTTTATGGGTATGTGTTGTTTTATTATTTTTTCTAACAGTTAAATTTTTATCACTAATGGGATTTGAACTTTCACTACTTAGAAAGCGTCAAAGGCCTAGTGGTAAAATTACGGAAGTATTGTTTTTTCGAGTGTGTTATTAATGTTGCAAAACAAGGCCGAGTTGACCGATTACTCCCCGCATAGGCCAATTTGACCCCGAGTACTCCCCCGATTAATCCGAGTACTCGCTCCAGGGTGCGTCGCCGAGTACAAGCCCAAACCGAGTTTTGCAACACTGGTGTTATATCTCTATGATCGTGTAGGAGCATACGTTAGATACGTGACACTTTGGTTGTGTGTGTGGTTTTACTTGTTTATTTACTTTTATTCATCTACGGTCGTGTTATTTTCAAAGCTAATCTTATGTTGAGAACTGCGATTCTGCGAAAACTGCATAGAGCACTTGTACGTAGTGATCGATCTTTAATGAGATAGTGGAGTGGGCGGGTTATGTAACTGGCTTTTCTATTACACTTAAAGCAAAATGTACAAATGTATTGTGTGGTTCTTGCAATTCTCTTAACATATTTTTGGTTACGAAATGAACACCCCTCTTTTACCTAAAACATATGTGTTTTCATTTTATATGTGAATAATAGAATGTATGCATTGAGCAGTCTAGACGCGATATGGTGTCGCGTTTCACATTAGTTCCAAGTCATTACTCATGGAAAGTCTTATACGCGTGTAAAAGTAGACACACTGCTAGTAGTTGCGTATTTCTTGGCCAAATGAGTGATTTTCCATTACTTGTAACTAAATTTTTACATTTACTATGCATATTATGCCATGGTTTTTACTTGTAGTTGAATAATGTTATCTTATTCTTTGCTTACTATGGCCAAAGGGCAAAAAAGTAAGCTATCTTATAGAAGTGCTTCAGAAGATATTTGCAGCTTGTTGAATACCATGTAAATATTATCTTGAGACTTATTACTCTTGAGTTTTGAATGACCTGATTCAGGTTCTACCGAAATGATATATTTCGTTAAAATAATATTTTACAACTCGTGTAACACATCATGAATGTGTCATATTGCCAATATTATTGATCATTTCAAAGACATTTCGCTCAGACTTTATGATACATGTTTCTTATTTCACCTTGCAGAGGAGACGTTTTTCGATTCCCAAGCTTGGTTAGACTCAGACTGTGAATCTGATTTCATGAGTGTTAATGGAGGTAATGTTATATAAAACAGAATTTTATTTGTTTGTATTTATTCAAATCCCTTTTAGATGTGCTCCTATACACGGAGGGTTGTCAATCGTTTCGGGTTGATGGGTTGGCGGGTTTACGGGTTCAAATGTGCAACCCCAACCCGAACCATATTATTATTCGTGTCAAATATTTCAACCCTAACCCGACCCACATAAAATCCGGGTCAACCCGAAGATGACCTATTTAACCCATATTTTTAAATGAGTCATACATGTTCATGAGTTATAAGCGGGTTATCAATAAAATGTTTAATGGTGAGTATATAAGTGTGACAAATAAACAATATAGTGTGCCAAAAATAACACAATTATAACTAACTATTTAAACAGAAATGAAAAAAGAAAAACAAAAATATAATAGATTTTTTTTCTAAATACTTAAACGGGTTAACGGGTCAACCCATTTTATATATGCGTCAACCCGAACCCGACCCGTTTTTTAACGGGTCGTGTTACTTGACCCAAATCTGTTTTTTTCATGTCGGGTTCGGGTCGGTTTTCTGGTCGTGTCAATAATTGCCGCCCCTATACACCTCTCTTTTTTCACACATTCTGATCAAAAGTTTATTAGTTTGTTTATTTATTTATTTGCCTGTAAGCTTTGTTCTTATTTGGTGTTTTAAACCAAATTGTTATATTGCAGAATTCACACCATCAAGAGGCAATACTCCAGTACACCATAACTTCCTGACTGGACTGCCGCAAATGAAGGATGGTGCACCTGTCATTGATAACCACAATCCTTCTGTGACCTTACTTCAACCATCTCCGATAAAGAAGAAAAAGAGACTTTCCGAGCTTTTCAGTGAAAGCCAAAGAGAGGGTTGTAACTGTGATGATGAAAATGGTGAAGCGGTGGCAGTTCGTGGTGGTGGTTTAAAGCCGAAGAGGGGGAGATGGGTGGAGATTGTGCAGGTGCACGGCTGCAGACCGAGGACACAGACTGAAGTAAGAAGAAAATAAGCATGGATCTTGACCCTTAATGTGATGAATGGTCATGAGCTCTTTCTTGAACTTTAGTCGTGAATGTATAGAAATATGAAGTCGTATTATCGACATCAAGTGATTGTGTAAGTGTTAACTGTTAAGGCAGTTATGCTCTACTTGTTTTTGAGTTTATGGATTTGAATACACATATCCATGTTGTACCTAAGAGTGTGCAAGGACATGGAACCGAACTGGACTACAACTAGGGGTGTAAATGACATGAAGCGGCTTGAGAGCTACTCGGGATTGGCTCGGTAAAAAACTCGAACGAGCCGAGCCTTAACGAGCCCGAGCCCAAGTTCGAGCCTGAAATATGACTCGTTTAGTTATCGAGCCCGATCTCGAGCCTTACATACAAAGCTCGTTTAGGCTCACGAGCCTAAACGAGCCCAAACAAACATTATATATATTTTTTATATATGTGATTTTGTCCTTTGAACATGTTCATTGTTGATTAATAATATTGGTGAGCCGAGCTTTTCTCGTTTAAGCTATTGAAGCGAGCTCAAGCAGAGCTTTTAGGTCGTTTAAAATTATTTTTAAATTACCTCGAGCCGAGCCGAACTCGAGCTCTTAGGTTTTACTTTCGAGCCGAGCTCGAGCTCGAGCTCCTGTGGGCTGTGACTCACTTTTTATTGTTATTATTATTATTATTGTTAGAACTATATTAGTACCAATAAAATGTTGTAATGGATAAAGTATGTCTCGTGATACAAACAACATAAGGCATCTACATAGCTTATTAAGAATGCTATATGATCATACTAGACTGATAGATCATTATACGAATTAAAGTAATCTGGCATCTTATTAAATTGTCAATGAAAAAAGGCTAGAAGGGTATTGTTTTGTTGATTGTACATTTCTTTATAGAATTATGGATCTGAATATGTCACTAAAGTTGAATGTGTTGATGATAAGAATATAAATATAATTCATGTTCAAGTGGCTTAAAGATACGAAATTATGAGTTTATATTTCACTAACCTATCCAAACAAGCTTGGCTGGTTTTGAAGACTGCGGTTATGTTTAATTTTCATACTGGTCGATCTCAAACTGGATATTTATATTAGTCAACCTTGTATTTACTACATTTATGTGATTGATTGTAATTTATCCTTTCCTAGAATAGAGCTTTGTTTGTTAGGAAAGTCTTCTGTATATATTCCTTGTATTTCATCAATGAGAATTACGAATCCTTTGGGAATTTACATGGTATCAGAGCTAGGCTTTATACCCTAACTTTCATTCCGTTTTTCTTGCCTAGGCTACGGCCTCCTTCTTTCCACAAGAGGCTTCGGTCTCTGTTTTTGCTACACCCTACTTCATCTTCTTTACAATCAACCCATGGCAGATAAAAACCCCAAACCATCAGCCGCCGCCGCCGCCGGCAAAGCCTCGAACCTGCACCCCGTTTACACTGTAACAAATATCCAAAATAAGGTTCGCACCTTGGATGGAACCAAAGTAACCTACTCGACTTGGGTTAAACTTTTCCTGCTGAATGCTCGTGGCTATAAGGTTCTTGACCATGTGGATGGTACGCCTCCACCGGACAAGGACGACCCTTCCTACGAGCAATGGATGGAAATAGATGTTATTGTCATGCAGTGGATCTACTGCACGATTTCTGAATATTACCTTGACTTCATCCTGGACACTGAGACCACCGCATATGGAGCTTGGTGTCATTTGAAAAAGCAATTTCACAACAACAAAGGCCCTCGTGCAGCCGCGTTAGAGAGAGCCTTCACAAACCTGACACTCAAATCCATGCCCTCGCTTCAAGCATATTGTCAAAAGCTTCCCGAACTTGCGAATCAACTGGCTGATGTAGACCAGCCCGTTACTGAACAGCGCCTTATCATTCAATTGGTCAGTGGTCTTACTCCAAAATTTGATGTTGTAGCCGCTCAGTTACATAAAGATTTGCCACCATGGGAAGACGCAATAGATCTTCTTGATGCCGAAGAACGCCGCCAAAAATCCTGTCACACCGA
Organism: Ambrosia artemisiifolia; assembly: GCA_032199755.1. Lineage (NCBI taxonomy): Eukaryota > Viridiplantae > Streptophyta > Magnoliopsida > Asterales > Asteraceae > Ambrosia > Ambrosia artemisiifolia. The sequence continues at coordinate 35,167,998 of CM063529.1, forward strand.
TCCCCTCGCCGCTGCTGCTGTCAAAGAACCTGCTGTATCACCCGAACCACAACCGGAGAGACGTACTAATGCCCGTCTGGTCGTTCACATATGAAATTTCATGAAGAAAGTAGACAACACATTTGAGGTCCTTGTTGTGTACTTCACCACAAGAGGCACCAAGGGTCTTATAAGATGACTATGAAGATGTATCGATTAACTTAAGAATGGTTATATTAAAGGTAACGTAACCAATAATATTTACTTTAATATGTGTTTACTTGTGACTTGTACACATATTTACTTTTGCTTAAACGAACTTTTTGAACAATAACATTAAAGTAGATATTGTTTTTTTTTTGAATATTTAAAGTAGATATTGTTATTAAAGTAGATATTGTTAATAACAATATCTACTTTAATGTTATTGTTAAAAAAGGTTTGTTTAAGCAAAAACTTGGTGAATTTATTTACTTCTCATCTCCACATACAAAGAAGCTACTTCATGGGCTCATGGCATTACATCATGCTAACTTATATCATGCAAAATTCCACATACAAAGAAGCTACTACATGGCATTATATCATGCTAACTTATATCATGCAAAATTGCAAAGAAAACACGCATTACACTATTTACCTCCTATTTATTATGTTCTCTATGTTTTCTTTGAATGGCGAACACACACTCCTAAACTCTACTATAATCCACATATTTTCCACTAACTTGAACTTATGCCATTTTAATAAAAATAAACACCAGATACCACTAGACCACCACTAGACCAAGGTTATATCAATTTTTATTGTGTTATCTGATTAGTTTCTTTCAAAGTTACCAAAGAGGTATCATGACTATCATCTTCAAATTTAATAAAACTAGTGGTAATCGAGGCGGCGCGTTGCGCCTAGGTTAAACCGGTATCTAATTCTGTGTATGTAATGCACAACAGTGGAAGGACGACGTAATTTCTTTTAGTATTACAACAGCATTTCTTTTAATTTTCTAGTGTCTGTTACTGATGTATACGTTGCAAGAATATTGGCTTTCGGATCTGATGTAGCGAACCAATAATTAACGAAGTTGAATAGTAACTTGCCGGTATTGAATAGTTACTTGACGGAGTTGGATAGTAGTTGACAGACTTGAGTTGAGTTGAGTAGTAACATGACAGAATTGAGTAGCACCCTAACGGAGTTGAGTAAAAAAAATTAAAAAACCTATCGGAGGAAAAAATGGAGTTGCGGGAAAAAATAAATTAAAAGAACAAAGTAAATAGTAACTCGACGGAGTTCAATTGTAATGCCGTTAAGCTAGGAGTTGAATAGTAGCCTAACGGAGTTGAGTAGTGACCTAACGGCGTTGAGTGAAGTTGAATAGTAACTTGACGGCATTGAATAGTAAATTGACGGAGTTGGATAGTAGTTGACGAAGTTGAGTTGACTTGAGTTGTACCATGACGGAATTGAGTAGAGAAAATTAAAAAAACATAGTTAAATAGTAACTTAACAGAGAAAAAAATGAAGTTACGGAAAAAAAATTTTAAACACCAAAGTAAATAGTAACTTGACGGAGTTAAATACTTAACGCATTTGAATAGTAACTCCGTTAAGCTAAAATAGTTGAACAGTAGCCTAACGGAGTTGAGTAGTAACCTAACGGCGTTGAGTGGAGTTGAGTAGTAACTTGACGGCCTTGAATAGTAACTTTATGGAGTTGGATAGTAGTTGACGGAGTTGAGTTGAGTAGTAACATGACGGAATTGAGTAGTAGCCTGAGTAAAGAAAAAAAATAGAGCTAAATAGTAACTTAACGGAGAAAAAAAACGGATTTAGAAAAAAAAGTTAAAAAAGCAGAGTAAATAGTAACTTGACGGAGTTGAATAGTAACCTAACGGAGTTGAATAGTAACTCCGTTAAGCTAAATAGCAACTTAACTGAATTAAATAGTAACTTAACGGAGTTGAATAGTAACTCCGTTAGTACTATTCATGAAAGTTTCTAAACTAATATATAGGTAATTTGTCCTTCATTGGGTTCTTGCGTGGTTTACCTACCAAGAATTTAATGAAAACATAATTGTTTATTATTTTCTTCTTTCCGGTTAATAACCAAGTCATACCAAGGTATAGTGATAATGTGTCTCTTCATAAAGTTGAAGGTTCGAGCCCTGTAGTGAACGTAAAAGATGTAGATTTAACAATAGGAATTAAGCTAGTGGTATCAAAGGTGTGATAATGTTGTTCTCTCCATGAAGTTGAGGGTTCAACCCCCATGGTATGGAAAATTGTTTTTGTAAAGTTTTGAATGATTACGTTATGGTACATGATTTTTTGTAATGGAACTATATGGTACGTGATTTTAGGTATGAAACTAGTAGTGATTTTGTCTATGGTACGTAATTTGTATGTTACGTGACTTCGCACACTTCGCATGCTTTTGTCACTTTTTACGATAACCGCCCCCCCCCTATATATATATATTCAAAAGTAGTAGTATAATTGTCCTAACATAATAACTAGATGTTCGATTACGACTTCTCCATTCTATGTTATTAGATGTAACTTCATTTCTTACCTCTGTTAATACTAATGAACTCTGATTTACAGTCAGGGTCTAACGAAGCTTGGAAACTGAAGAATGTCTCCTCTACAAGGTGAAACATATATCAATTAAGCTCAAAGTGTTTAAAAATATGTATGTTACATCCTGTATTTTTTTCAAAACAATTTTTTTATTTTAGATGGTTTTTACATGAGTTTCCGAGGTTTTCTCAACACAATTGAGTTTTTATTTTATACTTGACCTATGTGTGTGTACACACACATAAGGTCTACAAGGAGATGGAACCTCAAAAAATAAAACGAAAAGAAGTATAACATAGCGGAAGTCATCAATATTTATAACGTGCTTAATATTTATAGAGTTTTTTTTTTCTAAAAAAGGTTTTTAGTGTGGAGGCAATGGTCAACTTAATTATAGCTATTTGGAGCACGGTAACTCACAAGGGACACGAGAGGCTTAGTATGTCTTATTGAGTGATCCTACAAGGCATTGGCCATTGAGTGGTGTTCTTGTGGAACCCGCCAGTTCCTCTGTCAAAATCTAGAACCACTCAGTTAACACTAAGCTTTTACACGACCCAAAATATCCAGATATCAGTTTTATTGCAACTAGTCGAAATATTCACAAAAATGACATTTCACTCTTGACAATATTGTAACAAAAGAAAAAAAAAACATCTTACTTAATTTTACTAAACATTAAAAAATTACCTATTTTGATAATCTAAGGCTATTCGGTATGGGGACCGGCTTCGGCCCGTTGTACACCACCCCCGACGGGCCAGCACGTCCAAAACGGCCAAAAACAGACGGAGAGGACGAGGCTAGCTTCTTCTTCTTCTTCCTCGCCGCTAGCTTCTCCGTCAACCACACCCTAGGCCCGTCACTCGGTGATGACCCGGCCTGTCGGCTTACGTGTCGGATGGTCCTCAACGATGATCCGTCAACCACACCGGTTAGTCTAATAATCAAATATCATCAAAATTTATAAAAAAAGATCCCGGTATATGCCATTTATATAAATTAATATATATCGAACTAAACCCCCACTCCATTTGTCTATTTTGTGCCCAACAACTCTACAGTGAGTTAACTCTTCCTTCCGATCCCAAATACATATTTTCCGTCAACGATGCCGGAGCACACGACGGCGATAGATGACGTCATGGAGGCCGCCTCCGGTCCTCATTTCTCCGGCTTACATCTCGATGATCGGTTCATGTCTCCTTCTTCATCTCTACTTACTGATTCAATCAAACAGCCTTTCGTCATCGGTACGTTTTTCATCATCATCATCGTCATTCATTCATTTAATAAACATGCCTTATCGTGTTTAACATATCATAGACGACACGATTAACACAAGTATTTTACTACTTTTTTTTTGGAAAAATGATGAGCCTAGTCTCCTAATTTTAATTATTTTAATAAGTAAAAAGTCCTTTTAGTTAAACATTGTGTATGTAACACAATTTTATGTATTATAAGTACATAATGTGATTATGCTTTTTATTAGACATGTTTTATTGTGTATTAAATAGGTAAGGAATTGACGGTTCTTATCTAATCAGTTATTATTTATTATTATAGTTATGTAGAGTTTTAGTTTGCTTATGTGAGTTTGTTGTTAGGTGTTTCTGGAGGTAGTGCTTCAGGTAAGACGACGGTTTGTGACATGATTATTCAACAGCTTCATGATCATCGTGTTGTTCTTGTTAATCAGGTGAGTTCGTATGTGTTGTTATTAGGTTTTGGAGTATAATTGATTTGGTTGATTGTGAGATGTGGTAGTTCTAGACTTTTAATACACTAGCATAGGTGTATGAGTGTAATTATTGTTATGTTTAATGCTTAGAGAGGGTAGGTTTAGCGAATTAGCATATTGGATTATGCAGACAAGATGAATTCGATACTGTTACGTCTATATTCCTTTTGAGGTTGATGCTTGGTGTCTAGCTGAGGTTTACTAGTAGCAGACTACCAGGGAATGGAGAACGGTCGGGAGAAATTAGTTATATTCATTTTGAAGGTGAAAATTGTTTAGTCTAATGACTCTAATCATATATTATAATTTTTTTAAATCTTTTAATTAAATTCGAAGATTTGAAGAGGAATGCCAACTCCTGGCTCCATCGAAGGGTATTGCTGAATCTGTTATGCAGATCCGGTGCCGATCAACTTGTAAATGTAGATGCTAGATAATATTAATAATAAGATGGTTGAGCATTATGTGCTTTCTTAAGTGATTCATGCTAGTCTTCATAGACACAAGACTTTTGGTGTTTAGGTATTTTTGTTGCTAGTCCTAATAGCGCGTCGTGATTTTTTTATCTTCACATCATATCTGAATGAAAGGTATACGGTAACCGTATACTTGAAGTGTCTACCGTCTAATTTGCCCTTTCTCTTATGTAGGATTCGTTTTACCGTGGTTTGACTGCTGAAGAATCTGCACGTGCTCATGAGTATAATTTTGATCACCCTGGTGACGTTCTTATTAGTTTTTGGTTTTGCTCTCTGTAATGCTGCCGCCTCTGGTTTATATATTAAAAAATTCTTGTTGTTGTAGATGCTTTTGACACAGAGCAAATGCTAGAATGTATTGAAACACTCAAACAAGGAAAGTCGGTACAACTTCCTATATATGACTTCAAAAACCACAGGAGATGTTCTGAATCCTTCCGCCAGGTACTGGCTTCTAAACTTACAGCCTTGAATAGAGTACAGCTGTCAAAAATGTTGATATGTTTTAATTGACCAGCAAAGTCTTCTATAGTTCAGTGTTGAGTGTTATTTTTAAGTACCTGTTCAATATATTTACCTTAAGTCATTCTACAGTCTCTGGAATATTTGTTTAACACATCTCATTAATTACAATGGGAGCGTTTTTTTTCCCTTGATTTCGGAAGTAGTGATATTTCTTATTTGGGATAACGTATGTTGATTTCAACTTGTTTCATTAAGGCCACTTAGATATGGAAACTACTTTATAAGCCACCGAAATGCATATATGGTTTCCTCTAATACCAAATTCAGTTAAAAACATGCCGAGTGACAAAAGATACTTTACAGTATTGAAAAGACAAAAATACCCTTGTATCAACCTATCAAAAAGCAATAAGGAAACGAAGGAGTTTTTGTCAGTTCACCAAAAAGAATAAGATGCACAATTGGCCGTGTGCCTGCCTTTAAACTAATTTCAATATACGAGTGGCCTTTAGTGAAAAAATACTGAGTACTTGAGTGGCCTTCACAGCTAGATAGTCGAAGTTGCAAGGTGCAAAGGGCATGCCCAAGACCCGAAAAGCTTAATTAGTAAAACAAAAATATATTTACTAGCCACATAAAATAAAAAAAATAAAAAAAATATATTATTTATCATCACCAACCAAATGGTTTTAACTTAAAAAAGGTTATAAAAACTAAATCTCACCTACCATGCGCATCAATTGCGCTTTTGAAAGTTCCTCACCTTGTCACACCTAAGGCAAGTACCGTGGGTTGTACTTAGAGAGCTAAGCTTCTTTAGTTATACATAAAGGTTCTTTGCTTGTACGTAGACCTTTTGTGTGTCTCATGGCTTTTAAAACCAAGGTAGCATCTCTTTGTTTATTAAGGTATTATTAAGACTAATCATTGTTAATTGTCAAATTTTGACTGACATCCTTAAACAAAAGCACATGTGCTTGACTTTTGTTTATATTTGAACGTATTTCTTAACTAAAATGTAGGGTGTACCTTGAAGATGATATGACTCGTACATTCATATTTTACATCATTTTACTAAATAATGTACTCTTTTTGCCGTCTTATCATAAGAATAGATACCTTTTCACCTTTATTGGAATTATATTAGAATGATCCTGCAGTAGGGAAAATCGATTAAGTTTTTGTCTGAATGCATAGAGTTTGGTGGGTGAGAAATGTAGGGTGAGGACGTGAGGTGGGTTGGGTAGTCAGAAGGCGAAGGATTCAAGAATGGTAATTCTGAATGCTATTGTATATCTTTACATTAATTACCTAGATCGTTTTATTAAAAGATTACATTTTTAATTATTTTCCATATGCTTCTTAGGTTAATGTATCTGATGTAATTATCTTGGAGGGAATACTGGTGTTTCATGACCAAAGGGTTCGTGACTTAATGAATATGAAGATATTTGTTGACACAGGTATTTATTCTTTAGCTTTCTTTCTAATATTCTATCTCCTGTTATTGTTACCATATATATGTGGAGCTTACATATTATTTAGTATTTTTGTATGAATGAAGTCCTACACTCCTACTCTATCCATAAATGGTTGCGATAAGTATCTTTTGATCGGACCTCATTTGTTTTGTCTTCTTTTGTCACCATCCTCTTTTCTAGTCTTAAGCCTGATTTAGATATCAATTAGTTATTTACTGGTTCTAGCTACCAGCTTCAAATTAGGTGCAAGACAGAAACCTACTTTTACTTTATTACCGGTTTTCGCAACCAAGTTACATTTTGTTACCAACAGTATTAACAAATGATAGCTGGTCTTTTGCTGATTTTTTTAAGAAGTGATGACTTGTTATCTTATTTGTGATATTAGATTATATGCATCTGCCATATGACATCTGTTTTGACTTTAATTAGTTAATTTTAGATATAATATAAATAATTAAAATTAAACTTATAAGTTTTTTACACAAGCATTTTTTGCATGTGCACATCTGACGTAACGGTTGTAGTGACATCAACCAGTGCCACATCTTCAGTTTACAGGTAAAATCAGTTTAAGATTAGTTGCTAAAGTCGATAATATATTGTAAGTTAGTTTCTTCTTTTGGGGGCTTAATTTAAAGTGAGTTGCTAATATCATCAAAAGAAGTGTAGACTTCGTTTTTATACCTTGGAGTGTAGTTTCTATTAATAAATTACCATCTTCTTGAACTTCTTTGTATACTGAATTTTAATGGGCTTATACATTTTATCCTAATTAATGAATTCCTTCTTTCTTATACATATTCATTGCTCTAACCAACATGTCTCACACTTTTATGTGTTGACAAACAATTGTACTAGATGCTGATGTGAGGCTTGCTCGTAGAATAAGGCGAGACACAGTTGAGAGGGGCAGGGATGTAAATTCTGTACTTGAGCAGGTAAGTTCCTTTTACTTTCTAAAAGTCTCGAGAGTATTTGTTTGGAGTTTTCTCAAGGTTCATTAATCATCTAGTGCTGACCAACACCTGGCAATAAAACCTTTCCTAGATGTCAAAACTAGTAAATGCTTGATTCATCTTCAGGGTTAGCCACAAGAGTCGCTCCTTTTTTTACTGAATTTAACTGTTGATAATGTCTTAACAAGTGAAAGGGGATGTAGAAGTCGTAGAACTGATGTTTGATTATAAGTTTTGACTGAGGATTTAATACATATCATTAATAATATGAAGCTCTATATATCTGTGCAGTATGCAAAGTTTGTTAAACCTGCTTTTGATGATTTTGTTCTTCCCTCAAAAAAGTATGCTGATGTCATCATACCAAGAGGTGGTGAGAATCATGTGGCAGTAGACTTGATAGTGCAACATATACGCACAAAGCTCGGTCAACATGACCTTTGCAAATTATATCCCAACATATATGTAATTCAGTCGACGTTCCAGGTATTTTCTTTGCCAGGTTTCTTATCATCAGTAAACAGTGTCACCTAGGGAGAAACAAGTCTGATAAATTTTATGTATTTTATTACAAAGACACGTACATTAATTCAAGATCTGTGTTACAGATTCGAGGCATGCACACATTAATTCGAGATAAAGACATATCAAAGCATGATTTTGTATTTTATTCAGATCGGCTGATTCGACTGGTACATCTCTTACCTTATATGAAATTTTTGGAAACTGATAGTCAGAGCCTGGATCCTTTGGTATCAAATGCCTATAATGATATGAAATTGGTTCCAGGTTGTGGAGCATGGCCTTGGTCATTTACCATTTACTGAGATGCAAGTAGTCACTCCAACAGGTACAGTGTACTGTTCGGTTTTTCATGAACTTACTAAAGGTGCTGGGATATCATGTACGTCTTGTATCAGCTGTTATTATTATTTTGTTTAACTGTTTTGTATCACCTGTTAATATTATTTTGTTTAACTGTTAGAAATTCATTAAAAAGGTAATTTTGCATGAATAAGAAAAAAAGGTGTTTTTCCACTTCTAAATCTTTTCAAATAGATGCCTATAGTATATCATTGACAAGTTACTGTTTTGCAGGATCCGTATATAGTGGAGTTGACTTTTGCAAAAAACTCTGTGGTGTCTCGATTGTTCGAAGGTGAGTGGTACTTAACTACGTAAGTATTACAAGATGCACGTATCTTATATATAGATGCTGGTCCTTTTTAAAAGATAATATTGTATTGATTTTGTGAATGCCTAATTACAATGATCAATATCCCTTATATAATGATAAGGGATCCTAAACCCTAGAGATAAATAAGGAATAGATATACATTGAATAACAAATAATATCTCTAAGTAAATATATATCGCTAAGATCCCCCCGCAGTTTGAGCGGTCGTAGGACAGACGTTCAAACTGGATCTGAAAGATTGAAATAATTGTCGAGAGAGACCCTTTGTGAAAATGTCCGCATACTGATAGGACGCGGGGATATGCAGGACTCGAATGTCACCAACTCGAACTTTTTCACGCACAAAATGAATGTCTATCTCGATATGCTTGGTACGTTGATGCTGAACAGGATTGTCTGATAAATAAACAGCAGAGACGTTATCACAGTAGACCACCGTAGCACGCTGTAGGGGAACTTGCAACTCTAAAAGCAGATTGCGGATCCATGTAGATTCGGCCACTGCATTTGCGACACCCCGATACTCCGCTTCGGCACTGGATCTAGACACCGTTGGCTGACGTTTAGAAGACCAGGAAATTAAACTGTCCCCTAGAAAAACACAATAACCGCTGGTAGACCGACGGGAATCAGGACAACCTCCCCAATCAGCATCAGAGTATGCTGTTAACATATCCGTGCGAGACCGGACCATACGAATGCCGAAGTCAATGGTGCCCTGTAAATACCTGAGGATACGCTTCAAAAATGCAAAGTGTGGATCCCGAGGCTCGTGCATGAAAAGGCAAACCTGTTGGACTGCATACCAAATGTCCGGTCTTGTAAACGTCAGGTACTGAAGTGCTCCAGCAAGGCTACGGTATAAGGTCGGGTCATGGAACAAAGACCCATCAGTGGCACTTAGTTTAGCAGATAAGTCCACCGGTGTGGTACATGGCTTGCACATTGTCATGGACGCCCGAGCAAGAATATCTTTCGCGTACTAAGTCTGGTCCAAGAAAAGACCATTCTGTTTATGAGTTACTCTAATCCCCAAGAAGTGATGTAACTGGCGACGAGGCAGTGAGCACTATATCCTTGGTTTTAAAAAGCGCTAGGCGCACAAAAGCGACGAGGCCTAAGCGCATCGCGCGAAGCGCAAAGCGCAAAAGCGGCGGGCTTTTCGTACCCGAAGCGCGCACTAATTATATAACTTTTTTTATATATTATATATATTTCTAAGACCATTTACTCTATATTTTAGACATGACTAAGCTTTATATATGTTCTAATATTGAAATTACAAACATGTACAACATCTTGATGCACTAGCATCTAAAAGTTAGAAGGTTAATTTTGATAAAATTATAACTTTGAGGATGAAAACTGTAAATTAGTTTAAAGAAAAAGGTGAAAAAGAAAGAAAAAGGGCACTAGCGTGCATAGTTGTTAATAGCGGTGATAGCGCCCGCGATCGCGAATAGCGTCGCGTAGCGGCTATCACTCGCTATCATGTGTTTAGCGGGTCGAAAACGGGAATATAGCGATGCCGGCGACAATTCCGACGACTTCCGGCTATTTTTTGGCCAGAAACAAGGAAGAAACAAGGAGGAAGATGATAGCGGCTGTGTCATCTGTTTTCAACCTTTTTTTAGGGTTAAAAACTTAAACTATTTTCATATTTAACCCTTCTATTCTCTGTTTTCAGCCTTTTTAGAGTTAAAAACTTTAACTATTTTCATATTTAACCCCTCTAGTCTTTGTTTTCAGCCTTTTTAAGGTTAAAAACTTTAACTATTTTCATATTTAACCCTTCTATCTTTCATTTGTTTACATATAGTGTCTAAAACTTCTAAATTTTACATAGAAACTATAAAATTAGTTTGTGTATATAAACATATGGCCCTTATACTTGTAAATTTGTACATAAAAATATTTTTAAATATTTTAATACCTTATCGCTATTTACTAAATAGCGGCCGTTATTTACCACTATGTCGCTACGTGGCATATCAGTAGCCTGTCGCTATTTACCGCTATTCGCTATCGATAACTATGCTAGCGTGTAAAAGTTTGAAGGTTAATTTTGATAAAATTGTAACTTTGAGGATGAAAACTGTAAATTAGTTGAAAGAAAAGGTGAAAAGGGGAAAAAGGGAGTATATGTTTTTATTTAACCTAAAGCTCAGCCGTCATGTATTCTACCTTGCCTATCTCCCTCAACTCTTCATCAACCATAATAAATCAGCCATCATAACCTGATTTCTACTGCAAATCAGCCAAGTAAATGTCGATTAACATGTGTTTCTTCTTTATTTCTCTTCTTTCATCACAGGTAAGCACCAATTTCATCTTCTGTTTAGACACCATATCCTTTTTTTTGTTTCAGATCCATCTTGGCGCCTAGGGTACTGAAAGCCCTAAAGCGTGAGCTTTCTCGCTTCACACAAAATCCCAAAAAGCGCGCGCTTTGTGGAAAAATCGCGCCTTGTGTTACTTAAAGCTCAAAGGCTTGCGCCTAGCGCCTAGGCGCGCCTAGAGCGCGCTTTTTAAAACCCAGACTATATCATCAACATACAGTAACAAATAAGCAATATCAGCACCTTTGGTATAGACAAACGGCGAATTGTCACACATGCTACTGCGGAAACCGCGTGACAAAATGTATGTGGCAAACCGGGTGTACCACGCCCGGGGGCCTGTTTAAGGCCATAAAGAGACTTCTTCAACCTGCAAACATATCCTGGGTAACGACGATCAACGAACCCCGGAGGTTGATGCATAAAAACAGTCTCGTTTAGATGACCGTGTAAGAAGGCGTTTTTCACATCCAACTGATGGATCGGCCAATTACGTGAAACTGCGAGAGATAGAACCGTGCGGATGGTAGCCGGTTTAACAACCGGGCTAAAGGTGTCCTCACAATCAATACCAACCGTTTGTGATTTACCATTTACGACCAATCGTGCCTTGTAACGTTCCAATGATCCATCCGCCTTGAATTTATGTCTAAATAGCCACATACAACGAATGACCGGGCGGTCAACCGGTCTGGGGACCAATTCCCATGTTTCATTTTCCTGTAAGGCCGTAAATTCAGTCTGCATAGCGCGCGACCAATTCGGGTCGGTATAGGCCTGGTTATAGGACGTGGGTATGGGAGAGAGAGTTTGAGTGTGAAAAGTTTGGTGAGGCTGTTTAAGTTTGCCTGTTTTAGATCGGGTTGCCATAGGGTGGGTCGGGTGATGTGTCGGAGCCGAGGTGTTGGGTGTGGGCAGGCTGGTAGAGGGTGATGGGGCTGCTGGGCTGGGTCGAACGGGTGGTTGAGAGGTGTTTTGGGCCGATGGGGCTGGTTGGGTGTAGGGGTATGGGCCTGGATAGAACCCGGGTGGTATGGTTGGTGCGGAGGTGGTTTGTTGTTTAGAACGGCGGGTGTAAGTGTATTGAAGTGGGGGAGCCGTAGTGGGAGGGGCAGCAGGTGAGGTTGTGGTGGGCGATTGGTGTACGGGTGGTGGTGTATAAGGTGATGGTCGGTGAAAGGAGAAACCAGGTGGTATTTGGTCATCAAGGAAGTGGTAGGAGGTCGGGTGAGAAGGAGTGTTATATGGGAAGGTATGTTCATCAAAAGTGACATGTCGGGAAATGGAGACTTTCCCGGTGGTGGGGTCGAGGCACCGGTATCCGCGAAAATCGGGCGGATAGCCTAGAAAGATGCAGCGTACAGAACGTGGGTGCAGCTTATGGGGTTGAGTGGCGGAGGTATTCGGATAACAGGCGCATCCGAATACCCGAAGATGGTCATATGTGGGGTGGCGAAGGTATAGGGCGAAGGTGGGTGTGAAGAAATTGAGGCGTTTTGTGGGTAGGATGTTGTGGAGATAGGCGGCGGTGTGTAGGGCGGTGTGTAGGGCCTCGACCCAAAAGGGTGGGGGTAGATGAGCATGGATTAGGAGGGAGCGAATGACATCGTTGATGCGTCGTATCATACGCTCGGCACGGCCATTCTGAGAGGAGGTTTGGGGACAGGCAAAACGAAATAGCAGGCCGTGTTGAGTGGCGAATTGCTTAAAGGCGTTGTTGTCAAATTCGCCACCCAAATCACATTGGAAGGTTTTAATTGGTCGGTTAAACTGTGTGTGGATTAGCTTGTAGAATTTGACAAAGGTTGGAAAGGTTTCTGATTTAAATTTTAGAGGGTACACCCAAATAAAATTTGAAAAATTGTCAATAAGAACCATGTAGTACTTGTACCCAGAGTTACTAGGTACAGGTGATGTCCACAAATCACAGTGTATAATATCTAATGGAGCAAATGATAAGGGATCCTAAACCCTAGAGATAAATAAGGAATAGATATACATTGAATAACAAATAATATCTCTAAAGTAAATATATATCGCTAAGACTTTTGTCACCGTGAAGGACATGCTTTATAAAAATTGGTATAGGGTAACAATGAACTTAATGTGACATCATATGATTTCCATTTCTTAAATTATAGTGCTGAATGTTTCTTGGGTGTCGACTTGATTGTCAAAACAATTGAATAACCTTTGAACTTTTATTCTCGTTTTAGTGGTGAAAGTATGGAAAACGCATTGCGTGCATGTTGTAAAGGCATAAAAATTGGAAAAATCCTTATCCATCGTGATGGTGACAATGGTCAGCAGGTATATAAATATCTCTCTTGTTTGTTGATTGATAGATCCATCTTTTATTTTAGTTTTGCATGAGCGTTTTTCTAATATGAAACAAACAATACATCTTTCATAACATTTTCAGCTTATATATGAAAAACTCCCAAAAGACATCGCAGAACGACATGTGCTTCTCCTCGACCCCGTTCTTGCTACAGGTATGTGATATATTCTCTCCACATGCTTTTATTATGCGTTTAAAAAGGGAAATATTAGTTCATCGTTTGCTTTTGGCTCATTGTTGTATATGTTAAATATCCCAAGAATGTCATAAAATTTGAATTGGTTGTAACTAAATGATAAACTACTTTGCAAATGTTTAACCTATATAATGTTGAACAATAGACAGATAGGTCATTGTAACTTGAAATTTTCAAGAGATGGAAATTGTAATTTTACCAGGCTATCTCAGATTGGGAATTCACTGAACTTTGCAACTTCTCCGATGAGTGTTATTTATTTTTTTTTTTTTGTTGCAGGTAATTCAGCTAATCAGGCAATTGAGCTACTGATACAGAAAGGAGTGCCAGAATCATACATAATATTCCTCAACCTCATCTCGGTGAGTTCCCATTTACATATTGGTCGGTTGCATGGTCTACTACATATGTAGAGGTGGAAAAATGTGTGGGCTGATGACAATTCTAAACTGAAAATTTTTGGTACTGACTCGGACGATCTGAGTTGATGAAGCACTTTTTGCGCAATTTTTTTAAAAATAATTAGCGTCAAATATTACCAGAGAAACTATATTTTTTTAATGGAAAAAGATAAACATTGTCCTTAGGCTATGGTTGAGAGTGGTTTTGGTGATTAAAGTACAATAATTTAAGCATATACAATAATGAAAGTTTACTCAAACAATAATATACTTTTTATTAGTAGTCTGGTTTTTTTTTTTTTTAATTAATAGAATAAGGTTTTATGCATTGAAAACACAGTCTGAACCGTTTTCTTTTTAGCTAGTCAATTACCTATTTAACCCGTCAGAGATAAACATAGCCCGAATCTACCGTTTATATATATTTAAGTAAATTATTCAAAATTGCCATGTGTATGCGCAGTATCCATTCTTTTGACTCCCCTTCTTCATGTGATTTGCTTAGGCCCCCGAAGGAATCCATTGTGTTTCAAAACGGTTTCCTTCAGTGAAGATAGTAACATCAGAGATCGATGTTGCTTTGAATGAAGAGTATCGCGTTATACCTGGTCTTGGTGAATTTGGTGACCGTTACTTTGGCACCGACGACTGATTATAAGATGATTTGTATCTGGGATCAGTGGCAGGGGGTAACCAACTGTCATGAAAGGTCTAATAAAAAAAACAAGTTAAAAATTTAATCAACCGTAATGTCTTAGCGCCTTGCTTGATGGAAGAAATATCCTTCCGTATCATTTGAGATATATTCTGTGATTCCCTGGTGTTTGGATGGTTATCTGTATATATATTAAAGTCATTGGGCATGGATTTTATTTTTGCTTATAGTAATCATTTCAATAATGCATAGATATCCAACAGAACCAAACATCATTTTGTTAACAAGGTAATAATTATAAAACAGCCCAAGTTATTGTTACTAATTAGACCTGACAATTTCAATCCATTTGGTTGAGTTTGGGTTATTTTGGGTTTAAAATTTGACTTTGTGGGTTAAAATGGGTTTAGTATAATTTTCAAGGGGGTTAGGATGGGTAATTTTAATTGTAGGATATAAGTAAGTAGGTCAGGATGGGTAAATTAAAAAAAAACAAATGGGTCAGGATGGGTATTTTTAGATAACCATATACAAATCTGAATAAAAACTCACCAAACACCAAAAGCGTTAATGCCTCATAGAAATAAATGTCATTAAAAACAAAAAAATTATATCTTTTGCATTTGTTGATAACCCCGGTCGGTTCGAAACCGTTCAGGTCGTTAACGGACGATCAAGTCGAAACAACACGGGTCGTTAACGAGACCGATCTCATCCAAATGGTTCGAGTCGTTAGCGGGCTTGAACGAGTCGAAACAGTCTGAGTTGTTGACCGGCCAGTTCGGGTCGAAATGGTCAGGTCGTTGGCGGGCCCGGTCGGGTCGAAACGGTCCGGGTTGTTACCGAGTCCGGTCGGGTCGAAACCGTCCGGGTCACTACAGGACGGGTCAGGTTGAAACGGTCTGGGTCGTTACCGGGCCCGGTCGGATAGAAACAGTCCGGGTCGCTACGGGACGGGTCAAGTTGAAACGGTCTGGGTCGTTACCGGGCCCGTTCGGGTAGAAACGGTCCGGGTCGCCACACGGCCCGGTCCGGTCGAAACAGTCCGGTTCACTACGGGACGAGACAGGTTGAAACAGTCTAGGTCGTTACCGGGCCCGGTTGGGTAGAAACGGTCTGGGTCGCTACCGGGGTCTGGGTAGTAATACTAATCAACCTCCTAATTGACGCAAGTGTACGATCATATTGGGGTTCACCGGTTGCGTGTATATGGCATGTGTAAGCCTGTATAGAGCAACCAACGGCCGTGCAGCGCTATAGACAACCATCATGATGGTATACAATCGTATGAAATGCCATGCGCTTGTACATCGTGTCATCGTATGATGATGGCTAATGTGATGGATTAATATAGAAGTTCCATAGGATTAAAACATGTCTGACATATGATTATGTAATTTTTTTCTCTCATCTTTTCTTTTGATTTCGTAACACATCTAAAATTCATCATATTTTTCGCAGCTGACAATCAGAAGCTGTTCTTTAAGAAATGTTTAGATGTTAGTAATCTATGTTTGCTATATAGATTAATTTTTGTATACTTGATTATACAATTGGTTAATGTAGTTCTCTAACTGACATTTAAAAATTGTTAGAATGGGTCCATTTGGGGCTATGCTTTATACAAGTCGTTACTCGCTACTTACGCGCAACTAATGTGACCGTTGCCGCCTCGACAACATGACCACAGTAAACACACACACACACACACACACACACATATATATATATATATATATGTTGCCATTTGTCGGAGAAGGCGAAACTCTACAGCTAGAACACATAATTAATCAAGATGATGATACAGAAGAACAAGATACACATCCAGTTTCAGACCTGGAAGTCCACAATCAATACCGTCAACTCACAGAGATTTCTAGAAGACAGACGAAAGCACAACGCAAGCAATGACGGAAAACAAAAGAAGACAAACATATGTGTAGACTAAGACAGGTGTAAAGAAAAAATCGTCGTTGGCACCCATTTTTCAAAGATACCCGACACACTTTCATTATTTGTTTGAAAATTTTGTAATTTTTTATTCTCTTTATTTAGAATCGTACACATGTAAAGTATGACCAGTAGATAGATAAATTTTTCTTTCGCCTATTTAAGGCAATCTTCATTTCAGTTGTAATCTTCTTTGGCAATCAATAAAATCTAAGTGTTCATAAAAACTCTATGGCACACTAAAACCTTACTCCGACACTCCTTAATTCCTCTCTTTTATCCAGATTACTCTCCAAGAACTTCATACTATATTCCAAACTATAAAAAAAAATTATTTAGAATCGTACACATGTAAAGTATGACCAGTAGATAGATAGATTTTTTTTCCCCTATATAAGACAATCTTCATTTCAGTTGTAATCATCTTTGCCAATCAATAAAATCTAAGTGTTCATAAAAACTCTATGGCACACTAAAACCTTACTCCGACACTCTTTAATTCCTCTCTTTTACCCAGATTACTCTCCAAGAACTTCATACTATGTTCCAAACTAAAAAAAAAAATTTGTAATTTTTTATACTCTAGTAAGTGTTATGTTAATTTTGTTTTCTTTACCTTTTTATTATATCTTAGTTCTAATACTACTCTATATATCTATCGGATGAGCCTATTTTAATGTTTTTTCTTACTTTTCAAAAAATCATTTCAACTCATGTCAATTTTGATCAGCCCCTGCTTAACTGCTTTGACTCAAAGTAAACTCAAACTTCAAAAATATCTCGTGTTGATCCGAACCAGCAGCCCTGAACCCGTGTCCTTTGCTTTACACGGCCCTGCTTAATACTTTTAGTCATGTATTCTACGAATCATTATGTACGTCAACTGGATCAGTTTCTTGCCAAAGGATCATATGTTAGGTACTTTCATAACAAGGAGCGATGGACAAAATCAAATAATATGCTCAATGAATATTAATTTCTGAACAAACATACGCCGTACATCATAGGATCTTAACATGCTCATGCAAAGACTTCTAACCCGTTCTCTCAGGCAAAGGCAAAAGGCGAAATGGCCATACTCAGTTTAGAGGGCTGTCCTCAGGCATTTCCCAGTTATCATTATCGTCATCCCTCTTCTTGTTCACAGTTTCCGCCTTATCATCATTATAATTTCTGAAAGGGCCGCGCCTGTAATTCCCATAAATTAGACATTATATTTTCTAATACAGCGTATGATATACAGTAAGTTTTATTACGTATGTTATGTAGAACTATATGGTTGTTTAAAGTGAATATGTCGACACTACCAATATGTTACATCCTACAAAGACTACCACTCATAGAATCTTTAGACCGAGCCATGAAACTATGAAAGTTTGTTGTACTAGACAGGAAACATTTGACTTTTGCGGTCAAACTATCAAATTATCAACAAGTGCAATAAAGATGTGTATGACCAATGTTGTGTTATCCAAAAACAGAAATGCATACCACATACTTAATCATAATCAAGCAACTAACAGTCACAAAAACTTGTATGTTTAAGTTCTTAATCAGAATCTAATCCATTTGACCTTGGTATCTAGAACATTCTTATTTCGAAATGGAAATGGTAAACACAAATATGAGCTTCAGAACTAACAGTTGACTAGCCATGCACACAGGGGCGGTTCTTCACTATGGCCAAACCGGGCCTCGGCCCACCCAGTTTTGTGGTTTCGTAGTGTAAATTTTACCGAAAATTTTTATATGTATTGATTCCGGCCCTACCAGATTGAGCCTGGCCCTACCAGGTTTTTCGTTCAAGATCTGCCACTGCATGCACATGTTGACTTCATACATGCAACGGCAGCTGTCTTGTATCATCCTTATGTGTGTTTATGCTACCAATAATGCCCATGTTACTTAT
This sequence comes from Ambrosia artemisiifolia, assembly GCA_032199755.1. Lineage (NCBI taxonomy): Eukaryota > Viridiplantae > Streptophyta > Magnoliopsida > Asterales > Asteraceae > Ambrosia > Ambrosia artemisiifolia. The sequence continues at coordinate 35,186,679 of CM063529.1, forward strand.
TCATCTTGTATCATACAATGATTATCCATCGAATTGATTCTATGTAACTCTATTACTATATTCCTCTATTTATCTAAGAAATTTAGATGTTCACAGTTGTTAAAATTAAATTTAGTAATCTAATCTGACAGTTCCAGCACCTAAGAACAACACCTATCTGCAACTTCATCTAAGTACTTCTACATGGGACTGCAAGCGAACCAAACCAAATGAGACCTTGTTTATGTACGTCCGCTTATAATTTACAGGACAAACGAACAGTCACGAACATGCAACAAAACAAAACTTCTTGTTCCTGTTTGTTCATTAAAGAAATGAATTTGTCCGTGTCTGTTTGATAATTACATAAACGAGCAAGCGGACAAAAACCAGCATATGACACAAATACACAAATTGAAAACAGAAAACAACATTTTTAATCATAAATCAAGTGAAGTAATTAGAAATAATTATCCCATAATACTTTAGACAGTTAGACATAAGTACATAACAATCATAAGAATACGTGCGATGGTTTCATTTTTTTTAACTACCACGTCATAAAGTGTCTGCCGCATTGGTGTCACGTAATGACTAATGAGCTCTCACTCACTTTTGTTCACCTTTAGTGTGTAGTGGCTTCACGAGTTTTCACTACCCACCACCCGCCTTAAAATAATATCTAAATCTAAGGGGGACGGGGCACAATCAGAAATGTTCATGGGTACCCCACTACCAGCATGGTAACACCGCCGCCGGTGGTGCTGGTAGTGGATCCGTGAGATTGTTAACGGATAGGTACTCGTGAGTTTGTCTCTCCCCTCTTATCTTTTTCTCTATTTTAGTTCCCGTGGAGCGCTGCCTCCAAAAAACTGTTTCAGTGAAGTGATGTGGCAGTGTAGGATTGGTAGAAATAAGTGAAGTTGAAAAAAACCAAGTGGAGCGCCCGTCCCCCTAATAAACTAAAAAAACAAAAGGTTGGGGCCCACACCACCGATGGGGGTGTTTAACGCTGGATCACAACCACCGTGGAAAGGGCGTGATCCGGACACACATAGTCTAACCATAACTATGTCAAACAAACATGAATGAACATATTAGCAAAAGTTCATGAACACAATTGAACAAGCGAGACGTGTTGTTTATGTTCATTCATTTATTCAGATAACAAACGCAAACAAACTTTGTTTCGCAAAGTTCAGCTCATTTACAGTCCTACGTACATAAATCTAACAAACTTCCTAGCTAAACCTAACCAAAAATGCATATCTATTATACAAAAATAATAAAAACTCATAATAATAATAATAATAATAATAATAATAATAATAATAATAATAATAATAATAATAATAATAATAATAATAATAATAAGCGTTTACCTGCGTCGATTACGCTTAGCAGCCTCACGATGCTTTCGTTTCTTCTCTTCCTGTTTATTCTCAAAATACCTACGACGCTTACATTCCTGAATAACTCCAGCCTTCATTACTTCTCTACGGAACCTTCCAAGAAGCTTCTCTTCATGCTCATTATCCTCCACAATAACCTGCACATTGTATGCTGACCGAAAGTACAGAGTGTTGGCGTACGCTACAGATGGACACATGACCGACATTAAGTCACTGGAACATGAAGACGAGGTGATGTTGTTTGAAGATGAAGCGGTTGAGAAGGAGAGGTGGGTCGGTTGGGGAGTTTTGGGTGGAGAGATGAATGGTGTGAAGATGGATAAGAGGTTGGTTAAAGAAGATGTGGATGCCATTGATGGAGTAACTTAGCTCTCGAGTGAATGCACTGACTGAACTTTGTATTATATATGGATGGATGGATGGATGGATGGATGGATAATAAAGACGATAAACTGGTTTGGTTTTCCTCTGTTTTATGGGCCAGATATGAGGTGAATGTGTTGGGCTAAATATTTACTAGACATGTGTAGTGTTAGCCCCTTATTTAGGTGTTTTTTTGACAAGTGGCATGTGAGTCTCACTAGGGCTTGAAATGGTAAGTGTAGTGGTGTGGTGTGAGAGTGTGTATAAAGATATTAAATTTCAATTAAAAAAAGGAGTGGTTGTTGCAAGTCCTTCCCACACGTGGCACAATTGGATTGTAGGGATGATCATCGGCTATGACGTTATATAGTTCGAGCCCAGGCCTTCACGCACGGGGGCCCGGTGTGCAAGGGGCCAAACCGGCACTAAAAGCCCCATTAACGCCCTTTAACGTGGCCACTGCGGTTGGTCTTATTAATATTGGATAGAGGTGTAAATAAAACTGGTTTGGGCCCGATGAACTAGTTTTTAACCCAGCCTTATTCAAAATCCAACCCCGACCCAACCCGGTGGTTTGGTATAGATTTGGGACTTTTGTGTTAAGAACCGGTTTCAATTTGAATTGATTTGGGCCTGGTAAAAAAAGTGGTTTTAACGCTTCAAACCGTTTTTTACACCTTTAGTTATTGATAATAGCATGGTAGGTTTAGCACATGTAATGCGTGCACACGGAATCATGGATTATGGAACCTCTCAACACCATAATGAAAATCTATACATATAATAAAAGAAAGCCATTTTAATGACATGGCACTCAAAGAGGCATTCTCCTCATTGAGTGTGCCATGTGTCATCTCATGTGGCATTGAGATATTTTAGGAAAAAAATAATTTAAAAACAAAATTAGATTTTTCTCTCTTATGTTTCCTCCCATAATTTTTAAACGTTAATATCTTTTATATACGAGATTTTTTAAAGAAAAAAATTACACCAAATTAACGAGTGTTTTATTATCTTTCCAACGAGTACCATAGTGCTATATAAAACGGAGAAAAAAACGACTATTTTTTGTTGGGTTTTGTTAAAACAGGAAAAAAAACACAAAGCGTTCAGGTAAATCATTAATCATGTATAGGCAAGTCACTAATTATGTTCAAATCAATAAATATGAATTTTATTTTCAACATGCGTTAGCATTGGAGTAATACATTGTTTTAGGTTAGATATTAATATTAGAGTCATACATTGTTTAAGATTAGGCGTTAACATTGGAGATATATTTTTAATTGTTTTAGGTTAGCTGTTACCCGAAGCTTTCATGCATGTAACTGTAAAGCGCATCATTCTATTTCATATGTAAAATTAATATGTCATATTAGATTTTTCAACCCCGGGACGTTCCCGGGGTATAATCTAGTAAGCAATAAAAAAAATAAAAATAATAAAGAAACCGAGATCAAGCTTATAAAATTCCTTAAAAGTCGAGCTTTAGTTTTAAATATAGAGTTTAAAACAATCTAAATCCATCACTTTTAAATTAAGAGTTACTCGACATGTTTACACTACATGTTTTTTTTTTCTTAACCTGCAAATTCACACACCGTAGTTCTACTCTTAAATTTATGTTTATGAGTTTTGTCCATCACGATATTTAAACTATCAACTTTATATGAAAGCATGTATTTCAATCACACCTTGATTGAGACATAGGCTACACTAAAAGGTCAAGTCAGATAAGACCTTAACATTGCATAAAAGGAAACTATTGTTGTAAAACAACTAAAACCTATTAGCAATATCTAAAGAACAATGAGAGAATGGGGGAAATAGTTTCTTATTGATATTCATATGAAAGTACAAAGCCTCTATTTATAGGCTCACACATTAATACAAGAAGTAATGATAATAAGGAGTTAAGACAGTGGAGAGTCACACTAGTAATGGAGATTTATAACACTCCCCCTTGACTATCCACAAAATGAAATACGCTTGGTGATGCTGCCTCATTAAAAACCTTGCTAGGAAAACCCAGTGGGATAAAACCATAGCTAAGGGAAAAAGAGTGCAGCGCGTATTATTCTCCCCCTGATGACTTAAGCTCTTTGAGTCGACGCATCCCAATCCCATGAACCAATTTCTTGAATGTTGAAGTCGGAAGTGATTTGGTAAACAGGTCTGCCAAATTGTCACTAGAACGAATTTGTTGGACTACGATATCACCATTCTTTTGTAAATCATGTGTAAAGAAAAACTTTGGTAAAATATGTTTGGTTCTGTCTCCTTTGATGTATCCTTCATTAAGTTGTGAAATGCATGCTGCGTTATCTTCATGTATTATTGTTGGCTCTTTATTCCCTGAAGAAATACCACAAGATCCACTAATATGTTGTGTTACTGTCTTTAACCAAACGCATTCTCGACTAGCTTCATGGATTGCTAATATTTCTGCATGGTTAGATGAAGTGGCTGTGATAGTTTGCTTCACGGAACGCCATGAGATTGCAGTGCCTCCGTGTGTGAATAAATATCCCGTTTGAGATCGACCAGTGTGAGGATCAGACATATAACCTGCATCTGCGAATCCAACCAAACCTGTTTTCGATTGATTAGTAAAATACAAGCCCATATCTTTAGTACCTTGAAGATACCGGAATATTTGTTTTACCCCATTCCAATGCCTCCTTGTTGGGCATGAGCTATACCTTGCTAGCAAATTTAGTGAAAATGATATATCTGGTCGTGTATGGCTAGCAAGGAACATTAATGCACCAATTGCACTAAGATATGGTACTTCTGGACCAAGAATTTCTTTCTCGTCTGCAGGTGGCCTAAAGGGGTCCTTTTCAACATCAAGCGACCTTACAACCATTGGAGTGCTAAGCGAATGTGATTTATCCATGTAAAACCTTTTGAGCAGTTTATCTATGTAGGTTTCTTGGTGCACAAGGATCCCATTTTTAAGATGTTCAATTTGTAACCCGAGACAAAATTTTGTCTTTCCAAGATCTTTCATTTCAAATTCCTTTTTCAAGTATTCAATCGCTTTGTGGAGCTCCTTAGGAGTTCCAATTATATTTAAATCATCAACGTATACAGCGATTATAACAAACTCAGATTCTGATCTTTTTATAAATATGCATGGACAAACAGAATCATTTTTATAACCTTCTTTAAGCAAATACTCACTAAGGCGATTGTACCACATACGCCCAGATTGTTTTAGCCCATACGATGATTTGTTTAATTTAACTGAAAGGTGTTCTCGAGAACTTGATTTACATGATTCTGGTACTTTAAATCCTGCAGGTAGTTTCATGTAAATTTCAGTATCAAGTGAGCCATAAAGGTAGGCTGTCACAACATCCATTAGACGCATATCAATCCCTTCTTGTATTACCAGACTAATAAGATAACGAAAAGTCGTTGCATCCACCACTGGAGAATAAGTCTCCTCATAATCAATTCCAGGTCTTTGCGAAAAACCTTGTGCTACCAATCGTGCCTTGTAACGTGTAATCTCATTTTTTTCATTACGTTTTCGCACAAAGACCCATTTATATCCAACGGGATTTACACCTTTAGGTGTCTGAACCACAGGTCCAAAAACTTCACGTTTCGTGAGGGAATTTAATTCCGCCTCAATTGCGTCTTTCCATTTTGGCCAATCATGTCTCTGTTTGCATTCATCAACAGATATTGGTTCATGATCCTCATTGCTTTCCATGATTTCTAGCGCTACATTATAAGAAAAAGCATTATCGACGTCGACTTGGTCTCGGTTCCATACCTTCCTAGACATGATGTAGTTTATTGAGATCTCTTCATTTTCAGGTACCTTATGTTCATCTTGAACCATCATGTCTAGCGTCTCTTTATGAGATTCTTTTTCTGGCATTGAAGCTACCTCGATTTGACCATGTTCATTATTTGCTCCCGTTTTCTTTCGAGGATTTTTATCTTTGGAACCGATTGGTCTACCACGCTTCAGGCGTGCATTAGACTCATTACCAATATGTGGTTGTCCTTCTGGGACGCTGATTTTTATTGGAGCATTAGCAGCTGGTATATGTGACTTAGTCACCCTATTTGGGTCAGTAAATGCATCTGGTAATTGATTCGCTAATCTTTGTAAATGAATTATTCTTTGAACTTCAAGTTCACATTGTTTAGTTCGAGGATCCATATGAGATAACGATAATTCATTCCAACATATATCACCATTTAGCTGCTTTTCATCTCCCCCTAATGTTGGGAATGTTGATTCATCAAAATGACAATCAACAAAACGAGCGGTAAACAAATCCCCTGTTTTTGGCTCTAAATACTTTATAATAGATGGCGATTCATACCCAACATATATTCCTAACCTCCTTTGAGGCCCCATCTTTGTACGTTGTGGTGGATTGATTGGAACATATACGGCACAACCAAAAACCCTTAGATGGGAAATATCTGGTTCCTGACCAAAAACCAACTTTAATGGGGAGGAAGTATGATAACTCGTTGGCCTGATGCGAATTAGTGTTGCTGCATGTAAAATTGCATGCCCCTAAGCCGTAACTGGCAATTTTGATTTCATAATCATTGGTCTTGCCACCATTTGAAGTCGCTTGATAAGAGATTCAGCAAGCCCATTTTGTGTATGTACATGAGGTACAGGATGTTCTACACTTATTCCAATAGACATGCAATAATCATTAAATGATTGGGATGTAAATTCACGAGCATTGTCTAACCGAATTTTCTTGATGGGGTAATCAGGAAAATGTGCTCTTAACCGTATTAATTGAGCAAGTAGTCGTGCAAATGCCATATTACGACTTGATAATAAGCACACGTGGGACCATCTAGTTGACGCATCAATTAGGACCATAAAGTATCTAAATGGTCCACTAGAAGGATGTATAGGCCCACATATATCCCCATGTATTCTTTCCAAAAAACTAAGGGATTCATTCCCCACCTTAGTTAGTGATGGACGAGTAATTAACTTTCCTTGTGAACATGCAACACATGCAATGTCCTTAGACTGAAGAATCTTTTGGGGTTTCAAAGAATGCCCACATGAATTTTCCATAATTTTTCGCATCATTGTTGACCCGGGATGACCTAACCGGTCATGCCAATTGATAAAGTTTTCCTGGTCCATAAACTTCTGGTTTATGGCCATATTTGATTCAATTTCAATGATTTTAGTGCAATATAAACCTGAGGCAAGTGCGGGTAATTTTTCTAGTACATGTTTTTTACCCGAAATCATATTTGTTATTTGAAGGTACTCGTCATTTCCTTCACATGTTGTCTCAAGATGGTATCCATTTAGACGAATGTCTTTAAAGCTTATTAGATTTCTTCGATGTAACAACCCGAGTTGTTACGGGTCTCTTAAACGGATCGGATCATACCCGACCACCCGATTATTTAATAAATTATTTAAGTTCGAATCTCGCGACTAACCGTTCAATCGATTATATAGATAATAATTATTGGACTTTTATTATCTTGATTAGACGCTCCTTATCTTATATTTAAACGTTGCCAAACGTTTCTTATTTTAGTGTTATACCCGTTACCAAACACCCGAGTTTCAGTTATTAACCTCGTTGCCAAACACCCCTTGTATTATTATCCCTTTTAATACACCTCTCTCTCTCTTTGTTTCTGGATTCCCAGACAAACAACACACACACTTGTGTGTTTCAACAGCAACCTCACCGGACAGCCATGGCGGCTTTCGCCGCCTCCGCTGCTGCCTCCGGTCGTCGTTGCCGGCCGCCGCCGCCACTCGTCTTCTTCTCCGGTAAGCCTGAACTATCCTTCTCTTCTGTTCCGATTAACAAGCAGCAACCATGTCTTCGTCTTCATCATCGAACATCCATCGAACCATCTTCCTGATCTCTGTTCCGATAATAACAATCACCACAACCTCTCCTTTATTCTTGTTGTAAACCTGATAATAACCTCCTCTGTTTTAGTTATGAAACCTGGTAATCAGTTAACCCGAGCCCTATCCGGTGATATACTAAATACACACAACTCCAAACCTTCTTGTTTCTGCTCGTCCATATAATCAGTCAGTCATCGAGTCATGGTGACTGTTATCAGATTCGTAACCACCTGTCTGCTCGGGAATCATAACCAGGTCATGTCGTGTATCCTCCTCTGCTTCCGTGTTAAGTCTCTAAAACCCACTTCGCTGTATCAACCGAACAGTCACCGAGTATGGTGACTGTCGTAAGCCTGTTATAACCCCAAACCATTCCCTCTATTCTGGTTGGTACTCGATAGATTGACCCGTGAACCACCTGATTATATTGTGTGTGGTATTGTAATCTATAATTCAATCGGGTTCATATCTGTTCCGACAATCGTCCTCAAACTCTTCCGGTTATCTCATATACATATATTTATTGACGTGTATGTGTTTATGTATTGTGACAGATTGATCGGGCTTTTGGTCGAACTCCGATGTACTCCTGATGAGTATATTATTTCCGGTTATACTCCGGTCACTCTCCGACAAATACTCGGTGTTAATCGGTAAGATTCAAGGATTATTGGATAATTGGTTTAGATATATTATAATCAATTATTAACATAATAATCATATTGATTGCGAGGTACCGTTAATCGAATCGGTGAGTTAAACGTATACCGAGTCGACCCAGTGACTCGGTCAACACCCGGAATAGAACCCGGTCCAATAGCTAAGACGAGGATTATTAGAATTATACGAATATATATATAATACGGAAACGTACGGACTTGATATAATAATAAGAGAATAATAATCGTATATAAAATATATACGTTTATATATATACGATTCGATATATAAAACGATATACTAGACTCGGGTTAATCATAATATTTTCTATTCTTTTATTAGCTACGAGTGCCAAGCTGTAATGGCCAGCTTATGAGGCTAAGCTGTAATAGCCAGCTAGATTTAGGATGTCCGTGTCGTGTCAATAATGAACCCCGAGTTTAGGACTATCTAATATATACCGAATTCTATATATATAAATTGTATATATGATATATATCCTAAGTATTACAATCTAACAAGTCCCACGCGTGAAACGTATCGATATATATATAACATATAATTGTAATAAAAGAGACTATAGAAGATTAAACGCAAACCTGTGAGTATCGTGAACTCCCCACTTTTACTGTTTTATTAAACGTTTTAGGGGAAATACATGTCATTTATTAGAAAACCTAGAAATGCTTTACATAATAGATTGTATAAATGAATTATAATAGAAAAGGGGATAATAGAAACAACTAGGCCAGTACTGACCGGTATATCGCCATTTCCTTTCTTGTCCGACTAGAGGACAAGAACCAGTCTTACCCGAGTAGAGGGTAGGAATAATTATATTTACCACAAGCAGAGTGGTACAATCGATAGGAATGGCAACTAATAGAATATAATAGAATGACATATAATCGGTATAATTTAATCGAATGGGTATAATAGAATATATTTTCCCCTCCAGAATTATATTTGTAAAGCATGTTTTATTAAAAGATTGTTATATAAAAGAAATATAAATACAGAACTGGCCATTCTATTTATAAAATACACGACCTCACCAACTTTATGTTGACAGAAACTATTTTTGGCATGTGTTCAGGTAACCAATCAGATAGCGATGACGTGGATCCTGGAAAGGTCAAGACTATCATAATCCGAATCCGCTGTGCAACTCTGATACCCGACCCGACGACCCGTCACCGACTGACTGGGTCGTTACATTCGAGACAACGGAGCGAATAATGCATTTGTAAATTTAAATTGTGTTCCACCTGGTAACACTATATGTGCTTCTCCAAAGCCTTCAATTAATTTTGAACTACCAGATATAGTACCGACGTTTGCCTCTTTTATAATTAAACTAGAGAAATAATTTCTTTTCTTTAAAATTGTATGAGTAGTTGCACTGTCAAATAGGCCTATATCTTCACCATTAATATGATGTTTAAAACGCTCCATAAGCTTCAAAACAAACAAAACAAAAATTTTCATAAATAAAACGTGTTATATATATTATTATTTTTTTTATTAAACGAAACATAACCTCAAACACAAAACAAAGCAAACAAAACATTGGGAAAATAACTTCAAATTCAAACATTCATATGTAAGAAAAATTGCAAGCATCCAACTGGGGTGCATCAGCCATGATATCACCAGAATCTGAATTAGTTGGATCAATAAGGAAATCATCAACTTCAAAACGAGTTGTATCTTCAAGAAAACCACTAGGGACATCAGTGTTTCCATCTCCATATGTAAAGTTTGTCTCTACCATTTTTCCTTTGTTTTTGATGGATTGTTGGTAGAGTGCTACCAAGTGTTTGGGTGTACGACAAGCACGCGCCCAATGGTCATTACTTCCACATCGATGACATGCATTTGATGTGGTTACATTCTTATTTCTACCATTTTCATCCCTAGGTTTCTTTGCATTTTCTTGCCCCTTTTGGTGGACTTTTGTGTTTTTAGATTGAACACCATGATAATTTCCACGATTATATCCACGTCCACGACCACGATGGTGACCACGACCACGATGGTAACCACGACCACGACTTCCACTTTGGTCGTTATATGCAGCCACATTCGCTTCAGGGAATGGGGCTGTGCCAACTGGACGAGTCTCATGATTTTTCATTAGAAGCTCATTATTTTGCTCAGCCACAAGCAAACATGATATTAAGTCACTGTATTTGGTGAAACCCCTTTCACGATATTGTTGTTGCAAGACTATGTTTGAGGCGTGAAAGGTGGAGAATGTTTTTTCCAACATCTCCTTATCAGTTATATTTTCACCACATAAAATCAATTGTGATGTGATTCTAAACATTGCCGAGCTATACTCGCTTATTGACTTAAAGTCTTGCAACCTTAAATTGATCCATTCATAACGAGCTTTTGGTAATATCACCGTTTTCTGGTGATCATACCTTTCTTTCAAATTGGTCCATAGGACGAATGGGTCTTTAATAGTGAGGTATTCACTTTTCAATGCCTCATGAATATGGTGGCGTAAGAAGATCATCGCCTTTGCCTTGTCTTGGGTATTTGTTTTATTCCCTTCTTTAATTGTATCCCCAAGATTATTGGCATTCAAATGGATTTCAGCATCCAATACACATGACAAGTAATTCTTTCCAGTGATATCTAGAGCCATAAACTCAAGCTTTGCAAGATTCGACATGATTAACTATATTATACAAAAACATGTGAATTAAAATGTGCCACTTAAATTATAAATCAGTTCATATCAAATTGCAAAAAAAACAAAAAAAAAAAAAAACAAGAGGACACTTTATTAGAGAATCACATCGTATGATTATAAGATTAGTTAAAAGCAAAACTTTAAGTACATAACACACCATATCATCTTATAATTTATTTATTTTATTATTATTGTTATTTTATATGTAATTATATATTACGCTAAAAGATTTTAATGGTACAGTGGATATGTTCGATATATAACAATACAAATAATTTTGATATGGCATGATGGTACATATAATATATATTATTTACAATTTAGAATGATTGACTAACATTATAAAAAAAAATTCACAAGTAAATGAGTCAAATAAGATTTATACAACACAATATAATGATGATTTTAGTGGTGGTCCGTCTATATATAAATGCACAGTTACTGTTAGAACAAAAACATCATCTAAAATAAATAGTTAAATACCAAGAACACAAATATTACATATGTGGATATATTGTTTAAAAAGAAAAAAAAAATTATAAGTGTTTGAATAGAATTTGAATACCCACGCCAAATAGAAAAAAAAATAATAATAAATTATGATAAAGCTATATAATTAAAGTTAGACAATATGATTTAACTATTTGACATGGCAAATAAGATAATACGATTTGTTAAACACTAAATAATTAATAATTTGTATGGTAATATTGATGTGAATCTTCTTTTAACCCAAAACCGTATGAATTACAGCATGGATAATTGCAAGAGATTGAGACAAGAGAAAAAAAATACTATACTAACTCACCTTCAAGAGCAAAGTGCTGATAACGTGTTGTAAAACAACTAAAACCTATTAGCAATATCTAAAGAACAATGAGAGAATGGGGGAAATAGTTTCTTATTGATATTCATATGAAAGTACAAAGCCTCTATTTATAGGCTCACACATTAATACAAGAAGTAATGATAATAAGGAGTTAAGACAGTGGAGAGTCACACTAGTAATGAAGATTTATAACAACTATGATTTTCTATAACTAATTTTAGTTTTCGTCCATTTCCCTCCATTAAAAAAGCGAACACAATTTATTTTTATTTTCCTTCTCTTTCCTGTGTTTCCCCTTTTAACGAGACTCCGGAACACTGCGTAACGTAGCCATAGCCTCTTACAACTTATAAACACTTAGGGGCTGTTTGGTAGCCTCTTAATAAGGCTCTTAACCATTCAGCGCTGAATGATTCAGCATTCAGCGCGTTTGTTTCAGCTTCTGAATGGAATGGTTAAGTCTGAATCATTAAGATTTGGGATGTTGCTGAACCATTAAGCACTGAACCATTAAGCACTGAACTATTAAGCACTGAACTATGTTGAACCTTAATGAGGCTCCCCTACCAACGTGGGACAAGAAAACTAACCATTAAGAGGTCCAACTTAATGATTCAGCGATTAACCATTCAGACCTCTTAATGATTCAGCACTTAATCAACCAAACAGCCCCTTAAATCCTTAATACATTTCTAAGTTAGAGGTTAGGTTTTAACTTTACTTGGTAACCATTAAAAAAACTAGTCATTTATTCGGTTAAAGCAAAACAATAACCGGAAACAATGGCTCAACCAACTTTATACAGCTCTCAGAGAACCAGACGTGAGAGAAGCTAAAAAGCTACAATACTCTCGATATTCACCTTCTTTGCAGTCGTCAATATTTATATCTTATCTAGGTATTATTTTGATCAAAATCTTTGCATGTGTTTATTTGCTTCAATTTATGATAAAAATCTGAATATTAATTAACCTCTGTCTTTACGTTCTGATAGTAGGTTTTGGTTTGCATTGTATCCTTTCTATAAATTTGAAACAACATTGTAACAATTAGGGTTACAGTTTATAACTTTATCATTTGTCTGAAGTGATGATGTCTCAGTCTGTGAACAACAATAGTTCTTCAAACCCTTGTTTCGGTCTGCAGTCGAATCAGTTTCAGCTCTCACAGCTTTCCGAGGCCCATTCACACGCCCACGCTATCGCGCTAGCCCAGTCGAATGCTCGGTCTCAAGCTGACTTTGTCCGGTCCCATGGACCGGACAATGCAAGTGCCAAAAGTGTGCCTAGGAGACCAATTGGGCTTGACACCAGTTCTCGCGTGAGGATGCTGGAGCTTACACCAGCTGCGCGTCTTAAAAAGAAGCCGAAGCTTCATGGAAAGCGGTTACAAGAGCGTGTGGCTTCAATTCTGCCACCGTCTGCTCTGTACACTCAGCTTCGTGAATTTGAGTCGCTTATCGATGCTGCTTTAGTGAAGAAGAAGGTAGACGTGCAAGAAGCTGTTAAATTTCCACCTTATGTTCAGAAAACGCTACGCATATATGTTTTCAACACGTTTGCTAATCAAAGTCGTACGAATTCTGGAAAGCCCAATGCTGAGCCGCCTACGTGGACGTTGAAAATAGTCGGGAGAATATTGGAAGAAGGAATGGATCCTGATCAGGCTGGTTTGATGTCAAAACCAAACCCTATGTACCCTAAGTTTTCGTCTTTTGTTAAAAGAGTTGCTATTTCATTGGACCAAAAGCTATATCCGGATAATAATATAATTGTGTGGGATAGTTCAAGATCAACGGCACATCACGAAGGGTTTGAAGTCAAAAGGAAAGGCGACGAGGAGTTTATTGTGAAAATACGGTTTGAAATGAATTATGTGCCTGAGAAATTTATGCTTTCGTCTCCTCTAATGGAAGTTCTTGGAACAGAAGTTGATACGCGTGCAAGAATTGTTGCTGCGTTATGGCAGTATGTCAAATATAAAAAATTACAGAATGTAGACGATCCGTCCTGTTTTAACTGTGATCCGCAGCTTCTGAAAGTATTCGGGGAAGAAAAAGTGAGGTTTTCTATGGTTTCGCAGAAGATTTCAAATCATTTGTCGCCACTACCGCCTATACAATTGGAGCATAAGATCAAACTGTCTGGAGACAGTCCAGCGGGAAATGCGTGTTATGATGTACTGGTTGATGTGCCGCTTCTGGTACAAAAAGACATGAAGGCTGTATTGGCTAACAAGACAAGAAAGAAAGAAATTGAAGCATGTGATGAAGCGATATTAGCAACAATTAGAAAGATAAACGAGCATTGTAGAAGACGGGCATTTTTTCTTGGATTTAGTGAGTCGCCTGTTAAGTTTATTGACGCTTTGATTGAATCTCAAGGCAGGGATTTGAAGCTTCTTGCAGGGGATGCAAACCGTAATGCTGAAAAAGAAAGTACTCGGGCTGATCTCTATAGCCAACTTTGGTAAGCTCACCATATCTTTTCATGCAGCGTGGCTTTTATACGCGTATTTAGTAAAGTATATGAGTTTATATATCTTATTCTTTACTTGATGCCTTGTTAAATATTCATCTTGGAGATACTGTTTGCTTGCATCCCGGATTCCCCGGACCTAGCTACATCTCTAAATGTTTAGTCTGTATTCTTTAGTTCTAATGTTAAGGAACAAAAACTCACTCGCTAGTCTATATGAGTACGCACTACCATAGTTGTCAAAAGCGCGCCTAGGCGCCAGGCGCACCAAGTGCGCTGCGCCCTGTGAGGCGCGTGCCTAGGCACTGAGGCGCACAATCGGGGTTGTTTTCAGGCTGATTTCCGGCCAAATTCTAGCTAAAAGTTGCCTAGACCTCTAAAACATCCTAATGAGTTATGAACAAGTACTAAACAACCCTAAAACATTCTAATGTAGCCCTAACAAGCCTAAAACATCTCTAAAATCCCTAAAAAATGTATTTTATACTATGCGCCTAATTATAAAAAGCCCTCGTTTTCTATGCGCCTTGCGCCTAGGCTCGGGGCTCGGCCTATGCGCCTTGAGTGCGCCTAGGCGCTTTGACAACTATGCGCACTACCATCATATCTTAGAACCCTAATCTGATAATCCATTCAAGCATGACCCAAATCATACTTATATAGAATGTCATTACTGAGGAAATAACATTACTGTTTTTTAAACATTTTAATATTATATGTAAGGTGTTTGTTGTCACTGATATGATGAGTCTAAATGTGACTTCGCTGGTTCCGAATCTTATGCAATTATATGATATTGTGAATGTGTAGGGTTGAAGATGCAGTTATTCAATATCTAAATAGCAGACCAGCTAGAATTGCTGACAAAGGCACATAGTTTTGGAGATGTGCTGATGGAACATATGTAAAATGGTAATAGCCTCTTGTATGAGCTTACAAACCTTTTTTTGTGTATAAGCAGTGTAGCTACATATCTCCGGGCTATAATCTTTTCAATCCGCGTTACATCTGGTATTCTAGCCTAGAAATGTAGTGTAGCTTTCCTATGACCAGGTGGAGATTTCTGAACAGGGGCGGACCTAGCTTGAAGCTAGGTGCCGCGCCCGTTGCCACTCAACTTCGCGCGCGTAGTGGAAAATTTGTGTTTTTTTACGATATTTGGAACACGTTACTACTAAAATGAAAAAAATGAAAAACCTTATTACTGAAATTAATTTCTAGATCCACCACTGTTTCTGAATCTAAGTATGTTTTTTGTTCCCTAGATCTTCGTACATATTATTTTCATTTTTTTATATATAATATAAATAGGTATTACCAAACCAAACTTTACTCTCATAATTTGTTACATTTCTTGATCTTTCATCAGTGCATCAGTATTGCTGCATTTCAGTTGTCGAGGCTATATATGATAAACTTTGGTTCATCGTATCGATCTCTCACGTTAGATACTATAAACATACACACAGTGATAAATCACCTTCTAACGTTATTGTTTGTTACTAAAGAACACAAAAACCTCGGCTTTATACTCAGACTAGTGAGTTCATCTTTGACCGTACAACCATATCATGGCTCTTGTACCCAATGAGAGACGAGGATAGACACAAAATATGTTTGAAGGGAAGTGTGTCAAACAGATGCGTTCAACCAATTATGTTATTCATCTACTCTTCAATCCTTGCTGCAGTTTTCTGGAATTAGCCTATTATATTTTCTTCATATACAGTTCTCATTTTGCTGCAAGTTTAGGTTTCTTTACACTTTTGTAATCCGTTTTGTACTAATCAGCAACATTGCAGTTGAATAGAATAAAAATAACATATATACAAAACTACACATAACCGTATAAGCAACCTCTAGTTTTCGTCATATGTTTATTATTTCTTAGATACTACCGTTGCAAAGGTTAATCGTCTAAACAAAAAATCAAATATATTGTCATCTTATATCAAATGCCATTTGATGAATAGTTAGAAATATATTACAAAGGCCTTAAGATTGATCGAATCTGTATATAAAAGATTATCATGACATACTCTGTTAATACATGTACTTTACTATTTTGTCATTTTCATACCTATTTATTGAAAATTACATCATTGGTATCACATATGTACTAATCGTGTAATTATGAACTTGTAAGGATTCAAACATATACACCTAAATAGCAACTAATCATTAACTTTCAAGGATTTAAACTTATACAGCTTTTTAACTTGTAAGAATTGAAACTTGTATAACTTTTGTGAGAAGCAAATACCATACCATACCACTTTATTCATTTTTTTATTCTATAGTACTAAAATGTAAATAAGCTAAATTCAACACATCAAATTGTAGTTGATTCGATTCCTGTTGCTAAAGAAACGTAACTTTAAATCGAAGCAAGTCCGTCAGTATGGGATCCAAATTGTTTGGTTTTGTCAGATTGTCTGTATAGATGTTTAAGTCCGGTTTAAAACTTGGAATCGAATCAACTACAATTTTTTTAACACAAACTCAAAACCCCTTAGGATAAGCTTGATACTGTACCAGTACCGAACTGGAACAATACAGTAAATACTATTATTCAAAATCACAAAAAAAATAATAATAAAAAAAAATAAGTACTTGCCAAGAGTATTCACTCGGTATCGATACCAATTAGGTTCCACTAGAACACTACCATATACCAATTTGCTCATCTTTTAAGTAAGCACTACATACACATACAGGCCACCACCAAATGTAAAGAAAAAATGGCGGGAAAATAGCACACACCCAATCCATCCATCACCACTGCCCTCACTTAACCAAGCTTAACAACAACAACAACAACAATGGAGGCAAAACCAAAACCGTCTTCTTCGTCATCGTCATCAACAGAATTATCGACGTGCTGGCGAAAAGAGTTAGATACGAACCTCAAGAGGCTTCAATCGCTTCTATTCGGAGCAGATATCGCTATCCAGAAAGGAGATTACAGTTACGCTCAACTACTCTCTCTCCGTCTAATCGGTTTCCTCGATTCTCACTCCATTAATGATGTAGATGAAGCCTGTATTCGTCCTATTCGTTGTGAAGCTGCCTCGAAACTCGAGTCGGCTCGTCAACAACTCGTTGCTGACTCGGATCGGTATTATTTATGTTAACGCTTGTTTTTGTAATTAAATTGTAGTTAATTAGTTAGTTACATAATAATAAATTAATAATCAACATACACAATTTAGAATAAGTTGTTACTCATAATTCATAAAAGTGTAGTATTTAGGTATTTGATTATTGATAGATGTAGTGATGTTTTAAATTGTTTATGTTGATTATCATGTTATAGTGTTGCATTGAGATAGAAGTTTTAGGTTTTTTTTTTTTGACACTCGAGTCGGCTCGTCAGTCACTTGTTCTTGACTTGGATTTGTATGTGTGGTTTGGTTATTGAACGGTGTGGACTGGATTTGTTGTTATTGATAAACTGTTACTTCTAGGTATTTGATAGATGTAGTGATGTTGTAAGTTGTTTATGTTGATTATCATGTTACGGTGTTGCATTGCCGTAGAAATTTAGGTTGTTTTTCTAACTCGAGTCTGCTCGCCAATCACTCGTTTCTGATTCGGATCGGTATGTACGTTAACGCTTGGTTAATGAAGTTGTTTTTTTTTGTAGTCAAACTGTGTGTACTGGATTCGTTATTACTGATAAATTGTTATTTCTAGGTATTTTATAGATGTAGTGAGGTTTTAAGTTGTTTATGTTGATTATCATGTTACGGTGTTGCATTGAGATAGAAATTTTGGGTTATTTTTGAAACTCGAGTCGGCTCGTCAGTCACTTGTTCTTGACTTGTATCGGTATGTATGTCAACACTTGTTTACTGAAGTTGTTTTCGTAATTGATTTGTGTGCACTGGATTTGTAGTTACTGATAAACTGTAGTGCTCTTGTAAATTGTTTATGTTGATCATTTTGTTACGGGGCTGCATTGTGATTGAAATTTAAGGTTATTTTCGAAACGTGAATTATGAAATGTTAAAGGTTCCTAAGGTGCCTTTGACTTTTAGTGGTAGGGAGTATAACGTTTAATCTATGGAATAGTATAAACAGATTACAGGTGTTGTTTGAAAATTTTAAAATAGAGGTAAAATCCTGGTTTAAGTACCTTAGTTGTGTTTTGTTTAGTTTTATGATTACTAAAGTTTTGTAGCTGTTGGCGTTTATTCATGCTTTTGCACCGTTTCACTGCAGTCAAGCATTTGAGCAAGCTGGTAAAGATCCAGGGTTTGTTTTCCACAAGAAAGGGGATATCAACATTGAGAAAATTAAGGAATCAAAATATTTCAAAGCTCTTCTGCAACATTCTAAAGTAAACACTCTAAATGAGGTAAGCTGTATGCATGGTTGTGGATTTGTTTTTTCCTCAACCTGTCTGGTGTTGGTGGATTTTTCTTCTTCACATAAGCTTTTTTATACCTCTAAGACAATCAACTCATTTCTGCATTGCTATGAATATTCTAACCACCGGTTATGATATAGTATGAGGGAGGAGTATTATTGTTAGATTGCAGTAACATATGTTTGTAAAATTCAGTGGCTAATGACAGCAATTATTGATAGGATGATAAACCTGGAAGGCAGGAGGATATCAATGGCAAGACGTTAAAAGGTCTTTTACCTGGAAAATCAACACCCTTGTATGGAGGCATAGGGAAAAATAATAATTCCGTTGAGGTTCGTGGGTTGTCTACATATGTCAATGTTGATGAAGAAAGAACAAATGGAAGTAACTTGAGATCGAAGAGAGCTCACATGGAAATCAGTAGCCCAAAGACTGAAAAAGTAATGTCTCCGTCAAGTAACAGTGGTGAAGCTACTGGCAACGGATTTGTTACTGCTCGAAAAAAATTGGTATCCATCTTGAAACCTTCTTGTAAGCTTGTAGGTATAGTTTTCAGAAGAGAACTAGTTTATTTTTAACATCTTTATTTACTCTAATTACCATGCATCCTTGTTATTCACATTGCTTAAAAGGGATACTTTGGGTAAATAGGTAATTTGGATGAAACTGATGTTGACAATCAATTCTTTAAGTTATCGTTACCTACTGAGTACTTGCTTCTGTTGCTTTACCATCTAGAAACACAAATGTATTCCTAAAAATCTTGTTGCAATATTTGATTTTGATAATCGTTCTTTATTTTCCGGCTTATTTTGGTCACTGGATATGATTTATCTCGTGTATCTCACAGGAACTGGATGTACGACAAAAGAGAGGGTTGACTGGATCACCAAATCCTTCAGTCTCCCCACAAAGTGATGGAACTAACAGAGGCTATGGTGTCAAATCCTATGGAACACGTCGTGGAATACGTGGTTTTGTACCACCTATTAGATCCAACGGTGGTAATACTGGTAATGCAAGCAACGGTGGTAATACTGGTAATGTAACATCGCGTGCATCAAAAGGTGAAGATGCATTAGATGATTCAACAAAAAGATGGTAAGTTGAGTACTTTAACTTTTGGGAAATGATATTTTCTATAATAGCTTTGAGTCTTTGACAATTTTCTCTGAACTTAGTCTGCTATATGATTACAGCATGGATATGCTATGTGGTCCTGATGGTGAACTTCCAGAGAAGTTAAGGAATTTAGAGCCTCGCCTTATTGAGCACATCAGTAACGAGATAATGGATCGAGATCCTAATGTTCGTTGGGATGATATTGGTATTAGACTATTAGTGATGCTTAGAGATTTTTCATGCGCTATAAATTTGTAGTTAACTGTAATATGTTTCCTGCTAACAGCTGGGTTACATCATGCAAAAAAATGTGTAACTGAGATGGTCATATGGCCTTTGTTGCGGCCTGATATATTTAAAGGCGTCCGTTCTCCGGGACGAGGGCTTCTATTATTTGGTCCCCCAGTAAGTGCAATGCATGTTTGATGTTAGTATATTGTAGAGGTGGAAATTTAATCTATCTATACTTCTTTACTGATTTGTGTGTATTCTTTTCTTGGTTTAGGGAACAGGTAAAACAATGATAGGTAAAGCAATTGCTGGAGAGGCTAAAGCAACATTTTTCTACATATCTGCGAGTTCATTAACCAGTAAATGGGTATGCATAAATTCTCTTATGCAAATGATTTATAGCAGTACAGAGTAATGATAATCATATATGCACTAGAAGTTTTTTTTAGATATATGGGAATAGGTCCAATGTTGCGGTTGTAACTTGTTCTGATGGGTTAATGGCTAAGCTTCTTCAAACTTATTGGTGAATTGATACCACTAAACTTCTTAAGCTTTGTGAGGATTTGGGAAGAAAACCTTTGTGTGTTTTGCAAGGTGGATATTCCCATAACTAAAATCTAGAGGTGGCAATTTCGAGCCATTGCCTATGAATGTGTGTCAATTTGGATTATGTTTCATCTCTAAATCTCCAATAGGTCAAAAGGGTAAAACATAAAATAAGTAAATAGGTTGAATGGGTTAAGCACATAGTTGTCAAAGGTTCACTCAAGGCACAAAGGGAGAACCTTGGGTGGGCCTAGGTGCAAGGCGCTTAAAGAGCAAGAGCCGAGATAAGCAAGGCACATAGCATAAAGGGTTTTAGACATGTTTTAGGCTTGTTTATGGCTAGTTTAGGCTGGTTCCAGAATCCATGCCAATTTTGGATGTTTAGGACCAGTTTGACCTGAATGTTGCAGAATTTTAAAATTTGGCCGAAATCTGGCTGGATCTGACTGAAATCTGGCCAAAAGGCGTTTTCCCATGGCAGCCTATGTGCACGCCTGAAATGCTTTTGACAACACAGGTAGGCGGATCAAAGTTGTTGTAGCCTTAAATTGTATTTTAGGCATAAAACATCAAAAGATCTGATTTAGAAGATTAGATTATTATTATTATTGAAATGATATACTTTAGTGACCATGTCTAACATTACTACAAAAAGAAAAATTAAACACATGGACAAAGTGTGTCTGGGGTCAAACTGGCCCATGACAGAGTTATCTGTCCTGAACATTTCGTCAAGACGTCAACCCGCCTATCTTGCCCATTTTGTCACCTCTACTTGAACTTGTGACCTTCCAGTCACAAAGCAGTAGCCTTAGATCTCGCAACATATCTATATGAAGGTCTGCTGACTTTTCTATTATTTAGCTAAGGTAAAAGCTTATTTGGCAACTGTAGATCGGAGAAGGTGAAAAGCTTGTAAGGGCTCTTTTTGGAGTTGCCAGTTGTCGCCAGCCAGCTGTAATATTTGTGGATGAAATAGATTCACTGCTGTCCCAGGTATGTTAGATTTTGATCCATGAACAAAGAAACTTTTAGGTTCCTTTAAAGCACTCTATATAAATATAAAAGATTCACCATCTTTTGCAACTTAATGACCATTGTAGTTTCTTTTGCTTCGTTGATCTTTGATTGCATGAGAGAATCTACTAAGGATATATATCGTGCAGCGCAAGTCAGATGGTGAGCATGAGTCAAGCAGGAGAATGAAGACACAGTTTCTTATAGAAATGGAAGGATTTGACAATGCGAATGAACAAGTTCTACTCATAGGTGACATGCTATACCTAAAGTTATTTAAAGTTTGTCCATCTTATAACTCCTGACATTATTCAGTTATTTTCTATTGCAACTTGCAAGCCAGTAATTCGAACTCAAGCACTAAAAGAACGAAGAATAACATTCTTTTTACCATGTTTCATGCTCTTAAGTATTACTATTTAGAGCTACATATTTACATAATCTTTAGTGAAAACCTCACTTCTAAAGCTTTACCTGATTTGGTTATCTTGCAGGAGCAACAAATAGACCACAAGAACTAGATGAGGCTGCTAGGAGGCGGCTTACCAAACGACTTTATATTCCGCTTCCTTCCTCAGGTGCAACTTATATTTATTATATAACGGAAAAGTTTGGCCCAAATCGGGCAAAAACTGGGTTAGTTTGTGCGTTCTCTTTTGCGTTAATCTGGTGGTTTTGTTTGGGCAAGAACATCTCCAAAGGGGGTTCTAAGTGGGCTAAAAGTAAAACAGTTTTTAAGAACTTGTGTCAAAATGGGTCTGACTGGGTTGTGTTGGACTGTTTTTTTGTCCTGTTTCTTTGAGTTTGTAGCTAATTAAATATATGATTACAGAAACTATATGATTAAGATCATAACTGATATTTTAGAATAAATTGATTTGGGAGAGGTTGTAAGCAAATAACGCTGACCAATTACATCACCATTGTACTTAGTTCAGTATATTACAATATTTTATTTTTAGTAAGAAATAATAAAAAATAAATTTCATTCCATTTATTGGTTATTATGAACTTCGAAAGAAAACAATAAAATAGCCAATCAAGCCGACTTGGCAAAAACCTGTTTGACGACTCGTATAGGAAATGACTCATATGGGCTCCCTACCTGACCTCGGAGCTGCCCATTTCTCAACCTTAATTCTCTCTAGTCCTACAACCCATTATGCCAATAATACGAGACTCATATTGAGATTTGAAATTGCATTTAATGTACGTGGTTGAAGAAGCGAGAGCCTGGATAATACGTAATCTTTTAATGAAGGACGGGCTTTTCAATCTCTCGACAGAGGAAATCGATAGCATATGCAAATTAACTGAAGGTGACCTTTTTTTCTTTTCACAAATTATGACATTTTTCACAACTTATTTATATTTTTCTTAGATCGATTTATGGCTTATGTTACTTGTATTTTGCGGTTTTTAGGCTATTCAGGATCTGACATGAAAAATTTAGTAAAAGATGCTTCCATGGGCCCCTTGAGAGAAGCTATGAGAGACACAAAGATCACTGAACTTAAAAAGGAGGATATGAGACCAGTTACTCTACAGGTACTTTCATCATAAATTTCTATAATATATTGGTAGATTGTTGCTAAAAATCCATTACGAGTTAAAAGTATTTTAAGATATTTGGAGTTTGACCTTTAAAAGTCAACGACATGTTATTTTTGTAGGACTTTGAGAATGCACTGCAAGAGGTGAGACCTTCTGTTTCTGTTAATGAACTTGGGACATATGAAGATTGGAACAAACAGTTTGGGAGTTTATCGATGTAGCTTTGTAGTGATTGAGTCGATACTTGAAGGCCACACTCATAGTTTTACAAGGCGTGTTTAGACGTTTGGGATGAAGGTTTCCATACATGATGGTGAGAACTACAGACCATGGAAGATGATTTATGGTTTGGACATATCTGGCGGGTTACGTAACATATTGTAATAGGTTTGGGTCGGGTTGTGTTGGAATTTTGACTCAAGATTTTCTTATACACTTCTTTATAAATGATCAATATGCTAAATATGAGTATGAAACTATACCATTACAATATAGTCTAAAGACTTGGGCATTGAAATTTAAAGTGCCTTTTCTGATTGTTGCTCTTCCAAGTTGCAAAATCATCAACTTCTAGCAACAGGGGGTCATATATTTCAAGAAGCAAATCAGGTTTGTTCGCTTTTGATGATTATCTAAAATATGTAAGAGTGAATATTATATGTACATCGGTAAATAATACTCGAATAAGAGATTCTTAAATCATTATAACTTATAACAGAAAGCGTACCCAGAAAAATCTAGCAACAATGCCAAAAGACCCTCTGGTGGTTGTATTTCAACCTGTTTAACAACCTACACAAACTGCAAGGAACTATCCCAATCTCAGCAAATCTCACTGCGTATCCAACATAAAGCATGCTGTTAAAACTCTTTATTTAGCATCTTTCAATTAGTAATTAACATTAACAAAAGAATTAACACATCAGCTTAAAAGCCAAACTCATCCCACATGACCTGAATCTGTAAGAATTTTAGACCCACATACAACATCGTGGATTCATGCCATATTGTCACATGTCAGCGGGTTGATCTTAGGGTTTGTATTACTATTCTTATCATGAAAAAATGAAATAAGAGTATCAAAATTTTCAGAAAACATGGTCCTTTTTAATCAACGCACTCATTTTTCAATCAGAGATAAAACATTATCAGTGAACCTTTCAAATAAATTATGTTACAACAGTACAAGAACCAGAAATAACCAAAAAGAAAATAAAGAAGCATCAGTCCTAAAGTTTGTGATTGCAGAAAACAGCGCAGGGTTTATCAGACGCTTTACCGCACTGATAATATTATTGCATGCTCCCTTGTCACTGTATGTATATCTTACATGCTTGAATGCCTGACTTGCACATGAACGCGATGCCATGATGTGTTCAGAATTCCTCTCAAGTTCCAGATGTCTTCAACCTTTTCGGGTTGTACATTAGCAGCTATGTCTACCTGTTGGTTGATATAAAAGAGTTAGCAACTAGAATCATCAAATTAATATCAAATAATCAAAATTTATATGATCAGAGTGTTAGGCTAAATAGCTCTGATATACGTGAGATCATAGCGCGTACGTTTGTTTATTTAGCGCAACACATTTGGTCCGTTAGAGATGAGTACGTACAGACCATACGGTAAATGGTTAAAAATCATTATACTCATCTGACTCGAAGCAAGTCAACCATACTTATAAGAATAGATGACATACAGCTTTGGCAACTATCTCTGTATTTGAGTTTACATCCACCTCAGCTTCAAAAAGTACCCATGCCCATTTATCATTTTTTTCGTCATCAGCAACGTATTGAATACCGGGTTTTTGGTATCTAGATGCCTCCTTCCAGGTTTTACCCCCATCAGTTGATATATCAACTCGCTCAATTCCACGCCCACCTCCTGAAACTGCATATCCTTTTACAGTTATCTGCACAAAAAAAATTATGAATAAGTTCATATATAAAGGCGGCGGGTTGGGCGTGTGGGAAAATATTCAAAACGGGTAACTTAGCGTATCGTCATAACATACTGGGTTAAAACACAATTCTTTTTGTCCACATCTTTGATGAAGTTAAAAATACCTAATGCATTAAATATGATTACAAAAAACATATTATTACAATAAAAATCTGTTGAAAAGGTGATTTAGGAGTTTGCATGCTTCAAATATTGACAACTTGAGACCATATAACCAATTTACCTTTTTAGCCAAGTTTTGGAAATTATGCTTGTAAAAATTAGAAAAGGAAAACCCAACTGACCTGTTTGTAAGTAAGTGGATTGATATTGTCACAACTACACACACATATTCATTAAATGGGGTGGTGTTTGCTATAAAGGGTCAATATTTTGTTAGGAAGGTGAATAAATCCATGCAAATCAAAATGTCACTAAAATCTTAAAACTACAAAAATCCTTGTAATATTTTCTCTGGAAGAGTTACAATTAATGTGTTATGACATGTAATTAGATTCACGGAATCTGGTCACATACTAGTGCGCCTTTTGAAAATGTCTTATCTGAAACATGAGAATATTGTAAATAGATAAAACTTGCTAACCTTTCCATGTCTCCCCACATTCACATCCTCCAAGGAGCATATAGCACTCTGTCAAAGCAACCCACAAATGAAGTCAAAAGCATTTAATCGACTCTGAACACCTGCTTTCTTTCACTTGTATAACGCTAATTGTCATAAAATATATTACATTTCTGAACCAGGAAGCTGAGCATTTAAATTCCAAAAGGGAAAACCAACTTATTGGACCATGTAGCTATCTATCCAATGGATGCACGACTTTCTTTAGTTTTAAGGCTTGCAAACCAAGTAACAAAAAGTTACATTTGGGCCCTAAATGAGTCTGACTTTTGAGCATCAAATGAGTTCAGATATAAATTGATTTCAGAAGTTATTTAGGTTTGAGCAAATAAAAGGCAACTACACTAATCAACTGCAAATAAAACCACTTCGATGTGAATAAAACCGCAATGTTTTTAACTGATTTCATAATGGTGGTAACCTCATTGTTTAATAAAGTCTACAATACCCGCATCTTGAAATCCATCTATGAGATCCCGTTGGTTTTACAACCTCCAAAACCAAAAGTCTGCCAAAATTCTGGTAGGAACCATATAATATACTTTTTACTTTTTAAATAATGTAAATACTAACAAATTAGAAAATCAGACTGGTTTCGGAAGGTCGGTTCTTTCAAGCGATGCTATCTCAAACAATATATTTTTAGTAAGAAGTACCTGTACAGGGAAATCCATTTGCGGCCTCCTTGTAGACCAATCAATGTTATCCCAGTTTACTGAAGGTGGAAACATTTTGTAATCTTTTTGCACGAAAAATCCCTGGTGAGTAACAACATACAGCAGACTTAGAAGCAGGACTCAAAACATATAATTTTTATAGATTGAGAATAAGATTATGAGTCCAACCTTGCAGTCTTGGGAGTCTATGTTGATGCTATCCAGCCACTTTACAGAACGAGCACCAATAACCCCTGGGACAACTACTCTCAGTGGATACCCATGATCCCTGTTGAGAGTCTTTAACAGTTTCACAAACCAATAAGCAAAAGTGAAATCGAATGCCGAGCAGGAAAAAAGATTCTAAACTTGTGATTACATGTTAACACTGAAGAGAGAATTAAAGGTAATGGAATAAGATAAGGAAAATATATATTAAGTTTAAAAGAATAATAATTTTGCCACTTGAAATTTCAATAAAATCTCTCATGTATAAAATTGCAAGATTTAACTGATCATGAAAAAACATAGAAAGCCCATCGGGTTCCTTCAAAAACGTTTGATGTCAGTTATACCTCTCCATTCATCTCATAAGCAAGCAAAACATCAGCTTCTGGATTTGTTGCCTGACTTAGTGGAATTGATGCCTTGTAAGGACCTCCATTCTCCTCCTGCGGTCAAGCAGGAAACAGTAAATAAAGTAAGTTGTGATCAACAAACAACCCTAGACTGGACAAGAAAATACAAACCTTACACCTGTCAACGCTCACAAATTCAACAAATTTTCCACCTGCTGGTGTGGCATTGGTATATTTTGGTATACCAACTAGTTCAAGAACATCTGCAAGTTTTGCTCCACCCCAAATTGCTGACATGTGCACAACAGAAGGTAAAAAAGATTTAGATAAAGAGGATAAATATCATAACCAAAACATAACAGGACATGCTAAACTTGATATCTACATTTACAAGCAACAACTTCAAGATCAAATTTTAGATTATTCACGACTTATGACAGAAAGTCGATGCTATTTTGCAATAATTTCATACGTATAAACCTTTTATTGAACTAGCAACCTGAACAAGAAGATTGCAGAATGCACTAACGATATTACATGGCGCTCTGTTGGTGTATTTATGGCAAATCAAGTCAGATAATAAAGCTGCACAGACTCAGGTTTCCTGTTGTCATGATAGATACTAGAAAAAGCTCAGCAGAACTTGAGCCTTTAATGGAAAAGCGGTAAGATAACTTTCAAGTTTCACTGGTCCATAAAGGGTGGTAGACAAGCACACTACATCTTGATTGATGGTATACGCATGTTTGCTACCTTTTTGACTAAACACAAATCATAATTATTTCCATATGTACAACGCCAATCGAGTATACTTTTAACCAGTGACTTCCTTTTCTTTTGTTGATAATCTAGAAACTCGATTGCATTTTAAGATTTCCATTAACATGCACTTCTACTTGCTTTTTTGCTAGCACTAAATGGCGATTATTTCATTGGGCATGATTGCTGAACAACAACAGTTATTAGGAGACAAACCATTTCCTAAGGCACAAACATCCCATCCAACTCCTCTTACAGTTCTGGTTTTGCTCATTGCGGTCCGTCTATTACCAGCACACTGCGTATGACAAAGTGAGGCTGTTTATTTAAATTGAGGATACAAACTGTAATTAAAAAAAACAAGTACTTTCGAATTTCCATATCAATAAAGTAACATCTTTTTAAACAGGAATGAAGGGCAGACCTGCAAAGTAGCAGTCACATTATATTTAGGAAGACTCCTGTAATTAAAAATAAAAACAAAATGAATATTCAAAAAATATAATATAATATGTCATGAATATAATCAAACAGAACAGAGATTATTACTCACAGAATATCTTTCATGAAAAACTCTTTTGGTTTCTCAATTAGTCCCTTAACAGACACGCTATATCTGTTTAAGAAAAACATATAGCAACAGTCGGTTAAAGAATTACAACCTATCTCGTAATAAACAATTTCACACATTAAAATAAAAAATATAAAAACATGTTCAGGACCTTTCTATATCATCAACAACAGGTATCGGTCCATGGCTTCTCTTGTAGAAGAATTCTGTAGGAGTCACATAAGAAGTAACCAAAGCTTGCCGCGGTGGCTCGGCATTGAAGGGTTCCTGCACCAAATACGATTAATCTAAGAAACCCTTATCGGATCCAACTACTCGTTAACAAATAACAAGAATAAATTAGCCACAAAGTTGATGAATGTAAGGATGGCAGCTGTCAAAACTACTACTTTTCATATTCAACTTAATAATGTTACAACTACATGTTAATGAGAAGAAAAGTTAGGCACAAACACAATGTTGATGAACATAAAGATGACATCACTCAAATCTATAACTTCTCATATGCAACTTGATCATGATCACAATGATGATCCTCGTATGTGGCTCAAAACTATAAGCTATGCAGTTAACTCTGCCGATATATCGGTGATACATCACTGATATAATGGTTATCGGTCACCAACCCACATACCGGTACAAACTATTGGTCTAAATACCAGTACCGATATTATCAGCGATATTGACTGATATATGACCGATATCAGTACCTTTCTTTTAGGTCTTCCATTCGTCTTGCGGCTATTAGTGTTTTAAGTCTTAATTGTTAGTGTTATAAGTCTTAATAAGTTCCTACTTGCTACAATTGTTAGAGTTTTGCAGGTTGAAAGGTTAATTTGTTAATGTTAGGAGAGTATATCGAATTGTTAGTGTTAAATTGCTATATAAATAAATTCTAGATGATATAAAAATTACCGATATCTCACCATGATAACCTATATTTCGATTTTTTACCGCATTAACTGCTTAGTTTACAATTCTATAACCAAATTTTACAGATGCATAGAAAAGTTCCAGAAGCAAATTCAAACTGTATGAAAACAAAATTATAAATTTCTTCTTCTTTTCCATCCAACTTATTACAGTTAGCAAAATACAGTATTGTAAAAATCTAGACTAATCACCGATTAAACGGTAATCAATAGTTTACGTATTAATTTTTTTTTTTCACCTAAAAATCGGTAACAGGTCAGAGGCAGTCAAATTTCAGTCAAAATCGGTCAAAATATTTTCAAATATTTGAATAATCATTCTAATTAATAATCCAATCCGATTAATAAGTTTTAAAAAAATTATATAAGATACTGAAAATGAATGTAAATAAATAAATAGCTTGCCTTAGCGTTGATTTTAAGAGAAGGATGGCGAGATGGTTCTTCTGAGTAATTAGATGGTGCTCTGAGTCCTGGCATTTATTATTATTATTATTATTAAGTGGATGATTCTGTGTGTGTGTAATCAGGATGTGAAGATTATAGATGATGAAGATGATGAGCTTTGAAGTGTATGAACAAATAAAAACAAATTGAGTGAAGTGTCTGTATCTTACGAGTTACGATGACGGGTGGTGGTGAAACAGGCATATGGTTTGAGGATATTATCGGACCATAGAACTGGTGGTTTGAGAAGATGGACGGTGAGATGAGTGGCTGTCATGTGGTTTAGGACAAGTGATGTCATGTTAGAATTGGGATTAGGTTCGTCCGTCACTCGATTTTCGTTCTTCGGTAATAATATAGTGGGTGACTAAAATAATACTAGTATATTTAACTGAACCATAACCGGATTAATCTAGCTGATTGAACCCAAGGCATTATAGCCTAATGGTATCTTGGTGGTGAGATAAGACTTAGGGGCCATGAGGGCTTGGGTTCGAATCTCACAAAGGGGGTTTTCTCATAATTATGAGTTTCCTCCTGAATTGGTGACTTGGTGGTGGAATATGATCGCGTGGCAACACTGATGGCACGATGATACTCCAGTGTTCCGTGAGTGATTCCAATTTGTTGGTCGTTCAAAAAAAAAATCTAGTTGATTGAAACTTATGATTATGGTTTTGGGCTGAAACCGACTCATACACACCTGACTCCAATTCGCTCTAGAAACTTGAGATTTAAATACATTTTCGATTTCCAACTCGGTTTTCGAATCGAAATAGCAATGGATTGTGATTTGAATTTTGTATATTGAATCAAATTTGAATTTGTGAGTTGTTTTTAAATATGGATTCTGCATCCTACATGAAGTCATGACGAATTTAAGGGAGAAGCGAGTTTGATGCTTTTGAAAAGTGAGTGATTTGTAATGTTTTTAAGGGGGAAGTGGACATGGGATGCTTATAAGGGAACCCTAGGAGAGCTGCCGACTCCAATTACCGTCGGAAGGATTCGAACCTCCAAATAGCGGGACCAAAACCTGTTGCCTTACCGCTTGGCTACGCCCCATTTTGAAAGGCGAATAATGCTTCTAGGCACGGGGGAGAGAGCAACCTAAATTCTTTTATTGGGTGAATAATCCATAACTTATATAAGGGATGAGCAACAAATGATGCTTTTAAAGGGTGAGGGCCCCAATACATTAACAACTTGATGTTTAGGGCGCAAGATTCTCGAACAATATAATCTCAAGAGACGAGAGTTTGCGATTTTGTAGTGTGATTTCCTATGCTTAAAAGGAGTTTTGGTGGAGATCGAGTCATCAAGATAGAATTTGTTTGTGATGTATGTACCAAGTAAATTGTTGGGGATGAGCAGCAATCTTACCATCAAGAACATACAAACATCTTAGAGAAAATGAGGCCTAATCCGGTAGAAGTAATTCCAATGGATGTCATGTTTTCAAAACATTTATTCATATGTCTGAAGTTATTCTATTTATTAATTATTTATGGACAATATGCCATCAAGTCGAGATGGCCGAGTTGGTCTAAGGCGCCAGATTAAGGTTCTGGTCCGAAAGGGCGTGGGTTCAAATCCCACTCTCGACAATCATTTTTATAAAAATTATTTTTTGTCAAATGACTCACTGGATCACCCTCTGTTCTGTTTCTTTTGTTTTAGCATTCATGGAGTAATTCTCAAATATTTATTATACCATTTTATACGAGGTTCTATAAAATCGCATTGCGGACTGGTCATAGCGAACTCAAGTATGACTTGTGGTTTATATATTTTCGTCATATGACTTGTGGTTTATATATTTTCGTCATATACTCGTCTTCCTGTAAATCATGATGAAATTTGAGCTTGTTTCGAGAACAATATTACATGTCCAATAAATTGAAACTGTGATTATTGATCAGTTTAAAAGCAAACACACTCTAATTTTAACCGCTAGTCAGATATAAGTTTAAAATCATCCCAAATTACATATATATTATTGGTGATACATTACCCAAGTATTAAGACTTACAAAACTAGAAAGAATCATTTAAGCTGCAACGTGATCCGCCTAAAGCAATATAAGATATGTACAGCCAAAAGCTTCATCCCTATCATCACTCTTACATATCAGCTTGGTTTAAAAAAACACTAGGTGAAAGACGCAGGCCTCGTTGCTTCAACCAAAACAAGGCGCGATATTTTGGCAAAAAGCTGGCCCTGAGGCACGCACCTCATGTATTTCCAACAATTTTGTGTAATAGATTTTTGTATAACATGCTTTTCAGGTTTGCCAAAAGAGGCAAATAATGCAACCAAACCGGGATAAGTACGAAGCATGTAAAGCACTCATCAAGCAAACCAAATTCAAAATTTTCAGTAAGTAAAACAAAAAAAAAAACTGATATAAGTTCAACATTTAAGCATAAAATAACAAATCCAGTTCTACTTGAAAAGAACAAAAAAAGATTCCTTAATACATCATAGTTCTGTTTCTAAACCATACATTTTGCACTCATCTAGTTAGTGTCCTCCATTCATTCCTTGGCGATTGCATGATCTGATAAATAATCCAAAATAAAGCAAAAGTTAGCAAAAATTGTAATACAACTTCATCAAATAGACTTGTTTAGCTGCAAACAAATGTATGGTCGTCAACCAAACTGCCACAAGATACAAAGCTGGTCTTAACGTCAAAACACTCCCAAAGATCCGCAAAATAAAACTTCAATCAACTCTAAAACTCGACATGATTATGTAAACATAATATTTAGGTAGCCACGAGAACCTGTTACAGGAAAACTCACAGGACGCACATATATCCTACTAACCAATGAGATCGGGGAAAACACAACTTGCATTTGTGTAGGTGGCCTTCAAAGGAATTAGAGACTTAAAGGTAGAAAACCAGTGGAAGCAGGATTCAAACCAAGACCTCTGCTAGAAGAGCTCAAACGCTTACTGCCTTGGTTTAAGAGGCGTGCATGAGACATGGAGGAAAACGCTTTTGGGGAATGCACACCTCAAGTAATACTAGATCAAAATCAGGATTCGTATGATACATGTGTAAAAAACCTAAGCTTTGCAGAAATTATAAAACGTAAACTTGATAAATATGTTTATATGTAAAACAACATATGAAAGATGCAGTTTCTAGTTTGTAATTTGTAGATAAAGCTTATTTGGTTGTGCATAGACACGCATCTCTCTCAAGTACGTAATGCCTCACACCTCAAAGCACCTTGTGCTTTTGTAACCCTTGAAGGTTCCACATTCCATACACAAACCAAACGAAAATAGTAGATAGTACCAGTGGCGGATCTAGAAAAAAATTCAAAAAAAAATCACCATAGTTTCATGCAATGGCTTGCTATCACTCGTTTGCGTGACCCGATTCATACTTTCGGTTTCGACTTGACATTGTTATAATGTTTATGGTTTACTCATAAATCAATTAACAGAAAAAGCCTACTCAACTGCTGGATTGCTACCTAATTCCTAAAGCCTAAATCAATTAACAAACAACAAATCCCTATCATAGTACCTTTCTTAAAACATAGCTCACCTTCCCATGTGTTATTGCTTGAGTTATTAATAATAATAAAACACTCACTCTTCTAACACTAGGTGAATTGTGTAATTTATATCATGATAGGAAACTATTAGGGCACTAAATCAAGTTCAAATCATACATATTCAATACTAACATAAACCGCTTCAAACGCATAGATCAAACACACACTTAACAACTACCATATCAAAATTAATAACTAAATTAACGTAAAGACGCATCAAAAGAGCTGAAATCACCTCTAAACAGATCCAACAATGATGTTGTTGATAGGAATAAAGATAAGCTTAACGAAGAACCCAACGAATCCCATCACAACGAAACCAATGGCCGTACGAACAGCAACCTTTGAGAATTCTGTAACCAATTGAATAACGAAACCTTAGATCTAAAACAACAGATCGTAGATCTGGAACCGTAAGGAGTGGATAAAAAGTGAAATAAGGGGTTACCTTTACGATCAGGCTTGTGGCATCGCTTGACTAGACGGTAGCTGTCCTTTGAGAACTCTCTCAGTGGCTCGAAAACTGAATCTAAAGCGTCCATTGTTAATTGTGTGTGTGTTTGAGAGAGAGAGAGAGATTGGATCTGCAAAGAGAATTAGGGAGGGATTTGTATTGAGGTGCGGAGAAAACGATGAGAGCAGGGCAAAGGGTTATGCGCGTTAGTTGACTCGGTTAACCAATTTGCTCCCGATTATAATTATTGTGTTGATTACATACGTCTATTTAACTACACTAAAAAATCATTATCTTTTACCATGTTTTTCTTAATTAAATAATATTTTTATACTTTTATCATTATCTTTTATGTCTACTTTATTCGCAACTAGTATTAAAAACTTATAATGGGATAATAGTATTCCTCCGAATTTACTAATGAACAAAAATTTTTCTCTCTCCTCTCTGCTCACAACAATTTACTACAACATATAAAATATGAAGATTTCACTCACATAAATATAGAACATGTTTGATTTATAATTCAAGCCGAGCACGAACTTACCTTAGCTTGACTCCACTCGGCTCATGAACAACCTTACCACTTGTTTGGCATAGAGTAATGGAATGAACAAGGTAACTGAAGAGGTATAAGCAATTATACCGCAGCTCAATGTGTCAAGGCACGGACTAAGCTCTGGACGAAACAGAGCACCATCACCGTGGTTAAGTACAGTACTCGGCCGCAGGTCAACGCAGTCCGAAGGATAGTACAATGCTAGTCCGAAGTATAGTACAAAGCCTTGTTGACCACTATAAATACCCCCATTAAAGTACAAAAAACACACGAATGCTCCCACTCCGTACCACACTTTCTCTCTCTACTTTCTCTCACTAAATAAATACTTATCCTCACGCCGGAGGGTGGTTACAGAGAGGCCCTCCCTCCTCCTCTGTAACGAGCCTAACGGTTTGTTGACTTGTGCAGGCTTTAGCTCAGGTTAAAGACAGTTCAGATCCAGTTCCCTCGGCCATACCTGGTACCGCACTTCAGGTTCGGCCACTTTTTGGATCTTTAATTGGCGCCATCCGTTTGTACAACCGTTTTCTATAATCCTTGAGGTTAAAGATATCGACGGTTTCTCCCATGGCGGCTTCATCTGAAGGATTCACCGTTGAGGACGTTACACATACTGAACTCGAAAATGAGGTCACTGCTGTCGCGACCTCTATGGTTGTTGTCTCGTCCGTAGGACCCTTTAATGCGGACGGACGCTCCATGTCACTACAGGGTTCGGTGGAAAACACCTTTCTCAAAAACCAAGATAGCACCCCAGAATTTGACAACGATTTCCTCTCAAGAAACCGTGACTTCTTATTGCAACTGAAGACACAACAGGAGAAGGAAGCTATGCTCAAAAGTGTGCAGGTAAATTTGTTCTCCATCGACGGACCCCAGGCGTCTTCCGGACCTACTCCGGGCCTGGTTTCACAAGCCACTTACTCTACTGTGGTCACAACTCCCAACTTCGGCACTACGCAGGGAAGTTCTCTCCCTGCAGGTTACCGAACCATGACCCATCTGGTCAATCCCTCAACTGAGAAGCCAGTAACCACAACCGCAGAAGATGATCTGACCGCTCCATATCGACCAGCCTATATGGCTGCTTACTCCAAGTTTGCTCCC
Organism: Ambrosia artemisiifolia; assembly: GCA_032199755.1. Taxonomy (NCBI): domain Eukaryota; kingdom Viridiplantae; phylum Streptophyta; class Magnoliopsida; order Asterales; family Asteraceae; genus Ambrosia; species Ambrosia artemisiifolia. The sequence goes on from CM063529.1 coordinate 35,222,066, forward strand.
AGAATAGCCAGCGCCCCCCTACCAGCAAAACTCAAAATGCCTGTAACGGTAAAAAAGTATGATGGTACCACAGATCCCGATGATCATGTTTTCGATTTTGACGGAGCGGCAGAGATTGAACTATGGCCCATGCCTGCATGGTGCCACATGTTTGCTCAAACCCTCACCGGGGCAGCTAGAGTTTGGTTTGATGGGTTGCAGCCTGAAGAAATAGCCAATTGGACCGAACTTCGTCGTGTGTTCTTGCAAAATTTCTCCCAACAGAGACGATGTTCAAAAGACATCACAGAAGTACATAACATTCGCAGGAAAGACGGGGAGACGTTGGAAAGGTTCATTGACAGGTTTAGTAAAGAAAGCATGCAGATCAGTGGTGCAGTGGATCAGCTGCGGATATCAGGGTTTTGCCACGGTGTCCGCAATAACCAGTTGGTAGAAAAATTGCACGAAGACCTCCCGAAGACTATGGAAGTATTAATGGAGCGAGCACGAGCTTTCGCTCGTGGAAAAAATGCATGCAGCCAGACATATGATAATGAATATCGTTCCACTTCAAGAAATAACTCCTGGAAAAAGGGGTCGGGGGCTCCAAGCACAGATCGAGGAAACTCATGGGGAAAAAGCAGGCCGCAGCCTTACTCCAGAAATGAAAAAAGTTCTGTTAGCAGGAGCACCCCTCCATACAGGGGAGGAGGTTACTCCGAACTACTAAAAACCCCCAGTGAGATACTTAGCACAGAGAATATCGATTTTCCTAAACCACCGAGACAGAAGCCCACGTCCGATAAACACACTAAAAAGTACTGTGACTATCATCGGGCTCGAGGTCACGATACTGATGAATGTTGGTCTTTAAAGCAAGAAATTGAAAAAGCCCTGAAAGCTGGGAAGCTGGCACATTTGGTAAAAGATATCAAGGAAGGCAAAGCCAGTACCACCCACATCGCTAACCCCAATGATCAGGCCGGGATCCACATGATCCGTGCCTTGGCCAAACAAGGAACAAAAAGAAGCAATGATCATGTCGCAGCATGGATGTCGCAGCCCATAGCATTCCCATCTGTTTCACCAAACGATTACAAAGAAGGCCCAATTATAATCTCCGGGATAGTGGCAGGGCATAAGATACACCGAATATACATTGACGGAGGAAGCGCCTCGGAAATCATGTACCTCCAGTGTTTCCAACAGTTAGCCGAGGCTTCCCAGCAAAAGTTGATTCCTGTCTCCATGCCTTTGATAAGTTTCTCTGGGGAAATAGTACAGCCAGTAGGGCAGCTCTCCTTGCCCGTAACATTCAGTTCCGGAGCCTGCCAAAGAACGGTCATACTGACCTTTCTAGTAGTAGGGTCCAGATCGGTACACAATGTTATCTTAGGGCGGCCGGCAATGAAAGCCTTTGGGATGGTAACATCTACCATACATGGTGCCTTAAAGTTCCCAACCGAGCAAGGTATTGCGACCCTTGAGTCAGAAGCAGGGCTCTCTATTTTCGAAATTCGACAATCTTCGGACACGGCAAGGGATCCAGACGATCCAGGAAATTCCGGATCCGCCCTAACCGAAAGATGGTCAATTCACCCGCGGTTTCCAGAACAAAAAATCTTAGTTGGAGCACAACTTCCGACCTTAGCTCGGGAAGCACTTTGGAAGTTGCTCTCTAACTCTCTGGATGTCTTCGCATGGGAAAACTCGGATATGACGGGGGTACCAAGGTCGTTGGCCGAACATAGGTTAAACACTTATCCCGGAGTTAAACCGGTGGCTCAGAAGAAAAGAATCATGGCTCCAGATCGTGTAAAAGCCATTGCGGACGACGTTCAAAATCTATTAAAAGCCGGTATAATCCGTGAGGTACGATACCAGACGTGGGTAGCCAACCCCGTCCTGGTAAAGAAGCACGATGGGGCTTGGAGGATGTGTGTAGATTTCAAGGATCTCAATAACGCATGCCCGAAAGATTGCTACCCCCTACCGGAAATTGATGTAAAGGTGGATGCCGTAGCTGGGTTCAGATTAAAGTGTTTTCTTGATGCCTATAAGGGGTATCATCAAATTCAAATGGCCGAAGCCGATGAAGAAAAAACAGCGTTCGTTACCAACGGAGGTTTGTATTGTTATACAAAAATGCCGTTTGGACTGAAAAATGCTGGAGCCACATACCAAAGATTGATGGACGCGGCATTCAAAAATCAGATAGGAAGAAATTTGGAAGTCTACGTGGACGATGTTGTCATCAAAAGTGTCACGGAAGATACAATGATAAAAGACATCGCCGAGACATTTGATAAGCTACGAGAGATAAGCATGAAGTTGAATCCCAAAAAATGTTCTTTCGGCCTGGAAGAAGGAAAGTTCTTAGGGGTCCTAATGGCCCGAGATGGAATCAAGGCTAACCCAGAAAAGGTTGAGGCTGTGCTTAAAATGAAACCACCCCGTTGCCTGAAGGAGATGCTGTGACAACTCGGGTAAATCTCTCTCTTGGTTTCTATCTTTTGTTTGTTTCTTTTGTTACTCCTTTTGGTACTTGTGCAATTTTCGGGACGAAAATTCTTTTAACGTGGGGATGATGTGACACCCGGCAAATTCAGGTTGACAACATTGTCTAGGTCAAAGTCTACCTTAGCGAGTCACGCGTATATTATACTTAACTGGGTCAGTTGAGTCGTGTTATGGTTCGGGAACTGTTATAATTAATTATGGAGCCTAATTAGAAACCGAGACGTTTTCGTTTAAAACGGGTTTGATACGCGGTTCTAGTCACCTACCAACAACCCTAGGTATAAATTATCCTATTCTTCTTCTTCCCCTCATTCCCACTCAACACAAACCCTAACCTCTCTCTCTCTAAAACCACCAAATCCGCCACTCTCTCTCTCTAGAACTCCCTCTCTCTCGGGTTCCCTCTCTACTCTCTCTCCCGCTCATCTCTCTCCCTCTCCTCCCGATTTTTCACTCCCTCACCCCTGTTACGATCTCAGCCGGCCACCACCATGACTCGGTGGTGGCGGCGCTGCTTTACCAAGCCCAAATCGGGCTGTATGCGTGTGGTTATTGGTGGTTCGGAGGTGTTTGGTGGTGGCGCCGGTGGGGTTCAGAAGCAGGGCGGCGGAAGTGGTGGTCAAGGTGGTTGCAGGGTTGGTGTTTCAGGTCTTGTCTGGGTATGGTTCGGCTGTGGTGACAGCCAAGAAGGAGATGGTGGTGTTTCGGTTGGTGGTGGTTGGTCATGGCGGTTAGGTTGTGGTTCGGGTCTGGTTCCAACTCGGGTCCGATCTCGTTTCAGATCTGGTCAACCGGATCAACTCAACCAGACTCGAGTCAACAGTTCGGGCTTTGATGCTCCGGGTCAGATCTGCTCGGCTCGGGTTTGGGTCGGTTGTGGTTATGGTTGTTGGTCACGAGTTTTTCCGGTGGGCTAGGTAGTTGTGGTCCGATGGTTCGTTTGGTGGTTTATGGGTTTGGTTCGGGTCTGACATGGTGCTCGGGTTCAGGGCTTTGGTCGGGTCCAGATGATTCAGATGGTGCGTGGTCTTGGTTTTGGTCACCGGGTTGTTTGGCGGTTCGGTTCAACTTGGGTCAAGTCAGGTCTGCTCGGGTCAGATTCGGTTTTGGGTTCGTGTTCGTGTTCGGGGTCAGTCAAACCTAGTCAACGTTCCGGTCTACACGTAGTTCGAGGTGGCTTCGGGTTACGCGCGTGTGATTCGGTATAACTTGTATTCGAGCTTACTATTTATTTATTTGTAGATATTATGTATTTATAAATATTGTATATTTGTAAATATTGTGTATTTATGAATATTATATATTTATAAATATATTGATTCGACGAACTAGTTTTGACTCGCGAACGGACCGAATAATAATAAACGGTAACTATATAAACGAACGATTTGGTAAACGATTAACTTGACGTGACTTATGGTTTTGAACTCGGACTAAATATAATTGGACTATATTGTCGGACTATATTATATATATATTTTGGTATATATATATATTTATAGGATCAAGTATAGATAGATGTCGGAACGTATAGTCTCGTGAATCGGAAATGTGGATTAAAGGATTTGATAACTTGTGTTGGTAAGTTGATTTTGGGGAAAATTGTAGACAACGGGTGTTGTCTGGTTGGTACAAAAACAGAGGAAACTCTGCCCGAATTTTTATAAACTCAAAGCGTAACGAACTGCTATTATTTCTATAAGTAAATTCTCCTAAGTGTTTTGGACAAGTGTATTATATACAAAATCAAAATGTTTTCAAAGACTAACTATTTGTGACAATAAAGATGGTTTTCAAACAATATTTGAGATAAAGTAACAATTGTTATTAATCGGTTTTAATAACTAAACATGTATTTCTTAAAGAGCATTTTTCCTAAAAGTAAGTATGCTGGACACACATTTATACGAATTACGAGACGAGCTAGGATTCAGGATAATTATACGTTTCGGGGTGTTAGCCCAACTTGGTTACATACGGATAGCGACAAGTGTGCAACTTGGGTGCTATGTAATACGTGATTTAAGATAAGTCATGATCGGTTCGTCGAGTTGAAACGTTTTGAGACTCGTGTTGGTTAATAAGCTAGGCTTATGTGTGATAGACTGTTAAGGTGTCCTTTATTGGTAATTAGGGCACGAGGAAGTCGGTCGAGGTTTCAGGCTTTGTTTGCTAGCTTAACATGGACATTAAGGTGAGTTCATACCCCACTCTTTACTGTTTTTGTAAATGTTTTCGGGGGGAAGACATGCTTCTGTTATGAAAAACTGAGGAACTTAAAACGAAACAAAGTTTTGGAAAATGAAACGGGTTGTGTGAGTTTACGGCCCCACTTTACTTGGTTTTCACTTTTTGGGGGAGAAAACATGTGTTAAACTACTATTTGGTAACAACTGTCATACTATGGGTTTTCAAACGGTTTACTATACGATCTTTGGAAGTCCCGGGGGGAACCATGAATGTGCTGGTTTGCACAACGGGGAAATGTGAATAGCGCTATTGGGAGTGACCAACCCCACCCGTCGGCATGGAGCGCCGGTCGGGTGCATATTGTCTCAAACAGGAACAGGTTTACTATTCGGGCACAACATCTGGTTTGCGAGTTAGTAATGGTTTTCCAATCGTAGTAGTAATAAAACATACGCCTAGCTAGCGTACTTTGGTTTACATTTAACATAGTATGGACACGTTGAACTTGGTATCTCTCGGTAACATTCTTGGAACATTTGGTAACATTTTGCAAAACTTATGAACTCACCAACTTTATGTTGACTTTTTAAGTATGTCTTTCAGGTTTAAACTTTGGTAACGGCACGGTTGGAGTAGGTGGCAGTTGGGACCGGGAATCCTAGAGGGTTAGAATTGGCGTTCAGGGAACAAGAGTCTTAGATGCAACTTTCCGCTGCGTTGGCAAAGGCACCAAACGTCACAACCGACTAGGGGAAAAGTCGGGGTGTGACAGATGCAGTCCCTAAATGGACGGCTGGTAGCTCTACACCGGTTCCTTGCAAAAGCTGCAGAAAGGACGTTGCCTTTTATGAATGTTTTAAAGAAAAGTTTGGGAAAAGAGCAATTCGAGTGGACGACCGAGGCTGATGTCGCCTTTGAAGAACTTAAGAAATGCTTGATGAATCTCCCCACTTTAACCGCACCAGAACCAGGAGAGACACTCACGGTATATCTCTCTGCTTCGGAAGGTGCTATTAGTGTCGTTCTCATCGTCACCAGAGGAACAATACAGCACCCGGTATATTACATCAGCCGCGCCCTCCGAGAATACGAGGTGCGGTATCCCATCTTGGAAAAGTTGGCTCTTGCCCTAGTTCACACCTCCAGAAGACTCCGAAGATACTTTCAGGCATTTAATATCGAAGTACAATCCGAGCAACCAATTCTACGGATCCTCCGTAAGCCGGAAGCCTCCGGCCGAATGACTAAATGGGCCATTGAGCTCGGAGCATTTGATATTACATACAAAACCAGAGGACCAGTGAAAGGACAGGCAGTGGCTGATTTCCTAGTAGAAATTCCAGTAACAGCTGAAGTCGAATCCCAGAACATCCCAGCATGTACTTGGCACTTATACACCGATGGAGCTTCGGGATCCGAAGGCTCCGGTGCCGGGATGGTTCTAAAGGAGGCCGAAGGACAAGAACTACTATATGCCATACGGTTAGACTTCAAAAGCTCCAACAATGAGGCCGAGTATGAAGCACTCATAGCTGGGCTTCGTTTAGCCATCAAAGTTGGTGCCAAAAAGGTACAAAAACTTGTAAATAACTCCCTGCTACATGCAAAGTTCACTTTAAATCTTAAAAATAAAATGTCCTACGTACTGCAGGTCATCTCCCATGTCGACTCGTTACTGGTAGCTAATCAGATATCCGGAGAATATGAGGCTAAAGATGCCAGCATGATTCTTTATCTAGCCGAGGTATGGGTTTTCACCTAACAACCCTCGGCCACGGATGTCAAATAAACCAGAAAACGACTAACATAATACTTTGAAAAAACGCAGGCTAAAAAGCTGATGGAACAGTTCGAAGCATGTCAAGTGGTGCACATACCAGGGAGCAAGAACAAAAGGGCCGACGCTCTGAGTAAGCTAGCCGCATCCACTGTTGACATCACGAAGCAAGAAGTACACTTGGAGGCTCTACAAAGCCCATCCGTCGGGACAACCGCTGTATTGGCGGTACGTGCGGCATCGGATACCTGGATGACTCCAATAGTCCAGTATCTTCTAAACGATATCGTCCCAGAAGATAGAGCAAAAGCAAGAAAATTAAAAGTTAAAGCTCTCCAGTACCAGCTCGTTGATGGTCAGTTATATCGAAAAACATTCTTGGGACCGCTCCTTAAATGTGTTGACTTGGATGAAGCCTCTTATATTATCCAAGAAATTCACCGAGGTATATGTGGCATACATGCAGGTCCAAGAATGGTGGTAGCAAAAGCCATGAACGCCGGATACTTTTGGCCGGGGATGCATAATAGTGCCGTCACCGAGCTTCAGAAATGTGAAGAATGTCAGAGGCACGCACCTGTGAGTCTTCGAGCCAAGAATAACCTCATCCCGGTAACCGCGGCCTGGCCATTTCAACAATGGGGAATCGATATCGTAGGGCCATTCCCGAAGTCAACTGGAGGCATGAAATTCTTGCTCGTAGCCGTAGATTACTTTACAAAGTGGGTAGAAGCCCGGCCTTTGTCAAAGATATCCGGAAAAGAAGTAAAGAAGTTTGTATGGGAACAGATTGTTTGCCGTTTCGGGCTACCACAAACCATCATCAGTGATAATGGAACACAATTCGCAAACAATCCCTTTAAGAAATGGTGCCAGGACCTCCATATCCAGCAATCATTTGCCTCGGTGGCTCATCCGCAGGCAAATGGTCAGGTGGAAAGAATAAATAGAAGCTTGGTAGAAGGGATAAAGAAGCGTCTGGGACGAAAAAGGAGCGGCTGGGTGGATGAACTTCCTAATGTCTTATGGGCCCACCGAACTCACACCAAGACAAGCATGGGAGAAACCCCCTTCAGTTTAACCTACGGTACCGAGGCCGTGATTCCCGTAGAGATTGGTTCCCCATCCCTAAGAATCCAACACATCAGCAACAATGAACAAGAGCTTCGGATGAACCTGGATTTACTTGATGAAAGAAGGGAAGCCGCAGCTATAAAAGAAGCTCGGTACAAGCAAGAGTTGGAAAAATTCTACAACTCAAGGGTGAAAGAAGTCCGTTTCAAACCCGGAGACTATGTGTTCCGTAACAATGAAGCTAGCGGGGTTGAGAAAGGAAAGATGGCCGCCTCATGGGAAGGGCCATATGTAATCAAGTCAGCTGGGGGAAAAGGCGCCTACACCCTCCAGACCCTAGATGGGAAGAACGTACCCCGCACCTGGAACGGCGTTCACCTAAAAAGATGCTTCATGTGAGCAACAACCAGCAAGTCTTTATTTAGTTTCTTTTTACATTGTAATGTGAGATGTGCCATTCCTCACCGTTTTTATTTCCTTGTCATTGTACGGGATGAGACATGCCCCGTTAGGAAAATACTAAATAAAAAGCTGGTTTGTTTAAAATATTCTAAGGTGCAAATGTAAACCGTGGCTCATAAAAGAGTCCGACATAACAAAAACCACGTGGTACACAAGGTTACAAAAAGGAGTAGCAATAGGGTTCGGCCCAAAGTGGACAATTTTTGGTTCGACCTTAAACTAACCTAAAACTAAGCACCTTTACAAAACTCATAAGATATACAAAAGGGATTAACCTGGACTTCTAGAACGCGGCATGGATAATAGCCGCGTCCCAGAAAAAGGGGATCCCATAAACCATGGTTATCTAACAATGCATAACGTAGTCTAAAGATATGTGGACGCACTATCCAACAGGCTACGAACTTTCACTTTTTATACTTAGAAAATAAAAATAACAAAAAGACAAATAGCATGTCACAAACGGTCACAAAAAGGCCGCAGCATTTCCCAGACCTATGCACGATAGGTCCAGAATTTAACCTGTATTAAAAACCGAACCTTATCAAAAGGTTCGGATACGGTGGAACTTGTCTTAAAAATTACAAACCATACCGGACCACATAAGGGCCCGGATCAAACAAACATAAACAAAGTTTAACAGAAAAACTAAGAGATATCTTGCTTCAACTCATCGAAGGCTTCAGGAAGGGACTCTGGGGGCCCGGTCACTTGATCAACCAGTTTAGCAACCTTGGGGAAGACAAGCTCGTCATAGGCTCGGGCCGCAGCAGTAAGCTCGTCAGCAGCAGTATGCTTGATCAGTGGCATCTCCGCCAGAGGGATGCCCTTCGCCGACGCAGCATACCCCGCCCTCACGCCAACATTAAAGCCCATAGCGTTCATGGCATTGTTGACGTCGCTCACGGCTTTCTTCATCACTGGCCCCTTATGCACATGATCGGCTATCAGTTGAGCTCCAGTAGTTAGAAAGAATTTCTTCAGCTCAAATAGCCGATCAATGTTGTCAATCAGCTCCTTCTTCTCGGCCTTCCATGCCTCTTCATCAGCAGCCATCTTCTTCTCAGCCGAGGCCAACACCTGCTTGGCCACCTTCTCCCCCTTTAGAGCATCATCCCGCTCTGCAACAAAGGTGTTAAACAATAAAAAGTTAAGTTAAAAGCAGGAAAAGGAAAGAAACGTCACAGACGTACCAGCAACTAAAGCATCGGTACCTGTCCTTAGGTTGGCCATCGTTGCTTCCATCTGCTTTAAGAGATCATTCGTCTTCTTAGAATCAGCAGCAGCTGCAGCCTCGGAGTCATGAAGCTTCTTCTTGAGAGCTTCACACTCCTTGAGAGCCTTATCCCGTGACTCAGCTGCGGAAGCAACAGCGGCTTGAGAAGAAGAAGCCTGGTTCTGTGCATCTCTTAAGTTCCTCTTCAGATCGGCCATGGCTGGTCCGTGATTACAGGAACCCCCCTTCTTCCTCAACCTATCCCTGTCAACCTCAGCATCCATCCACCGACGGTAGGCCTCAGTCACTAGAAAATTTGACTGGGCCTGATTCACCAGCAACGCCTCAACGAGAGAGGGAGACTCCATCCTATGATAATAATCGCGATCAGCCGGGGTGTCTAAATTGAAAAGCATCATCCTGGCCGAAAGGCCATCAATCACCCGATCGCCGTTCTTCAAATCCCATTCCGGGATGAACTTCTCATCCATGATCGATCCACCACCACCTACACTCCCTTCAATGGCCGCTGCAAGATTATACAGAGAAAGAGCTTCAGTCTCAAACCATTGCGGGGGGAAAGTATCATCATCATTCCCCACATTGGTCTGAGACAGAAGGGGAGACTGCCGAAACTCACCAGTAGAATGCGACCGAGTCTGCACAAGCTTCTCAACAGCTGGACTATGAGGTCCGGAAAACAGGTTGGCCTCTTCTTCTTCCACGTCATCAGTCACCATGACCTGAGGATGTGCCACCATCAGTATCGGAGCGGAATCCCGGGAGGACTTACCCCCAAACAGGTGATATTCTAAACTATGAAGTAGGTTAGGATGTACCTCGGGAGGATCGTCCAAGAACCTCAGATGCTTCCTTTTGGTGTTTTCGGGGGTAGAACCCTTAGAAGATTTTCTTTTACGAGACCCCCGGGACGCGGCAGTATCGCCGGAAACATCTCTGGAAGAAGGCTTCGAGACTTGGCTCGGTTCAGAAGATTGAGGAACATGGCCCATAGATTGCGGCATTTGAACAGCTGAAATAGGAGGAGGATTAAGAGGCAACGTCTCGGCAGAAGAGACAGGCACATCCCCAGTCTGTTGTAATCCCTGAGCAACCTCGGTAATAACTCCCGTGGTCTGACCTTCACCACCAGCCCCGCTCGTACCAGCCTCAGGATTTTCAACAGGAATAATAGGTTGGTGAGACTTTTGCATCTGTTCAACTAAAGGCTTGGTGTTGCCCAAATTTTCACTTGTAAACTCCAGAGCCGCGTCATCAAAGCGGGTCAGCTTCAGGCAGTCAAGCAGCGACATATCTACAACAAACATAACAGGGAGTTAGTAAAAAATAGATAAAGCGAAAACAAGGGGAAGTATTCTAAAAGGCATGGCTCCTCCACTCACCCACTCCGTTATACCGCACCACAGGCCATCGGTCATCTAAGCTCCAGTTCATGCTAACACCACCGAGGCAGAGCACATGCTCCGGGTACTTCTGAATATTAGTCTTATTCTCGGCTAAGGACACATATAGGGTCCGGTTATACCGAAACCCCTGAGGTAACTCCCATTCGGAAGACTCGAACCTTTCACACCAGACCATGTCCTTGGGCAAGCACCGGTCGTCCAAGAAAAAGAATTTGTTTTTCCAGTTCTTCAGACTGGTTGTCTGGTAGTCATGACAACTCTCCAGAGACCGACGCTTTTCGAAGGTATACCAACTACCTATCTTGTTCAACTTATAAAAGCACCGAAACACATTCAAATCCGCCCCCTTCTCTAAGGCACGGCAGGACAATTCAAAGTGATTCACTCGGCTGAGACCGAAGGGATTCACCTGAGAAATGTGCACACCGTGAAACCTCAGAACCTTCATCAGAAATTTCGTGAAGGGGACCCGGTAGTTGGCAAAATCGCAGACGCGAGTGTAAAAGCCAAACTTCCCGGCAGGAAAAGGATGAATGACATCATTCGGGCCTGGCAACACTGGATTCAAGTCCCGAGGTATGGCATACTCGTCTATGAACTGAGAAAGCTTCTCAGCCGTAAGACTCGAGTGAGTAATGCCCATGTCATCCTTTACCATCTTTGAAATAAAAACAGAGAAAAAGGAAGAAGGAATGGAAAAGGACAAACACACCTTAAAGAAAAGCTTAAACGGGACTTGAACGGTGCACAAAGGCAAGATTTACAGTGCTTCGGAAGGAGGTAAAGTGGGTAAGTGAAAGAGGAAACAGTAAAAAGTAAAGAGAAATGAGTAAAAAAGAAGGTTTTATAAGGAAACGATTGAACCGTTGAGATCAATCGGGGGAAATCAACGGTCAGATGAAATGAGCGGTCCAGATTGCCTCGATAAATCAACCACCATCATGTCAACTGACCATCATGTGGCCAAAAGACTATCCACGTGTCGGAAGCATATTACATACGCCCTCAAGAACACAGCTGGCACTAACACGTGTACAAAATCCACGGCGCTCCGAAAGACATGAAGAGGTATGAGCTACTATACCGCGGCTAACGGACACGTGCCTCTTAGTCATACTAAAGTCCAACAAGTTACCAGTAACTTAAGGACTTGGGAAGACATGAAGAGGTATAAGCAATTATACCGCGGCTAGTGGACACGTGCCTCCTAAGTCGTGCTAAAGTCCAACAAGTTACAAGTAACTTAAGGACTTGGGAAGACATGAAGAGGTATAAGCAATTATACCGCAGCTCAATGTGTCAAGGCACGGACTAAGCTCTGGACGAAACAGAGCACCATCACTGTGGTTAAGTACAGTACTCGGCCGCAGGTCAACGCAGTCCGAAGGATAGTACAATGCTAGTCCGAAGTATAGTACAAAGCCTTGTTGACCACTATAAATACCCCCATTAAAGTACAAAAAACACACGAATGCTCCCACTCCGTACCACACTTTCTCTCTCTACTTTCTCTCACTAAATAAATACTTATCCTCACGCCGGAGGGTGGTTACAGAGAGGCCCTCCCTCCTCCTCTGTAACGAGCCTAACGGTTTGTTGACTTGTGCAGGCTTTAGCTCAGGTTAAAGACAGTTCAGATCCAGTTCCCTCGGCCATACCTGGTACCGCACTTCAGGTTCGGCCACTTTTTGGATCTTCAGTAACAAAATAGACAAAGCTCGGCTCGAAAGTTAAACCTAAGAGTTCGAGCTCGGCTCGAGCTCGCTTCAATAGCTTAAACGAGCAAAAGCTCGGCTCACCAATATTATTAATTAAAAAGGACAAAATTGCATATATAAAAAAATAATATATCATTTGTTTGGGCTCGTTTAAGCTCGTGAGCCTAAACGAGCTTTATATATAAGGCTCGAGCTTGGTCTCGATAACTAAACGAGTCATATTTCAGGCTCGGGCTCATTAAGGCTCGGCTCATTCAAGCTTTTTACCGAGCCGATCCCGAGTAGCTCTCGAGCTGCTATGTGTCATTTACACCACTAGTATATCATAGATCCATAGTGTCTGTTTGCTTTTACTCCCCGAGCTTCCATTTTGGTTATGTCGGGATTTCGATTTTTCTATTAAAGTTACCTTTAGAAAAACAAACAAAAACTTAATAACAAAGTTAAATGTCAAATACTTATCTACTAGTGGTATTCCCCTTGTGTTGCGGCGGAAATCCGGTTAGTATCAGTTCGGTTTTCAATGGTAATGATATTCGATATAGCTTAGGATACAAAATTTGAATACATCTCAGTTTTATAATACACATATTGGTGGACTAAGCAACGACTTAGCAAGAAGTCATGTAGGCGTCCTATGTCTAACACACGTAAACGTGACCAAAAGTTATAATCCATACATACATTACAAATATGATGAGACATGTAGGAATTTAATTGAAACACAACCTATCGTATCAAAATTTAAGAGAAACTGAACATCTTTTTTTTTAACGACTAACTCACATACTCACTAAATCTACACCTAACTAGCTAACTCTATATCAATGTCTACTATAGGACTAGAACCCTCAACCACTTATGTGAAACAACGATATGCGGTTCATACTTTTTTTTTCTTTTTCCAATATTAATACCTTTTTTATACCGTGCCGATGTCATCCTTACAAAAAAATACCAATCAAACAAAACCTACAAAGTCTGGGACCAGAATGCAATTACTCTTTTTAAAACACATTATCGTTCACCAGTGGGAATCATGTTTGAGGGGCTGTTTGGTTCATTAAGTGCTGAATCATTAAGATGTCTGAATGGTTAAGAGGTCTGAATGGTTAAGTGCTGAATCATTAAGTTGGACCTCTTAATAGTTAATTTTTTTGTCTCACATTGGTAGGAAAGCCTTATTAAGATTCAGCTTAGTTCAGTGTTTAATAGCTTAGTGCTTAATGATTCAGCAACATCCCAAATCTTAATGATTCAGACTTAAGCATTCCATTCAGAGGCTGAAACAAACGCACTGAATGCTGAATCATTAAGTACTGAATGGTTAAGAGGCTGATTAAGAGGCTACCAAACAGCCCCTGAATCTAGATAACTTAAGTAAGCAATCAAGTTCCACTTTTCCCCTTTAACAGTCATACCTATCTTGTCTCTTCCTCCACCACTTGTTCCTTAAAAACCAACTCTCTGTTCATCAATCACACGCACACACACACACTCTCTATACCAACTGATCGAGCAGAAGCCAAGAGCTAGAATAATGTCGGATTGGGGACCGGTTTTCGTGGCGGTTGTGTTGTTTATACTGCTAACACCAGGATTGCTTATTCAGATTCCGGGTCGCAACAGAGTTGTGGAATTTGGTACTTTTCAGACGAGTGGTGTTTCGATATTGGTTCATTCGGTTATCTATTTTGCTCTTATATGTATCTTCTTGTTAGCCGTTGGAGTCCATATGTACCTTGGTTAATATATCATGCCATGTTTTTTGATGTACTTGTGTCAATTTTTTTTAATCATTGGTTAGTGATTTATACTCTCTGGATTAATCTGGATTGGATTTGATTTGATAATATTACAATTCATTACAAGTTGTACCTTTTAGTTTAAATATTGCAATCATAAGTACTAGAAATTGCAATAAATGATAGGTAAACGAGCAACAAGTTGTGCACATGCGACGCAACCCCCTTCATATTGTTTTTCAATTGGATTTGGATTTTCATGATGCTCGTAGAGGTAAGGTTGTGAAATGAACAGTAATAAATTTAAAATTTTTATTTGATTAAGATTAATCATGATTGATTGGGGTTAACAAGTATGTTCAATTCTGTCATGAATTTGTAGCATCAAAATAATTTATTTGATGCAACATGGTTCATATGTTATCAAAGTTGTGTGTGAACATCCGTTTTTTTAACTTTGAATTTTAGCTTTTGGCTTGAATCCACTATACACAATCATAATAATCTGGTTAACGATATCATTGTTGGGACTAATCTTGCCATACGCCCATACTTAAAATTTAGAGGATGTTAAATCGTTCGGATTCTGTTAAATAATTGTGTTTGTTTAGGTAGATATCGATTGCTCGGTATATCCCATCCAAGGTTCTTTGTGTTCCTTCTGATGCAGCAATCAACATTTCAGCTAGCGATATAAACGAGTCTTTTTTCAAATCAATATCGTCCGCTACCTCCCCTAAGAAATCCTCAACGAGGTCACCCACAAGTTCTAGCCCAGATTGACCGTCTCTGCAGCTGTGATTAGCTTCCAAAACCGCTGCGTATTGAAGCATTTAAGACAGTAATGCACAAGGGAGAACACCGCGATCATGGAGTAACAGTCTTTCAATCGCTTCAATCGCAAGTTTCTTCGAGTTTGAACAATCACCTTCAGAAGAAGATGTTTCTTCATCTGTTTCTTTTGGATCAAGAACCACCCATCTTTTTTATTTTTTGTTTAATTTAATTAGTTTCCGTAATGATGTGCAAGCACATTTTAAATTTATACAAGAACAACAAATCAAAGGACAAACCTTAAGTTGTAAATTGGAATTTTCTGTCCTCTTCATGATCAGTTACAGCTAATTAAAATGATTTAAAATATGATATGGTACAAAATTTAATGATTATATATGGACATTTTACCAACATGGACTTGGAGTATGTCTACCATCTACTCCTTAACAATAAGTTTCACATTGAAGAAATCTTGTTTTCAAATCAAAAAATTCAACAAAGTTGTTAATTTTAAATGTAAATATCGGTCAATCCAATTTCAGATTATTAACCTTTAACATTTATAGACTCTTTTGTTGACATGGGACAACACTTCTATATAGCAAAAAAAATTAGCTAAGAGGTTTTTAAACAATCGAAATGTCACTTCTAACACAACTTAAATCCTTTTTAAACAATAACAAGTCATACATATTTCTTTATAAATTTAGAAAAGTTAAAAAGACTGTAACATTGCAAATCTTTATTACTAAACCGTGGTAGTTTTCCTTAAAAATTAAAAATTTTAATTTCTTTTAGGCCAAACGTAGTGGAGATAAGAGTTAGCTCCCCTCCCCTTTATATGATTAGCTGAAATAGTCAACTCACTAAATCCAAGAAAAAGTGACGTTAAAAAATTTAACGTTTGATAGTTGTTTTGGGATTTTAAGACCCAGACCAAGAGGGACGGTATTGAGGACCGTAAGGGACGTTAAAATGAGATTTAAGGCCCCACGGCCCACACCCCATTACACGTGGTGTTATAAGTTATAACATTCAATCGTGGTTTAAAAAAAAGTTGTATAAAAATAACTTCTTAAAGAAGTTTAGCTAAAGACTTATTAAAGCCTACCTTTTATCATTCCATCCAACTTTCATAAAAACAAATCCTTTCCACAAAAATAAAACACACACACACATCAATAAAGCACCAAAAAAAAAAAAACAGGATGAATAATAACCAATGGCACTGGTGCATACTACTCATCGGAATTTCACTCGCCGGAATATCATCCAGCAAGGAACTCCGGCCATCGGACCACGGCCTAACTAACGACGGCGCAGCAGCAGCAGCAGCCTCACCGCAGATGTCGACCTTCTTCGGCGGCGGAGAGTCGTCAACCACCACACAACCGCTGCCGGAGGCCAGAAACTTCAGCGACTCGTCGTGGAACAACGGCGGCGACGACGGCGGTGGTGGTGATCATGTACGGAAGGTGTTAATTGTGTCGAGTTTAGTTTGTGGAACAGCCGGCGTTGCGTTACTGGCGGTGGTAGGGGTTTTGGTTCTGATAAGGTATAGAAATCAAAGATCTAATAATACGACAGTGGTTTCCAGCTAATAATATTATTGTTTGTATTTTTTTATTTTTTATTTTTTATTTTTAAAGATGTGTATGGTTAATATGTAATGAATACTTGAATTACTAAAGGAGTCCATGTTCTTTAATTTTCAGTAATTGGAACCAGCTACACAGTTGATACACTGATGCACATAGTTCATCTTTGCATTAGCTTTTTAGTTAATATAAAGATATTATTATACGATGAAATTGTATGACGAAAGCAGCTATAGTTAAATAGTTTTTTGAATTTTTTATATGAGTTAATTGCTAATTTAGTCCCTGAGTTTTGTATAAAATTGTCATCTTTATCTAAAGGAAAAATTACAGAAATCGTCCTTTATGTTTACCTGTTTTTTCAGTAGGTGCCTTAAACTTCAAAAGTGATGAGAATCGTCCTTTATGTTCTAAAATCTTTCAAGTCTCGTCCTTTACCACTAACCTGGTTAGTTTTTTTGGTTAAGTTTAATCATGTGGACCCACATTAGAGCCAAATGACAGTTATACCCTCGTCTCTATCATCTCCATCACCACTACCACATACATTCTTCATAACCACCCCCACGTTGACCACCAACCTACCACCACTATCAGCAATCAACAACCCTACACCACCACCACCACCTACCACCGTATCTCTACCTCCAGGTTTCACCACCACCACCACCTCTACCACCAGGTTTCACCACCCCCACCACCTCTACCACCAACCTGCCACCACCACCACCACCTGAAACCTTCAAACAACCACCTGAAACCTTCAAACAACATTCAAACAACCACCACCACCTGAAACCTTCAAACAACCACCACCTGAAACCTTCGACAACCACCTGAAACCTTCAAACAACCACCACCACCTGAAACCTTCAAACAACCACCACCATAACCTGAAACCTTCGACAACCACCTGAAACCTTCAAACAACCACCACCGTACCTACCTTCAACACAACCACCACCATCGAGCTGCTCATCACCCCCACCGCTATTATCTATTATCTCCGACCAGACCACCACAGTGCCAAATCCCCAAATCAACCTACCACCAACACAACACAGCAAACACCTCCCCACCAACGTCACCACCGTCGTCTTCCTTCTTCGTCGTCACCACCGTCTCCCTCTCACTCATCTGCTTCGGTTTCTCTCTCACTCCCCCCTCTTTACGTTTCTGCTCGATTCTCTCTCTCTAGAAGTTTAGGGGTAGGTGTGTGTGGATAGGTGGTGATGGAGATGGGTGCTCCGCCGCTGGCGGCGGTCGGACACCATCCGGCTCCTCCTGCTTAGTCCCCTCTCTCTCTCTCCTTCTGAATTCTATGTTTTTGATTGGGGTGAGGGAAACCTAATTTGGTTGAATTGGGGAAGATGGGTTGCAGTGTTTGGAGGGTTTTAAAAGAGGTTAAATGAAAATGAGGGTGAAATGTCCTTTAGGCCCTCATGTGCCCTTCACGTGACTAAACTTAACCAAAAAAAACTAACCAGATTAGTGCTAAAGAACGAGACTTGAAAGATTTTAGAACATAAAGGACGATTCTCATCACTTTTGAAGTTTAAGGACACCTACTGAAAAAACAGGTAAACATAAAGGACGATTTCTGTAATTTTTCCTTATCTAAATCTTTTTTTTTGTCATTTGTGTCCTTGTAGTTCCATTTTTTTGCCATTTTAGTCATTTGCACTAACTCAGTTAACAAAACCCCAGTTAAGTCAGGGGCATTTTTGTCCATACACATCAATTTTTTTCCTTTTGCCATTTTCATCCAACTCCTATCACCCCTTATTTATATCATCTTCCCCACCAATTCAACCATATTTCTCCACTTTTCACCCTTCACCTTATCACCCCATCCTCACGTAATTCAACAACAATAAACTTCATATACGATCTGCTACTGAAAATCAGATTAACCTTGTTGAAATCCATAGATGTGCCTAAAAAGAACCCATAAAGGTACAGAGGAAAGGTTTTGGCCGATTCCTTTATCTTTTAACTAAACATTCACACAGGGGCCACTAATCCCCGGACCTTTTGGCCCCGTATTAGGCGCAATAATAGTAGAGTTTATACCTGACAACGGATGAGAATTCGACACCCGGTTAGGCGATTGAAACTCAGACCTGGTTAGCTCCTCTGTATCCAGCTGCTGGCCTACAACCTGGACATCTTCTTCCATACTTGCATCCTCCGCCATGATAGTAGCTTGAATCCATTCCATATATTTTGAGTTCTCATCCTCTGCACTATTTTGTGAGCCTTCTTCATCCGAACAACCAACATTCCCACATTCACTAGCCTTTTCAGCAAGCACGACTGGGAATCTATCTTTCCCCTGTTGCGTTTTTGAGTTCTCATCCTCTGCATTATTTTGCGAGCCTTCTTCATCCGAACAACCAACATTCCCACATTCACTAGCCTTTTTAGCAAGCACGACTGGGAATCTATCTTTCCCCTGTTTCGTTTTTGAAGGGTACAAGGATGTTCGATTGAATAGTGGAGTAGCTGATTAAAAGCATTATGTTGTTTAGTAGGGGGAGGCGGCTGGGAATTGAGAAGGGTTTGTGAATTCGTTGGGGACGAAGAGGCCAATTTCTCAGCCAATGGAGTGATAATCAAAATGTCAGGAGGAATTGGAGGGTTGAATCCAGTTTTTAAAAAGGGGTGAAAAAGGTAGGGTTAGAAAAATTTTGGTGTGTATGGACAAAAATGCCCCTGACTTAACTGGGTTTTTTTAACTGCAGATGACTAAAATGGCAAAAAAAATGAAACCATAGGAGCACAGATGTCAAAATTTTTTTTGGATAAAAGTGACAATTTTTGACAAACCTTAGGGATTAAATTGGCAATTAACTCTTTTTATATTGACATGCACAAAAATTTTTGTAAACAGAGAGAAGTTGAGAGAATTTTATATAAACATCTCACCCCCTCCGTAACTCGCTAGGAGTTAGTCGGCAAGTGGGGTACCGACTAGGAATTAATCGATATGAATCGGATTGGATTTTTATATATATTTTTCCAAATTTATACTTATATAATGCTAATTTTATACTTTTATGTATAAATTTAGAAGTTTAGATGCTAAATATAACTAGTAATATGGAGGGGGGTTAAATATATATTAAAATACCCAAACTTAAATAATCCTAATCATCTCCATCATTCACCATATCCCGTTTTTTCCTTCCCATTCCTTCTTTCATCGTAAGGAACCATCAGATGCAACTAGGGTTTAGGGAGTTTCATCGATTTTGCTTCTAAATCATGGATTATCATCCAATTGTGAGGTAAAAACTTGTTTTATTTGCTCGATTTGCTCCAGTTTTGACCTGTTCGAATTCATTTTTTTACCTAATTTTGAGTATTTTTGTCCGACTAATTAGAAATTAATCGCGACACCGATTAATTGAATGATTAGCCCAAAATTAATCAGTAAAGTGAGGACTAGCGATTAATCGGGATTTTACAACCTTGACTCCATCTCTAAATATATATATGTGGATATATAGAGAGATAGAAAGGAGAGGATGTGGGGGAGGGGGGTATATTGATGTGCGTGGGGGGTGGGATGGCGCATAATCCGCAACCTCTATGATGGAATGCGTTGTTGTAGGTTATGCGAACCTTCCGCCGTATAAAAATAGATTAGGAGTATGTTAGTTGTTGTTTAGAGAAGAAAAAGAAATTTGTTACGTAAATGAAAGGGTTGTACGTACGTGCGTACCTCACAAAATATATAGAGAAGTTTTGTTAACAACACTAATGGGCTCTTTGGTAGCCTCTTAATGGTTCTATTAAGCAGTGGCGGATCCAGTAAGTTTTTTGACGGGGGGCACAACGTTAGTAGGTTAAAAGAAGGCAGGTTAAAGCAAATTGGGTCAAAATAGTCGGGTTAAACCGATTCATAATTATCCACGTAATGATAGATGAATAACAAATCTAGTCGGAATATAAACTAGTGTTAACAAGATAGTAAGTTAAGTCATATTATAAGTAGGTGATAACTAGATTCAACCATACCGAAGAAAATATTTGAATAAACATTTTGGAAACCAAAAAACGCAAACAGTGGCAGAGCTAACAATTATTAATTGGGTTGGGGGGGGGGGGGGGGGGGAATCATAATAGAAGTTAAAAAAAGATTATTCCTAAGTGTGTTGGTTACAATTTTTAATGAATGTTTCACCTACAAGAACTTCTTGTTGATAGATTCTTTTAAGTTTGACAAAATTGCAGAAAACGTCCTTTATGTTTACCCAAAGTTGCAGGTTTAGTCCTTTAACTTTAAAAGTTGCAGGATACCTCCTTTATCGAAGTTTTTGTTGCAGGAAACATCCTTTAATGAACTTTTGGTTGCATAAAACGACCTTTACCACTAACGGTGTTAAATTATCCTGTTAAGTTACCCTCACATGCCAAGCATGTGAGGGTATTTTCGTCAATTTGTATTTAAAGGACCTTTTCTGCAATTAAAACAAAAATAACAACATAACAATAAAGGAGGGACTAAACTTGTCAAAGTTTGGAAGTTTTTAAAACAAACTCATCCTCTCTCTCTCTCAGACTGTTTTTCCGGCGATGGTCGCCGCCGGCGACCACATTCCGGCCAAGTACTCCGACGAAGGTTAAAAGGCGGTTTTTAAAGCTGATTATTAACGTTTAAACTTTTCCCCACTGTGTATAACCGTTTTTCCAAGTCAATTAGTGGGTTTAAATGTGTTAGAAACAATTTAAATTTTGAGCAACGATGGCAGAAACAATTTGATCCATCTTTACTAGTTCCCATTAACAAAATAACAGATCTTGAACATGACTATTCAATTGCTGCAACTGAAAGGAATTGGACACGGGAAACGATGAAGATGATGTATGGATTAATAGGGGAAGCCATAAGAGATAGTGGCGAAAATTGGCATCCCAAAGATTATTTAAATTTTTTCTGTCTTGCTAACAGGGAAGATGAGTATACATGACGTTTCGACTAATTAACTAAAGTGAAGACTCTTGATATTTTACAATGATTTAAAATAAAGAAATTGATTCTTACACGCTAAATCTTCATCTTTACCAAATTTTGGTCGGTAAGATGAATCTTGGAATTAATTTTTTATTAGTTAATTTACCAACTATGAAGGTCCACGTTTAGTTTGTCCCTCCGAATCCACCTCATTATGGAACACAATACTGGAATGCTAAAAAACAGAGGAGATTCATGATTTATGTGCATTCCAAACTCATGATCGGTAATCAATCATCCATAAACCGGTTCGAGCGTCGTTTGATGAATCTGAATCTGAATCTCGAAACGACGTCGTTAGCATTGTACCAGATTCAGTTCTGAAGTCATCCAAACACAAAACGACGACGTTTGCGCAGTCATATGTTTCTCAAAACGATGTCGTTAGCACAATATCATCAGCTTCAGTTCTAAAATCACATTACAAAACGACGTCGTCAGAACAATCTCAACCTGTTACACAAAACGACGTCGCTGCATTACTCTACTCATCAGGAACAACAGGACTGAGCAAGGGAGTGGTGTTAACTCACCGAAGCATAATTGCCACGTCATTAATATGTTTAATCACAAATATTCATAATAAATTCAATTTAAACACATTTAAACCCATTAATTGACTTGGCCGGAATGTGGTCGCCGGCGGCAACCATCGCCGGAAAAACGAGTATGAGAGAGAGAGGATGAGTTTGTTTTAAAAACTTCCAAACTTTGACAAGTTTAGTCCCTCCTTTATTGTTATGTTGTTATTTTTGTTTTAATTGCAGAAAAGGTCCTTTAAATACAAATTGACGAAAATACCCTCACATGCTTGGCATGTGAGGGTAACTTAACAGGATAATTTAACGGCGTTAGTGAAAAGGATGTTTCCTGCAACAAAAACTTCGATAAAGGAGGTATCCTGCAACTTTTAAAGTTAAAGGACTAAACCTGCAACTTTGGGTAAACATAAAGGACGTTTTCTGCAATTTTGTCTTTAAGTTTTAACATTATATATCTTAACTTTAGTTGGTGTTAGCATATGTTATGTAGTTGATGTTAGCATATGTTATGCAATGATCTCTATTTTATCAAAATATATATAAAAAAAATATCTCTACATAAGGATTAAAAAACCTACAAAAATATAACAGATTAAACAAAACAAAACAAAGAACGAAAAGTTCTATAGAATCAAATTAAATGCCATTAAATACCATTAAAGAATTGTATGGTCACAAGCTACCTCGAAATTTGTTTCACGTTAAAAGAAATAAAATAAAAACACATTTTAAGCCATCTTCTCTGTTCAACCTTAAGACTCCTTCAACAGATACATGCCGCCACCATTGCCGGAAAAAAAGGAAAGTATATCCATACATGCGGTATCAGATGGACGGTGGACACATGCCTACCCTCCTTAAGGGTGCATCCGCCACTGCTATTAAGATGCTACCAAACAACCTCTTGATGGATCAATTAAGATGCTATCTCTTAATCATTTGAATGCATGGGTGTTTGGTTGAGTAAACTGATACCTCTTAATAGCTAATGTCACCTCTTATTCAGTGAGATTCTAAAAGTGTTTAAATGAAAAAAACAAGATGTTGGGTCCAAAATTGAGCCAGAAGCTTTGCCAAATAGAAGATCACAATATGTATGAAGTTGACAATTTTGAAGATGATGCAAGAAGTTGATAACATCAGACCAAAGGGGGAAACACTTGGATCTAAAATGTATAGTCTAATGTTAATCAACAACATCAATGACAAAAGTTAAGGTCGAGCGAGTCAAAGTCTAGCCGCGTGAGTCGCAGCCAATGCATAAGGTGAATCCAGAAGATAGGACGAGAAAAATAGCATGTGAAGTTCAAGTGGTATGCAATGGTCTAAAGGGAAATTGTTGGAACTTTTGTGACCATTGTATATCAAAGCTCAAAAGTGTAGGGACTGAAAGTGTTAATATAAGAAGATTTAAGACTTGCACGTAACAAGTGACTTAATTGACGACACTCTCCATGTCACAAGGGAAAGCTCAGCTGCTCAGGGATCGAAGATAGCTCATGTCACCCAACAGTGTCGTCGACGCCTCTTTAATCAGCATCGCTGATACACTTAAATGATTAGAGAAGTCACAACAATGTATTCGAATGAGGGATTGACGTGTTGTTAGAGATAGATCGAGGACGTTGCGCAATGCAACATGCTTTTGGATTTGATCGGTATAAGTTTGGTTTGTTACATTACGAACACTCAGGGTAACAACCAAAAGAGAAAACAAAAAGAAAAAAAACTAACGCCGTGTAGGCTTAAAAGGATATCACCACGTACATGCAAACTGGTCATACAACTTGTTCACTTGTCATCCTCATCCTTAACTTAATTTATCTATTATACTCCTGTATTAATTTGTCATTGTGAAAACTGTTTGATTTATTGTTTCCATTTGGTAAAATAACGTAAATATTGTAATTTTTGGTCGCTTGTTTTGATTAACTGCATAAAGACTATGTTTTTGGCCACTGCGGTTGCGGTTGCTATAGGATCATATTCATATTTTTGGTTGAGTAAATGATTTATGATCAGTGTTGGTTGATTTCGAAATCATTACTAATGTATAAGTTGCAAATGATTAGTATTCTTCTTGCTATCCTTAGGTTGTTTTGTTGATTGTATATAGTCGTTTGTGGCATTTATATTTGTAAATTTTGACATCAAGAGATATCAAGGCTGTGATATTTGTATTTTTTTTTTCTTGATAATTATTCATCACTCTAAACTCTTACTAAACAGATACAATTTATTCAGCACTAAATACTTCAGAAGTATAAAATAGTCATTATGCGTTGTTATTCAGCGGTCTAACCAATTTACTAATTACTGACTTACCACTTACTAGCTCATAGTCTTTTACACAATCAAACCTCTTACTAGTTCAACATTTACTCACTCAAAGATCGATAAACAGCCCTAAGTGTGTATAGAAAGTGCAAAAAATCACTACTAGTACATGTCAAGTGTTTCAGAATTATGGTCACGTGGTTCAATTCCTGAAACACCCTTAATCAAATTCTGATGTACCGTTAAATGATTGCAAACAAAAAATAATACAACTTATAATTGTTACACATGACAATTTTTCTAAATGGATTGCGGACAAAAAACAATTAAGATTAATAATTTAGTAGGGCCTATACAATAACGCGTTTGATGGAATTTAAACTCCATTTGCATTTTTGCACATTCCTTTAAAATTAAAAAAAAAACATTACTTTTTCTGATATTTTTTTTCAACAAATGACGTGTATAAAGGTAACTTTATCATCCAAAATAAAACCTACCGATATATTGAAAAACAAACTTTTACGGCATGATGTGCACGTACATGACATCCACACAAGTTGTAAATCCTTTGAAATATTTGCATTCAATTAATAAGAAATACTAGTCATTTCTTTTTGATATCATGAGAACCTGTTATAAAAAAATTTAAAGATTTTAATATTCTCCGTTAACTGTTGAAATCAAGTAAAATACGATTTACATTGCGCCCATGAGCTTTGTTAAACGGTCGAAAGAAGATGACTGTAGAAACTAGATTTAAACTTGAGATTATGAGAACTCTAGTAAAGTGATTTGAAACGAGAAGTAATTTGTAAAATTGTATATGTTGATCTCAATTATTCTGTTTGCTTTTGATAATATGAAAATGAAACAAATCATGACTGTTTGATACATAATTGTTTAAAAAGTTATTTATTACCATTTAGCAATATATTATCAGCCATGAAGAAAACAAAAATAGACATCAATTATAATATGTCAGTTTTTGATTCTTTTCTAAGGTATTAAATGGGTCTCTCATATGATGTAACTTGTTTTTTATTCTTTTCTAATGAAGTTGTATTTCAGAGGTTGTAATGGAGGTTGGAAGGTTTACCCATTTTATGGGGTTCCTGCTCTGGGAGGTCACAGGTTCGAATCTCATTCAAAGTATGGTTATTCTGTAATGAGGGGCTGGACCTTAGGGAGGGGCCGGGGACCGGACCTGAAAGGTGCGGGGCTTCGTTATGGGTGTGTACCGTTGGCCGTTCAAAAAAAAAACAAGATAGATTTTATAGTTATTTATAAGGGAAATTGGATTTTAAAACCCTGAATTATTGATTATTAGCCGTTGACACACAGAACTACAAATTGTTCACCACCACACTGTACTTTCAACTTCTTGGCATGTGTCACCCTCGGACTAACCATGGTTAGTTTTTTTTGCTGACGTGACCATTTTCGCTGATGTGGCATGGTGACGTCACCATGTGGCATGGTGACATCACCATGCCACGTCAGTAAAAATGGTCACGTCACTATGCCACATCAGCAAAAATAGTCACGCCATCATGCCACATCCGCAAAATGGCCACGTCAGCAAACTAACTAACCATGGTTAGTCCGAGGGTGACACATGCCAAGAAGTTGAAAGTACAATGTGGTGGTGAACAATTTTGTAGTTCAGTGTGTTAACGGCCAATAATCAATAGTTCAGGGTGTTAAAATCTAATTTCCCTATTTATAATCACTATAATATTTTAAGATTTGTTAAACTTTTATACTACACTAGTGGGATGTCCGCGCGTTGCAGCGGGTGCGTCTGTGTTGTCTTGTATTGTTGTTGGCAACCCGTGCGTTGTGGCGAATCAAGCTTAGTTAACAACACAAATATAATTGTACTATAGTCACAAAACATTATGGTTATCATATACATAAACATATTACTACTGATTCTTCCTTTTTTTCTTGCTAGTTTTTTTTTTATCACCATGAGTATGCACATCACACATATGTTATCCTAAATGCTTCCGGCCTTTGACTATTTACATGGCGGATTTGAAAGAGAAAGTAACAAACATGTTGAAAGTAATACGACACATAATCGAGGCGATAATTCATGCAGCGAACAAACATCTAATTTCCTCATTAAACATAAAATGACACACAATCGCGATGATAGCTAAATATTAATTATGAACAAACTGAAATAGAGAAATATAAGGTATGCACCAAAGTAAGCACGACTTACCAAATTCGTTGAAAAAAATAAAGATTATCCATCAAACATCACAATAACAGACCAAACATTGAGGCATAGAACCAATAAATCACCATCAAACCCGACATTAACTAAAAATATGACCCGTTTTAGTGGATTTAGCAAAGCATGACCCTCACTAAATTCCCAACAAAAATATGATGTTTTAACATCGTTTTTACGTACCAATTCAGTTTCTAATCAAAGCAAGCAATGTTCAATCTAGAATTGAGATTATGATACAGGCAGCCTGTTGTAACATCTATCTGGATTCATTAAATTATAGCAAACTATTTAATAGCTACCATTTTATTGTATATGTACGTTTGGATTCACTTATTCCTCTTCAACATACATATGATGTTTTCTGACAAATAGTCGTAAATCGCATGTTACTGCGATGCCACACATCAAGAACTACCAGATATCGATGTCTCTTCAACATACATATGATGTTTTCTAGATTCACAATTTCATGATCAATTAAAACTTATTAATGGAAGTAACAACTAGGACAATAAACATAAATAATAATTAGTTCTAAGGAAAATCTAAACACAATTGCGACAAATAGTCGTAAATCGCATGTTACTGCGATGACACACATCAAGAACTACCAGAGATCGATATCAAGTCATACATATGATCTTTTGTAGAATCTAGAATCCAATTTATTGATTACAAACTTCTAACAATGTGTAAGTGATATTTTTACAATTAAATTTCTACCATTCGTGGCTACCATAAGTTACCTAGAGAGCTGTCTTGGCGACTTGAAAGAGCGGTTTGGGGAACAAGTTTATTGTTCTTTGTGATCTTTGATGACTAAAAACACATGGGGGTTGGTTGGTTGCTTTGTTTAGCGTTTAGGAATGAATATGAATACACTTATATAAAGAGGGTTATGGCGGTAGTAGGGGGATGGGAATGAAACAGACTGCAATGATTATTGATGAGAAATCGAACCGAGGAGCACATTTAAGAGCCGGTGATGAAACGTATAATACCTTTCAACTCAGTTTTCATGTGCATTTATTATCTATACTCATTTGTGTCCCCGTTAATAATATCCCACACCTCTTCACACACTTAAATCACTAATAATAAAGAAGCCATAACTCACCTCTTCAGTTACCAAACTACTGGATTCAATGCTTTCTTCAATCGTACATGACCATAAATTCTTCATTGCAGCCATCGTTTCAATAACCCCTTTGTGAAGAATTTATGATGAATGATTATAACAGCAACATTAAACCTCTATCCACCTAACTAAAAAGACTGATTTACTCCTATACGAATGCATCAAATACTTGTACTTTAAGCAATTAAATTTATACTTACTTAACTTTTGCACTAACTAAAAAGACTGATTTACCCCTATACGAATGCATCAAATACTTGTACTTTAAGCAATTAAATTTATACTTACTTAACTTTTGCAGGAATCTCTCCCTCATGCTTTTTATATAGTATAGATAAATAAATATAAATTAGGGGTAAATTAGTAACGTATTTATTATATACGGATTGTTAGCTATAATACCCGGTGACACATGTTCAAACAATAAACTATGAGTATGTTTGACAAAGAGCTTTTAATAGCTTTTATAAGCTTCAAACCTCAAGCTTTTATAAAAAAATTCTTTCTCAATAAAAAACTTTGTTTGGTTGAAAGAGCTTGAAGCTTTTAGGTTAAGAGAAAAAACTATATATTAAAAAGCTACTAGCATTAGCGTTTAAGAAAAAATTCCTACTAACTACAATCTTTTAATTAGTAAATGACACAAATACCCATTCTATCATAAAAAAAATAAAAAAACATGCATACAAGCTTTTAGTTAATGCCCATTTTGATCATTTTATACATTTTATTAAAAACTCCAGCTACTATGCCAAACACCAAAATATATTTAAAAAGCTACAGCTACCAGCTTCCAACTACAGTTACCAGCCACTATACACCAGCTAGTTTTGTCAAACATACCCTACATCTACATCTACATCTAAAATCTAGATCACCTTAATAACCAGTATCTATCAAAGACAAAGATAGTGATTAATCCGTCATCCTCCATTTTTATTCAAGTATAAAAATTCAATTTAATACAATAGAGTATTGTATTAGCTATATCTCTTTTCTTTCACGTCAAATCTGTTCAACACTGAGTCATTTGCACTAAGACCATGCGTTGTGGGGACTTTATATATAAAGCCCCCCTTTCTGATTGGTCCACGTGACAGCTGAGTCAGCATGGAGAGATAAAGTGAAAAAGGGGTGTAGTGGTGGGACTTTATTTATAAAGCCTCTATTAATATTTTATTATATCTTTTAAAGTAAAAAAATTATAAAATAATAAGAGAGAGAGAGAGAGAGAGTATGATGTGGCAACATTTGATTGGAGGGGGAATTTCAAATCCGACGCTATACTTATAACGCCAAAACATGTTTTTGAAAAATAAAGCCCCCCCGTAGCGGTGTGGGGGGCTTTATTTTCTAAAATAGCGGCCCAAATGTTTACCACTACGGGTGGTCTAATAGGCGACTTTATTTTTTTGGTGAGCGCAATTAATAGCCATATCAGGGAAAAAGCAAAAATGGTGAAGCGGCTGATCCATTCAGCGACTTCTCCCTCTCCCCTGCCATGTCTTACACCACTCCTGCAACATTGTTTGTGAAGCCTCACTCTCAATTAGCGACTTCTAAGAAGCCTCACTCTCAATCAGCGGCTTCTGACATAATGTTTCAGACATGGCAGGTTGATTGTTTTCGAGAGGGAGAAGTCGCTGAACCAATAGGCGACTTCACTCCTTTTGATTTTTCCTTAATATGGCTACTAATTGTGCTCTCCAAAAAAACAAGTCTCCTACTAACGCAAATGATTCGTTCAACACTATACAAAGTCTAGTGCCTAAGGTTTGCATCTGCGTGCATCTAAACTCAATACGATATACATAAAAAAATGTGAAAAAAATCATGTTCATATGAATAGAGAACGTTGTTGAACTTCTACTCTAATGGTCAATCTAGGATGATAATAGTATCTTAAATCACGACAAGGCCTAATTTTTACTCAAGGATGGTGATTAAACGACACACTTTATTCATTAGTTTAATTTTTATTTGTCTTCAATGTTATGCGCATAATTTTCTATTCGAACTTAAGCAATATATGACTATGATTTAGACTTCTAAAGTTACTTCATCAAGATATGATCTGAAATCTCTCACTCATGACCCTCTTCATACAAGAGGTACATACCCAATTAACCTCTTAATGCTAGGTTATTCGGGTCTATAGATTAATTAAATCACCAAAAAATTACGCAATAACAACATATTCATAAAATAAATAAACACATGTATAATTAACGTGCTAAGTATCACAATAACAACAAAATCAAAAGAGCATATGATATACGCAAAATTAACATTTGTGTGAAAACAATCCCAGAAATAAAAAGTGCGTTATATCAAATAAAAAGAAATCATACAAAACATGAAGCCATAGTTAGCATCAAGTACGAATATGAATACCGATAGCTACAACCAAGATGGTGTAAATACAAAAGTACAAAACCGCATGAACTAGGATCGATATGCCACTTGTGTCCAAGTTCCCAAATTCTATCACTCGATGTCTTGCAGGTAGTTGAAATAACAACCCCGGCGATAGTAATATAAACATAATCACTGCTACAGCTGCAGGCCCCCAATCAGTATGCATATTTCACCCAAACTAGTTTGATACAATAATAATAAAAAATTGTTGTCTTTCAAGTGAGGAGAAGTTGTGTTGCAAATATGTAGGGGACTAAATTACTTGGTGAGGAAGGGAGGGGATACTAAACTTCAAATGGACAAAAAGAATGGAAACTAAGAGAGGGAGGTAAGGTATGTTTTCTAGGCGTACTAGTGGGGTGGGGGTTAGGGGCTTTTGCTTTATTATACTTTCATCGTTTTTTTTTTCTTCATTAAGAATACAATTATTGATTCCAAGAGTGTTTCTTTTTGCTGGCTTTTAAAAGCAAAGAATGGTGGTGAGAGATTTGTGCAAAGAAAATATTTAACAAAAAGCAAGAGATTTATGTAGGTGTAAAGCTAGATGGCTTACTAATGATCTATATCATGTTTGCTTTCTTTAGTGGTGGATCTTGAAAGTAGGATGAATTGGGAGTAGAATAACCCATTACCTTCGAGACCAAGCATGTGAAGGAATTATGAGTTATTCTACGTGATAGTTAAAATATTTTATTAAAACTATTTTATTGTTTTTATAATAACTTGATTTGAATAAACAATTTTGAATATTATACATGCATGACAACTTATTTTACTCACAAATAAAACGAGTGTTTGGATTAAACAATCACAAACCATCGCAAGAAAGTTGTAACTTTGTGAGCATATTTTGAGGTGTAAATCGTTCGTAAATAGCCTTTTGCAATAAAAAATGATGATCGATCACAAACTTTTTTCCATAATTTAATTTTGCAACTGCTTTCAGCTACCGATTTTTGACTACTTTTCAAATACTATTCCACTAGATTATACCCCGGGAACGTCCCGGGGTTGAGAAATCTAATATGACATATTAATTTTACAAATGAAATAGAATGATTCGCTTTACAGTTACATGCAAGAAAGCTTCGGGTAACACCTAACCTAAAACAATTAAAAATGTATTTCCAATGTTAACGCCTAACCTTATACAATGTATAGCTCTAATATTAATATCTAACATAAAACAATGTATAACTCTGAACAAAACCACACAAAAAATAGTCGTTTTTTTTTCTCCGTTTTTTATATATAGCACTATGGTACTCGTTGGAAAAATAATAAAACGCTCGTTAATTTGGTGTAATTTTTTTCTTTAAAAAATCTCTTATATAAAAGATATTAACGTTTAAAAGTTATGGGAGGAAACATAAGATAGAAAAATCCAATTTTATTTTTAAATATTTTTTTTCCTAAAATATCTCAATGCCACATGGGATGACACATGACACACTCAAAGAGGAGAATGACTCTTTGAGTGCCATGTCATTAAAATGGCTTTGGTTTATTATATGTATAGATAATTTGGTGAAGAAGTGATTGTGAATTGTGAATTGTGAATTGAGAGTTGCATAAGCCAATCAAGTTCAGATTATGTTTTAAACCATAAGACATAAAGAAACTTGTAGGCCAAATGATGGGCTAAGAAAATAAAATGAACTTTGTAATAATTGGGCCACTTTTCACAAAAAGAAAGAACAACAAAGGGCAGAGGGTTCGCATACGACCTAGGTGTTCGACAACAGTGGGGGGGGGGGGGGGGGGGGGGATAGGAGCTTGACGGCGGCAGAAGAGGAAAAAATAGAGGAAGAAGCTGTGATGATCGAGATGCTAAGCTAAAGTAGTGTTTATATTTAAAACAAACGGTTCAATTAGGTTTTGCACGTTTTATATTTATTTTGGTATTGGATTTTGTTTTGCTTGTGATGACAAACGATTAAAACATAATTGATGCATTAGTTAATTAAACAATTAATTTTTGTTTTGAGTCCTTTTTTATCACTTGTTCGGTTGATGACAAAACTTAGTAGCGGGTTGGTGACATAAAGAGGTTTGACTTGATGCTTACAATTAGGTAGTTATTAGGGTTTGATGACACAAACTTGTTTTAATTACTATTGAACTGTTTTCCAAAACTATGTCTATGTGGTTCCCGATCTAGAAACTGAAAACTGTGTAAAATCTAGAACCCGTAGTTTATAGGAGGTTGCGCTTTTCTTATTATTGTTCTTAATCCAAAATCAAAGTTATTAGTTTTCATAATTTTTCCAAAGCAATTGAAGCAAATAATTAGATAGATAATTAAATTAGTTAAAGACTATACTTTCCACCAATTCCATGTGGAGACGACTCGACTTTCACTATACTGTAGTTTTACTTATTTTTGATTGAGAAAACGACATCGATCACTTATTTTTAGGCAATAAATCACAATCACTCATGTTTTAATAGTGATGACCAGAGAGTTTATGGCTTTATACACAAGAGTTTAGAGGCACATGATCAGTTACGCATCTAACTGATAACTATTTAACCCGACCCAATTAACTTCATAACCGATAACCATTTGACTAGGTTGGATCGGTTATCTGGTAGTATTTTCACTACCAAAATCCTAAAGAACCCGACCTGAATAACCCGATAACCGAACCCTATCTCTACATAGGTATGAAGCGTTAGTCATGTGGAGATAATATAAAATGTGTACATAATAATTGCAAGTAAATATGATCTAAGAGTTGTGTATTGGGGTCATGGTTATAACTCGGATTCATCCAATAATATTGTGCCATAACATGCCGACTGGACACTACCTAGCCAGGCACCGGATATATCCTTCACCCCCCCCCCCCCCACCCCACCCAGGCTGAAAAAAAAATAAGATCCAAGACAGCGCCTCGCATGGCGCGGGTGCTGACAGGAACGACAACAGGTAGTGTAACATCATCTCTACTATCTCTACTACATTATAAAGGAGGAGTGATGGCTAAATGTGTCCATAATGGCAAACTTAAGATGGCATTTGAAAAGTCATATGCTTTAACCCTCAAATGTCATATAAATCTTCCCCAAATTACCCTTAAATGCATTAAGATACTTGTACCATAATGCATTAAGATGCTTGTACCAACCATTTTCCATTATCATAAGTTAGTCTTATGGACCATAGAAATATGCAAAGTTATATTTTTGTAACATATTTACATATTAAAATAATTCAACTAACAAAAAGATTAGATAGTGTATGAAAATAAAAAAATATCTACGACTTGGAAAAAACAATTTATTGTTTTTGGCTTGAGGAACGGAGACTAAAGGGTCCTTCGACCAGCCCTAGCCAGGAGCTTTGGTTAAAATGTTAGAACCAATATGCAACTTTCAGGCTCAACCGGTCTAAAGGAACAATGTTTTTTCATGTCGGGCCCATGACTCGTCTCGCACCTAGGTTTGTTTGTGCATTTCTAAAATGAAGTGTAACTGCCTGGGAGATGTATACATTGGAATTTTGACATGCATTGAAGTTTTGAAGCAATATGTAAATAGATTTTGATTAACTTCATATTGGCTTTGAAGGATTTAACAAATTCTAAATCGATCCCCACACTCACATAATAACCAATGTCGACACCAAAGTGAATTCGGTACAAAATACATCAGAATTAGATCTCATATCAGCCGGGACACCCGCAGCAACGCGCGGGCATTTACACTAGTTTATCATAGTTTCACACAAGTGATCAGGAAAAAAGAAGAAGGCTAGAATGGTGTATTAATTAAACGTGATACAATTAACAAATTAGCCAACATTATAAGATCACCACACGTCCTCAAACGCTACATATTCTCCATGTGTACTAAAATTTGTAACCATAACCATCAACTCAGCTAATGTTCTATCACCACACATGTTCCCATGTTATGCAACAAAGCCTAAAACATGTCAACATATTATTACAGCAGCAAACCTGTAACAATCTTCCTAGAGGACAACAGAACACCTGTAACAAAATAGGTCAGACTAGAAACAACTCGTGCCAAATAGAACAACATAACCAAACCAACAACCAAAGGCATCAACATAAACCCTATAACAATTATAACCGACCCAAACATCATCAAGGCCATCGAAATCCATATAAAAAGCGCCGCGAACCCGATAGGAGACACTTGCGATGGCTGCGGTGGCGGTGCGGACGACGACGAGGCTACGGTGGTGCCCGAGAAGGCGGGTGGCAATGGGAATGGGATTGGGAGAGGTGGTGAGCCTAGGATGTTGATGATCATGGACAAGAGTTGGTAGAAAACTTGTGTTTGGTCATTATTGTCTGCCATGTTGTGGTGGTGAATGTTTTAGCATTGAAGATATTAGGGTGGTGATGGAGGATAAGATCGATAGATGTTGGGAAATCGAGACGAAGAGGATAAGCTCTGCCCATATTGAAATTTTTTAAGGTTTTAATTTTAGATCTATATTATATTATCTTTCGGAGATGTGTTATGTTTGGAATATACAATATGATTGATTTAGAATACAATTTATAAATGTTTTAAGTATCTCGGAATGGTGTGTGTGAAAGAAAGAAGTTAAAATAATATTATATGTGGCGTAAATTGGTAAAACTTATATGTAATGTTTTTAGAAGCAGATCGAACGTTGAACCGGATTTTTACCGGGTCACCGGTCTGACATGTCTAAAGAACCGGCAAAAAATAAAAAAAATCCAAAAAATTATACAATTTCCGGTCCGACCCCCTTTTTGCCAGGTTTGACTGGCAGGTTTCCTGGTCCAGTTACCGGGTCAATGCATGTATGGTTCAACCCTTGACCCGGGTCAGTCCAACCACCAGTTCCTGATCTAACCGGTCCGACTGGCCGGTCTGATCTGGTCCAAGTCTGAAAACACTGCTTATATGAAACCATATAAAAATGAGCACATCGCCAAGGTGTGCGATCAGAGCCGGCCCAAGGGGTGGACGAGCCGCATCCCCGGCCGAGGTCCGTTTATCCTAAGGTCCTAAATTTTGATTTATTTCTTTTATAGATTTTATATATAAATATAGACAATAAAAACAATAGACAGGTTATGAAATGGCCCAGTGGATAAGAGCCTTGTCTTCCAGCAAGTCGGTTGCGGGTTCGAATATGATTTGCCTCCATTTTTTGACTTTTTAATTCTTTTAGCTTTAGACCACAGGGAGTGGGGCGGGGTTGGGTGGGCGGTAATTGGTTCCCGGGCGGGAACACCGTCCCGGGGGGTGGGAAGAGGAGGGCGGGGAGGGGGGGGGGGGCGGTGGGGGAAAGCCGGGCGGTGGGGGGTTTGGGTGGGTGACGTGGCAGTTTTTGGTTGGGTGTTTTTTTTTTCTTTTTTTTTATTTAACTTTAAAACAATATAATATTATTCCTTTCACCCCCCTTTCCCCCCCTTCCACTCCCCACAATTTTTTTCCCCCCCACATGGGTCCCACACGTGCCACATGGCGCTTCACCCCCCTCTTTCCCGCCCCTCCACTCCCTCTAGTCTTACAGGCCAACATAATTTGGTTTTCATTATTACTTTTACTTTGCATGTTTTTTATATCATATTATTATTTCTAGTTAGTCTACAATACCACATGTGAGTCAAAATGTCAAACGAGTCTAAGAATCTTTTGATATTTCATGCAATTAAAAAAGATGAACTTTTAAAAAAATATTTATTATTATTTTATTTTATAACGCTTTCTATCGTATTTTTAGAACAAAATCTTAAAGAGTATAAAGTGCGAATGGTTGATCAAACAATGTGCCATTGAGAATGTTCGGAGAGCTTCACAAATCATCGGTTAATTCGTACGGTACATCATTGAAACAATTTGCCTAAGGACTTTTTTTTTTGCCTCGTACAAGGCCCTTAAATCCCTTGGACCGGCTCTGTGTGCGATGATATAATTGTAACAAATTAAAAGGAAAAGAAAAAAGATAGAATTATTGAAAAACACAAAACAAATAGCATGTGTCAAGAGGTGTGCGGTGGTGGTATATGGTATGTATCTTACAAGTTCGTTTCACATGTTTTCCCACAAGGCACGTGAAAGGATAGCTCGTAAAAGATCAATTATCGATTTATTTATATGTTCTTTTAATAACAACAAGGTGGACATTTAAGTCACTCCCGGTACACGTGGTAGGAAATGGAGACACCGACACCGATATCGCTACCAACACCTCTAGTTATATGAGTTTAATCACTCTGTGTTTAACAGTTCAAATTTTGTTTATCCGTTAATTTTTATGCCGATGAAGGGACTATTAGAGGAATATCGAATGTACATCATGTTTTGAAACTCATTGTGTAATCTTCTTTCTTTTGTATTATACATTGAAGTGTCGGTATTATATAATATAAGGCGTCAAGCGTAAACCTTGGTTTCAAACATTAATTAAATAAGGCATAAATCAAAACATTCAGACGGTACCCAAATCTGGTTCCAGGACCCGTGAACCCTATTAGGACACCGGAGTCGGTATTCACAGGAAGGTAGGGAGTAACCGGCATGATCACGGGTGGCACCCTAGGCAGTGACAAACTTAAACAAAATTTCCAGGGGAGGGGGGGGGGTGGTCACGAGACTCTTAAATTAGAGGGGCCAGACTCAATACTTACCGAGCAAAAAATAGAGAAGGCCTGGGGCACCATCTGGCCTCTTCAATCCTTCGTCCATGGCCCAGGTGGCCTAATTCTCTATATAAAACAAACACACATATGCATATGTTAATATTAATGTAGTCTAGTTTATGTTGTACATGTGTTTTACCTTATTTAATGTAATTGTTTTTTAATTACTTTTAAAAATATAAATACACGAATTGGTTTCGAACTGAATCCAAAATGAACCGAACGGTCCATTGTTTTGTGTTTCAAACACCCAAAACCGAAATGGTTTCTCCACAAACTGATGGTTAATTGATGGTTTAAACCGATTTTTAATAAAATAAAAAAAATTCAAAATCGTTGGATTGTATTAACTTTTAAAAATGATAAAGATGGTTTATGTATATTATACAAATGTGTAATTCCATATAGTGATAATAATAAAGGTGATGACCAGTTGATTCTACTTACACTCGCCATACTAAAAGCATAGATGTAACATTCGCCATAAAATTGGAACAAAAAACATTTATAGCTATTAAATAAGAAACAGAACAAGCGACGATTGAACTCAGTTTCGACTCAGGCACATGACACGTTTTGATATGATTTGGCTGGTTCACAACCCTAGATTAGATAGAACATACATTTTAAATCCAGGTAGACGTAGTTTTCGTGCTACAACGAACGAACAAAACTGGTCACCATGGCGCTCTAGCTGTGCTCTAAAAAGGTTTTTGCTGGAACTTTTTAAACATGTTTCCTGGTTTAGAATCTTTATGATTCACTCTGTCAAGAATCGATTATGGCAATACATCTACCAAAACCAAATTGGAACAAATAACCGTGAACTTGAACTTGTTTTGCATATGCATTTTGCATAATGCAAATAACCAGTTTTAACAAACCATATATCAACAATATCAACCATCAAAAGACCCAAACATTCATAAAACCTTAATCCCCATTACCACTGAATCAACGAACTGTTCAAAATGTAACGCTAACGAAGATAAAATTTCAGCCCGAAACACATATTACACTAACCAAAACATCATGTCTGCAACTCATAACAAACATCAAACGTAACACAAAAAGAGAGAGTAGAACTAAACCATAGGAATTATGATGGCGACGGCAATGATGATAACATGATACCGAACCAAAATCAACGCAACCTCCTGGCCTCCCTCTCAGACTCGAGCAATGTAAGAACATCACCTTCTCTAACGGGTCCTTTCACATTTCTCATGATGAAACGGTTCTGGTCATCGAGAAACTTCACTCTAACCTGCGTAACCTGACCTCTTGAACCGGTTCTGCCCATTACCTTCACTACGACTGCGTGCTTGATCTGAGATTCCATCTTTCACCAGCTGAAATTCAACGAGTATATAATCAAAATCAATTGAATACATCATCAGTTATTAATCTCTGAAATATCTCTATCATAAAAATAATCGATAGATAACACAAACAGGATAATGCATTTGCTAGTGACAATTAGGGTTTTAAGATAACAATTTTACCTAGGAAAAAATTTAAAAATCCATTGAATACAAAATCAATTATACATCTCTAAAACAACAATAATCGATAGATAACACAAACAGCACAATAATAGTCGTTATTTTAGTGAAATTAGAGTTTTAAATTGATAAATCTATAAAAAAATTCGAGACAAATATCATATTCGTAAAGTTAGGTTGATTAGAACAGATTTAATTGACACAGATTGAACAAAAACAATTATCCATGCCTGAAACAACAATGATTCATATATAACATATACAGCACAATAATAAGGCGTTTTCTAGTGATAATAAAGGTTTTGGATTAATAAATCAGTAGGGAAATAAAGAAGGCGTACGGAGAATAAGTTACCTGATGTTATTACAGAGATTGATTAGCAAATCACGAAGGTAAGGTGCGGCTGCTCTAGATGAATGAGAAAATAATAAAACCCTAGGTGGAAGGTTTTATACTGAAGAAATATAAACTGTATAATATTAGTATTTGGATGAGTTGGGCTTTGGCTCCAAAGCCCAATGTAGTGAGGCCCGGTTTTTAATAGGCTAAATTTAACAATTTGCATTATACTATTATCGAATCTCTCTCTATATATATATACTATATTTATATCCTGGGAGGGTCCCGGATTGAGAAAATCTAATATGATATATCAATTTTACATACGAAATAGACTGGTGTGCTTTACAGTAACATGCAGGAAAACTTCGAAATATGACATATCAATTTTACATACGAAATAGACTGATGCGCTTTACAGTTACATGCAGGAAATCTTCGGGTAGCACTTAACCTAAAACAATTAACAATGTATCTCCAATGTTAACTTCTAACCTTAAACAATGTATAACTATAATATTAAAACCTAACCTAAAACGATGTATAACTCCAATGCTAACACTTGGTTGTAAATAGAATTCATATTTACTGGTTTGAACATAACTAATGACTTGCCTATATATGATTAATGAATAACCTGAACACTTTGTGTATTTTTTTCTGTATGAACAAAACCCCACAAAAAATAGTCGTTTTTTTCCTCCGTTTTTTATATAGCACTGTGGTACTCGTTGGAAAATAATAAAACGCTTGTTAATTTGGTCGTTTTTTTTTTCTCCGTTTTTATATAACACTATGGTACTCGTTGGAAAGATAATTAAACGCTCGTTAATATGGTGTAATTTGTTTCTTTAAAAAATTCCGTATATAAAATATATTAACGTTTAAAAATTATGGGAGAAAACTTAAGAGAAATAAATCTAATTTTGTTTTTAAATTTTTTTTTCTTAAAATATCTCAATGTCACATGGCACTCTCAACGGGGAGAATGGCTATATGAGTGC
The DNA here is from genome assembly GCA_032199755.1 of Ambrosia artemisiifolia. Lineage (NCBI taxonomy): Eukaryota > Viridiplantae > Streptophyta > Magnoliopsida > Asterales > Asteraceae > Ambrosia > Ambrosia artemisiifolia. Next base: position 35,261,700 of record CM063529.1, read on the forward strand.
CATGTATGTAGGATATATATTTCAAATGACTAAATCCTACATGACACTCATATAGTCATTCTTCCCTTTGAGAGTGCCATGTATGATGCCATGTGACATTGAGATATTTTAGGAAAAAAGAATTTAAAAACAAAATTAAATTTATTTCTCTCATGTTTCCTCCCATAATTTTTAAACGTTAATATTTTTTATATACGAGATTTTTTAAAGAAACAAATTACACAAAATTAACGAGCGTTTTATTACCTTTTCGACGAGTACCATAGTGATACATAAAAAACGGAGAAAAAACGACCAAATTAACGAGCGGTTTATTATTTTTCCAACGAGTACCACAGTGCTATATAAAAAACGGAGAAAGAAAAGACTATTTTTTTGTGGAGTTTTGTTCATACAGGAAAAAAAACACACAAAGTGTTTAGGTTTTTCATTAATCATGTATAAGCAAGTCATTAATTATGTTCAAACCAGTAAATATGAATTCTATTTACAACAGGTGTTAGCATTAGAGTTATACATCGTTTTTGGTTAGGCTTTTAAGATTAAAGTTATACATTGTTTAAGGTTAAACGTTAACATTGGAGATACATTGTTAATTGTTTTAGGTTAGGTGCTACCCGAAGCGTTCCTGCATGTAACTGTAAAGCGCATCAATCTATTTCATATGTAAAATTGATATGTCATATTAGATTTCTCAACCCGGGATGCTCCCGGGATATAAATCTGGTTGTGAATAAGAACATGGTTAAGATAAATACTAAAGTCAATGTAGGATCCAATTCGATATCTTGATCCCTCATATAGTCATGTAGTGGATAACCCGCACGTTGCAACGGAGTCGACAATACGCGGTAGGAACATGATATGCATTAGACACAAGTATTTTGCATGTATTTTAACTGATTCTCTTTTCGCCTTTCTAGGAACTAGCATGTCCTTCTTCACTCTCAATATTGCTAATGCAAAAAGAAGATCACCAAAGTATATTTTTAATGCTTTGCTAAAGGAGTTATATTATATGATTGTAAACAAACACATAACATTGCCATAAATAATATTTCTTTTTGAGGTATTAAAAATATACATTTGTGTAAAAATATGTATATATTATGAGGAATTTGAGCAAGCTATTCCCTCTTGAACTCATTTGGGTAAAACCGTAAAATACTACTTTGTTTGCTATCATTTGGAGTCATGTTTCAAGTGCTAGAACTAGGGGTGCAAACGAGTCGAGCCGAGCCCGAGCTTGACCAGGATCGAGCTCGAGTAACTTATAAGAGCTCGAGCTCGGCTCGGTTCGAGCTTTGTTTTTAAAGCTCGAGCTCGGCTCGTTATTAGTTTCTCAAGCTCGGCTCGGGCTCGGCTCGTTTAGTGTTTATTAATTAATATATTAATTTAAATAATATATATAATAGGCTCGTTTAGGCTCGATAAGTCAACAGCTCGGCTCGTTTATTAAACAACTTTAAATGTGGGGTAAATTGTATAAAATATTAATAAACCTAATATTATACTAGGCTCGATAAGGCTCGACGAGCCTGGCGAGCTTCATATATCAGGCTCGAGCTCGATAAATAAACGAGCTTTGTTTTAGGATCAAGCTAGGCTCGAGCTCGATAAGGCTCGGCTCGTTTTGAGCTTTTTTTATCGAGCCAATCTCGAGTAGCTCGCGAGCTGCTCGGCTCATTTGCACCCCTAGCTAGAACAAACAACTCATACTAACATATTTAAATCATAGGGTCATGTGTAAAAGCAAGTTTATTGTAGTAAAAGAAGATGTGAACTAAACCAGAATTCTGTATAGTAACCTACAAATTCCGTGTGCAGTGTGCTTCTCGTTAATTTACATATAATTGATCCTAAGACATGTACATACAATAATTGGTAACTAAGCATTTTTCAAAATTTAATGAAATAAAGTAATCCTATAGAAAGATGTAATAATTCAAAATAGATACTAAAATAATGAAGGATAACTTGATTGTGAATTTTTGATAATTTAATGAAATAAAGTTACACCATGGGCATTTACGGAAAAAAAGTGGTAAAATTTAGAATATTGTAAAGAAACCATTGGTATGCCATCTTAACTTTGGCCAATTTGGACATATTTGTCCATGCTTCCTCCTTTATATTGTAGTATAGATAATTAACATCTAACAACATTAAAATAGTTAAAGATTGCGACTATAAGAGACTAGGGTGGTGTTTGTTTTATAAAAGGAAAAATGTTTGTAGTCTAGGGATTATATCTGTAGACATCTGCAGGAGATGAGGTGGACCCAAGGTGTGTAGTCTGTAAAAAGAAAGCTGTTTATTTGTTAACGTCTACAACGCAACGCAACCTAACCATAACCAACCACAACCCACCATAACCATAACCACCGTGAACCACCACAACCTACCATAACCAACATTTCCCTTATGAATCAAACCATATCTCCTTCCCATAAACAGCTAAACAACTACAACATTTCATTGTTTTATACGCAACTATCTATGTACATCATAATTTTCTTTTCATCTATTCGTTTTAAAAAAAACAAATGCAACAATCTTAAAAATTCCACAAGAAAACAAGAAGCTACACTCCACAATGTATAAATAAACTATTTCCACACCAGCACATGGGTTTCTAGTAATTAAAACAGTAGACTAAACACATTTATAGATGAATAATAAAAAACACTTTTGTTAAAGAGAATGAGGCTCAGATATGTGAAAAAACAATCGGTACAGATAGGATAAAACCTCTATGGCTGCAATAATGACGGTGTAATTAATAATAAACCTTTATGGCAGCGGAGGGAGGAGGTGACGGGGGGAGGGGAGGAGACGACGGGAATGGGGAGGGGAGCGAGGAGGGCGGAGCAGCGGCGGCAAAGGGGAGGGAGAAGGGCGGAGGGGAGAGGAGGGATGAGGAGAAGAAGAAGAATGGGGAAGAAGAAGAAAAAAGGAGAAGAGGTGGAAGAATGTTAGAAGACATAGGTGTATGTTTGCACCAAGAAGAGGCAAGGAAGATCTTTTTGAGTGAAAAGTCTTCCAAAAAAAAAACAATCTGCAAAGTGCAAACCCCAAATGTCTGCACGCGTCTGCGCGGTGCAGGCAAAATAGGCCAGAAGCACTTATGGAGAAAAAACAAACACCACCTAAATGTTAGTTACATAGTCCAAGCACCTGGCCTCCACCGAGAGCTACAAAGCCTCTACCACAAGCACTATAGTTAAGTATTAGTTATTTTGAAACCACCACCGATAGTCTATTTAAAAGAAGAAACTCTCAATGAGCTTTAACTCAACTGATATTGGAGCGTAAGTGAAGATTTGAGCTGATGGCCACCGGTCTCAAGTTCGAATCCGATCTCAACTTGGTTTTACTGTAGTGCTTCGTGCGGTGGGTTTTTCTTGGAAATGGACATGGTGGGCTTGGGCTACACAACACTAAGCGTATGGGGTCATTTTGCCATTGGGTTACTTCAGGTAGCTCGTCTTTTATCCGTTGGTCATGTTAAAAAAAGTTTCCTAGTGCTCAAAAGAAGCAAAAAAAGTTGCAAGAAACGGACTGTTATTCATGCCTTCATTCCCTAAACGAATGGATCCACCTGAACTACTTGAACCTAATCATCAAAATGTTGCCTACCACATTGTACAAGGCTTTTTGTGCTCTGATTTTGGCTATAACTAGCATAATTTCTAATTTGTACGCACTTCTATCTTACGACCAACACCTTCTAACATGATCATATTACATTCAATGTATTCAAATTTAACTATGAGCATCCCTTGGTTCATATATCTGCAATTTTGCACTATGTAGTAAGTTCTTTCTTCAATACATGTTTGTCAAACTTTGATACTACCTACTCATTTGTCATTAAAACCTTCTGATTGAGTTTTTACATTTCACATCACTCTAGCTATATAGTAAACCAATTCGGCGTTCAAAGTAAACCGTCAATTTCACCGCTTAACACAATCGTTCACATATTCATCAACATCCAAATCATACGCGCTAGTGACAATAGTCACTTGTAAATATATATTAGTGTTTAAAACACAATTTCTTCAAAAAGCTACTATAGGTTTAATATTGACCAGAAGTCCAGAACTGAAGCTATGGGTTGATAAACACCTACAGTGCGATGTGGGCGCTTTACGTGAATTATTTTAAAAGCAAGTCTCATGAGAGTTTTTGTTCATCCAACAACAATTTAATCAACTTACTTGACATAAATAAAAAAGGCACCTCATTCCTATAAATCCCAATATAACAGTTGTATTTTCACATGTAAGCGCGCATGCGGGGCCTTACAACCGACTGTGCACCGTCAACATAAATTGTGGTCCCAGTCATGTAGCGTGAGTCATCACTAACCAAGTAGATAACGGTTGAAGCCAGGTCATTTTTGGGGTCTAGCCATCTGTTTAACGGGGCTGCATCTTTGACCAGTTTCTGTGCCCTGTCCTTCCCCACAGATACTGGAAATTCATCATCTATATGCAACCCACGAGCGATTGCATTAACCCTGATTTGGTGCTTACCAATCTCCAAAGCTGCTGTCTAAACACAGAAAAACAGAGTTGCTATTTAGGTAAAAACAACCAAGGTTAAGGTATCAATTTAGACCAGTTTACTTACAAACAAGCCAACTTGGGTTCATTTTAATCTAAAATGGGTCAATTAAACACGCACCATTCGATTAGACACGAGTTGGCTTTTAAGTTCAATCTATCAAATTAATTTCCATACATACAATTTTCATTGTTAAGCTGTTAAAAGAACTTATCATTTACACCCATATTTCAATCTTCCTTCATATTTCTATATTTATCTTAATTTGATTCATACATAACACTGATAATGTAATACTTTAAAAAAGCTAAAGCATCAAATAGATTTCTAAATGAATCCAATATTGAAATATTAATTCCTTCACATTATTTTTAATTTCTTCAAAAATACAGAGCATTCTCTATTCAATAAAATTGATTATCTATCCATTTCATAATTCAGTTTAAATACACGCCTAACTAATTTTTTTGTATTTAGATCATTTGTGTAAGACACAAGTCAATAAACTAGTAAAAGAATGTAGCTACGAATGAAACGAGTCAAAAGTTAGAATCAATTTATTCAAAAATTCAGATTATAACTGTATATTATATTTAGTTAATCATATTTAACCAAGATATTTTTTATAAAAAAATGGTCAAATCGATGTTGAACGACTTACCCTTACTAATTGATGAACTCCACCTAGGCAAGCACCATATGCAGCCGCTCCTGGATATATCCCTCTTTCAGCACCAATGATCGAGGTCATGAATACAATGGATCCGCCTGTTTTGTTATCTCTCATCCTCTTTGCAACAGCTTTCATCAAATACCAAGCAGCCATAAAATTTATTCGAACCGTCTTCTTAAACTCAACTTCAGACATGTGCAATGGGTCTTGCATCTTTCCTGTTTGTATAAATTATGAAAACAAGTGATTTGGTGTTTGAGCTAGCTATTAAAACTGATTATCTGTTTATATGTTTTGAACTTTGATACAACAATAAGTTGTTTAAAGGGCGTTTGGGACTGCGGACTCTTCAGTAATCAATCAATAGGATCATCTAAAACGCCACTTGCACTAGCAGTGTGGCCTTTGTGGTGCCTTTGTGCCACCTAGGGGTGTTCATAAACCGTTAAAAATGAAGAAATTTGGCCGGTTTGAATTATATACCATCCAATTCACAACTCGTTTTAACAGTTTGGAACATGAAACTGGCCGTATAATTTTTTATATACTTTAGAAACATAAAGTTGTGTATACATATATTCATGAACAATCCTCATCATTCTTTTAAAACCTAATAAAAAATTATGTTCAAAAAATTAACTTTTTGTCAAAAAACTGGCAAAACCGACCCGTCAAACCATAAAACCGTGAAACCCAACCAGCCAAGACAGTTTGGTTTTGTATTTTCCGAAAACCATAGTTACCAATTCGGTTCAAAATTTCCTGTCAACCTGGCCGAACCCGACTGTGAACACCCTACTGCAAATTCCTTGCAGATTTATTTATTTGAATTACTTATAATAATTTTGTAAAAACACATCCAACAACTTTCTCTAAAGTTTTAACCTCAAAAAACTGCTTCTTTACATATTACAAGCAAAATTGCTCTCTAATTTTTTTTTTTTAAAACATTTTTCGTTTCATGTCTGTCAAATTACATTAAAACAGGCAGACGGACAACAAACTCTCTAAATAATATAAAATTACTTAAACAAACTTGTCAAAGAGCAATTAGGTGACTAATATACCATCATATCAAATAAATCACTAACACGATACGAAAATTATAAATCAAACAAATTACATACCTTCATAAGTATAACAATTAACCAAAGCATCAATTTTCCCCAAAAGACTCCATGTTTTGTCCACAGCTTCATCAAAAACCGCTTCTCTCTCATCTTCCATATCCAATCCAACGATTTCAACCCTAACTCCTTTAATATCACCACTTATCCACTCCACAACCTTCTTTAGAACCTTCTCGTCTCCCACTAACACCAACCTAACACAACATATTATTGAAAACATGTAAAAAAAGTTAATGAAATGATGGTGATGAGATTAGATTAGATACCTGCATCCACGTTTTGCTAAATGATAAGCGATGTTTCTAGAGACATCGTCACCGTTAACGGTGAGCAACACGTTTTTTGCAGCCATTGAAGGATGAAAGTTAGTTAGTTAAGGATTTATTTTGCTAATTTAGTTGAATTAATTAATTATTTGGAGAGGAAGAAGATGATGATGTAATAAGAAAGTGTGGAATCAGGAGATATTATTATGAGTGATGGATTGATATTATTTAATGAAGGAAGCAGGAAGAAGGTGGTTTGCCGTCGTTTGTTGACTTTCAACTCTCCCCTAGAAAATAACTACCACCGTACCCCAAACAGTCAAACCCATAGTTTGGCTAGGGATATAGTTACCGATCGATATTGATTCTGAAAATACCTATCTTGAAAACTCCTAAAATCCAATACCGATATTATAAACATATTATATGGTACGGTATCAGTTCGAGATCGGTACGGTACCGATATGCTATCAGTATCGTTATTTTACCTTGAAATACCGATACCGAAACCGAAAACATCTAAATGTGAATACCGATACCGAACACCCTCGGTGCGGTATTCGGTGCAATATGCTCATCCCTAGTTTGGCTAGTGCGGAGTCTAGGGAGAGCGCGATGTAAGACAAAGACAACTTCCAGTGAGACCTCCCAAATGCCATTAGGGGGTAGGGGCGCCACCCGTGCCTTCCAGGTACCCTTTACCCTCACGAGAACACCGCTGCCGGTGTCTGAGGTAGGGTGTTCCAGGTACCTTTCATGGGATGTAGCTTACGTTTGGTTTGTTTGTTTTGGGGTGTGTGTATGAAGTATTTTTATTAATTTTTCAAAATTCATGGCTGTGTTACCTTCAAATTGATGTTTTAGGGTAGTGAATCACTAGTGAAATGATGTGACAGTGCACACTTGGGTATGTATCAAGCTGTGTCACAACTCGCCTAAGCTCCACCTTGACTCGACTATCTTTAAAGAACTCAAATTCGATTCTTTTGAAGCTCTATTTTTAAATATATAAACATAGGTGTACATTATGAAAATAAAGTCACGCTAAGACAATTAAAGAGTGTAATAATATTAAGAGACGACATTAGAAAATTTTCCATATGGTAAGGCTAAAGTTAGAAGAAGCAAACCTATGTCGGATTTTCACTCTTATTAACTCCTGAATAAAACAAAATTAATGTTCTTAGTGTTCTAGAGGGTGTTTGGGATTGAGTTACAAAACAACTTATTGACTTATTGGCTTCTTCCAAAGGGAAAATATAACGTACAAAGCTTTCTTAACGTGATAAGCGTAAGAAGGATTCTAAGCCCTTAGATGTAGGCGGTGACATGATGGTAATTAACAACTCTAATCATGGTCGGCTTAAACTAACCAAGGGTAAATTAGGAAAAAATGTTCATTTTTTTTAGTTCAACAGAGGCTTTACCGAAAATTAATTTACACGATTTCAAACCGATTAAACATTTTGAAAGATTACACAATTAAAAATACAAATAAAAAGTCGATTACATTTAATGAAAAACGTTAGAACAGTGTTTGAATAAAAAACAGAGGATTGTATACGTAGACAATAAATGAGTCGATAAACAGATGATTATGAATAAACGCTCGTTATATTTGTGAAATATTTTTTTATTGTATTTCAAGAAGAACGATTAAACATAAAAAAAAATTATGTTAACATAAGTTGCAGAAGAAAAAGAAGAAGTTGGAGATAACAGAGTGTGTTAAACTCACCTTTATACTTTCAGACGCACGTTCTACTTTTAAAATTGTTTGGACGTGTAAAACAAACGCACGTTTATGGTTTCAAACGCACGTTGTATACATTAAAAAATAGGCACATGTTTTGACTGAGTGCGTTTTTGTATTTTTGTGAAACATTATTCTTTTTTTTTCTCAAAACACTAATACTCTGTATCTTTAATACTATGTTTCTCTTCACAACCATCAAACATCACAAATATCTTCCACATGAACCCCTTCACACATCAATGGCAGATCACCTAATCATTGTTCGATGGATTATAACACTGTATTCTCAGTTCTGAATGATTCAACATTCAGCGTGTTTGCTTTAGCTTTCGAATGAAATGGTTAAAGCTGAACCATTAAGACTTGTGATATTGCTAAACCATTAAGCACTAAACTAAGCTAAACCTTAAGGAATGCTCTCCTAAGTCTAACTGAATGATTCAGCACTTAACATTCAGACTTTTTAATGATTCATCACTTAATCAACCAAACAACCCCTGTGTTAAGTAACCAGGTACTCTTCGTATAACTGAATTGTATTTTATTTGTGTTTAGGTTGACAAATTCATGTTTGGGTTGACAAATTCAACCCATCAGACTAAGAGTGAGAAAATCTAAACCGTTTTTGGTTTACTGAATCTGATTAACTAACCATCCCGTTATAGTTACGAAAAATGTATCCTCATTAGCCGACTTTAATAGAAACCAAACAAAACCTTTTATGTTTGTGATTTTCCGACTTTTATACAACTATTTTCAACTTTTATACCTCCATTTTTAGCTTTGAATAATTGAATTCATGCTCCAATTGTCCATAACCGAGTTTGAAACCTGCATATTTCAGTTTGGAATCTGCATAACCGAACTTGGAACACCATAACCGAACCATCTTCATGTGGAACAAAGCAAAAATAAAAAATAAAAAAGGTACATTATACAATTAACATAACTTGTCTCAAACTAACCCATAACTAACCATAAGTTATGGTTAAGCAATCTTCTATAACCAAAGCTCGATTATCAAATATTGGTTATGCTTAAGCCTCCATAAACGAACCAAACCGCCTTTACATACCCCTACATCAGACTGACACAATTAACACCCCCTATTTGTTTTCCTTATGGGAGGTGGGGAGTTCGAGTCCTGCCGGCATCAAAATGCTGCTGGTGGGCCGGGTTTTATCGCAGTGGGCCTTCGGGCGGCAGGTTTTTCCCAGGAACTTGTGTGAAATTATTGGTGGACCCGGGTTACTCTCGGAGTACTCCTTTGTCCAGTGGGTACTTCGTGGGTGATCGAGATTGATTTGTTGGGCGTTAAAAAAAACACCCCTAATTGTGTCTCACATAACTCCCAAGTCCTAACTCGATCCCACTCTTCCTTCTTGTGTGAAAACGACTATACGTAGTTTATGTGTAATAGTTCTAACTTCATGGACATCCACCAATACACGTTCTCATTTTGCTAAAAGGGTTTCTTGTTATCAAAAAAATGAATTTAAATGGGTGGGCTAATCCATCAATGTGTTATAGTTCTCTACATATTATTCATAGCTTAATATTTAATAACAAAATTAACAACGTTGATGTAGATAAAACTTAAAAGCAAGTGTAGATTGTGTTAAAAGGAGTATATCTCTTATTATTCAATTTTATAACTTTACTTTTATATCTTTTATATTGGGCCCTCATCATTTTGCATAAGATTGTTTTGTAGGTGTTGGGCTGATTGTAGAAGTGGGCTTATGCTGGTGGTCCAGAAAGGAACTTGGTCCAGGAAGCAGCTCAGGGGCTTATTTGGCGATCAGGGGCTTATTTGGCGATCCGTGTGATACATCAGAGAATACATCTTGATCGTTGGCTTCTTCTAATCTCAGCCATTCGTTTGTTATTTGTGTTAGTTGAGAGAAGGTTCGAGAAGCCTTATATATAAAAGTCTTCTCTCACAGATCAGATTATTATTGATCATAATATCTTTCACTTTCTCTCATCGTCTCTTCAATACTCTCTCTTAGGGTTTAGAGGTTAGATCAGGAGTTTCTGATCTTTGTTATCTCTTTTGTAACCTGTTACTTGTAGAGTTGATCTTGTGTAGATCAGGTCTTTGTTTGTGAGTATTGTGTCTAGATTGGTTAGGGTTTTTCCCTGTATTTTAAGAGTCTGTGTATTGTATTTCATACTTTTCTTGTTTTGTTCTTGATCAATAAAGGTTTAGAAGCTTTTGATATCATGTTCTTGACATGGTATCAGAGCAATAGGTTGTGATTTGGTTGATTCTTCGTGTCTTCCGCTGATTATGCTTGTTCTGGTTTCTTCCTTCTGATTGAAGGTCTGGGAGTTCACTGTTGGGGAAAATATTCTGGTTGATTACATCTGGAGTTTGATTCCTGTGATTTGTGTTCTTGGACTGTGGAAGAATCAGATCTAATCTCAAGATCTGAGGAGTTTACTGAGGAGCTTTTCTTCTTGCTCTCTGATGCTGTAACCCTAAGCGAAGGTTACAGCATTACGAGTTGATTGGTTAACCCTAACTTGGGTTCAATCTGGTGAGATCGTTTCAGTTCTTTACTGTTTTGATTTAGAGTTGTCCTAAGGAGTCTTTGCACAGGCTGAGTTCCTGTTTTAGCTTTAAGGCTTGTCTAGGTCTAGGTGGCTCCCACGTGAGGACTTGCGTTGGCACCTAAGAGTGACGAACCAACGATCTGGACACCCACGTGGCTTCGCCGGTGTGTGTAGTGTTGTTGATTTGATTACTTGTTTTAATATCTGTTGATGAATAGTTGCTTAATCTGTGATTCTGTATCTGTTGATTGAGTAGTTGCTTAATCTGTGATTCTGTTTGGTTTTTTGTTATTTGCTTGTTACTTGGTGATTGTTATTACTTGTTGTCTGTGTGAATATGGTTGATCCTGATGGTAACCCTGACCCACAAGGACCACTGATTGATCCTGCTATTTCTGGTGTGAATAATGTTACACTTGTTAGTAAATTGGATGCTAGTGATCCTCTGTACTTGCATGCTAGTGATTCAACTAACCTGACTATTGTGAGTATAAAACTTAAAGGAACTGAGAATTATACTATGTGGGCTAATGCAATGATACTAGGGTTACAAGTTAAGAATAAATTGGGATTTGTTAATGGTGAATGCATTAAACCTACTGATGATCCTATATTAATTAGACAGTGGGAAAGGTGTAACTCTGTTGTGTTAACCTGGATTCTGAATTCTGTTTCTGATGAGTTGTATATGGGTCAAGTTTATTCTAAACTAGCTTCTGAAGTTTGGAGGGATTTGAAGGAAACCTATAATAAAATAGATGGTTCTGTTGTATTTGATTTATACCAAAGGATTAATTCGTTTAGTCAAAATGGTATGTCTGTTTCTGATTATTATCACAAACTAAATGTTATGTGGAAACAACTTGATCAGATATTACAGTTGCCATCTTGTATATGTGATGCATCAAAAGAGTTTAATAGTTATAATCACATGATTAAATTGATGCAGTTCTTGATGGGTCTTGATAATGTTTATCAGAATGTTAGAACTTCTTTGTTGATTAGAACTGAACTTCCTTCTATTAAGGAAGCTTTTGCTATTGTGTCTCGTGAAGAGTCCCATAGGAACTCTAGTAGTGGGTCTAAAACTGGACAAAATGTTAGTTTTGCTGCTGCTAAGGTTGGTCGTCCAAATGAATTTGGTAACAACAATACTGGTTCTGGTAATCTTACAAAGAAATTTTCTAAAAATAATCAATCACTAAAGTGCACACATTGTAATAAAACAGGTCACCTTGTTGATAAATGTTTTGAATTAAATGGATATCCCCCTTGGGCAAAACCAAGAGGGAATCAGGTCAAAAGAAATGTTGTTAGTAATAATTGTTCTTCAGATACTGCTAATGTTTGTGCTACTACTTTGACTAGTGATCAAGTGAGTAGGTTGTTAAGTCTGTTGAATACCAATGAAGGAGAATGCTCTCAAGGAACCAATGTGTCTGGTAATTTTTATTGTGCTTCTGCCTGTGGTACTAGTGTGTATTGTTTTGCTAGTGTGGGTGGGGAGTTAATAGGTATTGGTTGGTTAATAGATTCAGGTGCTAATGAACATATGGTAAATAGTGAAAAAGGTTTGTTTGACTTTGTTGATGTTTCTGACTTAAATATAAGGGTAAAACATCCTAATGGTACATTTGCATTAGTTACAAAAATAGGAAAACTAAAACTGTCTGAAAAGGTTATCTTACAAGATGTGTTAGTAGTGCCTGAATATTCTATCAACCTATTGTCTGTACATAAACTTGCTAGAGACAACAAGTTGTTTATTGGTTTTGATGAGCATAAGTGTTATCTTCAGGACTTGTCAACAAAGAAAGTCCTGGTGACTGGTGAACAATATGATGGGCTGTATTTGTGTGGTAATGCTTCTTTGAATTCCAAGGTGTGTTGTAGTAGTGTAAGTGTGTTTAATATGTGGCATAGCAGGCTAGGACACCCTTCTGATCATGTTTTGAAAATATTAAAACCTGAGTTGAAACAAACTTTAGAATCCAATAATGTTCCCTGTGAAGTTTGTCATCGAGCCAAACAACACAGAGAACCATTTCCCCTCAGTGATCATAAGTCAACTGAGTTAGGTCAATTGGTTCACTTAGATGTTTGGGGACCTTATAGGGTAGCAGATAGAGAAGGTCACAAATATTTTTTAACCATTGTTGATGACTACAGTAGGGCTGTTTGGATTTGTTTGTTAAAACATAAAACTGAAGTGTTTTCTAATGTACAAGATTTTTCAAATTTATTAGAAAATCAGTTCAAAAAGAAAGTAAAAATGTTCAGAAGTGATAATGGTCTTGAATTTGTTAATAGTCAAATGAGTAATTTTTGTAAAAGTAAAGGTATTATTCATCAAACCACATGTGCTTATACCCCACAACAAAATGGAATAGTTGAAAGAAAGCATAGGCGTTTGTTAAATGTTGCTAGGTCTTTGTTGTTCCAAAGTAATATTCCTGTTAGATTCTGGACTGATTGTGTGATTACTGCTTCTTATCTTATAAATAGGACTCCATCCTCTGTGCTTGCTGGAAAAACACCTTATGAATTAGTTTATGGTTTTACTCCCTTCCTTGATCATCTTAAGGTGTTTGGTTGTCTGTGTTTTGCTACTATATTAACTGAGTCTGATAAATTAGAGAGTAGGGCTGAAAAGTGTGTTTTAATAGGCTACTCTCAAGTTAAAAAAGGGTATAAATTGTTTAGTCTAGATAATAAAACAGTTTTGTTTTCAAGAGATGTCAAATTTTTCGAAACTTGTTTTCCTTTTAAAGAATCTAGTGTGTTTGAAAAATTTGATGCAAATATTGACAAATCTGTTACTTCTTTAAACTTTTTTAACCTTTTTGAAAACACAGACTTTGAAAACATCTTGGAGATGAATGATCCCAATGATGAAGGGAAGGGAATAGGTAAGGTTAGTGATTTAGGAACACATGGTCTTCAGCAATCAGAACCCACTAGTGTTACTAAGGGCATGGCTGGTAATCAGCAGCCTAGTAATTCTGAGGTTGGTTCTGATCAGGCTGAAGGTGTGACTACTAGAAATGATACTAACTCTCAGTCTGAGGGTGACATGATCCAAGATGGTGTTCAATCTTCTGTGAGGAAATCTAGTAGAAATGTTAACTTCCCTCAAAAATATAGTGATTATGTTGTGGAAGGTAAAGTAAAATTTGGTTTAGAAAAAGTAGTTAACTTTTCTAAATTGTCAAATGAAGCTAGATGTTTTTCTGTCACCTTAGATAAAGAATATGAACCAAGAACTTATAGACAGGCTGTTTCTAGTCCTAATTGGGTTAAAGCTATGAGTGATGAATTAGAAGCCCTTTATAGGAACAATACTTGGGATATAGTTGAACTTCCAAAGGGTAGGCATAAGATAGGTTGCAAATGGATATACAAAATTAAATATAAATCCAATGGTGAAGTTGATAGGTATAAAGCCAGGCTAGTTGCCAAAGGCTTTAGTCAAAAAGAAGGTGTTGATTATGAGGAGACTTTCTCTCCTGTGGTTAAACTTGTCACTGTTAGGTGTGTCATAAGTTTGGCTGTTCAACATGACTGGGAAATTTATCAATTAGATGTTAATAATGCGTTTTTGTATGGAGATTTGTTTGAGGAAGTTTATATGTCTCTACCAGAAGGATTTGATAATCCTGGTGGTAATCTAGTATGTAAACTTAAAAAATCTCTATATGGTTTAAAACAGGCTCCCAGAATGTGGAACCAAAAGTTAGTTGGTTCATTAAATGAGTTTGGATTTGTTCAAAGTCACTGTGATTATTCTATGTTTATAAAACAGTCAGGTTCTGTGTTTGTGGTTATTTTGGTTTATGTTGATGATATCATCATAACTGGTAATTCATTGAAGGAAATTGAGTTAGTAAAAAACTGTTTTAAATCAAAGTTTTTGATTAAAGATCTTGGTCAGTTAAAATACTTCTTAGGAATAGAAGTAATTAGGAATAGTGAAGGTTTGTGTTTAACACAACGAAAATACTGTACTGAGTTGTTAGCTGAGTATGGAATGTTAGGTTGTAAACCTATTACTTGTCCTATTGAACAAAATCACACTTTGACTAATATAGTGTCTAGTCATAGTAAACCTCTTAATAATGCTATAGGGTATCAGCAGTTAGTGGGCAAATTAATTTATCTGTCCCATACACGTCCTGATATATCCTATGCAGTCCACTATCTCAGTCAGTTTATGCATAAACCGACTGAAGGACATCAAAGAATTGCCTTTAGATTACTTAGGTATTTGAAAATGGGTCCTGGTAATGGAATTCAGTTTACTAAGGGAAAACAGTTTGATCTTGAAGCCTATTCTGATTCGGATTGGGCAAAGTGTGTATCTACTAGAAAATCTGTTACTGGTTTTTGTATTTTTCTAGGAGGAAATCTTGTTTCCTGGAAAAGTAAAAAACAATCGACTATATCTCGATCTTCTGCTGAGGCAGAATATCGTGCAATGTGTTCGACAACTTGTGAGATTATGTGGATTAAAAACATGTTATCTGAACTTGGAATTGTGGTTAGTTTACCAGTTATGTTAAAGTGTGATAGTTCTGCTGCTATTTCTATAGCAGCAAATCCGGTATTTCATGATAAGACGAAACATTTTGAGTTGGATTTGTTTTTTCTAAGAGAACAAATTTCAAAAGGTGTCATAAAAACTGACAAGGTTGGTTCTGACAATCAGTTAGCTGATTTGTTTACTAAAGGGTTGTTATCTCATCAGCATTCCAGGTTATGTATTCTTATTAAAATGCTGGATATGTTTAAGCTATAAAATTGTGGGGGGGTGTTAAAAGGAGTATATCTCTTATTATTCAATTTTATAACTTTACTTTTATATCTTTTATATTGGGCCCTCATCATTTTGCATAAGATTGTTTTGTAGGTGTTGGGCTGATTGTAGAAGTGGGCTTATGCTGGTGGTCCAGAAAGGAACTTGGTCCAGGAAGCAGCTCAGGGGCTTATTTGGCGATCAGGGGCTTATTTGGCGATCCGTGTGATACATCAGAGAATACATCTTGATCGTTGGCTTCTTCTAATCTCAGCCATTCGTTTGTTATTTGTGTTAGTTGAGAGAAGGTTCAAGAAGCCTTATATATAAAAGTCTTCTCTCACAGATCAGATTATTATTGATCATAATATCTTTCACTTTCTCTCATCGTCTCTTCAATACTCTCTCTTAGGGTTTAGAGGTTAGATCAGGAGTTTCTGATCTTTGTTATCTCTTTTGTAACCTGTTACTTGTAGAGTTGATCTTGTGTAGATCAGGTCTTTGTTTGTGAGTATTGTGTCTAGATTGGTTAGGGTTTTTCCCTGTATTTTAAGAGTCTGTGTATTGTATTTCATACTTTTCTTGTTTTGTTCTTGATCAATAAAGGTTTAGAAGCTTTTGATATCATGTTCTTGACAGATTGGGTTCAAAAATTAAAATTAGTGTGTTGTAGGTTATTTTTTATTGGAATGATTTGTATAAAGGCTAATGAGTTATCTAAAGGTCTAGGCTTAACTAAACTGTTGGTTAACTTTGGTTCTAAGTAAAATGTTTGCTTTCAATGGATTTTGGTCTATTAACCTAACTAGCTCCACTTTTGGACAAAGGTTCGCAATCAATCGATACTTGTGTGCTAATTTTAAGTCATGTCGGATAATTGTGGTCGATTTTGCTAACTCTTCGTGAAATTTGTCATATGGAAATTCGAGAAACATGTGTATGTGTAGTTACGTCCAAACAATAAAACTTAAATCAACTTTAAAAAAAAAACTTAAATATCGCTAAACGAAAAATAAAGAGTATATCACGATGTGGACTAATTCACCTACGTCTGGTTCTTAGTCTTCAACGATGAGTTTGATTTACTAAGATCGTCTCTATAAGTTTATAGGATTAATAAGTTAGTAGCCACCTCTTCTCATCTTATTAATCATAACCGTGGTAGTGATTACCAGTTTATCATATCGATAAGTAACACAAATCACCTCTATAAAATTCTCTGTGATCTTTGTACGAACCACCATCATGAATAAGAAATATTCTTTTAATATGAATGTTGTGATAAGCCTCATCAAACATTTTTTTTATTAATCTAAGATCTCTTTTCTAATGTGAAATGCATTTAAAAAGTAAGCCACTTAAAAATAATTTAGATGTTTAGAATTTTATTAAAAGGTTAGTTTAAATGTGGGAAAATGCATTGTTAAACAATTAACTTTTAGAAACCGAAATTTCATGAGAATTTGAACGCTACGGCGATGAGTTTTACGTAGACCGACAAGTCATGGTGTCCTTAATGAGTTGATGGATGCAGATACACATTTCCGATTTCAGTTTGTCTTGTGAACCATCTTGCAATTAAAGATCTACCCTACCTTCTCGAGTCGGATGAGGAATAGCATATTTTTATAGTCTATGTATTTTTCGTTTATCCTATTTTGATGTTTTTTTATTTAAAGTTAAAGTTTAGTTATTTTGTTTGTATTAAATTGCCTACTTTATATAAAAAAGTTGTATGGTAGTTAAAATAAGTAATATCAGTGTTTTGTAACTTTAAAGTAGTTCATGATAAAAATAAACTATAAAAATTTGAGGTGGCTATGATACATAAAATGAGTGCCCTTCTCCCTAAAATATGTTTAAAAACTACCTAGGGTCCAAAACAACCAGAATGCAAGTGATTTCCATAATACTAGGTCAAACAAAAGTAAGTAGATAAGTTCAAAAGTTGTCCAGTTATCAAACATATTTTTTATTATATGAAAAACATAAAACTTAACAGAAAAATAATCAAATATATTATTATATATGTAATATGAAATACGGTCGGTTTTCGGTATAAACCGTAAATAAAACCGTTCGTTACGTTTTTAAATTTACCAACCGAGAGTTAAAGAAAAAACTACCAAGTGGTTTCACCGTTTTAAAACCAAAGGGTAAACATTCCTACATTTAGTTATGATAAATGCTTTAAGCTAAAATTATTTTTATATCGCCTTTCTTTTTTGTTTACAAATGATGGAATAGTTAATCTTTCAACCAAAGATGTGATGACATGAGATTCCATATGTTTGTTAGACGCCCACGATGTATGACCATTAAAATAAATGAATAATCCTTGCACCTTTTTTATAATTTAATATACGATCACAAGAAAAATTGAGTTCACGTGTTTAATTTCTATTTTCTAACTAACCATACGCTGTCGTTATGTTATGGAAGCCATTTTGTGTTCACACTTGTAAGATCCAATGTTGAACCTATAGAATCTAGTTCACAACTTCACATGCCATCTTTGATTGTAAATGATTTTAAAAAAAAAGAAGAAGAAGATGAAAAGAAACAAAGATTTGAAGCATGCCATGGTTGTTTTGGAGTATTTTGTATGTGTTATTGATATTACATATTTAGATGGTTTAGTGAACCGAAACATATTAACCTTGCTGTCATCATTCATCGCATGGTTTTTTATATTGTTTTTTTTATGTTGGTAAGTTAATGGGTCAATGAGCCCCTTACCTGACTTTCACACTTTGGGTTACCTTTACATCTCATAATATTTATTACAAATTTAACGTCTTACTCTGCTACAATGTCTACACATATTTCTTAAATTGTACACCCTCTATTATATTATCAATTTATCATTATGTTTGTATAATGTACAACACCAATATGACTTGCCAAATGCAACCGCCAAACACAGTATAGCCTCACAACAACGCGCGAGTTCCTGCTAGTGTAATATATAACTACGTGGTGTTTGTATTTAATTAGCAATCTTTTTTTCTTTTACAAAAATAGTATCTTACAAAATTAAAACATTCATTATGAAATAGTTCACATTTCAAAAGTCAGTTTTACAAGGGCAGTCAAAATTTATAAAACATGTGATACCTAAAACCAAAGTGAGATAAGGTTACAGATTGACACAAGTTTAGAGATGTGAAATGCATGTTGGTTGGCAAGGTTCAATGAAGAAAGGTTTCTAATTTGCATGATTGCAAGGAAACTTATTATCAACAGTAAAATGATTATCAGTGGTAATCATGAGTAGTAAGTCAATATTATCAATTGTATGTAAATCAATCATCGACAAATGGTTATTACTTATTAGTGATAATTGATTATCATCTACCAGTGGTAATTGAGTGTTAGCGGCAACTAGGTTGTCAGTTATGGAGTTACAGGCTGAAGGTTAGCGCCAACGGTTCGCAATCATAAATCGCTAACAACCAATCAGCCATCGAAATATTATGATGTTTAACTGTTTATCGATTTTAGTTAAGGGTTGCTGGATTTTAACAACCTTAACTATCACGTGTTAGTCGCTGCCACTCGGCCCACTCCCAACTAACCACTTGACTATCACCACTTCCAACTTGTAACTTATTTTCCTCAATTACTCTCAGCTAACCGAACCCTAACCGAGTTAGTTTTTTGCTGACGTGGTACTTTTTAGTGATGTGGTGGCTGCCATGTCAGCAAAAAAACTAACCGGGTTAGCGTTCAACTAGTTTGGGAGTGGCAGAGGAAAATAAGTTGTAAGTTGGGAGTGGTGGCGGCCAAGTGGTTAGTTAGGAGTGACAACGACCAACACGTGATAGTTGAGGTTATCAGAATCCAATAACCCTTTAGTTAAAAATAATTGAGGTGCAATGAAAACTTATGAAACCATAATAGTGCGTCATGAAGAAAATGAGTTAAAGTGGTATGATGATATGTTAATAACATGCGAGTTACTTTATAACGTGACATTAAAAACTAGTGAAACAGTAATGGATAGTCTGATTTAGGGATGAGAATGGTATCTGACCAATAGCGGTACTGAAAATCCCAAAATATGGGTATCGGTACTGAAAACAACCGGTACATACAGTACGGAACCGATATTCAAATGTAAAAATCATTAAATACCAATACCATACCGGTAATGGCGGTACAGATGCCAAAAACCGAAAAAAAGACGGTATCGGTACCGAAAATCATCCGGTTCCGCGAATTGAATACTGGCATGGTACTAGTTCGGTACCAATAGTGACTTGATACTCGTACCCGATGTCATGAACATTCATGATTCATCCCTCGTCTTTTACCCGACAATCTCAGTTTATACGCTAAGCAAATTACCAATAAACTCAAATCATGATTAATCTTCAACAACAACTTCATCTTATTTCTTAAACCAGTTTAAACAACACGAATACTTCATCACATCCTTCGATCAATTCATCTCAACCACTATTAAATGGACAGCAAGAAGGTCATCGTCTGTGATAACGGCACTGGAGTAAGCTAATCTGCTTGTTAATTATTCACTTTCCGTCTATCTCGATCTATCCGTTGTAGTTTTTCTGTTATTGTTTAAATTTTGCTATTCATTGATCTGTTTTTGTGTTTTATATGTTTGCCTAACCTGTTTAAGACACCATTAAACATGTTTGATTAATGTACAATTGTAATTATTTTTTATTTTTAGAAATAATTAAAATTAACATATAATTGTGTCATAGACATGAGATATAGGTAGTTAAACGAGGTCATATTCATGTTTGATACTTTTGTTAATAGTTTTTAATACAGATATGTTAATATTTGTGAGTGCTGATTACATCAGTCGTTTTAATACAGATATGTTGATTTTTGTGATTGCTGATTTTCAATGCAGTATGTTAAATGCGGTTTTGCTGGCGAGAATTTTCCGACGTCGGTGTTTCCTTGTGTGGTAGGTCGGCCGATGTTGAGATATGAAGAAACTCTCCTGGAACAAGAGTTGAAGGTAAAAATAATTGTTTGTTGTTCGGATAAATTCGGAGCAGCAAATTACTTATGGAACTTTCGATGTTTAACTGAATGTGTTACGAGGGAGGAACCCTCAATATATACAGGAAATAAAACTGTACGGAGATCTGATGCAATCTGCAGTTCTTGTTTTTACAAATAAGATAGAATTTGTGCTTAAGACCGATATCCAGTTGTCAAATGTTACTCATTTGATTAACAACTTGAACTCTTGAAGAACCAGGGAGTGGAGAGTGGTTCTTTAGGTTGATAATCTACACACGCTAACACACAGTTTAGGGAGAAAAGAATTCATATGGTTCCTTACATCCCCTATTTATAGCTAAACACGTTGCCTTATTAGGCTACTTAATAACCGACTTAAGTACACTAACTTACTCTCTTAGGCCTTAGCTACTAACTAAAGCGTAGAGCCGTAGACACACATCAAAATCTATCTTGTACATATGGGCCGTATCCAACTTAACCCTAATAATACAATCTTTATTTAATAGTTGAGGTGTTAAGACCTCCCTGAAAACTGTTTCAATTGTTTGTTGAATAAATGCTTTGATTAACTAATACTGGTTTATATGTATGTAGCATATTAATTGATCTTTAGTTATGGAAATGTTACTTCTGTTTGTGGTTCACACAGGATGTTGTTGTTGGTGAAACCTGTTTGAAGTTGAGGCATCAGCTAGATATATCTTATCCCGTCAACAATGGCATTGTGCAAAAATGGGATGATATGGGTCATGTGTGGGATCATGCCTTTTATAACGAACTCAAGGTGGATCCATCAGAATGTAACATTTTGCTCACAGATCCACCTCTTAATCCTTCAAGAAACAGAGAAAAGATGGTTTGTACAAACAACATAATTCTTTAAACGAGTTTCTGTTTAAAGTTCGCGTGAAATGGTAATTGTTCTTTAATGCAGTATGCTAACTTGATTTAGGATTAATCTTGATTTTAGGTTGAGACTATGTTCGAGAATTACAATTTTGCTGGTGTCTTCATTCAGATACAAGCTGTTTTGACATTGTATGCTCAAGGTGCTTATAGGGTAAAGGTTATAAGGCTTCATTGAGAATTTACAGTTTGTTAATATCATAATATGTGCCTTGTCTTCATTGAGAGCATGTTTCAAGTAACCTTATTTCTAATAGTTACATCAGACACCTTGAAATAAGCTGAATGTTTGAGAATTCTATCTGATTTTCTCACCTAATGTTACCATGATGACAAAACAGGTTTACTTACTGGGTTAGTCATTGATTCTGGTGATGGTGTAAGTCATGTGGTAAGTATTGCAATAAATAATCCTTAGTATTTCTAACATAACAAGATCTCAATATATGTTATGTCACATGAAAATCTTACTACAGAAACCAAACAAATCTGCAAATTCTTTCTTTTTTTTTTCTTTTCAGAAAGCAAATGCATATCTCGTTTAGCAGATAGTGTTTTGCTCTAAAAACCATTATTACCTGTTCATAGTAAATACTGTAGAAAGCAACTTATGTTGTTTCATACCCTTAGTCCTCAAATAAAATATTTCAACTGAAACCTTTAAAATGCTTTTATGGTTTGTATACACTATACACCCATATCCCTGTACTAGTCTGTACCTAATTATTTGTCTGGCTTGAATAAATGAGATTACTTTACAGTAAAACAAACCCATGTGGATATATTTGACTACTTAAAAATGCTTTTTTAGGTTCCTGTTGTAGATGGCTACTCATTCCCTCATCTTACAAAGAGAATGAATGTTGCTGGACGCCACATAACATCATATCTTGTTGATTTACTGCTTAGGAGAGGGTGAGTTTCTATATGTTTTTCTTTTCATAAGGTGTTATATTCATGTTATTATTATGCCTTTACATGTATTGAGACCTTGAAACTGATTTATCACATATGAAGCTATGCAATGAATAAGAGTGCTGATTTTGAGACTGTAAGAGATATCAAAGAAAAGCTCTGCTACATTAGGTACATACATTATTCACATTTTTTTACAGTTGTTACTATGAACTTGCAATGCATAGCCTTGATTATTGTCTGTCTATTGCAGTTATGATTACAAGAGGGAATATCAATTAGGACTTGAGACTACCATCCTCGTTAAGAACTATACTGTAAGTTATCTCTACTATCTAGATTGAGCATGTCTGGATTGCCTGGATATAAGTTTATTTTTAATTTGAAAGATACTAGTTCTCATGGAAACATTTATAAACAAGTGTTTGATTTTAGGGTGTGTTTGGTTTAAGGGTTTTGGAATAAGGGAATGGGATAGAAGTAATAGTTGATGTTTGTCCTAAGGAGATGGGGTTTATAAAACCATTGAGATAGATATGGATTTTATTCCAAAATCCCACCCCCTTTGGTGATTTCATCTGTCATTTGCAAGTATGAATATACCATATAGTATATACATCTTTTTTGCGCATTCTTTTTTAAAAATGATCTTTTTTTTTTGTAATTAAATTTTTTGTACATTACATTATAGTTTTCTCATCTTATTTTCTGTTTACATTTTGCTCAATAAAATCTTATTATAGTTTGAAGTAGTTGATGAATGGATTAGTATGCGTATATTATATATTGTTTGGTGCTTTTTTGGGATTTTTGCTTTTTTATTTTTTGTTAAGTTTATGCAAAAAAAATAAATAAATAAATAAAAAAAACTGGTTATTGTTTGAAGGGAGACGATGATGGAGTCATGGAGTAATACTTTTTCTAAGGATATGAATTTGTAAAACCCATGATATACAGATTTTTTCAAAACCCACCCCTTTTGGTGGGTTTATCATTCATTCCAAGTGTGTGTGGGCGTGTATATATATATATTAAATCTTCTTATAGTCCAAAGGAATGCAACAAGAATATGCTTATAGCTAGGAGGATGATGATTGATGAAAATTCATTTAAACCCATTTTACTAAACCAAACAACATATTGTAATCGCATACACTGGGAGGTTTGCGTATAATATATCAACTTTGTAGACGTATTTGTTGATATTTATAAAATGCATCAGCTGCCAGATGGAAGGGTTATCAAAGTTGGTACTGAAAGGTTTCAGGCCCCAGAAGCTCTTTTTACACCGGTGAGTCTTGGTATATTTTGTCTTTAATTTCTGAATTAGCTTCGTTTGGTTTCTGGCACTTTTATCTTCATATACTGGATAGGTTCACATACCTATATTGTGTTCTCTTAAATGTAATGGTTGTAGATTTGTAAGATGGAATGTGATATAATGATGGGTTGAGCTATTATTTTGCTGCTTCCTGCTCTCATTTACCTCATAAGCAATGTTCATAGATAAATTTTCAGAGTATGTTTATGTTTATCATCAGTAATGTTATTGCCATTACTGGTAGGGTTTAACGATGTTAAATTAATATAAGCTTCTTTTACAGGAGCTTATAGATGTTGAAGGTGATGGAATTGCTGATATGGTATTCCACTGTATTCAGGAAATGGATATTGACAACCGTATGATGGTAACTTTTATTAACCATATTCCAATCACCTACAATTGTTCTATATAAGTTTGTGATGTATTTAAGTTTGTAAATATGTTTCTTATTACGTTATTTACGCTAGCACACGAAAATCAAAGAAAGATACAAAAGAAGCATCTCATGACTTTGAATTATAACTTTAATCCTGTAACTAAAGAACTTGGTTCCGCCAAATAGGAAAAGGGGGAGGGGGCATCAAACTTTTTTATTATATTTTACAGCACAACTACCACACACAGACAACCATGTCTGTTTTTTATCTGAAATAGATCTGCCTATCACTGATATGTTTGCCTCTCCTTAAGATTCTGCTTGGCGCTTGCCATGACAATTTCATGTTATAAAAAAAGTCACGTGACAATAAAGATTCGTTGGTTTTTGACTTTGATAATTTTCATGTTTTTGCAGCTCTACCAGCATATAGTTTTAAGTGGAGGGAGCACAATGTATCCAGGACTTCCTAGTCGGTAGCACATCCGCATTTCTTTATTTATTTGATTTTTGCCTTGATATGCCTTTACCAGTTTTCTATCATGATTTTGGTCAACATTACAGTTAAATTAGGATAACTTTTACATTTTTGAAAAACCTTTTACTGCATCAGAGCTATAGACTCAGCCCTATTCATTTTAATTTTCAATTTCTCATTCAATGACCACAAGTTCCATTCTTGAAAGACCTGTTACGTGTCCTCTGTCCGTTCACTTATAGTGACCACCACATGAGTGGATCAAGTGCACCCTATTAACAACATGAAAATGTATTTGTGTTTTAATTGTAATATGTTATCATGTTTCTATTCAAGGTCTTATTGGAGTTGTTTTTAATACAGGCTAGAGAAAGAAATATTGGATCGTTATCTTGATGTTGTTTTGAAGGGAAACAAAGTTGGACTGAAGGTAAGTCATCACATCAGTGGATCAAGTGCACCCTATTGTATACATCTTTTCTTAATTCTGCACGGTTTTATTATTTTCTAGTCAGATTTAAGATTTTACTCATTTTTCTGTTTATTTGCAATGTAGAAACTACGGCTACGAATCGAAGATCCACCACGAAGGAAGCATATGGTGTACCTTGGGGGTGCAGTACTTGCAGGAATCATGAAGGTCTTTCTCTGTTCATTGACCCCATTTCTGTTTACTTAGGAATTGGTCAATTTGGGTTATTTATGATTCAAACGGGTCAACAAAAAATAAATAAAATAAAAGCTATAACCTCCTAAAGTGGGCCGGGAAGGGTTAAACCGCCCAAGTCTTATTTTAAACCAGGTGAGAATCCACCAAAGTCTTATTTTAATTCACACATTATTATTATGGTAATCATAATTCGCACATTAATTATTATTAGAAGAACAAAAAAGTGTTTATGGGTTAATTGACAGACCTGTTTTGACCCACTTCAAATTGACCTAGTTCAACCCAAATCTGTTACCCATCCCGTCTGACTTTTAACACCTCTAGATTGAGACTAGAACTTGCTTAGGAAGTCAATATAAGCGTCTGTCGAAACTTCTTTTTTATCCCTCTACCCGTTTTGGTTAGCAGCCAGCTTTATTAGTCTGAGGCGGCTCTGAGCTTCTTTCAGAATTCACTTACTTAATAAAACTGATATAGATATGTTAGGCTTATTAAGGACGAAAAAAAGGTACTATGTTAAACTGTTTTCTGAGGACTGCCAGTTTTGAAGATTTTGACTTCTTAATACCAACATAACTTTTGGGATGTAGATAAGGGTATTTTCTCTATATGGTTTTACTGTAGACTTCAAGCAGCAATTTCAACTAGTTTACTTTGAATGGGTTAAAACGAAGTTAAATTTCATCTCTAACATCTGAAATATGAAAAATAACCTTATTAGACATGAATCAAATGGGTCGAAAGTCAACCAAAACGTATTCTAATGCATAAAACCTCTTAAATGATATTATTCATAAAGAAACCATCTTATATCTAGAATCATATTTATAAATGCATATAATTATTCATTTATGGGGCAAATGGAACCTAACCCGTACCAAGAAGTTATATTTTTTTACTTGAACCCGTTTTGACATGCTGATTTGCCACCTCTAGTGATAAATTACCTAGTAAGTAGGTGAATATATTAAGTAAAGCAAAAATGATCGGGAAGCTGAAACATTTTTACATTTTGGATAATGTAAATTGTAAAGCACGGTATATTGGTTCTGAGCATATCGTTATTGCAGACTTGATTAGTTCTGATTTTATTTGTTAGTTTTGTCGGGAGTGTTCATTAGATGTTGACTGAAGTATGAACTTAAATTATCGAACTCTTTCCTGCAGGATGCACCTGAATTTTGGATTAGCAGACAAGATTATATGGAGGAGGGAGTTCGTTGCCTTAGCAAGTGTGGTTAGGCAGGCCTTATTTCAACGCAAATTCTTATAGTTATCACGTGTACAAAGACAAATGGCGGTAACTGCTGTAAGTGCTAATGCTTGTTGGAATTATGACCCGAATTGCACCTTTTCTCTTTGGTCACTGTGTTGATCATGGTCATTGTATTGAAAGTAACGACATTAGCTGTTTATAAACAATAAAGTTCTGATAATATGTTCAATTGACTGGACGGTGTTAAGCCACGAGAGCTAAACTGAATCATTGTTAAGATGTAGCATATACCATTTTGATTTTCCGTTCTTTCATTTGTATATTTGAGATCACGCAAACATTAATCGTTCTTACCAATGTGTCAAGGGATTGTAATATTAATTATATACCTAAAAACGAGTAAGGGCGTATGTTTGAAAATCCTATGTCGCAATATACTCAAGTGCTCAAACTTTCTTACCCATTTTATTAGAAAGAATATAATGTTGTGTTTGGTTTGAAGGTTTTCATTTGAGGGTATATGTTTACTAGCATTTGAGTTTGCTTAGGCTCTAGCTCATTTAATCTCTACTTGACTCGAGCTTTTAACGAGTCGATGCTAGTAGCTTCACTTGTTTACACACCCTAGCTAGATACCTATAAATGAAAGGTCCATACCCATTATTGTTCCATTAGCCAACCAATAATATATTTCCTTAAACAATGCTTAAAATTACATTGTACAATACATTACAGATTGAAAACTTGAGTAATGCGAAAATAAATGTTGCAAAAAAGAACATAAAGGTGTCGTGAACATTGGTTCTGACCCGTATATATACAATGATCAGATCAATCCAAATTTGGACATTGTGACATGAGCACGTTCAAACTCGACAGAAAATGGTAAAACATAGAAGCATTCTGTAACAATAAGAGGCTCGTAAGGACTGGTATTCGCTGCAGCCTGAGCTACAAATGCATAACTTAAAGCAATGAATTATACATAAAAACACACTACACATAATGACATAAATAACAAGGATGTGACTTCCCCTCAACTCAGCACATGCAGCAATGTGATACGCCACTGTTTACGCATTATTTATCCCAGACCAACAGATTTTGCAGCCTCAAACCGGAATTCCAACGACTCCACCAGATAATGAATCTGAACAAGCAACCGAACTTAAAAAATTCTTACATTATGGTACATGAACAGCCGTTCTTTGGAGCCTCATCAATCTTCTTTTCTGTTTAAAAAGAAAAAAAAAACAAAAGTTTCAGGAAATATGTTTAGAAAAGAGCTACCATGTTCGTTTACTGTAGGTGTCACCGTGTCATAGAACATGAATCATTATTCGTGCCATTAGATACAAAGGTGATTTGTACACAACAATATTTGATTTTCATATAACAAAACCTCTTTATGACAAATCAGTTGTAGTCGAGTACAAATCACCTCCCATCAGATATATCCGTCTTGAACTAGAAAACCATCAAATTCAAAAGTCTACCTTTGCAATTGCAAAATATGAATTAAACCACTTTCAATAACAGACACACCCTAAAAATGACAAACAAGCGCCTCTCTTTCACTCTATCTCTTGTTTTTATTTTGCTTTGTTTTTGCTAATAACAATAGAATGAACAACTCAAAACCAAAAAAAGAAAATAAATATACACTCTATCAGTCCATTGATTCCAATATACGGTCCGCAACTGATTTTTAAATCAATTGGACTACTTTTGACGTCAACAAAAAAGTTACATGACTTATTTTCATGGTTTTTTTACACAACTAGCTTCTATTCATAGTACTTGTTTCATGGTTCATCAAACATATTCAAGGATACTACATTTGATATAATTGTTTGATCTTGAAAAGAGGATCTTCCTACTCGACCACTAGATGATTCAAACAAAACTGAGTCCAAAAAGTAACTTCCTTTCACTCGTTTTCTTTACTTATGGAGTCAAATATAACATGTGTCATTTGTATCATAATATAAGAAATCAATGTGAGCTCTAGAGACCACATCATCAAATTACATTTCAGAAACCGCATAATAGGGAATATAAATAGAAAAAAAAAATCACATACACATTGATGAGAAAAAAACGGATAAAGTTACCTGTTTTTGCTTTGGTTAAAGACATCTGTACAACAGCATGCATAGTAATTATCCCTTTCGGAAGCTCCCCAAAAGGTGTTCTGCACTGCCCAACGGTTTTACTGTTTTCCAAAATTTTCCCAGCATTTATTAATTTAATGTCATTTGCTGATTTGGGTCCCCCTTTTTTATCTGAAGAAAAGTTACACTTGTGTTCAAAGACGAATGAGAATGATACAGTGACTCAAGGCCTTATGTATGAGGGATGCAAGCAAATAAATCAATTTCAGAGAATCATGGGAGATATGATAGCTTTTACCTTTATTCTAGCGTAAAATTAATTATTACACCAGGACAAGAATTTAACAGTTAACACATCACATGACCAAATCATTAACCTCAGAAAACAGATCCAATTAATCATCAAGAACTAATATAGTCAATTTGATAAACTAAATAGCATAGTTGTTAAAAGCTATCATAGACTCCGGCGAGGCAATTGCGCTTAAATTCTCCATGTGATGGTTCAGACATAGATTCCGGCGTGATTCCCAAATTCCAGGGAGTTTTTCGCCAATTTTTTTAATTTACGGCTAGAATCCAGCAAGATTTCAACTTTTATCTAAGGAAAACTACTTTTATACATTAATACACTAATATTTTAAACTTTTGATACTAATAAGATGATATTAAATGTTTATTTTATTTGAAGAATAGTATTATCATTCTAATACATAATTTTCTTTTTTTACTTTTTTTCTTTGTTCGCTTTTTTAGCGCCTTGCGCCTAGGCCCCAGGCGAAGCCTATGCGCCTTGACTGCGCCTAGCGCCTTTGATAACTATGCTAAATAGTATGAGAAGCAGGAGCAACCTCTTTATTCCTTGATATAGGGGTAAGGTTTGCCGGCGTCACACCCTCCCCAGACCCTACCATATATGCGGCATCTAATCTTTAAACCAAGACCATCGGATCAAAGTCTACTACTCTGCTCAAACCTCTCTAGGACCTAGACACTAATCCATACTTGAAAACTAGACATGCAGCCAGAAGCATTTCAGCAAAATACAACAAAAGTTAGAACCTCAAAAAGCTTCTACCACAAACACTCGCCGCAATTAACATGGCGTTACTAACTAATCAAAACATACACAAAACTTAACACCAAAAACATCATCAACACATCAGAAAACAAAACATAATATATAAACACCTAAATCAACCTAACCTTTAGGCCATTCAGTAACAATTCTCTCCTTAAGCATAGCAACCGTAGAACCCGGAGGATACATAAACGGACCGATATCCGATCCATCAAGCAACCGAAACTTGAGCTCTAGAAGATCTTCTTCCATCATTTGTAACAACTTACAAGGCTACAATTTCAGGCTATATTTGAAAACTTGAAACCCTATGAATTATGATGACACACACCTAACCACAAACTAGTAATATATGTTCTCAAACAATGAAAAGCCTGAAACAAAGTTAAATTACAATCAATAACATGAATTAATAACAGAATAATAATAATAATAATAAGAAATTAGTTTAATAGAAAGTTATTAAACCTATGAATTGTGATTGAATGAAGAAGAAGATAATGAGGAAGGAAGCGGCAGCCCTAGGACCGATCTCGAGGCGGACTGTGAATTTAAAACCACATTTGTATTCGCTGTGCTTTTTTATGTACTGCTTACTGCTCTGTTTGAATTACGGTTAGTTTTATATCGTTGTGTTCAAATCACTATTTTTAAAATTTATGGGTTTTCTTTAAAAGAAAAAAATAGTTTAGATAAACTGTTTTGTGTAAATAAATTCTTAGATTATGTGTAGTGGTGGGGGGTTATGAGGGGGTTGTAGTATTAAAATATTAAAAAGTAATAAAAGTGGGGTTATGGAAAAAGAGGGTGTAGTGGGAAGGGGGTTATGAGGGGGGTTATAAATGATTGGTAATGATTGGTTAATTATTGTTTTTTATTTAAATAAGAATATTAAATACTTAATAATATTTCATTAAATATAAAAATAATAATAAAAATAAAAATTTTTCATTAAATATAGAAAACTTACAAATACTAAAAAAAATTACAAATACTAAAAAACAACAAATACTTAAAAAAAGTTACAAATACTTAAAAAAAGCTACAAATACTTAAAAAAACTACTCGTCGTCGTCTCCTTCTTCGTTTTCTCCTTCTTCTTCTTCTTCTTCTTCTTCTTCTTCTGCTTCTTCTTCTCCTTCTTCTTCTTCTTCTTCGTCATCTTCTTCTTCTTCTTCTTGGTTGTGATGAAGCGGGCGAATCGACCATGCTTCCTCCACCAAATCCGCCTTCAACGCGTTATGTATCTCCTTGGAACGCAACATGGCACTGTTTTGGAATCTCTCCTCCTGTGTCGCTTGCGTCCTTGGAACATCTTCTTCTGCAAAATAGTTTGGGCATATTGCCTTTCCTTCGTCTTCAAGTATCATATTATGCATTACGATACAAGCATACATACCATTCTAATCCTTTCTTTTTCCCACACACGACAAGGATTTCTAACAAAATGCCATCGTTGTTGTAGAACGCAAAAACACCTCTCGACGTCCTTTCTTGCAGACTCATGAGTTCTTTTAAAATATTGCCTTCTTTCATCTGTTGTCTGACTAAACGTTTTGACGAGCATTGAATACTCCGGATATATACCATCCGCCAAGTAGTATCCATGCTCGTAGTAATTATTATTTGCATAAAACCCACATTTCGGTATTGTTCCGTCAATGTAAGACTCTAGCAATGGCGAAAACTGAAAAGTATTTATGTCGTTCATACACCCGGCGAGACCAAAGAAGGCCGACCAAACCCACAGGTCGTGTGAGGCAACTGCTTGTAAAACCAACGTTGGTCCCTTTTGGTCACCGCGTGTATGTTGACCTCGCCATGCGGTTGGACAAGCATACCATCGCCATTGACGACAATCTATACTACCAATCATACCGGGTAGTCCATGTTTTTGTAAATGCCTTTCATATAGTTGTTGAAGGTCGCTCCATGTCGGGTTTCTCAAGTATCTTTTTCCATATAATTGGCATATACCTAAAAAAATCAAATGTATATATAAAAAATATGTACCAAGTATATGTATATATAAAAAAATCAAAAGTATATTTGATTTATACCGTAGCAGAAATACTGCAAAGTATCGCGTGTGGTTTTCTCCGCCATCTTCAAATACTCATCATTGATATCGTATGTGTTCCCGTAGGCGAGTACACGTATTGCGGAAGTCACCTTTTGAATTGCGGTGAATCCTAAACACCCTCTAGCGTCGGGTTTTTGCTTAAAGTAGTCATAGGCGGACTCTAAATCTTGTGTGATGCGCAAAAATAAGTTTTTACGCATCCTAAATCTTCGCCTAAACATACCAGGGCCGTATACCGGATTCTCATTGAAATAGTCATTCATCAAACGGTCATTGGCGGCTACACGGTCTCGCTCTATGTATTGTCTAGACAATATCGGCCGTGGGGAGGATTATTTATAAGATGCATCGCGCTAGTCGCTAGCGTAGCCGCACTCGTAACGGCTTCTTCCTCTTCCGCGCCGTCATCGTGAAAAAACTGGTTATATAGATCGATAAACGAATCTTCGGAGGGAGGAGACGACATTTTGGTGA
Organism: Ambrosia artemisiifolia; assembly: GCA_032199755.1. Lineage (NCBI taxonomy): Eukaryota > Viridiplantae > Streptophyta > Magnoliopsida > Asterales > Asteraceae > Ambrosia > Ambrosia artemisiifolia. The sequence continues at coordinate 35,294,095 of CM063529.1, forward strand.
ATTCTTTGTGTGTTGAAATTTTTTGAGTTGTATGTATGTATTGTATGTGTGAATGAGTGTGTGTATGTAGTGTATGTGTTGTAGTTTAACACACATATATATATATAGATAATAGAATTGAATTTTTTTTTTTTTTTAATAAAAGGAATTCGACCGTTTGGACAACGGTCATATTGACCAACAATCACCTATAGCGCTGTTATGTAGAAAACGAGTCTGCCTTAAAACGGCCTATAGCGCCCCGGGGGGCGGTGTGCCCGGACGCTATAGGGTCCAAAACGGCGTTATGTGTGTCCACTACACAAGGCCTTATCGTAGCGAAACATAATGAACAGCTAAAGAAGATTGTGGATAGCTACACAAATACAGGTTTGGGAACAGAAATCAGTAAACCCGACCCGAACCGAAATCGGTAGCAAAAAAAAAATCAAATTGAAACCGAATCGAAAACTGGGATAAAATCAAGGCTAAAACAGGTTAGAACAGAAAAAACCCCGAAACCAATTTAAGGAAAAATGGTTTTGGCCATAAACACAAAGAAAATTATGGCTATAAATGAACCAAACGCACACGAACAAGGTCTTCTTGGTGATTGTTAGTCAAGAAAATAATATGTTCACGAACTGTTTATGAATACTTACCGGTGAGATTTACTGTTTGTGTTGTTTGTTAATTTTAGGTACCGGACAAAAGTGAGCGTAAATATACATAAATGAACGTTTATGAACACAGAAAAACACAAACGAACATTCATGAAAACAAAAAAAGTGTTCATGAACAATAATTAACACAAACAAAAATATATTGAATTTGAATAAAATTGGTATATTTCATCAACAACATTATGTAGATCCGCCCAAAATTTATTAACCCAATTATCAAAACATAGTTGACATAGTCTTGATAACGTAATTATCGTAAAGGAGTATCCCAAACTAACAGAAAACTATCATATTAAACTTGAAATACTCATTCAATAAAAAAAAAGAACCTCAAAGTTTTCATTTAATCCGCCCAAAATAATAGTTAATCAATATAAATAAAGTAATACTAACATGTATACATTAATTACTAATTTACTAGGAATTTTAAGTACTTCAATTATAAATAATAGATAAAGAACCTAATGAACTATCGAAAATAAATAAACGAAAACGATCTTTGTTCATGTTCGCTTGTTTAGCTAAACGAATGGAATTTTTTGTTCGTGTTTATTTATTAAACGAACGAACACAAATGAACTTCTCGTCGACCGATTCACAAACGGTTCGCCAAACATTTGGTTCATTTGCAGCCCTAAATAAAATAATGTTTTCTTTTATTGATTTTCAATTTTATTGTTTCAACCAACCATGACGAAACCGTTCAAAGCCGGTTCCGAACCGATTTCGGTTTATAAAAAAAATGTATTTATACACCTCAATTATTGGGAGGTTATTAGTTTTAAATAGCGCGGAGACGCACTTAAGTGAATAAAGCTTCTAATCTATTTTTATAAACCACATTTCATATACAACGCACATTTATTTGTCAATGTGAGAGTAGCTTACTTGGTAAAGGCTTATGCTTCTTAGAGGGGAAAACGTAAGTTTAAATCTAGGAAAATAAAAAGTTATGAATATATAAATGACTCGTGGTTCGTAACTTGTTAGTATATTACAACTTTTAAAGCTCAATTCAATCCAGCTTAAATTCATTTGGCTGAAGCTAGTTGGCTTGTAAGTCAAGTATGAGCTGAAGGTAGTTCATGTTTGCATTGTGTAAATAATATATTATCTTCAATTTATACCTTTCGTTTTTATATTGGTAGTTTTTGTATTCTGTTCAATGACACATGTATAATCTGAAATTGTTGTTAGGTGGTTGTTTGAGTGAATAATACCTAAATCTAAAAACGAGTCAAGTCACATAAGCCGAATCGAGTTGAATATGACAGGGCTTTCACCTTTAACTGGACATGTTGACTAGTAATATGTATTATTGTAATTCGAAAAAAAAAAATGAAAATCCTAAAATTATTGATACATGACAAAGTGATAACTATTCAAGTAGATAAAGAAAACATGCGTTAGAGTAGATATGTATCACATATTCGTACGCGTTTGTCACGTAGCATATATGGTGATGACACTAAAATGTATCGGTTGTCGGCTGGTAAACACCACTGGCTCATCAATCTTTGCCTACCATGAAAATACACAATCCATCACCTCTTAATTTTAACTCAATTAAGCCCCCAAGTTATGACAGCAGGGTAAAATTGTGCCGGTAGTTTTTTTTGAACGATCAACTAAAGTATTGCCGGGTACTCTGTACGCGGCCCCCAATGGCCGAAAGGGGCCCCAGACGGTCTCTAGTCCGTACGGACAGAGCCCTTCGGCCCACCCGTCTCCTGATCTAGGGAAAACCCGGCCCGCATACCCGCCCGAAGGCACGACGGTAGTGAAACGGTAAAACCTGGAGGGATCAGGAGTCGAACCCATGACCACAAGGATCAAGTGTCTCTCCATCACTTCCCAACATGACAACATCGGGAAAGCGCGGGTAAAAAAATAAATAAAAAGTAAACAAATAAAACCGATAGAAGGAAAAGAAAAGTAAATGTAAAAACGTTGAACCAAACATGTGAAACCGTAACACATAGAAAACAATAACTAAATCAATCTAGGACCTGCATGTTGTGAAACACGTTGAACCAAATGTGCACGTTATGGCGTGTTAACTCGCAAAATTTAGACCAAATCGTAAAACAATAAATTTGTAAATGCTGAAAAGTATAAAGACCAAATATGAAAGTGAAACAGTGTTGATGTTAAATTGTAAAATAATAAAAGTATTGGGGTTGAAAGTTAAAAAAGTTAAAGATAAAACAAAACAAAGTGTGATACGATCCGCTAAACCAAATAGTACAACCCTTATGCATAATACACTTGATAAGCATGAAGTACAATACTCCTATAGCTTACAATACCAAAAAATAGATACAATTTCATTTTCAACAAAATTTATACCGGAATGTATAGGAAAAAAATTAAATGCGGATGTATATACAATTTATAAAAAAAAATTTAAACACATTTCCATATTTAGGTTTTAGTTTTTTAAAATTAATAAAGATAAGTTATTAGAGAAAAATGAAAGTAAATCAAAGATAAGTTGTACTATTGGACTGCACCACATAATTTAAATGCTTTATCCGAGCATGCTACCTTACAAATCTGAGCTTTTGTCACTTTTATATGAATACGATAAAATAATAAAAACAATCTAGTCCTTTTCTCTATCCTTTTGTCACTTTTAATAAACCAATAAATTGATGTTCTGATATACGTATACCAATAAAATGATGTTCTGATATCTTTGAAAACACATTCAACTCAAGTTTTTATTTTTGTGAGATAGAGAGTTATTTTTTTTAATGCCAAATGCGAGGAGAATGTACACCAATAATTACAAATCTGAGCTTACGGAGACAAATATATGAATACGATAAAATAATAAAAACAATCTAGTCCTTTTCTGTATACTTTTGTCACTTTTAATAAACCAATAAATTGATGTTCTGATATACGTATACCAATAAAATGATGTTCTGATATCTTTGAAAACACATTCAACTCAAGTTTTTATTTTTGTGAGATAGAGAGTTATTTTTTTTTAATGCCAAATGCGAGGAGAATGCACACCAATAATTACAAATCTGAGCTTACGGAGACAAATATATGAATACGATAAAATAATAAAAACAAGGGGTTGTGGATTCATACACCCCTACTTTAGGATTCATACACCCTGGCCCACACTAAACACCAATAGAAAGCTGCCACATACCCAGAATGTGATGTCATACACCCTAAATATGATGTCACGGGGTGTATGAATCCTAGAACCCAACAAGGGGTTGTGGATAATCTAGTCCTTTTCTGTATACTTTTGTCACTTTTAATAAACCAATAAATTGATGTTCTGATATACGTATACCAATAAAATGATGTTCTGATATCTTTGAAAACACATTCAACTCAAGTTTTTATTTTTGTGAGATAGAGAGTTATTTTTTTTTAATGCCAAATGCGAGGAGAATGTACACCAATAATTATAAATTACATCCTTACCATGGATTAAATCTTTTTAATCAAATATTTTTTTTAATTTTTTTTTCTAAAGTGAAGGAATTATGAAATAATTTAATGTATAGTAAATTGCCCTACTATAAAAAAACACTATACAAAATATATTTCCACGACTCCCTCCCAATTGTAACAAGATCAACACTCCACCACAAATCCACAATGCAAACAAAATTTCCATAAATTATATCTAATCAATTAAGAATCAATTAATTTGAAGTCTTATTTTTTTACTTATGCAACATTAAAGAATTGAATAATGTACAAAAAAGCTACACTGACTCGCAGATATGGTCATCATTCTACTGTCTAGGCATAGGTGCCATTGACATACCAGATTGTTGGCTATAGAAACCACCTTCTACTTGATAATTCTGGTAACTCTCCGACACATACATGGTAATCTTAATCGGATTCTTAGGTCCGTTGTCGCGAGCGACCGGGCACGAGCTGCCGACATGACTATCAAGTAACCTGATCACTTGACCCCGTTGTGGCTGGGGGTGAGCGTCAGTGCGACCAAATGTCACTTTCTCCTGTTAACCCACACCATCGATTGTGCTTGCGCCGGGGCTGTTCGCGTGGGGATGTTTTGGCCGGAGGTGAGCACCGGCGCTAAAACCTCAGCGCTAAAACCTCATCTGCGCCGCGTTGCTTGCGCGTCCACAACGGACGGACTTCGGTGTTTTTCGCTTTGTTCCGGGCTTAAAGTAAATCTTTTTAAAAGTAGCATATTTAGGGTGGGTGTAAAGGAGGATGTGGTAAAATAGATGGTCGAGTCGCTTAGATTCAAGAAGACAAATATGCATTTCTCATACCTTGGAGTGCCTATTGGGGCAACTATGAAAAGAATAAAGCACTGGAAACCGATCGTAGATATGGGTATGTTTGGTAAGGAGTTTTTATGAGCTTTTGAGAGCTTCTAGCTTCTAAGCTTTTAAGAAAACAATGTACAAAATTTTAGGAGTTTCCTATGATTGATTAGAAAACAATGTACAACAATACTCTTGTATCAGAATTACATTAGATGCCGTGTGTCACGTATTTACTAGTTCTTATGATGTTTCCACAAAATGAGGTTTATATTTGGTCCTCTTTCGAGTTATGTGTATATACTATATACCCATCATCCATTTTTAATTTTTTGTTACATGCATATTTTTATACATTTGAGTTGTGAATTTAGTTTTTCTCCGAATTCGTTTGTTCGCATCAACTCAAAGTCAAAATGATTTTGAATTTAAATTCACCTAAAAACATTGTTTTAAAAACCGTTTTTTATCTTTATCAGGTTAGGCTTAGAAATTGTTCAACCGGACTGATTCCATAATCAAGAATTAATTTCCAACAAAATTTTTAATAAAAGTATACACCAGCTAGTTTTATAAAATTGAAGTGTTGAATGCATCAAGTTCACAATCAGTTAAAATATGTAATTCACTATCATCTTTATCCTCATCAACAACAACATAAGCACAACTATTTTTGTTTCTTAAAATGTTAAATAAGAAGTTTTAGTTACCAATAATAATCATAGGGTTGTATTAAATTTATAAATCAAATTTAAACTTTGAAGATTGTTAAACCGGTTCAACGGTTTGAACCGGATTTTCAAGCTATTATTGTACCAGAGCCGTATCCGATAAATGGTGGTATCGTTATTACCGGCCAGTACATACTGCTATTTAAAACATTGCTTAAAAAAACAAATAAACCTATTCAATATGAATGAAACATCGTGCCAAGGTGGAAAACATTACGGTCGAAAATTGGTTCAAAGAGGGTATTTTTAGTATTTGTTAGTTGTTTGTATTGTTATCTCGCATTCTAGCTAGCTATTGGATGGAAGCAATATTATATCCTTGTTTGGTTGAATAAAATGGTTCCCTTTTTACGTTAAAAAAATAAACCTATTCAAATAACGCGAAACCGCCTATATATGAACACCAATCTAGAATCATATAAAATCTAATGCTATGAAAATGTCAGAAATTAAGGGAGCAGAAAAATAATAATAATAATATGTTCCCAACTGACGATCTAGGGATTGAAAATGAATTTCAGATGATGGTGTTTGAAGACGATCATTGATAACAAGTTGGAGAAGATATGGGCATATTATCATGTTTTTGTTTTCCTCGTCGTCGAAAAGTTAGCCCCGACAACAATGTCGTATCCGAGGAACAACATCCTAACCTAAAGCAACCTAATTATCCTACAGGTCTCCTCACAATATATATCTATATGTATATGTATGTCTTTCTTCTTTGTCTTCATTTTTCGCTTTATGTTTATGATCATTAGATTTAATTAAACAAGTGCTTAATCCGTTTGTTGAATTTTTGAATGTTAATCAATATGGCTGCATGGGTCATATAATTGTCACGTCAATCATTTCTTTGTCGGATCGTAACCCGTAACCGTATCTGGCCCGTATGATGAAGGGGTCATGCGGGTTGCATTGACATCTTAACCCTCTCATGAGGCCTGTGTCACACATAATGATCTTGTGATATAACCTGCATGAGGGGTGGCAATATAAAATTTTGGTTTAGAAAAGCGCGCCAGGGACAAGGCGACCTTTGGTGCATAGGCTTGCACTTTAGGCTACAAGAAGTTAAGGGTGTAAAGATTGCGCACTTGAGGTGCAAAAAGCATACAGAAAATTGAAATGAGGCGCAATCTTTAGGCCCTCGTTTCGTACGAGGAAGGTTTTGTGCATCAGGATGTTGTACTTATACATATAATTTTAATAGGGTGTGCTTAGGCTGTACATTGTGACTCGCCGTGAGCTGGTAAAATGACTTTCAAGTAACCCGGTCATGCCAGGCTGTTATGGCTGGGGGTGAGAACTGGCGCAACCACAACCTACAAATCCAACACAAATTCTTTTCTTCGTGCCATGAGCCTGCTCCCGTTGGCTCGCTCACGTCAACAGGCCCGGTTTTGGGCATGGGCGGGGTGGGCGACAGCCCAAGGCCCAAACTCATGGGAGGCCCGAAATTTTAAAAATTTAATATTATGTATAAAGTGTATTTAAATTATTTTGGTGTGTGAAATGAGAACAAAGCCAAGGTAGATGAATTGGTTATTAAATTATATTTGATGATAGAGAACTTAGGTTCAAATCCCACTTCATTTAATATAATGTTTGATAATATATATTCTAGATATTAATGTTTGATAATTCAAAGTTAAAAATTGAATTACTAATATTTGAAAACTGAAAGTTAAAACTTGAATTTTATAAGGGGCCTGATTTTTTTAGCCGCCCTAGGCTCAAAATGTTTCGGTGATGCTCGCACATGGTCGCTTGCGTGTGCACAACACACAGTCTTATAGGTTATATACATATTAATCCATATCTAGTGTTTATTTATGTCCAAATTTTAGGTAACTGATGCTAGAAACTTATGTTAATAAAAAATTATATTAATAAATTACGCCTTGTGCATGAAAAGTGGTGCACTTTTGTCTTTTTGTAATAAATTGCGCCTCGCTCTTTTTTACCTCAAAAATATGTTAGTTGGGAAACTTAATTGTTAAAAAAGCTTCCTTCTTACAACACCTGTTCTAATGCTAAATTCCATGTTGTGAGATGCAGTTCAAAGGGTGGACAAAGAAGATTCACAAACAAAATCAAAGGAGCAGGAATCAAGAACACAACAAGCACAATCATCAACATCATCTTTGAACATCAATGTTCCTGCAAATACTAAGGTAAACAAACAAAGGAAATTCAGTTATCAAGAGCTTGTAAAAGCTACTGATAATTTCAAGAGTGACCATTATCTTGGGGAAGGCGGGTTTGGAGAAGTATACAAAGGAAAGCTAGAAAACCCGAAACAAGTATGTAACTTTCTGTATCGTTTAATCTTTGGTTTATTTACTGCAAGGTATGTTTTTAAACTTTTAATGTAGTGATTGAATGGGCAGGTTGTGGCTATTAAAAAGAAAAACCGAGATGGTTTGCAAGGGCATAAGGAGTTTCTTGTTGAAATCACAATGCTTTCGCTTGTGTGTCACCCAAATATTGTTAATTTGATTGGATATTGCTCTGAGAAGGATGAACTGCTTCTTGTTTATGAGTTGATGCCCTTAGGATCCTTGGAAGAACACCTACATGGTAACATGTTTTCTGTAATTAATCTATCAGTGGCCATTTCAACTGTAATATGCTTATGCTAAGGTCAAAAAACATATATACTAAAACGCAAGTAAGCGTAATCCCCCTAGAAAATAAAATATGTTTACATGATGAGGAAAATATTTACTAGTTATATAATCCGCAGTCGCCTGAATCTCAAGACACTCTTAAAACCAATCATAGGCTTTATTGAGATAGGTGGCCCGCATTCGAGAACACTATATGAGACTTTTATCATATACAACTCAAGCATGAAAACCCAAATAATGGTTAGAACGCATATTTAATAGAAAGTTTGAAACTTCTTATCAAATGGGTCAAAATTTATAAATTTTACCTAAAAAAGAAACGGCTTGCAAGTAGTTTTTCGAGCTCGAGCTAAGCTCTAGATAGACTTATTTATTTTGGTTATTTTATTTATATACACTTATAACTAGTTAATTGATTTTTTAATTATAAATTTATACATAATCTAACATATATTATCTAATTATTTTTCTATAGTTGTATATATAATTATATGTTTATGTAAACATATAATTAGTTTATTGAATAACAATAGTAATATAATAATAAGAATATAAATTGCAGGCTCGCTTAGATTTATGAGTCTAGTTAAGCTTGATAAGTGAAACGTGGGCTTGAGCTTGTTTATTAATTGAATTCCAATAGAGGATCAAACTCGGGCTTGAACTTGCTTAAGCTCTACTTGATTCAAGCTTTTAGCGAGCCGATCCTGAGTAGCTCACAAGCGGTTAAGCTTGTTTACACTCTTAGGTAAAATGTCATTTACTAACTACAATTTGCATTCACTGCGTATATCTTAAATTATGTGTTCTTTTTTTGTTTGTGGACAGTAATTTTGAGATTGATGGAGCAATTTGGTTTTGTAATCATATTTAACGCATAACTATTTATGAAAAGTTTCAAAACTTGAAAAAAGTGTTTGTTGATTAACCAAACTGACCCGTCCATTTAGCCACCTCTAATTATCTCATAATGACAAGATTAATTTTACTAATTTGATGGATTAATTTTACTAATTTGCTGATTATGGCAGATCCTAAGCCGTATATGAAGCCACTCGATTGGAATACAAGGATAAAAATAGCATTAGGAACAGCTAGAGGGCTCAACTACCTGCACCATCATTGTGAACCTCCTATTATCTACAGAGACATGAAATCAGCCAACATCTTACTGGGTGAGGGGTACCACCCGAAGATTTCTGACCTGGGTTTGGCTAAGTTCGGGCCATTAGGTGATCAATCTTATGTGTCAACTCGGGTAATGGGCACAATGGGATACTGTGCACCTGAGTACGGGTTCACGGGTCACTTGACCATAAAGTCTGATACATACAGTTTTGGGGTGGTTCTTTTGGAACTTGTGACAGGACGACAAGCGTTAGATAAAACAACTGAAGGAGGGCAATATCTTATAGAATGGGTATGTTTTTTTTAAGTTTGGATTTCGGGTTTGCAAGTGATTGTCTGACTATTATGATTTGAAAGTATAATAATTAGTTTATTATTTTTAGATAAATAGATTCACTAATTCAGTCTATGATTATCTGATTATTTAGTGGTCAAAATTAATCAGTTTTATATCATATGCAATCAAACTTATATCCAAGTAAACTAACAATAATCTGACTAATATATATTCAAACAACAGAAGCACATCCAAACATTATATTATATAGACGTTGTACTATCCAACGTATAGTACAACGTCTCGTTATATAATCACTTTTAGAACATCCCCTACACTGATTATCCGGTGTTGTTTTGAACTTGCTAATGTTATGTTTAGGCGGAACCAATGTTGGTAGACAAGAGGAGGTATGTGAAGCTAGCGGACCCAAAAATGAAAGGGGAGTTCATGCATAGACCGCTAAAAAAGACTGTACAAGTGGCATTGATGTGTATGAATGATGATTTTGAAAAACGGCCAGACATGAGCGAAGTTGTTGATACACTTGATCTCGTTGCATCTTTATCTGATCCGCATGGGGGTTCCAATCAGAATCAAGATTCAGATTCAGAATCAGATTTTGATTCAGATTCTATGTTTAAAGATGATGAGGAAGAAAGAGCAAAGGCCATAGCCGAGGCCAAAATGTGGGGAGAGAAATTTAGACATGAAACAACTAGCAAGACATCAATATAATTTCATTCAGAATATTCTTCAGATGCATGTGTCAAATATTTTCTACTCGTGTTTCTTACTTAGTTGCGTGATAAAAAAGATGATGATATATGTTTATATAGCAAAATCAACAAACACCTAACAACACTTGCATGCACCCATTTTAAACATAAATCTTCCCAAACAAATTCTTAGGTGTTTGATTAATGGTATCCACTTCAGTTGGGTATATAGTTTATTCATACAACTAGTCTGATGCATAATTAACTCTCATCGGATAGTTGTAGACAAACAAACTAGTCCTACCAATATGATCCACATTCTCCTGCTTTCATGCGACAACTTCAACGACATTTTATTGTTTAGCTTGTTATAACCCGCTGATATCGATCCATAGCTTCGGCTCGTATACGACTATCCAACTTTGACCCGTACTCGACCCGAAGCATCAAGATTATATCCAACATGCAAATGCAATAATATGAACACGGGTGGATTCAAAACTAGATAAGTAATGTGCACAAAACTCCAATTGATCATTTTATTCCTATATCACAACAAAACCAATAAACACTTGACACTACTTGGAAGAGTCAGATCCTGACTACAACTGTGATTAGGAAATTATCCTAATATCATCTTTTTTCCATTTGACTAGTTACTTGCTTCATACCAACCAGGTGATCTATAAGTAACAAATGACTTGAAAAATAAGAAGTTTTCAACCATATCGTCACCATTTAATATACTAAAAAGCATTAACTTGACTAATAACATATATGCAAATGTGGGGTTACACGGGTGTTTAAAATCGGATTATCCGTTTTCAGATATTTCAGATAGTGAATATCAATATCCTAATCCGTATTCAAAATTTCGGATCGGATATCGGAAATTTCGGATCTGGATTCAGATATTTAAACATATATCCCAATTTAAAAAAAAAATTGCATAGAATAAAACTTAACCCGTATTCGATTTTCCAAGTTTCCAACATAGAAAACAATAAAACATTAAAAAATTCACATTTGAATCCGATTATTTACTATTTCTTACTATATTTAAACTAAATTATTTCCCATATAATATATATTTACTATGTTTTAATTTTTAGTTTTTGGATATTGGATTATCCGATTATCCAAAATTTTTAGAATCAATATCCGAATCCGAAAATTTGGATTATCCAGTTTTCGGATACGGATTTTCAGATTTTTTTAGTTCGGTTTTGGATCCGGATTTTTTTAACACCCTTATGTAGGGCTAGCCCACTTGGTAGGGATACGTGCCTCTTAAATGTAGGTCTCATGTTCAAACCATAGTTGTCAAAAGCGCGCCTAGGCTCGAGGCGCACCAAGTGCGCTGTGCTTTGTGAGGCGTGCGCCTAGGCACTGAGGCGCACTATTAGGGCTGTTTTTAGGCTGATTTCCGGGCAAATTGAGGCTGAAAGTTGCATAAACCTCTAAAACATCCTAAATGAGTCATGAACAAGTCCTAAACAACCCTAAAACATCCTAAAGTAGCCTTAAACAAGCCTAAAACATCTCTAAAATCCCTAAAAAATGTATTTTATACTATGCGCCTAATTATAAAAAGCCCCCGTTTTTTATGCGCCTAGGCTCCGGGCTTGGCCTATACGCCTTGAGTGCGCCTAGGCGCTTTGACAACTATGGTTCAAACCTAGGCAAAAGGGAATAATTTAGGATTGTTGATGTAAAAGAGTAATATTTGTCGTTTAAAAAAAACTAACATATAAATGCATATGTAACCCTGGGCAATTAGGCAATACAACATCGATCGTAGACATGGGATATGTGGGTCCGCAAGGAATATTGAAGCTCAAATATGAACAATGCGATTGGGTTCAAGGGTTGCGGGTGATACGAGAACTTTATAATTATGTTTTGAGAGAATCGCATGGTTGGTCCATGTGGTTTTCTAATATGGCACTCTTGGTCCTAATGCTTCACTATTTACACAGTTGATCCTTGAGTTTAACAAAATTGCACTCGTGTGGTCCTTACCTCGAACTATGTAAAGCCCCAAAAACCTGTTCCGCTTAGTTACGCCATTTGGTGTGATTAACGAATATTAAGACAGGATTTAGACGATAAGAATGCGGGATATATCCTATTATGGAAAAAAACTAGTGAATGTTATTATCTAGATAATAGAAATAACACTAGAAGTTAGCTTGGTTATTTAAGTTTGGATAACAAAAGGCTTTGGGGAAAACTTGAGGGGCTATAGTTGACAACTAGCCAAACCTGATTTATGTTAATTGTAGAAATGGGTGTGAATGTGTGTGTGTCGATTTTCATCAAGAGCATCAAGCTCCTTCATCTACAAACCCTAAACACCTAATTCTTGTTCGATTCCAAGCCAAACCAAATGGGGAAACTATGCATTTCACAAAAACGGGTCTTCTAAAGTCTAATGAATATCAAGGTACCCTTTATCTGGCTAGAATTGTTGAATAAATTCGTTTTTGATTTTTTTTTACCAAAATCTAGGGTTTTGACAAAACGTGAAATTATAAGTTGTTAGAGGTTTCTCTAGCTTTAGGGAGCCTCAATTATGTATAATTCGGTTATGAATCACATTTTAGATGTGTAATTGATTATATTCATGCTTAACATAAAGTGGGTTTTGGCTCAATTAGGTTAAGCTCATGAAATTGTGAGTGTGTGCGATGTATAAGTAGTGGGTTTTTACCCTAAACATGAATTGCACTAGTATGTGGTAAAGTCTTGCAATTTCTAGGTGATTGGTATTATGTATGTGTGCCAATTGGTGAATTGATCATGTGCAAATGGTTAGTTATGCCATGGTGAAATCTAGAAAGCCTTGAACACCTTGAATTAACATGATGAAAAAATGGTGCATATAAAGTGTTTGATAAAATGCCAATTAGGTGAGAACTAGTAAACTAAGGAATTAGGAACATGTGAAAGATTATCATTTCTATGTAATGTTGGTTAGTAATAAGCCAAGCTAATTGCATACTGAAGAAACAATAAGTATCTCGGGGATTATCACTAATCTCCGAGAGGTTAATACTTACGTGACTACAAGAACTATCCTTTACCCAAACCGTTGGTTCAATCCGGGGCAGGAAATATTAGTGAGTGTGTGTGTGAAGAAAGTAAGAACACAAGATATAAGTGGCTCGGTCAAGCTTGACCTACGTCCACTGTGAAGAGCCGATGGTTTTATTACTTTTGAGAGTACAAAGTATTACAAGTGAACCTAGCTCTATATTACAATTGAGTGATTTCCGACCCCTAGCAAAGGAGTTGAAGTCTTCTATTTATAGGGGAGCTCGTGGGCTTGGTGAAGAAGCCTGCGAGAAGCAGATCTGGTTTGGGCCTGTCTTGAGGCCCAAAGCAATGGATTCAGGAAAATGGCGAGAAATCCACGATGACGTCAGGTTACTGTTTAGTCGTCCTGGAAGAGGACACGTGGCGCCTTCCGGTTGATGGACGGCGGCATTCGTCTGCTACAGTGGTAGACCCACCTGCTGCCGTCTGAAGTGACGTCTGATAGCAGGAGGGTATGTCTACTGGCTATTGTAAACGACAGTATGGGGGGAGCATGGAAAGAGTCAAATCGTTGTTCCTGTCAGCGGCCGTTGTACTGACCCTTCCACGTGTCGCCATCCGGTTGGCGCATGCTCTGTCCAAGATCCTGCTGAATCTTCCTTGTTTGTTATCTTTCGTACCTCGTACCAAAAGTTCTCTAAGGAGATTCCACGTGTGGGCGCACGCGCGTATGTCCTATGGAGTGTTGGTGTGAGTTGAAGCACGCATTCATTGTCTTTGAGTTGTGAAGTTATGTCCGCCATGTTAGTTCCGCCAGTCGGTTTCGCGGATGGCGGGACTGACTGGCACCAGGATTGTTAAATAGGGGGATAGGGATGTCGCCTCCGCCAGGATTAGGCTTCCTATCCCTTCACATACTCTATATAAGAATATAGCTGTGGATTTAGCTAGAATTGATAATTAATACATGATGTTATGGATAGTTAAATAATTCCATATTATGTATTCTAACAAACAAGTTTGACTCATCCCTAAGTTAGGTACAACAAAGAGGGAGCAAACGGGTCAAACAGATGCAAGGTGGATACTTGTGGAAACAAGAGCGGGTGCAAGGTAAGTAATACTTACATTACTAGACTACAAATATAACTCTTGTACTGATGTAACCGTTTAAACTTTGATGTGGGATAAAGGTAGGACCCCAAGGGGTGAAACCTATTAAAAGGGTAAATTATGCGTACTCATGTCAAAACAGGATCGATGGTAATAAATGAATCAAAGTGTGTTGAACAAATGATGGAAATCATCAATTAGGTCGATAAATGAAGCTATGTGTTAAGCAAGAGTCTAAACTCAAGATTTAGATAAAATCACTTGAAAAAGTAAGTTATGCAATTTGGGTAAATGGGTCAAGTGGGATTGTCATTTCTCCATAGTTAAGGGTTGGAAGGTCATGGTGTTATGAACCATGAGCCTTAATGGGTCAAATGATGATTTTCTCATCATTCTAACCCGACATTTAATACTGGTTTTCTAAGCTTTAGGCATCTCGTGGTTAATGGGCCAAATGGTAAATGCATCACCATTGAGTCTCGAGAGACTAATGTGGTCAATCTAGAATGTATGCAGGAAAATACTTGGAAGTTGGGCACTCGATGCCTAAGTAATGACAATGGATGTATGGATATGGGTCAATGCAGCCCGGTAAGTCCGTGGTTAGATAAAATCCTTTGGGTAAAGTGAATTCAATTCAAAACCACCCATAAGAGGTGTGGAGGCCAATTCGGTAAGTATTATTCTAACTAAGCTTAATGCGCGCCTTGGCGCCAAGTATGTCTAAAGCCATAGTTAAATCATGGGATTGTAACCAAACTAAGTCCGTGAGGGCTTAGAAGCTTTCAAATAAGTCATTGAGCCGAAAACAATGGATTTGAATCAAGTAGTGTCGCCATGGATGGATAAATTGAAGGAGTTGTCCATAAGGGACATTTTTGAGAATTTAAATATTTGCTAAAGGTTAAATCTAAGAACCGAATCATAGTGAAACAAATCGGACAATGTTTTTAGTTGAGCAAGTGTCCAATGAGTTGACAATATGATTTCTATGCCTTTTGTGTGGTAAAATAGTGTCTTGTATAGTCCAAGGCCTTAACGGGTCGATTTGGGTAAAAATCGACTTAACATTTAAAACTAAGAACTGGGTCATAGTGACATAAACCGGATGATGTTTTTAGTTAGACAAGTGTCCAATGAGTCAACAAGATGATTGTTATGCTTTTTGAATGGTTAAATAAGGCTTTGGATAACCTAAGGCCTTAACGGGTCGATTTTGGGTGAAAATCGTGTAGATTGTAGTTAAGCCGAAAGGGATTATAAACCATGGGAAACGAGGATCTTTCAAGCCTAATAAATGGTATTAAACAAGTTCCAAGTGTCCCTAAGAAGATCCTTGAACATAGGTATAAAAACATCCAAGAATTGGGAAAAACAGACAAGGGAAAAATGACCAAGGCTAAGAAAGGCAGCAGGGGCAGAACCTGTTGGCCGTAGGCTACGGCCAGCTGGCCGTTGCATACAGTGGGGTCAGTCCCATAAATCTTGTTTTGGCTGTTTGGCCTGGTTCGTTCCGTTTTCGACGTGTTTCGACACTTGCACTATTCTAAAGGCATTATTATCAATCCCACTAACCATTCTTTGTGTAATGGTGCTAGGTACACCTTCATTGAAGTCCCGAAGCAAGGATCAAGTTGTGAGGAGAGCCGAACACACCCGAACGCTCGAAAGCTTCCGCAATAGAATTCCTCGATTAAAACGAAATCTTTTATACATGTTTTTAGTAACTCTAATGTAAAGTTTGTTGGGACCATTTTTACATGAGAATTCATTTAGTTTGGTTTTATTAATTACCACATTTTTAATCGGGATTGAGTTTGATTAAGGCCAAAATCCACAATTATTAAGTGATAATTGCGTGTATACGGGTTAGGGCCTTACAACCTGTCGTCAATTTCCTCCATTAAAAACATGTAATTATATTTTTGCCCTCAAACATACAAAAGATTTCGTTTGTAAGTTCACTTAAAAATGGAAAAAAAAGGGAGAATTTCCTTTCATTTCTCTGCCTTTTTTTACATTTCTTTCCAATTTGAAAGCATAAAATTCGGTCTCATTCTCAGTTCTTTTCCTTTTTCCTTCCTTTTCATTTTGTGCGAGTGTGATTTACTAATTTATCTGTTGTTTTATTTTTTTGTGCTTCCATTAAATAGAACAATACGGAGTATTATATAACTTTGTTCAAACTTCAAAAAATATCCAAACCTGACTATATAAATTGATTATTTTCTATTCCGAGTAAAAAGGTAAGCGGATGCATCTACAATCCTCGGAAATGACTATAATACTAAATTATAAAAAATATATAAAAATGAGGTTATAAAGATTCATTTCAATATATCGAAAATTAGTAACTTAAAAAATTAAAATAACGCGGCGACAAGTCGACAACTTGTTGAATGCGTAAATCCAATCGTCCACGAATGTTGAATCATAGTATGGATTTGATTATATTTTTTGACGAAAAAATCTTTCTTAAAAAAAAAAGATATATAATTCAAAAGTCAATTGTCAACAAACGCGTTTAGTTGCCCATGAATTAAATGGTGTGTTGGTGTCTCCACAAAGGCATCTAGAAAACATTAAAATTAAAATTATTTTATAATTTAAAATTTTTTATATGTGTTTTTAGTCATATACGAGTAATTATTAATTTTTTTATTAATACGGTTGTGGATAAAACCATTATTAATTTATTACTTTACATGATTATTGCCTTGTGTGAATTGTTTAGAATGGAAAATTTGACAAATGCATGACGTCACATGTAATGTGTTTTCTCTCTTTTTTTTTCCCTTCATCTTCGTCTTTATTGTATTCGATAATGAAAATTCAAACTTATTAACAAAATTAACAAAGAAGCTAATAACAGAAATATTTAGGGATTGCTTTTTGAAATTGAAAACAAATTATGAGTTTTGTTGCAGTAAGGGGTGGAGCTGTTTTTAAATTATTGCGTTTTGGTAACATATGTAAATAATTTATTTTTATAAACCTTTCCCAAACACTAAATACTGATTATTTGCGTTTTTAAAAACGCAATTATCTAAAAATTCATTTCAAAACTCAACCACAAACACCCTCTTAATCTAAGATTGATGATGTGTGACTATAGAATGATAGGGTGTTTACCTTTAACGGACGCAATACCATAGCCTATACCATCCATTAGACGATAGTGTTAGTTCTACGTAAAGTCGTAAACCACGACTACCAAGTCTACAACCGTATCACCCTCTACCAATCTTCACCCCTCTGTCACTAGCAAAGTAACTCATAATTAAAGGTTTTTGGTGATAACTTGGGTGCATATAAGACGGGGGTCGTTAAGTTGAACCATAGCGGCCCATGTTTTAACATTAACACCTCGGGGGCAATGTTAAGGCGCTAATGGGGATTTCACGCCCTTTTCCAAGGGCCACTACGGTTGGTCTCACGCTAAAATCTAGTCACCATAACACCAATAGAGTTAGATGTGATGTATGTAGTTTAAACAAAAGACAACTAAGGTTGTTGAATAAATGACCTAACCTAACCAGTCATCATATGCGACTATATGCGAGTCACGTGACATCCGTTAAACACGAGTTTTATTGAAAAATGGATAATGGAATATCCAAAGCACAATGAAAGCATAAACTCATTTAGACAAAGAAAGAAAGCGGGAAATTTCCTATCTTATTCGAATATTCCAACCCAATATTCGAATTCCATCTCTTCTGTATCTTCCTCTCTCCATGGTTCTTCTACCACAACCACCATTGTTTAAATTCACCCCACAAACCTTAATTTCACCAATAATATCTTCATCTTCACATTTTCCATCTCACCTAACTCCAATCAACCACATTCATCTTCTTCCAATGGCTACCAAAGCTGTTCACGTCTCAGACGTACCTAATCTCCATCACGTTGTGACGGAAAACTCCGCATCATTCTCCGTCTACTCCAAACCAATCGCTATTGGTACGATTACTTAGACTATACTATACACGATAGGTACATTTGCTTATTGTGTGGCTTTAGTCATGATGAATTTAGAAGCTGCTCTAACTGTGTCCTCTAAGTTTGATACTTGGTTATTACTTAAAACTATACTTTACACGATATGTACACTTGCCTATTGTGTGTGTTTAGTTAAAAGTAATTATCATATTTTTTATAAATTTAAAACTTGATCTTGTTTAGGTAAAATCGACCTGAATCATAACTACTAAAACGCACACGTCAAGTTCTTGGTTTAACGAATTAACGTATTCAATGTTTCTATGAACAGAGGCTGAGCATTCGGAAAAATTTGTAGTGATCGGTCACAGAGGTCACGGAATGAATATGTTACAGTCAACTGATCGGAGAATGAAAGCGTTTAAGGAGAATTCTATTCTTTCGTTCAACAAGGCTGCAAATCACTCCCTTGATTATATCGAGTTTGACGTTCAGGTATTGCTTAATTCAAATCGATTACAAGTTAAAACCATAATTATAACTTGAAATATTTTGTTAAACCGTGACATGTAAAACATTTTTGCAGGTTACTAAAGATGATGTACCAATTATTTTCCACGACGATTTTATTCTCCATCAAGAACATGTAAGTTGCTTAATTATTATGCATTGAAAATGTTTACAATAGTATTGGCTTAGTCGGATAAAACTTAAAAAATTTAAAAATATTAAGTTGTGAGTTACAATGTTACGTTTGGCTTAGAGTACCAGTACAAGTACTGATATTTTTCGGTTGATATATGTAGAGGCACTATCTTACGACACAAAAAAAAACACCTTATTCTTAATATAATTTCGTTTTCAACAAAATTTATACTGAAATGAAATGTAAAGAACAAAAGTTCAAATTACAAAAAAAAAATAAAAAAAAATAATAATAAATAATAATAATAATAATAATAATATTAATAATAATAATAATAATAATAATGGGTTAAAGCATATATTAGCTATAGTATAAAGGTGAAACTAAAATATAAAAAACATGTTAGGTGTATGTGTTCATGCAATAATTGTGTATCTAATTTTTCTCAGGGCGCCATATTTGAAAAGAAGGTTACTGATTTAACACGTGATGAGTTCTTTAGCTATGGTCCTCAAGGGGAGGCTGGAAGCGTTGGTAAAACTTTGGTCAGGAAAGTGAATGGCAAAGTCGTCGAGTGGGATGTCGAATCGGATGATCAATCGTGTACTTTGCAAGAAGCATTTGAGAAAGTGAACCCTAAAGTTGGGTTTAATGTAGAGTTGAAGTTTGAAGATGATGTTGTTTATAAACAAGATCATCTTATTCATGTTCTTCAGGTTATCATGAAGGTATATTATTAAAAATTGCGTATTAACGACTGGAATTTTTAATCCGGTCGCTATATAAGTTAGCGATTAAGTTAAATTTGTTGCTTATTCGTTGTTGATTACTTGTAGGTGGTTAATGAGCATGCTAAAGAGAGGCCTATAATATTTTCAAGTTTTCAACCCGATGCAGCGTTACTTATGAAGAAGCTACAACAAAGATACCCGGTAAGTATATATTATTAAGATTTTGTTTTAGGGTTTAGGGTTTAGAGTTTATTTACGTTGTTTAACTAATTAAAACTGAAACACAGGTGTACTTCCTGACAAATGGAGGGACTGAGTCGTACGATGATGTACGAAGGAATTCGTTGGAGGAGGCTAAAAAAGTGGCGTTAGAGGGCGGATTGGATGGAATAGTTTCAGAAGTTAAGGCGGTTTTTAGAAATCCATCGGCGGTTAGAGAGATCAAAGGGGCTAAACTCTCGCTTCTCACATATGGCAAATTGAAGTAAGTAGATATCATGACTAAAGTTGTGATTATTCAATGATTCTTATTTGAACTCATCCTATAAAACAATATGCTAAACTTGTGATTTTTTTTATGTAACAGTAATTTTCCAGAAACTGTGCATGTTCAACGTCTAATGGGCATAGATGGAGTGATTGTTGATTTGGTAGAAGAGATTACAAGGGCCGTTGATGAAATGAATACGCGAAATGGTCGTGGCGATGACGAGAAGGGCGATATTGGGGGCATTGAGTTGTCGTTTTTACTAAACCTTTTATCACAAGTGATACAACACTAATATAAATGGTTTATGTCTATTTAGATCGGACCCATATATACGTGTTTTGTAAATAAGGTTAAGAGTGGAGATTGTGAATTTGGGGTCACATTCATTTGGAATGCTATTAAGATGGTTTTGATTAACATAATTAATAACATAACGGGTTAGCATTGCTTCAAATTATTTTTACATGTTCTCTTTCTAGTAAGTAGTAACGTTTTAAATCATAAAGTAATATTGGGAATCATTATTAGTGTTGGTTTTGGTTACAAAGTAATAGACACGAAATAGTTTACTTGACCTTTTAAGACTACGGATAATCCCTTTGATGACCTCTTTACACTCTGTTCCAGAGTTTCATGTTTCATTTAAGAGGGGAAGAGAAAGGATTGAAAAGGAAGCGAGGAAAAAATGTATTCCAAAGTTTTTTGTAGAAGGGAAAGGGATGAAATGAGAAGGATAATACAGAGGTTTTTCAGGTGATTTTCAATCTTTCCAATTTAAAAGGAATTAGAGAGAAAGGAAGAGGAGGGAGATCCTTTCTCTTCCCCCTTAAGTCAATCTCTAGAACACAAGTGTTATTGTGTCGGAGCTCATATAACCTCAACTAAATTCAAGTTTTTATGAACCCAGTCACGAAAAGCTCCTTACACTCCTAAGACTATGTGTTGTGGCTAGAGGTGAGCCATAACTTTATCCTCTAATATTGTGCCAAGTAGATGCCCACTTGTCACTGGCTCGCGACTCAAACCTGCTCACTTGATCCCATTATGTCCAGATGTGAGGGGGTCATTTTTTTTACCAAATTAATAAATATAAAACATAAATATTTTACATAACATTTTTTAAAACATTACATTAAATAAAAAAAATACATTACACTTAAAAAATAATAAAATAAAACTCATCTTCTTCTTTCAACCGAATCCTCTGTTTCTTCCTGTTTCTCTTCCTTTCTTCCTCTGCAACCCTTTCTTTCACCACAAGTTTCTTCTTCTTCCTTTCTTCCTCTTCCTCTGCAACTCATCTTCATCCCCCATAAAATCTTCTTCCAACAGCAAAACAAACTTGATTTCTCCTCGCTAGCCCACGCGATCCGGCTCACGTCTGCTCACTCGCATAGTCGTTGACGTGTAGGTGTTGTGGTGCCCGTGATCCACGTGGCTCGGCTACCCGGTCGCGGCTGCTCGCTCACCCCACAACACACAATCTAAGGGGTGTAAACGAGCCGAGGCCATGCTCGACTAGGCTCGTGCTTAGCACGTTTATTTTACAGAGAGCCGGGGCTCGATCTTAGCTCGTTTTGAGCTTTATTTCTAAAGCTCAAGCTCGGCTTGTGTGTAGATCAAGTAACTTCAAGCATTAATAGTGGAATTTTATAGAATCCTTATCGGTTTAACTGAAGAGTAAGTATAAAAATGAAGTAAGTAAATAAAAATAAAACAAATTGATTATGTAAAATATTAAGAGTTCGACTACCGGACTGGTTGATCCGAGTTCGAAAACCATGGCTGCAATTATAAGTTTATAACTATTTTATCAAACATTTTAATTAAAAAAAAAATTAGAAGCTTCAACTTCTGGTTTAAGATTGAAGTTGTTACTTTATGTTTTTTCACCTCCCGTTCAAACATTTTTTTCAAACAAACTTTGTTGATAGTTGATGACCTTTAGAAATTGTTAAATTTTGACTAACTTCTTATGTCTATTGTAAACCATTTTTGTTTCTAGAAAATTACCTAAATAACTATTTGTGACCATGGGTTACTTGCAAGAGATGGCGATCGACAGTGTTCCAAAGCGCCATTGTGTCTCCGAAAATAAGGCCACTAAAAGTATGCATGTGGCCAAATTACGTGTCTTTACTTTGGATAATCATGTGATGATAGGTTTACGAAGAAAACCTACAAACTCCCAAGAACACAAGATAGAGAAAGGATCAAGCACAAATCTTTCTTCAAATAATTTTCTTCTTCCTTTTCAATAACTACTCAAAAGTTTAAATACAATGAAATGGAAATATGGAAGACACGACATTTAGAAACATAATGGAGAACATGGGTTACTAGATAACTTCCTAACTAATTAATATTGCATGCATAATGGAGAAACGTGGGTGGATACGTATCACATGTGAATTATGAGATATCGCCTTTCAACCCAATTTCAAGCTAATATAGTGATCATTAGAAAAATGTGTAAGTAAAAGGCGACACTTGCCTAAATTATATGATACCATCTTTTACGAATCAAGTATAGTATGTGAAATTGGCTTTTTCTACAATGCAAAATCGCCTAATATACGTGATATGCCTTGTGAAAATATAATATATATAATTCACATTATTTCTGAAGCACAAAATCAAAGTAATTTAAAGTTTGAACACTTATCATCTTTTTGTTAGACTTTTTTTTATAAAAAAAGAATAGTTTTATTTACTCATGATTACTTATTTTAATTAGAAAACATGGTGTAATAGAACGTTAATCTCAACATACAAAATCTTATAAATTATACATGTGATCTTTTTATTGAACTTATTTTCTGTGACAACACGAAACCTAAATATTGAGCGATAATAAGTGACTATGTATGAATTTTACATGTAAGCTATTAGTTCTATTTTTTTTATTTTTAGTTATTATAACATCTAACAACATATGAGTCTAAAGGAAGGTAATCAATAGAATGTCCGTAATACCCGTAACATCCCTTGTTCCTTGATGATCAACCATACAAATAAACAATGTCTTCGTCCCATATCTTACCTCTCTCTATCGGTCTATGTGAGCATTCTCCGTTCGCCTTCATCGACGACATCCTCCCCCATACCAATGGGTTGCGGTATGTCCAAGTCCCATCTTTTGGATGAGGGGTTTGGCTCCCGCAGCCCCTTTCAATTTCACCACAAAACCGACAACACTTCTCCCAAATTGCTAATCAATGATTCATCAGACCCATCAGACCCATCGCTAGTCGATCATCCACCAATGTTGCAAAAAATCAATACCGCTCCGGTACATCATGGTAATGACAATTTGAATCCAAATAGTGATGCAATGTGGATTGGATCTCCTAGCTTTCGGGTGTACATTCAATCAAGCCCAACCATAGGTATTATTAATAACTTAAAACCGAAAACCAGATCACTTTGTTACAAAACTATGAACTTGTCAAATTAACGACGAATGCAGGTCATGAACAGGGAAAGCAGACCGTAAATGGTACACATGGAGGTGCAAATTTTACATGCAACGACGAGGTATGTAAAATAATTCAAAAGAACTGAAAAACTGTATCTGTAAATAATTTATTTTGTGTATTAAATAACTAAAAAACTGTACAGGTTCGCGTATGGGGGGTTTCGAATGGGGAGGCACTTGGAGATACAAATGATGCAAGAGGAGGAAGATTTAGAAAGGCGTTTCAGGTGCATAGAGTTGCTTTCTGGCATAGCGGACCATGGCATGTTGGGCACGCGAAAGCAAGCAGAAATGTAATCGGAGCCTGATCGATCTTACCATCTGCCATCCATGGTGATGCAGATGGAGATTCATTCATTCTTTTGTAAGCTATTACTCTAAAGGGATTGATTATGTACCATGATTATTTGGAAGTACGAAATAAAATTAAAATCCTAAAAAAAAAATTATAACAGAGAATTCGGACCATATAACTATATTGGAAGTAAATATTATGGTTTGGGACAAATTGAGTTTTCATTCCTGAACTAATTTTTTTACGTATTTGTCCCTCATAACCTTGTTTGCCTTCTACAAAATAAATGTAGACTATGTCACATAAAACACAGTTGTAACTAGAGACTTGGTATCATTAGAAAACTGAGTAAACTAAAATTAACATATAGTTTGGCCGTGTGATGGGATTGTTCCTTTTTATGCATGGGTTTAATATGGTTAATCATGAAATACACTTTATTGGATTGATCCTTTTCGGCCGTGTGATTGTGATTGGAATTTGTTCCTTACATTTCATAGTTTAAGACTTGAAGCACAAAGGAAGGAGAATGTTTAAGAAGTCAACTTAACTTTTTAATCTGATGTTTTAAAAACCAGTCCATATCATATGATACAACAGGTTGAACCGTCAATATGGCCGGTTGAACTGTCTTTTAGCCTGATCCGGTTAGGGGTGTTCATCAAATCGAATAACGAATTTTTGAATTAATCGAATCAAATTTTTCGAATAATTTATTTTTTTATTGAATTCGTATTCGATTAAAAGCTGACCAATTCGAGTCAAATTCGTATTCGAA
Organism: Ambrosia artemisiifolia; assembly: GCA_032199755.1. Taxonomy (NCBI): domain Eukaryota; kingdom Viridiplantae; phylum Streptophyta; class Magnoliopsida; order Asterales; family Asteraceae; genus Ambrosia; species Ambrosia artemisiifolia. The sequence continues at coordinate 35,319,040 of CM063529.1, forward strand.
TAAAAAACTCAATTCGAATTCGATTAGAATAAATTCGTTTAAGGTTAAGACTTAAGTTATGGGTTTTAGTTAGACTTGAGATTGGTAATGGGCTAATTTATAACTTAGAGGGTGTTTGGGATTGAGTTACAAAACAACTTATTGACTTATTGGCTTCTTCTAAAAGCCAATAAGTCAATAAGCTGTTTGTGTAAACCAAAAGCACTTTTGGTTTTGGTTTTGGCTTTTCAATAAGGTTGGAAAAGTTGTTTTCAATAAGTTAAAAATCATGGCTTTTGGCTTTTGTTATTTTACACTAATAAGTTAAACCAAACACTTTTTTAAAACAACTTATTGACTTATTGATTTTTCCCACCACAAAAGTTAATCCAAACACTTTTTTAGAAACTCATTTTCAAAAACTAACAAGCCAATAAGCACTTTTAACCAAAAGCACTTTTTGAGTTAAATAAGCAATCCCAAACACCCTCTTATTATAGATTAGCCCAAGTTTTAAAGTTATACGTGTGTATATAATTATATATTTATATATATAAATAAATATGTATTATTTTTATTCGAATTTCGAATCGAATTTAAAATCATAAATTTGTATTCGATTCGCATTCGAGTTACAGAACTCGAATTGAATCGACTTCGAATACGAATTCTTGATAATTGAATCGCATTAAGTCGAATTTCAAATTTTTCAAATTCGAATCGAATAGAATTTAAAATCATAAATTTGTATTCAATTCGTATTCAAGTTACTGAACTCAAATTGAATCGAATTCGAATACAAATTCTTGATAATCGAATCGAATTAAGTCGAATTTCGAATCGAATTCTGAACACCCCTAGATCCGGTATGGTATAAAACCGGTTTTTAAAACATTACTACGAGTACAAATAGTTAAGAAAAATGAAATGCAACTTTTTTTTTATTTTACATTAATAAGAGTACAAATAGTTACTCGACCCAACTAAACTATTTTTTAATAGATTTTTAATTTAATGAAAGTCAAGTGTTGGAATCAAAACATGTTAGGAAGTGAGAACTAAACCCAATCATGCAACTTTTAAAACATAGCCCACACATATGGGACATACTATTTGTGTAATCAACTCTTTATCTATATGAATCTACACATTACCACCATCATCTCAGCATTGACCACTACCAGTCTACCATCATTATCCTCCCTAGCAACAAAAAGCTTAATTGTATCTTAAACACACATTACAAAAGATGGTAAGATACAAACTAGAAGCACATATACAAAAGAATTAAACCCTCAACTTTCTTAAAAAGATACCACATGAAATCTTATGTGTTCACTTCTACTACCATACCACTATTAACAAGCTTTTAGCTTCAAAAGATAAAACTGCAAGTTTTGAAAGACTGTATGCATCTTAATCAAGTAATCTATTTCACAGTTTATAAGTGTTAAATTTGCATCTCTCTCATCTTATTTACATAACCTACAGCACATAAACCATTTATAATCTCTATATCCTTACGTTCTTTTACATATCATCCTCCTAAACATCATTATTGTGTTGAGAAGAGCCACCCTTCTCCGGACACTTTCAAACGATTGGCAAGCCACAGAAAAACCACTTCTCTTTTATACGCTCCACCAAGTTATACACCAAGTTCGTTTTTCCAATAAAGATTTTCTCATTCAGAGAGAGCCACAGGCTCCATAACGTGGCATAGCAGACAGCCAGCAAAACTTTCCTCTTCTTGTCGTCCGAACTACGCCTATATACCTCTTGAATAAAATTATCTACCCCTCCTCGGCCTCCAACAACGGCATCCTAATCCAAGAAAGAACCTGGGACCACATCTCTATAGCCAAAGGACAAGACGCTAGCGCATGGTTGACATCTTCAGCCAGCCGACAAATGGGACATAATGTTAGAAGTATCGTAATCAAGAAATTATAAAGTTAGAAAGGGTTGACTTCAGAAAGTCAAACCTCACAGAAATAGGCGCCAAAACTTAAAAGTTGCGTCTGTATATTATTAGTCGCGTCGGTTAGTTAATACGGTTTAGTAACCGCTATTTGTAAGGGTATAAATACCCTCATGTATTGTCATTTTCATTGTGTGGAATAGAATTGAATTGTGTGTGCATATCTTTGTTTCCTCCACCCTCTGTTTTATTATCCGAGTCACTGCATCAGTTTGATGCATACTCTTGTTCATCCATAATCCCTTAATCCAAGTATGTAAGATGCAAAACAGGAAACCAACAATTGGTATCAGAGCGAGACGCTCTTGGGAAGATGAAGAAGAAACCTGTGTAGAAGAAACCGATACCCTGTTTTGCAATTTCAATCGGTAGATCAAAAGAAATAAGAAACGAACATCAGAGATTGTTTGTACAGATTCAGACTTGGATATTATTATGTTATTATCAGAAAAGGTGCAGTCATAGGCCGAAAAGGATTCAAAGACAAAAACGGATAGAAACCGTTTTCCGGCCAAAGTTCCGGCGATGTCCGAAACAAGTTTTATTCAGTGAAGAACCATTTATAACACACGAGAAGTGTTTATTTAAGGGTTAAAGCGCAGAGGCGATCATACCCAAGAAGAATTCGATTTAAGGGAGTTATCGAATTAAAGATGCATATTTTAGAAAGAAGAAGATGGACATGGTGCTCTCCATCTTATCCCTCATCATGCTTAGACCAGGCGAGTCAGAGAAGCATCAGAAGATCATGTGGATCAAGAAGGGATTAGTCGTGACGACTTATTATGCATCAAAGTTAAAGAAGATATTGAAGAATGGTTCAAAAATCAATCAGAAGAAGAAGATAAGGACTGCACAAAAGAGGATGAACACGAACAGAGAATCAAATACGAATTTCTTGATTAGGGGCGAGATTGTTAGAAGTATCGTAATCAAGAAATTATAAAGTTAGAAAGGGTTGACTTCAGAAAGTCAAACCTCACAGAAATAGGCGCCAAAACTTAAAAGTTGCGTCTGTATATTATTAGTCGCGTCGGTTAGTTAATACGGTTTAGTAACCGCTATTTGTAAGGGTATAAATACCCTCATGTATTGTCATTTTCATTGTGTGGAATAGAATTGAATTGTGTGTGCATATCTTTGTTTCCTCCACCCTCTGTTTTATTATCCGAGTCACTGCATCAGTTTGATGCATACTCTTGTTCATCCATAATCCCTTAATCCAAGTATGTAAGATGCAAAACAGGAAACCAACACATAACAGGTCAGAAAACTGCTTTCCTCTATCCGCAAGCGCTTTTTAGTAGCTACTCTCCCGATAACCGCCAAATAAGTTAACTTTTGAAGGAACCCAAGAGTTCCAAACAAAATCAAAATTCTGAAAAGCAATAACCTTTTGCTAAACCCAGATCAGCCCTAACCCCTCTGACTTCAAACCCTCGAACCGAACCACCCTTCCACCCCCATCTATCTTTCACTTGCAAAAGACAACTATTTTGGATAAGAAAAATCCCACACACCTTAACAACTATCAAAATCCAATACGCAGATAAAGGGTTTTAAGCCGCAATCCAAAACACCCTTAAAACACATCACCTATCAAAATCCAATATGCAGATGAGCAGTTTTAATTCGCAATCCCAAACACCCTCTAAGATTAAAAAAAAAACAAAAAACAAAATTATGCAAGCAACTTGTTGAGTTTTGTAGGCCTTGTGAGCAGCTTCTAATCGAGATTAAAAGAGACGCACAGATTTGGTCCTATTCGATTAAAGTCATGTATGAGCTTAGCTTGGGATCAAGTTTGCTAAAGCCTAACTAGTAACTAGTCTCTAAATATATTTGATTTTAGACCAATCCACATAAATCCCCGTGTCCATTTATTGCTTTCGCATTTCTTGTGTCCGTGCTCGTGTGCTTGACCCCAACACTTGTTGCATTTCATTTACAAAATAATCAGCCATAACCTAGTCCTCTAGTTGTCAAACCAGTCTAAACATATAACCTTAAAAAGAGCATAAAACAATCATCAATGGCAGATCAATTAAATACACCACATAACATTCAAACTTTCAACCAGAGATGATCAACAGTAAAACTAACAACATTCCTTCTAAAACCCTAACATTGCTGGAAAACAATAAAAAAAATTAAAAAGATAATTATTAAACAAAACCTCCATGAAATTCAGACATCATTATCTTTATCACTGGAAATGTGTACTCCTGAAGGAGGAGCAGTACGACGTCGTGTCCTAGACGGAAGAATATTATCCAAATCAACCTCCGTTAACGGATCATCAGATAGATCATCATCATCATCATCCTCACCGTCCGATTCACTCTCATCATCATCTTCTTCAGACTCTTCGATCATCTTTCCTTTACCTTTATAATCATCCTTCATTATCCCCTTCCCCTTCCTATCACCTTCTGTTCCTCCATTAACATGTGTAACTTCTTCTTCGTCTTCTGAATCGGTTTCTTCTCCTTCTTCTGCCACGTAATCTTCTTCCTCTTCTTCGTCTTCGATTTCGTTTTTTTCAACATTTTCGTTCACAATTTTCTCGTCTTCAATGTCTGATCGGAGTTTCTTTGTTGAATCGTCTTCTAGGTTTTGAGTCGATTGCTTGCGTTTGGATTGTAATACTTGTGGTGGTTCTTCGTTGGTGTTGAGGTCTGCCATGGCTTCCCCAAACCCTCTTCTCTAATTTAGGGCTTTTCAGTAAAAATAATTTACAATGAATGATTCATTTTTTTTCTAGATCCTCTTGTTTGGATCTGGGTTTTCCATCAACTGGACCGGTTTAGCGCCAAATGGGCTAGCCAATGAACTCGGAACGGGATCGGTAACGTACTGAAAATACCGATAGGATATTTTCTTATTTTTGCTTCAACCGGTTATTACTTTAACCAGTTTATTTTAACTATTCCGGTTATTGTAACCGGTTATTTTCATTTTTTTTCCTCTAGTTAACCAGTACATCGATTATAAACCGGTTAAAAATAACCTAGTTATTTCTTAAAAATAATACCCAACTGGTTAACTTTACTTCGCTTATTAACAGGTTCCAGTTAACAGATCGGTTTTTATGTGCGCCTCTACTGGCAACACAGTTCGTGACAAGGCGTGTTTAAACAAAAGAAACCGTTTTTTGTATTCAACGATGAAACGAACAAAAGGAGGAAACGAACACAATCCGGTGACACCCACTACCAAGTACACCAACCAACTACTAGTTAACCTTGTAACTAACCAGGTTGTTCATAGGACACCCACCATTTCAATCATGCATGATTCAAATAATATTGAAAGCAGAATCTGCAGACAAAATAAACACAGGATAACGAAAAAGGCAGGGCCAGAAGTATAACCATATTATATGCCCCCAATTATTTTCCCAAGGATGGAAATTGCAGTGTCTTTTCATGATAACCAAAACTTCTCCCTCTTTCAACACCAAAAATATCAAATACAAGTTAAAAACCGCACTGCAGTCTGCAGGCCTTTCTAGGGTTTCAATACAAAAAAACGTTAACTCTCCAAAATCACCTATGTTTATTGACTCAGTTTGATGGTGTAAAAAAGGAATCTCAGGCTCCATAGCCAAGCAAACACCTATGCTTCCGCAGTCTCGGCACCTGGAGCAGGTGCAGCGCCACCTGTTGTTGGCCTGTGCGTAGGATGAAATTTAAAATTTTCGGTCAGAAAAAGAATATGGACTATAATACATGAACTGGGCTGGACAGATCTCAGACTGAAACAAAACCAAAACCATGAAAATGCTGGAACCTGACACCAAACCAGTGCGATACAGTCCGGTTTGGCGTCAGTTTGAGTTTAGTTCAGTTCAAAACCGGACCATGACCAGATTGAAAACTTTTGGCCTCATGATCAAGCGTAATTACTTGCCTAAACATTGTTGCTTTATTAAATTTTTGAGATTAAGTTTTGAACCACATAAGTGTGGTCTAGTTTCGGTTCGGTTGGCAGTTTCAACTTTCAAGACTTTTGGACTGTGTTATGCACAGTGCACACCCCTATGAATGTGAAATGACAAAAGTTGAATTAACTTACAGCCCGACAAACACTTTAAAAGCATCATAAATTCCCCATTGAGCTCCAGTGAGGGTTCCAATCATGACAATCCTTAGGGGAAGCCCTCGGGTGAAGAGACCCCAAACTCCAAGCTTCTTCACAGCCTGAAGCGAAAAAAAAAATATTGATGATAAATTAAGAAGTCTTTAAATGATAATGAAACACTCTTTGTTCCACTATACTGAACAACATATGGTCATTTCGACCCATTTACTTATGAATGGTTCAACAGGGTTAGGTTCAAATGGGTCAGAAAGTCACCCTAAGTGTATCTTTATTGGAAACATGTGAAGTCTTAACCTACTATCACTTTATCCAGAGTTACATCATATTATTTTGTTAATATATTTAACACAAAAAACTAATTACTAAAGACCAGAAAAGGTGTTACCGGTCAACCTGACAAGAATTTTTAGTTTCGAACCATGCAAAAAGTACACATGTTACCCAACCCCGTTATGCCACCTCTAAAAGTTAGAAAATGCTCAAACATAAACACTCACATCTCCAACACTTGCACCCTTGGCATTGTTAAGGAAGGAAACAAGATTGTCAGCAGGATGGGAAACAACAGCACAAAGAACACCAGCCACATATCCACCAGCAAAACTAACTCCAAGTTGCAGGGATTTGCTGCACTCATTCTTTGGTGTAGGGATAGCGTACTTGTACATCATCTCCACAATCGTCTCAAATGAAGCAAATTTCATCATGGTATCTGCACAAGTCAAATCAAGCAGTCAAGATAAACTTGTGTTCACTTTAAAAACCAAGAGAAGTGAAAAGTTTCTGATTATACTGCAGTCATGATAACGATGGAAGGATTCTAATGACAATTTGGATACTATGTGGTCCATATATGATCGTCTACATCTAAGGGAAAAAAACATTATGCAAGCAAACGTAAAAGGTGTGGTTACCATTTTGTGTGGACAGTTACTGACTTGCAATGACACACAAAGCAACAGAAGCAAAAAAAACATATGCAATATTATAACCCGTCGAAGAATCAGCCTTATTGAGCATTCAAACACTGCCATAACTCATTTCAAAGGAGATATAATGACTCTTACATTCAGCTGCTAATGTAGCTGTTTTTATTTATCATGGCTTGTATTTTCCCCTAAAGTTTTCCCTATTCAACCCTTCTAAACCAACGTAAAGACTAGACGCCAAAAATGGAACAGATAAAAGCAAAGAACAATTCCTACTTCAAATTAATTCAAAGCTAATAGGACATGTTTCTTTTACCAAGAATAATGTTGTTGCTTCTTATTTATTGCTATTTACTATTTAGAAGAAACCAGAAAGGCATAACATATTGCAAAAACTTGCATCTCATATGCCTCAACTTACATGGTATTTGTCGTCCCCAAAGTGGTACCAATCCCTTGTATAACCTATAATATATAGCAAAACTCAGTTAGGTGACAGAAAATAACACAAAACTACATAAGAATTTTGATGTAGCTCCAAAGAAAACAAAAAGGAAATAAATAATTAAATATTATGCATACCCAAGTACGCCTTCAGATCTGACAAACTTTGGAAGTCCGTCTCCCAAACCCCTGGCAAAACCAGGTTGTGTTTGGACACGGACCTTCACTGCCTCCATAGGACAAAGAGCCACATCAGCAATTACCTCAGCGGATGCTGAACCAGCAAGGTAGATCAAAGTCTTGTACTTGGCAGCATACTCAGGGCCAGCAATGTCAGAGTAATACTTCTTAAAGAATTCATAGAAGCCGAATTTGCAGGCACCCTGAGCACTATAACCAAGCAGGGTAGGGACCCATCCTCTAAAGAATCCCCTTACACCTTGCTCCTTCAGCAGTATCCCGAACCCAGACGAGATGCTCTTGTATTTAGCTGGGTCAATCTGAGTAGCCAACAAGAATTGCAAGGATGAAATGTTATGAACACATAAAAGATGAGCACAAACGTGAATGGCATCTCATAAAATATTTAGCAGATGCAATTTGCCACACAGAGAAAATGTTACAGACTTGCAGGATCTACAACTCTACAAGTACCCCCAATGACTCTGAAGTTAATAAGAACCCTTATAAGGGTGTTATATCTCCTTAAACGTAATGAGAACGCAAATGTCTAAGATGCATATGCATGAGCAGAACAAAATTTGTGGCTCAATTAAAGCTACAATGACTACTAAAGTTAAATGGCGCATTGTGCACATCACTTTATCATGATGTCCGTATTCACGTGCATTTATTGTTATTAAAATATGGTCGGAACTCGGAAAGAATTAAACAAATACACATTTATACAAAACAAAAAAGAAAAAAATCAACAACATATTCCTTTTCTCCCTCATCTAATTGACTAGTTTCACAATATAAACCAATGGAGTTGTTAGTGAAAGACGATGGTAAGTACCAAAAAATGCATGTATAAAGCACATCTCTATACACCTATCTCATGCAGGAATGCAGACTGAAATTCATAAGTATCTCAAAACTACTCAAACTCTCTATTGAGTTACCAACATTGTTTAAAAAACGGCTGAGGCTCGCGCCTCGAGGCACAGCCAGAAAACAAGTGTGAGGCGGCGCCCCGAGGCACGGCCAGAAAACAAGTGTGAGGCGGCGCCTCATGGGATATTTTTGTACGTGCGCCTCGTAGGGCTGAGGCGCTAAGAAAAGTTGCGTCTCATACTCTCATGTTCGACTCAGGGGGTTTTGATGTGTGTTTTTGATGTTTTAGACTTTTTGTGTCGATTTCAAACATTATGCTTCTTTTTTAGCTTTCAAATTTATTTTTTAATTCTAACTCAGGCTTACACCTCGGTTCGCCTCGAGGCTCGATTCCTTTTTTTTAAACTTCGGTTAACAAAACTCTACTTGAATTATCCTTCAATCAAGCAGGGTTCTGTTTGTTCAGATCAACAATCATACTCAAAGCCCATAGGATAAACAATTAAAGGAAATGATAAACTTATCATAATGTTTCTCTAAATATTATGTTTCTCTAAATTCAACAGCTCTTTATTAGTTTAGTAGTGTTGTTTACTTGTCGAGTGTGTGTTGTCGAGCCGGGGGTCTCTCTGGAAGCAGCCTCTCTATCTGCAAGGATAGAGGTAAGGTTTGCCTACATCTCACTAGCCTCTCTATCAGGATAGAGGTAACGTTTGCCTAAATCTCACCCTCCCAATACCCTACCCTTAGCTTTGCTAATTGTGGAATTAATTTACTGGGTACGTTTGTTGTTGTTGTTGATAAACTTATCATAAATGACATGTCATTCACTAGTAAATTACACAATACACATTACTCTCCAATCTATTTTACAACCGGAAACAGGCAAAAAAATGATAACATACAAAAACAAAACCCTAACAAATCTAATATAAACGCTTCAATGAGCATTCTTATAAAAAAAATTAAAAATTTTAAAAATTCATCAGTAATAAATCAAATCTGTAACTGTACGCAAACTATGCTAACAAAATATAAACCACAGAGCACAGATCTGGTCAAACTTGCATCCAACATAACATCACAATACACAATCTTAAAACATAATAATAATAATAATAATAATAATAATAATAATAATAATAAAATCAATCAAATCAGATACCTGCATGTTACATTTGACAAGATCAAGAGGAGTAACAGTCATATGAGTAAGTCCACAGCTGAGAATACCTCCAGCAGTACACGCAGCATAGAACCGTGGAGAATACATCTCGATCTTGCCCAAAGGCTCGTTAGGAGCAGGTACAACAAACTTATTATCCTGTTTAACCGGTGAAGCAGAACCAAACAAGTTAGGGTTTGATGTTTTGGGCATAAGGAAGGTGGTTGAAGAAACCGATGATGTGTAAATGAAGTCAGGGATGAGTGATTGACGAGAGGTGTTGTCGGTGATGGCCATTGCTGTTTTGGATCGGAGAATAATATTTGAGGGATGGTCGGAGACGACAATCGCTCAGATGTTGTTCTCCGTTCCGTTAATGCTGATGGAAATGAGTTGGGTTGGATGGGGTTTTTATTTACCAATGTAGCAAGCTGGTTTAGCCCTAGATTTTAGCCAATAACATGCCTTTGTTGCTTTACGGCGTCGTTTCGGTTTCATGGCATATTCTTCCAACTTGCTTGGGATTGAAAAAGATAATAATTTGAAAAAAGAAGTAGCTTCAATTTTGCTTCACTACAAATAACCATTGTTTTAAAAACCTTGAAGGTTATATCGGTATTATCGTTTTTTAATGGAAATTCGGTATAAAACACTCTGGTAAATATGAGAAACGTTACATTTTAATTCTTTTAATTTAGTTTGCACCCATGCATCGGGAAGCATAGGTTTGCACCCCCCCCCCCCTCCCCTGCGCGTGTAGATAGGTGCCATAGTATAATGTGACTTCACATTTTAATTCTTTTAATTTAGTTTCACCTTATAAACTCGTCGATTTTCTATCCCACAACCAATGTGGGACAACTCACATTCACACAACTCCAACACATAGAGGATTCCAATTAAAATGCATCATCGCACCAGCATTATCAAATTTGCCATGGTAATTTGGAGCTAAGAATATAGTTACAAGTTGCGCCTGACAGCAAAGGATTCATAACTATCTACCACAACCTGCAAAGTGAAGTATAAACAAGATTTTATATAAATGTACAAACATATATGTATCATGTATGTGAGTGCAGACAATTGTGTTAAAAAAATCCTTAAATATTGTCCTTGAATGTCACCCAAAAACATCATAAATCGAAAATTTTTATTAGGCTTTTGATTTTTAAAAGCAATCCTCTTTTAATAACATAATTAAAGTCGCGGAGGAAATTGATTAAACAAAAATAAACTTGCACAATAAAGCAAAAAATAACTAACAAATTAATCCAATAAATGCTAGCATACGCGAGAATGTATACAAAAGTTTAGAAGTTGATGGGATAACACTGATCGTAATTGTTGTCAGCTTCGACTTTGTTAAGGTTATGAACACATAATATATGCTTACTTGATCGTAATTGTTGAAAGTCCATATTGAACGTTGAAGTTAAGACCATGTAGGTCAAGTATTTGATAAAGGACGTATGGTGTTTTTAGGTAGCAATTCATTGGTCATATGGGTCAAATATTGTCAGGAAAGTTTACTACATTCAAGTCTTCTTGAATAAATTCCCGACAGGCCATGGGGGTGTACCTTAACACCAAATGTGTTAACGGTGATGTGGTATTTTAACTTTCATTTTAAACCACTCCCTTCCCGTGTTAAGGGGCGTTAAAGTGACACTAAGTTAACATGTTTACATGAATCAAAAGAGATAAAGTTAAGGGGATGAGGTAGAATTAATGAGCGTTAAACTATTTCCTTAAAGAGAGATAGCGTGAAAGTAGACAAAGTAGAGGATGTGACATCTAGGTGGAGGTAAAGATGGTTAAAGTATACCCCATAGCCTCATGTGTTCGATTTAGTTTAACCATGTTAGTAGGTACTCTAACATTAAATGTTAGTACAAATATGGATGTTTGACAAATAATGGTTGTTGTGACGAATTAACCAATGTCTAATTCAGGTTATGATGGTCGATGTCTACAAGTTCACGGGTCTTGAAGTCCGTTCAGAGACCAAAGATTGAGTCTGAAAATTTGATTGTACGAGACGGTAAAGGATGGATGATTCATCAAGTAGGTTATAAATACCATCTACAAGGAAAGAATTATAACATTTAGATAATAACTAATGATTTTTTGTTTGCAAATTGGTATTATGTGTAATCTTTAATGAAAATTTTTGGGACCGTTTTCTGGCCTTCTACTGCTAATTTTGGGACCGTTCTCTATTTAACCTCTCTTTCATGTTCAATCTACTCTCTCTAAACATTAGGACTCAGAAAGCTCCATGTTTTCTGACAAATTGCTTTGTTTGAAATTAAATAGAAATACTTGGTCAATTACGAGTTACGATAAATACTTGAAATTAAACAGTTTAAGCCCTTGTAAAACCCTCGTTAGCGCTTTGTTAATCCAAAACCCAATCCCAATGTCTTTGTGTTTGAAGTATAGGTAGTTAGGTTTCACCTCTACCGAATATATCATCGAAAGCATCATCTTTTGCTAAAGCTCGACCCATTTAGTTTATTTTGTTTCAGCTTCAACATGTCTAATGGAGTAATGGGCTAAGCTAAATGATTTAATTGAAAATTTGTAGTCAAAAGGGTTGAAAGTCATCCAAATGCATTAGAAGCCACCTACATTGCCTTGTAATAGCATATTATTTATTTCAATTGATATAAAAAATGGGTCAGCCGAACTCAACCGGGCATGTTTCAATCCCTTTTCACCTAAGCCCCATTTTATGAAAAAATGATGCAATTAACAAATAAGAAAAAAAAAGAGAGCTTATAATTAAGCTAAAATTATAAACCACGTTTGCATCATAGAATCATACCACTACCACAAATCATATGAAGTTCCATAATTACATATGTAGCATTAGATAAACCTGAAACTACAAAAAAAAAGTTACGTATGTAGCGTTAGATACACTCAAAACTGAAAAAAAAATGATAGGATTAAATACCCAAGTTTAAATATATGATAAGTTAAACAAATTTACATAATTTTATAGTTAAAGCTTAGATTTGTTACTATTGAAATAAGCTTTTATCACTCACTCTGTTGCCACTGATTTAGAGCATTGCACTCGTCACAGCTGCCGCTTGATCATGATAATGTAAGTGTCGAATATACAATTAAGTCAACAACAACAAAAAAAAACATACGTAAAAGTTGAACCCATTATCCAAACAAGTTGTTTTGAAGACAATTCAGAATATGTAGTGATTCTTATAAAGTGTTGGTTGTTAGTATAACAAACCTGATGGAAAAAAACTATGTTGAGCAAGCCATTCCAGCCTAGGTTTCCTATAAGCAATCAATATATTGGAATCTTAAAGCCCTTTATCCCACAATACATCAAGCTTCTCACTTTTACCAACTAGGTTTGGGTATCCAAAGGCTGCCAAAAGAAATAAGCGTGCATGACTCAAATCTTGAGAGATATCACGAACAAAACTCCAATTCTATTCTTTTTTTCAATACCTCAGTAAAAAAGTTGCAACCCTAGCCGGTGATCTTTAAACCCTAGCCGCTGGTTGTACTCCAAATCTACTTATGTGAGCGCCCACCTGAACCTCTCTCGCCTTTCTTATCTCTCTAGACTCTTTGTCCTACTCTCTATCACGTCCCTCTCTAACTCTATTTTTTTTTCTCTTGTCTGCAAATAATGAAAAGAAGATGTTCTGAAATTGAGCACAATTTTGCAAAGAAATAGCCCAGCTGGGCCATCCTGGACTTGAACCAGAGACCTCGCCCGTGAAGTAACCCGCAACCTAAACAACAAAACCTACCTCTGATGACGATGAAAGGGTATATGGTTGATTGGCAGCCCCCGTCTCTCTCCCGTTCTTTCTCTCCCTCTCAAATCGTACCTAGTTTCTTGAAGAGCTGCTCTCAATCTTGCTCTTCCTCTTTTGAGATATTGCTCTTCTTCCGCTTTTGCGACGCTATAATAAAACAACATTGAATTTATTTAAATTAATAAATCTTTGAAATTTAAAAAACATTAGTTTCTAGAAGCAGTTTTTTAGTTTAAGTCCTTAAAAAATCTTTATTATATGCATTAGGCGTTATACTTTAAGCAATTATACTTGTATTATTTAAGATTAGGTATTTAGAAGCCGCCGTCACGGCGTCACATCACAGATAAATTGGAAAGTGACTAGTAACCGAGAGTAAGAGGAGGCTAAAGCAAAACCAACGAGTTATATGACGCCAATTAACCAGCTGGGCTAGCCCAGTTGGCCACCTCAATGAGGATTCGGAAACATAACCTAAGGGTTGTGGGTTCGATTCTAAGGGGGGAGGGTTTACCCACATTATGTGGGGTTCCCGCCTGGGGTTTTCCCGGTTCGACTCGCAGCTCCAGCAGACCGGCCCTAATAAGTCCTACGGGCAGGGGTATCAAACGGCTGTTGGTCGGGCTCGAACTCGGATAGAATCAGGAGGATTTCCCAGCTGATCTACGTCTTTCAAAAAAAAAAAAAAATATGACGCCAATTTTAACATCACTACCATTTGTCCTTCTCCAGGTCCCGCCATTACCCGATTTCCCATTGCTCCACTGCGCCGCGGATATTAATATTAAAACCCTAACCTATTCCAATACTCATCTCACCCTCTCTTTCTACTTTCAACTCAGGTACACCATTCAATTCACAATTTATAATAATATCTGTATTCCACTGTTTCCTTCAATTTAATGCACTAATTTCGTCTACAAAGACGCTAATCAGAAGCCGATATCATAATATTATACAAAACCTCATTGCTTTTTATTTGATTTATGACTTATGAGCTGTATTTCACTGTTTCGTTCATTTTGTATCGTAATATGTTGAATTCGTTAGGTTTATAATGCTGATCTGAAGCCAATGCGAAACCTCATTTGATTTGTATTCGTATGCACATTAATTGTTTATCAGAAGAAGCGTTTTTTCAATTCGTGTGCTGTAAACGCACGGTGCGTGTTTTGCACAAGTTTGAATACTGATCTGAAGCGAATTGCGAAACCTCATTTGATTTAATTTGATTTGTGATTATTATGCACAGTAGTTGTTAATCAGATCATTGCTTTTCATTTCGTGTGCCTTAAATACGCGGTGCATGTTTTGCTCGAGTTTTAATGCTGATGTGAAGCGAGGAAGGAATGTTTTTTGAATTAATTCAGGATTTTCTGTTTTCGATTATCTAGTAAATCAGTTAATGAAAGTAGATTATCTTTTCATGCGTTTGAAAATTTTCATGATTTTATGATTATTATGCACTGTAATCGTTAAAAATAGCAGTAGTTTTCATTTCGTGTGCCTCGAACATACTGTACATGTTTTACATGAGTTTTAATGCCAATATGAAGCGGATAGGGAATCTCATTTGAACCGATTTGTGATTCTTATGCATAGTAACCGTTAATCGTAGATTCGTAGCACTGCTTTACTGCTTTTCATTCCGTGTGCCTCAAACATACTGTGCATGTTTTGCACGAGTTTTAATGACGATTTGAAGCGAACACGGAAGCTGATGTGAATTAGTTTATGATTCTTATGCAGTGAATTAGTTTATGATTCTTATGCACAGTAACCGTCAATCGTAGCAGTGCTTTTCATTTCGTGGGCCTAAAACATACTGTGCATGTTTTACATCTATCTGAAGCGAATAGGAAATCTCATTTGAATCAGTTTATGATTTAGTAACCATTAATCATAGCAGTGCTTTATTGCTTTTCATTTCGTGTGCCTCAAAACACACTGTGCGTGTTTTGCACACATTTTAATCTTTTCGGCTGTTCATATTGGTAAATTATGAAGTTTAGTGATAGATTAGTTTGTTACTGCTACTAATTCAAGCATTCGACCACTGTATTCTGGTACTTGCAGGTCATTTATAGATTCTGTAACAGTTTTATAAACAGAGCCTGTTATAAGAGCAAGTACTTGAAGGTTTTTGTTTGTAGCAGGGGGAGCTAAGCCAGTTAGTTAGCTCTCTCAGCCTATCAATAAATAATCTAGCTGTTTCAACTTCCAATGGCAACAACCACACACTTATGTGGAATCAAGACACCTTATTGTTTTTCAAAGAGCAATCTATGCTCCCGACATTCGTGCCTACAGCCACGGATTAATTCTGATCCACTTACTGAATCGTGTGGAGTGATTAGGGTTTCGGCTCCGAGCAGGGGACGAGGTCTGAAGGTTGTTTGTGATGCGAGAAAGAATGATGTTTTGGTACAAAATGAAACGATAATTGATGGTTTAGAAGGATCAGCTAGCCAATTATCATGTGTTATGAAGTTTGGTGGATCTTCAGTTGCATCGGCGGATAGGATGAAAGAAGTAGCTGAGCTTATTCTCAGCTTTCCGGAAGAGAATCCTGTGATAGTTCTGTCTGCTATGGGCAAAACTACCAACAAACTTATAGTGGTTTGTGCAGTCATTAATGTATTAACTGATTTTATCTGTTTCTTCAAGAAGGTTTAAAGTTAAATATGTGTTGTATCGTAAAGGCGGGAGAAAAGGCTGCAAGTTGTGTCGCTGATGTTTCTGAAATCGACGAGTTGAGTTTTGTGAAAGAACTGCACTACAGGTAAAGATCTGGATTTCATATAAAGTTACAGATATCACTTTATGCTGATTGTGCGTTGGTGTATAATGTATGTATCCAGGACAGTGGATGAGCTTGGATTAGACAGATCACTCATTACAGGTAGCTTCCAGTTTTTACGATAATTTAATTATTAAAAAGTTTTCTGCTCAAATATCTTACCTGCTTATAGTTTATTAATAGTGAGGTCCCTAATGCCTTTTCTGATTTCAACATTTAAGACATGAGCATGATTGCTTGCTCATCTGGGCAGAGCATTTATTGTGCTTCATATGGCGGTTTGGTTTCATATTTTGTGAGATATGTTTTACAGATCACTTAGAAAAGCTAGAGAGGCTGCTGAATGGGATTCATGTACTGAAAGAGTTGACTCCACGTGCAAGAGATTACATAGTCTCATTTGGAGAATGCATGTCCACGAGAATATTTGCAGCATACTTGAATAAAATCGGTGTCAAGGCCCGCCAAGTATGTGGTTTCTTGAATCTTGCCTACTTGAATCTAAGCAATGAGCAGATATTCATATTCGGTGATAATATACCAATTCATTTTCTGCCTAAAATATATGTTGACTGGATTTAGTTCTTTAAATGAAAGCAATAGGCCTATAGAAAGTACTTATTTTCCCATCTTGTTTTTATTTTCTTTGAAGTAACAGATTGCACTTAACAACAATAGATTTAAATAGTGCCACGAGGTTGGAATAAGGACGAACTTCTTTGTTATATCTTCTATGAATTTTACATAACATGAAAAAATGACATCATAGTGGCATCTGTATTATTTTAACTTGCAGCATAAGTGCATAACCTTGGCTCAAAAAAGCACTAGGCGCTCTGAGGCGCGTGTCTATGTAAACTTTATTTACAACCAGAAGCTGCATATCTCTCTTCTGTTTTACTTTTACATATAAACCTATTTACCAAGTCCTCCTTTCATAATTTCTTCATCCCTTTAGGTAGTTTTACATATAAACCTCATATGCACCATGATTTTGACCCAAAACTACATGAGCCCATGATGCGACGTGACATTAAAAGCTTCCTGTTGTGGTCCCGAAAATGCAACTTGGATATTGTTTTCATTTTATAAGTTAAAAAATAAAAAGAAATAAACAAGTAAAGTATTTTTTATCTACATCATTGACTCAACCCAAATATTTCTTGGTAAATTCATTTAGTAATATTGTTTATACATCATGACTTAATAGAATGAGCTGAGGGATTGATCCAGCATTTTCCATATAATTGATATTGTGTTAATATAACCATATAATTGATATTGTGTTAATATAAAAGTGTATCTGGGACAAGCAATGAGCTCCTCTATTTACAGGGGGAGAGAGGGACTAATAAGAAATAACTAATTACATGAGGGGGTCCTACACTAATGAATATTTACAACTAACAGTTATTAGTACAAGACTCCGAAAAACAACAGCAAATTATGACCCGAAATCACAGGACCAACTGTTTTTTCATGCATTGCTAACTCTTTGCTTCTTTACCCTCCTTTTTTTCTTTTTTGCAGTACGATGCATTTGATATTGGTTTTATAACAACAGATGACTTTACTAACGCGGATATTCTAGAAGCAACATATCCAGCTATAGCAAATAGACTTCTTGGTGATTGGATGAGTGATCCCGCAATCCCTATTGTTACTGGCTTTCTTGGGAAGGTCTTTTATCTAATTGTTTTCGCATCTTTTATAAATTTCTTTGAAGGCCTGCTGCCCTGCTCACATGGAAGTGACTAATAAAATCTATATATTGTTTTATAGGGTTGGAGAACTTGTGCCGTGACTACATTGGGCAGAGGTGGTAGTGATTTGACTGCCACCACCATCGGTAAAGGATTGAACTTGCGAGAAATTCAGGTTTAATAATCAAACGCTACTACGCTAGTATAACTTGTGTGTTATCTTGAAATAATTATTTACTGTTTGTTTGTTATACAGGTTTGGAAAGACGTGGATGGTGTTTTGACATGTGATCCTAACATATATCCAGGTGCTGAACCTGTGCCATATTTAACATTTGATGAGGCTGCTGAACTTGCATATTTTGGTGCTCAGGTGTTTGTTTACTTCTTCTTTTAGTGTGCATTTATATAGGATAAAAAATTGCATGTTTGGTTATGATAGTCCCATGCTTAACTCCCATTCCTGTTCTCTTCCAAGTTCTTTCTTGAAGGAAACCTTACAATGTCCTCTTTTCCTTATATTTTCCCTTAGTTTTAGTGTTGGCAATATCGACCTATTTGCTTATGAGTGAGTGAGTCATTTTGAATTGTGTTTATTCTCAAACAGGTCAATAAAAAATTTTAGCCTTATTTTGGAACGGTTAACACAACCTCTAATCCTACCCTAGTTCAATACCAATGTCCACCATGGGACTCAAATCTTTAACCTCATGCCACATGGGGAGGGACACCACTTTACATTCCTTGATACCACTAGGCTAGAAGCCCTTTGGTAACGAAAATTAATCGGCTTATAGCTAACTGGCCAAATTGGTCGAATGGCCTACTGTGTTGGAAGTCTTCTAAAGTATATCTTTAACACATACAACCTACTAAATCGTTTTTATTCAAGTATTAGATTATTGTTGTAATCGTATATATTTTGTAATCATATTATGAGATTAATTATTTGGTCTTATCATATGTCCTAAGCTATGGTTAAGACTATAGCTACCAGTTAGTTTTAAAGAAGTATTTTAACCATATCTTGACAACTTGACCACTAGATGATTATGATCGGACGATCTCATGATGACATGATCAAATGAACATTGTTTCTGCCAACAAACCACCTCATGGTCTATGGTTAGCGAAACCCTTAATTATTTTTTAGGAAATGAAGGACAAAAGTATGTTTTTGGTCAAGCTAACCCGATACAGTCCATGTCAATGGTCTTCTTTAGACTAAGTAACCTTCCATTTCTTTGTTTGCAAAACTGCTTATAATATCTCAAGATAAAAAGTTTGAGAAGATATGGACACTTTACTTTCTCCATTTTAGTTCTTATTCTCCCATCTTTTTTTTTCAACGGCCCGCGTTTCTCTTTTTGTAGGTCCTTCATCCACAGTCTATGAGGCCTGCAAGAGAGGGTGATATTCCTGTTAGGGTTAAAAATTCTTACAACTGTAATGCTCCAGGTACCCTAATCACTAAATCAAGGGACATGTCAAAGGTCAGTAGCACAATAATAATCGAGAACCTATCATCAGAATTCTGAAATTCTTAAATTTCTATCAACGTCAATTTCAGGCAATACTGACTAGCATTGTTTTGAAACGTAATGTAACAATGTTGGATATTGTCAGCACTCGCATGCTTGGGCAATTTGGATTCCTCGCCAAGGTAAATGGATGATGTTGTTATCGGAAGTTGGCAATTTGGACCTGCTTATATCCAAAAGGGTCGATTTGGGTTTTGTTTTATCTCTAATCGGTCGAATAAGGTTTAACTAAAAAAGGGCAATCGGGATAAGCTTAAAGGTTTAACTTAAAAGTAATGGGTCAAATGGGATAAGTTTAGAGATTTAACTAAGAAGCAAATATGTCAATTGTGATAACATTAAAGATTTACTTAAGAAGTAAATGGTCAAATGGGTTGATCGTTGTCTGATATATTCTCATATGCTCAAAAACCATCAAAGTTGTTTTGTTAAAAAACTACAAGGATTATATAGCTATTTAATCATATTTAACACATTAGTATTTATATAAAAAAGGAATAATAAAGGCCAATGGATTGTCTTTGGCCACAACACATTTTGAAACATAGTTTAATTTTATGTGTTTTTGACAGGTTATCCGCTCCATCCATTTTGCCACCATTACTATCCATCACTCTTTGAGACTTTGTTTTTCTCATGATTAGGTATTCGCTACTTTTGAAGATTTGGGTATTTCTGTGGATGTTGTGGCTACTAGTGAAGTTAGCATTTCATTAACATTGGATCCATCAAAACTATGGAGCAGGGAGTTGATTCAGCAGGCAAGTCTTAAGTGCTAAACATAATTAGTAAAAAGTGATTTATATAATACATGTTAGTAAAACAATCTCACTTAGACCTTTAAAATGAGCAGCATATTAAATATGGCTTTTAATCTTTTATGATCATTCTTTTATAAGTGTTAGCACAAAGTTAATTAAATAATTTAGAAATATAAGATTAAAATAGATTTTCTTTTCTTCAATTTATTGTTACAAACTAAGTTGTGTAGTGTAAAAAAAGTGATGTATAATTTTGGTGTAACAATATTTCAAGAATGTCTTCTTTTAAACCAAAATGCTGCAGACGTTTGGTACAGAACTGGATATTTATGGTTTAACGGTGTTGGTTTTTTGCAAGCAGGAGCTTGATAATGTTGTGGAAGAACTTGAAAAAATTGCTAAAGTGAATCTTTTACAACACCGATCAATTATTTCACTGATTGGGAATGTTCAGAGGTCATCACTAATACTAGAGAAGGTGTTCTTACACGCTCAAAAGTCAAACTTAATTTACTGATAAAGTCTTTCAGTCCATTGACTTTTTGTTTGTAATGTTTCTTTATTTGATATGTACTTCAGGTATTTCATGTTCTTCGTAAAAATGGGGTCAATGTTCAAATGATATCTCAAGGAGCATCCAAGGTATTCAACTCATGTTATTATTGCAATAAGAGGTGTCAACTTTAACACATTTATATAGAAACAAGTAAATTTGGGCCTTGTGTTTTTGATAATGAGTAACCTGTTATTATAACTACAGAATAGAAGGGGTCTAATGGATAGAGTGACTAACCTAATGAAATTAGCTTTGTGTGTGTGTTAAATATTTACGTCACCAGTATCCAGTTGTCTTGTTTATAAAAAAGACAAAAGATCAAATACAAATAAATAAATGTGCGAAGCGTGCGAACTGAAGGGAACCAAAAAAAGTGGCGGTGGCATTTTCGTAAATAATGACAACCACTTTTGTTATATAATTACGCTAGTTATATAACTACGCTATATAAGTACTTTAGAGTAATTTTATAATTACTCTAGTTATATAAAGTTTCCAATATTTACAGAAATGCCCCCGTGTGTGTTTTTCTTCACTTCGTACGTTTCGTATGATAACCCTATTTGTACGTGAACTTAACTCTATAAAAAAATATGTTGCTATTCTAAGGGATATTGTATATGACGACCAACTATGTATTGAACTTTTTTTTCATCAAAACTACCCGTGTTTTTGGTCATCAATTGTCTTATTTTGAAAAAAGAGTGTGTTACTATTATAAGGGCTATTGCGTATGATATGAAGACCAACTATGTATTCATAGTTTTTCTTTTCATCGTGTCACTATTATAAGGGATATTGAATATGATATGAAGACCATGTATTCATAGTTTTTTTTTTTTCATCTAAACTACCCGTGTTTTGGTATGCTTTCTTCTATACCAAATTCGGGCAAAATATGCCTTAACGGCGATATACCCTATAAAATTCTGAAAATACATACAAAAAAACTAATAAAAGACAAGTGATGGTAAAAAACGAGGTTGTTTTTGTCGTTTCCTATCTTCCACAATAATTTTGGTCTATAAACAAAACCGGATACATACTTTCTGGTGGCTTGTTAGTAGTTTTACTATACGAGTGAACTTGATGAAAAGAAATATACAAGCTTGGGTGCCTCCTGGCTCCTAGTATTGCTTTTATAGTTGTATTTACAAAGTTAAAAAAAGTGTTGATTAATATCGGGTCAGCCAATATAATATACGTTAACCCATTTGACGACCTGCCTCCCCTCTCTTGATTTGTGCAGGTTAACATATCATTGATAGTTAATGACGATGAATCAGAAAAATGTGTGAAGGCTCTTCACGAGGCGTTCTTTGAGAGCGATCTAGCCGACATGGTCTATGAGAATGGTTCACCGACACATGGTAGCTAATTATCTAGCCCCAGCACAGCTAAGATGGCTTGGCTGATGTATTGGTTGTTTGAGGGTTGCAGTTGGTTGTTTGGGTTTAGAATAACTAAGATATGTGTCGTTTCTATTATAGAGGTAAGTTAAATTGGGTTATGTTCGCATTTTCTTAATAATAAACCATGCACTCGTGAATTAGATTCTTCTCCTTTTCTAGTTGTAGATATTTTTTTTTTCTAAATTATATTGTTGGCTTCCAGTGATAAAATATTTTATAGGGAAATTGGGTTTTAATAATCTAAACTTTGTCCTGTTGGCCGACATTAACCTAAAATTTCTTACAACAATCCCAAATACTTAAAAAGAATTTTTTTTACAACAATCTCAACTTTCAAAGTGTTTTCCTATATCGAGTCTTTTTCTAATTGGTCTAACCAATGTTTTAAAAACCGGTTTAAACCGGCCGGTTGAATCGGTTATACCGCTTACTGGTGGCTTGGCTGGCACGAATTAGTACGGTATTTTGGGAAAACGGTATATGATTTGAACCGTCGGTAAATTCCGGTTTACCGGTTTATACCGCTATACCGGTACCGGCACAAGGTTAAACTTTGGACTTTATCGACCCGTAGTGAAGGTATAAATAACATGTGTGGTGAGAAAGAGCATGAATCGGTTTCTTAAACACAAAGTGACTTATATATATGTTACTTATCTTATGTAATTTTAGTATATTGTGATTATTGGTAACTAAAACTTCTTATTAAAGATTGTAGAAAACGAATATGGTTGTACTTTTGTTGATGAGGATGACGATGATTATAAATTTTATCTTTTAAGTAATCATAAACTTGATGTATTTAACACTTGAATGACATAAACCTAGTATTCCCTTTCATATAAAAAAAACTTTGTGTGGGTAATTTTGGATTATTTTTTGATAATGGATTCACTTTTGAATTATTTTTTATTATGAAATCGTGTACTATTGGATTACCTTTTTAATTGAAGTTGTATTTTATAGAATTATAGGTTTAAGTAGTCAATACGGTTGAACCGCCCGATACAACCCGGTTGAACCATTTCTGAGTCCAACCCGGTATGGTTAAAAAAACGGTTTTTAAAACATTGGGTCTAACCCAATTAGTTTTCTTTTTTGCTAACATTAAAACTTATGTGGAAGAAAAACTTTGTTATTTGCTGACATGGATGTTATGTAGCACCACCCCCACCACCTCCACCATCACCATACTAGAATGCCACCACCACCACCAGATAGCACCCATAGCCATCACCACCGTGAGCTTCAAGCCGACCGCTCTAGCGAATCCACAATATTGAATTGAAGTTGGGTAATTCCTAGTTGCATCGTACTTCACCCAAAAAAATGGCCACGTCAGCAAAAAACTAACCATGGTTAGTTTGAGGGTGACAAATGCCAAGAAGTTGAAAGTACAGTATGGTGGTGAATAATTTTGTAGTTCAGTGTGTCAGCGGCCAATAATAAATAGTTTAGGGTGTTAAAATTCAATTTCGCAAAAGAATACGAGGATGATAAACTTATAACTTTTGGGCGGCAGTTATAAAGAATACGAAGGTGGGAAAGTTTACCCACAATAGTGGGGTTCCTACCCGGGAGGTCTTGAATTCGATCCACGGGGTATGCAAAATATGCGAAGCCTTAGGGTGAGGGGTTGAAAAAACCTGTATACACGGGGGATTGAACCGGGGTGGGTAGGTTCGTTGGCAAACGACTTACCCGGTGAACTACGCCGATAAAAAAAAAAAGAAAAAGAATACCAAGTATGATAAACTTATAACTTGTGGGCGGTAGTTAGTTTGACCCCATGTGACCGGTTTCTTTCTTTCCTTGCCCGTTTCTTTGGAATCAAATAAATAAATAAATAAATAATAATATCAACAAACGCTATCTCTGCCTTTCTTTGTCAGCATGGAATCATTTTCAGAAGCTTCATGATTAATAACAAACCAACAATAAACACAAACTTAAGTCTCCATCATCTCTCTATCTACATGCTTCAGTAACCCTAGCTTTTTCTATTTACACAACATGAATAACATGAGTAGCACTAAGAAGGAAGTAATTCGATTGGAGCGTGAAGCCGTTATTCCGATTCTGAAGCCCAGACTCGTCATGTATCTCACTAATCTTATTGGTAACGATGTTATTATTAATCTTATTATCTTTAAATTGTTGTTTTGGTTTGTATACTGTTTAGTTTTTGGCTTAATGTTAGTGTTCTGTTCAATTTTGGCTGAATGTTGGACTGGTGTATTATTAGGGTTTATTAATGTTAGATATAAAGGGTATAATTGTAATAGTGTTACTAGTACAAGGGCTATATGTGTCAATAAGTGATAGTTTTAAAAGTTAGTTAGTGACAGTTAGTTGTTGTGTGTGTATAAGTAGAGGGAATTGTAATAATGTGAAGATTAGCTATGAATGAATGAATTTTCCCTCTTCTGTACTTATTCTTCTTTGTAGCTAACAATTAACTAGAAGATTAATATGGTTTTATTTATTTATTTATTTATTTTATAATATTTGTTTAGCCTAAGCATCAGACTAGGTGTTACTTACTTGCTGATTATCTAGAGTACCTGTTTTTTGAGGTCTTTGTTTGGCATATATGGTGTCTAGGTGGAGAAGAGAGGGAGGAGGGGAATTGCGATTCGTTTGGAATTCGAAACGAGTTCGGACGAGTTTTGTGAGGGGAATGAGGAAAGAGCGAGAAAATGGTGAGTTGGTATCGGTTTGGGCATCTGGATGGTGGCCGCCGTAGTGGATGCTCTTAGAGCGCTCACATTGGATTCTCTGTATCCATACTTTCTATATGATATAGTGGAACGAAATAGAGGGAACGACTGGCGAAATATTTATAGAGGACTAAATTACAAATCTATATTTAGAGGCTTATATGCAACCCTCTATAGAGTCTATATTTTATTGTGAGTGTATTAAAAAAAATACAAAACAATATATTAGGGTTGGAGGTGGGGTGTTTTTTAAAAGGAAGTTAAAAAACACAAAAATTTAGAGAATATACGTGTTTTTAGTTAAATTATAGAGATGAAGGCTTGAATGTGAACGCGCTTATAAGGTATAGCTGCCTAACTGGCCACCTTGGTTATCCCCACACTTAGATTAGTCCATGTCTTATACCTACCCCACACATTGCGGGGTGATGATGTGGCACACGCAGGGATGGAAGGGGCCAAATACGCTTGAGTGCGGTGTTGATGTGGGGATGTAGCAGCGTATGAGGAGAATGGACAGAAAAGAAGGTCACTCAGCACCATGAGATGGGGGGACACCATGCCGCAACATGCGGGGGTGATGCGGCATGCGGTGGAGATATGACACTCAGCCTTAGAAACTAATTGTTAAGTGTTTTAAAAAAAATACTTGGGGAGTAAATGGTAATCTAATTTGAGTAACAATGCTAAGTGCTTATGACTTATGCGTAATTCTATCATTAGAACAATGTACCTAGTTATTTAGAAAAGTAGCAACAACATATGTGATATACAATTTCTCGTATGTATACATAACCAGATGTATTGTTTTCTGGAATTGAGCATTCTACTTTTTCAATATGATTTCACAAGCTTTTAAATATGTTTATCATTGCAGAACACAATACTGACAGAGCAGAATTCTTGAAGCTCTGCAAGAGAGTCGAGTACACAATTCGAGCATGGTACCTTCTTCAGTTTGAAGATCTCATGGTATTTGTTTATGTTATAAAGCAAGAATTTTCAAGATTTATAAGAAGCGTTGTTTTTAATTTATGTGATTTTCATACTTGCAGCAACTGTATTCACTCTTTGATCCTGTCCAGGGGGCTCAGAAACTGAAGCAACAAAGCCTATCAGAACAAGAAATCGATGTTCTTGAACAGAATTTCCTCACATATATGTTTAGGGTAGCGTGGCCAAATCCAGAAATTGAAGAGTCAATGTGTTAAATCTTCAAAGTAGTTCACATTCAAAATATTTTATCTTTTAAAGTACAATTTTAATGGCTGCAGGTGATGGAGAAAAGTAATTTTAAAATATGCTCTAATGAGGAGATTGATATTGCACATTCGGGGAAGTATCTTTTAAATCTTCCTATCAAAGTCGATGAATCAAAGGTTTGCTCTGTGATACATACCTTACTATATCAGGTGCTATAACAATTGTCTTCATGTCTGCTAACATTTCTTCTTTTTTTATTTCTATTTCTTTGTTTTTTTTCCTTTAAATGTAGATCGATAAGAATCTTTTGAAACGCTACTTTGAAGAGCATCATTATGATGATCTTCCCGACTTTGCTGATAAGGTATGTATATAAATTTAGTTTAGAGGTGACGGTTTGACTCATGTTGTGTGAATTGTTGATTTGGGTTGTATTTTTATCTCAGATGGGTCAAATAAAAAGAATTAGTAGGAACGGGAAATGATCCGGTGGAATGGTGGGTCGAAGGGGTCTAAGATTAAAAGTTGCCTAATGTCTATTTTGAATGCATCCTGACATTCCGACCTCCTAGTCGTTTTATTCAATGATTTAGATCATTATTGAGATAGTAATGTTTTTCTAGTCATAATTAAAACATCAATCAGTTGTAATTCTTTTTAAAGAAATGGACAAAAGGGTGTTTCAGGTCAACCTAGACCATTTCAAACAGTACTAAAAGTGGCTCATTTCAACCTGAATTTGTCTTGACCCTTTACACAACCTGATGTTTAGATGCTTGGAATTGTATTTAAATATTGCTGTTTTTTTATAAAAAAAAACTGTATCGTAGTACATCATCTTCCGACGAGGCATTGGAATTGATAAGACTACTGACTACTTTATCATGGAAAAACTGGACATGATTATTTCACGGCTTTGGGCTGGGATTATGAGAATAACAAGGCAAGTTTTTTCACAACTTTTCGTCATTAAGTTAAAGATGTTTACTTATGGAGTTTATCCATGTTAAATGTTTCATTATGCTTGTAGACTAGGAAAGCTTTTTTCTAAACAATCCAGTGTGCGAATTAAGAGTGACTCAAAGAAAGATGACGAAGTTACTAAGGACGAGTTTCAGGTTGAGAGGGTCCGGATTGAGAACTTGAATATCAGGTTGTAAGCTAAGTCTATATTATTTCTTGATCTTTATGTGTATTGCTAATGTTTGCAAGTTCCCTGTGTTTGATTTTTACCACATGCTTAATTCCATTTCACCAGTTTACGGAATTTGGCGAGTAAGATTACAATCCAAGAACCTACATTTGATAGGATAATTGTGGTATACAGGTTTGACTTCTTTTCTACTGGTTGTATTGTCAAACTTTTAGTTTGGATACAAGTGTTATTGGCAACAAGAGTTTGTAGATCGACAAATATGATGTTAAAACCGTAATGCTGTTATGATTTATATGCAGACGGGCAAGCACCAAAAAAGATGAGAAGGAGCGAGGAATCCACGTGAAGCATTTTAAGAATATCCCAATGGCAGATATGGAATTAGTCCTAGTGAGTTTTATTTTATTTGCGTCAATTTTGACACATACTTATGAATGAAAGTGTTGATCTTGGTTATGTTTTACCTCTAATGGATCAAATGAACCAAATTTAAAAAGTTTGTAGAAGATGGTAAAAGTATATATTTATTCCTAATTGTAGCAACTAGCAACATACCATACGCATATTATATTTTATAACTTGTAACGTATCAAGAAAATGAAAAAGATGTTCTATTTCTTCGAATCTTCATAGGTGGTTGCTAGAATCATAAATGGGTGTCTCGTGTCAATTATGTTGCGATCTATTGTATTTAGCGCTATTTTTAATGTATACAACCTCCTCATTTGCTTTATGCAAAAAGTTGATATTGTAACATTATATCTTTTACATCTGTTGTTAAACACAATGATTATCTATAATAAGTTACAAACATGATTTAGACTAAACCTGTTTGGGGTCAACCGAACCAGTTTCCTCTTACCATAAGTACCGATTACCCAACCCGATTGGCCTGCCCATATATCTTCCTTTGGAATTTTATTTTGCGAGTTTGTTGTTTTACAGAATTTGTATATCTTATTGACAGCCTGAGAAGAAAAACCCAAGCTTAACCCCTATGGACTGGGTGAAATTCCTTATTTCTGCTGTAGTTGGGCTGGTTAGTTTTTTTTTTTTAATTCCATGTGGTTTAATAGTTGTCAAAAAAGGAGCTGATTTGTACACACATACAGCAATGGTACAACCGTATGTCACCATAGCATACCCTCTATGTGTACAAGTCACTTCCCTTGTTGGTTGTTAGAATGCAGAAAATAATATCTCTTTTTCAGGTAGCTGTCATAGGTTCAGTTGAGACACCTCAAGCTGACTTTTGGGTCATGTTTGCTGTTCTCTCCACAGTTGTTGGTTACTGTGCTAAAATATACTTCACGTGAGTTTCGTTGTTAATATAATGTGGTTAATATTTAACCTATGAATGTTAATTATGTTACGTGCACGCGTTTACATATTTTAGTTTACCGCTATATTGTCACGGCTGTTAAATGGGCAGGTTCAGTAAAATCACATCAGAGCTAACCTTAGAAACCTAAAATCACATCAGTTATAGAGTTAAGGCTAGTAGAGTTAAGTATAGAAAATAGTGAAACTGGTTATGTAATGAAGGAATATAGGTGGGATAGTTGAAATAGATTTAAATAAGTGCTAATTTGTTGGGGAAATTTTAATCTCAGCGTGACACGTCATCAATCTGAAAAATTGCTGACATCATCATCAGTTCCTTGTTTGTTAGAGTAGAGAGATACATGAGCTTTAGTTAATAATTTTCATATGATTGTTGTAGTTTTCAGGCAAATATGGTTGCATATCAAAACCTAATTACCCAATCCATGTATGATAAGCAACTGGATAGTGGAAAAGGCACTCTTCTTCATTTGTGTGATGATGTCATTCAACAAGAAGTATGTGTTTTACACATTCTTTTTTATTTTTATTTTTTCTTTCATGTTTGTTTAGCATCAGAAAGGGGGTGTGGGGGGGGGGGGGGGGTGACCCAATTAGTTTTTTAAGAAATGTATATCTTCTAAATATGTGATCATCAACCTCTTGATCATTTGCAGGTAAAAGAGGTGATACTGTCTTTCTTTATACTGATGGAACAAGGCAAAGCGACTTTAGAGGTATACATGAATATCAATCTGCGAAAACTGCATAAACACTTGTTCGTAGCGATGGAAAATATAGTGGGAGAGAGAAAGAGAGACGGTTGTGTGGTTGCATAACCGCCTTATGTATCATTGTTAAAGCCATATTTACAAGTGTTTATGTGGTTCTCACAGTTCTCTAGTTGAAATTGGTTGTGTATTGGACGACCCACTCTCTCTTTCTCTCTCTCTCTCTCCATATATATATATATATATATAAAATCGAGTAGTGAAGTTGTTGTGATGTTTTTTTAGGATCTTGATTTACAATGTGAGGAACTAATTAAAGAGGAGTTTGGTGCAAGTTGCAACTTTGATGTTAATGATGCAGTTCACAAGTTAGAAAAGATGGGCATTGTTGCTAGGGTGAGATTTCATGCATTTCCTTGCAAATAGTTTATGCTTCAAAAAAGTCAAATCAGTCCAAAGTCACCGAAAGTGTACATAAATCCTGCTAACTCGTTTTGTTTATAATTGACTATAGGATTCAATCGGAAGGTATTACTGTGTTGGTTTGAAGCGTGCAAACGAGATCATTGGCGTCACAACAGAAGAGCTTGTACTTAAGGCTATTCAGGAGCGTGGCGGTTCTTGATGAAAATTCGGCGTGCTATATATAGTTATTAAATTCTTTTTAGTTTGTACCCGTTGTATGTAATATTTTTTGCATCCCTGTAACTGTGTGATTACATGATCAACTTTTAGGTTGTGATTGTGTTATCGCCGGTGCCATTGCCACCGCCCTGGTGGTGGTGGCTGTTGCCTTGTTGATTTAAAACGCCTGTGTACAATCAATGTCGATATATATGTAAAATAAACAATCATCAACAGTTGTTCTAATACATGTGTTTGTTCATGTAGATTGTGGGAGTGAACTTGTGGCAAATTTGTATAGACTGGCCTACTGCAAAAGTTATTTGAATAGTCTTAACTAGTTTGTATGAACAAATGGTGGATTTGGATCGTCATTTTTTTTGTTATTGTGTTTTATTGCTAAAATCTGAAAAATTAATATTTTTTAGATGCAACCCAAAAAATATCTGGAAAAGTAATAATAAAAAAAGAAACATGTTAAAAAGGTGTTAAAATTGTTTTATATGAAATGATGTTACAAGCAATATAGGATATGTTTGGCAACACTAGTTGGTGGCTGGTAATTGGTGGTTGGAAGCTGGTAGCTGTTGCTTTTTAAATATATTTTGGCAGAGAAGCTAAAGCTTTTAATAAAATGTATAAAATGATCAAAATGGGCATTAACTAAAAGCTTGTAATGTATGCATGTTTTTTTTTTTATGATAGAATGGTTATTTGTGTCATTTACTCATTAAAAGCTTGTAGAAAGTAGGAGCTTTTTATTAAACGCAAGTACTAGTAGCTTTTTAATATAGAGTTTTTTCTCCCAACCTAAAAGCTTCAAGCTTTTTTAACCAAACAAGACTTTTTATTAAGTATGAGTTTTTTTTAAAAGCTTGAAGCTTGAATATCTTAAAAGCTATTAAAATCTCCTTGCCAAACATACCCTAGTAACAACGAGTTGCACAAGCCTATTTTTTATTAATTATTTATATTATGATAAGGACAACTTCTTTTAAGTAGAAGTTTATCGGTTCTTTTTTTAAAGCTAATGTTTTACTCCACTTATAACATTCCTCGAGTTTCAAGTGAGACTAGAATCCATCACTTTTTGGGTGAGGGCCATACACCTTTTCAACTAGATCAAGCTAGTGATTTTACTTAATGTTATAGAAAATGTGTGATTCCCGCTTTAAATGTTTACTCGGTCAGAACCGATGGTAAAACAAAAACCAAATATTTTTATTTTATTTTATTTATTCTTTTTCGAGTAAACTACAATTAGCTCCATGTGATTTATGAGCGGAGTCACTGACTCGGTTTGTCCCTTCTTTCAAATTCTCGCATGATCCTTCACCTTCCACTCCGGCGTCCCTAGCCACTTAGTACCACCACTCCACCTTCATCATCCTCCACCTACAACTCACCACGCCATCAAACACCAGTCTACCTCCCACTAACTACACTTTTAGTTAGTATGGAACCGCTCAGGGAAAATAGTTTAAAGGTGAGACCCTCAGCAGTGATTTTTAAAGGTGAGACTGGTGATGACCAAATAACCGATAATTGCGATTATTTAAATCCAGTATTCTTATGGTTTATGGGCAGAGTCACTGTTTGTCCCTTCTTTTAGAGTCCCGCATGATGAGTCCTCGTGTTTAACTTATTCTATCCTTTGCAGCCCTCTCGTTAACTTCTTATTAAATGTACATTAAACACAAAGATATTTTTGTAATCTTATCAAATGGAGTCTTTTGGCAAACCCAACCAGTAGCATCATCATCATCATCCACCATTACCTCCACCTCCACCTCCTTCACTATTTCTTTTGTAAATATTGCGAGATTGGAGGTTTGTATAACTGTGTTATGCAGATTTTCGATTGTTTTCTTACGATTATCCTGTTCGACGAATCAATTATGATGTTTGTTAAATTGACAGGTTGATTTGAAGTGGATTTATGGAAAATGAGATCGGATTTGAAGACTTTTCTATCTATAAATCCGCTCAAAATGTTGGTGAGTTAGCAAAACTAACTAAAAAAGCAAAAAATTAACTTCAATCATACATCCAAAAACCCTAAGTGCTCCGAAAACTTCGGAGGTGACTCTTGACGGCGAACAGGATTTTTTCAGCGATCAGCATGGCTTCGAGGGAGAGGTACAAGGTAAACGAGTAGTATGATGCACCATCAAAGAAAGGATCTAGGAGTAAGCAAGGGGGTCGTACGATAAGAAGGAGGTTAACGTTACGAAGTTTTTTGTCTCCAATCTGCCTGGAGGATGCTCGTCGAACGATCTGGTGAGTACGTTGAAAGGTTATGGTCTGATTCAAAATACGTACATCGCAAGGAAGTACGATAAACTTGGTAAGCGTTTTGGCTTTGTTTCTTTTGCGAATGTTCGTGACCCGATTGTGTTAGAGAACGATATGAAGGATGTTTGGATTGGGTCGTACAAACTGTTTATTGCTTTGGCTCGTTTTGTGGATGGGGAGAAAACGAACTGGAAGGGTTCTAAGCGATGGACTCCGGTGAAAACGAATGATGGTAGGCCGGATACAGTAAACAGGGAAGAAGGGTTAGATCCTCCGGTGGCTAATCCGAATGTTATCAATGGGGGGGGGGGGGGGTTTCAGGGAGTACGTTTAGGGATACCTTGCTGAATGTGGAACTGGAGAAGAGTGCAAATGTGATGGAAGTGAAGCTGGACGATAGTTTCAAGGGCTGCGACTTGGGTGCTGGCTGTGAGTTGGTTGGAAAAGTGATTGATCTTAAGAAGCTTAATAAGTTAAGAATATGGCTTCACTTGATTGGTCAGACCAAGGTGGGTATCAAGTACCTAGGGGGTTTGTGGGTTTTGTTGGCATTTGATTCTATGGCTTGCATGGATGAATTTCTTTGTGCCCAAGATGTTTGGAAGGTGTGTTTCAGTAGATTGGAGTTATGGGAGGGGCAAATTATACCTGCTGAACGGATTGCATGGGTAAAATTCTTTGGTATTCCTTTATGTTTGATGGATAAAGTTGTTCTTGATGAAGTTGGTAGTAAGATTGGTATGGTGGTTCAACCGGCTGACGTAGACGAATCGGTTACTGACTTGTCCTATGTGCTGATGGGGATTTTAAGTGATAAAGAGGGTAGGATACATGGTAATGTCCAGCTTAAGTGGAGGGACCTGACGTTTTCGGTGCTAGTAGAAGAGGTGTTGGGGGATTGGGAACCTGAATGTTTGGAGGATTCGGTTGATGAGATGTTTGTTGACTCGGGAAATACTAATGTGGAAATGAATGATGAAGGTAACACTGGTATGGATCATGCGGTTGATGTCGAGTTGCGGGAGACAAGCGAAGAGGTGGGTGCCCAGGAAACGAATGAAGGTAGGGTTGAGTCCAGAATTAATCAGGAGGAAGAAGTGAATGCGATTGAGATTGCAGCGAATGGGGTGGGTAACGAGCCCGATGCTCGGGGAAACACTACTTGTATGGCCAAAAGAAAAGGGTACAGGAAGAAGGGTAGAACACAAAAGTCGCCATCATCGTTGGGACACGAAAGACCGAAGAAGAGAGCTCGAGATGGGGAGGACATGTTCGATTTAGATAGGTTCATTTATGCGGTGAATAGTGATGAGGCTAGACAGGTTCACGGTCAAGTGGGTAGTGATAAGTAGGAAGTGTTTCAAACTCCAGACCTTAATGGGTTTGGGGAGGTGGGAGGCCAACACTCAGTTGTGGATGTGGAAGGAGAGATTCAAAAAGAAGCGAATGAGACAGTTTTGTTGGGCAAAGAGTTAGGGGTGGAAGAGTTTGAGAAATTCAATGAGTCTGTGACTAAGGTGATCCAGGAAGAAGGCTTTCAACCGGTGAACCAATGAATGTCTTGTCATGGAACATTAGAGGACTGGGGTCGGATGAGAAGAGTGCGTGGTGCAGGAAGTTAAAGGTAGAGAACGAGGTCAGTTTTATTATGCTTCAAGAAACTCAATATGAGTCATTGGAGAGTGTTAAAGTTGATCGTTTCTGGGGTAAGGCCGAGTTCGGGTTGGCTCATGTTGACTCGACAGGTAGGTCTGGTGGTTTATTGTCGTTATGGAATCCAAAAATTTTTGTAAAGGACACGGTGATTACAGAGAGGAATATTCTAGTGGTCTCGGGTTACTTGAAGGAAGATGGGAGAAAAATCAGCCTAGTTAATGTTTATTGTCCGCAGAGGTTAGTTGATAAGCGACGGGTCTGGGAGAGGTTAAAGGACATTGTGAAGGACGATGGCGGTCTTTGGATTGTGGGAGGTGACTTCAACAGTGTTAGAGACAAGGAGGAAAGACGAAATTCTTCATTTAATTTAACCGAGTCTAGCGATTTCAATGATGTAGTGGAGGAGGTTGGTTTGCACGAATTTACTTTGAAAGGAAGGAAATTCACTTATATGGTGGGTAATAAGATGAGCCGGATTGATAGAATTTTTGTGGACTGGGATTTTCTTAATCAGTGGCCTAATGCGGAGTATCGGGTGTTGGATCGGAGAGTGTCGGATCATTTTCCTCTTCTTTTAAAAGTTGTTTCCAGGAATTTTGGAGCGAAGCCGTTTAAGTTCTTCAATTCGTGGTTACAACGGGAGGGGTTTGATGCGGTGGTCAAAGAGGTGCTTGTTAATGAGGAGTTTACCGGCGACCCGTATACGAGGTTAATGTCTAAATTCAAGAGGTTGAGGTTCAAAATCAAGGCTTGGAAGGAAAAGCTTATTTGCGAAGAGATGGTAGAGGCCGATTGTTTGAATAGTGAAGTCAGGGAGCTCGAGAATGTTTTGGAAGTTCGAGACCTTCTTGAAGAAGAGGTTTGGATTTTAGAAGAGGCTAAAGCTAGATTAAAACGGCTGGAGTTCTTTAAAACGAAGGACTTGAGGCAGAAATCGCGGGTTAATTGGGCTAAAATGGGTGACGAAAATAGCCGATTTTTTCACGGGTCGATTAATACTAGGAGGGTGGCTAATGATATTTCGGGGTTAATGGTTAATGGAGAGTGGATTACTAAGCCTAAGAGTATTAAAAAAGAGGTTTTGCGGTTTTTTCGGAACAAGTTCGTTGAAGATATGGCTACTAGACCAAGGCTGGCTTGTTATGGGTTGAAAAGAATCAGCGTTGATGAGGCGGATTCGCTAATTAGCCCGTTTGACGAGAAGGAGATTAAGGAGGCGGTTTTTCAATGCGGGAGTGATAAGGCTCCTGGCCCCGACGGGCTTAATTTTCGGTTTATCAAGAGGTATTGGGATGAGTTGGCGGCTGATTTTGTGGAGGTTTTGCACTATTTCGCGGCTACGGGTGACATCAGTAGTAGTGTTGCTTCGTCTTTTATCACCTTGGTGCCGAAAGTTAAGGATCCTACCAGTTTAGGTGAGTACCGGCCAATTAACTTGATAGGGGTGGTGAGTAAAGTCATCTCGAAAGTTTTGGCTAATAGACTTAAGAAGGTGATGGATAGTGTGATCAATGAAACCCAGTCGGCCTTTGTTGCGGGTCGCTACATTCTTGATGCTCCTCTGGTTATTAGTGAAGTTATGTCGTGGGCGAAAAGAATTGGGAAGGAGATGTTCATGTTCAAAATCGACTTTGAAAAAGCCTATGATAACGTTAGTTGGGAGTTTCTGGATTCGGTTATGAGGCAAATGAACTTTCCTGACAGGTGGTGCAAGTGGATTCAAGGTGTGCTGAGGTCGGCTCGTTCTTCGGTATTGGTTAATGGTTCGCCGACTTTCGAATTTACTTGTGGGAAGGGTATTAGACAGGGTGATCCCATATCGCCTTTTCTGTTCATTATGGTTATGGAAGCTTTGTCTGGGATCATTCGGAAGGCGTGTAGCATTGGGTCTTTTCAAGGGGTGGCGTTGCCAAGAGAGGGTCCGGTTATCTCGCATCTTTTGTACGCAGATGATGCTATGGTTATGGGAGAGTGGACAGAGAGTAATTTTGTTTGTCTCAGACGTATGCTCAGAGTGTTTCATTTATGTTCTGGCTTACGGATTAATATTAATAAATCGACCTTATATGGTGTGGGGGTGGATGGTGATGCTGTGGATGTTAAAGCGAGTGGGTTGGGGTGTCGTGCAGGTAAAGCTCCTTTCTCTTATCTTGGTATTATGGTGGGAGCTAATATGTCAAGAATTAGTAACTGGGATCCGGTCATCAAAGTCTTTAAGACTAGATTATCGAGGTGGAAGTCGGTTACATTGTCGATTGGAGGTCGTTTGACTCTAATTAAATCGGTGTTACAAAGCCTTCCTTCTTACTATTTCGCTCTGTTTAAGGCGCCTTCGGGTGTTGTTAAAAAATTAGAAGGGATGGTGAGGAAGTTCTTATGGGGGGGAGTGGGGGACGTGAAGAAACTGCATTGGGTGGCTTGGGATAAGGTTGCTAAACCATTGAAATATGGTGGGTTGGGCATTCGCAAACTTGACGATAGTAATGATGCGTTTTTGCTTAAATGGCTTTGGAGGTACAAACAAGAGAGTAATGCGTTATGGTGTAGGGTGGTGGACGCTATCCATGGCTCTAATAGGAAGTGGGAGATATACCCTCATAGCGCTCGATTTTCTGGTACGTGGTATAAAGTTGTGAAAAGTGCTATCCGATTAAAAGTGGGTGAGGTGAGCAGTGTGTATATGATAAGGGGTAGGATTGGAAATGGTGAAGGTATACGTTTCTGGACAGACCCTTGGATCGCTCGGGAACCACTAAAGACTGTTTTTCCGGATCTGTTTCGTCTTGAGCAGGAGAAAACGTGTGCAGTGGGGGACAGATTTGTGAGAAATGGGTCGGTAGATGTCATTCAGTGGCACTGGAGAAGGCCTCCTGCTTCTGCTGTGGAGTTGGGCCAGCTGCAGGACTGCAGCCGTTTGTTTACTGGTGTGCAGCTGCTGTCCGAGGAAGATAAATGGGGCTGGGATGCAGACAACTCGACTGGGTTCTCAGTTGCAGAAGTCAAGAGTTGGATTGATAAGGATCGGCATAATGGTGATCAAATGTTCTATAAGTGGTGTAAATGGGTCCCGATCAAGTGTAACGTGTTTATGTGGAGGATGATTCAGGATAGGATCCCTACGAAGAAAGCGCTTTCGAGAAGAAACATTAATTGTGGCGATGGTTTATGTAGTTTTTGTGAGGAGGCCGAGGAGACGATCGATCATCTTTTCACGGCTTGTCTGATTGCTTCAGGTGTTTGGAATGCCATAGCTAGATGGGTGGGTATGCCTCCTTTCTTTTTCTTTTCGGTGGTGGATATTCTCCAGATGGAGTTTCCGGCTTCGTGGTCCAAGGAGAAGAAAGTTGCGCTTTATGGGGTGCTAGTGATCTCGTGTTGGCGGATATGGAAAGCTAGGAATGATCGTTTATTCAACAAGGAGAGGCGGAATGTTATCGATATTGTAGCGGACATTAAAGCGTTGAGCTTCTTATGGTTCTCTAGCAGGTTTAAAAAGGGCTTGGTGGGTTGGATAGAATGGAAAAGTTTTATTATTGATGTAATGTAACTGTGGTGTGGTGGTGTCCGTCTTGGAGGCCCCTTCCGGTTTTTGGTTGTTTAATGAAGTTTGCCTTTCAAAAAAAAGCAAAACTAACTAAGTTAACTTTTAGTTAGTACGGGTCTGCTTTTTTTTCGTGGATATTAATTATCAAGTATAACACTATTTAAATCCTTCCGTCTATTAATAGATAGTATTTGGTGAGAGGATATAATTTTTTTTATGTTAGACTATTATGCTTATTTATAAGCAGTTGAACTAATTAAATCGTTTAAACTAAAGCAAGTCGGTTGGTTTGAGATCTATATGGTTTGGTTTAAGGTATAGTTACGTTGTAACAGCTTTGGCTGATGAATTGGATCCATCATTCGACTTTTTTGTATTTTTAGAGTATACATTTATTTATATGCATTATTAGGGATGAGATGGTACTTTTACAGTACGACAGAGTATCCATACCGATATTCAGCTAAAATCAAAACCGAATAATGTACCGTATATATTCTGTCGGTACCGGTATGGTACGATACCAGTAAAATTCTCATACCGTTACAGTAATGCATTGTACCAATACTAAAATTGAGTTAAATTCAAAACCGAATAATGTACCGTATATATTCTGTCGGTACCGGTATGGTACGATACCAGTAAAATTCTCATACCGTTACAGTAATGCATTGTACCAATACTAAAATTGAGTTAAATTCAAAACCAAATATTGCATAGTATATGTTTGGTCCGTACCACTAAGGTAAAGTGCCGGTACCCACTCTTGAAATTTCTCATCCCTTTCACCCTGTGTATGATATTCAAAAACTACATTTCTCATTTTGAAACTTTTGTTATAAACTTACAATAGTTTGAAAGAAAAAAAAACTCGGTTCAAACCGTGCAATCACTAAATTCGACTAGATTAAAGTGACTTTGGCCGGTTTGGTTTGTCATTTTTGGAACCGCAGTCAACAATTCAAGCTAGGATTTAGTCTCTAACCAGATCCAAAACACCCTAACAAAACGAAGTAACACAGGAACAAACTTGATTACCGAATGAGAAATACATATTTTTAATATTATGCCGTGAATTGAAAGAAAACTAAGGTGCTGTTTGTTTTTTCTGCAGGAAAAGGTCTGCAGTCTGCGGACCACATCTGCAGACATCTGCAGGAGAAGAGGTGGACCAAAGGTCTGCAGTCTGTAAGAAGAAGACTGTTTGTTTGTTAACGTCTGCAGGCTGCTGAAATAAACTTAAATTTAAATAAACTGAGTTTTTACAGCAGTCTGGTGGTAGACGGTGGTGGTGGTGGGTGGACCGTGGTGGTGTGGACCATGGTTGTGGCTGGTGGTGGTGGTGGACCGTGGTGGTGGTGGGTGGTGGTGGTGGTGGGTGGTGGTGGGTGGTGGTAGTGGTGGTGGGTGGACGGTGGTGGGTGGTGGTGGTGGGTGGTGGTGGTGGGTGGTGGGTGGTGGTGGTGGGTGGTGGTAGTGGTGGTGGTGGTGGGTGGTGGTGGTGGGTGGACGGTGGTAGGTGGTAGGTGGTGGTGTGTGGTAGTGGTGGTGGACGGTGGTGGGTGGTGGTGGACCGTGGTGGTGGTGGTGGACCGTGGTGGTGGTGGTGGGTGATGGTGGTGGTGGGTGGTGATGGTGGGTGGTGGTAGTGGTGGTGGACGGTGGTGGGTGGTGGTGGTGGACCGTGGTGGTGATGGACGGTGGTGGTGGACGATGCTAGGTGGTGGTGGTGGGTGGGTGACGGTAATGGTGGTAGTGGTGGTGGTGGTGGTGGTGGGTGAGGAGAAAAGAAGAGGAGAAGACCTTTGAAGACCTTAGAAGACTTTGGTCCAAGTCTGCACCAAGAAGAGGTCATGAAGAGCTTCTGGAGTGAAATGTCTTCCGAAAAACAAACAGTCTGTCCGCCCTAAACGTCAGCCCGCGTCTGCGTGGCGCAGACAAAAGAGGTCAGAAGTGCTTCTAGGAGAAAAACAAACACCACCTAAGTTATGCATCTAACATTTTGTTATTTTCTGGCTCACCATTTGACCACTTGTTAATTTGTATAAAATAAAATAGGGTGATAATGTGTTTAACTTGAATTTTGTCCACGTCTAAAAGGGTTTCTTTCGCCAACGGTAAAGCGTGACATTTTAATGACACGAAATAATTAAAAAAATAGTTTCAACACCTCATCAAATCGGGATGTGAATGTGATGGATGGATGGATGTGGACGTTGTTATGGTCAAATTAATACGAATTTTATTGTTTTAGTTTAAAAAAAAGACAGATACCAAAAACCATCAGAAAGCAGGAGTAGAGTCTAGAAAAAAAAAATTAGCCATGAGTTACAAAAATCTTTAATTTTTTATACTTGGTTACGTATAGACAAACTAAGAAGAAAATAAAATTTAATAATAAAAGAAGATTTAACAATTACCTAGTAGTAATAAGTACTCCAAGGGGCTCCATTTCGTCAGGTGTTCATGAGCCGAGTCAGGTCAAACTCGGGCTCGGCTCGGATTTGAATTCGAGCTAAAAATTTAAGCTCGAGTTCGGCTTGATTTGGCTCGAATTTGAAAAGAAAGAATAAAAATAGCTTTCAAAATTCAATAGTCTAAAATATTATTCATTATTTCAAAATAACACATTCAAAATAAGTTCAACTTCGTACATTATAAGCTAAAATCAATTTCAACCTAAGACAAAATAAGTTTTAAATTTCAACGAAATATAGTATAAGTTTATCAGCATACAAATTAACCTCCAAATATGCAATAAATGTCCGATTGCACTCCTAAATAATTATATTTTTTGAAATCAAAAACACTATTAAGTGTGATAATTTGAGTATTTGGACAATTATCATTATACTATGGTTTAATAAAATAACTTGATTAACTTTAAATTCAATCCCAAACACACAATTGATATGCTACCATTAACAAACATTAATTATGTAACATGTTCAATTATATGTATATAAAAATAATATATATTAAAAATCCAAATTATTCGAGCCAAACCGAGCCGAGCTAGGCTCGCTTTCTAACAGATCCGAGCCAACTTGGCTCAGTTTCAAACCGAGCCATATCGAGAGAACTTTTTCCGAGCTAAATTCGAGCGAGCTCCGAGCCACGAGCTTTTTGGACAACCTTAACCTCAGCTCCACTTAGAGCATTCTCATTAGAACCCCCAAAAAACTGGGTGACAAAACCCTATAATTTTTTTGGGGGTTGGGGGTGATTGTGAGTGAAGAAATGGGGAATCTACAGTGTGTTGGTAAATATTGGGTTCTTTGGGGATCTTTTAGGGGAAACTGGAAAACTGTAGTTATTTTTTAATATTTGTTGAAAGTGGTTGTGAGTGGAGGAGAGAGAAAATTTAATGGGGTTTAGTGTAATATGTGGTTGTGATTGGTTGTGAGTGGATGGGGGATGGAGATTCTATTGTGAATGCTCTTATGCATCACGTCAAAAGGGGGCTTTATTCCCCTCTTCCAATAACTATCAACGAATAGAATAACACCCCTTTAATTAAAAGACAAGAAAAAAAAGAAAAGGAAAAATAAAAAACTTGATTGGTTGATTTAAAGGGCCCCCACCTGATCACTCATTCGCGCCCGTTATTCTGCTCACGATTGGTAAATGACCCCCCCCCCCCCCCCCCCCCCCAATGGCGCCCAAGAAATAGAGGAGTGACACCATTTTCAGAGAAAAGACTGAGGTGGCAATAGATGGTGCCCTTACACTACCAAGCCTAATGATAATTTACAAGTTAAGTCAATTGATTTAATAGATAAGAACTAGCAGATTCAACCCAAGCATTGTTGCTAGGATGAGGCAATAATCAATCAATACTAATTTGGTTCGTTATGATACCAGTGCATGCTACTCGTGCCCTGAGGCAGAGCAGACTGATTTAAAACATAATGTAAAGGGAAACGTGCAATGTTAAAAATAACATTTTGATCAATATCAATTCGGTTCTTTACGACACGGGTACAGTACATGCGCTCGATGTAGCAACCGAAACTGAAAAAGAAAAATCACGATATGCTAAAAAAAATATTGTAAAATTAGTGACTCATTGGAAACACTAAAATAAAAAAATATTGTAAAATATATACTTTATTATAGGTTTATTGGATTTTAATACTCCTAACTTTCAGAGTTTGGCCGACAATACTCCCAACTACAGAAATGTTTGCGAGCACTCCCAACTTTTAAGGTATTTTCCACTAGCACTCCCAAACTAACCCAGTTACTTTGTTTAGTTAGTTTGCTGACGTGGCATGCTGACGTGGCCATTATTGCTGACGTGGCATGCTGACGTGGATGACACATAAGATGCCACATCATCTTCCACAGCATGCCACGTCAGCAATAATGGCCACGTCAGCATGCCACGTCAGCAAACTAACTGAACAAACTAACTGGGTTAGTTTGGGAGTGCCAGTGGAAAA
Organism: Ambrosia artemisiifolia; assembly: GCA_032199755.1. Classification (NCBI taxonomy): domain Eukaryota; kingdom Viridiplantae; phylum Streptophyta; class Magnoliopsida; order Asterales; family Asteraceae; genus Ambrosia; species Ambrosia artemisiifolia. The sequence continues at coordinate 35,360,968 of CM063529.1, forward strand.
TACCTTAAAAGTTGGGAGTGCTCGCAAACATTTCTGTAGTTGGGAGTATTGCCGGCCAAACTCTGAAAGTTGGGAGTATTAAAATCCAATATTCCTTTATTATAACACCCATTTGAACTTCATCTCCGAGCTTTTGGCCTTGATATTTGGCCCCTCTCTCTCTCTCTTGGTGTTCGCTTTTGTCCTTAATAATTTGTAATTTACCCTTGTTACAAGATATATAAATACATTCTCTTTACGTTTTATAGCATCATAGCAATTACTCGTCCCTCATCTACCACATTGTTCAATTCAAATACATGTTGTAATATGACTTAGCCCTGGTTATTAAACCAACAACCACTAGGTTGGTTTTATCTATTGCTTTTTGTCAAGGATGTGATATTCGTCAAGTCGACTTCAGTTATGTCTTTGATGATTGACATATGTCTAACATAAGTGTTTATCAAAATGAGAAGTGGGAAAAAATATTAAACAATGTAATAAAACTAATAATTAAATTGACTTAAACTAGAGCTTAATTATTAACATGTGAATGGGTTACATATATTTGATTTAAAGAAAAGATAAATCATAATGATTTTAGTCATGGAAGATAAAGATTCTTTGAATCTCTATGCTAACAACAAACATGGAAGAAGACAAGTGCATGTTTCAATCTCTTGTGGGGTTTTTTGGTACATGAATGTGAACGTGTGTGGAATGGGTTGTTGAGTATGAATGAGGCTTGGTGTTTTAATAGACACTATTTTATGATGGGAATCCGTCTGACTCTAACTTCTTATGCATTGTTTATGACATGTTAGGGTCCTAATCTGGACTACTTATGATTCAGATATAATATTGGAGTTTGTTGGTCTTCAGTTGTGGACGTGTGCTTATCTTATAACAATTAATAATTACCAATCATACTCCAAAATGTAATCGTATAATGATAATGTAATATACAAATATGACAATTTCTTCATACGCTATAAAATAAGGATTTATAAATTTTGGAGTAGGCCATGTTTTAAACCCTACCACATGACAAAGCATGGTGTGTGATTAAACACGCCCTCAATATCATATTCACATTAATGAGCTAGACCCCCCTCCCCACGGGTTGTTATGCCAACTTATCTTAAGTTTAAATTTTCTACATGGTTTCAAATTCGAGTCGAGCCCAAGCCTATCTTGCCTCGGCAAGCCGAACAACCCTAGGTGAGGCATGGTGAGATATACGATATTGTGTGTATACACAAAGGATTTGGCTCAAGGAACAGAACTTACCTGACTCGTATTGTTGAACCGATTCAGATATTTTTATGCCCAGTTCTATGAAAAGATAACATCTAAAAGCAGTGACACCAATAGCAAAAAAGAAAAAAAAATCTAGATTTGTCACTGTCCACGTCATTAATGCACGATACGACTGTGACATCGAACGCGGTACTCCCACACATTATAGTGATTCGTGACATTTCACAAAAATGTTCGCTATTTCGAATATCTTTTTGTTATAAAATGTAAAGATACACATTAGGGGTGGATGTATCCTATGGTTAGAGTAGGCCGCTAAGTATATTTTATAGTCCAATTTTTGTTCCCTATTGCTTTGTCTTATGTATCACCTTTTTGGTTGACTCAAGTAAACGCATTCTTTGTGTGGTTGTTCCTGCTACATTACAACAACCATCAACATCAAAACTCTCACACATTACACATATATAAACAATGGAGGGAGTTCACATATTATGAATTTGTGAAATCATATTATATTAATACTCCAAAACAATTTAACCGTTCCCCTCAAAACACTCTCTATTTCTTTATATGTGACCTCTTTTTTTCTGTTATCCATCTTATTCTCACACCCCTATTGCCCTTTCATGCATGTACCAAGTTGATTTTAAATACTCGGTAGGTATGTATCGTATCATATCGTATCGTATTGTATTATATTATGTTTTATTTTATTGTATCAGTATGTATTGTATCGTATCGTATATTTGTATCAATTATTATTTACTCAATTACAATGTTTGAGAGAGTTTGCTTGTGATTTTGAAAGGATTCTTCGATCATCATGACGTCAATTGTAGCAAGAACCGGTCGTCATCTTCAGCGTTACGATAATAATCTTCGCCTTGTGTCAGGGTATATATCTCAACTCAATTTTTGATTTAACATAAAGCAACGCCACGTCATTGGTTACATTTGGCTTTAGTTTACCCACCTTTTTAGCTATTTCGTTGTGGTTATAAAAGAAAAGGAAAAAAAATATGGGATTGGTGAGTTGGGGGGGTGTGCCCACCTCTTTCTCCCTCTCGGGCCCATGAACATGCTCATGGCCCTTTTAACGCCCTTGAGGCAGTAAGTCTGATGTGGTTGGTGTGTTAAATCACAACGGGTAGGCTTAGACTGTGGGGATTGGAGTGGCACCCCATGCTACATCAGCGTTATAGGGCGCCAAACACCGCCCCACCACAGCCACCGTGAAATTGCCCCAAAACATACCTGACGCTTATGTGGCACAATAAAGCCCCTAAGGGCTTTATTCCACACCCCAGCCTTACTGTCAATATGGGAGGTATATGGTTAGGTTAAACACGTTGCATTTGTGTATCATGTCCCACAATGGTATCACATTTGTTGTTTAAAGTTATGTTAAGCTTTTTGTTTTTTGGACTGTATTTGTTGTCCCGCTATACTTTTATATCTTCGTGAGGTAGCTGTTTGATTAAGCATGTTATAGGGATGTTTGGCATTGCGTTTTAGTGGTGATTATATGATATAAATAACATAATTTGTTTTTGTTGCGTGTAGTCCTTGAAGTAAAATTCCAAAAGGGGTTGTTTGACCGGTAACTGGTAAGTAACAAAATATAATCAAATTTCAAAACGCAATGCCAAACATCCGCTAATTTTCTACAAGTGCGTGCTTGCGAGGATTTCTACAAGGAAATCATGTGTCATGACTCATGAGTTCATGATCAACTTGCTTCCTTACATTCCCCCTCAAGGGCCTACTTTGATTAAAAAGATTGATGTATGTAGATTACTATAGTCAAAAAGAGTTTTTTCTATAGAACGGGACAAAACATGGGAAGTATTTTAGTTCAGAAATTGTTAACATAGACAAGCAAACAAGAAAGTTTAGGTGTCTCTAATTCAAAATAATGGCCATTCATAGCATGGAAAAATGAGATCTTATTAGCATTGTTTATTGGATTCTTGCGACTCTTTAACGAAGTACCTTCTTTAAGATGTTGCACTGCGCGTAGATGTTATTAAAGTAATGTATCATAGATGTTGTTTAAGTTGAACACATAAAGATTAACATCATGTAAGCTGTGGTACAAAAGAAAATAACATGTTTTAGTTAGGAGTGACAATAACCAGAGAGGCCAATTTTAACATATTTATGTGAAATTTGCCAACTTAGATTGTATTCTATTTTCTATATGTTCATTGCTAACATGTAATATTTATAATATCAGCTATAAATGGGTTAAGCAGGCCAAATGGTTTAAACATAACATACTTAAGTTTTTAGAATTTTTTTTTTGTTAATTAACATGTCCAATCTCTTTTCATATATTAATACCAAGTTTACATCTGGATAATGGATAAGCGAGCAACAGGCTGCGCCGCTATCCCCTTTTGAATTGCAAGGCCTACTCTACTAAAAATAAACCCTTAGTTCCTTGGGCTCTGCGAGTCGTTCTAGACCACCTTCTGAACCCGCTCCAAGAAAAAAACCGCCTCAGGGGCTAAGGACCCAAATGAAACCTCCTAAAGCTACTTTATTCAAGAAATTTGGATCACTAATCTTTTACAAGAATCTCTAGAAAGGAAACATGGGCCATAATTTACAAAGAAGGGTGCACTTCTATTATTGAGGAAAGAAGAAGTACTAAACAATTATTAGTTATTGATTTACATGGATAACTAGAGCACAAAGAAGTTTTTGCTCTAGAGTAGGACAAAACATTAGTTTTCTTTCTTTTCTTTTTTTTTTATAGAAAAAAAAATTGAAATTGTTAACTTATACAAGCAAACTAGAAATCTTAAATAGCTCTAATTCTGAAATGTTTCATTGTATGGATATGTTATTATTATAGTTTGTGTGTGGAACTGCTCACTTTATACCAAGTTCACTAAAAAGCTCTTGCCCTTTTCTGTTTACGAATTCATGTTGAATTTACCAAGAACCGAGTGACCCAGTGGACTATGTGACTATGATTTGAAGATGTACCGAATTTTATAGACCTAGCGAATTGCGATCCTGTTCCACGTTCCATGCAAGAACGTACCGCGAACCATGTGACTATGATTTGAATTCAACCCATTTGTGTGAAAAAGTGAAAACTGATCAATTGAGAGGTTTTTTTTTATTGCTAACGGGTCAAATTCTGTAATGGATCGGGTTCTATATTTAATGTGACGTCCATGCAACAGGTGTATTCCATACAGACTGGACAAGACACAAGATCATAACAAAATAGAAGTACTAATGGTATCTTCACCAAACCGTGATGACATGGTATTCCCAAAGGTACATATTTTTCTCATTGTGTTTCAGCTTGATTACTCTTTATTAAAACAATTTATCGAATGGTGTAATAAGCAGTCTAGCATGAACCGTTTTTAATAATACTCAGGGTGGATGGGAGAGTGACGAGACTGTTGAAGAAGCTGCATGTCGTGAAGCTTTAGAGGAAGCCGGAGTAAGAGGAATCCTTGAAGTAGGTTGCGGCAATACTAGTTGCTAACTTATCATAATCGTGCACCATTGATCAATTTTTAATATGACGATTTTTTGACGTGTAGGGAAATGCTCTTGGAGTGTGGGAGTTTAGAAGTAAGAGTAAACAAGAAGCTTGTAGTGAGGAAGGGGGATGCAAGGGATACATGTTTGCGTTACGAGTGACTGAAGAGCTTGAATCATGGCCAGAACAAAACAACCGCGACAGAAAATGGGTAAGTATGATGCAACAAACCCGGTCCCATATTGATGCAAGATGAAAAGAACAAGTTATAATAAACCTTAAGACGCCGTGGTTTTAAGTTGATTAAAGAAGCATTTTGTTAAAAAGTATGATTCAAACAGAAATAACCAATATAAACAAGATCTCAACCACACAACAAAGAATAAGCGACAAAACGGTGACAAAATCTTATTATTAAACCAACCCAAAAATAGTTCCCAACCAAACCCAGATTCTCAGCAAATCACTGAGAATCAAACAATATAAGTACAATACAATAATCTTCTGCTGATCAATAATATCAGCAGATGATTATGATGAAAAATACAGATACACACTTACAGACTAGACTAACGGATTACAGAGAGATGAACACTACTGAAACCCTAAAATACAGAGAGAAAGAAAATAAAATGAGTGTGAATAATAATCAAGAGAAAACACAACGCTTATATATCCCAAGGCACGATCCGTGTGAAGCTATGATAAAAGATCTGAACCATCCAATCTTTTAATACTCAATCTTGACCGTCCACAGGAAACACACCCCAGCTGGGCCATGAGCTGAATAAGCCCAATATACAAACCTGTTATCACATAGCCCAGACAAAGACATAATATCACAAGCCCAAAGTTATAACCCAAAGTGTTTGAATTAAAAGACTAATGTTATATTTTTAACATCCCCCCATAATTCAAACACTGAACATGTCAAACAATCCCAATCTTTCACATAGAGCATTGTGTTGAACAACACTAACACCCTTAGTGAATATATCTGCCACTTGTTCCTCTGATTTTACCTTAACAGTTTTGATTGTTCCATTTGCAATTTTTTCTCTCAAAAAATGCAAATCAATCTCAAAATGTTTGGTTCTATCATGAAAGACAGGGTTGGCTGCTATAGAAATAGCAACTTTGCTGTCACTAAACAAATTTACTGGTAACTTACAAGGAACACCAAGTTCCTTTAACAGGTTTATGAGCCACATTAGTTCACAAGTTGTAGAACACATGGCCCTATATTCTGCCTCAGCTGTAGACCTAGATATTGTATTTTGTTTTTTGCTTTTCCATGATATTAAGCAACTACCCAGATAAATACAAAATCCAGTTACAGACTTTCGAGTAACAAGGCACTTTGCCCAGTCAGCATCTGCAAAACCTTGCAGATCAAAACTTTCACTCTTCTTAAACAATAGACCTTTTCCAGGTGAAAGTTTTAGGTATCTTAGCAACCTTAAGGCTACCTGAAGATGACCCTGACTGGGTTTATGCATAAATTGGCTAAGGAACTGAACATCATAACTGATATCAGGTCGAGTTAAAGACAAATATATCAGTTTACCAATTAATTTTTGATATCCTGTTATATTGTCTAACAAGACCTCAGTTTTACTATTCTTATTCATCACAACATGATTTGGTTCTATAGGAGTGTTAACTGGTTTACATCCTAGATAACCAAATTCAGATAATAATTCAAGACAATATTTTCTCTGGGATAAACAGATCCCAGTATCAGAATATAAAACCTCAATACCTAAGAAATATTTCAACTTTCCTAAGTCTTTAATCTGAAAGTTTTTACTTAACATAGTTTTAACCAAGTTAACTTCATAATTATTGTTGCCTGTGACAACAATATCATCTACATATACTAAAATAGCAACAAAAACATCCTTAACAGACTTAACAAATAATGAGTAGTCACAAACACTTTGCTTAAAACCCATATCAATAAGAACATTGGTTAGTTTTTCATTCCATTGTCTAGGGGCTTGTTTAAGTCCATATAATGACTTGACCAATTTACAAACCTTAGTTTCATTTGGTGAAAAATAACCTTCTGGAACACTCATATACACTTCTTCAGACAAAGACCCATATAGAAAAGCATTATTAACATCAAACTGATATAAAGACCAGTTATTTTGTACAGCTAAACTGATCACAGTTCTAATTGTGACCATTTTGACTACTGGTGAAAAAGTTTCACCAAAGTCAAGGCCTTCTCTTTGACTGTAGCCTTTAGCTACAAGTCTGGCCTTATATCTTTCCACTTCACCATTGGCCTTATACTTAATTTTGTAAATCCATTTACAACCTATAGGTTTCCTACCTTTAGGCAAGTCACATAAAACCCATGTTTTGTTTTTGTTTAAAGCCTCCATTTCATTATTCATTGCCTCAATCCATCTAGGATCTTTTGAGGCTTCTGAATAACTAGTGGGCTCAGAAGTCTTATTTAGACTTGAAACAAAACATGAATTCTCAAAAGACAGTTTAGAATAGTTCACAACTTTTTCTACCCCATACTTAACCTTCCCTTCAACAATATAATCACTGAATTTTTTTGGTAAAACAGACTCTCTTAGACTCTTTCTAGGACTGAACCTATTATTTCCCTCAGGAGTAATGTGCTCATCATTAGAATCCTCAACCCTAGAAAGATTATTACCCTCACCTGGACTTCCAGGCTGCTGGTTACTAGGATACTGCTGGTTACTAGGATACTGATCACTAGGACCTATGTGATCACTAGAACCTACCCCCCTAGCAGCCCTGGGAGAGTTATCTAACTCTTTTCCAGGGGAGTATTCTTGAGACACAATTGTTCCCCCTTCATCATCGGGAAGACCACTATTAAGACCACTAGATTCAGAGTTTTTTGTGCTTAAATTTTGTGTTATATCAAAAAAATTCAAATGATCTAGATTAGTAAACATTTCTTTATCCTTTTTATGTTTGAAAGGATAAATTTCTTCAAAAAACTTTACATCCCTTGAGTATTCAACTTGTTGTTTGTTTAAATTCCAAATTTTATAACCTTTTTTGAAAACTGAATACCCAATAAGGACACTTTTATCTGACCTACTAGCTAGTTTATCACTTTCATTTAAAATAGTCTTAAAACATAAGCACCCAAAACTCTTTAAGTGACTTAAAATTGGGGGGAACCCATATACTTTTTCATAAGGACTCTTACCACCTAACACTGAAGAAGGAAGCCTGTTAATCAAGTATGTAGCAGTTAGAATACATTCAGACCAGAAATTGAGTGGCACTTGACTTTGGAATAACAAAGCTCTAGCTATGTTTAAAAGGTGTCTATGTTTCCTCTCCACAACACCATTTTGTTGTGGAGTATGAATGCAAGATGTTTGGTGTATTATGCCTTTACTATTACAAAACTCTTGAAATTGTTTGTTAATAAATTCAGTTCCATTATCACTCCTAAAAATCTTAATTTTTTTCTGAAACTGATTTTTTACTAACTTATAAAATATAACAAGGTTTTCAAAAACTTCACCTTTGTTTTTAAGCAAATAACACCAAACAGTCCTAGAATAATCATCTACAACAGTTAGAAAAAACCTATATCCTTCTTTACTAGTAACCTTATATGGACCCCATACATCTAGGTGAACTAATTCTCCTATTTCATTAGTTTTATGATCACTTAAAGGAAAAGGATTTCTGATTTGTTTAGCCTTGTGACACACATCACAAGGTTTTGACTCAATTTTCCCAAGACTTAAAGACTCCTTAACACAGCTAGAACTTGGTCAGATGGATGCCCAAGTCTATTGTGCCACATATTACAATCAACTACACTATTAAAACAAACAGGTTGATTACTCACAGTATCACCTAAAAAGTATAGGCCATCAAGGACTCTACCAGTCACCAGGACTTTCTTGGACCTGGAATCCTGAACATAACATTGTTTTTCATCAAATAACACATTCAATTTACTATCCTTGGCTAACTTATTTACAGACACTAAGTTAACACAATACTCAGGAACATAGAAAACATCATGTAAAACCACTCCATTTTCCATTTTAACATCACCAATTTTTTCAACTTTTGCATTGGTTCCATTAGGATGTTTAACTGACATGTTATACTGTGAAACATCAAATGCATTTACCAGATGTTTATCGGTGCTAACCATATGTTGGTTAGCACCTGAGTCCATAATCCATCTTAGTAGCAATGCAGTTTTAGTTTCAAAAGAACAGTTTGAAAAATTTTCAAAAATAGAGTTCAATTTAGACAAAACAGACATGTTACAAAAACCATTAACAGTAACACTCTCACCTCCTACATTAGAGGTTTGAGAATCACTTCCACTCTTATCATTTATGAGATTCATTAGCTTGGTTATCTGTTCAGAGGTGAAAGGAACAGAAGTACTAGCAACAACATTGTTACTAGTAGGATTAGTTTTAACATTGGAAGAGGAGGTGTTTCTCATAGGCTGAGAACTACCTTTCTTCCTATAACCAGGTGGATATCCCACAAGCTCATAACATCTATCAACAGTATGCCCAAGCATATTACAATGAGTACACTTGAGATTAGGGTTAGGACCCCTGTTAGAAGTATTACTGTTTCTTTTATTATTGACATTGGTTGCCTTTGTCAAGAAAGAAACATTAGTACTTTTAACAGTACTGTTTGATTTCCTATGGGATTCCTCCCTGGACACAATAGCATAAGCATGTTTGATAGAGGGTAATGGATCTTGCATCAAAAGATTTGTTCTAACAGGTTGATAAATTTCATCAAGTCCCATTAAAAATTGCATTAGTTTTATTAACCCATTAAAACTATTAAACTCTTTTGAAGCATCACATGTGCAAGGAGGTAATTGAACAATAGAATCAAACTCCTTCCACATAGTGTTTAACTTCTGATAATACTCTGAAACAGTACTACCATTCTGACTTAGGGAACATATCTTTTGATGCAAATTGTAAACAACTGACCCATCAACCTTATCATAAGTGTCCTTTAAGTCTAACCAGACATCCCTAGCATTTTGTGAAAAAACTTGACCTAAGTATAATTCCTCACTCACAGAGTTCAACAACCAAGACAAAACAACAGAATTGCACCTATCCCATTGCTTTCCTAACACATCATCATCAGTGGGTCTAGTGGTACTACCATCAATAAAACCAAATTTATTTTTTGTTTCAAGTGCTAATTTCATAGACTTAGACCAAACATTATAGTTTTCAGTACCCTTAAGCTTTATACTAGTAATAGTCAGAGTACTAGTGTCACTAGGATGAATATACAAAGAGTCACCTATGTCCAGTTTACTTATAAGGGTTCCTACTGGAGGGCCATTACCTCCTCCAGCAGCAGCATCAACAACATCACCCATAGTACCAAACAATCAGCACAGACAATCAAACAAACAGAGATAAAAAAACAATCAAAAATAAGATACAATAGATCCTAAGAAGAACGAAACTGTGTCAGTGTTCAGATAGTGGGTTCATCACTCAAGGTGCCCACTCAGATCTTAACACAGGAGTTCTTTTATTAGCTATATAAGTATATATATGTATATATAACCAATAAAAGACAACACAATATCAAGAACACAACAAGAAGAACAATTAGACACAATCAAATATCAACAGACACAAACCAAGACAGACACCAAGTAGTTGGCCCAATACCGGTCCACCCTAACCCGGTCAGTGGCCCTAGACAGACTCAAAAATAATTTGCCCAATACCGGTCCACCCTAACCCGGTCAGTGGCTCTAGACACAAGAAGACAAGAGATGAAAACAGACTTACAGAGTACTCCAGCAGCAGCAAAGCACAATGAACAAACAATATAAAAGTGAATCAGAAGACTTACAGTTTTGCAAGCTTCCAATCCAAGAACTCACCAGGATCAGCTCAATGAAAGAGATCAACACTTGTTGACCAGCAATACACACAATACCTGAATCTGTAATATCCAGATCCAGAACAGAGTAATAGACAAGATCTATATTAACCAGATCAGATCTATTAAGAAAAAACAATCAAAGGACAAGACCTATAATAAGGTCAGATCCTTCAATCAAGATACACAGAACAAGAAAACAAGAACACCAAAGACCAGATCTATTTATTAGATCAGATCTAAAGGTGAAAGACAGCGGAAACAACTTATAATCACAGAATCAAGAGCACTGGCTCTGATACCATGTTAAAAAGTATGATTCAAACAGAAATAACCAATATAAACAAGATCTCAACCACACAACAAAGAATAAGCGACAAAACGGTGACAAAATCTTATTATTAAACCAACCCAAAAATAGTTCCCAACCAAACCCAGATTCTCAGCAAATCACTGAGAATCAAACAATATAAGTACAATACAATAATCTTCTGCTGATCAATAATATCAGCAGATGATTATGATGAAAAATACAGATACACACTTACAGACTAGACTACGGATTACAGAGAGATGAACACTACTGAAACCCTAAAATACAGAGAGAAAGAAAATAAAATGAGTGTGAATAATAATCAAGAGAAAACACAACGCTTATATATCCCAAGGCACGATCCGTGTGAAGCTATGATAAAAGATCTGAACCATCCAATCTTTTAATACTCAATCTTGACCGTCCACAGGAAACACACCCCAGCTGGGCCATGAGCTGAATAAGCCCAATATACAAACCTGTTATCACATAGCCCAGACAAAGACATAATATCACAAGCCCAAAGTTATAACCCAAAGTGTTTGAATTAAAAGACTAATGTTATATTTTTAACACATTTGCATTATGTCGTTTGGGTTTTTCGACGTTTTCCCTGTTTAATAATCTTTAATGTTTTATCGTGTCACAGGTTGTGATTGAAGAAGCATTTGCATTATGTCGATATGACTGGATGCGAAACGCACTAAAAGAATTCGTAAAAGTGATAGAAAAGGGGGAAAACAAAAGGGAACATGAAATGCCAATAAATGTCACCAAAGAAGTGACAAAAGAAGATGAAGATTGTCAACTAATGTCAAACATATGCCATGTTAATGGATCCTTGAGTACATATGGTATAATGGTTCCTGCAAGTATTTTCCTTTAGTGTGCCCGCTCTCGATGCAACTTGGTATCGTTCGTGTTAATAATAAACTGGGAAGGAAAACCGCCTTTCGAATCGCGTATGTAAATGGACATTGTTTTAGAGATGTATAGCTCATTAGTCATTAGAGATTTGCAAGATGATCGTGTATGGTAGAATCTTCTTGTGTTTGCAATTCTGACCAAAGCTGTAGCATGCATGTGTGAATGTGAAATGAGTGATTTGTAGTGTGTACTCTTTGTTTGCTGGTATTTCTTTCGGTATTAATGCTTGTTTTAAAAAAAATAGTTCTGAATAAAATACTTCAAAGGTTGTCTATTCATAAGATAAGTTGTTCGTATAACAATACCAAATATCTTTAAAATAACTTCTAGTTGATTAAGCTAATGATCTCCAAACAAATTGGTTTGGGGGAGGCCGTCTCAAGGTCGAATCTTGATGAGGGGTGAAGTGTGGTATCGGTTCAACTTGGTAGTAATTTGCCAACCACGGGATTCCTACTCGGGAGTTAGGTGATCAAAGGCCAAAGGCCTAACTAGGTGATCTAGCCGTCCAAAAAAAATCTAGTTGATTAAATTGAAAGAAACTGTCTTATTATTTTATTTGACTGTGTTGGGCAATGTTTCAAATACCGGTAAGACCAGGTATCGGACACGGGCCCTAATAACCTCTAATTGCTCCGAATCCCTTTTTATCTTATCATCCTCATCGTTATCCTTGACTAACACCTCATCTCTCCACTTCTTCAAAACTGATATAAGATGTTGAACTTTTTATAGTCACATATAATATGTTATGATTGTATGATGCAAATTCGTGTTGCTTTACGTTTTGATCCAACCAGAATGGTTGTATGGTTACATTAAGTTAAATGAAATCAAATACGTTGACACAAATGCATTACATAACGCTTGGACCATTCCGTTCGATGTCATATTAGTAATTATATTAAACAAAATAAATGAAGAGTTTGTAACTATTTATTTAATAACATACAACCAATATTCAACTTGTTTGGCCAATTTCAATGGAACATGACCTAATCAACCAAGTTTTGAGTTTTCCTTAACAAAAAAGTCTAACTTCAAAACATCAAAACAAAACAAATAGTCAGACCTTCAAAAACACATGGCCCCGTGAGAGGGGTAATATAGTAATTTCCTCACAAACGTACAATCGTTGTTGCTTAATACTTGTATTTCACCGACGGTTGTGTATTACTTGTATGCGTTTAGCCACCGACCCCGATAACGACGTCGTTTAACCAGGTCCCAAAAACACAAACACACATTTCTTCCATATTCATTCTGGTTTTCAATTTCTCTTGTCATTCATATTCAATATTAATCAATCACTTTGTAGATTAATAATAAATAAATCGTACACATTTGTATCGATTTATATAAACACATTTTCCATATTTGTTCCACATAAAACCCTACATCATTCCACATATTTCATCCAACGGTTGCAGATTGTGTTCAGGCAAACTGAGGTCTGCAATCTCAGATCCCTAATTTCATTTCATTTTAACCTGATCTGATTATTATTAATATTATTAATAATACGTTTACCTACTTTTTTTTAAGTTATGTTTTGGTAGTTATTTTTGAGGAAATGTATGATATTATTATCATCAAAGCTGTTTGATTGTTGTGTTTTGATATGGATCTGGTAATCTTATTGTTATCATGTTTATTTAGTTTCTTTTTTTTATTTTTAAATAATAATAAATAAATAAATAATTTGTATTAGTAGTGTGGTAGCTAAGAGAGTGTTTTAATTATGTTATTAGGTTTGGTTATTGAATGTAATGTGCCTCAATTGGTGATGTGATTATCCTGATATAGTGGTATGTAAAATGTAGTTAATGTTGTTATTATCTGTTTAAAGTTGTAACTTTTTATGATTATTGTGATCGTTGATTGCATGCGCCTCAATTGGTTTTTAGATTATGCTGATATGTAAAATGAGGCTAAGTTTGTTATTATCTGTTAAAAGTTGTGTAAATTTTTATGATTGTTAGTTGTTTAATTTTGCATTTACTTGTGCTCATTGAATGCGTGTGGCTTTTATTGGTTAAAAAATTATATGTTTTATGTGGAGTAAAGGATTGCCGATTTGCAGGCAATTCATTTCCCAACCTATCAAATTAAACGTAAAGTGGAGTCGCGAATGGCTTTTGGTGAACGTGTTGGTGTCGTAACGTTGGTTCGTTTGATTACTGTTTTGTAACTATTGGTTTGGAGTGTAAACATCCTCTTGGTTACGTAATCTGAAATTCACTATTGGCGCGTAGTGGTATTTGATCTATGGGCGAGTGGGTGATTGGAGCTTTTATCAATCTTTTTGGCAGTATTGCCATTAACTTTGGGACTAATCTTCTTAAATTGGGTCATGATGAGGTACCTAAAGCTTCTTTCTGTCATGTTTTTAGTTCTTGTGTTATGAGGTTTGTAGTAAGCGCAAACTGCCGGGAATCGGAAATGAACTTTACACTTTTTCCCGGTTTTGGCAATTGGCAACCCGCTTTAATATATTATGGTAATTGGCATCCATACTCATATAAATTGAATTTACCCGTAAAGTGTTATCCACAACATCAAATGGCATGCCACGTATGCGAAAAATGCTTATGTGAGTTCTTACATAAAGTTTGCAAAAATGATATTTTTGAAGTTAAGTTAATAAAGGATTTTTAATTCTCAAATCAGGTGCCACTTGGCGTATACATATACACTAAAATGACAAATAAGACGCCGTTGCAATGATTTTTCAAAATTCAGCAAACGATTACCTGCTACTACTGGTTGAACAGGTCATTCCTGTGTACAGTCGGTAATAAAATGAAAATGGTTGCTAAAATTGGTAATACAATGTACTTTGATTTCTACTTTGCGCCTCATTTAAAGTTGGTTGCAAAAATCGAGAGAACTGAAAAGTTCACTCTCTATCGTTCAATTTGCTGTGGCAGTAATTGGCAGTTATTTGGAAAGCCACTGACCTCCAATGTGAATGATTGAGCTTCTTTCTGTCATAGATTCCTTCTTGTCTTATGATGTTTGTTATGAATAATAATTATTAATGGGTCTTCCTAAAATGTTCTAGAGAGACAGACACGCCATGCTAGGTGAAGGAATAGATGGAAAGACAATATTGAGGCCTATTATAAGTTTCCAGTCTTGGAGAATAGGTAAACACTATTAGTATTCTTTATTAAATTCTTTGCCGCTAAATTATGATTCACGTTGATTTTATCTTGACCTGTTCACAGGTATTCTATTTTTCGCTTTTGGAAACGCTCTTAACTTTATTTCATTCGGATATGCTGCCCAGGTCAGTATGAATATGCTCTTTGTTTTCAAGAATTGTAATAGAAAGTTGACAATATTGTAATGACTTCATTTAATATAAAATAAATGATCTGTGCCTTCAATTGGAATTTAATCTTTCAAGCTAGCATTCCTGTTTCTCTAATTTACTCCAATTTTTCTGCCCGGGCAGTCACTTCTTGCAGCATTGGGATCTGTACAATTTGTGTCAAACATCGCATTTGCCTACTTTGTCTTGAACAAAACAGTAACTGTCAAGTATGTTCTAAAATCTGCAGCATTTTTTTCTCTAATTTATATGATTGAAAATAACATTGGATTAACATTAGTATATTTTTAATTATGCAGAGTATTAGTTGCCACAACTTTTATCGTCCTTGGAAACACCTTTCTGGTTGCATTTGGCAATCACCAATCGCCTGGTATAACAACCTTTTTTTGTTTTCTTGGTTGAATTATGAGTATCTCTTTTCATATTAATTCTTATTTGGGCTTTTACAGTTTACACACAAGAGCAGTTGGCAGAGAAGTACAGTAACATCACCTTCCTTTTTTACTGTCTATTTTTGGTGGTAGTGGTTGTCATGCATCACTATGTATACAGGTTAGAAGCATGTGGTTATATTAAGCATTGTGATTAAGTGACCATATTAGTTTTACTATCACTAAATTGCTTTTGTAAATCCGGATAAGCAGGAGAGGAGAATTGCTGCTTGCTATTCCAGGGAAAGAACTCACGGCCTACTGGAAACTACTGCTTCCCTTTTCATTTGCTGTAGTTTCAGGGGCCGTAGGATCGTGTTCGGTTCTTTTTGCAAAGTCACTGTGAGTGGTTGCTTAATGATACGGTCTTCTAGAGTAATCCAGGTTACTTGTACCTAACAATTGATTTTCCCTTTTTCCTTTTTTTTTTCAGTTCAAATCTTTTAAGATTGTCCATGTCAAGTTCATATCGCCTCGATAGCTGGTTCACGTATTCAATTCTTTTATTGTTTCTATCTACTGCTGGATTCTGGGTAATGATTAATAGCATAATCATACCTTTTAGTAATGGATGCAAAAAAGTAAAAAATTGGATAATATTGATTTGTTTTTACAGATGGCAAGGTTGAATGAAGGATTATCACAGTTCGATGCCATACTTATAGTCCCCATGCTTCAGATCGCTTGGACCTTTTTCTCAATTTGTACTGGATTTGTGTATTTCCAGGAATATCAGGTTCTGTCTGTGTGTGAGAGAGATAGACAGAGAGTGATAATACATCTGTATAAATTATCTGACATTAATTGTTTCCATATCAGGTCTTTGATGCCTTAAGGACGGTGATGTTTATAGTGGGAATGATTTCAGTATTCGTAGGAATTTCATTGCTGGCACCTGATGACTCGAAAGGTATAATGTGCTCCGTCATTGCAACTTCAGCTTGATATGACAAAATGGCCAAAATGGGTGGGGTTATTTATTACTAAAATAGTTATTGTAGCATTAAAAGTATAAGAGTGTCACTTGACTCAAAAGTATTAAATGCTTACAACCTCAGTTGATTTTTATTTATTTATTTGAAAGGCAAATTTCTTTTTAATCCTGCTGTCTGTGGGACTTGAACCCAAGCCCTCCAAACTTATTTGAAAGGCAAATTTATTTTTAATCCTACCGTTTGTGGGACTTGAACCCAAGCCCTCTAAACGTAGGTGTTCATAACGGCTTTGCCTTTGCCATTCGGCCAGTAACCCCAGTGGTAGTTGATTATTTTAATATTCATAGGATTGTTTTCTAAATGATTTTAAAACTCCAATTATTTATACAATTTAAAGAAAAGTAAAAGGTGTTAGTGGGTAGGTCAATATAACTGGATCCAGATTGGGCCGTTATGACCTGCTCTTACTTTGAACCGATTTGGGTTGGATTTGTTGTTTATCCCTTACAAACCTAAAAGGTCAACCACCTGGTTTTGTACATTTGGGCCAAAATAACAAAATTTGCCCCTTTTCGATTCAGCATTGGAAACTTGTTTGATCTGTTTCTTTGCTTTCCCAGGAGCAGAAGTCAAGGATAGTCCATCATCAAAAGTCAACACTGATGTAGAAAGGTTAGTTTGACTATCAAGAAGAAAGTCAAAGAATAAAATCCTCTGGTGTTGACTTTTACAAGAATAGACAGTTGACTAACCGATTGTTTTTCTTTTCAAAAGGTTGATTGAAGACTCGTCAATCAAGGATATGAAGTCGTTTGCAAGAGCAATGGCAACAAAAGCCTCAGCTGCAGTTATCAGGGCAAAGGTATTACAAATTCTAATTCCACACTGGAAGTCTGGAATGGAATCCAAAGACGGAATTGTAACCTAATTTCTTATTTGTTTTACTTTTATGGGTGCAGAGTGCTTGCACGCTGATGTTAGGTATGGGAGATGATACAATGCATGCGTCATCGGTTTTTGCAATGCCCATGGTATCATCAAAGATGACAGGATTCAGAGGAGTCAACAGTGACCGGTCGAAGCTGTTGTCATTGAGAAGCCCATCAGGATGGAATAGGATTCCGGTGGTGGAAGAAACTGTAAATATGATGGACAGTATTTCAAGTGAAGAGGATTAGTACATGTGTTTTGTGGATGTTATATATCCTTCTAAGGAGTGTGATTGTAGTAATTGGCGAAAGAGGAAAGCGCCGAGTGTCACCAGGAAGGCGTTGTATAGTTGTTCAATTGGTTGGATTGGATTTGGATGTATATCTTCTATGATTGTTAATTTTTTTTGGGCCAATTGTAGGCTGTGTTTTTTGGTCTGGTGGTTACATGTAATGTATATGATAGGGGTGTCAATATCTGACACGACCCAAAACATGACACGGAAGTTGTCTAAACCGTTTAATTAAACATGACCCGCTTAATTAAATAGGTCAATCTGACCGTGAATTGTTTATTAAACGGATTTGGATATAACATCTCAAACTTGATTATTTTCGTAATGTAATTCTAAACCACCATTTATAGTGTAATAAACTGTCATTTGCCTTTTGCAGCTAGCAAAAGCTGCAAAAGGCTGTTTACTCTGTAAAAGTTTTTGTAAACCCAGTTTGCAAAACATAAACCGTCGTTTATAATGTAGTGGTGTATGAAACCTAAAGTGCATGGTGTACTAATCCCGTGTCATGTTTTAGATAGCCTTGAAATTGCGACTCCAAATTTATCTTGGGTCCATGCATTTAATGTATTTGACAAGGGTGTTAATTTCCTACACGGCCCAAAACATGACACGGAAGTAATCTAAACTGTTTAATTAAACAGGTTTGGATATAGCGTCTCAAACATGATTATTTTCGTGTTTTGGGTCATCTTCAATCTCCCTTGAGGGGTGACAACTGCCTCCAAGTCGTGAGAGTCGATAATCGGTTAAATGACATTTTTTCTGAATTTTAGTTATTGTAATCATAAATCAAATGAATTTGAATTTACAGTCCTAATCGAATGAAATTGATTGTGTCCTGCAACAAAAGATTATTCCATAAAATAATTAGGTTGGATCTAGATTGTAGATTGGTATGCAATCTTGTAATTGTTTGTTACTCCTCTTCTTACCAATTTCCAGAGTTTAGTTTGTAATTTTATTTTTCAAAAATTCGGGTTGTTAGTGTTTGCATAAAGAATTCAAACGCTGAGGTCCAAACCATGTCCGTGAATGTTCTAGCTCAACTTCGTTAAGCAGTCAACACGATATTGAAGATGACGGATGTATTATCAGATGATTGTGCTAAATGAGACAGTTCGGTTGGTCGCCTGAGCATCCAAATTCAAGTATAGAACTAGTGAGAACCGCATAAACACCTGTATGCGATACATAATCTCTCTCTCCCCCACTATATTAGACCAGCACTCTACACACAAGTGCTTAGTTCTTGTGGCTCCCTATTTATAATTGCGATTAGTATTATACATTTATACGCGCCCTCTATATTGTGTTTGTTACTGAATCCTGGCGTGTATAGAACAGGGAAATGGGGGGATCACAGTACCTTACAAACACAATCATTTCGGCTTTACAGTTAGTTAGTTATACAGTTTGCTGCAAATATATGCAGCAGCCGCCTCGGCTAGGTATTAGTGATAACTTCACAATAACTCCTTTTTTATACCTTTAAACATGATTCACCAGCAAAACCTTATATAAAAGTATAAAACAGATAAACAAACCCTCCTTTGGATCTAATATTTTCAGTTTCCCTTCTTCAATATGCAGAACTTAAACTTTATGAGACCCGAGGCGTGCTTTCTCGGATTCATGGGTCAAGGGTTTACTCTTAAAATTAGCACATGCTAAGCGAATCATCGTTGCTCGGTTTGCAGAAGCTATGGTGCAGCATAAACCAAGGAAAAAGCACTTGTTCTATAAGAACAAATTATTGTCAATATCTTCCTATTTATATTCATATGAATACACTATACCCAGTGTTGCAAAACAAGGCCGAGTTGACCGATTACTCCCCGCGTACTCGCTCCAGGGTAGGTCACCGAGTACTCCCTGCATAGGCCGATTTGACTCCCGAGTGCTCCCCTGATTAACCCGAGTACTCGCCGAGTACAAGCCCAAACCGATTTTTGCAACACCGACTATACTCTAATAACAGTTAATAGCAGGATTAATGGTGTTTTGGCAACCCGCTGTTGAGCAAGATAGCATATATAATGAACCATGACAAAATCAAAAAAGATTTAAATGGGTAGATGGTAAGAACCAAATGCAAATGCAAATGCAAATGTCAATGTATTCCCAAATCTATATAGGCTAGAAGTCAACCTAAAATCAATGCAACCAAACAACAAAAGAAAAAAAAACAACACTTTTGACACAATCATACCCTCAGAATCTGCAGCTTTGATGCAAAAGCAATAGCAACCCAATCCGGTTGCGAAGACGACCACTGCAACTGTTCAATCTCAGCACCTGCAGTATACGCCAATATCGGATCCAACCCTCCTTCCACCGGCTGCCCCATAGAACTCAAATCCCAAATAAGCGCCTGCGAGTCATCACCCGCAGTACATATATGACACGAACTATGTGGGGCCCACGCAATCGCGTTCACACTCGCTTGATGCCTCTGCAGTTCCACCACAGGTAACGTCGGAAAACGAATGTCCAACACAACAACCTTCGCGCTATCCATTATTATAGTAGCCATATACCTAGGATCCTGCTTATTCCACCCTAACCGAACCAACGGTGTATCCGGCTCAGAACTCTCGTATATAATCGTCGAATGCTCCTTATCCCTCAAATCAAACACCCTCACTGACCCATCAGCCGAAACCGACGCAAACACCCCTGCACCGCCCCAAGCAATATCATAAACCTCCTTATCATGAGCTATAAGCTGTGTATCAACCGTCTCCCTCTCAATATCCCATATAGTACAGGTAGTATCAATACTAGACGTCCCAATTCGCCTCGGTTCCACTTCGTTCCAATCGAACGAAGTAACCGGCCCACAAAACTCACTATTCCTGTTATTATTAAGCACACTCTTCATCTCAACCCTACAAAAACCACCATTAAGAAAACTATTATGAGACCTATTATTATGAATAAGGGTAAGTTAACATACAAAGTACACTTACATTGTCTTCCTTAAGAAAAGATATAGATGAAAAGTTAGAGACAATCTGGGTTTTAAAAAGCGCGCCTAGGCGCGAGGCGCATCAAGGCTCAGCCTAGGACGCCTCAGGGCTTTGCGCCTATTCTTTTTCCCAAAGGCGCGTGCCTCAGGCGCTTTTTTGTCAAATTTCAGGCGCTTTTCTCCCTGAGGCGCGCGCCTCACGTAACCTGGGTACTTTTTATGCATAAAATGTTGTACCTTGGTGTTTTTGGCTTGTACATATAGGTAAAATCACATAAAAACCTTATTTATAGCTATATTTTGGGTAAATGAAGCCAAAAATTCCTGGAATATATATGGGATATATAAAAAAAATTATATAAATAATGTGCGCTTCGGGTACGAAAATCCCACGCTTTTTGCACTTCGCGCGATGCGCTTAGACCTTGTCGCTTTTGTGCGCCTAGCGCTTTTTAAAACCAAGGAGACAATGAAAGAAAATTTAGGTTCATTTCCTTCATTCCACAAATCCTTTCAAATTAGAGAGATTTCGCAAGAAACGATTTTTGATACATAAAATCTTTTCTTTTTTCGTTTCCTTCAAACTCGGAACACAAGTGGAACACAATCAGGGATGAGCATTTCAGTATAAACTGAAAAAACCAGTACCGGTCCATTTTCGGCACCAAGTTTTGGCGATTTCATGTATTGGTATCGGCTCGAACCGGTATTTTACCTTAAAATACCGGTATCATACCGCACCGTATATTTTCAGTATTGGTACCAAGTTTTGGCAAAATTCTGTACTGGGAACTCGCCCATGTACCCAGTTTTGGCAATTTTCAGTATCGGTTCAAATCGGTATTTTACCTTAAAATACCGGTCCCGTACATTACCGCATATTTTCAGTATCGATACCAAGTTTCGGCAAATTTAGGTATCGGGATCGGTACGGTACAGATATCATCACTAAACACAATACTTAATTATATATTTCCTATTAAAATGATTTTTAATACATAAAATCTTTATTTTTCATTTCCTTCAAACTATTAACTAAAAACACTTAAAATAACATACAAATCAAAATCACGCATAAAAATTAAAAATTTACGCACCCTTTAAAATCTTTTCACATTTTACAAACAAGAAAACTTAAAAAAAAAAAAAAAAAAAACTTGGTAATGAATGTTTTACCTACGATTAATATCCACGTCAGCAGAGGCATCCTGATCATCATCATTAATCCTCCAAACACGTAAGAAGTCACTAGACGTGGCCAAAAGGTCAGGCTTCTGGCACTCTTTATCAGGAATAAAGATAACTTTAGTGGGTGGGTAAGGATGCTCAAAAGAGAGATTCGGGTCGGGTCGGATCTCGCCAGTGGAGTCATCGAGTTGGACGATTTCGACCCGGTTAGGGAACTGTTCGAGGAGACTGGCGATAGCGAGACGGTATTTTTTGTCACGACGAACGCTCCAGTTCATAGCGTAGATGTGCCATGGAGCCTCGTAGGTGTAGATCTCGGACCGCCGTTGTTGCTCGTCGGAGTCGTTTGGGTTGTGGTCGCTGGTTGCGACCATGGTCGGTTGGTTGGTTAACCTAAGGTTTGGTTTGGGTTGGGAATGAGGATAATATTTGGAATAGTGTGTTTGTGTGTTTTTGGGTGTGATGGGTGGAAAGAATCAAAGTGTGGACAGAAAAGAAAAGTATCATGTATCATGTGGTAAAAGTTCAATTCAATGTTTTAAAAATAGGGTCAAGCGGGCTGGTTGAACCGGTTATACCGTTATACCATTTATTGATGTTTTGGCCGGCACGAATCATGTTTGTAATTTGGGAAAATGATAAAGGATTTGAACGTCGGTAAATTCTGATATACTGGTTTATACCGCTTACCAACACCGGTACAAGGTTAAACTTTGGAGTTTATCGGCCCATAATGATGACATAGATAACATGTTAAGTGAGAAAGACCATGAACCGGTTTCTAAAAGACAAGGTTACTTGGTATATATGTTACTTATCTTACATAATTTTAGCATATATTTTGATTATTTGTAACTAAAACTTCTTATTAAAGAATGCGGAAAATGAAAATAGTTATACATTTGTTGATAAGGATGGCGATGATAATGAATTTTATCTTTTAAGTAATCATGAATTTGATGCTTTTATGATTAAACACTCTAATGCCATAAACCAATTTACCCTTTTATATGAAAAGAACTTTGTTGAAATTGAGTACTTTTGGATTTTTTTTTTATTATGAATTCACTTTTGAAATATATTTTTTTATTACGAAATCATGTACTATTAGATATTTTTGAGTTAAAGTTGTATTTATAAATTATAGGGTTAACTAGTTGATCCGATTAAACCACCCAATATAACCCGGTTAAACCATTTCTAAGTCCAATCCAGTATGGTTAAAAAATAAGTTACAATCATAATATATTATGCAAATTGAATAGTACAATGCTGAGGCAATTTTATAGATTAACTAGCTTTTTATCAGGCCGCGCGTTGCGGCGGTATCAATCCGATTGTGAATATAAGTAATCACATACCCAATGAGTGATCTATGAATAAATTAAAAGCTTGGCTCAAACATTACCATCACAAAGTCCCAATCAGAAAGCCTATGTGCCTCATTCATTCATTAATACGAATTATACAACTTCATCACAATTGAGATTTTTGTAATGTTCTGTGGCAAGTGGTGTGTTGTACAACAATAATAATCTGTTCTTAGATCTGTTAGATTACTTGTTTTATGGGTTAAGCATTTACATAATCTTAGCATCAAGCATGTTTTGACATAGAAAGTCTTAACACATACGTCTTTGCACAAAGTTGTTG
Source organism: Ambrosia artemisiifolia (assembly GCA_032199755.1). NCBI lineage: Eukaryota > Viridiplantae > Streptophyta > Magnoliopsida > Asterales > Asteraceae > Ambrosia > Ambrosia artemisiifolia. The sequence continues at coordinate 35,384,623 of CM063529.1, forward strand.
GTGTCATTGTTGCTTTCCTGGGTGCCGGACTTTATGATGCTGCATCAAAGAGTATTTTTGAGTGTCGTACCTTGCGGTTGCAATGGGCTTAAAACGCAATAAATAATGCAATGTCAAGCAAGCATAAATCGTTAACCCCCACGCCCCCGTTCAACCCATTTTAGTTGCAATTTTAAAGCATACGAAAATGTGTTTCTTGAAAAAATTAAAGTTAAACTGTGGTAATATATCTTTTCGTAATCATTAACACAATATTTCGTAAAAGTAATAACAAAAATTGTTACATAACTCGAACCGTTTAACCTGTTACCTAACCTGTTTGATCCATCCATTTTGCTAAGCACATACCATTCAACCTATTACCTAACCCGTTTGACCTGTCCATTTTGCTAAGTACATACCGTTCAACCTCTTCTAACCACCACTTTTTTTTTGGTACAAGTCTCCTCTAGTCCTCTTTCTAACAGGACATATCAAAAAGAGGCCGTTGCATTTATTTTAGGGAAAATAGAGCATATTACATGTGTAGGAAACATTCACATAATTAAATCACCATCCATTAAAAGCATAGGAGCATTATCACAGACCAAATAGAAGACAGAATAACAAAAGGAAAAGAAATGATACCATCTCGAAGCTAGGCCTGCTGTTCCATAGCCTGCAGACGGAACTTCAGCTCATTGTTTTGGCTCGTGAGACCAGCCGGATCCCTCTGTACGGTAAAAAAAATTAAAAACTACAAGGCAACAGAAAAATGGAAAATTTTCCATGCACAAAACAAAAGGTGAAAGATAATGAGAGACAAATACCATCTCCAAATTTAAATAAAAAGCCCACCTGCAATAAGGTAAGTTGTGCAGACAATGTAGTTGCTTCAGTCTGTAAAGTTTGAACCTTGTGTTCCAATTATGTAATGTAATGCATTTTCCGTTCTTTTAATCGAGCAGCAGACTGTCGAATAGCCAAGATCCTAAGGGAGACCACAATTTTTAACTTTCTAATTGAACCTTCAAACAGTTGTCGCAACACCGGTATCACTAAAACTCCAAGCTAAAACCCTCTGTGCTTCAACCCAAGTGGTTTTAGCAGCAGAAAACCCAACAAACATTTCAGAACTCAAATAATTCCTAATAATCAGATTCCGAAAACTAATCAACGGTCGAACCGGCCTCGACACACCAACTGGAGCAATAGTAACATTAATCTCAAACCTAGGTCCATCAAAGTCAATCCAGGCATGGATATTCTGCTCAAATCTCATCTGCACATGAATAAAAGTTCTAGTAGAGTTTTAATAACCAGCACTCTGATACATCACCGACTCAATAGTAGACCGATTTAACATTGCAAACTGAAGACAACAAATCTGCAGTTTTGCTTTTTGGATCTCCACCCGAGTAGCTTTGACCCAATGCTAACTGACATATAGGTTGTTTGCAAGTAAATTGAAACCACACAACCTGCAATTTTTAAACACTTCCACCATTATAGTGGCATTGCTATATTGTAACTTAAAACTCAATAAAGATTCTTGCACAATAACACTTTCGACTTTCCTACGACTGTTGACTTTCCAAATGTTCCAGTTTTGCCCCTAGACTACTAAACATGCCTGCCATTATTTATAAAAAGTAATAAGTTGTTAATTTATAAGCATATACAATGTTTTGAATGAAGGCTTCACACCTTCATTTGTGAGCTCATTCACTGCCACAGATTTTAGCGTGTCCTTCAGTCTTAGAAGGACCTACGCAATGACGCGTCTATTGATTGTGGTTTCTTCCGTTGTTCGACGCCCAATGGTGGTGTCAATGAGCGATGGCTATCTGTAGCCTAACAAACAAATTCAAATAAGCTATAATATACCTCCCAACTTATTAATCTCAAAAACAGCTACTATAAATGATTTACCTTCACATGGCTCCACGAAGCATGAGATTTCCTGAACACAATATCTCATCACCATATTTAATTAATCTTCAATCTTTTAAAATAAGAAGTTCAGATTGGACGAACTGATTAGAACTTTATTGAAATAGACTTCCCTTTTCTTTTTAAAAAATATGATAATTTCTGAACTTTCTTAAATATTTTGGTAAAGCAGCTTCATCGTGGATGAAAATCATGTAACAATCCAAGACAAATTTGTGATTGAATATCATACCTTTTTAAATGGTCCGAGCATTGATGTAAATGCCTCCTTTGCTGGCAGATTCTGTTCTAATTCCATGTGGGTTTCTATTGTTAAAAAGCGTTAACCTTGTATAGCGATTCATTGGCCATTTCAAATGCATTAGTTTCAAAGTACTGAAAATTTCTAACTGGCCTATAGTAATGTATATGGTTAGCGCCTCCGATTCACCGTCTGCCCGTCGTTGATCTTTTCTTCCGTTTCGGATGTCTGGTTGTTCGACTTCAGAATCTGTCGCCTGACCTCGAATTACTTAAAAGATCTGAAATACATAATAATCAAGAAGAAAATAAGCAATCTGAATTAACAAAAACTCACCCGCAAATACAGACATGAACATTACCCGTATGACCAAAAACAAAAACTCGATCAAAAGGTACTTGCTTAAAAACCCGCGAAAGAAATAACGAACCCAAATGAAATTGAACCTGCATGACCAAAAACACCCTAGAAGTCAGAAAAAGCGGGATGTCGTAAATATTGTTCCATACATGTTTATAACTTCAGGAATAATTGTGGTGCTTTCATTTTTGGAGCTCATAAAAAATTCAAATGATATGTTTGTGTATGTAAAGTGGATATGAAAGTAATGCACATCAGCTGACCATTCTTAACATATATAATCTGATCAATGCAATTTCTACTACAATTTCATTTATCTTCCAATACATAAGTTGTATTCAGAACATTTATATCAAGTAGAATTAACCAAAATCCTCTTCAAAATTCCCATTTCATCATCAACTCACACACATATAATTTGACATTATGTATACCTGAACCTATTTAACACCAGACAAAAAAAAATTAAAATAAAAAAAACAGCAGTTAGTATATCCAAATAAAGCTAGCTATATAGCACACACATCATCAACATCATTCAGCAAATTCATATTCAACCATACTATCTTTTCACATCTAACCAAGATATGCAGATTTTCCACAGGGGTTTACCAAAAAGTGGGGTCACCTCAGATTTACCATGAGGAAATCTCCAATGCGATTCCCGAAGAGAAAAAAACTTACCGGAGGCTAAATTGATTTCTTTGCTCTCTACATCGCCAACGGAAACGGTAACCCCAAGTTTATCCGACAAGAGGAGACGACGTCGCCTGCAACCACCGGCGGCAAACCGCCATACCACATTTAAATTAGCCCTAAATCTGAATATGAATATGATGGAACTGATTACATGTTAGAAACCCTAGATCAACATCATACATTAGCAAACCTCGCGACCTGTCCAATTTAACCTTCAAATCCTTCCATTGGTGGTTCTAACCAGAAATCTTGAATTTGAAAATTGTTTGATAGAAGAACTGATAACCTAGTGGTTTTCTCTCTCTCTTAGATCGGCATAATGAAAGATGAGATATTGGGAAAGGAATAAGACGCGTGGCTTGGAAAATAGATACGTGTACCCCTCTGATGATGTAGCGTGGATTAGATGTGTGACTCATGAATAAAGCAGAGGGAAAAAAATGAATACCAAAAACAATCCATCCGGACTCGAACGTGGGATGTAATGGATAATAAGAAGCTACCAAACCACCACACTAGCAGACTATATTGAAATTCTTCTTAACAAAAATATATATGTATAAACTCACTAAAATAAAAAAATAATAAAACACTGTTCAAATCACTTGTGTTATTAATATAGTGTAATGATGCTACATAATTTTCTATCTTTTTTCCCATGAATAAATTCGTCCACTCATTTCTAAACTAGATGCCCACTCGTGTAATTAATTTGTATACTGATCTTACATATTGACATGTGCTTCTTTCAATTTAAAGTTATTGCTTCTATGTAGCAATCAACATTTGATGAATGGTAACGTGGGTAGTTCATGTGTTCTCGAGTCTCATTTAAGAGAGGAAAAGAAAAAAAAAAGGAAAATGAAGAAAATCCAAGTTTCAGAGCTTTTTATTAAAAAGGAAAAAAAAAGGAAATGAAGGGATGGATATTTTAGAGTTTTTTTAATAAAGAAAAAGAAGGGAAATGAAAGGAAAACAAGCCTTATTTTGATCCTCCTAAATTGGAGAGATTTAAATAAAAACGAAAAAAGAAAAAAAATGTCTCCCCTCCTTTTCTTTTCCCTCATTTCGTTTTTCTTTCTTTTCTCTCCTTATATAAATTTCTATCTTTTTTTCCCATGAAAAAATTCGTCCACTCATTTCTAAACTAGATGCCCACTAGTGTAATTAATAAGCATAATGATCTTACATATTAGCTTGTGCTTCTTTCAATTTAAAGTTATTGCTTTTGTGTAGCAATCAACATTTGATGAATGGTAACGTGGTTTGTTCACTTACAACATGTGTAATAGGCATTATGTGGGTATAAATGAGCTTGATAACGCACTTAACACCGTCCCTTTAGGTATTAAATGGGCATGAAGAATGGGGGGCATTTCTAGTATAATGCTCAAAGAGGAGAAAAATAAGGAAAATAATTATTGAAAGGACATTAAAAAAGAGGTTAATCATTAGTTCATTACACATTCTTTGAAGAAGCATTATGATGATGTGGCGAAAAATGCCACTTAGAGGGCAATAACCATTATCTATGGTCTTAGTAGAGCATTATGTCTCTTAAATAGTAGAGTTAATATTATCGAGTTAAATGCCAAAATGGCCCCTGTGGTTTGACCCAAATTGCCACTTTGGTCACTTTTTTGATTTTTTTGCCAAAACCACCCCTCAAGTATCGAAAAGTGCCAAAATGACCCATATTTAACTGAGTTTCTAACTGAGGATGGAAAGTCAGTTAAGTATCAGGGGCATTTTCGTCATTTCATCTGTTCATCTTCTCCAACCTCCCTTGAACTGAGTTTCTAACTGAATCTGTCAACAAAGCTTAACTCTTTGCAATTTACACTTCAAATGGATCTGGATCCATAACAAGCACACAAACAAGAAATACATGCTTTTGAATTATTCCCTTCTCTCTCTAACCTTTCTCTCTAGGGCGGCTCATGCGATTCACCCTTTTCCCTCCAATTTCGTGTGTAGCCTGTTGATTTCTACCATTAATGATGCCTTCATCTGGAGTTAACAAACCTCCAGATCCACCCCAACCTACTGACAACGTGAATTTGTCCCAAAAAACCCCAAATCGTCGCTCCTCTAGATTGACTGGTCACCATAAGAACACTGAAACCCCTGAACCTGCTCCTGAATTGCTTGAAGGTGGGGAAGTGAGGAAAGGGAAGCATGAAATCCACCGAATCCCTCTTGCTAACATCACCACAGCTGAGAATTCTCTCTCCCCTGCCCCAATTCCTTCGAAAACAGAGTCCATTGGGAACCCTAAGAAGACGAAACAGGTGGATGACTGCTCAGTGCCAACCTCGTTTGATGAAGTTGTGTATTCGATTAACCAAGGTAAGAATCCTAACCCATTACCTGTTACTCCGTCTAAATCACCTTGTACGACAAATTCTATAGCGGCTGCTATCCAGGTCACCGGAGATGGTGACCGGAGTTGCAGAGTCGTCGGAGACAACCACCGCAACCACCATCGATCCCCACCGCTACCACCTCCTTCGACCACTTTAATCCTTCAACTGCTGTCACGATTCCACCCATATGGTGACTCAGCACGAGTTGAAGGTTTTGAGAGCAATTGGAGTTGAAGCACGAGTTTGATCTGCACTCACGGTGACTCAGCAGTGAAGTTGAAGGTTTTGAGAGCAATTGGAGTTGAAGGTTTGATCTGCTGTCACGATTCCACCCATATGTATGTGGGTGTTGTTTTGGTGAGGATAAGAGGATGGTGAGGAGATAAGTGTACGTGGGTTTTTAAAAGTGTAAGTGTTGGTGTGTCTCTTTATAATCAAAGGTGGGTGAGGTGTAGTGGGTGTTGGTGATTTAGATCTGTTAGTAGGTGGTGGTGGAGGGTGAAGGGTGGTGGTGGACGGTGAAGGGTGAAGGGTGGTGGTGGTGGTGGTGGTGGCTGGTGAAGGTTGTGGAGATGGGTGGTGGTGGTGGTGGTGGTGGCTGGTGTGGTTTGCAGAAGAAGAAGAAGAGGGGGGGTTGGGATGAAGTTGATGTCGTGCGTAGCCACATAGTTGACTTGTGTGAGTTGGATTGCCATATCCTCCGCAATATCAGGGTGCTCTGCAATCGTGGCTTCAAAGAGGACATTCCATCTGGTACACTCGACGAAGAGATCCCGCCACTTACTAATGAGCTGATTCATGTTGCGGTCATTTGTACCGCTTAGTCGATTGAATTTCACCAACACATTGCGCCAAAACGAAGACCTCATAAGGGGGGAGAAGGAAGATGTATGTTTTGGACGTTGATCGACGCCGTCACTAACGCAATCTCCTGATTTACATTCCACGATGCCATTTGTACGAGATGTTTAAAATAATGGTTTTTCTTTTTTAGTGTAGAAGATAAATATATGTAGTTGGTTTAAGTTTTTTTTTTGTGTGTGTGTAGAAAATAATTGGTTTGAGATATACATGTAATTGTTTATTTTTAAATGAATGTGACCGTTATACAAACAGTCAAAATCCTCAAACTCGTCGCGATAGCCATTAAGCCAAGGGCCATAAAGCCCCTATAGTGTCGGGGGAGAGGGCGGTGTTCCCGACGTTATGAATGGTGATCGCGTCCTCCATTAAGCCCATCACCCCACTATGGATGCACTTGTAAACACAATAACTAATGTTGTGCTCTTGTGCGATTGGCATAAACAAAAACAAATGTAAAATCCAATTCCATGCAAAAAGAATCCTCTTTTTTTACTCATCCTGTAAACTAACCATTTCTTAATCCTCAATTTTTACATCTTTTAAATTTATGACATAATAATAATAATAACTAGTATTTTAGTTACCCGCGCTTCGCTGCGGAACGCTAGTAATAAGTGTCCTACCGCTATCTAGCAATTTTCGTCAATTACGTGGGTCAATAATCTTCAATTATGTTAGCAATTTTCTTCAAATAGGTGGACCAATAATCTTCAATTATGTGGACCAATAATAACGAAGAATATTCTGTCGGTCTAAACATTTTAATACTCTACAAAACCTATTCTAAATTTTACAGCCATTCATCTCTCTAATAATACAATAATAAGGTAACATTTTAATAAGAAAATAAATAATATATTAATATCCTGTTAAGCCACCTTTTATTTAATATTCAAAATAAAATATACATGTAATAGTAGTAAGATGGTAGGCTAAATAAAATATACATATAATAGTAGTAAGATGATAGGCTACGTACGTTAATTTTTGACACTATTCAAGTGTCCTAAAATTAATAGTATATATAATAACTAGATTATACCCCGGGAACGTCCCGGGGTTGAGAAATCTAATATGACATATTAATTTTACATATGAAATAAAATGATTCGCTTTACAGTTATATGCAATAAAGCTTCGGGTAGCACCTAACCTAAAACAATTAAAAATGTATCTCCAATGTTAACGCCTAACCTTAAACAATGTATAACTCTAATCTATATATATATATAAAAGAAAGCATATATGCCCATTGAGAGTACCACGTGGTTTAATAATTGAGTGTTTTTGGTGTTTTTGAGTATTTTTCTAAATTTATCTCTCTATCTCTTAATTCTCAATTACTAAAATTAAATTGAGTTATTTTAGGAAAAAAGAATTTAAAAACAAATTTAAATTTTTCTCTTTTATCTTCCTCCCATAATTTTTAAACATAAATATCTTTTATATTCGAGATTTTTTAAATAAAAAAATTACACCAAATTAACGAGCGTTTTATTATCTTTCCAACGAGTACCATAGTGCTATATAAAAACGAAAAAAAAACGACTATTTTTTGTGGGGTTATATTCATACAGAAAAAAACACAAAGTGTTCAGGTTATTCATTAATCAAATTGTAACATATTTTAATTTACGTGAAGATGATTATATGTTGAAGGTTATCCTTTTAATACTTTATTATGTTTAATATGGTTTTCTTTTTATTTTTTTTAACTTTTTAACTAAATGTTTTTTAACTAAGATTGATTATGTTTAAGTTATTTACTCTTTTCGTGATTTGAGTTTTCTTTTTTCTTTTATCATTTTTTATTAAATCATATTAAATTTTTCAACCCCGGGACCTTCCCGGGGTAATCGGCTAGTATTATCTAAACTAAAACAATGTATAACTCCAATGTTAACGCATGTTGAAAATAAAATTCATATTTACTAATTTGAACATAATTAGTGACTTGCCTATGTATTATTAATGATTTACCTGAACACTTTGTGTTTTTTTTCCTGTATGAACAAAACCCCACAAAAATAGTCGTTTTTTTCCTTCGTTTTTTATATAGCACTATGGTACTCGTTGGAAAGATAATAAAACGCTTGTTAATTTGGTGTATTTTTTTCCTTTAAAAAATCTCGTATATAAAACATATTAATGTTTAAAAATTTATGGGAGGAAACATAAGAGAGAAAAATTCAATTTTATTTTTAATTTTTTTTTCCTAAAATATCTCAATGCCACATGGGATGACACATGACACATGACACACTCAAGGAGGAGAATGACTCTTTGAGTGTTATGTCATTAAAATGGCTTTGGTTGTATCTTCAATGTTAACGCCTAACCTTAAACAATGTATAACTCTAATTAATATCTAAACTAAAACAATGTATAACTCCAATGTTAACACATGTTGAAAATAGAATTCATATTTACTAATTTGAACATAATTAGTGACTTGCCTATATATGATTAATGAATAACCTGAACACTTTGTGTTTTTTTCCTGTATGAACAAAACCCCACAAAAAATAGTTGTTTTTTTCTCCGTTTTTATATAGCACTATGGTACTCGTTGGAAAGATAATAAAACGCTCGTTAATTTGGTGTAATTTTTTTCTTTAAAAAATCTCGTATATAAAAGATATTAACGTTTAAAAATTACGGGAGGAAACATAAGTGAGAAAAATCCAATTTGATTTTTAAAATATTTTTTCCTAAAATATCTCAATGCCACATGGGATGACACATGACACACTCAAAGAGAAGAATGCCTCTTTGAGTGCCATGTCATTAAAATTGCTTTCTTTTATTATATATAGATATAGATAATAATAATAATAATAATAATAATAATAATAATAATAATAATACTCTCCTTCCAAAAAAAAAAAAAAATTCCTTCCAAAAAAATAATAATACTCCGTAATAATAATATAATAACCACAGAAAAAGACAAGAAACAGAGTCACAAGATTTCTTGTACCATGTTTGTGGTAAGATTAAAACAATGGGCACCCAATCACTATATGCATATTTATTCAACTAACACAGTCCTTGGATCGTGAAATAATAACTTCTTAACAGATAGAGATAGAAAGATGGCTGTTAACGCATGCTTCAAATTCAATTATGGCTACAATTATTGCAATATTGTTGACAGTAGGAAGATGGGTTACTGTTGGATTCATAAAAGCAACCCGTTTCTTGTTGTGGGTAGACCACCTTCTCTGTTTAAACCAATCAGACTGTCTAAAAACAAAGCTATAGTCATGGGTGAGGCTGTTGCAGCAAATAATGATGATGATCTTATCTTCCCTGATCAAGATTTTGCTCATCAGGCTCATGTTCCTAATTTTCAAAAGGTAATAATATTTTTGTACTTATTTTTGTTTGTTATCATCATGTAGTTGATATCGGAGTAGGATTAGTGGGTGTGTGAGTTAGCCGTTAAAAAAAGGTACCCTGATTCTTCAAGGGGCGAATCTTGGTACACCTGTAAGGTTAGTGGCAGTGGCGGAGTTTGAATTTTTTTTTCCGTAGAGACCGAAAGTCACGGGAACCTTAAAAAAGAGGGGACGGACTCAATATGTGTAAAATTTTAGGACGAAAACGCATAAATTTACACTACTGAGTAAAAAACGGTGGGGGCTGGGCACCTCCCGGACCTCTGTATACTTCGCCCCTGGTTAATGCCATGTGACCGCAGAGGCCGAAAGTCACGGGAACCTTATAATCAAGGGGCCGGACTCAATACATATAAAATTTTCGGACGAAAACGCATAAATTTACACTACTGAGAAAAAAACGGTGGGGGTGGGACGCCTCCGGGACCTTTGTATACTTTGCCCCTGGTTAGTGCCATGTGAGCATGACGGGGTAGAGTGGTGAAAACAATACGATGTAAGGATGTGTACATCAGACCCGAGTTGGATTGCAGCCTTGATGCGTGCATGCAAGAGTCTTGTGTACCGGGTTTGCCTTACCATTTTTCCAAAAAAGTAATTTTTGTCATCATTTTGATTATTAAGAGATACCATTGTACCAAAGTGGTTTATCGGATTAGGTTTAGTGGGTGTGTGAGTTAGCCGTTAAAAAAATGGTACCTTGATTCTTGAGGCGAAACTTGGTGCAACGGTAAGGATGCTTACATTAGGCCCAACTTGGTTTGACGGCCCGATCCGTGCATCGAGAGTCTTGTGAACTGGATTTGCCTTACTATTGAGTTTTAAATGTTTTATTGGTTTGCAGTATCTGGAGATGTATACGAGGTCGATTGAAGACCCTGCCGGATTCTGGTCGGAAATGGCTGATGATTTCTACTGGAAGAAGAAATGGGGTCAACAGGTCAACTCTGAGAATCTTGATATCACCAAAGGGAATATCAAGATAGAGGTAACTAACTACAAGCAACTGATTAGTGATCAGTTGTTCATGTTTTCGTTCTGTAATTGTATAGATTTGTTAATGAATTAACGTGTTTGGCTATTCATTTGATCAGTGGTTCAAGGGTGGAATCACCAACATTTGCTATAACTGTTTGGATAGAAACATTGAAGCTGGAAACGGTGATAAGATCGCGATTCATTGGGAAGGAAATGACCGCGGTGTTGATGATTCATTGACTTACAATCAGCTGCTAGATAGAGTTTGCCAGGTTTATCCTTCTAGTTTTTTTTTTTTTTTTGCTTGGTAGAATATACGTTGATTTACCGATTTATGAAATCGAATTATTTATTCATAAAAAAAAATTTATTTATTTTTATGTAATGTGACAGCTTGCAAATTACTTGAAAGAAAATGGCGTTAAAAAGGGTGATTCCGTGATTATTTACTTACCTATGCTCATGGAACTGCCAATCTCCATGCTCGCGTGTGCTCGTATTGGAGCTGTTCATTCGGTATTACCAATTTGCTTGTTTCATAAGTATTTTTATAAATATTTTTTTTTACCAATTTGCCTTTGAATTTCAGGTTGTTTTTGCCGGATTCTCAGCAGAATCTCTTGAACAAAGAATACTGGACTGCAAGCCGAAAATTGTGATAACTTGTAATGCGGTTAAACGAGGCACAAAAATCATCAATCTTAAGGATATTGTTGATTCTGCACTCTCGGAATCATCTCAAAACGGCGTCCATGTTGGTAGGATGTTTATATTTTTTTATGTTGTTTCCAAAATACATATGTTTTTTTTCTGTTAGACATTATTTATTATTCATTATTTATATTTATTTGAAGTTTATTGTTTGCTTGCTCACAAACAGGTTTATGTTTGACTTATGCAAATGAATCAGCCATGAAAAGGGAAGATACTAAATGGCAAAAAGAAAGAGATGTTTGGTGGCAGGTGAATAACACCTTTAAAAATTGTGCTTATTATTCATTATTTATATTCATTTTTTTTATATTCGACTATAATTTGAATTTAAAAATTCCAGGATATTGTTCCGAAATGTTCTACTAAATGTGACGTGGAGTGGGTTGATGGAGAGGATCCGCTTTTTCTTCTCTATACGAGTGGAAGCACAGGAAAGCCAAAGGTATTTATGTACCTTATTCCGGTAGATATGACAAATGAGCGGGTCAAGCATGTTGGGTAACAGGTACCGGTTTGGGTTGAAACGGTTTGTGTCTGGTTAGATTGACCCATACACTTTTTGTCCGTTTTTATAAAATGTGTTTATTATGATTACAAAACCTTTGCTAAAAAGTATGGTTACCAAGGCAAAATATTGTTACGGTAATTATATAAATCTTTGAATAATAACGATCTAAGAGTCTGCATGCATAAAAAAAGTCTTTTGGGCAAAATTCTTGACCCGTTTCCATTTTAGCTAATTTTTTGTTTGACCCATTTAAGATAAAACAGAACCCAAATCGACCCATTCATAAGTAAGTGAGTTGAAACCGTATTGTGGTTCAGTTTTCTAACGAATCATGTTGGTCTGGTCAATAGGGTGTTCTGCATACTACAGGAGGATACATGGTATACACTGCAGCAACATTCAAATACGCATTTGACTACAAACCATCTGATGTATACTGGTAATATTTGATTTCGGGCATATTTTTAGTTAATTTACGTCAAGTATCGGCTATATATAAACACACATCAATTAACAATTGTTTCCTCTTGAATTTTAGGTGTACAGCTGACTGTGGTTGGATTACCGGACATAGCTATGTTGCTTATGGACCTCTGCTTAACGGAGCAACAGTTCTAGTTTATGAAGGGGTAAAGCCTTAAAACCGAGTGTTGCATTCAGGGTTTCAAGTATTTCAGTGAATAAATAACATGATGGTAAATGGCACAATAATAATACCTTATGATGGCATAAATGCGCGCTATCTGCAGGTTCCTAATTATCCCGATCCGGGAAGATGTTGGGATATTGTTGACAAGTACAAGGTGACGATATTCTACACTGCTCCTACATTGGTGCGGTCTCTTATGCGTGATGGTAATGAGGTAAGAATTCTCTTCATCCGTTCATATTATGCCTTTTAAGTTGTACTTTATGCTTGTAGACTTGTAGACGGTTCAGCGTAAGAAGTATGTGTTCACATATAATTTTCTTTTAAATTTGCAGCATGTGACTCGTTATTCTCGTAAATCTTTGCGAGTCCTTGGTAGTGTAGGCGAGCCAATAAATCCAAGTGCATGGAGGTTCTCTTATATAATGTTTATTGTATTTTCTTAATTATAAAAAAAGATATTAATTTTTTTTCTCTTCTTCTATTGATGTGACAGGTGGTTTTTCGATGTAGTCGGAGATTCAAGGTGTCCAATATCAGACACTTGGTGGCAAACAGAGACGGGCGGTTTCATGGTACCTTTGCAAAAATAATATTTATTTACATGATTTATAAAAACCGAGCTTGACCGTTCTTGCTTTCTAGATCACTCCTTTGCCTGGTGCGTGGCCTCAAAAACCAGGTTCTGCTACTTTTCCGTTTTTCGGGGTTCAGGTTTATATCTATCATATGAAGTTTTTATATTTTTTTGTCCATCTTTAATGACCCGTCTAAAATCATACTCGAAAATTATATAAACGCAGCCAGCCATAGTGGATGAAAAGGGAAAGGAAATGGAAGGCGAGTGCAGCGGTTATTTATGTGTGAAAACCTCATGGCCTGGAGCATTCAGGACTCTTTTCGGGGATCATGAAAGATATGAAACAACTTATTTTAGCGCGTTCCCCGGATATTATTTCAGCGGTGATGGCTGCAGTAGGTAATAGAATTTTATTTATCTTTATATTTTTTTACTATCAGAAGGTAAAGACACAAACAAATAACCATTATGGTAAAAGCGCGTATTGGTAACATATATTGCGTCATTTGTTTTCAGAGACAAGGATGGATATTATTGGCTCACTGGAAGAGTAGATGATGTAATTAATGTCAGGTACCGTTATAAACTTAATCATGCTTATATTAAAAACTGTCATGTAATATATTTAATTTACAATTTGTAACATAAACAGTGGACACCGAATTGGCACAGCAGAAGTTGAATCGGCTCTGGTTTCACATCCTAAATGTGCTGAAGCCGCAGTTGTCGGTGTTGAGCATGAGGTATGTATAGTAGCTTGTTTTGTGCCTGTTATAAACGATGAAAATTTAATACGTTTATTCAAGAAACTCATTGTTTGTTTGGTCATAATAGGTTAAGGGTCAGTGTATATATGCATTTGTGACGCCAGTTGAGGGTGTCGAGTATAGTGACGATCTTAAAAAAAGTCTCGTGCTTTCAGTTCGAACCAATGTAAGTTTCTTAACGACCCATTAACAACGCGTATAAAAAATAATGAAAATTTTGTAAGTCTTGATTTGTATTTGAGGCTACTGATAACTTCCACTATGGTTTTAATCAGATTGGAGCATTTGCAGCGCCTGACAAAATTCATTGGGCGCCCGGTCTTCCAAAGACAAGAAGTGGGAAAATAATGAGAAGAATTTTAAGGAAAATTGCTTCTAGGCAGTTAGACGAGCTTGGGGATACAAGCACGTTAGCAGATCCACATGTTGTTGACCAACTTATCGCTCTTGCTGATGCATAACTAGCAAGGTATTTGTCTATAAACGTGCATACTACAGCCGACAAACCATGTTGTTGGGTGTCAGTTTGATACAAAATAAGATTGAAAGTTTTGATGTATCGATCTTTTAGGCAAAAAAAAAGCGACAGAAAATGTTGTGTTGAATGATGCAATCATTCATGATGTAGCTTTGGCCCATACATGGAATAAGTAGTGATGTTAAACATGTAGCTTTGTAACAACACTTTTCGTTTGGTTATGCTTTGTAACATTAGGCCTTCATGTTGTATGCTTTGTAACATTAGGTGACAACAATGCACACCTAATATCAATATCAAGTTTCATTGCTGGGTGAACCGAATTCTATGCTGCCGGAGGTGTGTGGACGACTATGGTAGCGCACAGTTAGTGTTAGATCCAAGAAATCTTCACGAAGGCAAACACGGGTAACATCAAAGAAAAAGCAGAACAGATGATAAAAAAAATACATTTTTCCATACGACGCAAATTACAAAATCGATCAAACTGTATGAGTTTAATTCGATCACTAACATCAGCATGAAGTTAAAATTTTCGTCTTCATCCAACCTACCTTTGTTCGAGTCGTGGGAACAGCCTCTGCAGAAATTCATGGTTCATTAAGAAATGTTTATTTATGTTCTAAATGAACACAAATGGATATAAATGAACGAACATAAACCAACGTGAGTTCAAAAGCAAAAGTGAATATCCAAATTAAAGACTAAAATATCATCATCTTTACATCAAACATTTCAAAGGTTAACAAATATATATGTAGACAAAGGCTTTAAAACATGAAAGTCAAAGTGATTTCAAATCAATATTAGTAATAACTAAATTTGGAGGAAGAATATTTAAACGAATGAACCAATATAAACGAATGTAAATGAGCGAACATAAAAGGAAATAAATGAACGAATGAGCTATTTATTCATGTTTGTTCATTTATTAAATATACGAGCATAAACGAACTTCTTGCCAAACGATTCAACAACAGTTCACCGATATACCCTTAATCGCCACATCGACTTCATTTTTCAAAAATTGACTATTTATTTGGTTTAATAAAAATTTCCAGGATGTTGTTCCAAAATATTCTACTTGATGTGATGTGGAGTGGGTTGATGGAGAGGATACACTTTTTCTTCTCTACACGAGTGGAAGCACAGGAAAGCCTAAGGTATTTATGTACCGTATTCCTGAATTGATTTCAATAATCTGCATTTCATTACAGAGGTGACAAAATGGACGGGTCAAGACGCTTTGGTAACGGGTCAAGACCAGTTTCGGTTGACCTAGACACTTTTTGTCCGTTTTTATAAATAACTAATGTGCTTACTATCATTACAAAGCGTTTGCTAATATATGACTACCAAGACAATGTCATAATGGTAATAACTTAAATCATTTAATAATAATAATTTAGGAGGCTGTATGCGTAAAAAAAGGACTTATGGCTTCCATTTTAGCTAGTTTTTTATTTGACCTACTTTGAGATGAAACAAAACCCAAATCAACCAATTCATAAGTAAATGAGTTGAAACTGTATTGTGGTTGTGTTTTCTAACATAATAGGGTGTTCTGCATACTACAGGAGGATACATGGTATACACTGCAGCAACATTCAAATATGCATTTGACTACAAACCATCTGATTTATACTGGTAATATTTGATTTCAGGACGTATATATGCCAATTGTCGGCTATATTTAAAAACGCATCAATTAACACTTGTTTCCTCTTGAATTCTAGGTGTACAGCTGACTCTGGTACTCGTGGCTATTTATGTGTTAAGACCTCATGGCCCGTAGCATTCAGGACTCTTTACGGTGATCATGAAAGATATGAAACTACTTATTTCAGCACGTTCCATGGTTATTATTTCAGTGGTGATGGCTGCAGTAGGTAATGGACGTTTTCTTTTTTACTTTCAGTCGCTAGACATAAATTTAGAACCTATATGGTAAACGAGCGTGTTGATAGCATATGTTGCTTCATCCGTTACTTCAGTGATAACTCATTTACGTTTCAGAGACAAGGACGGATATTACTGGATAACTGGAAGAGTTGGCAAAATCAAAACAATGATATAACCAGGAGTCCAAAACTATAGTACCAAACAAACATGTAAAAAGTCAAAAAGGACCATTCCCTGTTCATGGGAAATATGTTTTCCAGTACTGACCTCAACATTAACCCGAAATGAAATGAAAACATAACAAAGAAACTCTTTAAAAGATGCGAACCGGCTTTCCCATTGTTGTCTTCAAGTACAAGCACCGCACCTAAATCCATTAAAAACATAACGTAAGATAACCAAGCGTGATTTGGCAAGCGGAAAAAAAAACTGAAATTGCGACTCACATTTTGCCAATTCTTCTTAAGTAAAGAAACCAAAAAGTTGACACTCATTTGAACATTCTGGAAGATTTGCTTTTCTTCCATGCTGCAGTTTCCAACGGCAACTCCCATGCAGAGCACCTTCTTAAGTTGAAACTTGACTGTTGCTTTCGTCTCATTGACTTTCGCCTCTAGAGATTCTTGGTGGGAAACAAGAGTAGGAAACTTACCTGAATACCAAAACACATTACAATTGCAGCATATGCCGGCTTAATAAAGTCACAAACTCCGCTAAATCAGACACACCTACCTGCTTTGTTAAGACCAGGGCCCAACAAACGGGGAATCTGCTTGATGACTGACTCAGAAGCCAAGAAAGCTTGATGTTTCTTAGCAAGTTTCTTCACCAACTTCTTGTTCTTGTTCAACTTCTTCAGACTCTCAACGTCCATGTATTCAAGGCCAATTTTTTGAGCCTGTACTTATAACAAAAAGTATATCTTCAATCGCCTATTGTATCATGTAGATTTCAAACTTTTTATGACGCTAAAATTTAAAAAATTCCCCAAAAAACAATCATAAGTCATGTTTTAATTGTAAAACATGTCTCATATTCTGTTTTATACAAACTTTGGGAAAGTATGAACCTATGTTTTAAAAAGTGTGCCTCAAGCGCACCTAGGCGCAAATCCATGCGCCTTATGTAGCCCTAGGCGAGCAGTGTACGAAAAGCGAAAGAAAAGCGCACTAAAAGCGAGAAAAGCGCACTTCTTATACGCATGATGTTTTCGTGCTTAAAATTGTTATACATGTAGCTAAAAAAAGGTTGTACATTTTAGTTAAATCATACATATACCTTATTTGTATCTATATTTTGAGTAAATAATGCTAAAAACCTATAGCATATATAAAAAAATTATATAATTGTCTTGCGCCTCGCGTACGAAAAGCCCACCGCTTTTGCGCTTTGCGCCTTGGTTTTAGACCTCGTCGCTTTTGTGCGCTTCACGCTTTTTAAAACCAAGGTATGAAATATGAAAACAACATAGAAGTAGCGATATAACATATAACTAAGGTATTAATAAAACGTCAATGGCTCAGTTCAAGACACTCTTTGTTTTAAAAGTCGATATATTACCTCTTCAACATGTTGAGCATCTCCAAGCATGCAAACTTTAAGCTTGGGGCGAGGAATGTGAGGCAATTTCACGGTACCACTGAAACGTTTGTCCTTTTGTGGATCGTAATTCTTCAAACCAATCTGAAGCTCAATGGTTTCAGTAAAGTTACGTTTCTTTTCCTTCGCATCAGTAGTGATCTGAGTAATTGCCTCTCTAAGGGCTTCACTTTGAAGCTTACTGCAAATTAAAAAAACGGTCAAACGTGTGTAGTAAGTAGCATTTTTGCTGCACCATTTCTACAAAATAAAGTCACAAACAAGAAACTGATTTATGTTCTGGCAAACAAAATTACCTTATCAACTAAGATATGTAATTTGTAACAACTAATAAATTACAATAAACATTATTTCAAAAATTATTAATGTAATTTCTTATCCTATGCCTTTAATGAGCTAATAATGTATAATATTAAATTATTAATAAAAAACAATAACAAAAGGTATGCCTACTAAAAGAAGTCAGCTAAACCAAAGAAGAATCCCCTATCAATGTATTACATAAACCTATCTAAATGAGCTGATAATGTATAAATTAATCAATATTTCACACACAATTAATAATATAAATTATAGAAATGTATAAACTAGTCAATATTTCACAAACAATTAGCCACAAATATCTAATAATAATGTATCAAAACAAGCTGATAATGTATAAATTAGTCAATATTTCACACAAATTTTCCACATATTTAAAAATAATGCATCTCAAATAATCTACACAAAGATCTTTAACTAACATCAAAAAAAAAAATGAATCTATAAAACATACCTCATTTTCAGTAACTTGTCTTCTTGTTAACTTCAACCTGCAAACAATCAAACACAAAAAAAAACATAAATTCAATATTAATATTAAAGAATATTACCCATCAACAAGCAGTCACAATAAGATCTAAACTCATATTATTTATAAAAAAAAAATAATAATAATAATAAATAAAATAAACAAGCTTGTTAACTAACAATAAACATGGAATTAGAACAAAATATGTATTGTGTATGTAGATATGCAGATTAAAGATGAGATAAAACAGCTTAATATGATAAAGATCGTACCTTTAGTGAGAACCCTGAAACTAGGGTTTGGAAGTGCCGTATGATGTTGTAATATATGATGTTGAAACCCTAAATCTTTAAAGCATATTAATTAATGGGCCTTATACTATTTGGGCTTTAAATTAGCCCATTATCAGTTATGTTCTTTTTATGTGTTCTAAAAGTAAACAGACCTACTGTAGGTGGGCTATTATAGACAATGGCCCAAACTCATGCGAGATTTATTATTATTATTATTATTATTATTATTATTATTATTATTATTATTATTATTATTATTATTATTATTATTATTATTAAGATTTAATTGGTGTTCGAAAATAAATTATTAAATGAAATTATGATTTTTGGTTAGTTTTCTTAATAAATATGTAAGATAAGATGTACAATTATCAAACAGATAAAAATTTAATTTTACTTATGTATTTTGATCATGAAATCAGATGTTAATTGAAATGGGTAAATAGTGATGGAGAACAACCAATGAGAAAAGGAAAGTTTGTGTAAATTTTTTTTTTCTTTCTCACACGTTTTATGGGACATCCTGAGAAGAGCTGGGATTTCTGCGAAAAAGGAGGCCCCTGTAAATTTTCTCACAGACCCTGCGGAAGGGAGATCCACCCTGCGACCAGCAGATCTGCTTGTCTTTGGTTGGGAGAGGGGGAAACATGCTTGTGTGGACCTCACAGGGGTATCTCCTTTGGTTGGGTTAAGGGAATCAGGGTTTGTAGCTGGGCAAGCATCGAGAAAGGCGGAATCAAAGAAAGTAGATAAGCACGCTAAAGCTTGTGCAGAGAACCAACATGTCTTTATCCCTTTGGCCTTTGATACCTTTGGCTCCCTAGCGCCAGAAGCTATTCGTTTCTTGACCAGGGTCCAACGGGTCGTCCACAGCAATAGTTCATCTCCAGGGGGGCAAGGATTTGTCTTTGGTAGACTAGGGTTCGCTATTCAAAAAGGGGTGGCGGCGCAGCTTGTTGCCCGTCTACCTTCTATAGTGATGTAACTTTCATTTTTTGTTTTAATAAAAAATCTACGATTTATGTGTTTTATATTTTTAATTAGAGGAATTTTCAGTTAGCTCCTTGCAGTTAATCTTGTTATGTTTTGTATACGATGGTGGGGAAATATTATCGAGACTATGGGTATGTTTGGCAAAACTAGCTGGAAGCTGTAAGCTGGTAGCTGCAAGCTGGTAGCTGGAAGCTGGAAGCTGGTAGTTGCAAGCTGGAAACTTTTTAAATATATTTTGTGTGTTTGGGAGAGTAGCTGAGCTTTTAATAAAACGTATAAAATGACTAAAATGGACATAATTAAAAGCTTGTAAGGAATGTTTTTATTTTATTTTTAAAATAGAAAGGGTATTTATGTCATTTACTCATTAAAAGCTTGTAGCTAGTAGGAGTTTTTTCTTAAACGCTAGTACTAGTAGCTTTTCACTATAGAGCTTTTTCTCCAACCTAAAAGCTTCCAGCTCCTTCAACCAAACAAAGCTTTTTATTGAGTAGGAGCTTTTTCTTAAAAGCTTGAAGCTTGAAGCTCCTAAAAGCTCTTAAAAGCTCCTTGCCAAACATACCCTATGAGTCCCATGGGCTATTTGTTACCTCTTAGTTGAATTTCACATCGTTTTTGTATATCATGGGAGATATTGAGCCATAAGATGTCCCATCTGAATATCACTAACGCGTTATTGATACATTGATCATAGATAAAAAAAAAAAAAAGAGAACTCCACAACTAAGGCTATGGGGTGTGGTCACCGACCCTCCATTCTTCCCCAAGTCCACCTCATCTTCCCCCTTCAAGGGGGTGGTGTTCCCCCTTCACCCTCTCCCTCCATTTCACACACACATAATAGAATAATAATTAAAAAGACATCGGGGCAAAAGGGAAGAATCCACCTTTGGCACTGAATTTTGAAAAAGGGGGGGGGGGGTGTTCCCCGTCGATGGAGGGTGCCACCTCCCCGACCCCTCCCTGATGTCCACACCCCTTGGTTTAAGTGTGCTTGAGTGGGAGCAATATAAGAACAAGTGACCCCCTATGGGAAGTTTTTACTAGGCAACAAAAAAATAAACTTATGAGTTTTGTATTAGTAAAACGAACAACGTTAGTTGCTATAAGAGATCAAATGTTACAATTAGTCCACCTTCTTACTTTACTAGACCCCATAAACGTAGGAAGCCAATTTTATACTTAATTAAAATCATGACATACCATAAGTAGCAGCGTATCACTAAGACACTAAGTTGATTGGTTGACTTACTTTTGTTATCTTTATCTTGCTTTATTACCCCATATTTACTTAAATGAAAAATTATTGGTCAAGTAGTCATATAATCGAATGAATACTATACCTAGGACACCTTCCTAGGCGATGTAACTTTCCAACACGTACCTTCTCATAGGTATATATACCATTTTCATGAGTAAAAGATCGTCCTAGGACTTTTAGGCCTCACCTTAAAGCATAAAGCCTCACCTTAAAGCATAAATGTTGTAAAGAATATTATCTTAGGCTTCTTGACCATTCTCCATGGAGTCCAAAACATTCTCCTCCATGCATTCTAGACCATCTGTTATACTTTCCAATGTGCCCGGCCACATGTTTTCCCAAACCTCCTAAAACTTTTATGAGAGCATTTAGCGCATACTTGTCGTAATTGCATTCTTCAAGGGGATCTGAAGCTCATAGTATGGCTTCTACCTTGTCTTATAAGGCATCTTGGACATTAGCGAACATAAGAGCGGTACATTGTGCAAGCATATGGCTTAGTATCCAGGGTGCATGGCATAGTGCTCTGTAATCATTGCAAAAACCTCTAAGGCGTAGAGAGTATGGCTTCATCAATAGCGCATACATTGTCATTAATAGCATCACATACGGGCAATGGATTAGGTAGCATTCGTCGCATGCCATCGTAGCGTCAGCTCCTCTTGGATGCGTGTGACATCAACAATATAGCATCATTGCATCTCTCTTTCTTCTTAGTCTTTTATTATCCCATCAAAAAACCAATGCTTACTTAATAACTTCCCTATTAGTCTTTCTCTTCGTAGTCCTTGTCTTTGGCACTTCTTCCCTTGGCGAACCCTCTACGCATGTCTCCTCTTTGGCTCACTCATTCCGCTCTTCGCATGCCTTTTATCTTTAGACTTAGCAATCTTAACCCATCTAGCTAAATTTAAGTTGTTTTGTGATTAAAATATGAATTTATGGTTGTTTTGGGTTTACTATAATTTTTAAGGGTGTTAGGATGGGTAATTTTTTAAGTTGGAAACTAAGTGGGCTAGTGTGGGTAGATCATAATAAATAGACAGATTAGGATGGGTATATCTAGATAAACTCTCTCTATTCACATAACACCAAAAGTCTTAGCCCTAACAAGTAACAACAAATGATTATATCTTCTTCTCCATCGCCTAACAACAAACGATCGGGTCCGTCAATGACCCAAACCGTTTTGACCTGAACCGGCCTGTCAATGACATGGATTTTTTGATCTGATCGGGCCCGTCAATGACCCGAACCGTTTCGACCTGAACAGACCCATTTCGACCCGCACCGTTTCACCCGACAAGGCTTGTTAACGACCCGGACCGTCTCGTCACGACCTGGACCATTTCGACCCGACACGACCGGTAATGACCAGACATTTTGACCCGACCGAGCTAGTTAACAACCCAAACGTGTCAACCCGCACACGCTCATTAACAACCTGGACCGTCTCGACACCACCCAAACTGTTTTGACCCAACACAGCCCTTTAACGACCTGGGGCATTCTGACCCGACCGGGCCCATCAACGTCCCAGACCGTCTCAAGAGGATTTGAACCATTTTGACATGGCATGACCCATTAACAGATGCTCAACCCGACCGGGCCCGTTAACTACCTAGACCGTCTCGACATGACCCTGACTGTTTCGACCCAACACAAAACGTTAATGACCTGGGGCGTTTCGACCCAACTTGGCTGTTAACGATCGAGGCCATTCTGACTCAACAGAGTCGTTAACTTTCCGGATCGTGTCGACGTACTTGACCGCACGCGTTAACGACCCGTGGTGTTTCAACTCGATCGGGCTTGTTAACGACTCATACCCTTTTGACTCGATCGGGCTCATCAATGACCCGAGCCCTTTCGACTCGATCAGGTCCGTACGACCTAGACCCTTTCGATCTGACACATTAATTACCCGTACCATTTCAACCCGAACCAACCCGTTAAAGATCCATACCATTTTGACCCGACCGAACCGTTAACGGCTCAAGCCATTTTAACCCGTTCGGGCCGTTAACGACTAGGACTGTTCTGTACCGAACGGGACCGTCAATGACCCCCACGTTTAAAGGAGATTATTAAGAGTGTCAAACATCCAATTTTTATTGTTTTACTTTTTAATTTTTTTTAAAATTTTCAATTTATTTAATTTTTTACCCTACCCTAATCCAAACCCACCGTGAACCAAATTCATCCTAACCCATACTCATCATAACCGAACTCCCAACCCAATACAACCTACCCATTTACCATCCCAATCCACTTAAAAACTAACTATTTATAATTATCTGTACCTCTATACCCTAGAAAAATAAAGTCTTTTAATTTTTCTTATGATTATATATCTTTACATGGTCAAGTTATTCTACACAATGTAACAAAAATGAGAAGGGTGAGAAGGATACAAAAACACAATGGATTACGAAATATGACACAATAAGCCACAAAATATAACATAATGCTAAAGAAAAAAGACACAATGAACTGGAAAAATGACACAATGATGAAAATAAGAAAAAGACACAATGCTACATAAAAAGACAAAATGATATAATGCAAATTCCAAAAACTACAAGCTAAAACTCCAAAAAAGTGAAAACCTAAAAACTAAGATCGTAGGGTTTAATGAGACGATTTCAATGCCGCTTGAATGAGTTCAATCGGAGTCCGTTTGATACCCGTCCTACGACTTCCTATTTTTTTTTTTACTGTGTATTTGATCATAACCCTATCTTTACATATTTCATTTAGTTCATTTTCTATTTCTTTCGTAAAACTACGTTAACACGTAAAGTCTAAAGGTTATCTTAAATTACAATAAAGTTAAGGGTCTATTTTAATAAATTTTATTACAGTTGATGTATTTTAGTTAATTGAATTGTAATAGGTTTTAGAAAGGTTTAGGGGCTGTTTGGTTTATTAAGAGCTGAATCATTAAGAGGTCTGAATGGTTAAGTGCTGAATCATTAAGTTGGACATTTTAATGGTTAGTTTTCTTGTCCCAAATTGGTAGGAGAGTCTCATTAAGGTTCAGCCTAGTTCAGTGGTTAATGATTCAGTGCTTAGTGGTTCAGCAACATCTCAAATCTTAATGGTTCAGCACTTAACCATTCCATTCAGATACTGAAACAAACAGTCTGAATGCTGAATGATTCAGAACTGAATGATTAAGAGGCTACCAAACAACCCCTTAGTTGTCTTGGAGATCAAGTTTAGCAAAACTATAAACAAGGGTGTAGGTTAGTGTTTTTTTGTTGTCCCTTTTCCTTGTAAGTTCATTTATTTAAATAGAAAGACTTGCGAGTTTGTCTTCCATAAATATATTGTATTTGTTTGATTAAGTTGTTTGACCGTCAAGCCAATACATTCATCATTAGGCTATGGGGTGTGGAACCCTTGCCCCTTCCCTTTCCCTTGTCCACATTAGCGCCACGCCATCCCCCCCCCCCCCCCTAAACCAGGGAAATGGTTCCTCCTTTCCCTTTCCTTTTTTAAAATATTTTTAAAGGGAAAAAAGACAATATATATATATATAGGATTTGGTTCAAATGAGAACCTTTCCCCAAATTGAGAACTGAGAGAACCATTCTGGGCCACACATTTCTCTAAGGCAAAAAAAAAAAAATTTTTTTTTTTTTTTTTTTTTTTTTTTTTGCAAAAACCGCTGCTTTATATGTAAGAAAAATTTTTTTTTTATTTTTTTTTGTATTTTTTTTTCAGTATACACATGTGTATAATTGCATTATACACATATGTATAATGCAATATACACATATGTATAACTGAAATATACACATATGTATAGCTGAAAAATACTATATACACATATGTATAATTGCTATATACACATATGTATAATTGACATATACACATATGTATAAATGAAAAAAAAATTCAAAAAAAATTAAAAAAAAAATTTTCCTTGCATAAAAATGTGCGATTAAAGCAAAAAAAAAAAAAAAAAAAAATTTGTTTTTTTTTTGCCTTTATATGAAATGTGTGGCCCAGAATGGTTCTCTCAGTTCTCAAATAGGGGTTGGTTCTCTTAGGATCCTTACCCTATATATATATATATATATATATATATATATATATATATATATATATATATATATATATATATAATATTACTAGGGAAAAAGACAAAAAAATAATAATAATAATATATGATCGAGGAGAACGGGGATAATCCACCGTTGGCACGGAAGGGAGGGGGGGGGGTGTTCCCCGAGGGGGAGGGTGTCCACCTCACCTCCCCGAAGCCTTCCCGAGCTCCACACCCCTACGTCTTACTTCATTAGTTGAAGACCCCATAGTCCATAGATACTTGATTCTCTACCTATCAACTTTATAAGCATCTAGGCTATAACCTTCGATCATTCTTAAGGGTGGAGAATCTCCAATAAAGCATTCTACACTTAGAACATTACCACTTGTCCAAACGTTTGATACAACTTGACAACTCTGACTCCTCTCACCTTAATTGTACATATTTCCCCCCTAATTTTGATTCAAAATTAGAGCATGGTTTTGCTTAGTTGTAACTAGGGGTGCAAACGAGCCGAGCCGAGCCCGAGCTCGACCAGGCTCGAGCTCGAGCTCGATTAACTTATAAGAGCTCGAGCTCGAGCTCGGCTCGGTTCGAGCTTTGTTTTTAAAGCTCGAGCTCGGCTCGTTAGTAGTTTCTCAAGCTCGAGCTCGGCTCGGGCTCGGCTCGTTTAGTATTTATTAGTTAATATATTAAATTAAATAATACATATAATAGGCTCGTTTAGGCTCGATAAGTCAAAAGCTCGGCTCGGCTCGTTTATTAAACTACTTAAAATGTGGGTAAATAATATAAAATATTAATAAACCTAATATTATATTAGGCTCGATAAGGCTCGACGAGCCTGGCGAGCTACATATGCCAGGCTCGAGCTCGAGCTCGATAAGTAAACGAGCTTCATTTTGGGCTCAAGCTCGGCTCGAGCTCGATAAGGCTCGGCTCGTTTCGAGCTTTTTACCGAACCGATCTCGAGTAGCTCGCGAGCTGCTCGGCTCATTTGCACCCCTAGTTGTAACCAATGAAGAGAAGGCCTTGCTCCTTGTAGCCTAAAGGTACCAAAGTATTAAATTGGCCGCTTACCCACCATCTAAATGTAACTCGTTTTGTCTTGGTATAAAAGGAATATATATAAAAAGTGTAGTTTAGACGTAAATCTAGTTGGGTGTATGATTTGTTTTTGAAAAAAAGAAAAATATAGAGTTGGGTGGATGAACGAGCATTTTGCCTATCCCTACCGACTCTTACTCAAAAGATATTTTTTTCAACCTTGTATTTGTTCTCCCCCACCAGTCACTTGTTCCCTACGGTGCACATTTATTTTTTACTTTAGTTATTTCAACACATCAAGCACCAACTCATCGATGGACTATACATTACGTACTCACTCTTTATTTCTTATTTTAGTAAGTAACAAGTGATTGTAGCAATCCATTTAGGGGCTGTTTGGTTGATTAAGTGCTGAATCATTAAGAAGTCTTAATGGTTAAGAGGATCTGAATGGTTAAGTGTTGAACCATTAAGTACTGTTTTGTTGGACCTCTAAATGGTTAGTTTTCTTGTCCCACATTGGTAGGGGAAGTAAAAATTGATTCATTCAGTGCTTAATGGTTCAGCCTTAACCATTTCATTATGCTGAAACAAATGCGTTGAATGAGCTGAATGCTGAATCATTCAGTGCTAAATGATTCAGAGGCTCATTAAATAGTTTAATTGTGTCCTCAATTCAAAATTAGTTTAAAGTATAGAACCATGAAACACATAAGACACTTGTGCTTAGCGGTGAAAAAAATATCGTGGATCTCTGGTCGAGAAAATGAGAGTAGGATAAGTAGTTTGTAGTTACATAACCTTATTATTTATCACATTTAAAATATTGATACATGTAGTTATGTAATTCTTATGGTTATATATTTATAAAATTGGTGATGATTTGTTTAATCAACTGTTTATATATTTCTAACTCTTTTATTAAGTACATATTTAAAAATCGGTAATGAAAAGACAAAGAGTATAATCTTCCTGTTTTTAAATGCGAAAAGATATGGTTGATATAAAAAAGAATGAATCACAATGAAATGTCAAATCAATTAATTGATATTCCAAAATCCAAATGATTAATATTCTGCAGATATAATGTGTAATTTTGTTAGGAATGAAGAACTCGATCATATGGTAAAAAGGTATTTAAGTGTCAATAAGAATAATTAAAAAGACAAAAAGAACTTATAATTTTTTAATGAATAATAAAAAAAAATTCTGACAAAAACACATAATGTAATGTGCAAAAACCGAGGGCCCTAACTAAACTCCGCCCCTGGTGGTAGGTTTGTTTGTGAGAATGGTGATTCAAACACCAAAGATTTCGAATCAATATCAAAAGTCCTTCGAATCACAACATTAACCGTTGTCGTTACTTTGCAATCTATGGATCAACCACTAAGGCTGATGGGTGTGGAGACGGGAGAAGAGCCCTCCACGTAGGAAAACTTATCAGTGGGGACAAATATCAAGAAATGAAACGTGAGAGGGGGTGGTGTTTAGGACATGAGAGACTGAGACATGATCCTCCCATTGGTCCATTCATTAAAAAATTAATTAAGAAATGAGAGCAATGGTCCGTTCCGTATGTCTCGAGAGAGACATGAGAGACGGAGACATGGGAAGGGGGGGGGGGGTGCTCTATTAGAGACATGGAGAACATGCAATCTTATTGGCCGTCCCTTATCTCTCACGTCTCCACCCATTAGTCTAATGTGTGTGGGGTATGCCGTGTTGTTAACTCATTTATTGGTTTATACATAATCAAACTATATGACATGCGCTCTTTGTTTTGCGGACAAAACAATATGAACATTTAATATAAACTAGTATTATCAACCAACACACGTTGCGCGTGTTGCAAGAGGCACGAAAGTAGTTAAGGGTAGTTGTTTAGTTACGTTCATAAAAAAAGATAGCATTGTTTTACGACAACACTTTATTATGTAGATTTTTTTGAGATGACTCATAGACCTCATATGCCGATTAAAACCTATGTTTTCTGATGCTTCCCTTTGTCTGCAACCGATGAATCCTCTGTGATTTAGGTTAGAGTATGATAATTTTTATATCGAAAGATGTTTAAAGTTTAAATTTATTGATTACCTGGTGAAAACATTAATTCTCTTTGGCCGGCACGGGTTCAGAATTGCTTTTTGGTGCATGGGTTGACGGTTGGAGAGCATCTGAAGTTTTTTTTTTTGTGTTGGTTTCGAAAGAAAGCAAGCATTGTTCACTATGCAGCTGGTTTTAAGGTCTTTTTTTGTCCTTTTAAATTATGATTTGAATCTATGCATCTTTATTCTCTATCTCCAGCGGTGGTTGGCTACCTTATCAGAGAAGGTGACGCGTCACTGCTTCCTGTCTTGTCACATATTGTGGCTGATATTCTATACCTGAATACAAATTAACATGAAACCATGTCATGCATGTATTTTTCTTTGGATCTAAGGGGGGAAGAGGCGCCTATAGATTAGTTTTTTCACTTAACTGATTTTAACCAATCCTGCACTGTCACATCACTTAACTGATTTACTTCACTAAAACACTTTTTTGGAGGCAGCACTCCATTGATTCACTTCACTGAAATCTTTATTTTTTAGTTTTTTAAGAAACGTTAACTAAACATATTATTAAACTAATAAAATAAACTTACAATATTAAAAGTAAATTAAAAATAAACTAAATAAAATAAAAACTATTCGGAGGCCTCCGCTTCGAGGTGCGGTAGATCAACTCCGAAAGGGCTTGGTCGTCGAAGAACAGTTGGATTGGGGGATCGTGTATGTGGACCAGTGATATCGCACGCTCCTCGTCTCTAATGATCATGTTGTAAAATATCATGCACGTATAGACGATGACGCTACACCTAGCAACGGTCGTCGCCCTCAAGGGTCGTGCGGTAATTCCCCATTTCCCCTTTAATGCTCTGAACGTTCGCTCAACATCTTTCCTTGCCGCCTTAACGAATTTCTTTTCCTTAGGATCGGTTGGATATCGAAACGCTTTCACAAACGTTGACCAAGTTGGGTAGATGCCATCGGTAAGATAATATCCACGTTTATATAAGTGGCCATTTAAAGTAAATGGACACTGCGGCGCCGTTCTGTTTCGTTGGGTAAGAAAAACTGGGGATTGTTGGAGAACATTTATATCGTTGAGTAAATTGGGGGGGGGGGGGGGCGCATGCCAAAACCACATATCTTGCGAAGCTAACCGCCCCACATATATTGTCTTCGTAATTCCCTAGGACATGCTCGCCATACTAAATGCGTGCAATCAATGCTACCGATCATATCGGGAAGGTGATGTCTTTATTCGTGTGCTTCGTACAAATACGCAATGTCGTGACTTATTGGTCTTCGTAAAAACTCAGCTCCGTATAACTTAATGACGACATTGCAAAAAATTTGTAAACATTCGTGTGACGTCCTCTCAGACATACATAAATACTCATCGTATTCGTCTGAAGGATTACCGGTTGCGAGTTGTTTCACCGCTTATGATACTTTTTGTATGGGCGTAAAACTCTTTCTAAACCGACCGTCCACGCCCTCTTTAAACCATTCGAAGTTTGCTTCAACATCTGTTACAATTTTTAGAAATAGACGTCTCGACATGCGATACCTTAGTTTAAACTGTGTCTCGGTGTATTTTGGTAAGTCGGCAAAATAGTCATTTATTAACGAGTATGGCCTCCTTCGCGATCACGTGTCACGTATCTTTTTTTAGATGTTTCTTTGTCTTCCTCTGCAGCTCGCTTGCCAAGGTTCATGAGAAACTCAATGCTACTATCGCTTGATTGTAAAATCGGGTGCACTTCGAGCGGGGGAATGATAACTTGATCATCTTGGACGTCAATGTCAGTCATTTTTTTTAAAGTATGGAGATAATTTCTATTATTTTTGATACTAAACCGTGGGATTGTATTTCTATTATAGGCATTATGATAAAAACGGTCACAAAATATGACCGTTTGAAAACACAAATTAAATTCAACGGTCAAAAATGAAATTAAAAAACATAAAAATTCGACCGTTGCATTTAATATCACAACTTACCAGCCCGTTAGATAGAACCAGAAAACGGTTTACGGGACCTCTACCAGTACTGGTGGCGGCAGTGTTACCGTATTGGTAATGGGGTACCCGTGACGTTTTCTGATGGTGCCCCGTCCCACCTAAGTGATAACGTTTTGCTCTATAAGGCTTACATGTGGGTTGGCTTCTCAAGTGTTTCGTTACAGGCAGGCATTGTAATACCATTCTTTGTGTATATGCAATTAATTGATATAACCATTGATAGTAAAAGTTTTGCCATGCAGTTAATTACATGGTTCGCAGCAACATTTTATGATGTATTATAGTTTGTCTAACAGTTTCACAAGTTGTCCCGCTTCCACATATTCTAGGTTCAAGTACACATGGGTACCATTCATAGATTGCAATTGTAAAGTACTTAAATGACAGTGTTTTGTAATATATCGTTTTACTTTTGAACAATGTTGGTTTTGAATTTGGTTGTTTTCTATTGTGGTGTGTTTTTCACTTTTTCTGCATTTGTATTTCCAATAGATTAAATTCCATTTCCTATGAATAAAAAATTTATATTTTAGACAATTGTTATTGGTTATTAAGGTTTTTTTATTTTTTATTTTTTTATACAACCTTATGTTTTCCCACTTTATGAAATTCCATTTTACTTTAACTATTCTAAAATGAATTGCATTGGGGCAAATCATGTTAACAACATTTTAAGAAAAATTTCGCCTTAATTACACACTACAAGAAAATAAAGCTAATGCAACATTGGTAAAATGTTGCATTAGGCCTTAAAAAGGTTGCGTCAGGCCTAATGCAACTTTTTATCAAAGGCTGCGTTAGGCGAAGTTGTATTAGATATAAAGCAACCTTTTTATTAGCAAATGCAACCCTTTTAAAACGAGTTGTTACTAGTGGGTAACCCGCCCGTTGCGGCGGAGTCGACAATACACGGCAGGAATATTTATTTTACATGTATTTTAACCGAGTCTCTTTTCGCCTTTCGAGGAGATATAATCTCCTTCTTCACTCGCAATATTGCTAATGAAAAAAGAAGATCACCAAACACTACTCAACTGCTACCAACTTTTAACTATCAAGATTTCAACACGAGTACGATGGGGTTTTCTTAACTATTTAACATGCCCCAACAATATTTTTAAAGTCCAATGGGTTTCGCAAGCAATATGAATATTAGCGTAGGTGGTACGTCGGGTTCTCAAGAAGAACCCGACCTCGACCAAGTGCCAGGGACACAACCTGAGCGTGAACCTGAGAGCTCTCAACCCAAAAACCGTTCTTATAAAAAGGGAGATGTGTAGCCTCGTACACGAAGGCCTTATAAAGGTTGGGCCAAAGACAAGGAGTACGCAATCGCACTAGCTTGGCTAGACATTTTGGAGGATCCCGATGTTGGTAAGTGTTATTTTTTTATAATTCTATTTATCTTTATAAAATAAAGTATAGTAATATATTTGTTCTATTATTTTTTTAGATAGAAAAAGTGTAATAATATATATATTCTATTTATTTTTATAAAGTAAAGTACACTAACATATATGTTCTAATTATTGTAGCCAACTATCAAAGTTCTCTTCTATTTTGTGAGAAATATTTTTCAAGGTGATGGGTAAAGGAGAATATATGAAAAACGACTCGATTTCAGGCAAATGGACTGACATAAACGCGAGATGCCATGCCTTTCATGAAGCTTTCCAACGTGTGAAGGATAATTGTGGTAGCGGTTGTAGCGATGCGTATATATTGAAAAAAACGTTGGAAGAGTTCAACGCAATGTGTGGGATGTTCTCCTACGTTAGGTGTTGGGAACTTCTAAAAGGAAGTCCTAAATGGGCTAAGTACCGGGCATGACGTCTACTATTAGGTGAAAATCCAAACGATTTAAAACCTCTTTTTCGGTTGATCCAGATACGCCCACTTCCGATGCTCGAAACCTCGATTTAAATGAGGATGTTCCCGAAGAGGAAGAGGAGTTGGCCTGACCGCCCGGTAGGAGAAGCACGCGAAATGGGGGAATGGCAGAGTCGTCTTCGACGGGTGGCGAATTGAAATAAGACTTTGAAGAGATGAATCGACGGCTTTAAGATATACGAGACCTTGGAGCTAGGCGTTTGGAGACAATGCAAGAAAGAGACGTCGAAAACAAAAAGATCGTTGCGATCCAAGAAGCGAGACAAATGGAAAAAGACATCGATTTTTTTGTCTAAATCGATCGATAACCTCACAGGAGACGCGTTAATCTTAGCTCAAATGCGTAGACAACAAATCTGTGGTAAATACGGACTTTAGATTGTTTCGTTTTTTAGTATGTTTGGTGTTTTTTTTATTTATGGTATTGTAATTTTTTTATTTGCGTTTAATGAAATATTATTTGTTTTAAATTTCAAATAATAATAATAATAATTGATTAATGATTGGAAGGTGCTTGAAATCACTGTACTCCTTGTTAATTTCAAGCCCTTTCAAGCCCCATATGATAACCCACATAACACATGTCACATAATACCCAAGAAATGGGCGTGAAATTAACCAACCACTACTCATATGGTATATCACTTTGATGAAGATGGTTTAATCGACTAAATTGGACAGGTTATGCAGCTGTCTCTTGATGAGATCGACATCAATATGTTATATCTATAAGATAGTGAAAATGCTTCCAAATTATGCCAAAATCTTTGATTAAACTTTGTTTAGGACGATGGAAGTCAATGAACTTTTTTTTGCTTTGATGACATGACGTCTCACCACCACAAACTCTTTCCCAAATTCTTTTTTGTTTTTCTTACAGAATTTAATATTATATTAATTAATTATGGTGATGGTGGAATTGCTTTATACTCCACCCTTTTATATAATAAGCTTCCATTTATATCTTTCTACTTATGGCAATGGTCTAATGAGAATTATCTATTTTAGAAGGTTCGAACAATGCCATTGTATATGCGTATTACATTTTTGTTTATTTATAGATTAATATATTAACTTTTCCATATTTGTAAAAGTTCATAATGCTTTATGAGGTAGAGAATGCCCTAAAATAGTAGTATATTATTATACCTTAGTTTTTTTAACGGTCGACTTTCTTATGGGTGACCCATTATCGATCACGATATTGATCGAAGTCGTCACCTCGCCATGGCTGACTGAACTCCATGTTCTATCGCATCCGGGCCTGCTTGTCAACCTTGGTGGCGTTCCTCCGGAAACCGTACTGCTTCCACACGAGTTGTCTCGCTGAAGTAACCGTCGGATGAAAACCGGGGTGACGCTCAGGATCGAACCTCCCTCGGAGGGTTTGCCACCATCATTGCGCACAAATGTCTCATTATTTGATGCAGATGAGGATCGAACCTGAGTCTCCTAAAAAAACTCAAATCTTTCAAAAGCCAAGAAGTCAATAAGCTGTTTGTGTAAACCAAAATCGCTTTTGGTTTTGGTTTTTCAATAAGGTGGAAAATTTCAATAAGTCAGAAATCCTGGCTTTTGACTTTTGGTTATTTTACACTAATAAGTTAAACCAAATACTTTTTAAAAAACAACATATTGATTTATTGACTTTTTCCCACCACAAAAGCTAATTCAAACAATTTTTTAGAAACTCTTTTTCAAAAAGTGATAAGTCAATAACCATTTCTCACCAAAAGCACTTCTAAAGTTAAATAAGCAATCCTAAACACCCTCTTAATGTATAAAGGTCAAATAATATATTTTGAGCTATTTGTTTATCAACGTAATAAGTTTTCGACAAGTACATATAATCATAGTTGTCAAAGCGCCTAGGCGCACTTAAGGCGCATAGGCCGAGCCTGGAGCCTAGGCGCAAGGCGCATAAAAAACGAGAGTTTTTTTATAATTAGGCGCATAGTATAAAATACATTTTTTATGGATTTTAGAGATGTTTTAGGCTTGTTTAGAGCTACATTAGGATGTTTTAGGGTTGTTTAGGACTTGTTCATAACTCATTTAGGATGTTTTAGAGGTTTAAGCAACTTTTAGCCTGAATTTGGCCGAAAATCAGCTTGAAAACAGCCCCGATAGTGTGCCTTAGTGCCTAGGCGCACGCCTCACAGGGCGCAACGCACTTGGTGCGCCTGGTTGCGCGTTGTGCCTAGGCGCGCGCCTAGACGCGCTTTTGACAACTATGCATATAATAGTAATTTTTTTTTTTGTTGAATGACAAGTTTTTTTTGAATGGTAAAATGTTACATAATCTCTACTAGTAAATTACATCAAATATATCCTATGCTAGGAATTGAACCTTGGTCTCTCCTAACAGGCACAAAGCCTCTACCACCCAGCCAAAGCTGGAATGACGTTGTTGAATGACAAATGTTGCATGCTTCTTTTTTTTTTTTTGAACGGCCAACAAAACTTTATTCCAAGGCTAGTAAGGCACTAGCAAAACCGTGGTACATCAACCGGAAACAACAAGGAACTATCCCAAAACAAACACAACTCAACAAAACACAACAAGACTCCGAACTAACCCATCTTACTAGGATCAAACCGGCCCCAATAATCCCAAGTCATATCCACCATTCTTGCGCGATTTGTAACCCACAAAAAACTCATAACCTTCACTTCGTCGAATATTTTCTGGACCTGCACCTCTTTTTGATTAAATACATGTTCGTTCCTCGCTCGCCAAATACTCCAAAAAGTAGTAAGGACCACCGCATGAAATGCCTTCCTCACCCTAGTCCCACTCATCGCTGTAAGGTGGAAATCCAGTAAATCTCGAGCATGAAAAGCGATACAATTTGGGACGCGACACCAAGCAAAAATCATGAGCCACACATCCACAATCTTTTGGCAAGCCGTAAAAAGATGATCAACAGACTCCAATCCGTCATTACAAAGGGAGCAAACCTGGGTCGGGATCGAAACATTCCTGCGAGCCAACGCATCAGCCGTAGGCAGCCGGTTATGAAAAGCTCTCCAGGCAACCATCCCAACCTTCTTGGGAACCCAGTTATTCCACACGAAAGCAGCCTCCGGAAGGATGTTTGTAGTGTCAAAGATCCATTTCTTCAAATTGGATACCGAGAACTCCTTATACCCACCTGAGGACCACGACCAGTCGTCCGGGTCTGCTGAAAGGCTAACCGAACTCAGCATAGTCTCCAATTCTGCAACTTGTACATGTTCTTCGTCTGATAAGGCTGTCCGCTTCCACTCCCATTGGGACTGCACCTGCAGCCCATTCAAAACCACACGGTCAGCAACCAGGCACAATCTCCTCTTCTCCAGGCTGAACAACAGAGGAAACTTTTCTTTCAGGGGAGCATCCGAAATCCACCAGTCAAACCAGAACAAAACACCGCAGCCATTATGAACATTACCCTTAATAAACTGAACAGGTACCGAAGATATCCCTTCCAGAATGGAAGGAACACTCGCGATCTGTTTCCACGTCCCACCAATAGATAACATAACCGGAATATGAGACCAGCCCCTGCCACCACCATGAATAGACCATACGACCTTACGCCATAAAGAATCTTGGTTCGTTTTAAAGCGCCACCACCATTTAGACAATAGGCCAAGATTCGCATCTCGAAGAAAACCCAAGCCAAGACCCCCATATTTAGTTGGAACGACCACCCTATCCCAAGCCATCCAACTCATTTTGTCATCCGCATCCACCCCACCCCAAAAGAATTTCCGGCGAATACTCTCCAAATTCTTAATCACGTGAATTGGAGCGCGAAACAAAGAAAAGTAATACAATGGTAATGAACTCAAGACGGATTTCAGGAGCGTTATCCTTCCCCCATACGATAAACACTTTGATTTCCATGACGACAACCTCTTTTGGAACTTCTCGACAACCGGGTCCCAACTTTTAACTAAGTTCATATTTAATGCTATAGGAACACCCAAATGATAAAACGGAAAAGAACCCCGCGACACATTAATAGCTGCAGCCAATACTTCCAGGTCAGAATTCTCCACACCTACACCAAAGATGTTGCTTTTTTTGGAGCTAATCTTTAACCCAGAAGCCAAATAAAAACCCCTTAAAAGTCGCCTAAGATTCAACACATTTATCATCGACCACTCCCCACAAAATACCACATCGTCCGCATACATAAAGTGAGAGATGAGTGGACCTGTGCCACCTACACGGATACCATGAAAAGCCCCCAACTCGCACGCTCGTCTCATAATCCGAGTTAAACCTTCCATTGCAAGAATAAATAGGAACGGCGAAAGTGGGTCTCCTTGCCGTAACCCACGTTCGCAGACAAACTCACATGTTGGTGAACCATTAACTAGAACCGAAGCTCGAGAACTCCGAACAATAGACGTAATCCATCCTCTCCACCTAGGCGAAAAATTCATTTGCAACAATATATTATCCAAGTAATCCCACCGCAGTGTGTCGTAAGCTTTTTCTATATCAACTTTAAGAAAAAACCCACATAATTTCGACTTTTTTAGCCAAGCTATAGTCTCGTTCAAAATGAGAGGCCCATCTAAAATATTCCGTTCAGACAAAAAGGCTGTTTGTTCTTCGGACACAAGGCTAGTCATAAAAGGCTTCAAACTAAGAACTAAAACTTTTGACAAAACCTTGTTTATCACACCCACCAAGCTAATAGGACGATAATCTGACAGAGTTGTCTGATCCCGCCCTTTCGGGATTAAGGCTATGAATGCCGAAAAACAGCCCTCCCGAATCGCCCCATTTACATAGAACTCCTCAAATAAGTTAAAGAAATCCTGCTTCAGCAAAGGCCAGAATTTACGAATAAAGTTAAAATTGAATCCGTCTGGGCCCGGGGACTTGCCACCATCACAATCCCAAACCGCTCTCGTTATTTCCTCCATAGTAAAAGGAACATCTAAAGCGGCCACATCAGCCTCTGAAAGCTGATTAATGTTGGGACAGGCGAAAATTGGTTGAGCCACAACATTCGAGCTGAACTTCTTAGAGAAAAAACCAACAATGTTGTCCTTTACCTCAACCGGGTCCGTAATCCAATTCCCCTCACATTTAACGCCGTGAATCTTGTTTGAGGCAAAATTGAGTTTAAGAGTACCATGAAAGTACTTAGAGTTCTCGTCTCCATCCAACGCCCATTTCACTCTAGCTTTCTGCTGGGCGTCTTGAGCTTTTAGGCGTTCTTCTTGCAAAATAATCTTTCGTGCATTTGCTCTAGTATCAAGCTCCGCTTCGGACAAAGTAACACATTCCGCTTTTCCTTCCAGCTCAGAAACTACCTTTCTACAGTCAGCATACTTTTGTTCACGACGTTTACGATCCGCATCCACCCACAAACGAATACGGCCTTTAAGCCATTTCAACTTAAAAGCCAATGCAACATCCGAAGGCCCTGAAAACACAAAGTGCCCTGCAATAGAATTAACAAAGTCCACAAAACCCGGAATCTCTAACCAAGAGTTATAGAACCGGAAAGGATAACTCCCGTAATCAGAATTCTTCAATGTAAGGACCAATGGGCAATGGTCCGAAAGTAATCGAGATAGCGCCGACAAACTTGCCCCTGGCCAAGATGACAAAAAATCCTTACACACCAACACTCTATCCAGTTTACTAAGTTTATCACCCTTTCCCGACATGTATGTAAACTTTTGACCACCCATCGAATACTCAAACAACTCGGCATCTCTAATAAAAGCATTAAAAGCCATGGCATTAAGCTGCGAAAATTCAGAATTTACTCGTTCATCAACGCTACGGACCTCGTTAAAGTCACCCAGAAAAATCCAAAGACCATACAATGATCTCCTGTAAAGTAGCAATTCATTCCAAAAGGCCCGCCTCTCCACAGGATCATTAGGAGCATGTATATTAGCAACGTTAATAAGCAAGTTCGAATGAATCAACATACCAGAAACCACCAAAGCATGTCGAGACTTGAGGACTCCAGTCTGTCTAAAACAAGAAGGGTCCCACCAACAAATTAACCCACCTGCCGTACCCTCCGAAAATACACAATCATACGCGAACGCCGAATTACCCCAGCATCTAGATAACAACCACTGTGACAGCTCGGAGGCCTTAGACTCCTGTATAGCCAAGAAATCTATCCCATATGCAGACTTCAGCCCTCTCACCCAGCCCGCCTTACCTTTACCGATTATCCCACGGACATTAATTGACATGAAATTCATTAATGATCCACAACCCCTCTTTCCCCAATAATTTCCTCCACCACAGCATTAACCGAATTAGATAAATCTAAACCCACCAGTGAACAGACCTGAACTGTCGCGTCAGCTTCAACATTAATTTCAGCCGCCTCTTCAACAGACGCAGAAGAGACTCCAGCAGCAACCTCCATGTAACTTCCACCCAAATCCGGAACCACCTCCTCAGCCGCCGGCTCAGCATCCCCTGCCACGGCCTCAGCAGGTTCCGTATGACTACCCCCTTCATCATCCATAACCCGGGAGTTTAAGTCAAAATTGAAAACTTTCTCAAGAGCTACAGGAGCAGGTAACCGATCAGGATTATCTTCAGGAGAATTATTAAAAAACCTCCTGGGTCTTTTCCTGCTTGTAAATTTAGAACCAGAGCCATTGTTATAGCCCAAGTCCACTGGCCCATTAAAACCCAAAGGAGTAGAGAAGCCCAAAGTTCCATCTGGTCCACAATTTTCTAAGTGGCCCACCATATTTGAATTTTGACCAGGACTTACGTGCATGGTATGGAAACCGTTACTCTCATTCAAATCAACATTAATAGCTTCCTGATTTTCCGGCATAGATTGCTCCTGAGAATCCGTAACCGTATCGCCTTCTCCGTTCTCGTCACGCTGCAAGTCGGGCACCACCGGAGCTTCATCTCGAATTTCACCCTCCTCCATATCATCGTCCCTAGCAACGTTTTCGACCGCCTCAAACTCCGGAACCCACGTCAAATTTTCCTCTACCACCCAGATGTTATAATCCGTATTCCTCCACGACACCACAACCTCCTCATCTATTCTCTTGGCAATGTTAGTAAGCACATGAGTAAAACCGACAGCATTATCTAAGCCCAACCAGGAAAAATCCGACGGCCAAACTATGTCACCTTGCATGCTTCTAATCACACCAAGTAAATCGTAATCTATAATGTAAATGCAATAGTAATACACACATAGAAATTGTACAGAATTATAGTGTGACAAAGTTATATTTTAATAATTCAAGTATGATTAAATGTATTTATATTGTAAATGTTATTTGCACACTTAAAAAAGTCTCATGTACTACACTTTTTATATTTTCATGTATTATACGAGCTGAATAAATGTAATGTTATATACTTAGTAATAAAAAATTACATCTTTAAAAACTCATGTATTAAATGGGTTGGATGAAACCATATAATGAGTTGAACAAAATATAATGTAATTTGTTAATGAATACAATCATCAACATATATCTTTTAAAAATGAACTTTAATGTAACAATTATTAATTCATGTTACATTAGTTTTTAGGGGTGAGCAATAAACGGTTTCGAACCGCGAAAACCGTGAAATTAACCGACCCGGAACCGCTAGAACCGAACCGAATTAATGTTATGGGTTCCGGTTTCGGTTCTCATATTTTGGCATAATCGGTTCCCGGTTTGTTCCGGTTAGAACCGACGGGTCCGATTAAGAACCGTTAGAACCGTTTTGAATTAAATTAAATATTTAAATATTCTATTATTAATAATAGTTTGAAATAGAATGTGTTGTTTGCTTCTTTATAGTTCTTAACACTTTTAAATTGTTTTACTTGGTAGGAATGTGGAGTATTCCCTTATGTGATGGTCAGCAGTCAGCACAGCTTGTTCTGACCCGTTTAATCTGTATAAAAAGAATGATCTGATCCGAACAAAACATATTTTGATACCTAAACTGTAATACTTTTAGTAAGAATGGTTAACACAAACTGTTGATAATTTTTTTTAAGAAAAATCATTGTTTTTGTTTATTTTTTTATTTAATTGTTAATGTTAATTTTTGGATTTTATTGACAACTGGTTCCGGTCTAGAACCGTTTCATGAGAACCGTTTCACCCGGTTCTGGAACCGAACCGTTTAGTAATTATCGGTTTCGGTTCCGGTTCTCATATTTTGAAATAAACGGTTCGCGGTTCGATCTGGTTCGGTTCGATTCGGTCCGGTTCTGAACCGTTGCACAGCCCTATTAGTTTTTATAAAATTATTTATTCAACTGGTTACTACTTTTTTATATAATTTATAAATGTTAATTCAGTTTCATTATATACTGATTATATAATTAATGTAATAGATGAAGACTTCAAATATTATTTGCAATACGGCATTGAATCATATTCTATTAGGCTTAATTTCCTAATGCTCTAACCAGTGGAGAGCTCTTAGGTTAGCCGAAAAGTTCTATTTATAATTGCATAATTTAATCACTAGTTTATACCTTTTTCTATTTATAATTGCATAATTTAATCACTAGTTTATACCTTGAGAGCTTCTTGAGATAGACAAATCTAATGCAATTTATCATAAATTGGACCCGTTACAATAAATACTACCTAACGATATTGTTGAGAAATAGAGTGTAATGATGACATATGAGCAAAAATTAACGATGAATATAAATAAAACAAAATAAAATAAACCTTACTCATGCTAATATAAACATACCAAAGTAATGATGAAATACTTCCTTCAAAAAAAAAAAAAAACTTGACTGGAAATAAAAAAAATTAATATCTGTTAACGTACTCAAGCAACCAGAACAAACATAACAGTGTTTAAAAAAATAAAATAAACAATACAAATATACAATTATATAAAGTATTCGAATTATTATTTACAATTAAACCTTGTGTATTATACGGGTTGAATAAATGTAATTTTATATATTAAATAATTAAAAGTTACATTTGTAAAAACTCGTGTATTGCATGTGTTGAATTAATACGTATATTACACGAGTTGATAAATATAATGTAGTCGGTTAATATAAACAAACGTCAAGATATGTTTTTGAAAAATTGAACTATGATGTACTCTTTACTTATTATAATATCTTACTATGTCTTTTATTTAGTATTAGGTTAGAAATTTGTGTATTACGCTGGTTATAATTTTTTTATTATTAGGTTAAAAAATATAATATTACACGATATTTGATTAATGAAATATCTTTATCTTTTGTTAAATACTAGGTTAGAAACTTGTGTATCACACAAGTTATAACATTTTTTTGTTTTTTTATTTATTATTAGGTTATAAAATTTAATATTGCATGAGATTAAATCAATGGAATATTAAATCTATTATAATAAACCAATATAATTTAGGACACATGTCAATAATCTAAGGCATCTATTTTTTCCCTCATTTTTACCATCTTAATTATGGATAATATATAAGCCAGTATTTATAATATTTATCTTTATTATTATTTTACTATGTAATAAATAAAAATCTTATAATTATCTCAATTCTCTCTCATATGAAGTAATATTATTAAATCATAATTTCACGTGTATCTCTCATTTATTTAATATTTATTTTTCAACTAATTATTTTATATTTCCACTTATTAATAAACTATTGATCATTTATTAGCTAACTACATGGCTGCGAAACAAGTTTGGTGGGCTATAGGGGTGTGGATGGGGATACTGGCGCTGGTTCTTTGCGAGTCAGTGAAAGAATTGTTGTAGTTGGTTGAAGACCAGAAAATGAAACCGAAAAGAAGGAACACTATGATGATGATTATTATGTCTGCTCCGCGGTTGATTTGGGTGGATAGAAGCAAGAGAGTATTCTAGAATGAAAGCTTATAGGGCAAGAGCTAAAACACAAAGTGTAATGCATGGAGATTATACTGCTCAATATGGGTTGCTTAAGGATTACCTCGAAGAACTGCTTAGAACAAACCCAGGATCAATTGTTAAACTAGATGTTGAACATGTTGTAGATCCAAACTCTACAACAAGGCAATTTAGGAGAGACTATGTTTGTTTGGGTTCTTTAAAGGAGAGGTTTAAAGCAATTGGTAGAGATCTACTAGGACTAGATGGTGTATTCTTGAAAGGACCTTATCCTGGTCAATTGCATACTGTTGTTGGAATTGGCAATAATAATGGCTTATACCCTTTGACATATGCTATTGTTGAAACTCAAAATATAAACTCTTGGACATGGTTCCTAGAGAACATTAGCAGTGATTTACAGCTTGGAAGTAGATCAAGGTTTACTTTTATGAGTGAAAGACAAAAGGTTATAACATGAAGCTGTTTCCTTAATTTACTTTATAAAAAATATTTTTCAATGTCTTAATTTTTCTCTTATGCATCAGAGAATCCTTGAAGCTGGTTCAAGGCTTTTCCATGTGATGAACATAGGTTTTATGTTAGGCACATATATGAAAACATGAA
The DNA here is from genome assembly GCA_032199755.1 of Ambrosia artemisiifolia. Lineage (NCBI taxonomy): Eukaryota > Viridiplantae > Streptophyta > Magnoliopsida > Asterales > Asteraceae > Ambrosia > Ambrosia artemisiifolia. The sequence continues at coordinate 35,427,535 of CM063529.1, forward strand.
ACTAACTTTCAGAGCTAAGGCCTATAAAGAAATTCTATGGAAGCTTGCAAGATGCACAACTGTTGTTTATTTTGAAAAGACAATGGAAGAGTTGAAGAGAATGAATTCTACTGCACATCTTTGGTTATCAAAGATAGACCCTAAGCATTGGTTAAGGTCTCATTTCTCAGGTAATATATGTATTATATTTTAATATGTTTTAGTGTTGAACATTGGTCTATAGGTGTTACTAAACTTGTCATATTCAATTTCTAGGAAGAGCTCAGTCTGATGTCTTGTTAAAATAACATGAGTGAGGTCTTGAATGGCAAGCTGGTTGAAGGTAGAGATAAACCAATGATCACAGTTCTGGAGTACATAAGGGAATATCTAATGAGAAGAATTGTCAGTGTGTTGCAAGTTATTGACACAAGTGATGGACCTTTGACACCATATTTCACAAGTGTGTTTGATGAAATTAAGAAGAATTTTGCACAATATATAGTAAGCTAGAATGGAGGGGATCATTTTGGGGTTGCTGGACCTGGTAAGTGGAAATGTGTTGTGGATATGGGAAGTAAAACTTGTACTTGCAGAAGATGGGAACTCACAGGAATGCCTTGCTCACATGCAGTGGCCACAATTTGGAACATGCAAAGTTTTGATCAAAAAGTTGGGATACCAGAATCTTGGGTGCATCCAGATTACCATTTAGAGACTTGGAAGCAAGTGTACAACTTCAAGATATTTACAATTAATGGTCAGTCTTTATGGGTACCATCGAAGGTTCCAACAACCCTTACACTACCAAACTATCATAAATCAATGGGTAGACCAAAAAAAGAAAAGAACTAGGGGTCAATTTGAGGATGATGATTATGATGTGCACATGGGTGGAAATTTGTCTAAGAAGAATGTTCAAGGTACATGCAGCAAGTGTAAGGGCAAGGGCCACAACAGCAGGACATGTACTGGACCCAGGGTTAAAACTGTCAAGAGCAAGGGCCAACAAAAGAAGGAAAACAGAACAAGGGTAAAAATTATCTGGGAAGAATGCAGGTGGTAAAACTGTCAAGTGCAAGGCTGCTAATGGTAAAGGGACCAGTAAAGAAAACTGGTAAGTGTAATAGTGTGCAGACTAAAAAAAACATAGGTCAAAGGAAAGAAGAAGGTGTAAACAGCAAGTCCCTGTGGAGTACGGGGACACTTCAAAAGGGAACGTGACAAGCCGATTTAGCAAGGAAACCAGTATCCGTTCATGGCGAATCGCAATCAGAGACAGCAAAATCCATTCCAACAGAGACCTCAGCAGCAAGCACCAGTTCCAAACTAAGAACGTGCCATTGTACCAGTTACCAACCCATTGCCACAACCCGCACAACAAGCCAACAATCAGGCTTGGGCAATGGTGGTGCAAGCTGATGAAACGGTCGACTGGAATCTTCAGTTGGGAGGTAATGGTGAAGTGAATGTGGGAGGTGCAACATGTTATGTTGAAATCATCAAAGGTGTTCAACAGGAGGGAGCAGGGTTATCTTTCTCAAAAGAAAGTTCCAGTGATGATGAGTGTTCGGAAGAGGCTTGCAGTCAACAGTCCGGGTTTTAAGAAAGCAATGCTGATTCCTTGGATGATGATGTTGATTGGTTGCTAGCAGAAGCTGATTTCTTGACCAACCAAAAATCATGCTTGGTTCAAGGTCTAGTAGAGTCGAAAGTTGATTATTCCAAGTACTTCTCTACAAATGGTTCGTCTTCTCACTATGGTTTTATGGCCAATATTCAAGACAACCAGGTCAGTTCTTGTGAAACACCAAAATATTCTACATACGTTGAATTAGAAGCCCGTATTGAGTCGATACAATGAATGTAATACTAGTTTGGCATGTGATCTTTAATCGCGCGTGATCCTGATTCTAATTGTGATTCAGATGAGGATGATGAGGAGTCAACTGGTGACCCTGTTTGTATTACATGGTTAGATTTTCCAGAAAAGTCTATTCAGATAAGAAATTCCCAATTAAAAATGTGGATAAATTTTTAATCACTAAAATTTTTAAAGCTGCAAAAGATAAAGAAACTGAGTTAAAACACTACAAAAGTCAAGGTGGGCAAGGTAGTCAGGTAAAACAGCCACCACCTGTTCCAAAAAAGAAAGTTAGGATTCCTCATTATCCCAAACACCGAGATATACGTTGGACAAGACCTGGTCAACTTCCAAATCCAGTAGAGTTTGTCATGTCAACTGGAACTGACCAGGTGCAACACTTTGAGAACACTTCCAATCTTGCTTACTTCAAGCAGAAGGATCAAAGGAAGTTGTCACCTGGGTCACATGATCATGAGGCTAGTTCCTCCAAATCTAAAAGTTCCAGTTACAAGACTGATGTGCAATATCCCCGGCAGCCAAAAACATGTATCTCAGAACTAAACTGAATGGAGAACATGTTTTGAGTGCCAAGAGGTCGGACACATGGTATCGAATTGTCCATACTTCAAACCTCGTAAGGGACATGCTGCTGTGAACTCCAGATCGTCATCTAAAAAAGGCTCTTGAATCAACCAAAGCAAGTGGCTAAGGTGATTCCTAAGGTTGACAAGGGGAACCAAAAGGTAGATGAGGGTGCACCATTAAAGCCTGCTAAGGTCAAAGCCCAAAAGGCAAACCCAAAGACTTCATCATCTAAGGGGGAGCCTAAGGGCAAGTCTAAGGTGACTAGACAGGAATACGAACCGGTAAGCCCAAAAGGTCAACCTAAGACTCCACCCAAAGTTGTCAAGCCAAAGCCTCCAAAGGCTATAAGCCTGAACAAGTTTGGAGACCAAAGGCGACTGAATCAAAAGCCGAGAGTTCAAGTAGCGATTAAAGCCACAAAATAAGGCGATTGTTTGTGATACTCCCACAGCATCAGGCAGGTGGATTGAGGTTCCAATGCTTGATGCTAGGGGACCACCCAAGACCGTAAAGGCTTGGGTCCCCCTTTCCAACTAATCTTAAATGTTTTGTGTAGGGTGTTTCCATAGGGCCTATTAGCAGTCTTTGAATTGTTGATAGTGGGGGCGTCCGGGCACATGACAGGTGACTTATCGCTCCTATTCAACATATAGAACATCAATGGAGGATATGTCGCCTTTGCTGGAAATAAAGGGGGTTATATTACCAAGGAAGGTTGTATGTCAAATGGGATAGTAAGTTTTGATCGGATCAATTATGTGAAGCAGATCGATCATAAAATTACTGCGTGTGTCCCGAATTTGTGAGAAAAAGTTTTATGTGATCTTCAACGACACTGCTTGCTTCATTGTGAAACCAGGATTCATGATACTGGAAGAGTGGGTCATTATGTCAGCTCTGAAAGTGAACAAAATATATGTTTTTGATATGAGCCAAGCTGTTACCAAGTCTGCCCAGGTTACCTGCTTGGCTGCTTTCTGTCAAAGGCTATTGAGATAGAGTCAATAATGTGGCACAAACGAATGGGACATATCCACCTCAGGAAAATGAATCAGTTAGTTAAGAATGGATTGGTGGAGGGTGTCTCGGTCGAACATTTTCATCTCAATGACATATGTGTCAGCTGCAAGAAGGGTAAACGGAAGAAGAATTCTAACCCCAAGAAGAATATCAACTCAGTATTAACTCCGCTTGAAAGACTTCATATGGATTCGTTCGGTCCCGTGAAGAGGAAGAGCCACTGTGGAGATCTGTGCTGTTTGGTTATCACAAATGATTACTCTAGATTTTCTTGGGTGGTATGTATGCAACATAAGAGTGAGACCTTCAGCCATCTACAAGTTCTTCTTCTAAAACTCGAATCTCTATACAAATTGAAGATCAGAAGGATTCGAAGTGACAACGAAGCTGAATTCAAGAACCAACACATGGAATATTTCTATTCTGAAACAGGGTTACATCAAGAATTCAGTGTGTCGTACACACTACAACAGAATGGAGTAGGAGAGAGGAAGAACCAGAACTTAATTGAGGCAGCTAGGACTATGTTGGCTGACTTGAAACTCCATGTGATGTTCTGGAATGAAGCTGTACATTGAGCTTGTTATACACTGAACAGAGTCCTAACAGTAAAAAAGTTTGGGTAGACCAAATATGAGCTCCTCAACCTTCACAAACCCAATCTTGAATTCCTTGAACACTTCGACGCTCCTTGTACCATGCTGATTAACAATGAGAAATTTGGAGAGAAAGCTGAAGAAGGATTCTTTGTCGGGTATGCCACTCCCAAAAAGAGGGTTTGGAATACTCACAGAAGGTATGTTGAAGAATGGATGAATGTTGATGTCCAACGATACACAACTAATCCTCAAGGTACAAGACCCGACTGGATGTTCAAGTACTCAAGGCTATTTGATGAATTCAATCTGGATGATGTAGTAGAAGAAGCAGTTGCCAAGATGTATTTTCAAAGTGAGAAATGTCACTAGTTCTTCACTGGTGTGCCCTATCACAGTATCTCCAGCAACGGCTCCTTCTGAATTTGGTTTTACAGCAGCTAGGAACAATGAAGAAGAAGAGGTTTTGATGGAAGCTTCTGAAGAAAATGATTTAACTTCATCAGATGATGATGACTATGTTGATTCTTCGGAGATTCTTACTGATCAACCAGCGGATCCGAAAAATACTTCCAATCCAACAGGTGATGTCAATACCACTGTTGATACTAACAATGTTTCTACAGGTATAAGTGGGATTGTGACATCATCTGTAGCTGGTCCGTATTCTTCTTTCAGTGCTCCCGTATTGAACTTCAGGATTGATCTTTCGAAGTACAACATGAAAGAGGGTGTCCCTATCCCAATTCATCCTGAATATAGGATCCATGACATACACCCCGAGTAGAACATTATTAGGAATCCACAAAGTGGGGTAACTACTCGTGTGCAGCTTTGTGCAAGCTCTACAGCTCTTTATTCAAAGATTACTGAATCCAGGGAACATAACAATTGGTCACACGAGGATTCATTGATTGTACACTCTTCACCCTGGAGAATGATGGTAACCTTCTACTGGTATAGGTATATGTTGATGGTATCATATTTGGCTCAACTAATGATACTATCTGCAGGGACTTTGAGCAACTTATGCAGAATAAATTCGCGACGAGTGCGATGAGGGGATACAGTTCTTCTTGGGTCTACAGGTTCAACAGAAGCCTACGGGAATCTATATTCATCAGACCAAGTACATAGCAGATATCTTGAGCCGGTTCTCGATGGATGATGCGTCACCTGGCTCTACTTCAATTTAGGTCAATTTATGAAAAGAAGCTCATTGATGTTGTTAAGATTCACACCGACCAAGAACGTGCTGACCTATTTACGAAAGCCTTCAACAAATCTCGTTTTGAGTATTTGTTTATCGTAAATGGTGTCAAAGAAAAACAAGAGTAGTCTACATCGGTACTTCGATTTTTGTAAATAGTTTCTCTTATAAAAAACATTAGAAAAATCACAAAAATACAAACACATTAGATGCAAATGATAAGAGAATATGATAGTATATCAGTGAACTGTCTGATTTCCCAAAACCTAAATTGCAAATGATAATCAGTCTTACAAGTGATATTCTGGTAGGCCTGAAAATTACTTCAAAGTTGGCACGATGATATAAACATTAACGACTTTAAGTTGAGTGGTTTCCCGCCTCACTGGCATACGGTCTTAGTACCGAAATCTCAATTGATGGGTTGCCAAAATATGTGGTTTCGGGTCTTTAAGCCCGTGATTCATCCTGGAACAACTGATCGAATCTAGGATTTACTGCAAATCCGATTGAATCAATCAGGCGTTCTTAAAATGTGCTAAAAGATTCATCATAAGCCAAGCCCTAATCCTCGTACAAAAATAAGAGAATTCTAGCTGAGGAGTGCGAGCACCTTTCGTCTCCATCTACTCGTACCTGTAAACTATTGTGCGTGTGGAGTGTACTATATCTAATTCTGAAGCTTATGGTGATTGTTCACTGGGATAGTGACCTGGATTGAACACACCAGCTAAGTCAAGTTTGCTAAATCAGCCACATGTAGTATAATTGAATAAATACGAAACTTATATCAACTGTACAATGGGATAGTGACTCGGATTGTACACGCCCTCTAAGAAAAGTATCACATAAAAAAATGGTTTCCGGTATCTGCCCCCACCCTGACCGAGATTTAATCAATCTCGTGTCTTGTAAACGGATGGTCATGGCTTACCCACCTTTTACGATGAAGCTTTATGCATTGTTTGATACGGGAATGTGTCGTGTGCGTGGGGACCACTGACCGCAAGTATAACTCTTACCCTAATCGTATCTAAAGTGTCGACAGGTAATCCTGATTTTTAGGTTTCAGTGGACCCTTATATTAAATAAAGGTTATTATGACTGGTCCGTAAACTGATATAATTCTCTACCTGACAAACTCACAAAAATATTACTTGTGAATATTTCATTCCGTATCTTTGGTTGAATTTCTTATCTTTTTCGTCAAAATATCAAAAATTCCCAAAAGATTTTCCATTTCTGCTTTGTTTTTGAAGAACCGATGTAGGATGTGCTTAAAACTTATTGTTTTATCTCCCTTTAAAAAACGTTAGAGTCAAATGAATAGCTAAGTGGAGTTTTGAAATTCAACCGGTTAAACTAATGGATTTATACTAAAACTGAAAAATTTTCAAAATCCGAGGTTAGTAGTGTAAGTCAGACGTTGGCGCAGGTAAGTTATGGTGTGAAATATTATAACTCAGTACGACTATTGGTTCCAGTTGTGCGTGAGTATCCGATCATCAATTAGTGAAACTGACATTTTAGTCAAAGTTTGACTAATTGTGAGTTTCAGGGGGAGAATGTGTCAAGAGATGATAGATCCTCACATTCACGGGTTTCAAGGGTAATTTGGTCCGTTATGAATGTTTAAAGTCATTTTTCGAGCTTGAAACCGAGTGTTCGTGCGTTAAATCAAAGTCTTGAATGAACAGGGGCAAAATGGTAATTTTTTGAAATTTTACAAACTCATACTCATGTTTATGTTTTACACGTATGAACCTCATACGTGTATAAGCTTACACGTATGAATCATCTAGGCGTATGAGTGCATATACAGGTACCAATTTTGTCATGTTTGGAAAAGTTCCAGGGTCTTTGTGTCATACGTGTGAAAGTTAAAGAGTCAATTTTGTCATACGTGTGAAATGTGTCATATAGGTGAAGTGTTCTTAGACGTATGAGACAGGGTATAAAAGAAACAGTTCCCTTCAATTATCAAAACCCTTATACGCCTCAGTTCAAAACCTTCTTCATTTTGACTTGTTGACTTTCTAATCCACTATCACCCTGTGATTTTTGCTATGTGTCTAAGAATCAGAATCAGTTGGTGAGTCTAATGAGCCAATAATCACGTGTTTTCATCCATTAATTCATCAGATATGATCGATTTTTGGTGTTTTTGAAAACACAATTAGAAAACCATTAATACACGTTCTAAATCACGATGTTTTTCAAATTTTGTTATTGAGGTTTTATAATCGGCCCATTATGATCATGGATACCAAAAATTAGATTCAAAATCAATAAAACAAACAATTTATGATTTTGAACTGTCATACGGGTGAGCTAGTCATACACCTAAAAAGGACTCACACGTATAAGTCTCATACGGGTGAGGTTCCACACGTATGATAGGTCGCCTGCAAGTCAGAAACTTTGGCGATTTTGTCATTTTGATCATCATACGTGTATGTGGACGTTATCAATTTCTTTCGACGTTCAAGGATCTTTTATGTTATTTCCACTCCTTATGTTCCGTATCTCAGCCATCAACGTTAATTTTGGGACACGACGGTGTTGGATTGCAATCGTAATTCAATTGCGCTCGTGGGAAAGATCAATGGACATGAAGTGGTGGTTTCGCAACAAAGTCTTTGGGAAGCTCTTCATTTTGACGACAGAGACAGCTATCCGATAGACTTCCTAAAGTACTTAATCAGAGGATTCTGCTTCAAGAGACTGAAGTACGATAAAGATGTCAAGGATTCTATGCTAGTGCAGTCTGTATTATGTCGTCAATATCGGTATTTAATGCATATTCTTATTCACTGCATCAGTACAAGAATTAGCAGTTTCGATGAAGCCAGAGAGACAATTGTATCAGCAATGGTGGCATTGATTTTGAACAAACTGTTCAATTTCTCGGGTATGATCTTCCACCATATGAAGGAAAATGTGACAACCAAATTCAAGATGAAGAGATCACTCATGTACTAAGGTTTCTTAAATGATTTTCGATGCTCAAGTTCTAGATCTCCTAAAGGCTGAAAATGATGTGATAAAGTTGGATCATATGAACGACTTGGGTATGTCAAGGATGAAATCATACATGAAAGGCAAAGAACCATCGTTTAAGAGGATGATTGGACACATTGCAAGAGTCGACTATCCAGAACCACCAAACAACAACTGGAGAAATGCCGATAGTGATTCTGATGTAGAAGAGGTGGATCCTGTTTTGGATAAAGGTGATAGTGATGATGATAATGATGATGAAGGAGATGAAGGAGGTAATGAGGGTAGTGAAGGTTCTCAGGGGAATCTCCCTAGACCAACACCGACCCGTGAGGCACCGATTGACACATCTGCTACGTCTGTAACTACTGAGCTAGGAATCTCTGTGCAGTATTTAGGGAACCAGCATCTGAAGCTGAATCTTCAAGGAGATGTGATCTTGGCAAAGGAATAGCTGAAGACGTCCCAGTTACTAAGTTTGTGCCCGCTAGAGGTGATGGATCTGATAGCGAAGAGACTGAAGAAGAAACTGAAATCAGTCAACTTCATAAGGGCATGGAGTTAAGCAGATTGAGCTTAGAGGAAGAGAGATTGAGACAGATCCACAAGCTTGCGACCCTACAAGAGTGCGAGATGCTGTAGAAAGAACGAGAAGAACGCACAGATCCAGAGTATACGGTGAGTATTGATGAGTTGGATGCTAAAATAGAGGAAGATACACCTTCAAGAAAACGTGCGCTGCTAGTTCCATCGAACCTTCGATGTCTCAGTCATCGAAGAAGAGAAGGAAAGCTACTAAAGAGAAGACTGTGACTATCAGGGAACCAATTGCTTCTACCAGCCAACCCAAAACTACCAAAGTAACAAAGAAAACCAAATCCAAACCAGCAACCACAACAACCGAAACCACAACATCCACACAAATACCATCCTTGGGAAGAACTGTAATCTTCACTGAGTCCGTCTCAGTTGCAACTTTTATCCCTGCTACCACATCTGAGCTTTCTATTGATTCTGAACTTCAGAGACTTATATCTAAACTCAAAGTCCCATAGTTCCAACTTCCCCAACACACAGAACAAACACCCTTCATGCTTTCTATATGACTTGTCCTAAGCACACCAGCTTGTCCATCTTTCCAATCTCAGATCAACGATCTTGTGAGTATGCTGCACATGCAAGTAGCTTAGAATCTGGAGAACCAGGTTAGGTTAGCTAAGTCGGAGCAAAGAGATCGCCAGTTCTTGACCATTATCAACGAAACAAGGTCAAAGAACACAAGATTACCTGCTACATTAGATGCGGCAATGCTCAAGCTAACTAACAATGAGCAAGAGATTCGGCAGTTAGCAGAATCGCGTGATGATACAAGAAATCGTCTTGCCATTGTAGATTCTAAGAATCAGAAGCTTAGAAAATGGGTTGATCATTATTTCAACAAGCATAAAAGACTCACGTCTGGTGATGGAGATGATGGTGACGACAGTGAAAAAGAAGAAGATGATGAGGATGAGGATGAGGATGATCATGAAGCTGTGAAAGACCAAACTGAGCATGATGATGAAGATCAGGTAATGATGGTGGTGCTAAGGATAGAAAGACCAAAACAGCAGATGCACAGTTCAGGGAGAGACGAGCAAAGAGAGATTAGGATGAGGGTCATGGACCTGGTGCAAGAGAATTTTCCTCATAACCAGGTCCAACTGAAGAAGACTTAAGGGTGTTCAGGGAAGTTGTAGCTTCTAAAGAAGTGCCACTGGAGTGTACCGAACAGTTCTGCAACATGTTCTTACAGATAATGATGAAAACCCAGTGGTAACCGTATATGGATATGGAGGAAGGCAAAATACCTCCAGAGCCATCCAGAGAAGAGGTTGTCCAGATCTTCGGTCTAACATATGAACAAGTCATCCCAACTGATGGTTCTAAGAAGTTTAATGAAGATGATCCGTTGGACGACATTGAGATTAAAGACATCACTTGTTTTGGTCAAAAATTACTTAGTAGAAATAATCTTGTATTCCAAATTAGAAATTGTGAGGTAGTGTGCTAAGAATGTGAATTTACTACTTAGACTAGTTATATTCTGAAAATGTTTGATCAGGATGCAAAAAAAAAAAAAAAAAAAGTAAATCAGTGACAACTATGCTCGGGATGGCTTAGGTTTGCTTCGGGATGGACAGTTGTATTCTCGGGATGGAACTGTTTGTAATGAACGAATAAGTGAGTAAAACACAAAGGACAACACTCGATATACGAGGAAATCCCTTGATCAATAGTAGATCGCCGACATAAAACCTCGGGAGGAGACTAGGCCCCTGCCTTGTTTGTTAATAATAATTTGGTAAAAGAATACAACTTTGGATGAGTATGTGGACGAGTGTACTAAGATTACACTGATTGTGTGTGTGTCTAAGTGTTTAGTGTGCAGCTATAGTGTAAGCAAGGTGTATGTAGGTGTCCTATACTCGTCCCATACTCCCATATATATAGTGTTTAGTGTGCGTGTGTCTAAGTGTTTAGTGTTTAGTGTGCAGCTCTAGTGTAAGCAAGGTGTATGGAAAAGAGATCCACAAGAGCTTCGGGGAGTGTGGAAGCTTCCGGTGACTTCATTCCCCAAAACCTCTTGGGTCATCCTGAACAGGAGATCTGTTCTTTTGATGACAAGGAGATTCGAGCCTTATAAAGCTCAAAAGTCATCCCAAGCTCTGCTGAGTTTCTTCCTTACGATTCTCATGCACGATCAGACTTTGCTTCTCCTACATGGGTCTGCTTCCTGTACTTACCATTCCTTCTAGGGTTAAGGTATCCTTTTCCCAAGTTTATCAAAGATTTCTTTGATATTACTGGGATGGCTTATTCCCAAGCCATGCCTGAACTCTGGAAGATTCTGATGGTTTGTAGTAGGCTTGTTGAAGATCATGGCGTTCATCTTGAAGTGGGGGATTTGGCTCATGTTTATAAATTGAGGACACACGGCTCCCACCGTTATATTTTTCAAGTTATAGAAAAGGAGCCACCCTTTCTATTTAATGTGGTCAAATCTGAGAAAAACTGGAAAACAAAATTCTTTTTTGTTAAAAGGAGTTCTATTCCTTTTGGGGATGAAATTCCTCTTTATTGGTTGAAAAGTGGTAAAATTTTTAATGTTTTTGTAAAAACTTTAGTTACATCCCGAAGATGCTAACATCCCGAGATAATTTTGTTCAACAGGTGTTTCCTTTGCCAAGTTTGCTACTCCTGTGAACGACGCTTTTCTTCGGTGTTCAGCTGTGTACAAGTTACCCGAGTTAGTAAGGACCTTCTTAGTGGAAGAAAGTGATACCAGCAGTCAGACCTCCAAGATGTCTGGTAAGTATGTTATGTTACATCCTGAGGATGTCTTATCTTTCTATTTATTTATTAACCCAGCTATTTTCTTAGCCTCAGCCAAGACACCTGCTTCTTTTGACCTGGATGATATTGATAACATGGCTACCAAAGTGACCTCTCCCTCTCCTTCCAGCTCCAAGATGGTTACTCCTCTTTCCAACCCCCCTAAGACTAGGGCTGTTGCTGCTGCTTCAAAGAAGAGGAAGGGGAGTACTGCTGTTGTTGTTGCTCAGGATATCACCGCTTTTGAGGGTTTGAACTGTAATGAGATTCTCAACAAGATCTCTGAATTCACTCTCCAGGTATGGTCCCATCCTGAGGATAACATTGTTTATGTTAGTGAAAAATGGTTAAGAGTACTTACCTTCCCCTTTTTCTTGTCAGGGCCATGAGTATCTCTCAAAGTCTCTGGATGCAGTTGCTCAAGAGCTTCATGAAGCCCAAACCAAGCTTGAAGATGTTCAGAATATTTCTGAACAGAATGACAAATTTCTTGAGGCCAAACTGGCAGAGACTGAGGCTGAGCTGAAGAGAGTGAAAGCTGAGCATGCTAAAGCCTTGTTGGTTTATCAGAAGGAGGCAGAGGATCACAGGAACGGGCTTATCAAATCTGCTTCTGTTGCCGTATTCCAGGCCAGAGTGAAGATGGCTCTCCAGGCCAAAGATCCAGGATTCGATCAGAACACCTGGGATGTCGAGGCTTGGAAGGAAAAGATTAGGAGCCTAGGTGGCAAAGAAGTTGTCTATGAGCCTGTTCCTGTTGCTCATCCTAAGGGTGTGGCTAAGGATCCTGAGGATGCAGAGGTGAAGGTAGCGGATGCCAAGATTGCTGAGGTGGTGAAGGTCCTTCCAGTGGGCGATGAAGGATGTGTTGACTAGGCTGGAGCCCACTTTTTATTTGATCTTTGTGGTTGTGTTTGGTAGAACAATTTCAGAAAATTATTAATATGTAATAACTTAGGATATTATAAGGTTTGGGGTGGAGGGATCTTGGTTTCAAGACGAAGCCCAAAATCTTTTCTGTTGACCTTGGACCATAGATGTTGACCCATGGTGGATGGGTCCTGGTTTTGGATGAAGCCAGGGGTTGACATCAAATTTTGACTTATAATGCATAATAATATATGGTAACAATCTTTTGACGCTATTGTTCCTGTGTTCTTTTCCTTTAATATTCTGCAAACATTAACAAACATTTAGGTTGTAAATAAATATTCTGAAATAATACCTTTTGTATCTTCTTTGTTGAATAATTCTTTTGATCATGTCATATTCCACACATAAGCTCTTCTCATCATCAGGATGGTCTTCATTATCCTGGGGATGTCCCCAGTTTCTTCTTCATCTTTGGGATAGTTTTGCATCTTGAGGATGCATTGGGTTTCTTTTCCATCCTCGGGATGGTCTTGCATTCTGAGGATGTCCCCAGTTTGATATCTTCAAAATAGACCTTGTAATATTTCATAAGAAAGACTTATGTTTTGATAATATCCTGCAAAGGAAGATTTTGTTATTATACTGGCGACTTAGGCCTTTGGTTTAATCCAGGATAAAAAACCCTTTTGTTATATCTTGGTGATAAAACCATTACGTATCATCTTGAGAATAACTGGTGACAAGGCCTTTAGGAATAACTGGCGACAAGGCCCTTAGGAACAACTGGCGACAAGGCCCAAAGAGACGTTGAAAAACGTCTAACCATTAAAGACATTGAAAAATGTCTAAACCTTAAGAGCTCCATCGTATATCTCAAAGATAATGAAATTGTCAGCCACTTTTACATGGACTGGTCCCACCATCCCGAGAATATACATGGGCATCGTGCGCTCCAGGCGAGGGTTGCTAACCCAATGTGAAAGGTGAAAACCTTTAAACCTTAGGAAGGTGTCAGACACCTTAACGGAGGAGAGGGTGGCCAGCCCCCTAGTCTTCTAAGCATTCCATCTTCAGGATGATACTGCAAAATTCTCAGGATGGACTATTTCTAGACCATGTTTAGTGAAAATATAATCGATCAAAATAAATCAAGGATAAGTACTTACATATGGAGATGATTCATCTCTATCAGCCTTCACCTTCATCCCACCTGTGATTCGGATCATGGTTTTTCTTCATGCATCCCTAGGCATGGTAGTATTTCAAAAGTATAGCATTCCAAGCTCTTGGTAGAATCTCTCCTTCCATTGTTGACAGCCAATATGCTCCTTTCCCTGCTTCAGAATCGATTAAGTATGGACCTTCCCATTTGGGAGCTGGCTTACCATCGCTTGGTTTTGTTGTATTTTGGAAGGCTTTTCTCAATACCAAGTCTCCCACTTGAAATCTTCTTATCCTGATGTTCTTGTTGTAAGCTTTAGCAATCCTTTGTTGATATGCTGCCATCCTTAATTTAGCAGCATCCCTGAGTTCATCCACAGTTTCCAATTCTTGTAGTAATGCTTCAGAATTGGTAGCTGCATCCTGAAGATGTTTCCTTGCTGTAGGCATGACCATCTCTGTTCGAAGCATTGTTTCTGTTCCAAAGACCAAAGAGAAAGGTGTCTGACCAGTAGCATTCTTCGAAGTAGTCCTATCTGCCCAAAGTGCAAATGGAAGTTCTTATGCCCATTTTCCTTTCTTTTCCCCAAGCTTCTTCTTCAAGTTGTTGACGATGATTTTGTTTGAGGATTCCGCTTGTCCATTAGCTTAAGGATGGACTGGTGTTGAAGTTACCATCTTGATCCCCCAACTCTCACAAAAGTTAGTTGTTCTTTTGCTAATGAATTGAGAACCATTGTCACAAATGATTTCAGATGGTACTCCAAATCGTGTCAGGATGTTTCTTTTGATGAATGAAACCACCTCTTTATCTCTGACTTGCACAAATGCTTCAGCTTCAATCCATTTCGAGAAGTAATCTGTCATCACTAGCATGAATACCTTTCCTCCAGGAGCTCTGGGTAGCTTTCCTACTATGTCCATTCCTTATTTCATGAAGGGCCATGGTGAAACAATAGGATGTAGTGGTTTAGCAGGCTGGTGAAGTATGTTGCTATGTCTTTGGCATGCATCACACTTTTGGGAATACTGCATGGAATCCTTCTTCATAGTAGGCCAATAGTATCCCGTCCTCAGAGTCTTCGAGTAGAGAGATCTTCCTCCTGTATGATTTCCACAATCTCCTTCGTGGATGTCTTTGAGTACTTCGTTTGCTTCATCCTTGTTGAGACATCACAAATATGGACTTGCAAGAGACTTTCTATACAAAATATTGTCTATAATTGTAAATTTAGATACCTTTATCCTGAAGGCCTTTGGATTTTCCTCATCAGGGATGACATCTTCTTGTAAATATTTGATAATGGGAGTCATCCATGATGAATCGTCTTGTTTCTGAGTGGCTAAAACAGTGATATCCTCAGGATGGTCTGTTTTATCCTAAGGATGTGCCTGTCCATCCTCAGGATGCCACTCTTCAATCGCCGGTTTCAAGATGTGAATGATGGGAATCTTGGATCCTTCTGGTAAATTAAAGGAGGATCCAAGGTTTGCTAAGGCGTCAGCTTCAGCATTTTCTTCCCTAGGTACCTGTGTTAGTGAAAATTCTACAAAAGAAGTAGCTAAATTTTTGACAATTTCAAGATAAATGGCTAACTTTTGTCCTTTTACTGCATATGATCCATTGAAATGATTAGTAATCAACAAAGAATCAACAGAGACTTCAATTTTAACAATATGTAAATCTCTAGCAAGTTGTAAACCAGCAATGAGAGCTTCATACTCAGCTTCATTATTGGTTGTTTGAAATGCACATCTAATGGCATGGGGTATCTTGTCCCCTTGTGGCGAGTTTAGTAGTATTCCCAGACCTGTGCCTCTTGCATTCGAAGCACCATCAGTGTATAGAGTCCATTTTTCTAAATTTTCATTTAGTTGTTGAACTTCAGACTCTACTTCACTCAGGATGTCACTACTGAAATCAGCCACAAAGTCTGCTAGAGCCTGTGACTTGATTGCATTTCTAGGCTCATATTCTAAGTCAAAGGCACTTAATTTAACTAACCATTTCGCCATTCTTCCAGACATTTCAGGTTTTCTTAATACATTCTTAATGGGATAGTTAGTTTGGACATATATTTTATGTGTTTCAAAATAATGCCTTAACTTAGTAGAAGCTATTATCAAAGCTAAAATAAGTTTTACGAGATGTGAATACCTGGTTTTAGCATCTAGTAGAGTTTTACTTACATAATAGACATGATGTTGTTGCCCTTCGAAGTCCTTTACCAATACAGCACTTATTGCATTCCCGGAAACTGCAAGATGTAGCTTGAGAGGTTCTCCATCCTCAGGTTTCATCAATAATGGAGCTGCTGCAAGATAATCTTTGAGCTTCTTTAATGCTTCTTCATGCCTCTGTCCCCAGTCGAATTTGTTATTCTTCTTCAGGATGTCATAGAACTCTTTACATTTCTCTGAGGATTTCGAGATGAATCTATTCAGGGCTGCTATCCTGCCTGTCAGCCTTTGCACATCCTTAATATTTCTTGGGGATTTGAGATCAAGGATGGCCTTTATTTGTTCAGGGCTGGCTTCTATCCCTCTTTTTGTTACTAAATATCCAAGAAACTTCCCAGCTCCAACTCCAAAATGGCACTTTGCTGGGTTTAACTTCATGTTGTAAGCATCCAGGATGTCAAAAGCTTCTTTGAGATCCCGAAGATGATCTTCTACTCTCTTGGATTTTACTACCATATCATCAATGTAGACCTCCATCGTGTCCCCAATCTTTTCCTTGAACATCATGTTCACTAGCCTCTGCTAAGTGGCACCTGCATTTTTTAATCCAAATGGCATGGCTATATAACAATATATACCTGATGGTGTCATGAATGCTGTGTCCTCTTGATTTCTCCACTGAAGCCCACCAAAACTGATGACCTGGAAACTATTTCTGATTCCGGGATATTCATCCTCTTGAGGGCCTCGAGCTGGATGATGTTTACTGAACTTCCTCCATCTACAAGAATCCTGCGAACAAAGTGGTTAGCAATATATAAAGTAATAACCAAACCGTCATGATGAGGATCAAGGATGTTTTCTCTGTCTTCTTCCTCAAAGCTGGTCACTTTTGAAGTCGTCAGGATGGTCGTCTTCGTTGGTCTTTCTTTTTTTTTCAGACTTTTTTTCCCTCGCATGTCTTTTAGCAGCTGAGTATGAGGTTCCATTAATTTCTGACCCTCCTGAAATGAAGTTGATAATGCCAGCATCCTTAGGTGGGGATGCTGCTCTTTCCGGGATGTTGGTGCCATCCTGAGCACTTGATTTCTTTTTGCCGAGGAGATCCTTGAGGTGACCCTTGCTTAAGAGATATGCTATCTCCTTTCTTAATGCAATGCAATCTTCAGTGATATGGCCGAAGTCTTCGTGAAAGGGACACCATTTGGATTTTTCTTTCCATCCTGCCTTGTTGTCCTTCCTTGGCCATCTTGCTTTGTCCCCTAGATCCTTCATGGCATACATCAAATCTCTTACATCCACAGAAAAACAATAGTCTGATAATTTAGGGCAGTCATCCTCATCGTCATCCTCTACCACATTGACCTTCTTATTATCAGGCCTAGCATATGGTTTATGCTTGTATGGTTCGTATGTGGGAGTGGATTTTCGATTGGGATGGTTATATTTTGAGGATGATTCTATCCTCTCTTGTATCTTCTCATCATCCTCAAGTCGGATGAATCTTAAGGCTCTGTTCCTGACTTCATCTAAGTTCCTGCATGGATTCATCACCGATTCTTGGTAAAATTCCTTCTGCAGTCCCATCTTGAAAGCCTGAACCGCTGTTGTGACATCCAGGTTCGGGATGTCAAGTGCTTCCTTTTCAAACCTAGTAATGAATTCTCTTAGTGATTCCCCCTGTGGTTGAGTCACCCGGTATAGATCACTTGTCAAACGTTCGACTACAAGAAAACTGACTATTAAACATATTAATTAAATGTGCAAAAGAAGTAATAGAATAGGGAGGAACTCTTAGGAGCCATTTCAGTTCTGGAACAGTGAGAGTTGAACCAAATCCATTGCATAAGCATGCTTCTTTCAGGTTGGTAGGGATTGGATTTATTTCCATCCTTTCCCTATATTGAGCCACATGCTCCTCAGGATCAGTTGATCCATCATAGAGCTTCATGCTTGGAGTTTGAAACCGCTTTGGGATCTCTGCATCACATATTGGAGGTGCGAATCTTGACACCCGATGGCATGCTGAGGATACCTCCGGGATAGGTTGCACTATCCCAGGCACACTCGATACCATATCTTTGATCTTTTGAAGCTCCCTTGCTAGTTGAGGGCTTATTCCTGTATCCTGCAAAGAAGCAACATCATTAGCAGCAAAAGTACTAGAACTCAAATTGTTACCGTTGTTGTTATATCCTTGGGATGGCACAGGTGCATATCCTGCATCCCTGGTGGTTGCCATCCTGGGTGTAGTAGTCGTTTCAGGAGCAGAGAACCCAGTGTTTATGGGGATGAAATCTCCTTGATGAACACCTCCAGAGATGCCAGAATTGAAGTCTAACATCCTTGGTTGTAGTGGTGTCCCCATTTCTTCACTTGGTCTTTTTGAAGATGTCGTGAAGGATTATATCTCTCTCATTAGCATTCTGTTGGTATCCTGTTGTTGCTGCATTTGATCCTTGACCATTGAAAACATAGATAGGATCTCATCATTTGAAACTAAAACAGGAGAAAATCCAGATGCCCCCAATGCTGGCCTAGGTGAAATTTGAGAGGTAGCACTCTTTGAGAATGCAGGTGGAGGTGGTAAAGTAGTATTTCTGGTAGAAGTTGATGAAGGCATGGGTGAAGAAACATTTTTCTGGGAGGACGACATAGTTGTCAAGTTTTGTAAAAAAAAGTAAATGAAAAAAGTTTTTAACAAAGTTTTATGTTAAAATAGCACCACTTGCCCCACGGTGGGCGCCAAATTATTTTGGTCAAAAATTACTTAGTAGAAATAATCTTGTATTCCAAATTAGAAATTGTGAGGTAGTGTGCTAGGAATGTGAATTTACTACTTAGACTAGTTATATTCTGAAAATGTTTGATCAGTATGCAAAAAAAAAAAAGTAAATCAGTGACAACTATGCTCGGGATGGCTTAGGTTTGCTTCGGGATGGACAGTTGTATTCTCGGGATGGAACTGTTTGTAATGAACGAATAAGTGAGTAAAACACAAAGGACAACACTCGATATACGAGGAAAGCCCTTGATCAATAGTAGATCGCCGGCATAAAACCTCGGGAGGAGACTAGGCCCCTGCCTTGTTTGTTAATAATAATTTGGTAAAAGAATACAACTTTGGATGTGTATGTGGACGAGTGTACTAAGATTACATTGATTGTGTGTGTGTCTAAGTGTTTAGTGTGCATCTATAGTGTAAGCAAGGTGTATTTAGGTGTCCTATACTCGTCCCATACTCCCATATATATAATGTTTAGTGTTTAGTGTGTGTGTGTGTCTAAGTGTTTAGTGTTTAGTGTGCAGCTATAGTGTAAGCAAGGTGTATGGCAAAGAGATCCACAAGAGCTTCGGGGAGTGTGGAAGCTTCCGGTGAGTTCATTCCCCAAAACCTCTTGGGTCATCCTGAACAGGAGATCTGTTCTTTTGATGACAAGGAGATTCGAGCCTTAAAAAGCTCAAAAGTCTTCCCAAGCTCTGCTGAGTTTCGTCCTTACGATTCTCATGCACGATCAGACTTTGCTTCTCCTACATGGGTCTGCTTCCTGTACTTACCATTCCTTCTAGGGTTAAGGTATCCTTTTCCCAAGTTTATCAAAGATTTCTTTGATATTACTGGGATGGCTTATTCCCAAGCTATGCCTGAACTCTGGAAGATTCTGATGGTTTGTAGTAGGCTTGTTGAAGATCATGGTGTTCATCTTGAAGTGGGGGATTTGGCTCATGTTTATAAATTGAGGACACACGGCTCCCACCGTTATATTTTTCAAGTTATAGAAAGGGAGCCACCCTTTCTATTTAATGTGGTCAAATCTGAGAAAAACTGGAAAACAAAATTCTTTTTTGTTAAAAGGAGTTCTATTCCTTTTGGGGATGAAATTCCTCTTTATTGGTTGAAAAGTGGTAAAATTTTTAATGTTTTTGTAAAAACTTTAGTTACATCCCGAAGATGCTAACATCCCGAGATAATTTTGTTCAACAGGTGTTTCCTTTGCCAAGTTTGCTACTCCTGTGAACGACGCTTTTCTTCGGTGTTCAGCTGTGTACAAGTTACCTGAGTTAGTAAGGACCTTCTTAGTGGAAGAAAGTGATACCAGCAGTCAGACCTCCAAGATGTCTGGTAAGTATGTTATGTTACATCCTGAGGATGTCTTATCTTTCTATTTATTTATTAACCCAGCTATTTTCTTAGCCTCAGCCAAGAAACCTACTTCTTTTGACCTGGATGATATTGATAACATGGCTACCAAAGTGACCTCTCCCTCTCCTTCCAGCTCCAAGATGGTTACTCCTCTTTCCAACCCCCCTAAGACTAGGGCTGTTGCTGTTGCTTCAAAGAAGAGGAAGGGGAGTACTGCTGCTGTTGTTGCTCAGGAGATCACCGCTTTTGAGGGTTTGAACTGTAATGAGATTCTCAACAAGATTTCTGAATTCACTCTCCAGGTATGGTCCCATCCTGAGGATAACATTGTTTATGTTAGTGAAAAATGGTTAAGAGTACTTACCTTCAACCATAGATAGGATCTCATCATTCACTCTCCAGGTATGGTCCCATCCTGACACCTCCAGAGATGCCAGAATTGAAGTCTAACACCATTGGTTGTAGTGGTGTCCCCATTTCTTCACTTGGTCTCTTTGAAGATGTCTTGAAGGATTGTATCTCTCTCATTAGCATTCTGTTGGTCTCCTGTTGTTGCTGCATTTGATCCTTGACCATTGAAAACATAGATAGGATCTCATCATTTGAAACTAAAACAGGAGAAAATCCAGATGCCCCCAATGCTGGCCTAGGTGAAATTTGAGAGGTAGCACTCTTTGAGAATGCAGGTGGAGGTGGTAAAGTAGTATTTCTGGTAGAAGTTGATGAAGGCATGGGTGAAGAAACATTTTTCTGGGAAGACGACATAGTTGTCAAGTTTTGTAAAAAAGAAGTAAATGAAAAAAGTTTTTAACAAAGTTTTATGTTAAAATAGCACCACTTGCCCCACGGTGGGCGCCAAATTGTTTTGGTCAAAAATTACTTAGTAGAAATAATCTTGTATTCCAAATTAGAAATTGTGAGGTAGTGTGCTAAGAATGTGATTTTACTACTTAAACTAGTTATATTCTGAAAATGTTTGATAAGGATGCAAAAAAAAAAAAAGTAAATCAATGACAACTATGCTCGGGATGGCTTAGGTTTGCTTCGGGATGGACAGTTGTATCCTCGGGATGGAACTGTTTGTAATGAACGAATATGTGAGTAAAACACAAAGGACAACACTCGATATACGAGGAAAGCCCTTGATCAATAGTAGATCGCCGGCATAAAACCTCGGGAGGAGACTAGGCCCCTGCCTTGTTTGTTAATATTAATTTGGTAAAAGAATACAACTTTGGATGAGTATGTGGACGAGTGTACTAAGATTACAATGATTGTATGTGTGTCAAAGTGTTTAGTGTGCAACTATAGTGTAAGCAAGGTGCATGTAGGTGTCCTATACTCGTCCCATACTCCCATTTATATAATACATGAGAATAACTAATGAATCCCGTGAGATCCGCTATGTAGTTAAAGTCTTCAATGTTGTGTAACAGCTTCTTCAGGTGAACGTTGGAGGTTTTTAACAGAAACTAGTCGTTGGTTGACTGTTTCTTCTTGGCTAGTTAATGATTTAGCTGTTTCCTTCTTTATCGCCGATATTAAATGTGTATCGGTTACAAGTTTGACTCCATCTTCATTCATAGACCATGAGTTACACTTCTATCACTGATTTCTTCACTTGAGAGTTATAATATGGACGTTGCTTTATCATAAAAATCCATATCATAACTTAGTTTTATCTGCAATCATATAAGAAAGCTTAACTCGTTAGTTTATTCTCAGGATGTGCACATGCTGAATTACAGTTACATCCTGAAGTCAGCAGAGTCCTTTGTTAGGACCGTCGAACTCGCGTTCCAACAATCACGGGTTTTATCCTAGAGGTGCGGAATCCCTCTAAGATGATCTAATAACAGAAACAACGATTGAAACAATGAAACGAGTAATTACTACACACACACGGGTCAAAAGATTATAGATTAATCACTAAAACAGAGCTCAAGTGTTTACAATGATCAAATCAGACGTCCTATGACCAGGGGAGGGTGTTTGGAGGGTGTGTGAGGCAAGAACTGAGGTCTAGGGTTGAGAATGAGGGTATTTATACCACCCGGGTACGACCAGCAGCGAGCAGGCGATTAGCAGCAGCCTTGCAGGCGATTAGCTGCTAATCGCCACCCAGACAAGGCTAATCGCATGCAGAAGGTGGCGAGTAGGGCCATACTCGCTATCCACACCATGCTAATCGCATGCAGCCTTCAGCTAATCGCCTACAGCCCCTAGAAACCTCCAAAACGCGTATAAACGCCTCCAAACACCCCGAAATACGTCCAAATAACTTATATACTAGCCTAGGGACATCGTGCACTAACAGACTCCCCCTTGGACCAGGCTAGTATACGTACAGAAATAAACCAAAAGACATCGTTCATACCAAAGCAAACAAACTTTACAGACTCGATAAGCAAAAACGATTACAACTAAACAAAAATACAAACAGCATCTTCAATCTCTGTCTTCAGCTTGATGTTGTTCTGACCCGTGTGATTCTCGACCAGTCGCATCCTGCATGGACCTTGTTAGCATAACAAAACCGGATCACTCTCTGAAACTTCATAGCTTGATCGGCTTCAACAGGTAGATGCATGATCGGGTACTGATACAACATCTCCACATCCTTTTCCGAGCAATTTATCAGCCACATAGGATCCCAAATCCTAATCTTCCTGCATGGATTTGGACTATTGCTCAAGACGATCACCGCTTCAGTAGTAGCTGCATCATAGTGCCAATAATACAGCTTCGTGGTAAAGTCTTGTTCAAGTGGAATAATGGGAATCCTTGAAACGCATTTCGGTGGCTTGATTTTGTGCTCCCAGATTGGCTTTAGAGTGAAGGGATGAATCTTGTCTGTTGGATATGATCTGGGATACTGAGGCTCGAATTCTTTCCATCCATCAATGCTTTCTCGCTTCAGCATCGTGTAAAAACCTTGAAGAAAAGGAGCCTTCTCTTTGTACAGAGGATAATCAAGACGAACTAAATCACGGATATACCAGAATGGGAGGCTCATAAGGTCTCTGCATTCCTGAAAATACAATACACCTTCTTGCCATTTTACTCCCAGCATCCTTGTGTGACTAACATATGCCCAGCTTATCACATTTCCAGACATCTTCGTCAACCTTTTCTTGAAGACGGAGGCTCGCTCAACCGGCTTTTTCTTCTCTTCAGGTTTAAACCACTTGGGATAGCGCTCTTTGATTTTATCCTGTCGAATTTTAACTTCATCAGGAATATCAGCAGAGACAGACTTCAACTTTTCCTCAGCCTCTCGAACCATCTCTTCATCAATGTTTGGAATACCAGCGCCCGACTCATTTACCACATACTCAGGAGTTGGGACGTTGGTTCCATCTTCAAGATCTACCTCATTATTATCAGGATGCAACTCAGGAGGGACACTTTGGCTCGCACTGGAAGATTCTCCAGGTGTAAAGCCATATACTTTTGCTAAGTCCTCTGGTGTCATCTCTGGAGGAATCTCGCCTTCTTCCAAATCATACTCGGGCATGGTAGGCGGTGGAAGCAGGTTGCCTTCATCATCATAGGCAAAATAGCAGTTTAGAGGCTCAACATATTCAACCTGAATCAACGCTTTCTTATTCAGTTGCTTGCGAAGCTCGTGAATCTTGCTCATCTTGCTTGATGGCTCCCCCTGAGCAGAAGAACCTGCCTCGGGATCATCGCCTCGACGATCATGGCGCTTCTTAGTTCGTCTCTCAGCTGAACCACCCGATGACCCGCCACCGCCTGTGGCTCCAGGGTCACCACCATCACCTTTACCATCACCCTGATCATCATCATCAGACCTGTCATCATCCTCTTCATCATCCTCATCATCCTCTTCTTCACTATCTTCATCATCATCACCAGCTGTACTCGCTCCAGCCTCAGAACCACCAGTGAGCCTAGGCTGAGTTCCAGACAACTCATTCAACCTAGCTCTTAATCTAGTATTTTGCTTCCTGTACCTGGTGATTCTGCGCTCATTGTTCACATTTGCGAGCTGGAGGTCATTGTACTTACCTTCAATACCAGTCAGTCTCGCCAAGGCACTTTGGTTCGACTGTATCAGCTGCTGGTGTGATTCCATAAGCTGCCTGTTCGACTCAAGGATTTGCTGATTAGACAAGGTGAGTGCGTCGACAGTAGCTCTAAGATCTGTATTAGCAGTGATGGTTTCGCCAATCAACTCAAGCATCGCTGTCTCATTTTCTTCGATCTGAGTGTTCTTGTTTCTTAACTCTGCTATTTCCCGCGACTGTGCAGCAACCAAAGCCATGAGTTCGCTGACATTATGCTGGAGTTGTTCATTGGAAGCAGAAGTAGAAGAAGAAGATTGGCCTGAAGGTTTAGCTGCTTTGGTTCTTGCAGCTTCCTTCAGTCTCCGGATGTGGTCACCAACCGGATTAGAAACCAACTGCGCACCTGTCACTTCAACAGTAGCTGAGACTTGCTCAGTG
Source organism: Ambrosia artemisiifolia (assembly GCA_032199755.1). Classification (NCBI taxonomy): domain Eukaryota; kingdom Viridiplantae; phylum Streptophyta; class Magnoliopsida; order Asterales; family Asteraceae; genus Ambrosia; species Ambrosia artemisiifolia. The sequence continues at coordinate 35,451,995 of CM063529.1, forward strand.
AAGACTACTGAAGAAGGCATAGACATAGTAATACCTGCAGGCATAGCTGCACTGGAAGATAGAGGAGCAGAAGAAGTGGCTGCTGTTGTAGTTGTTGTTGCTGTTGTTGTTGCTGTTGCTGCTTTAGTTGTTGTTGCTGGTGTGGTAGAAGAGGTTGGAGAGCCGAATGTATCAGGAAGATTCAAAGCTGAACGTTTTCCCTTCAATCTCTTTGGATTCTTCTCAGGCTCAACTACAGTCTTTGACATCCTTTTCTGACCTCTACTAACCTTTGCTGCCTGGGTTTTCTGTCTTTTGTGAGGAGGAGGCGTGCTTAGATCAGCATCGATATCAGCAATAAGATCCTCACCTCCTGGTGTGAAAGTGGGATCCCTCTGAAGTTCTCTCGCCTCGGCTGTGAGAGCCCTATCCTCTTCTAAACTGAGCACATCAGGTCTATCATCTTCAGTTGCCTCTGAGTCGTCATCCTCATCATCGACATCTTCAATGTTAATCGGGCCTTCATCCAATGTTTCTTTTCCCCTACCTGAGCTGGATGGTGCATCAACATCCAAAGACGCAGGTTCAAACATATCATCATCGCGTCTATGCTCGTCATCCCCCGTTTTGCCCGGTTCATTAGGACCCAATTCATCAGAGGGTCTGCCAATAATGTCATCACCTTTGAACACCTGTCTATGAACATGAATGTCATCTTCAGAGTCACTGTCGTCATGTCTCCACCTATTCCCAGGTGGTGCCTCATAATCATCTTTCGCGAGATATGCATACATTTTCCGACTTGGTGGATGTTCCGCCTTCGGCTTTTTCTTATACTGCAGCATTCTCTTCAGCTCAATCTCATCAATATTCTTAATTTCGAGCAACTCATTATCATGCTTCACCAAATCTGGAATCTGGTGGTCAAGGATCATTTGCAGAAAACGAGGATAAACTATGAACGAGTGCTTTGTTGGCTTCTGCAAAATCACTTCCTTGAGCTGGTGCAAAATCATTCCAGAGAAGTTGAACGGCTTGTTCAACGTCAACGCAACTATCGCTGATGCTAGAGTGTCCCGGATCGCATCGAAAGTGCCTTTGCGAGGGCCGATGCACTTTAGCACAACGTGCGTTAAATATTTTATCTCTGGCGGTAGACAACCCTTTTGCAGCATTTTCTGAGTACGAACATCATCTGTATACTTCATTCTAAGAAAGCCACCGCGAATCAGAATAGTATCGAACACAATAGGATCGTCTTTGTTATCTTCAAATTTTAGAACCTCACGAATCAATTCTTCTGTAACAACCACGTCCTTTTGCTGCACAACACTTTTAACCGTTGCAGGAACAGTGCTGTTGTCGACCTTTGCATTCTGGTAGAATTCCCGAATAATATCCTTGTAGGCCGCGTATTCAGTAGAGATAGCATACTTGATCTTTGATCGTTTCAAGTATTCGATAACACCCTCGAACAACTTGCATTCCGGCTTTGTAACTGGTCCGAGAAATGCCAAACAGTTGTGCTTCTCCGATGTTCCGTACTGCATTTTTCTATAAGGCAAGACATACGACACGATCATTAGAACAGGTTAAGATATGATAAAATCGGACAATACGGACGAAGTTTGACAAAAATTGGTCAACAAAAGGCTATATGCGATTAGCATAGCTAATCGCATACCCCTTGCACACGATTAGGCATACACGCCATTGAACAGTAGGCGTTTGACTGAAAAGGAGCCTACTCGTGTCCACTGTTCATGCGATTAGGGTGACCTAATCGCGGTGAACAGTAACCGTCCTCACCAATATTAAGCCAAACTTGTAACGGGTCGAATTGGGTTGGATTTTTGGTTACATTATGGCCTAAACACACCGGCAAACAAAACCCCTCTAACTAATTTCAGTACCGAGTCCAAATCAGGTTCCAATTTAGCCGTTTCGTGAAATTAGGGTTCTTGGTGTTTAAAATTGGGGTTTTTGATTCGGTGATGTTTCAAACCAAAATTTTTGTACCCACGGACCCTAACACCCCCGATTAAGCAACCCTCATCAAGAATCATCTACAATAATCATGTTTTAAGGCTCTATGATCAATCACAACGAACCTAGGTTTTCGGTTCAAAAACTGATGAATTAACCCATTAAAACATGTTATTTGGATCTGATATTTAGAGGGTTTATTACCTGGATGTTGTAGAACAAGTTTCAAGGTTCAACAGAAATTTTGCAAGAGTTCGTTTATAGTCGGGATGAGAGGGAAACGATGTACAGGGCCTTATGTTTTGAAAGAATGAAAAAAAAAAAAAACTAAGTGTCCCTATTTATACCCTCTCCTACTCGTCTGCTACAGGAACACGATTGGGGATGTAATCGCATGATATGTTATGCGAGTAGGCCTAATCGTTTAAAAGGTATAAGCGATTATGGCTAAACGCTCATGGTTTGACACGATTACCCACATATGGCACGACTGAATTCTAAAGGGCTAATCGCCTATATTTAAATGCGATTAGAGCCTGTTTGCTTGAAAAGTCATGCGATTAGGCCATAATCGCTCAAACTCATTGGCGATTAGGCACTAAATGCATTTACCTTTTCACACAAATTACCAAAATGCCCCTGCAGCTCCAAAACTTGCATTTTTGACTCGTAAAGGTTCAAAACATGCGTTTTTCAACCCGATTTCACACGCGACTCAGATGATGACTCAAAAACTTGAAAATGTTTCATTTTCCACCCTTGTACTCGGTAAAACATACGGTTTTGACCCGGTAAAAGTACAAGTTTTCAATTAATTATCCTTTTTATTTTTCGGCGTTTTATTCTTGAAGAAGTAAGATTACAATGGATTAGGTTTCCATCATCGGCAATCAAGAATAGCTATTCTACTAAAATTAAAATAGAAAATAAGCGAAAACGCAAGAACAAATAACTGTACACTATCATATTTTTGCGAGTTTCGATAGTTAGGGAATCATATCAGTGTACGGACTCTACTGGAACCCTTATACTTTCAGTTTTAGATTAAAATTACCAATAAGCATCCTACAACAACTGTCAGTATTGTCGTCCACCTAAACTCAAAATCAAGTTTTATCGCTAGGCACTTTAGATACGTTAAGGTAATATTAAAGCTGATTAAAGGTGTTCCCCGCACACGCGACATATTCCCGCATCAAGGCATGCACAAAGCTTCCTCGTAACCGGTGAATAAGCTGTTGTCATCCGTATTTACAAGGAATGGACTCAGTGGTGATCAGGTCTGCAAGAACGCTGCAGCAAAGAGACCAGTGAGATCCAGACCAGGGTTCAAGTCAAATACCGTACATTTTTTATTTTTCACGGTACGATGCTTTAGGTATTAATGATTTGATACCGTAGAGCGATTCTCTTTGAGAATAGGGTTTTGGCATTTATGATCTTTTTGCTCTTACAGGATTCCCAGACGTCTCCTTATCAGAATTTATTCTATTTTTTTTGTTTTTCTTTTCTTTTACTGAGTATGGCAAAGAGGTGTCTCAGTTGTAGGCTGCTAACCCAACGTACGTCACTTATGCCACCCCATTTTATTCTGAGAGACGTCCAGTTCACCCCGGATGTACCAACCTCTTAAAGACCAGAAACCTCGGATTTTGGCATTCTATCAACAAGATTTAAGGCTTTTAGACCATATGCCAACGCGGCGTTAATCCACACAATTCTCAGTAGATTTAGGTTTATATCACCGTGCCGAGCTTGGAAATGATTTCGAGCCTACCAACACATCATTGTAGAGGCTACTTATCAGATCCAATATTTTAAGATGATAAAGGTCCAGACAGTCCGACTGATTGGTTAATATCATCTTCCCTATTTCCACCAAAGAAACTCATTTTTTCATTTTTTCATTTTTTTGAATTTTGAATTTTCTCTTTTTTTTTTTGATTTTTGCATTTTCTGATGTTTTTGTATTTTTCTGAATTTTCTCCCCCTAAAAATCTAAAAACTTGCAAAACGAAAATATTTTTGGATTTTTCTGTTTTTGAAGAAAATATTTACAAAAACGATTGCCAATGCGGATCTAATCCTGCTTTTCTTTAATGCCATTTAAAACCAAAAGATACTCGAAACGAGGTTTATCAAAAGCTTTGGTGTATAAATCGGCACGTTGGTAATCCGTGTGGATTTTGATCATATCTATCAGTTTCTTTTCATAGCAATCGCGTATGAAATGATACCGAACATAGATATGCTTCGCCGTGGAATGGTTTACCGCGTCTTTAGCAAGCGCTATAGCAGATTCATTATCACAGTAAATAGGAGTGTTTAGAAATTTCAAACCGTAGTCTCTCATTTGTTGTTGTATCCATAAAACCTGGGAGCAACAGCTGGACGCAGCTATGTATTCCGACTCGCAAGTTGATAAGGACACAGAGGCTTGCTTCTTGCACTGCCACGAGACTAGTCGACCTCCTAAGAACTGGCATCCAGCCGATGTGGATTTTGCGTCTTTCTTGCATCCGCCATAGTCAGCATCACTATAAGCAACGAGATCAAACTTATCGTCATTAGGGTACCAAAGACCTTTGGTCGGACAACCCTTTAGATAACGTAAGATCCTCTTCACGGCAACCAGATGGGACTGTTTCGGCCTGGACTGGTATCTTGACAGCAGGCAGGTTGCGAACATTATGTCGGGTCTTGAAGCTGTGAGGTACATCAACGAGCCAATCATTGCTCGATAAAGAAAGGAATCAACGGCTTGTCCTTTCTCATCCGGACCAATCCCGTGATTGGTTTGGATAGGGGTGGCTATTGCAGCAGAGTCTTCCATCTGGAACCGGCTCAAGATGTCAGCAACATATTTTGTCTGGTGGATGAAGATCCCCGACTCAAGTTGATCTACTTGCAAGCCTAAGAAAAATTGCATTTCCCCCATCGAGCTCATCTCGAACTTATCCTGCATTAATTTTTCAAATTCCCTGCACAAAACCTCATTAGTTGACCCAAAAATAATATCATCAACGTAAACCTGTACCAGCAGACGGTCACCATCCTTTTCCTTGGTGAATAAGGTGCAGTCCACGAGTCCACGGTTGAACCCATTGGAGATCAAATAACTGCTGAGCATTTGATACCATTCTCTCGGAGCCTGATGAAGCCCATACAACGCTTTGTTCAGTTTGTAAACCTTGTCACGATGCATTGGATCTTCAAACCCCGGAGGTTGTGAAACATACACCTCTTCCTTCACGATACCATACAGAAAAGCACTTTTCACGTCCATTTGATACACCTTAAACCGTTTGTACGAAGCGTAAGCTAAGAACATCCGGATAGCTTCAAGGCGCGCAACTGGAGCATATACTTCATTGTAATCTATTCCTTCGATTTGACGGAAGCCGAGGACAACTAATCGAGCCTTGTTTCTGATAATTACCCCGCGGTCATCCCGTTTACACTTATAGACCCACTTTGTTCCAATTTTCTTAGCACCTGGAGGTAAGTCAACTAAGTCCCACACTCCTAGCTTTTGGAACTGCTGAAGCTCTGTCTGCATTGCTTCAATCCATGGTTCTTCTCTCAAAGCCTCTTGGACGGATCGCGGTTCCACCTGAGACACATAAAGAGCAAAAGACCAATCGTTCTGATGACCTGCTTTTCTGATCTCCGAATAAAGAGCTAGGGTAGCGGAGTTGTCACTTGGACTGGCGTTCCTGAGCTGACTGCGTGTCATCACTCTACCAGTCGGATCACCAATCACATTCTGCAGTGGATGAGTGTCGTGAATCCGAGATTCCGGATGTGCCGGCACTGGGTCATCCGACCGCAGATTGAGATTTTCAAGTCCCTGAGAGATGTTTGTCTCAGCAGCACTTGAGCTAGCGGGAGCAGCGGGTTGCAAATTAAAACCGGAGAAATCAATCTGTAGACCGATTCCAGGAGCTGCTGAAGAAGAAGGACCAGCTTGATCATTCCCTGTAGGAGGAACTGGAGCTGTATTGGCAGATTCACCATTTCCAGCCAGTTCTTCAGTAAGAGTTTCCCGAGATTCTGTATATTCCTCATCTGAAGAAGATTCCATAACCTCTGACGCTTCCTGAAAGACTTCCTCAACTTCAACTGCTGCGGCATTATCAGGGGGACCCATGGATGTAGAAGCATCAGATGCGGCAGGCGCAGGCGCATTAACCACGATCGGACGCATTAGCGGTGAGCTAGCTGCGTTTTCACACTCGTAATACATCTGCGCCACAGCATCATCTACAACATTATCCAGGTTGAAAGAATCGAACAAACTCTTATAGTCGAACAACCAATCGGGTCCAGCACCACGTGCATTGACAGTGTAACGCTGAACATCGACATTAAGCCACTCCTCAACGTTATTGGTTCTTTTGTTGTATACCCTCTTGTTAGGAGTACTGTATCCAACAAAGAAACCTTCATCTGCCTTTGCACCAAACTTCCCATCGGGATGTAGCATAGTGCATGGAGCACCGAAAGGTTCCAGAAACTCTAAGTTCGGCTTCCTACGGATTAGAAGTTCGTAAGAAATCTTGCCGAACCTCTTAACCGTAAGAACCCTATTTAGAGTATAACACGCGCAGTAAATTGCCTCGTTCCAAAACATGACAGGCAAGTTAGAATCTGCGAGCATTGTTCTGGCAGCCTCAATAAGAGTTCTATTCTTTCTTTCTGCAACCCCGTTTTGCTGAGGAGTGTATGGCGCTGTGAATTCGTGATGAATACCCTTTTCTGCACATAGTGACTCCATAGCATTGTTCTTGAATTCTGTTCCATTGTCGCTTCGAATCCTGCGGATCTTCAGCCCATAGATGTTTTCTAGTTTGGTGAACAGATTCTTCAAAAACTCAAAAGTCTCACTTTTATGCTGCATGCATACAACCCAAGAGAACCTTGAATAGTCATCAGTGACAACCAGACAGTATAAATCTCCATTCTTGCTTTTACGATTGACTGGGCCGAATAGATCCATGTGCAACCGCTCGAGAGGCATACTGACTGAGTTGACCTTCTTAGGTTTGTGAGATTTCTTCTTCTGCTTCCCTTTCTTACATGATACACAGACGTCATTTAAATGAAAATTCTTGACAGAGACACCTTCCACAAGCTGATTCTGAACCAGATGATTCATCTTCCTCAAGTGAATATGCCCCATTCGCCTGTGCCACATAATAGACTCCTTCTCTGTAGCCTTTGACAGAAAACAAGTGACCTCCCCCTTTGCTGTTACAGCTTGACTCATATCCAGAACATACAAATTGTTGACTCTTGGAGCTGAGATCATAATCCACTGTTTCGGAATCTTAAAGCCAGGTTTCAGAATGAAGCAAGCATTGTCATCAAAGAATACTGTGTATTTCTTGTCACAGATCTGTGAGACACTCAGCAAATTGTGGTCTATTTGTTTCACGTAGCTTATCTTCTCAAAGCTTACGATTCCATTTCCCATACTGCCTTCTTTAGTGATGTATCCCCCTTTATTACCAGCAAAAGCAACATATCCCCCATTGATATTCTTGATGTCAAATAGCAGAGATAAGTCGCCTGTCATGTGCCCAGAAGCTCCACTATCAACAATCCATAGGCTGCTGATAAGGCCCTGTGGAACTCCCTGCACGACATTCAAAAATTAGTGGTTAAGGGGGACCCAAGCCTTGACGGTCTTGGGTCTACCATCTACATCCAAAGTCGGAAATTCAACCCACCTTCCGTTAGGAGTTGGTGTTGCTTCCGATGGTCCGCCAGTTTCTACACTAACAGATGATCCTCCATCTTTAGTTGGTGACTTGGGTCTCCAAGTCTTTCCCGGTTTCCTTGGCTTGGGCTTCTTCTTTGCCTTTGGGCTAGAAGGTCCAGCCTCAGATTCCTGTGGTGGGACAGCCTTTGGATCCACTTCAGACTTAACTGCACGTGGAGCAGTGTTAGGGGTGCCTTCAGGTTTAGCTGCAGCCTGTGCTTGTGGCTTAGGCGCTGCTTGAACCTTTTTAGGAACTTGGCTCCCCCTCGACTGCGGACCCCTGCCATCAACTGGCTTTTGGTTCATAGCAATCTTGTTACAAGTGTCATAAACTGTCTGTTTACCTTGTTGCTTCTCAGAAAGCTTAGGAGAAACAGGCGGTTTAGAGTTGCTAGAACTAGGAGCATCATTTGTTTCGATCCTCTTGCGTCTCAATTCGGGGCAAGCAGCAACTAAATGCCCATGAACCCCGCACTTGTGACAGGATCTATACTCCTCAAATGGCGGAGTATTAACATCTTTACTCCTTTTGTTGGATTTCGTGGCAAAGGTGTTTTTATGTTTTAAATCCTTAAGACATTCTTTCTGCCAGTCTGTCTTAGGATAGTTATCAAATTCAGTGCCTGAAGATCCAACAAACTGAGTAACATGTTTCTTGGGAGAGTTCTCATGAGCTTGATCTTTAGGGTTCAAAGCGTTCTTCTTTTGATTTTTACTTTTGTTTCTTTTGGACTGATTACCCTGACCCCTTTTCCTATGTCCCCATTGTTCTTTCTCAATTGTTATGGTGGACTCTTTCCAGATCTTACCAACAAGACCAGGTGCCAGGTGCTTATAAGGAAGATCCTCATCAGCATAAATTTTATCAGACCCTTTCAATTGATAGAACACTTTGATTGTTTTACCAGCAGGGGCTTGCACTTTCGGCTCAGGCTCACACAGAATGTGATTTTGGATAGGAATGTCCGTATCCTTCACCGGTGCATACCTCTCTGGTTCATCAAGCTCATCCTCAGAACAGTCTGTCTCGCAGACGCTTGCATCATCTGCAATCTCACCAGGTTTGGCAGCAACAGCAGTGGGTGCAGCCTTAGTAACTTCAGCAGGTTTAGGTGCTTCTGTCACTTTAGGCGCAAGAGGAGCAGCCTTAGTGACTTTGGCAGGCTTAACTGCTTCCATCACTTTAGGCGCTTCTGCAGCTTTAGCTGCTTCTGCTGCCAAGTCCATAAACTCTTCCTTCGGTAAGATATCATTGTGATGATGTTCAAATCTCACCGGAGGAGGACACTGAGCATATTTGGGACTGGTGGAATTGCCCTCCTTGTCTGAGTGTTCAATGATATGATCAAGAACATACTTGCAATTTAGATAACTATCAAGTTTCTTCTTGATCTTTTGATAGTCACAATTGACAATGGCCAAATGTTTCTTAGTGTCTTCAACCTCATTTATATAATTATTAATAGCAATTTGCTTGTTAGCTAAGGTTTTAGACAATTCAGAAACATCCTTCTTATAGTTATCAACAGTATTAAGAAAATTTTTCTCTTTCTGTTTTAAGGAATCATTTGACCTTTGCAATGGACCCACATCAGCTTTTAAGTTCAGATTCTCATCAGTTAATTCTTTGATTCTGAGTTTAAGCTGATCACACTCAATGGAGTCCTTCTTAAGAGTATCAATGGTGATTTTGAGGGCTTTCTCATTAGCTCTCAAAACCTCATTGCTCTCTTGGCATTGACTTAAGTCAGCTTTCAAGTTCAGATTTTCGTCTGTTAAGACATCAATTCTGTACTTAAGCTTACCACAATCAACACATTCAGATTTTGAATTGGAGGAAGAACATACCTGATTAGACGACTCTGTAAGGGCCATCAAGGCATAATGAGCAGCCGTCTTCACTGGTCCGAAGAAATCAGTCAGATTGTTCTTTGTACAGTCAGCATCCACAAGTATTGACCTTTTGCTAATCAAGGCGTCTGCTTCAGCTAACAAATCCTCCAGATCCACCCCTTCATCAGAATCACAATCCGAATCACAATCCAAAGCTTCAACTTCAGGAATAACTACTTCAGATTGACTTGGACTCTCTTCAACTTCTTCTTGAGCATCAGACATAATTTGGGCAAAGCATGCTGCACCACCCTGAGGAGCTTGTTCACCAGTGATGAGGTGATTCCAGTTGAACACTTCATCTTCTTGAACTACCAAGGCTTGATTGTTGTTTGCTTGAGGCCTTTGGTTCTGATGATTAACTGGGACAAGAGCTCGTTCAGCATTTTGATTCGGTTGTGTCTGAGCTTGCTGCCTCTGATTGTTCTGATTGCCTCTGTTGTTGTTGAAGGGATTCTGATTTCCCTGTTGTCTCGGTCGATCACATTCTCTGGCAAAGTGTCCTCGGTTGCCACAGTTGTAACAGGTGACCTTTGTTTTATCAAACCCAAACTTCGTGTTGTTGTTGATCAGCACATCTCTCTTTCCAGTTCTATCCATATAGTCCTTTGCACGTCTCACCACACTAGCGAAGTGCCACTGGATGTCTATCAGATCCATGTCATCCTTGTCGATCTGGGCATAATCTTCTTGAGTAAGATAAGGATTTCCGATCTGCCCCGCAACTAAGCCACTATAGGAATTGACCAAGGTTGACAGCAGAGCCATATGTTCTTGGGCTAGCTCTACAGTCACCTTCTCAAAGCCCGAAGTGTTCAGCTGTTCTGCAACAGGATTGGTCCGATAAGCACCCTGATTTGAAGTAGAAGCACCTCCATATCCACCAAAGTTAGCAGATGGAGCACCACCAAACCCTGATGAAGAAGGTCCACCAAAGTTGGTAGTTGCCTGAGCTGGTGCTGCAAGATGAGCAAACGGATTAACACCAAACTGGTTAGTATTAGCATTAAAATTAGAAGGATACTGGTTTCCTTGACCCCAAGGAAAGACAGGTGGAGGAACATCAGATGGGGGTCCATAGTTGTCAAACGCAAAGACTGGATCAGGATTAACCATGAACGCAGTCTGAGGTTTGGATCCACCCACACTGATGTCCTGAGCTGGATTCCCATAATAGATGCTGGGATTTTGAACAACGGGCGGCTTATTAGCTCTCCTGATCTCCTCGATCTCCTTGTTCTCCAGCTCGGCCACGAACTCGTTGATTGAGAGTGTCTGATAAACATTGTTGGACTTCTGAATGTCCAGCCATTGATGCCAGTGTGACGGGAGCGCCTCTGCAAATCTTTCCACAAGTTCTGCTGACGTGTAGATAACCCCGTACTGATACATCTCGGACATCAGATGATAATATCGAGCTGTCAGATCTCTCAGTGATTCATTTCCCATCGCACTGAAATTCTCAAACTCCTTCTTTAACTGATCCACCTTCACCTTCCGTGTCTTCTGATTCCCCTCATTACGCTCAGCAAGCGCTAACCACAGCATCTGCGAAGTAGTACACTGCGCGAACTGATGAAGAATGTCTTTGGGAAGTGCCTGCTTCAACGCTGCCATCGCCTTTTTCTCATAGTTATACTTCTTCCTCTGTTCCTCAGACATGTCTTCTATAGAGATCGGAGTAGTGGAGTTTTCAACCAGCGGCCTTGTGTACCCATTCTCGATAGCTGACCATACCAAGCCATCGATACCCTCAACGTGTGACTGAAATCTGCCTTTCCAACCATGATAGTCTGCCATATACTGCAGTTTCGGTGCTCGGTTAGAACTGCCCGTCTCTAAGTCACTGATAAGAACGGGCGACAGCTGATTTGTCTGAGAGTTAGCAGCAGCTGCGAGTGCCCAAGGATTCGCATTCATTGCTTGCTGTTGAGCAGCTAGCGCCCACGGATTGAATCCGGCAACATTCGCTTGCATTTGCGCTTGTTGCATCCGTTGCGCGTTTCGTTCAGCTGAAAACTGCCAAGGGTTCGTGGGCACGTTTGCTTGATTGTTCATTTGGTTGTTCATTTGCTGGTTATACTGAGTTCTCGGTTGACTCAGATGTCCCCAAGGGTTCGCCATATGTTAAGGTATGTTAACGTATGTTAATAGTCCAATACTTAGTCAATTTTTATGTTCCAGAACCTTTTAGGCGATTATGGGGCTAATTGCTATGAGTCTTAGGCGATTATGAGGTTTTTGCACGTGATTAGGGCTAATTGCTAGGTGGTATAGGCGATTAGGGCTAATTGCTAGTAAATATAGGTATGTCACGTGATTAGGGCTAATTGCTAGCAAGTATAGGCAATTGGGGCTAATTGCTAGCAAAATGAAGGCAATTAGGGCTAATTGCTAGTAACTGAAGGCGATTATGAATTTTCAGGCAATTTAGTATGTCACGTGATTAGGGCTAATCGCATGGAAGGTAGCATGCGAGTAGCACCTAATTGCTAGGAGATATCAGGCGATTATGGCTAATTGCTAGCACAGTACACGCGAGTAGCAGCTAATTGCTAGCAAAGTACACGCGAGTAGCAGCTAATTGCTAGCAAACCCTAATTGTCTGATGCTAATCGCCTGATCTGATCTGCAGCCGCACTTTTGCTCAAAAAACACCTATTTTGACCCAAAATCTTATCTAAAACATTGTATTTTGATCCCAAATGATTAGACAAGTTACCAAAATAGTTTTAGAGCAAAACCTGATCAAAAACACACGTTTTTAACCGAAAAACACACACTAAAGTTTTGAAAAATGTGGGTTTTTGATAAAAACTCAAAGTTTCATAACTAAGAACAGGTTTTTGATTAAAAATCTCAACTTTTACACCAAAACCAACCTGTTTTTGCTCGTTTTTGTTATCAAAACACCCGTGATAAGAGCCTCGGCTCTGATACCACTTGTTAGGACCGTCGAACTCGCGTTCCAACAATCACGGGTTTTATCCTAGAGGTGCGGAATCCCTCTAAGATGATCTAATAACAGAAACAACGATTGAAACAATGAAACGAGTAATTACTACACACACACGGGTCAAAAGATTATAGATTAATCACTAAAACAGAGCTCAAGTGTTTACAATGATCAAATCAGACGTCCTATGACCAGGGGAGGGTGTTTGGAGGGTGTGTGAGGCAAGAACTGAGGTCTAGGGTTGAGAATGAGGGTATTTATACCACCCGGGTACGACCACAGCGAGCAGGCGATTAGCAGCAGCCTTGCAGGCGATTAGCTGCTAATCGCCACCCAGACAAGGCTAATCGCATGCAGAAGGTGGCGAGTAGGGCCATACTCGCTATCCACACCATGCTAATCGCATGCAGCCTTCAGCTAATCGCCTACAGCCCCTAGAAACCTCCAAAACGCGTATAAACGCCTCCAAACACCCCGAAATACGTCCAAATAACTTATATACTAGCCTAGGGACATCGTGCACTAACATCCTTCAGCATCCTGAGGATGGAACTTTAGGGATGTAGGGTAAAATCATCTTGAGGATTTTCACCCACAACATCACTGAAAAAGAATACCCCAAGTACGTTCAAGAAGATGAACACATACGTGTTGAAATCTTAGTGCTCACACGCGAAGATTTTGATGTAATAGACAGATGGTTGAAGCCACAACCGCTTAAAAATGAACCAGAAATGAATCAGGAAAGAAAGAAAAGGGTTCAAACAACATGTGAGGCGTGGTATTTGAGAAGAAAGCCTGAGCCTATCCAAGCGAAGAAGGTAAGCAAGAAATGGAATCTCATGTCTGGTAACATTGTTAGTTGGATGTATGTGGCTCAGGCAAACTCTATCGGGATCAAGTTCGAGAGCGGCATTCGGTACTTTGAGAGTGTATACAAGATCAATTCCCTACCATACTGGTATGTTCGTGATCTTGCTAGATTGAAGCCGGTTATGTTCAGAAGCTTAATCGAGAAAGAGAGCAACACCAGGTTGGTATACGTCACCTCGCAATATCCGAAAAGTTACCAGTCGACAAAGATTCATCATATCACTGAAAAGTCGATCTGGAAACACAAGATCACCCCACCTGAGATTCTAACCAAGACCCCGCTTGTGCCGATGGAGAAGGATTTCTCGGACAAGTTTATATTATGGTATTATGACTATCTTACTACTGAAGCCGTGATTGTGCGGGAGAATGATCCAAAGATCTGCCACAAGCCCAGAGTCTTCGATCCGATGTGGCTAATGAATCTGTCTGAAGCTAACATGAAGACATTGAACAAGAATCAGATTCATTTCCAAGATCAAGATGCAAATCAAGCTGTGCGCTTCTAGAAGATGGTCAGGTACTACGTGGCAAAGAATATTCACTCGGGATGTGACTGGTCGAAGTTGTCAATTATTGAAGCTTGAAGAGTTGATGTTGGAAGCTTGCTGTTTTGGAGTCGTTGTTGGAAGTTTTGAAGATATCTAGGTAGGTCCAAGGGGAGTCTGTTAGTACACCCTACGACTATGTCCCCAGCTTAGATATAAAGTTTGGATCATATTTGTACGTTTTAGAAGTGTTCGGGTAGCATTCTATGTAATTAGGGGTATTTTAGGAATTTTAGAAGTGGTTCAGGCATATGAAGGTCATACGCATGGAACATGGCAGGCGTATGACAGAAGGCTTATAAGTACCCCCATGACTTCATCATTTTGTGAGTTTTGCATATTTTAACAAGGTGCTGTCCAATTTAGTGTGTGATATTGTGTGCTCGATATCATTTCCATATCATTCTAACTCTTTATCAAACACCTATAACAACTAACCGGATCATTGATTCCGCTCTTGATCCGTTACGCGCACGATATTCAATTCTTGTCGATCCTACAAGCATAAGTTTAAATTTAAACGCGTAAATTATTTTTTATGTTTTATTTTAGGTATAATGATAAGTGTAAAAAGAAATTATAAATCTAAATAGTTTTTGATCGAGTTCTCCTTCTTCTAACGAAACATATGAGTTCTCATTAACCTTCTATATATGTATGCGAATGTGTTCAAATGATAACCACTAAATATATAAAAACATCTTACAACTAGTTGATACATGTCCGGTGTATACACAATTTGTTGAATCATATTGTATATACATGGTTGGTACATGTATTCACTATTTTTAAAACAATGAATATATTTTAATTATTGCATTTTTGCTTAAAACCATGTAAACACATATACAAGAAAAAATCATTTTTTTCGAAAAGAAGGGTAGTTATGTTATTTTATTTTATTTTCCTTGCTTATAAAACAAAGAATAAGCTCAAATCAATATCTTATTTTCTTCTTCCCTTTTATCACATCACTCAATTTTCTCACAACGCAATGAAAACTTCCTTGTAATTTTGATGAAGCTAGTAATTACAAATATTGGGTTTGTGGAAACTTGATTTGAGCTCAGATTAGAAGACAATAAGTGGCAGACTAATTAAATTGAAGACCTGGTCCGTTTTATTTAATTAGTCCATTATTAGTTTTCTTGGGGATTAAGTAGTAAACCCTAATCTTGTATTATAAATATAGGCATCTTGTACTTGTAATCCTCCTCACGAGTGAGTCAGAAAGCAATAATAAAATATCCTGGTTACAGCCCGTGGACGTAGGTCAGCCGACCGAACCACGTAAATCCTCGTGTTCTCGTGTTCGTTTATTTTTTTATCTCTTGCAGTTTGTTTGTGTTTGGTGTGTTGATTGAGAGATCGGATCCTAACAACTGGTATCAGAGCCACGGCTCGTTATACACGGGAGAAACACAACGCGAGAGACAGATCGGTTAGTTTTTTTTAATTTGGCAGCCGGCTATTAAAAAATTTATATCGATCGGTTTTGTTGGAGTTCATCGCAAAAAGAAAAAAAAAGTTCACGTGGGATCAATCTTCCGTTCAAGCTGTCACCATCCCCTGTTAAAAGGAGATAAACCCAAGATTGAGAAGTTTGATGGAAAAGACTTTGGTTGGTGGAAAATGCAAATGGAGGATTTGCTGGTTCAGAAGGATTTGGACATGGTATTGGGTGACAAACCGGAGAAGTTAAAGCAGGACGAGTGGGAGGCCTTGGATAAAAAGGCTAAGGCAGTTATTAGATTGTCGCTAACGAAGGATGTTGCGTTCAACATTCTAAAGGAAACCACAACGTGTGGGATTATGGATGCACTTTCTAATATGTATGAAAAGCGTTCGGCAGCTAACAAGGTTTTCCTGATACGTGAACTGGTGAACACGAAGATGAAAGAAGGAAGTTCAGTTACAGGGCACATCAACAACTTAAACTCGATTTTGTCAAGACTTGGGTCAGTTGGCATCAAATTCGAGGATGAGGTTCAGGCTTTACTACTGTTATCATCATTGCTAGATAGTTGGTCAGGGACTAGTACAGCGATTACTAGCTCTACCAGCGAGTTCACTTTTGATGGGATTCGGGATCTTATTCTGGGCGAGGATGTCAGACGAAGAAATTCAGGTGGATCATCAAGTGAATTACTGAATGTTGGCAGAGGAATGAAGAATAACAGAGGTAGTGGGAGCAAGAACAGGAAGATGAGTCAGTCTAGGGCTCGAAGTGATGTTACCTGTTGGAAATGCAAAGACGTTGGACATTTTAGGAATCAATGTCGAAACGCGAAGAAAGAAGTTAACACTACATCAGATTGTTCAGATGATGACACATTAATCTGCAGTGTAGAGAATTATGTGGATTCCTGGGTCATGGATTCTGGTGCTTCATTTCACGCTACCCACAGCACTGAAGCATTGCGGAATTTGAAGAAAGGTGACTTTGGTAAGGTAAGACTGGCAAATAATGATATTCTTGATGTTACGGGCATGGGTGACATGGATATAGTAACTTCAGCTGGTTCATGGACTTTGAAAGATGTCAGGGTGATTCCAAGCTTAAAGAAACAGTTGATTTCAGTTGGGCAGTTGGATGAACAAGGACATGAGGTTAAATTCGGGAATGGGCAGTGGAAAGTTATCAAGGGAAATCTTGTCATTGCTCGAGGAAGAAAGCGGGGTTCGCTTTACATGGTCAGTTTACCGTCTGAGGGAGTGACCGTCCCAGTTCAGAAGAGAAACAAAGTCGGGTTCACAGAGTCTTGTGGGCAGAAGAAGGTTTGTTTTGCAGATGATAAACCCAGAGCCACAGGTAAGATTCAGGTTGAGCGTGCTAGGAAAGGTTCAGAACTACCAGTCAGGGGTTTCCGTGGCAGTGGGAGCATGGGTTGTGCTTCAGTCAGAGTTACTAGACGACAATGGGTTAAGAGAACCAGTATTCCCGCTGTCGAAGTCTCTCCAGGTGATTATCTGCTTTATTCGGAGAGTGTTTATTCTCAGGGTGTTTCAGGATCCGGCAGTTCATGTCAGTGGGAGCCGGTAGAGACAGAGAATGGGTCAGTGGCAGACATAGCCATGACTAATGTGTTGGAGCTCGGGGGAGCTTCAACGGGCCTTCAGGTTAACTGATGAGAAGGCCGCTGCAACCAGGAAAATGAGGAAGATTACAAGAGGTACAAGTGTTCACAGCGGACGGTAGTTTGAAGATTATCAAGCCTCCAAGTGGGAGATTATTGGGTTTGTGGAGACTTGATTTGGGCTCAGATTAGAAGACAATAAGTGGCAGACTAATTAAATTGAAGACCTGGCCCATTTTATTTAATTAGCCCATTATTAGTTTTCTTGGGGATTAAGTAGTAAACCCTAATCTTGTATTATAAATATAGGCATCTTGTACTTGTAATCCTCATCACGAGTGAGGCGGAAAGCAATAATAAAATATCCTGGTTGCAGCCCGTGGACGTAGGTCAGCCGACCGAATCACGTAAATCCTTGTGTTCTCGTGTTCGTTTATTTTTTATCTCTTGCAGTTTGTTTGTGTTTGATGTGTTGATTGAGAGATCGGATCCTACCAACAAATTTATAGTTCTGATTTGATTTTAGGTTTGCGATTTTTATCTGATTTTCAACAATGTGATTGGGGTTTTGTGAAATTGTTGTTTATAACGTGTCATGTTTTTTCAATGTCATTAGGAAATTATTGACATAAAATAGAACGAATTGTAATATCATGTACCTTTGCACACATGGGGGTTATATTTTTTTTTTACTCCGAGAAAACTTATACAAACTTTGTAGTTACAACTAACAACGCCACATTAACTTTGACTATTTTGGCACACTGTTATCTATCTGTTATAGTAAGTTTGAACATGTAACACACACTTATATAAACTTGCATGTCAAAATCAATTACAATGCGATAACTTTGCATATATGGATGCAACATAGTAATAGTTTGGCCATATCATTGCAAGTGATAGACACATCGTTATTAACTTTTTCTGTCATAATTATTTACAAGACTACAATAGTGTGCATCGTTCTAAAGGTTTGGAATAGTGTTGTTCATGAGTTAAGCTAGGGTCAAGTTAAGCTTGGCTCGACTCAAAATACTTGGATAAGCTGAAAATATGAGCATGAACTCACATTATTTACAAAGGTGACAAGCTTGTGGCTCAACGAACCAACTCAATTTTTTTAAAATAGAAGTTCATTATTTTAGAAGGAGTTGAAAAGTTGGCATGAGGTGGTGCCTGGTGGTATCATGTATCAATAAGAGAGATTGTGTGTGTGTGTGTGTGGGGGGGGGGGGGGGGGGGGGGGGCATTGATCCGTTCACAACCTGAAACATAACTCAGCGTGTACAAATCCAGCCGATTTGAATGAGTTTAGAGACTTTTGAGTCACGAGCTATAAGAACAACTACAATGTGAATGCAATGTTCCATAGGTTTTGGACCACCAGAAGGGGCTTTTCCTCTTAGCTCCTAAGGCTGATGCCCCTTGACCATGCAAAGGGGTTCCATCTCCTTCAAGGCTACATTTTCAATGTTTCATGAAATTGGGGTTGGACGTATAAAAAACAGATGGTTATACACATTCTGTAATGACAATGTTAAAAACGCCAACCTTCCGAGGATTATAAAAACGCCTATTGAATTAAAGAGAATAAGATTGTTGATTTTATGCCGTATTTTGGTTTAACTCTATCGCCCTTCAATACATATCCTAAAATTCCCATACAACTTGGATTGATATACAAACGCACCATCATCTTCATACTGAGTATCTTTCATCAATAGTAAAGCTAAGGTAGGGTCAATGAATGGTAACATGTAGACAACCTTACCTTTACTTCGTAGAAATAAAGAGACTGCTTTCAATGAGACAACTAGCCTGATATACAAACACACGATATTCCTCAATATGCTTAAAGAAAAAAAATATTTCTACCTTAACCATCTACACAAGGCATCTTTTGTTTTTTCCTCTCATAATACTATATTAATTCATTTATAAAAGGCTACGGCCTAGCTTATGGTTCCGCAATAATAAAGTGCAAAGGACTAAATTACTAGAAACTCATTGTGGGGAGAAAAACTTAGAGTTGTTTCCCAATTCATGTATATATAATTTATTTAATTTAATTTAATTAATCTAGCGGCTTTATACAATAATATCATACATTAGTAAAGCTAATATTGCCCAAGTTCTCACGTTTTTTAGATTATTTTGCCTTTTTCTTTCCCCCTATTCTCAAGCCTATATATACACACACACATACTCTCAAACTATTATCAAGTACTCAAGTAGTAAAGTGTTTCTCTAATTATTTGGTGTAATCTTTTGAGGTAGAAAGTGTGAATTGAATGGCAAAAATGTCAGACCCTCTTGTGATTGGCAGGGTGGTGGGAGATGTAGTGGATACTTTCACTCAATGTGTGGACATGTCCGTAACATACAACTCATCAAAGCAGGTTTACAATGGTCATGAGCTGTTTCCTTCATCTGTCACTACTAAACCTAAAGTTGATGTTCGTGGTGGTGATATGAGATCCTTCTTTACTCTGGTATGTACACACACACACACACACACACACACACACATATATATACACACACACACCTCCTCCTTTAATAATTACTAAGAGACACTAGAGCTTTTTTTAACCTAGCTAAATCTTCCTATAGAATCAAGAAAACATCCAGCAAAACATTTGATTGGTTTTTGTTGTTTTTCTAGTAACCTGATCAACCGATCTATATGTTGTAATTACAGATTATGACGGACCCAGATGTTCCTGGTCCAAGTGATCCGTATCTCAGGGAGCACTTGCACTGGTACAATTATTAACTCAGTAACCTAGTTCTTTATGTGTGTGTGTGTGTTTTTTGTGGTTTATGAGTTACTTCTGCCTAACATAATGTTCCAGTATTTAATGTTTTTGGGTATGGACCTCTACACTGTCTTCTTAGCTGTATATACAGTTGATCATGTCTTCAAACCCTAATTTTTAGATTTAATTCAAAATTAACATGATGAAAACTATCTTAGCAATGATAAATCATATAAAATTTAGTTACTTTACTTCTTCTTCTTTGTTTATCTTTATTATTATTATTATTATCATTATTATTATTATTATTATTATTATTATTATTATTATTATTATGTGTGTAAATTATGTCACATACTATGTTGCATCTAATCAACTATGCATTCAGTTTCCTTTTCAACATGTTTACTATATCATTTGACCAAAATATAGGTCAATTAAACTATTCCAACAATGCTTGTTAACACCTATTGTTAATTAAGTCCACTGAAAGCTATATTCTGTATTTCTCCCATGACATCTTCCATAGATTACATATTGTTTTATCAATTTTTGAAACCTTTTTATGTTTACAATAATATATAGACAGATGAAATAAAAAAAAAATTGAAATCCGATTTGCTAAGGGATATATTAATCTTAATCCAATATAACTAATTACTTTCACATTGTATCAAGGACAAGTATGCGATGATAAGTTAATTTTGACAATACCAAATCCTTTATTAGCAAAACTAATATGTTAATATATTGCCATGACATAATTTAGATTAAAATATGATCAATAAAAATGAAAACATTTAATTCTGTTGCTTAAATACGTTATCTTTATTAATCATACTTATTCCAAACGATATTATAATTTCTAAAAGTTGGACGTTAAGAGTTCCTTCACTTTGTAAAAAACCTACAACATTTTCCTTTTTGTTGTTCTTTTTAAAAGATCGAACATATAATAACTTTTAGATTGAGTTCTTGGTATATGTTTAACTTTACATATTAATGATCAGTTCTCAAAAACCGTACGTCTATTTTCTGTTTTGGTGCTAAAAAATATTTCTTATCTTTTTATAAGCGTTTTAGTCATTCAATGAAATATTTACATACACTTAGGCATATACATAATTATATAACAACTAAACTACTATATTTATTAATTTTTTGAATAGTTGCGAGATAACCTTTTACAGCTAGTACATAGTTTATATAAACAGTTGCGAGAAACCTTTGACTAGCTACTAGTACATAGTCGAATGAATAGTTCTTTTTTGCTTCATAATGTACAATTGAAAGCAAGTACACTATAGAAGCAAGTACACTATAGAAATGAATTACATTAGTATCGATATTATATTCTTTAGCCAATATCTAATACCCAGTTGGTCAGAGGCATTCCACTAAGTGGTTTTCTCTTGGGAAGTTCTCCGGTTTAATCCATACTAAGTGCAAATTCAATAAATATGGGCGGGCACCACTGAGAATGATTCAAACTCGAGGAGAGGGTTTAAGAGTCATTGCTTGCCCTTTGAGAAGCTGTAAAATTAAACAAGTGCCGTAAAAAAAATAATAGTCTTAATCTCATGCCCAAAAGATTCCACTAACCAAGGGGTGGCCTACAGTAATTATATGTGTACACACTATTTTCTCACCCGAAAGACAAGCATGTTTGGGTTTTTAATTTTTTTTGGAACGACAATTGTTAAAACCATTATATTTTACATCAATTATTTTGAACTATTTCATTTGCTTAGGTTTGAACATGAAATCTCCACTTGTAAGAGGCACGTGCATGCCTCTAACAAGTGGGCTTCTCTTTTTTACCTAAGCTCTCTTAATCATGGCTATATATACAATTAAGAAAAAAAAGGGATGTGGTGCACATCAAGTGTACATTATAATGCAAAGCTTGCTAGATCATAGACTTCACAAAAACATAATTTTGGATATTATTACAAATAATTAAGTGAAAGACTCAGGTTTGATCCCGCTTTTGTGTTGTATCTGTTTCTTAATTATGATGTTAGTGTAACCCCCCCCCCCCCCCCCCCCCCCCCCCAAAAAAAAAAAAAAATTATATTATACCAAGGAATTTAAAGATAAATTCCATATGTCACATCTTCACTTTTCATAAATTAGTTTTGGATTCTGGAAAGATCTTGTTTACAATCTTTGATGATCATCTGATAATGGTATAACAGTAGCAAGCATACAAGAAGTAATGGATTCCTATATTGACTAGAGAATTTGAAACTGAACACAACAATCTGAAAAAACAAAGGAAAAAAAAAGCAATAGTGTTGTTTAAAGGGGGTCTACTAGAAAAAGCAATATGTCAGGCTCAACTTGTATACCAGTTTTAACATTGGACTGACCAATCATGTTTTGACAACGTTTTGTTCTTTCACAGGATTGTCACAGATATCCCAGGCACAACGGACTCCTCATTTGGTACCATCTGAATTATATATTATTCACTTCTTTATATCTCATTTAGACCACATGGTACAAAAATTTCTAAGCAAAATGGCATGTGGGTAATTTTACTAAGGATTTGAAAGCGCTTGAAATAAAAAAAGGTATAATGGTGTGGTGTGTGTATATAAGGATATTAAAATTGGATTGAAAAAAAAGAAAAAAAATAAATTATGGTGGGTGGCTTCTAATTGGACAAAGGGGAGGAGAGCACACGTGACTTAATTGGATTGGTGGATGAAATCGTGATTGTGGCGTGAAATAATTCACGCTTGCCCCATTAGCGCCCATTTCACTAAGAGGGCTTTTGCACATAAAACAACTTGGTTTGTTGTCGTATGTTTTGCTACAGACTTAGTCTAGTCTATTCTACGTACAATTAGACATATGTGTCCAAGAAAAATATAAGTTCCTAACCAGAAAATTGTACATCAGGGGGGGCCTCTTTGTATCGAATAAAAATTGTTGTACTTTGATGAGAAAAAATAGTTTCTCAAAAGGTGAATAGCTAGCTCAACTCAAACCCTAAGGCTGGATTTTTTTTTCTTATTATTTCATGTGTCTACATATACATTATTTTAGTCATCTTAATTGCATGAGTCAAAAATGAAATTCATCTTGGACTTGGCCTCAAATATCAAACAAATAAACAAAACAAAGATACCTAGTAAAATCATATGTATAAAGTATAGTTTGGGTTGGGTTGGGTGAGATGAGACAAGCATTTCCCTATTTCAAGAGATCGATCATAGTCTGCTCCCAATAAGAGCAAACGTGGTGGGTAGCGAAAATTAGCGCCCCTCCCCTACTTTGCTTTAATTTTATTGGCCAGTTAAAAAGTAATCCATTTCATGCCGCGAAAATTTTAACACCACAACAAAAAAAACACAATTAGTGCCCTTGGGGGTGGTGTGGCAACGCCAATTGGGGCGCGAATTGCCTCTTTCACGCCCATTTCACCCATCATTACGTCTGGTCTAAGACACCCGTTGTGGATATTAATTCAAAACCCTTATCCTAATAGGTTAGTAGTTATGGTGTCTAATTTTCTTCCCTTTAGAATTCACAAGATACATTTCCATTATCACTTACCAACGAATATGATGGAACTCTCTTATATTAAATATTAAAATAACACCCTACAAAATTTAACACTCAAGCGATTGATGTGTATATATATATACGTAAATGATAGGTTTATTTAACACAATTGTTTTTTAATGTTGTCAAACAGGAAAAGAGGTAGTGAGCTATGAAATACCAAGGCCAAACATAGGCATCCACAGGTTTGTGTTTCTGCTTTTCAAGCAAAACGGAAGGCAGACTGTCAATTGTCCACCTTCAAGGCATGGCTTCAACACTCGCAATTTCGCTCGTGAGAATAAGCTAGGATCGCCTGTCGCTGGTGTCTTCTTTAACTGCCAGAGGGAAACTGCGGCAAGAAGGCGCTAATTATATTGTTCAACTACCTCGTTAAGTATAAACTGCTGATTTATAATCCAACATGGACTGGCGTGTTAACGTATGATTGCTACTAGTATATGTATCTTAAGAATCGGGTGTTTAGAATAAATAGGTGGGAGTGGAATGCTAATTAACCTACCTGTATTATATAATGTGTTGGCAGAATTATGTGCTCCCCCTTTAGTTTCTTATCGTTTGTCAATCTAATATTTTATCGCTTTCATGTTGTGTTTGATTTAGAGATTTAAGCAGAGATAATGAGATTAAATCCAAAATCAAGGGTCTCCAAATATTATTGCATAACATGTAGGTATATAATAAGAACACAAATAACAAAGAACAAGAACAAGTGCAGCCAAATTGTATTCGAATATTATTTCTGAATGGTTTCAAAGTGAATACAAATACATGAATAAAGACTGCTATTTATAATGGATAAACACAACTGAATTGACTAACAACTTGGAGAAGAATCGGCCAACTAATTGACTCACAACGTTCACAAGAACTTATTCAAATCACACTTCAAACGGTTAGCTCCCATGCACACGTGCATGTCATGCAATAACTAAGTTTCCAAATGACCCCTTGAGGATGTTTGAATTACACTTTCAACACCCCCTGTTAATTCAAACTTCCTTACTCTCAATCTGTTTCTTTGTGTCAAACTTCTCTCTATTCAATGCTTTGGTCAGGACATCACCACACTAGTACACAAGTGAATAAATGGTGCTATGGGTTTTTTTTAATGGTGCAGTTAAATACACCAACTGCACCTTCAAAACACAATCAAGTTAATGATGTTATGTGATTTATTTGTTGGTGCTACATAGAATCAATTATTGTAGTAAATTATAAGGTCGTTTAATTGGTGCTATATATTTTCTTTTGAAGGTGCAGTTCACAATTTAAAATTTTTAGGGATCAACCATAATATCTATTTCTTTCTTTATGTTATTCAACTTAGGGGTGTTAAACGGGTCATGCTCGCGGATTAGCGGGTCCAACCCGACCTAAACTCGAAAATTTTATATGAACCCGAACTCAAAAATTGTATCATACAAATTTGGTTCTTATTTGATTGATCGCTTTCATCAAATTTAAGGTATTATCATATTTATATATTTATTTATGTTTATTGATGTAAGATTTATGTTTTATTTAGTATTGTTATTTATTAATTGAATTTATTTTGTTATATGCAGGAATGTTTTTTCAATATTTTATTCAAATCATCAAGTAAAGGGTACATAATTTTAATTATATTACATTTATTCTTGACCTTTTTGTATTTATATGGTTATAAAGGTGATAAAATGTATGTATATGAGATGGAATATTCAAAAACTGAGTTAGGATCCACCGCCTTAGAGTATTGGTATACATACATTTGCACTACGTGAAAAATGGGTTATGGCCGCACATATCCGCAAATCGACATGCCACTGTTTTGCTTAAATGTGTGGCTAAAGCAATGTTTTAAATACTAGTATGAAACAATCGGTAGTACCGGATTTCGGACAGCAAACCGACACAACAGAAGTTGGTAAAACTAGAATGAACGGTGCCTGAAGTCTGCCCGGTCTACCTCTCTCCCGTTTCTCTCTCTTCAGCAATAATACATCATGCATTTCTTAATGGATCATAACGAGCCTGTAGGATCACAATGGGCAATATTATATTACACATGTCTTAATAGATCATATTGGGCCTTAATGGATCAAAAGGGGCAATAGTAGATCATGCATGTCTTAATCGATCATGTTGGGCCTAATGGATCACAATTGACAATAGTAGATCATATATGTCTTAATTAATCATATTGAGCCTTAATGGATCATAATCAGCAATAGTAGATCACATGTGTCTAAATTTACCATATTTGGTGTTAATGGATCAAAATGGACAATAATACATCATACGTGTCTTAATAGATCATATTGGGCCTCATTGGATCACAATGGGCAATGGTTGATCATATATGTCTTAATGAACCATATTTAGCCTTAATGAATAACAATAAACAATTGTATATCACACATGTCTTAATGGACTATATTGGGCCTTATTGGATCACAACAGACAATTGTAGATATACTAGATTATTCATGTCTTAATGGATCATATTGGGTCTTAACAAATTACAATTAACAATAGTATATCATCGATGTCTTAATGTACAATAGTTGCCTTTATTGGATCACAATGGGCAATAATATGATACATGTCTTAATTGATCATAACGGGCCTTATAGGATCACATTGAGAAATATCATATTGCACATGTCTTAATAAATCGTATTGGGTCTTGATGGATTAGAATGGGCAACAGTAAATCATACATGTCTTACTCAATCATATTGGACCTTAATGTACCACATTGAGCTTTAATGGATCATCACAATCGACATTAGTAGATCATACTTGTCTTAATTAATCATATTGGGCCTTAATGGAACACATTAGACAATAGTAGAGCATTTATGTCTTAATATACCACATTGGTCCTTATGGATCATACTGGGCAATAATAGATCATACATGTCTTAATGAATCATATTGGGCCTTATTGGTTCACAATGGGTAATGGTAGATCATACATGTCTTAATGGACCACATTAGGCCTTAATGGATCATAATTAACAATAGTAGATTATATATGTCTTAATATACCGTATTGTGCCTTAATGGATCATACTGGGCAACAATAGATCATGCATGTCTTAATGGATCATATTGGGCCTTATTGGTTAACAATGGGTAATGGTAGGTCATACATGTCTTAATGGATCACATTAGGCCTTAATGGATCATAATTAACAATAATAGATTATATATGTCTTAATAAACCGTATTGTGCCTTAATGGATCATACTGGCAATAATAGATCATACATGTCTTAATGGATCATATTGGGCCTTATTGGTTAACAATGGGTAATGGTAGATCATACATGTTTAATGGATCATATTAGGTGTTATTAGATCACAATGGGTAATGGTAGAGCATACATGTCTTAAATGGATCATATTAGGTCTTATTGGTTAACAATGGGTCATGGTAGATCATACATGTCTTAATGGATCATATTAGGCGTTATTGGATCACAATGGGTAATAATAGATCATACATGTCTTAATAGACAGTATTTGGCCTTAAAAGCTCGGCCCGTAGGTGGTTATGGTAGGTTGGGTGGTGGCATGTACAACGGTGGTGGCAACGTAAGAGAGGGTGACTTTCGGGAAAAAAAACTAAAAAACATGGACCAGTAAAGCAACTACACGTGGCCCACTCGTTTGATAGTAATGTAGTGCGATAGCGACAGTCGCTACAGTGAAAATCTTTCCCACAATTGTTATATATAATAATAGCTTTTATCACGGGAGCGTCCCGGGGTTAAAAAATCTAATATGACATAATAAAATATCTAATGTGTTATTATTTGTTGAATTTTTATTTTTGTAATATTAGATTTCTACCTAAATATTAGTATGTTAAGTTTTTTAAAACTAAAATCTAATAATGATTTTAATCTCCCTCCCAAAATTTCTCCTAAAATTTCTGGATTCCCTCCAAACCGTTGTCCCAAAATTACAAAAATATTTGTTTTCCCTCCCACCCCAAACACACCTAATCCCCATATCCCCCAAATCGACATCTACTTCTTCTCATACCGATTTTGCTTGCCAAGTTTCTTCCACGTTTCTTCCTACAAAATGACACGATTCAACTTAACCCTAGGTAGAGAAGTTGCTGCAATACACCGATCGAGACTTATACATGAATTATTCAGAGGGTTGAGGGTTCCGCTGATTTAAAGTCACCTAACAATCTTCAATGGAGGTAAATTTTCTACTCTAAGTTATGATAAGTTGACTAAAGTAATAAACAGGGACGGTCGATTGGTATTTGGTAGTATGATTAAGAAGGACCCATATCAATTATTCTGTTCTTTTGATGTAGAAAGAATATCATGTCAAGAAAGTGTGATTTGGTGATTTGAGAAACATTTGTTTATTTATTTTTTGATTTAATCATGCACTCCACATGTTTG
Source organism: Ambrosia artemisiifolia (assembly GCA_032199755.1). Lineage (NCBI taxonomy): Eukaryota > Viridiplantae > Streptophyta > Magnoliopsida > Asterales > Asteraceae > Ambrosia > Ambrosia artemisiifolia. Next base: position 35,479,823 of record CM063529.1, read on the forward strand.
ATAAAATGTCTCAGTGCAAATTTTAATAGTTAGTTTAGTTGTTTCGTGTTGGCTTGCACTTATTTCTTTTATTGTTTCGCATTTTATGTGCTAATATGTTGGATTTATTAGACTTTTGATATTTATGTGCTAAGATTTGGTATACGTCCCAATACTTGTACCCTACCATGGATGGTACACTCTTTCATTTTCTTAAAATAACTCCATACATTTTTATTATTTTTATCAATTTCTTCGTAAGTATGATTGTCATTACAGGAGAATTAGCCATGGATGATGGAACTCATCATCAGAACCATGGACCTATTAAGAAGGATGGATCTTCATCCAATGAGTCAATGAATCAATATATACACACTTTTAGCCTCATAATTGGTTCAAATTTTAAAATTTAGTTTTATATAACGAGATATCTGACTATCTGAGAAGCTTTGTATAAGTCGTTTGAAGAGATTGCTTATTTCAGATTTATTATATTAGGTGGGCTGTCCAGCGCTTGGTGGTGGCTTAGGCGCAAATTTATTTTTTTTTTTTTGTAAAAACGATGCTTAGGCGCGCCCTTGGAATAAGGCGTAGGCGTTAAAAAACGACGGCTTAAACTGACCGGGCGCAACTGTCATTTCTTTTTTCTATTTTTAAATCTGAATTTTTCTTTTTATCTGTAAACCACCCATATATTATTTGACTCAAATGTTTTATAGAAATTGTTATATAACTTTTCGAGTCTGAAAAATCATTTGAGTGTATTTAATTAATAAAGAAGTTATATCCATTCTTTACTGAAGATATGTTAATATAGCTGATTAGTCGTCAACCACATCAAGCGCAAGTCAGTTTTAGGCCATGCGTAATGGCTCGCCAAATGGGCGCTAAATGGCCCCTTTGGCGCTCCATTCGCGCCCCATTCACAAGCTACATCGCCCCAAGGGGCATTTTTGCTCTAAAATCAGTTTGGGCGCTAAATTGCGAAATGCACTAAAATTTGGAGCTGTTTATTAACTTTTAATTGGATATATCAATCACAGACAATAAACCTCATACATTAAATATAAAATGTAGGTGTTATGTTTGGATTAAGCTATTATGAAGTGATAGAGAAACATTAATATAACCAGGGTCTCACCAACAATAGTATGAAGTGCCTCTGCTAATGTGTATACCTAACAAATTGTAATTTTGGTTTTAAAGTGCCTTTGCTGATGTGTATAACACGTGTTTTTTGTTTTTTTAATCTAACTCTAGTATTTTGATTAGTATTTTGAATTTATGGTATTGAATTTGAACTTGATTTCTACAGGTACTATAACAATGAATCTTATGCAAAATGCTACGAAGTAGGATAATCAAGATGATGATGAACTAATCTCGATCAGTGGGTACATCTTTCTATGGATTTTAATAGTAACTAAACTTTGCTTATGTATTTGGTAGTTATGTAACACTCTTGAATTGATGTTTGTTAGTGACCTTATTACTTTGTCATGCAGAAAACGTCATCCGCGGCAATGAGCAGGTAAAAATACTACTTTATATTTAATGAGTGGGTTAATATTACTATGTGTAGGTTTATGTTATATTGGTGTAGTAGATATCAAATGTTGTGCAGGACTTTACACCTCATATGTTTTGTTGATGGTATATATGTAGATTAGTATCATGTGTAGGCTTTAAGTTTATGAAGTTACATGTGTGTGTTTTAGCGGTGTATAGTATCTTTTAAGCTTCATTTTGTTAACATCACATTATTTTTTGTTGGACAGTTCCTACGGATTGGGTCACAAGGTTTGAAGAGTTCGGTTTGGGTTGCGAAGTGTATGAAGTGGATTGGTCAGCATTTTTGAATTGCAAACTTTTGTGTTTCATTTGGAAAACATGTATTGTATATGCTTGTATTTCATTCGGAAAACACATACGTTTTTGGAAAATGTGTTTAATATTATTTGAATATATTGGAATCTTATTTCTAATTTTTTCCATGCTGTTAAACTGGAAAAAAAATAGAAATGTAAATTAATTTCCTGGGATTCAAAAAAATATATATAAATTTTAGTTGAGATTCTTTGGTGATGCGGTTGCTAGGCTCCAGGTGTCAAGTTGCTAGTTGTTGTGGTGGTGGCTGGGAATTCGTTGTTGGTGCAGTTCTATGAATTTAATGAGGTGGTTTCTTAGAGCCGCATCACCAAACAAACAATCTGTTGATGCCCTATCTATTGCTGCAGTCCATATACCGCACCTCTAAATAATATACACAGCATCTTCAAAGTAGTTCTGTACTAGTGCCAACTTGATCTTCAGTAGGACAAAATCTTAATTCAACTAGACCTTTAGCCACCATATCTCGAATGAAATAGTATTTAAGCTCAATGTGTTTGGTCGTGCTATGTTGTATAGGATTTTTAGATAAACAAATAGCTGAGTTATTGTCACTGAAAACTGTAGTAGCATTCACTTGAGCCAAACCAAGATCTTCCAGGACTCTCCTTAACCAAACTCCTTGACAAATGGCATCAGTAGCTAAGATGTACTCAACTTCTGCACTAGATAGGGCCACAACATGCTGCTTCTTTGAACTCCAGGTTATCACACTGCTGCCAATAGTAAAAGTGTGTGCTGATACACTTTTCCTATCATCAACATTGGCCCAATCACTGTCTGTGTAGCAAACTAGTTCCACATCCAAACTTTTCTTTGCCTTAGCATACCACAATCCATAATCAATAGTTCCTATAACATACTTCAGGATTCTTTTTGATGCTCCCAAATGAGTCTTTGAAGGTTTTTTTTTGCATAAATCTGGACATGATGCCCACAGCAAAGGCAATATCTGGCCTTGAATGGGTCAGATAAATGAACCTCCCACCAAGCTTCTATAAAAAGTTCCATCAGCTGGATCGGTACCATCACCTATCTGATGCTTCTCACTTGTGTTCATCGGAGTTGGGATGCATTCACTGTTAAGTAGACAAAACTTATTAATAAGATTGTATGCATATCTTTCTTGTCCACAAACACTCCTTCTTCAGTTTGTTTGATCTCTAATCCTAGAAAGTATGACATTAGTCCAAGATATGTCATATCAAACTGAGATTTCTTATTCTTTTTGAATTCAGCTACAAGCTTGACATCAGAACTTGTGTACACAATATCATCCACATGTAGGCAAACATAGATAACATTGCTTCCAACTCTTTTGAAATAAAGTGTTGGTTCATTTGGACTCTTAATGTATCCAGCACCTACAAAATAAGAATCAATCTTAGAACACCAAGCTCTTGGGGCTTGTTTAAGCCCATAAAGAGCTTTGGGAAGACGATTGTAACATCATTCCAGCTGGATAAATCAAAGCTATAATGCAACATTGTGGTATGATCAAACACACAAAAATACATAGTTTCGAGATTGTTGGTTACCTTGAATGGTGGAATGATGGACACAAACGAAGCAACAAACTTGCCAGAACAGAAAAAGGAAAGGCGACCACCGCTGTGGGCAGCTCTGATGCCACTAACAACGATGGCCAAAAATGCATGGAAGAAGGAAGGTTTGGTGGTGTGGTGTGGGGAGAAGAATCTGGTTTAATTGGTTCAGGTATATGATTTCTTATCTTTAAGCCCTTTACTTTCTAACTCTTTTCACCTTAAATTTATAAAAATTACAGAATTAGACCATGAAGTTCCATTTTAAGGAAAAATTATAATATCAAAAAATGATGGAAAAGAAATATGGTAAAAAATTGTGATGAAGGGAGTAAATATTGGATATTCAATTGTGGTGCAACTGACACCATGACCTCTGAATAGTCTGACATAATATCACCATCTAAACCAACAAAAACTTGTGGCCAATCCGCAAATGGGGAAATCATGTTGGTAGAAAAGGGTAAGACCATTTAAATATCACCTACAATGAGACTTCTAATTGCCTATATATTTCGTCTCAATCACCCAAGTTTCTATCCATAAGTGATGTTACAAAAGAGCTCAATTGTGCAGTGTAATGCATCTTACATTTTGTATCTTACAGGATATCAGGATGTGGGTGAAAAGCCTCAAGTTCTAGTGCTTAAGTTTGAGTTTTTAATGTGCATTTGAGTCTTGAATGATCTACTTTGATATGATTTATATTTTATAGGTCATGATAGGTTTAGAGTGCATGTTGGGAGTTAAATGAGGCATTGGATTGTAGCTAGGAGGAACCAGGTGCAAGAATGAGCAACCGGGAGCAAAGAACGATATTGGATGTGTTTTGGAAAAATACACGAATTATAATGAATATAGTTTTGTATGACATGAAAGAGGATTCAAAAACGAAGACGTGGCCATAAAAATGGAGGAAAACAGAGTTGAAACGAAAAAGTTATGAAGAAAACAAGTTACCCGTGGGCGACGGCCCTCAAGCTCGTCGCCGACGGATGAAGAGCCCATCGGTTAGCCCGTAGGCAGTTGACACTCGCATCGATGAGCACAGCCCGTCAGTGACGGGCCTCATTTCCATCGGCGACACCACTTGTTCAGTCAGCAAAGTGCGGATCGACAAATTGGCCATATCCGGAGCCAATGTTGTAAAACAAGGTCTCGGAGACCGAGTACTCTCCGAGTAATCGCTACAAGGTAGGTTGCCGAGGCCCGAGTAGTCTAGGCCTAGGTCGAGTACTCCCCGGGTACTCTTCGACTAGGCCGAGAACTCCCCGAGTACTCCCGACTCCGACTAGGGAGCGCCTAGCGACTTTTGCAACCGGAGCTAGAAAATGAGTTACGGGGCTTATAATGTATGTATTTGGGGTAGCTCAATGAGACCATTCCAAATATGAGGCTTTGAAAAGCTAAAACTTGATGCTTCTTTGGCTGCACGTTGGAAAATTATTAAAAACGGGATTTTAGGGACCATTAACTTAGAAAAGGAGTTACATAATCATTCATGGAGGATAAAAACAACACCCAATCATAATTATGATCATCTTTGAGCCTTGACTAGAAAAAGAAGTTATATATTTGAACTTTGGGGATCACAAACATTATCCTTTACTATCAAATCACTCCCTTAACATCAAGAATCATCAAGATTAATCACCAAAAACCCATCATACTCAAAACCATTCTTCAACAAATCAAAAACCTCCATCCTCAAGATTCTCCATGCTATTGTTTGCATCATTTTCATCATCATTGAGGATCCCATCACCATGAGCGGCTAGTCTCCCTTGAGGTTCACCCGATGTAACTTGTAAGAAATTTGTGCTCTTGAACAACTGGAATTTTTTATATTTCCATTGTATTTAATCATTTGAACAATTTTAATTGAAACTTTAATCTTGTGTTGAATTCATGGTAGGTAATTTCCTCTCGCACTAACAACATCATGAAATGAATTTGTTTATATGCTCAATTTTAATTTAGGGTTTGAATGTTCTTGAGTGATAAAGTATATAGTTGTCCAGTGTTGATGTTGATGGCTATTGATACCTAAGTCTTGTAGCAACGACCCCGTAAGTGATTTTTACAACCTTAATTGTTACCCAATTGTGATAGGACCCATTTCTTGCTTGTGAGTCAGGTGTAACCTTTTCATTTTTTATTGTTTACAAGCTAATCAATTCAATTTCTAAGTTCTAATTAATAATCCTTTTAAAATCTTACCATTTTGCAAGTAATTCTTCAATCAGCAATATTCTCAAATTCATAAATGATGGATTTAGCAAACTTCATAACCAACTAGACATCTTCATAAACTAATTCCAATCAACTTTAAGCACTAACACCGACCATAAACTCTTCGTGGTTCGACACCCTTGTTACCACTAGCTACATAGTTTGAGGTAATTAGGATATTATAAATACTATCTTTGACCAGACCACGACGTCCGAGCAGCGATCATTGGGCGTTGCACCGAAAGACGAGGAATTGTACTACATGGACGAAATGACTCGAAGTGGTACTATGATGCTAGTTCATGGGACAACATACAAAGAAGTCCAAGCCTGGTTATGGCATAGACGATTGGGGAATCCGCCTACGGGTTATTTACATATTTTGTTTCCAAAACTATTTCCTTCGGATAGTACTCTGCATTTTGAAACATGTGTGCTAGCTAAAATCCACAGATAAAATTTTAAGCCAAACAATACAAATATGTTTGGGGTCTCGCTCCAATTATTGGAGTAAAAATTTTTTGTTTTTTCATTATGTTTGTGGATGATTGCACTCGGATAACGTGGGTTTAATTCTTAAAAAACAAATATGAAGTTCTTGATAAATTTATCATGTTAATTTTATACCATAGTCCAAACTCAATTTCAAAAGAATATTCAGATTTTTTGTACGATAACAATGGGGAGTTCGTCAACACACCTATGAAACAACACTTCCAAAACAAAGGAATTATTCATCAGGCCAATTGGCCACATACTCTATGTTAGTACATTTTGTGTATGCCCCCAGCTTGGTGGTAATATTGAGCCTGTAGATCACACTAGCATTGTTAGTGCATTTTGTATGTCCCTAGCTAGTGATTAGACAGTATAGGTCATTGGGGGTCGTTTTACTTATCTATAACATTAATTGTAAGCCTGTGGGCTAGACTGTAAGTATTTGCCTAGGGAGACTGGGGGAAGGTATAAAATATATACCTTAGTCTCTCACCCTCTTAGGAAGCTCTCTCATTTATGTCTCCATAAGTATGTGGTTTAGAGAGTGTATACTTTGCTCTGTATGAGCCATCAATCCGAGTGATTTGATTGTATAAAAATATAGGTTGTTGGTTAGGTCATTTTGGTTATCTATGTAATTAATTAAGGGAAGGTATAAATACCACGGTTTCTCACCCTTTTCGGAAGCTCTCTCATTTGTGTCTCTTTAAGTGTGTGTTTTATAGAGTGTAAACTTTGCTCTGCGTGAGTTGTCAATCCGAATGATTTGATAGTATAACCACTAACACTCCAGAGTGAAACGAAGTTGCTGAACAGAAAAACCGTATCCTTTTATAGACGACTTGGGATTTTCAAATTGAATCCTAAAGTCCCTAGAAGTTATTGGCTTGAAGCCCTTGCTACAGCTGCCTGTCTCATAAATCGACTCCCACCAAAAATTCTTAAACTGAAAACTCCTCTGCAAATGTTATCCAAATTTACCAAATTGCCCCCTAATCTTACCCTTGATCCACGATTTGATGAGAAAATAACAAAAGCGAGTAAACGAAGTATGATTGATATGAATAATATGTATAGTTGTATGCATATTATTCCCGCTGAATAATATGTTCTTAAATAATTTAAAATTTTCAATAATAAAATATTTAATAAATATTTGGGTATTATTTACCTTTTAATATACGTTCGTTTGTTTTTGTTCATGAACGCTTGTATGTACTCATTTGTGTTCAAGACGTTTATTTATGTTCATTTACATTCTTTTTCTCCCTTACCTAAAACTGACAAACAAACACGAATACATTAATTGCTTCCTTAGGGGGGGGGGGGGGGGGGGGATTTCCACTCAGAAGTTTTGATTATATAGTATTCGTATGGAAATTTTTTGGTATATACGGTTTTGACCCCATGTTTTTTTATAAAAAATAATTATATACTTCGGACCCCTAGTCCGGATTTTCAAGCTTCGCCACTGATTCATTCTTTTAATAAACGACCAAGAACATAAAATCTCGTCTATTAAGAGTTTATGAACAATTTGTGAACACATAAATTTCCCTAATGAACGAACACGAACAAAACACTTGAAGTATTTCAAAAAAAATATCATCCAAGTTAGTGCAAATTTTTCCAGCTATTATACCCTAGGAATCAAACGAGTTCTCTTAATAGACTCGAAATTTGTTTTAAGGAATTCAAATCAAACACGAATCCTCACGAAAATGTTCTTTTCTTGTCTTGTGTTTCTCTCTTGTATTTTTGTTTGTTTCAGTTGTAGTTTATGAATGTGATTTACAAATTTCGTTTTGATTTATGTATTGTAATCTAATTTAAATGTGTTTAGGTATTGAGTTTTGACGGCAGGAAAATGTGTTTTATTTACATTATATACAAATGCTTCCTAAGATAAATAGTCTAAATAATAACCCGACAAATATCGCCGCTCTAAAACCATGATCATATGGATGGATCTTACACATGACCAACTATATAACCTGCCATTAGTAGATGTAGTTTAGGTATTGAGTTTTGACGGGAGTATGCACTATTACTGATTGATGGCGTAACACGTGGACAAACAGTACTCTTTAGGGCATTGTGGACTCCTTCCAAATCCAGCCACCTCAGCACTTACCCTCCTCCTTTAAATCTTTTCATGTTCTTCTTTACAACTGCTAAAGTCGATGGTTTAGTTTTAGCCCCGGTACCAGCCACCCTCTCATGCATGCACAGTTACGATGGTTTAGTTTTAGCCCCTTATATAATTAACTTCTTTTGTTTATGATAATTGATGATTGATTCTTGATCAGTTATTATCCTTTATATTGATCAGTGATCAACTATTTGATTGGTCCACTTTTTGCCCATTTTTTTGTTTGGATCTCTGCATTTAAAATAGATCCCATTTTCATTATTCCGTAATGAATGTTTTTTTTTAACATGGAATAGTATTTAAATCATTAATTAGTTACCCCTCATGAATTATTCAATGAACTTGATTCTTGGGAATATTTCTCCCTTTTTTTTAATGGCCAACAAATTGGAATCACTCACGCAATACTGGAGTATCATCGTGTCACCAATGTTACCACACGATCATATTCCACCACCAAGTCACCAATTCAGAAGGAAACTCATAATATTTCTCCTTTTTTACAAGTTATTAAGCTCAACAATCAACATTGATAACTCATTTTATTTATTTATTTAATAGATTATTATCTGTGCTGACACACGGTTCAATAAATATTAATACTTTGATTGTTAAACTTTATTGAATAAAATAAAACTAAACATGCATTAAGAAAACAGTTTAATATTGATATAAGAATAAAAACATGAACGTAATCAATAGTTAAAATAAAATTCATAATGTTAACCAAAATTTAAAAATTAAAATGATAAATATTAAATTTTGAAATTAAATACTTAAATAGAACATTTAGTATTCGAATATTTTTAAAGTTTAACAATAATCGATAAGTTCAAATTAATAAAAATTTTAATTTCAACTTGTAATTAATTTGAGAAAAAATATAATCGAAATTATTAATTATTATATTTTAAATATATTAGGAAATCATAATTTAAAGGAGTAATCTAATTGGGTTAACTATGACTTGGAATTGCAATAAACTAAATACAACTAGGATAAGATCACCTCCCGATCTCCCCAAAACCTAACACGTATAGCTTTAGACAACCCAACATCCCATCACATCCTGGTCTCAAGAATGAAAGAATATCTAAGTCCTCTAAAGTCTCTAATCAAATTCCTATGGCTTTTGGTACCAAAACCATAAACTAAGCTACAAGCACCAACCAGGTAATCCTAGCTAATAAACATCCAAACATGAAAGACATTCACTAAGACGTTTATGGAACTATCAAAGATAATAAATTAGACTTAAACACACATACAGAGATCATAATAAACATCAACCAAATCGTTACCAAAACATTAACCGTTCAAAAACATCCATAAACCGAGAACTATAAAATTAACATGTGATCATCATACAACCTAGGTAATTCAAATAAATTTGGCTGTTAATAGTCATGGAAAACGATAAAAACATAGGTTCAAAATAATAATAAATCATAGTAACGAGTATTTGAGAACACAAAGTAATCATAAACTGAAACTAATATTTTAGATAAACGAACCCAAGTCTTCACTAATTGTTCCAAACCTCCGAATCCTTCAAAATCCTCTCCAAAAGTCGTGTTTAAGGTTGTTGTTGCTGTTGTTCGACTCCCTCTGTTTTCAAAATTCTAATGCAACCGTCGATCCCCTCTTTTATTTCATCGACTGGGTATTAAATAAATCTTACTTGGGTTGCGGCTTTCTAACTTGTTAACCATCGATCCATCTCTTTGTAATATTGTTTTGTTCGCTCTGGGTGTTCGCGTCTCAATCATTTTCCTTCATTTTGAGATTATTTTTTACGAACACTTACAAAATAATAAAATAAAGAGAGAATTACACAGATTGTCCTTTAGTTTTACCTGAAATTGCATCCTCTGTCCTTTTTTTGAATTTTTAACTCCCTGTGTCCTTTGTTTTGTACACTTGTTACACCCTCTGTCCTTTAGACCAACTGCCGTTAAAAAACTCAGTTAAGTCCCTCACGTGCCCCTCACGTGAGGGGCAATATTGTCTTTTCGTCTCACCCTTTAAACGTTTATAACTCCTGTGAATTCCATAACATAACACACTTAACCAAACCATCATCTTCACAATACTAACCCAACCCTAACGATCGATTCCCGCCCAAAATTACACAAAGAGGAGGAAGACGACAATGGATTTCAACAGTATGGCACTAAGCCCTGATATTAGAGATGAACGGTTTTACATACGAGACCATCTGGAACAGGAAGATATTGATGGTATCTATGGTAAGCAAGTGTGTGTTAAAGTTTTAATTTTTTTGATATTAAAGTTGAGCATAATGTAATGTAAGTTCACTGGTTGTTAACAGGAACATATGATGGGTTGTTTTCTATTGAACTGCATCATGGAGGACATTTCACACAGGGAAAGGGCAAAGGTAGAGAGTATTTGGATGGGAAGGTTAGCGTTGTTGATCTGCTTAATCAGCATTATTTCTGTGTTAACACACTAGATCAAATAGTAGTAAAGCTAGATTATTCTGTTGAAATTGTTAGGTTTTATCATTATGTTGAGCCAAATGGGGACTTAGATACTGGTCTTAGAACATTAGGCAACGATGCTGATGTTGGGAATTTTGTGAAGTTTGTATGGAATAACAGTAGTTTGGTGATGAAGGTTTATGTTGAATTTGGGTATACAAATACTTTTTACATGGATGAATCTGGTGAATGTATAACTCAACCAACACCCCTTGCAGTGGAATTACCCCCTATAGAGATTTCTGATGCTGCTTTTTGTGAGGATTTTGATCCTTTCTTTGGGTCTAGGTCTGATGTTGATAAGAAGTTAGACAATGATAAACCTAAAGATAAGAAGATAGACAATGATAAACCTAAATATAAGAAGACAAACAATAATAAACATAAAAATAAGAAGATAGACAATGAGGGACCATCTGAGGGAGTTGAGGATGATGTAGACAGTGACAGTGATGATAGTGATTTTGATGGTGAGGATACTTGTAAGGATGATGTGGAAGTGGACATGAGGGATTTTAAACTTAACATTGATGTAGGGCATGATGAGAATAATAATGAGGGACCATCTGAGGGAGTTGAGGATGATGTATTGTGCAATGATTTTGATAGTGGCAGTGAGTCTGATGATGATGCATCAAGGGTTAGGAAGAAAATGCTTAGGGATTTAAGGAAGGCTAATGAGAACAACAGTAACTTTTATTGTGGCCAGCTTTTTGGAAGTAAATTGGAGGCCAAACAGTTGATTAAACAGCATGCAGTTGAAACTAGAAGGGAACTTAGGATTGTGAAGGATGATTTAGCTAGGGTGAGGGCAATTTGCAGAGGGAATATGCCTAATTTTCATGTTGATGCAGTTGGCATTCATAACCATGCTGACATAGGAACCAAGTCAAAGTCAAGCATTAAAGGGAAGGGTAAAGTCAAGGAACCTAAAGTCAATGTGAAAGTCAAAGAACCTAAAGTCAATGTAAAAGTCAAAGGACCTAAGGTGAAATCTGATAAAACTGAAGGAGTTGGTGAAAAAAGTAAAGTGAAAAAGGACAAAGAAGTGAATGTTGGTGGAAGAGGGAATAAATCTAACCCCAATAAAGTGTGTTGTCCATGGAGCATTCTTATTGTTAAAGAGGGAGTTGCAGAAAGTTGGAGGGTGAGTACTCTTGTCACCCAACACAAGTGTCTCCAAAGTAGATCTGTTTATCATTGCACCTCTACCTTTCTTAGTAAATAGATGGAGCAACAGATTGAGGAAACCCCTAACATACCTGTTAGGGCAGTTCAAGAGCAATTTCAGAGGAAGTTTGAGATTGGGATATCAAAGATGAAAGCCTTTAGAGCTAAAACAAAAGCCCTCACAAAGCTACATGGTGATTATCAAGCACAATACAGTGTCTTGAGGGATTATTGTGGTGAACTGATGAACACCAATCCAGATACAACAGTTCATATTGAAGTAGAACCATGTGCAGATCCAAATTCAGAAACAAGGAAGTTCAAGAGGATTTACATTTGTTTGGGGTCACTAAAGAAGGGGTTCAAGGCTATTGGTAGACCTTTATTGGGTCTGGATGGTGCTTTTGTTAAGGGTCCATACCCTGGTCAGGTGTTGTCTGTTGTGGGTGTTGACCCTAATAATGGGATATACCCCTTAGCATATGCAGTTGTGGAGGCTGAGAGTTTGAACTCTTGGACATGGTTCCTAGAATGCCTAGCTGATGACATTGATTTGCAGACTGACTCATACTTCACCTTCATTAGTGACAGACAAAAGGTGAGTCCCTTATTTAATTTATTACCTACTTTGTATAGGTTATTACATATTACTGAATACATAAAATGTTGCATATTGTTTAGGGTATTATTCCTGCAATAGAGAAACTGTTTCCATATGCTGAACATAGGTTTTGCCTCAGACATATTCATGAGAATATGAAACTGAGGTTCAAGGGTAAAGCATACAAGGATCATCTGTGGAAGCTGGCCTCATCATCAACAGTTCAATATTTTGAGCAAAATATGAAAGACTTGAAAGATTTTAATGTTGAAGCAATGCAGTGGTTGTCTGCCATTCCACCAAAACACTGGTCCAAATCACATTTCACTGGTAAGTTTTCTGATATATTGTTTTGTTTAATCCTTTAAACAGTTACATTAATGTTTCATTATTCATATTATAGGGAGGGCAATATCAGATGTGCTATTGAACAACATGTGTGAAAGCTTTAATTCCCAGCTGGTAAATGCAAGAGACAAGCCAATTATTACTATGTTGGAGTACATTAGAGAGTATCTAATGAGAAGGATTGTGAATGTGCTTCAACTGATGGACAATGCTGATGGACCATTAACACCTAAAGCTACCAAAACGTTTGAAGAAATTAAGGAGCAAGCCAATAGGTGCAGTGTGTTGTGGAATGGGGAAGATCATTATCAGGTTAAAGGGCCAGCAGGTTTTGGTGTTGTGGTTGATTTGAGGAAGAGAGAATGCACTTGCAGGAAGTATGACATCACTGGGATGCCATGCAAACATATTGTGGCTGCAATCTGGAACAAGAACATGTATAGTGGTAGGGAAACAGAACTGCCAGAGACATATGTTCATCCTGTCTATACAGTGGCTAGGTGGAAGGAGGTCTACAACTACAAGATTTATCCTATCAATGGAAGGACAATGTGGCCTAAGTCTACTGTCCCAACTACTCTGACTGCACCCTACCACCATAAGCCCATTGGCAGGCCAAAGAAGGCTAGAAAGAGGTCTGCTGTTGAAATGGAGGATGCAACAAAAGGAGGAAAGTTGTCAAAAATAGGGATCCCCAAGAAATGCCAAAAATGTAAGAATGTGGGGCACAATAGCAGGAGCTGCAAGGGACAAGTTCAGCCTTAGTGTGTTGTGGTGTTGACTTTAATTTGGTGTATTATGTTTTGTTGACTTTAAGACATTATGTTTTGTAAGGATCTTGTATGTTGACTTTAATTTGGTATGGTTTTAATCTGTTATGTTTTAATGGTATGTTTGACCCATTTAGACTTTTGTCCAGTTTTTTGACCCATTTAGACTTTTGTCAATGGTTTGTTGTTTCTAATCTAAACACAGCTTGGTTAATGCTTTATGTTGTCCAGGTTTTGACCCATTTGAGCACAGATATACCATAAACTATGACAATCAAAATTCTGACAATACATAACCATTTCATAACAAGATTTCTTACATTTCATAACCAAAATATCTTACATTTCATAACCATTGTAGGTCCTTTCAAGTACACATCATGCCTAACTATTCAAGAACAATAAACTACAATAACAAAAAAAACGAAGAAAATCCAACTAATCCAAAGCTTGCTTCTCAGTTTCCTTGATTCCTCCTGACTTTCTTGAAGCTTTCGAAGCAAATTAGCAGTCTGAAAGTTGGTCTGTTCACACCAACCAATAAAACCACAACCGATTGGACAACAATAGAATCTTCTACCTGGGTTTTTTGCTGTTGTTGATGTTCGAATCATCGCCAGCATTCCACACCGACAATAAACCATCGTTGATCGCCCTAATTTTTTTGGCTGTTGTTGATTGTGATGAAAAACACTAATTTTGATCTGCTATAAAAACCCCTAATTTCTTTTTGAACGTTATAAGGTGGCAGGAGATGAGGGTGAGACGAAAAGACAATATTGCCCCTCACGTGAGGGGCACGTGAGGGACTTAACTGAGTTTTTTAACGGCAGTTGGTCTAAAGGACAGAGGGTGTAACAAGTGTACAAAACAAAGGACACAGGGAGTTAAAAATTCAAAAAAAGGACAGAGGATGCAATTTCAGGTAAAACTAAAGGACAATCTGTGTAATTCTCTCTAAAATAAATAAATACATAATAAAAACGACTGGAAACGAATAAAAACTAATAATTAATATACAAAATACAAAAAAAAATAGATTTGTTTTGTAACACATCGGTCGTCTTGTTGATGTTTCTTTATATCTATATATCTGGATTTTTGGTTGATCATCTCATGGGGACTAGTGAAAGAGTGAGATAACAAAATAACTCAAAGGGGAGGAGATACGATCGAGTTAATAAAGACGTCGTAGTATTTTCTTCATACATTGTTTTTGGTTTGAATACTTGAATCGTCTTGTAATTGATCACTTAACCTATGAATCTTTGATATTAATATATTATGTCATTGTAGTCTTTGATTTTTGTAATGATGGCACATCCTCTGTATTTCAAGGTTGTTGTGTTAAAAGTAGTATTAGACTATCCCCGTTGGTGACCAAAAGTTTGGTTGGTCACCAATAAAGCATATGAAGAAAAAAGAACAAATCATTTAAAAAATTAAAAAATAAATTAATTTTCACAACCAGGTTGGTGGAGCAACCATGGTTGCAACCAAAACTAAACCCCCATTAGATTAATTACTTACATAACTTATAATATTTAAGTTAAAGAAAAAAACTAAATACACTGTATTTTTTAACTTTTTTTTGTGAACATATTGATATAAATTTTACTAAAAACCGAGTACGTTCAAAAAAATTATTTTTAGGTTTGGTTGGGTTGTGAATGGGTGTTAAATTTAGAGTAGAGTTGGGTTGTGTAGATGAAAGAGAGAGATATTATTTTTTAAATAAAAGATTGGGTTGTGATGGTTCACCAATGGAGATAGTCTTAGATTTTTGCTTGGCCTATATAGATGACTCATTATTTAAAATTATACATTTTTAGCATCATTTTGTTCCCACTTTGTAATAATTAATAGTATATGTTTATCTTTGGTAAATAGATTTTGTAATTATTGTAACAATCTCTCCACATTTTAAGGAGATCTCATTCATGTATTATAAAGACTGTAAAATCAATGAAAGAAATCAAGGTTTCTATCACTTTCATGGTATCATTCCCTCTTCAAGATCCCTAACAGCCTTTCGCCGCCCTCATCTGTCGCCTGCCGGTTTTTCTTCTTCGTAGCACCCTCCTCCTCTCCAATGGACTCTAAATCTCTTCACCCAGCCCTTGCTGTTACCAATATCAAGACTCATATACCCATCCTCCTTGAAAAAGACTCTCCCTATTACACCACTTGGAAGACACTCTTCGAAGTGCACTGCCAAGCTTACCAAGTTTCCGATCATCTCCTTCCCAAACCGGCAGCCGCTATTTCCTCCCCTTCATCGTCTGACCCTACCGCTGTGGCCAAAGCAGCGGCCGAAGCACAGGCTGCAGACCTACTCTGGGCTCGGCTTGATGCTTTGGTCAAGCAATGGATATACGCCACCGTCTCGCAACCCCTTCTCCGCGTCATCTTGCAACCTGGGCAGACTGCTCATGATGCTTGGACTGCCGTGGAGAGCGAGTTTAACGACAACCAAAATACCCGAGCCATCTTCCTTGGTCAGGAATTCGCCAACCTCTGTCTTGATACCTTTCCCTCCATGGCGGAGAACTGTGACCATGCCAAGCACTTAGCCGACCAACTTGCAGCCGTCGGCTCTCCGGTTGATAATCGGATGCTTGTTCTTAAAGTCCTGACCGGCCTTACGGAACAATATGACAGTATTTCCACCGTTCTTCAAAACCGGGATCCACTCCCTCCCTTTAGTGAGGTTCGCTCGCGTCTTAACCTTGAGGAGAGTAAAAAGAAACGTCAAGTTACCCGGGGTTCAACCTCTGCTGCTACTGCCCTCTCGGCCACCACTTATACCCCACCCGCACCACCCTCCCAGCCCTCCCCCACACCGCCGTCCACCACCACAACCAACAGGCCACGCCGTGGACGTGGCCGACCCAGCAACAATCAGTCCCGTACCTCCAACACTAACACCAACACATTCAGCCCAAGCCATCCCTACATTGTATTCCCTAGCAATTGGACCTCCGCGCAATGGGCCTCTGTCCTCAACAACAAATCAGCCCAACCCCCTTGCCCCTACCCCTCCAAGCCCACTTCTCAAAACGTTGCTGGAATACTTGGCCCGCGGCCGGATCAGGCACACCACACTAGTTACTCTCCAACGGATATTGAATAAGCACTTTACTCGCTGGCTCTTAACCCACCGGATCATGGGGTGATGGACACCGGTGCCTCTTCTCATTCTGCCAATGAACAAGGTATATACTCCCCGTCTAATTTTAATTCGTGCACTAATAAATATATAATTGTTGGTAATGGCATGTCTATACCTGTTGTGGCCCAAGGCAACCAAGTCCTACCACCACCATATCCGCCCCTTAAACTTAACAATGTCCTTTTTGCCCCAAATATAATAAAAAATCTAATTTCGGTCCGTCGCCTTACAGCGGACAACTTAGTTTCTATTGAATTTGACCCTTTTGGCTTTCTTGTGAAGGATCTCAAAACCCGGGCTCCTATCCTTAGATGCAATAGCACCAGCGATCTTTATCCTCTGACTGCACCACTTCCTCTCAAGACCACTACACCAACCTCCTTTGTTGCTGTTTCTCAAGATCGCTGGCATCAACGTTTGGGTCATCCTGGCAATCATTTGTTAAAGTCTTTAAAACTTTCACCTTTTGTTGATTATGAGAAACATAATAAAACACTTTGTCAATCTTGCATTTTTGGCAAAAGTGTTAAACTGCCGTTTTCTGATTCTGTTAATTTTACTCGTGTTGCTTTTGACATTGTTCATAGTGATTTATGGACGTCTCCCGTACTCGATACGGGCGGACATAAATATTACATATTGTTCTTGGATGATTTTACTAACTTCTTATGGACATTCCCCTTATCAAATAAATCACAAGTGTTTCAAACCTTCACCACTTTCCACAATTTAATCCAAACCCAATTTGAACGTAAAATCAAACAGTTTCAATGTGACAATGGAAAAGAATATGCCAACCAAGCTTTTCATAATTTTTGTAATCAACACGGCAAGCAGTTTCGTTTCTCATGTCCCTACACCTCCTCCCAAAATGGCAAAGCGGAACGAAAAATCCGCACAATTAACAACATGATTCGCACCCTCTTAGCCCAAGCTTCCCTTCCCCCCAACATGTGGCACCAAGCCCTCGAAACCGTCACCTATCTTCTCAACATCCTACCTAGCAAACTTCACAACTTCCACTCCCCAACCTCCCTTCTATACAAATGCATCCCTGAACATGAACATCTTCGTGTTTTCGGGTGCCTTTGTTATTCGCTCACCCCTTCTACCAAAATTCACAAACTCGATTTTCGGTCTCATCCTTGCGTCTTTCTTGGATACCCCACCAATCACCGGGGTTACAAGTGTCTTGACCTTACCACACACCAAATTATTATCTCCCGACATGTTCACTTTGAAGAATCCATCTTCCCCTACGCCATTCAATCTCCTACTCCCACACCCTCCTACGAATTTCTAAACCCCAGTATTAATCCTTTAGTGTGGGACTACCATCAAAAACACCCTCCTTCACCCACTGTTCCATCGCACCCATCTCACATCGGACCAACTCACTCCTCAAACCAAAGCCCCACAAGCCCAAATACCACTGGCCCAATCCCCACTCCACCAACCGGCCCCAACTCCCACCCGTCCAACTCTCCCCCACCCACTGTTCAACCTCCTCTCAATTCTCATCCCAACTCTACGGCCCAATCACCTGGCCCAAATCCCATTCCACCTTCTCACCTTTCTCCACTCGCTGCTACTACGGACCCAAATGCTCCGTCCTCCAGCGAGCCTACACAACCTATACCGGTCCATACTCAGTCCACTGGGCCCGTCCCTGTCCAGTCTCAGCCCATCTCGTCTCCTACTCCACCCACTCGCACCATTCATACTCGCTCTATGAGCGGTATACACAAACCTAAACAACACTTTAACCTCCACACTTCCACCACTGTCCCCATTCCCAAGAGCCCTCAGGTTGCCTTGGCCTCTCCAGAATGGTACAATGCCATGACCGACGAATTTAGTGCCCTTATTAAAAATAAGACATGGGAGCTTGTACCTAGGACACCGGATATGAATGTTATACGTTGCTTGTGGTTATTTAAACATAAATTCAGGTCGGACGGAAGTTTGGAGCGTTACAAAGCTCGTTTAGTGTGTGATGGTCGTAAACAGCAGACGGGCATTGACTGTGGCGAAACTTTTAGCCCGGTAGTCAAGCCTTCTACCATTCGGCTTGTTCTCTCCTTGGCTCTCTCCAAGTCTTGGCTCATTCACCAGTTGGACGTTACTAATGCGTTCCTTCATGGCAACTTGGAAGAGACAGTCTACATGCATCAACCCATGGGGTTTCGCCACAAGGACTTTCCTGATCACGTTTGTCGCCTCAGAAAGTCTCTATACGGTCTTAAGCAGGCTCCACGGGCCTGGTACCAGCGATTCACAGATTTTGTTCTACTGCATGGGTTTCGACAAAGTAAATGAGACAACTCTTTATTTATTTATCATAACGGGTCTGACATCGCCTACCTTCTCATATATGTGGATGACATCATTCTCACTACATCCACTGAGGCCCTACGCACACGCCTATTAAATATTTTATCTGGTGAATTTGCAATGAAAGATTTGGGTCCGTTATCTTACTTCTTGGCCATTCAGGTCACTCGTGATGGAAATAAGATGTTCCTTTCGCAACAGGCTTACGTTAAGGATATTATACATCGGGCTGCCATGGACTCCTGTAAGCCGGTAGCCACTCCGGTTGACACACAGTCTAAGCTTTTGGCTGACTCTGGTCCTCCTCACGAGGATCCGTCCACCTACCGTAGCCTTGCTGGAGCGCTACAGTACCTTACCTTAACTCGGCCGGACATCTCGTACGCTGTGCAACAGATTTGTATGCACATGCATGACTCTAGACAGGACCACTGGAATGCCTTAAAGCGTATTATTCGTTATCTGCAGGGTACTTCAGATCATGGACTTCATCTTGGGCCTGTTTCTCGCATCTCCTTGGTTGCTTATACGGACGCAGATTGGGCTGGCTGTCCTGACACACGACGCTCAACGTCTGGGTATTGCGTCTACTTCGGGGACAATCTCATTTCCTGGTCCTCGAAACGTCAGTCCACCATTTCTAGGTCCAGTGCTGAAGCTGAATATCGAGGGGTCGCCAATATAGTCGCTGACATTTGCTGGATTCGCAATCTTTTACTCGAGCTTCACCACCCCCTCTCTCGAGCTACGCTGGTCTACTAAGATAATGTTAGTGCTGTCTACCTTTCTGGCAACCCTGTGCAACATCAACGCACCAAGCACATCGAGCTCGACATTCATTTTGTTCGTGAACAGGTGCAACGGGGTCACATTCGGGGGCTTCATGTTCCCTCCCGTCATCAGATTGCTGATATTTTTACTAAAGGTCTCCCTCACGTTCTCTTTGAAGACTTTCGCTCCAGTCTCAGCATCGGTCCGCCCGACGCTTCAACTGCGGGGGTGTAATAGTATATGTTTATCTATCTTTGGTAAATAGATTTTGTAATTATTGTAACAATCTCTCCACATTTTGAGGAGATCTCATTCATGTATTATAAAGATTATAAAATCAATGAAAGAAATCAAGGTTTCTATCACTTTCAATAATGATTTTCTTTTAAATCGTGGTAAATTAATTCTAAATTTATTTACTTTTGATTTCAGGACTATCGGGCCACAAATTGACAAGGAAGCAAAAACAAGAAGAGAATCAAGAAAACGTGAAGTTGCAGTTCAAGACGCGAGTCGTGCTTGAAGGCACGCCCCGTGCCTAATCCTCAAGACAGTACAAATGAGTGATCGATTTCCTCAAATAAGATAATATGGTGGACCCCTCAGCAACATAAAATGCAACTATGTGTCTAGAAAAGCCCAAAACTTCACTGAATCATATCTCAGGCTATGAAATTAGTTAATGGGACATCAATATATGGATTTTGACTATCCTGAGGAGACGAAGCTAAAAATATGATTTTCATGGTCCAAATAGTTGAGATGCGGGCCATGCCTTGACTAGAAGACGACCTGACACGGGTCTTGCCTCGCCAGACATGCCATGTGCCTCTGGAAAACGACAAAAATATCATCGCATTATATTTTGAATATATATCATAGGAGAGCCACAAGAGTGGAACACGTCCCATGCCTCAGTACACACACCATGTGCCACGTGCCTCGAGTACCATGCCCCGTGCCTGGAAGTGATCCAGGCACGGGTTGTGCCTTGCCAAGCACAGGTTGTGCCTCGTCTGTTGGGTCTATAAAAGGGCCTCTCCTCCACCATTTCAATTAACAACACACTATACATCGACCAACTTCTTTTAAGTCTTGTAACTTTGTAAGAACATAAATAAATATCCCTTAATTTCTAATGATTAATATAATCTTTCCAAGTTTGCGAAAAATCTCTTTATGGCTATTATTGGCTAAAGTTCTTGTGGGTGTTTGGGGAAGATAAGCCCCTTGATGAGAGTTAATTAAAACAAGTCATGGATCATCAAGAGGGGTGTGTGTGTTAATGATTTTAGTAAAAGGTTTCAAATTGAAACTGAGTGAGGCATTAGTGTCGTCGGTAACATGGGACATTAATGTCTCATCCAATACCCTTTAAAAGTAACTATAAATCTTGTGTTACCGCTAACACGGAACATTCATGTTTTCTATGTTTATGTAGAATCAAAACATGTTAATGCCTTGAAAGGGGGTTAGAAATTTTGGTATGGGACTTTAGGTTTAGGAGCTCTTGCCTTGGTGAGAAGATAAGATCAAGACACCAAAGGACTTGACCTATCAAGGATTAAAAGTATAACAATTTAAAGGAGTTGCAACTTTAAAAGTGGAACAGGTTTGAATACTAGAACTCGGCGTTCGAATTGTTTCACTGCTGATTCAGTTAATGGCTAGGTGAGATAGGCCCTTAGGTTATTTTCTTACGTAATACTAAACCCCAACCGTATGTCGTTTCCCTGCTGATTCGACGTTACCGTTGTGGTTTGAACCGACCTTGCTGGGAGTTTATTTGCTTATTTAAGCCAATATTGTCGAGTGTGCGAAAGTCCCTAAAAATGAACTCCACAACTTTGATGACATCAATAGAATACAACTTCTTTCCTCGAAAATGAGCTCTTGCGTTCCATGCTAAATTTTAGTTAACAAAGCAACAAGAAGCTGTAAGTACCCCAAATACCCATTTTCTTATCATTAATTACAAACTATTCTTTATTTGTTTTCTTCTTTTATTTTATTTTATTAGCTACAAAATTAATCTTTCTTATTGGATTGACTAGACATTGACTTGATACTAAAAGCCTCAAGTGTCCTTGGATGATCTTGTTATCTTACCATCACTATATTACAAAACGATGGGTGCACTTGCCCACAAGTGAAGTATAGAATGATAGTATTTATCGTGTTTATAAATGGAAGACTTGAACTAGAATAAAAATAGGCTAACAAAATATATTAAAAAAATATATACACTCTAATCCAAGTCAATGACACACATCAAATTATACATATTAATTATATCAAAACGAACCCATTTTTAAACGATTTTTCTTGGAATTTATTTGAAGTAGACTTATTTAGTTCATTTTTAATTTCCGTGACAAATCGGGCCCATAACGAAAAAAACCAAGCAAAACCGAGCCAAAAACAAAGGTCTTGTTGTCTTGAAGACGAGACACGCCCCGTGCCTCACCAGGAACAGGTCATGCCTCGACCACTAAACGACAAAAATAATATTTCGACAAATTTAAAGATCCAATGAGGCCCGCAAAGTGGACCACGGGCCGTGCCTCGCGTACCACGCCCCATGCCTGGAAAAGTTCCAGGCACGAGCCATGCCTCATGTCCAGGCCAATAAATAGCCTTCTATCTCCTCAATTTCAACTTGTTCAATTCTTTTCTCACCTCCTAGAACACACTCTACTTCTACCCACTTCTTTTAGCTTTGTAATCTTAAAAGATTTGTAAGAACTACTTAAATATTAGTAATCTTGTGATGATTTATATAATTTTTTCAAGTTTGGTGAATTATCTTCATGGCCATTCTTGGCTTAGGTTCTTGTGGGTGTTTGGTAGGGCTATTCACGAGCCGAGCCAAACCGAGTGGACCTTTGCCCGTGCTTGGATCATTTACAAATTGAACCGAGCCGGAAACCAAGCAGGCATTTTTCGAGTGCACTTTTTTTGAGCGAGCGACTAGCGGCGAGTTTTTCAGAAAACCATAAATTTGGGATTTTCCTTTAATGTTCTCGCTGCCTAGTGATGACTAAGGTTCGACCGTCCGAGGATGACACTGAGTCTGAAGTCTGGTTGTCCGAGAATGATACTAAGGTTGAGGCCAGTGGGAGACGATTGATGGCTGACAACTAATGGGAACAGGAAGTCAAGTATGTCTTTTCACGACTTGGGGTTTTACAATTAAACTTAATGTTAAGTTATCATTGGGTTAGCTGGGCTAGTAACTATAAATATAATGGTATATGTGAATATATTGAGCCAAACCCAATATAGTGGTATGTATAAAACTATATATATAATTGTAATTTATGTGTATATATATGATTTTATATATATAATAAACTAATAAAAATTATATCGAGCCGAGCAGACCTTTGCTCGTGCTTGGCTTGTTTACAAACCGAACCGAGCCGATCGGCTCATTTACAACCGAGCGGAAAATCGAGCAAGCAAATTCCAAGCGAGCGGTGAATGATCGGCGAGCGCCAAGCGGGTTTGAACAACCTTAGTGTTTGGGGGAGATAAACCCTTGATGGGAGTAAACTAAAACGTGTAACGGGTTGACAAGAGGTGTGTTTGTGTGTGCGTGCGCGCGTGTGTGTGTTAATGACTTTAAGTAGGAAGTGTGATGTTGAAAGTGAGAAGAACATTGAATTGTCGCTAACACGAGACATGGGTGTTTCATTTATAACCTTTAAAAGTAAACTATAAATCTTGTGTTGCCGCTAACATTGAGCATTCATGTTTTCTATGTCTATGTAGAGTTAAACATGTTGATGCCTCGAAAAAGGGTTAGAGGTTTTGGTATGGGACTTTGAGTTTGGAAGCTCTTACCTTGGTGTGGATATATGATCAAGTCACTAAAGGACTTGGTTTATTAAGGATTGAAACCTATTACACTTTTAATACTAAATCTCGGCATTTGAATAAATTTCCTGCTGATATTGTTTACAAGTTAGGTGAGATAAATCTCTTATGTTTATTCTTACTTAATACTAAACCACAACGGTATATAGTTTCCATGTTGATTCAACAATATTGTTGTGGTTTGACCTGACCCTGTGGGGAGTTTCCTTGCTAATTCAAGTCAATATGGTCGAGTGTGCGAGGGTCCTTGATCAAGAACTCCACAACTTTATGCCGTTAACATAATATAACTTCTAGCCTCTAAAAGAGCTCTTATGATCCATGATGACTTTTAGTTAACAAAGCATCAAGATATATAAGTTTCCCCATTGATTACAATCCTATCATTGATTACAATCCTATCTTTTTATTTTTATTTTATTCTATTTTATGAGCCAAAAAATTAATCATACCTTTTTGGATTGATCACTAAATGTTGACAAAGACTCGGTACTAAAACCCTCAAGTATCCTCAGATGATCTCAGTATCTTACCATCACTATATTACATAAACGATGGGTGCAGGGGCGGATACAGAAACTTTTTGTAGGGTGGGCACATTTTGGCTCGACCATTTCGGCTCGATCGGTGACTGATCATCGGACTCAAAGGTCGGAACTCGGAAACACGAAGGCTGGAATCTTGGAGGATTGAATTGGTACTCGGAACCGAAAGCACAGTGGCTGGTCTGATCGGACGATCACAGAGGCTGGAGTCATAGAGGATGGAAGGGAAACAAATAACAAAATTCCAAACTACCTCCTAACTAATGGGAAATAAACGTTCACATGGAGAAATATAAAAAGGGAAGTTGGACTTTGAAAAGCATTCTCGGACTGCATGGATTACATGGGCTGCATGTATTCAAATTATCTTGGGCTTGAGCTTAGGAACATAACAAATAACCACACTAATAATGAAGTTGGGCTAGACCTAGGGTGGGCACAGGCCCACCGTTCTATTACTGTGAATCCGCCCCTAGACGGGTGCCATTGTCTCAGCGTGAAGTAAAAAGTGAAAGTATCTTATGGTGTTTATCAGCGTTAAAGACTTGAATCAGAGTAAAACATAACAAAAAAATATATTAAAATTTATATACACTCTAACACACATTAATAGACTATATAGTTAGCATGGAGTGAAGTTGAGAATTATGTGTTCAAAGAGACATTTTGATGGTAAGTGACGTACTCCACAATTATAAGATTAGGAATTCAGATCCTGTATAGTACAGAATGGTGTAATTATCATTGAAAATTTAGGAATTATTGTTAAAAACATTACATGTTATAGAATTATAAGAAACAGCGTAACTACTGTCTTCAAAGCCCAAGTTGTTGGGCCAAAGGCATTATAGCCCAGCGGCATCTTGGTGGTGAGATAAGACTTAGAGACCATAAGGTCCTGGGTTCGAATCTCACAAAGGGGGTTTTCTCATAATTATGAGTTTCCTCCTGAATTGGTGACTTGGTGGTGAAATATGATCGCGTGGCAATATTGGTGGCACGATGATACTCCAGTGTTCCGTGAGTAATTCCAATTTATTGGCCGTTCAAAAAAAACCCAAGTTGTTGGAGAATTGCAATAAAAGAGCATAATTGCACTCTTCAAAAGTCAAAACCCTTGAGAGTTAAGACACTAGTGATAAGAAGAAAGTTTTCTTACGTTAATAATATCCCTGCCTTTCACAACAAGTTAATATCCTGTTCATCTTTAATTTAAACTTTTGAATAGTGATTTAGATTCATGAAGCTAAATGATTAGTTGTGTGTACCCACGGTGGTTTGTCTCATACCTACCATATTATGTTGCAAGATTGATCGCTGTGATTCGGCTTTCAGTTTATTCCAAATTAGTGATTTGTTATTTGTTATCGATCGAGTACAAAAAGTTTTTATATATTGTCATGGAAACGGGAAATAATAGATCATTTGCACTACGAAAATTTTGAAAAACTCATTTTCCCAACTAGTGTTTAACATATTCATATTAGAACAAAAACACATAGAAAAAACAATGTAATCACCTGATTTTTTTAAGCCAGGAGCATATCTATACAAGTCACTACCAGAAAGGAGCTTGTTTTCGTAAAGCATAATTCGACGAAATTTGGCAATGGCCGTTTCCTACGCCTTATTGTCAAATTTGGCATACAAAACGTCCTGAAGTGATCCAAATATGTCTTTATGTTTGTCTTAAGCTATTTGACTTTCTAGGCCTTGGGTTACTTGTGAAATCAAGCAATTGACCCACGAGCCAGATTTAGAGTTCACTAGAAAGATGAGCAAAGGCTTTTAAAGATTTGTGCTATATTTTCAGGTCATCTATCATGATCAGTAGAAAACTCTGGAGTAAGAAATAAACCCCAAAATCGTTCAACTTACATTTCATGTTTAATGAAATTTGTTGGTTGACAGTAATCGTTAATTAAGACGTGTTTTAGAAGAAGGGACTACGCTTTATCCTACAATTAACCTAAAAGACTCTAGATCTTGTATTACATGTACTTTCTCAATTATAAGTTTTATGAAATTTGTTGGTTGAGAGTAATCGTTAATTAAGACGTGTTTTAAAAGAATGGACCATACTTTATCCTACTATCAACCTAAAAGATTCTAGATCTTGTATTACATACATGAACTTTGTTGGTTGAGAGTAATCGTTAATTAAGACGTGTTTCAATTATAAGTTTTATGAAATTTGTTGGTTGAGGGTAATCGTTAATTAAGGTGTGTTTTAAAAGAATGGACTATACTTTATCCTACTATCAACCTAAAAGATTCTAGATCTTGTATTACATACATGAACTTTGTTGGTTGAGAGTAATCGTTAATTAAGACGTGTTTCAATTATAAGTTTTATGAAATTTGTTGGTTGAGAGTAATCGTTAATTAAGACGTGTTTTAAAAGAAGGACCATACTTTATCCTACTATCAACCTAAAATTTCACTTTAGGCCCGAACATGGGTAATGACGCCCATGATCAGTGAAGCCCTATTTCAAATGGCAAGATGTGTAGCATGCGCAAACGTTAACGTAAAGCTCTAGTGACACTTTAATAAAAATCTTTACGCGGTAGTCGGTCAGTGGGGTACCAATTGGTGGCATATATGATATATATGGATGATTTAAAATAGAAATCCACTTCAAATGAAAACCATGTGAAAACCCTATGTAGCAAACCATTTTTATAAAACAATTTACCATGTTATTCCCGACGACTTTGTTAGTGCATGATGACTTTGTCAAGCTGGGTTGAAGATGATGTGCATCGATTTCGAGGGCGCCAATACTTTGTCATGGGCAACTTAATTTGTTCACAATGATGCGAAAGTCCTAAGCAAGTTAGGCAACCTTGCCGGCAACCTTGCTCTCTAGAATATTGTGAAGTTACTAGTTTTCCCAAGTTATCTTTTATACAGATCGTGTTACAATTGATCTAGCATAAACACCATAGTAAAAAGTTGTTAACCTCAAACATGTGAGTTTCTAGACATCTCTTTTTTTTTACTTTATTGTTTTGGGGTATTGTGTATATTCACAATGTTTTCAAAGTGGTGATGTTTTTTTAAACTTCATAGACTGAGAAACAGTTTTGCTAAAACAATGATACACTATTAAAGTGACTAAATGTTAATTAACTAGTTTATTTCCCGCGCGTTGCCGCGGTTGAAATTTGACCATTACACTCGCTATAGCCAATAAAAGATATACCAAAATAATATATAGTTGTGATACGACTAACAGCATAAAAGATGGGTAAAAGCAGAGGTAAAAGTATATACACTAATTGTGATAAAATCGTAATTAACAACCACTTTTTATCCAAATCACACTGTAATAAAATCATCCATTCTTTGTCCAAATATCACACATTATTCCTTCTCTTATGGATTTTGGATTTATAGAAAAAAAAAAAGAAGAGCTGATATTTGGAAAGAAAAAAAACAATCCTGTGTATGCACCCCCATTGGCCCATTTCTGCGCTCTCTCTCTCTCTCTCTATACTAATCTAGATCCACCGGTTCACCCAAAGAAAACCACCATCGATGTTGTTGTACTAACCCTATGTTTTTCTCAGTATTTCACCATCCACAACCGCCACTCGCGAAGACCATCGCCATGATTGTCATGAGCCACCGCCATAACGAATCAACCAATCACCAGAAAGCGTCTTTACAACCCCAAATCACCGTCGAATCTACTGGAAATCAGGACATGCAACCGCATCAGTCAACCGTCGACAGCAACCGATTTATAAATCTAGACTTGCAGTCTCGTAATCTTCCCTCTTTGTTCCGTGAGTTCCGATTTGTGTTTGTCCGGTGTTTAAAACCTCCAAGGTCGCTTATCGCCTAGGTAGACAACATCACCGAAGTAAACAAGGTGACGATGGTGGTGTAGTTATGGAAGAAACAGCGGGAGTGGTGGTTCTTCTGGAAAACCTTAGGGCTAGCATGTGGTGTTAGATGGTCTCGTGGTTTTGTACCCAAAAAAAGCAAAAGTGAAAGAACAGAAGAAGTATGTGCACCCTTGAAAGACATAAGCCAAGAGGATGTGGGAGTGGCAAGATCGTAAATAAGATTTGAAACTTGTCCAAAGATTATACTGTTCGTAAGAAGCTATGTGTTTTGTTATTATACTAGTTTTTATCCGCCCATCGTTGCGGGACGCAAGTCGATTTTATACCGTATAATAATAACGTGTTATATTCGACCGGCTCATTTATTAAAAAAAGTTTAAATCGAGTGGTATATTGACAGGAAAAGAATGTAGAGCAGATGATGGGCTTTTGAGGTGATTAAGGAGCAGGTCAACATACCGATCAAATATGGGTGGCTGTTCACGTTAGCATAAGGCAGCGGCTCATGTTAAGATTGTTAAATATATAGATAATTATACAATAAGGATATACAATAAGGACAAAAAAGGATATATTATTGACTTTTATCAAACGGTGCACATTAGCAACTTTTCACTGGTCCTAAGACCTATTGTAAATGTAAGATAGATAAATATAATATAATATAATATAATGTGATGAAATGTAAAGTGTCATAGTATGCATACTGCATTTTACAAGCGGGTTACGCGTGCGGGGTCGTGTGTAACAACCCAGAGTGGACCCCAAAAATTTTCTGCATTTTAAACTAGTGATCGAGTAAATAATAATAAAATACAAATATTAATCTTGAACCCGAAACACGAATTATTATATAAAGTTTATTATTATACGAAGATACGCGTTACGAAATCAAACCGAACCGAAGCCCGATAACGAACCCACCCGATCTCCCCTTATGATTAGTCACAAGGGGAGGATACTTGCCAACACTTCCCTAAAAACCATTTGATTTCAAATGGTTTTGTTAAAAACCATTCACCCTACCTCTTTTATAAAAAGCCAAGACCACCCCATCTTTCATGGTTTTGCACAAAACAATAAACACACACATTACTGGAAAGAAGGGAAGAGAGAGAGGAGGAGGAGACCGGAGATCCTCCCACCGCCGCTGCGGCAGAGCCCCGGCTGACCACACCCACACAACCCACCTACCACCCATTTTACCCTACAGAATCCTAGAAAGAGAGAGATCTAGAGAGAGAGACGCTGAGACAGAGGGGGAAAGCAGAGGAGAGAGAGACAGAGAGCTCGGAGGAGAGAGGAGGCGATGACAGAAGCAGCGACGACACCTTCATCATCTGGGTTAACATTAAACACAAGTAACACCCCTTTCTTTAATAATATTGTGAGATAGTGGTGGTGATACTTGTTGAGGCGACCGGAGGAGATGAGGGTGGATACTGTGACGGGTGACAGTCGGCTATGAATGAGGTTGGTGGAGTATGTTATGGTCAGGAGAGGGGGCATAAGCAGC
The DNA here is from genome assembly GCA_032199755.1 of Ambrosia artemisiifolia. NCBI lineage: Eukaryota > Viridiplantae > Streptophyta > Magnoliopsida > Asterales > Asteraceae > Ambrosia > Ambrosia artemisiifolia. Next base: position 35,509,588 of record CM063529.1, read on the forward strand.
AGTCAACATAAGTTGACCGGGTCAACTATACAGTCAATGGAAGTCAACAGAAGTCAAACTGAGACATTCTATTCAACACGAACCAAGATCGAGTATGAGGTATAATCAGACCACTAACTTGTAATTTATATTAGTTATAACCTTTAGATTATATAATATTGAGTGTGGGACTTGACGAGCGTATTAATAACTTTCGGACATAGATGCATATTGAATATCGACTATCGGATTGGATATTTGGACTTGACATTAGGTATTATGGCATTTGGAATTTGGTACTTGAAACATTGGATCTAAGTGGTACAAATGCGAACACTAGCTTGCAAGGAAGGGACTTTGGATCATAAGACCTAAGCTTGAACTTGATAATTGAAACGTTGGACAAGGATACCCAAAACTTTGGACTCAACATTCGGATATGAGTTTAGGACATAAGCGGCATGTATTTTAAATATACAAACCTACAAGATTATATACATAAACATAGTTATTAAGACGAATATTACCTTTCACAAATCAGAGCTAGTTAATGTTAACGACACTTGGACATGACCTAGAACATAAAGATTGACATATATCCTTTAGCGACTAGTGAAAGCCCAAAACATCGGATAAGGACGACGAGACATACGAATATTATTAAGACGAACAGAAATGCATTACACTTTGGACGACTAGAACCAAATGATGCGACACGAGAAGATTAGAAACGCTACTCTTAGATAGTATAACTAATAACATAGATGAAACACGATATGCAAACACACGCCTTCAGATCCCGAGTAGAACATGAATATTAGTTTTAATCCTACACTTGGAGAATACAAGCTTACATCATTGTTTGAATAACAATAATGGTGTAATACAAAAACCATACGCTCGGGCTTATTCCCACGAGAAACCAATATAACTAAAATTAAACACCAATGATGTTTGTCAACTTAGGATTCGACTAGGAGAATACCAGTACGAGATATCAGACGCTTCGGTTATTATAAACTATCCGTATGCTATGTTATCAAGTGAGTCTCGTGAACCCTCCCCTCTTTTTAATTTTATAAACGTTTTGGGGTGAACATATGATTCCAGTAGTAAACCAGTACGATGTGAATAACCAGTATGATGTGACAAGGTACTCCTGATACCATTCACATTCATTAACCCAGGGGAATTGGGCTACCTAATATGTGGGTAGTACTACTTAGGGAAACCCCCACACACAGTGGACCCGGAAACTCGGGGAACCTTCCATTGAGGTTTGTGACACGTATTATGCCATGGGAATCCATAATGGGAGTATATGGATTCAGTGTTAGGTTTGAGATGTGGCTTGTACGTCACCCGTGTTAAACCATATGTTGAACCGTATTAACTTAAAAACCTATTTTGGAAATATAAACCATTTTGTGGAAAACCATGTAAACTTACAAACCGACTTTTGGAATGATAAACTTATTTTAAAACCAGTTAAGCGCACATACGGACTCACCAACATATTTGTTGACACAAACTCTTTTTAAGCATGTGTTCAGGTACAACTTATGGAGGAATGGCGAACGCGAGGTATACTATATTAGTTGCGGATTAGAGCATAGAGCTAAGCATGGTTAGAGATTGGTTTGATTACAAACCCATAATTTAACTATGGCATTAACCATACTTGGCGCCAAGGCGCTCATTAAGCTTAGTTAAAATAATATTTACCGAATTGGCATTCACACCTCTTACGGGTTGTTTTTTAATTGAATTCACTTTGCCCAAAGGCTTTTATCTAACTACGGATTACCGGGTGGCGTTGACCCATACCTTGCATCCATTGTGATTACTTAGGCATCGAGTGTCCAATTTCCAAGTATTATCCTACATATATTCTAGATTGACCATATTAGTCTCTCGGGACTCAATGGTGATACTTTTACCATTGGACCTTTAACCATGAGTTTCGTAAAGCTTAGAATACCAGCTTTGAATGTCAGGTTCGAATGATGAGAAAAATCACCATTTGACCCATTAAGGCTCATGGTTTATAACACTTTGACATTCCAACCTTTAACTATGGGGAAATGGCAATCCCACTTGACCCATTTACCCAGTTTGCATAATTTCCTTATTCGAGTGATTTTTATCAATAACCTTGACCCATTGACCCATTTACCCAGTTTGCATAATTTCCTTATTCGAGTGATTTTTATCAATAACCTTGAGTTTAGACTCTTGCTTGCCACATAGTTTTATTTATTAACCCAATTGATGATTTCCATTAATTGATCAACACACTTTGGTTCCTTTATTACCATTAATCCTGTTTTGACATGAATTCACATGATTTACCTGTTTAATAGGTTTCACCCGTTGGGATCATACCTTTGTCCCACATCAAAGTTTAAAGATCAAAGTATACAACACTTAACCCATGTTCATAGTCTAATACTGTAAGTAAACTTAACTTGTATTCACCTTCATTTCCTTGCACTTAAGGCTTGTATTCACTTGACCTGTTTGCTTGTTGATCCACTTTTTCCAAGCTTGTACCTAGCTTGACAAGATCAACCTTCACTATACTCATAAGATTGATCAAGTTAATCATCATGTCCAATAACTAACACATCTCATGAGTTTATTCACACTATTTCATCTAGGTTTGAATTTGGGTCAGTTTGACTTCTAAAAGTCAAACTGTCTATAAACATATTCATGTACACTAGCTTAGATAATGATGCACACAAGTACTAGGTTTTCATTCCCTATACTCATCTCATCCAAAACAACATTTAGTGTTAAGGAAATGGGTATCTAAACAATCATATGTGTTAAGTTCATTAAACACTTATTCTCATTGCTGCACTTTTTGCGCAGTAGCTGTTCAGGTCACCTTTACCCCTTCTAAACCCCATAATCTGACTTTGAATTTCAAATAAGAAATGTGTTTCGTTCAAAGACCTTTGCAGGCATATAAAGAACACCTCATAAAGATGTTTCTATGATTTTATATGATTTTTTGAAGATCATGTTAGAAACATAATTCTGACCAAATAGCTTTGCCGTCAAAACTAAAAAAATGTCAACTTTACATGTTGTTTTGACCCACTAAAACTTAGAATTAGCTTCTCATGACTAAATATGAAATGTAATATGTGCAACAGGCTTTTCAACGACATAAGGCTCGTCTTCTAACTCCTAATAACGAGTGAGATATGGCATTTACAAGATGACTATCTAGGGATATTAAAAGTGCCGAATTTCATACAATTTTACACCATGTGACTTAATTCAAGTTTCATGTTAGAATTTTATCAAACACTTCATGTGCATTCTTTTTGCAAGTGAATCCTAAGCTTCATAGGTTACATGAACGTGTCTATATGATTAATTGACTAACAACAAAGGTTCAATTTACATCATTTATCACATATACATGATACTAATCACATAGCAATGCAAGATTTCCCTACACTTTAGTGTAGTTCATACCTAGGGTCAAAACCCACTACATACAAACTTCAAGTATCAATTAAACACAAGAATCAAGCATCACTTAGCATAATATTATCTATTCAAGTTCCTTTAGGGTCTCTAACCATGTGGGAACCCTTAGACATCATGAATTCGCATTTTTATAAAACACCCTAAAATCCCCATCTTTCTAAATCATGAGTTTTTCATGCAATCAAAAGAGATAAGTGATACCCTAGGGTTTAGAAGGGTGTAGATGGCCAAAATCTCACTCATGCACTTGATGTACATTATGATTTTAGCTTGGATTGTACTAGAAGGATGAACTAGGTATTGTGTGTGTGTTTTCATCTCCTGATGAAAATGTCAATCGCACACACACACAAATGTGTTGCTAGTTTTTTCAACTTTAGCAACTTAACCATTTTAGCCCCTCAAGTTACAATTTCCATGATTATTAGATTAAATGGCTACTTAGGATGGTCTCTTGTATCAAGTTTTAGCCCCTTTTAGATAATAAAATTAACGGGGTTATATTCCTATCATAACACAGTCCCGTTTTATTTGCTGGTAGAACATTCGCTCTATTAGCTAATTCCTTTTTGTTATTTGTTATTTGTTAATCATGCCAAATAGCATAATTAAGCGTGACTGATTTTTCAGGGTGTTACAAGTTGTGTGTGCTTAATTGTGAAAAATCTTTGTTGATTGATTAATTGTTAAATTGTATAGTTGACTGGTTAAGGTAAAATTCACTCAGCAACGTTGTTGAATTTTGACAAAATTACATAAAACGTCATTTATTTATATAAAAACTTGCACTTTTTGTCATTTGTCTTTAAAAAGCACTCAACATGTCCTTTATAAATATATATTGCACGCTCTATGTCCTTTAAGCTAACTGATGTTAATTTTTTCAGTTAACTTTAAGGTAAATTTACCATTTTGCCCAAATAACATAATCAGAAATGTATTTATAAAGGACAATTTGATCAAGAGTGAAGCCGGTTCGTGGTGAAGGCTCCACGGCGATTGACATCCAATGTTTTTTTTTTTTTGACATTTGTGATAACGCTTGACTCATTTTGACATGCAAATATTTAAATTTTTTCCGTTCTTTTTTAAATAAATTTTTTTGGGAATCAAAGTATGTGCCGAAAAGTAAGTCTAAAAGAAAAACCACGGGTTATGGGTGTTTCAATGTACATGCTTTAAAAAACTATACGATTTTGACTCCAAACTTTACTTGCATGTGCAATAAATAATTCAGGGGCGGATCTATAGTAGTAGCAGGGGGTGCGGACGTTGCGGCTCAACTCCGCGCGCGTAGTGGAAAATTAGTGGAAAATTTAGTTTTTTTTTACGAAATTTGAAAAACGTTGCTACTAAAATGAAAAAAATAAAAAACGTTACTACTGAAAAATGTTTCTAGATCCGCCACTTATAAATATATCATATATCTAAGTTAAGAAAAGTTTGAGACACATGTCTGCCATGATTTCGGTAGGGAGCGCCATGAAGCAGTTAAGAAAGGTGGTAGGTCAACAGAAACATCCAAAATCAACAATATCTAAATGTTTTATTTTAATATAACTTAAGGATCTTATATATGTATGTTACATGATACGTGGGGATGTAAATATTTTACACCAAATAGAAAAGAAAATGAACTAATATAAAATTTGCTACGGATCTGGGTAGTTTTGAGACAAACTCGCGAATGCATATAGCTAAACGCCTTGATTTCGTGTTATTTATGACTCAGTTTACAAAATGGTTATCTAGGTATGTCAAAACACGACTAAAAAGAAGAATATGTGTATAATTCTATAGTTTAAACTTAATTATTGGGGATAATCATCAAAATAGACAGTAGACCAATCAAAAAAGCCAAAATAAACACTTGATGTGTCTAAACATTAGGGACTAGCCAGTCATTTGCGTCTACCAATTAGACGATTACACGTGTAAAGTCCTCAAACGCTTTAATTTTTAAGGTCTCTGCTTCTAAACTTTAGACACGATGTTGTTATTTAAACGCAAAGGAGATAACATTTTCTTTAGACGCAAAGAACTTTGTTTAGACGCCATCTTTGCGTCTAAATAACAGTCTCGCGTCTAAAGTGTAATCGTCTGATTGATAGACGTGAAAAAGTGGCCGGTCTCTAATGTTTAGACGCATCAGATGTTTATTTTGATTTTTTTGGTTGGTCAAATGTCTATTTTGATTATTGTCCCTAATTATTTTACAGACACTTATGTTCTTTGGTGTATATTTGCAACTTCAAAGCTATAATATGTAGAAGAAATCCACGTTAAGTTGGTTGTGTCTATATGATCAATCCATGAATATACGAGTCATACGTGTTTAAGTTTAGGCGTCTGGCACGTATTTGAAGTTTATCTCATATATATGAGTTGATGATCTAGGCTTGGTTTGTATGATCTTCAGATTTTGTGTAGATTGATATAAATTTACGGCTGTGTGTTTTTATCAAATGTTGGTCCAACAATGTTTAAAAATATATAGAATTGAGAGTATGGAACGAAAGTAGTTAGAACATACACCAACCTGGTTTACGAACACATATTCGGGTCTGAATTCTGAACTACTATTTACCAATAAAGTGTGTTGCTGACGTAATTAGTAAATGGGTGGTCCGAATTATTAATTTGGATATTTATTCATTTTCGGGAAACCGGTAAACAACGTGTACATTTTGAATCCACATATACTAAAACGAGAATTTATAAGGGTTAGGATCAAATACACAAGACAATTTTTTTAAGAAGTGTGAGAAGGATTGTGATCCATTGATCATATGTTTGAAGGGTTGAGATTAGTTTGTTTGAAAAAAATAAATAATAAATTAGAGGAGAGGCATAAAAGGAAAACCACATTTGTTGACTTTCTCTCTCCACATGCAATGCACATGTCAATTCCCCCCATCATTTTAAAACATCTATAACTTTTTCGTACGATATTTTTTTTTTCAAAAAAATATCACCATATTAACGAGCGTTTTTTTATCTTTAATATGAGTACCACATTGCTACATTAAAATTGAAAAAAAAAAATTCGTGTTAAGTGGGTTTTCTTCTCCATTGTGTCTTCTGCTCGTTCATTGTGTTATAGTATGCACATGTGCTTTATAAATATGTTATTTATGTTTTTTTAGTCTACACATGATTTAACTTTGTCCATTGTGTTTTAGTATGATTTTCATTGTGTTTTACGCAAATGAGTTTTGTATTTAGGTGTACATTGTGTTTTATTATATTGTTCATTGTGTTTAAATCTATTATTCATTGTTTTTTAGTCTTCTGTTCATTGTGTCTTTAATATCTCGTCCATTGTGTTTTATTAGACTGTTCATTGTGTTTTATACCCTATTGTTCATTGCATATTTAATTGGTACTCATTGTATTTTACGTTATCTCCATTGTGTCTTACGCAACTGGGTTTTCAACTTTTTTTTCAAAAGTATTCATTGTGTTTTAATCTTTTGTTCATTGTATCCTTATTATATCGTCCATTGTGTTTTACACAATTGAGTCTTTGACTTTTTTTTCAAAAGTATTCATTGTGTTTTAGTTTTTTGTTCATTGTGTCTTTAGTATGTCATCTATTGTGTGTTACGCAACTGGGTTTTCAACTTTTTTTTTCAAAAGTATTCATTGTGTTTTAGTATTCTATTCATTGTGTCTTTAGTATGTCATCCATTGTGTTTTATTAGATTGTTGATTATGTTTTATACCCTATATTTAATTGGTGCTCATTGTGTTTTACACTCCATTGTGTCTTACGCAAGTGGGTTTTTGACTTTTCTTCGAAAGTATAGAAATATTGTACTCATATTAAAGATAAAAAGACGCTCGATTTTATGGTATAATTTTTTTAAAAAAACGATGACGTATAAAAAAGTTACGGACATTTAAAAATGAAGGTGGAAATGGCATGTGACTTGCATGTGCATATTTTTTTGACCAAATTATCCCTCCCACTTGTTTAATCCTTTGCCACATGTCATTTTTTAGTGGCTTTTCACCCTTCTCATTTTTTGTAGTATTTATAGAATAACCCAACCCTATAATAATAAGGTAGAAGATATTGTACAAGATATCAAAATCATAGAAAGTGTTGAAGACAATTTGATAGATTGATCTAACAATTTAATAATTGAGATTTAAGTGTTCCTCAATCCAAGCAATTACATACTAGAAGAATTGGTGAAAGAGAAAAATAAAAAGAACCACTATTGTTGACTTTGTATAATGTTATGTGTTTATATATAAAAAATTTTACAAGCTACGTGATTACGTGGTTTTATATAACGTTATGTGGTTATGCATCAGTACATAATTATGTAAATGCAAGTTATTCAGAAACAAGTATAATGTTACGTGATTTTGTAACGTGGCTTGATTATGTACCAATACGTAATTATGTATCACTAGACTATTTATCATTACGTAATTACGTAACATTAAGTGATTATATATTTACTAGGCAAATTTTTTTGGCTTCCTTCTATATATTTATATGGACGAGTATACCCCTAGCTTGAAAGATGTGTGATAGTGGTGGTGGTGGTGTGGTGGTAGTGGTAGTAGATGAATGTTTTTCTCTAAGAAAATGTGAGGCCATTCATCCTTTTGTTTTTGAAAGATGATTTACGGACTAAAACCAAAATCGTAAATATTTGGAAACCTATAACTAAATCATTCATCTATGTGTACATTAGTACTTTGATGTGAAATTACTTTCCTGAACCCATTAATATCATGCCACATTTATTAGTAAACTACTTCACATTGTTCACAAAGATTCATTTTTGATTTAAAAAATTTCTTATAATTTAATCCAAGTAAATTTAATTGATTTTGTTTTGTGTGTAGGTTTTGTCCAAAGTATATATAGTTTTTATTTGAGCAAAATCTCATGTATACTTTAATAACAAAACACGTACCTATAGTGACTATTACGTGGGAAGCAAATTTCAGTATTTTTAGTTTTTTACCAAACAATTTTTTTTTTTTAAAAGCAAAAGTTTCCAAACAAATTAAGCTGACAAAACATTGATTGGGTGTACCCTTTAATTGCTCAACAATTGTCAACTGTCTTCTTGGTCTCACTCTACCTGTTCTCCATCTTTATATATAACTGGCCTTGCATCCTATCTTCTTCACCAATTTCCCATCATATCTCTCTTTCTCTCTTTTTCTCTCTCTCTCTCTCAAAACTGTTTGTGTTTTTTTCCTACATGCAACAAATGGAGTTGGATAGCATTCTCGATTTTCTTCGTAATAAGACCATTCTAGTCACTGGCGCCACTGGTTTTCTTGCTAAAAGTAACGCTCGCTCTTTCTCTCTATATAGATATATGTGTATATATGCATATGTATTATTTATCTATGCATATAGGACGATGATATCCATGATAAGATATTTATAACTAGTGTTATTACTTGGTTAGATGTATCCCTCACGCCCAGTGGTGAACGGACCGGTTTCCTATTGGGGGAGCCAGGTTCGATTCCCACGGGAAGCATTTGAGGGACTTGCCAAGTGATGGTCGAAATTAGCCTACTTGTAGGTGCCGGGTTCGATTCTGATGGCCCCCGGTTTTCTACTACCGTGCATTTACTCCAGAGAGGCTTGCCTCTTGTGGAGGGTGCAACATCTCTCAAGTGGCAGGTGGCGGAAAATTTTCCCGGTGGAAGCCTTAGTGCCTCTTATGTGCAGCCTTGACTCGCTTGTGGGCTGGCCACTCTCTCGTCAGCGTGAAACCGGTTAAGACAACATAGTCTGACCATTGTAGAGTGGCTAGGGATCCCCTTCTGAAGGGTTGTGATGATCTCTGCCACAATATAGAAAATCACCTTTAAAAAAAAACTTGGTTAGATGTAATTGTCATACCAAGTACACTTTAGTACCTATTATGATTGCAAATGCTCATTTTGACCTAGAACTTTACTTGGTTAGATGTTATTGATGTTTAATCCCTTTTTGGAATAGGAATATCAAGCAAATGCTCAATTTGACCTAGAACTTTACAAATCTAGGCATTTGATTTTGATTGCAAATGTTAAAACGTAATCATGTTACAATTTAGAATAGTTATTGACTTATTTCTCTATAAAATTAACCTCACAAGCTAGAGCATGCATGTGTACATATATTAATGAAGGTTGCTTTGTGTATATGTAGTATTTGTGGAGAAGATACTTAGAGTTCAACCAAATGTGAACAAGTTATATCTTCTTGTGAGAGCTAATGATGCCAAGTCGGCTTTGCAGCGTTTCAATACAGAGGTATATATATCGGTTGATATTTTAAATTTTTAGACATGTTGTTATTGTATAACGTGATGCATAACAAGTTAAAACATCATGTCTTACTATTTTATTTTACTAAATCTACCTTTTATATAACTCTAAATTGAATTATTTAGCATGTGGAGTTATTTATTTAACATGTGTAGGGATGTTCTTTTAAATCGATAACAGAACCGACCCGAGAAAGTAGCTTACCTGATTAACCCGAAGCCAATGAACGACTATACCTGAACCCGACTATAGTTAATTGGATGTTTGGTTATCAGATTGAAAATATGTATTTTGGGTTAACCCGAGGAAGTCAAAACAAGCATTAAAGAGCCGAGTATTCATATTTATAGTTTCTCTCCTAATTCGTAGGTGATTGGTTTATTTTCTTAATAACTCAAGCCAATTGAACATGTTTTTGATTTATTGGCAATATTGGCTGATGGTTTTGTATTCATGGTGATATTGGAGAACTATTGCTCAAGTTGTAGTACCCGTTCTCTATCATCGAAGTACAACTATTTGATGGCACTTCAAACATCATAGGCTAATTTGGCCTCGAGTTTTTAGGTGATTGAAATATTTTTCCAAAGATTGTGAAAATCATCCAACTAATTAGGAGGATGTAGTCACACTGTGGCATCCAGTATGGAAGGAGATGTGGTCATTGAGATTGAGTTTTTCATTTTTAGACTTTCATGAGTCTCTAGGTTTTGTAGAAAAATTAACCTTATTAATTCTACCATTGATACAATATTGTTTTTCTAGTAGTGAACACCCCTACACATGCTAATTACTTTTTAATTCCTTATGATTTTCAAGTATGTTGAGTTTTTACTTTGTATATATTAATTCTTAACAATTATATATTGCCATTTGTTAAAAAAAAATTCTTGACATCTATAGGCAGTGGCAAAGGACTTGTTTAAGGTCTTGAAAGAGAAGTATGGTACAAATCTGCAGTCTTTCTTGTCGGAAAAAGTTATTCCGGTCGCCGGAGACATCACCTTTGAAAATTTAGGAGTAAAAGACTCCAATTTGATTCAAGAGATGTGGAGAGATATTGATGTTGTTGTCAATGTAGCTGCCACCACCAACTTTGATGAAAGGTGCAACTACTTTCTTATTCAAACATTATAAATCTTATCTATGACAGTTGATAATTTTCAGTTGTTTTTTCACAGTTATTTTATTGAGACACCTAAAATTACTATTGGTAGACTGCTCTCACTCTGTCTCTCTCCGTACATACATATACATATGTATTTATAGAGAGATAGAATGAGAGGGGTGTATCAATATTAACCACCTCGTTTTATAATAACTATAAAATATATGTATAATTTAGATATGACAACGGTCCATTTTTTTTCTTTTTAACTTCAAAGGTACTTCTCATTAGGCAAAACCTGTATCAACTATCAGAATTTTTTGCGTTAATAAGCGAATTTGAATTTGAGAGAGTGTTTGTAGGGGTTGCATGAGATTTTTTGTGAAAATGGGTAAATCACCATATAGATCAGCGACCTTCAAAAAAGAACTTTTAAAGTCTCACGTCCATTCAGCGATCTTCATTCAAAGTCGTTGATCCATGCAGCGACCCCTACAAACACTCTCTTAATCTCATGCAACCCCTACAAACACTCTCTTAAATCTCATGGATGATGTCCCTCTACCTCAGCTGCCACGTCAGTAAGAGGTAGGAGCATCACTCCCTTAAAAAAACAAAAAAAACAAGTGACCAATCAGCAGGGACGGCAAGCTCAGCAATAGTAAGATTGTCATGTCGTTGCCGAGAGAGGGGGCGGTGTACGCCGGGCCGGCATAGGCATGCCGGGGCTATGCCGGCTCCACACCGAGTCTCCTTAACATTCTAAGCACTCATAGAATCAAATGTAGTATGTGGGGAAATATATATACAAGCAATTTGGTTTTAGATTAATAATATCATCTAACGTCATCGCTTTCTTGTAGATACGACGTTGCTTTTGCTCTGAATACGCTTGGAGCTAAAAATGTTTTAAACTTTGCTACCAAATGCGTTAATATAAAGTTGCTTCTCCATGTATCTACTGGTTAGTATATATTGTGACATCAAATACTATATGACTTTTACATATATAACCACGTTAAAGTTAATTTTTTGTTTTTTCAGCTTATGTCTCAGGTGAGAAACCTGGACTCATACTAGAAACTCCACATCGATTGGGAGAGGCACTTAATTGCGCACCCGGGCTAGACATGAACACGGAGAAGAAGATCATCGAAGAGAAATTAAAAGAACTTAGCTCTGATGAAACAGCTAATGAGAAATCCATTACATTGGCAATGAAAGATTTAGGCATTCAAAGGTAAAAAAAATTGATTTTACTTTCACCTTCATCTTTTCAAATTTATGTCATTTAATTTTATTATAATTTTTGGTTTCATGATATTAATTGTGAAGACATATGTCTTCTCTTTGGATCAACTCTATAAATTTACTTACTAATTTTATTTTTATATCAATTTTTCTTTTTGTTATAATATAAGTTTCCCTTCTTTATAGGGCAAATAAATTTGGATGGCCGAATACATATGTTTTTACAAAGGCGTTAGGAGAAATGATTCTCGGTCACTTGAAAGGAAACATGCCGTTAGTCATTCTTCGACCAACGATCATCACTAGCACGTATAAAGAACCCTTCCCCGGTTGGATTGAAGGCATAAGGTAATTCCTCAATTTTATAAGGACCATATATTTTTTTTGTAAAGAGTTAGTTAAATGATCTTCAAACTTGTTTAATTACTGCAGGACAATCGATAGCTTGGCGATTGGTTATGGCAAGGGCCGGTTAGCATGCTTTGTTGGTGATCCTGAATCCGTAATTGATGTGGTGTGTTCTTTAAAAAACTTTACCTCGCTAGTAGAGTCATCCATAAAATTATAGTATAACGTTTTAAGTTTTAAGTTATTTGTGTACAAATTACTTACAAAAATATTTTTTCACCAAATTTTCTAATAAAATTATCTAAAATTTTGTTCCAAAATACTAACCACAACTATTATGTCAACATTTAATTGGCAGATACCGGCAGACATGGTGGTGAATGCTATGATTGCGGCGATGGCAGCTCATGCCAATCAACCATGTGAAACAATATATCATGTTGGATCTTCAGTATCAAACCCAGTGAAGTACAAATCAATCCAAGAAAGTGGTTATAACTACTTTTCAAAGCATCCATGGATTAACAAAGATGGCAAGCCAGTTATAGTTGGCAAGATTAAGGTGTTAAACTCCATGGATAGCTTTCAAAGATATTTTTCTCTTCGTTATGTGCTTCCATTACAGGTTAGCCCAAATCCTTACTCCTTTATTCATGTGATCTTCTTATTGATGAGTGTTTTAATAAATTTGTTGTTTGTTTTTAGGGTTTGCAAGTTGTGAATTCAGCATTGTGTCACGCTTTCAATGGAACTTATACAGATCTTAAAAGAAAGACCAGTTTTGTGCTAAGGCTAGTGGAGTTATACAAACCCTATTTGTTCTCTAAAAGCTTGTAAGATTATAGTTCATCACTCTTTCTAGTGATAATATTAATAGTCATATAACGTTTTATATCCAAAATGTGAATATTTGAATTTATTTTCTTCAATTTTTTTAACAGCTACGATGATTTGAATACTGAGAAACTACGGCAACTAGTTCGACAAAATGAAGTCGAAGCTAATATGTTCTATTTTGATCCGAAGACGATTAAATGGGATCATTATTTCGAGCATATACATATTCCTGGTGCTGTCAAACATGTATTTAAATGATTGTAGGCTCATAAGAATGGGCCATTTCATAATGTGTTGTAAAATGTTTATTTTAACTGTAGACATTGATTGGATGATTGGGTTATAAACTTAAGATATGTTATTGTATATGTAATTTATTTTTCAAGATATAAACATATATCTATAATCTATAATCTATCTATATAATAATTGAGGTCACTTGGGTTGAATGCAGCCTTTCTAGAGTATCCACCTAGGCTCCAATTGAATATGGAGCTCCATCTTACATCCCATAACCATCATATAAAAACCATTTTTTTTCCTTTTTTCCTCCAAAACCGCCGCCCCTAAGCCTTCTTCCTCTTCCTGCTTGATCTGAGCTTTACTTCCTCCTCCTGATTCTGATCGACGAATAACTAATAACCATTATTTATAATTTTCCATCTGAATAAGGAAACTTTCTCCTCCCTCTGCTTCAACCATCTGTTTGGTTCTCATAGATCTTCAATCTGGTAACCCAAACCCTAATTCTATTGTTTGTATTTGTTATCTACAAATAATATATAGATAGATTTATTTAACCATTCTTTAATACTAGCTATCTTGGATAATATGAAATCGGTTTCCGATCATTGAGCAGGTCCCAAACCCTTCCATCTTATTTTCTTTAGTTTCTTTATTTATTTTTTTATGGAATTGAAATGTTGTTTGCTTGTTTAAGAACCCTAGATTTTGCAAACGTTTCAAATTCATTAAATGGAGCACTATCTATTACGTTGTTGCTGATTACGAATCGTTTTGAACCTTTCATTAAGTTGATAAATATTTGGTTAAGCACACTGATTGTAGATACTATTAGTTCTGGTGGAGATAAATAGAAATGATAAACACTAATCCATTGCTTCCAATATGTTTTGACTATACATATTGCTGAAATCATGTATTGAATTTTTAAGGTTCTTCATATCTGTTCTTATAATAAGTGGGAGATTTTGTTATTTGCTTTGTTCTACATATCTCTTTTATATGCTTTGTGCTTCTCTTATTGATCAGTAAAATAATATTGTTTAACAGATGAGATAAAGAGGAAGCGGCTTTTTAGGGCGGGTATAAGACAAACATGGGATTTGTGGCGGCTTTAGAGATTGAAGAGGAAAAATATACAAATGAGAACAAGAAGGAGAAGCTGGTTAAGGCTACAAAGAAAGCTTCAGCAGTATTGGATCAATGGATACCGGATCATGTTAAGTCTCATTACCATGTACACAACAGGTAATATTTACCATTGTCCAAGGAAGCAAGTTTTTATCACTCTGTCCAGTGTCCACCGTATTAAGGTTAATATTTTGCTTATATTAACTTCAAATGTAGGGTGATGATATTTATGATGCCACGTTAAATCAAACAAATGTTGGGGATAATAATAACAAGTTTTATATCATACAAGCACTAGGTATCCCAATTCTTTTATCAGCAGAAAACATACCATCTAAACTACGTTTTACTGTATAATAACTAAACTACTTGCAGAATCTGACGATGATTCTACATATCTGGTGGAAAATACATGGGTTAGGGTTGGTGTGAAGGGTCAAGATAAGTTGCATGGTCCCTATACCTGTGTACAGCCAGCGTTAGATGAGTTTGAACAGAAGTTCTATATATTGCTTAGAAGTCGATCTGCTTGGCTGATTGGATGTTTTCTGGAATTTTGTTTATGCTTTAATAACAATTAGAATACTTTGTTTATGTTCATGTAAGATACAAGGCTGTGTTTTATAGTGTTGGCAGCTACATTTATTGATTATAAGTTATATCAAAGTCTAGATTATAAGTATATTCAAACATGGAAATGAAAATCAAGAGATTAAGTGCTATTAGGCTCTTAGGTACATTTGTGCCGCTATGTTTAAACTTAAGTCACGGTGGCAATGTTTGGAAGTCATAGGTAGAATTTAAGTCAAGTCACCTGTGAAGCATGATTATCTCTTTTATTGGAGGAAGCTTTTTGTAAAGAAACATGCCAATTAATAGAAGGCTATATATAACTGTTTAGGTCATAAGACAAAGGTTGATTGGATTTGGTCCCAAGTCAAGGCGCTAAACGCTCATTTTAGTGGGATTATTAGTAGAGGGAATAATATAAGGTTCTAGAACGATGTTTGGCTTTTTACCGGAACCTATGAGATCGAAATTTCCAGATCTGTTCCATTTGCAGCAAAAGGGGATGTTTTCCATATTATTTATGGAACGTGGACATCACCCGCGGAACCGTGTTTTCTATGGGTAGGTGGTTTTTGTTCATCTGAAATACTCAAGGCAAGTCCTATTACAACAGATGAGACAATATTCACATCATGAAAAATGTGTAGTGTGTGAAAAAATATGCCAGTGACAAATTGCGTATAAGTCCTCACTCTTAAATTGTGGAGAAATTGGTCAAAATTCCAGTTAAAAGCGTGGAAAAATCGCATCCCGTTCTCTTTTAAAATGGGATTTTTTTACAGGTCAAAACGTGTTGGCTTAGGTTGGGCTGACCCATCAACACATTCTTCCATCCTTTTTTTTTAAATATCGAATTAGCAAACATGATTACAGAATATATCTTATCAAAGAATGATGTAATCAATTTCTTATTGATTATTTTTTATTGTTTCAGATTCTTTAGTCCTGTTGGTATGGTTTCGCTAATTGCATTGGTTGGCTTTAGCGTCTTTAACAGGTGATTTCCAGTGTTTCTTGCTATAATGCGAGCTATATAAGGCGCACTAATTGAAGCATCAAGCGTGCATGTTATTTTGTGGTATAGTCAACTATGGGCTATATGTTCAAGGTGAATAATTTCATTCCATTAAGCCATAATGTTTCAATCGTGGTTATGCTTCTGCAATAAATTTCTTATTGATTATTTTTTATTATTTCAGATTATTTCCTGCAATTTCTTCTGCAATCAATCATTTGTGCTTAGGTAGTCAAGTCTTGTAAGTTTTCTTCCCTTTATTCATATATTATATTTAAGTTAATTGTACAAAAAATGATGTTTTTAACCCTATTATCTATTATGTATATGTTTCCAACTTCATAATATAAAACTGAAATAGCAAACACCATGGTGGGACACCAAAAAACCAATTAGAAGAAAAACTAAATATTGTGTATATACGAATCTGTACTGAAACAACAATGGATTCTAGATGTTTGTTTTATTTTCAATATGTGCATTTGTAGCTTTAATTTTAGTGCCAATGCAGAATTCTACCGTTTTTTGTTTTTGATTCGTTAGTTGTTTATGTAGTCTATTTTTTTTTGAAAACTTCTTAGTTATGCCTAATTATAATTCTTTTGTTTCTAACAGAAGTTCAAAGTGCAGATAATGGACCAAACGGGTCATTTAAAGATATATCTTATTGATAATGGGTCAAATAGGTCTCGAAATGAGGTGGTGCAATTTAATATTGAAGCAGGTCAGTAGGGTTATGAATGCTATTAAAATCAAAGCAGTGCATCTTACTTTCCGACTTATTGAATGCTATGGAACAATGATTCAAAACAATGATATGATTATTCAAGCAGTGTATTTGATGGAAAGCATGGAACAATTCTAGACAGCGGTACAACTTATGCCTCTCTACCTGAAGCAGCTTTCGTGGCATTTAAAAATGCCGTAAGATTGCTCATAATTTTTTTTATTAGAAAACATTAAATATATAATTTTAATAAAAGGGTTGTATTGAGTATCTATCACTATCTTGCGTGCAGATCATGAAAGAACTCAATGGTGTTCATCAGATTAAAGGTCCTGACCCAAGTTATAATGGCATTTGCTTTTCAGGTGCTGGAAGGTATTTGTTTGTCTATGGATATTTATCTGCATCCCATAGATTGTCTACTGTATATAAGTAAAATAATGTTAATCCGTTTCTTCAGTGATGTTTCACAACTCTCAAAAACCTTTCCGTATGTTGAAATGGTTTTTGGGAAGGGAAAAAAGTTCACTCTCCCCAGAAAAATACTTGTACAGGGTAAAACTTTAGTATCCCTCATTCATTAACAGCATATACTTGACCTTCCAATAAATGAATTTTAAATATCTAAGAAACTGATTCATATATTTTTTTTATTCATGTAGCACTCAAAGATTCGTGGAGCATATTGTCTCGGGGTTTTTCCAGAATGCAGATGATTATTTTACTATGGGTTACTTTTCGAACAGACTGGAACAAAGAGGTATTTAAAAAAATTGAATTTCTAAGAATTATTAAATTTTTGTTGTTGTTAATATTATTACTAAATCTATGAAATTTGCAGGTGGGGAAATGCCACAAAACCAATTTAATCAATGGCAGCAGAAGAAAAATGCCCTTCACTTCCATCCACCTTTACCGTTTGGTCTTCCGATTACCGGTGGTTTGGTTGTGTAGCACTAACGGCAACACGTGATAACGGTCCTTTTGTGGCGGCTTCGGTGGTGGCTGAGGCCCCAGCAATGGTGCCGATGAGACAACCAACCACCAAATTGAACAACAAATCGGTAGCAAGATCTGTCGTTTTGCTACGGGTAACCGCTTAATTCGATCATACTTTCTCTAAATTGTTCTAAATGACAAAGAGGGAGCAGAAACATAGACAAAGAGGTGCTCGCGGACCTGAGTGGTCCATCTATCAATGTCGATGGCCTGCCTAGGGTTCCGGCGATATATCTTTGTTCTGTTCGTGCTCAATCGCAGGTAAGATGTTAAACAATTGTTTTTTGTATTTGGTGTTCATTTTAGTTTGTATTTTAAGATGGAGTATAGAAGGAGCACCAGTCCGATGGCATCCGATTAGAGTGATAAAGCTGGATCCGAACGCAAGCGGCCTGATTCTAGAGGTGTTTATTGGAAGTGTAGTAAACTTTAGAAGGATCGCGGTTACGTTAATAATCTAACATTCAACTTCGGCCACAAATTTCTTATGTTTTATGGGTTTGACTGTTCTTTTTTTTGTTTAAGATGTAGCTTTTCAGGATTCCTTTCATGAATTAGGTGCTTAATCTGTTGAAGAAACTTGAGTGGGCTGATAAAAGATGGAAACTGGAAAGCACTGTATGTAATTCAGTTTATGTTTTTTTTTTTTTGTCTATTTGTTGTTTTTTTAAAGTATTTTGTTATTACTATTATCATCTCAACTGATACTATTATGACTAAATAGCTATCAATGAATGCTTTCAACTATTATGACTAAATAGCTATCTGATTATTATTTTTATACAGCTCTATGAATACCAATACAACATGGGCCTTCTTCCCATTGAGAAAAAAAGAATAGATTTCCAAAAATGAACAATTTGCACAAGCATTTGCTGAAACCAAGGAGCTCCTTCGACGAGAACAAACGGCTCATCTTATCGCAATGTCCGAAGTATAGAAACATGAAGAGAAGTTGAGAAAAGCGTTCGGAGTTGAAAAACAATGTGTCCATGAGGTAACATCTTAACTAGCTTTATTTTATTATGTTATAACTCAACCTTAAAAGCTAAACCATGATGTTCAATTGCAAATTAGCAATAATTAATGATTGGTTGCTGCAGTTAGAGAAGGCTTTGCGTAAAATGCGGTCTGAATACGCAGAAATAAAATTCAATGCTGATTCAAAGTTAGAAGAAGCAAATGCTCCTTCTACTAGCATAGAAGGGAGATCATTAGGTGCAGAGGCAAAGTTACGCTATGCTGAGGCTAAGCTTGCTGAGATAAGCAGGAAGTTATCAGAGCTTCAAAGAAAAGCAGCGGAGATCAAGGCAAAAAAAAGTTCACTCATGAGAGAACGCATGTCATTTAATAACGAGTATGCTTCACCTTTTTTTTTTGTTAAATTGTTCTTTCACAATATTATTTTAGAATCTTATATGATTTCATGTATTGTCAGGAGAGATGCACATGACCCCAGTTTATCTCACCAAAGAGAGGATTTAAGGGAATGGTGTATGCGCAACTGTCTATGAAGGCTACTCTCTGTATTAAGGCTACTCTCTGTATATTATGCAGTTTCCCTTACTAATGTTTATGGTGAATCAAATCACCATTATGGATTATGGGTTTGAGTTTTGAGTGCTTTGGGTGAAGAGGTTATTTCGGCGAGGTTGGACAATACATGAATCAGAATTCCCTTTATGTCAAAGGTAACATTTTTTATATACATACATAATTACATATATGAATACGTTTGCTTATGTATCAAGTATTGTTTCTCAGGAGCTTAATGTTCCAGAGGCCGATGTGGAGCAACTGTTAGTTTCATTGGTATTGGATAATCAGGTTCAAGGTCATATTGATCAAGTTAATAGGCTACTGGCGTGTCGCGACAGGTTAAACATGATATATATATATATATAGTAATAATTAAACTATTTGCACATGTTATTATGTGATTATCATAAGTTTGGAATTTGGATGGTGGCAGGTCAAAGTGAATGAAGAAATACACTGCTGTGGACATATCCTCTCTAGGCAGCCGCCTCCTACCCTGACAATTGGAGAGCTGATTGTGAATTTGCTATGTTTCAGAGAAGGTTTGGGATGAGGTGAGAGATATGTTGTATTGTTGTTAAGGAATTGATGGCCGAATGATAGACGAACCTGCCCAGTTAAAAGAGGTTGAATGCTCCATTCCTCTTCAACTTCCTAGGATGAAGCATGCTATTCTCATTGGAGACGAGAAACAAGTACCAACAATGGTTAATAGCAATGTAAGTGTTTACTTTTTTTTTGTTGTATGGTTACTTTTAATCCTAATTAATATAAGCTAAATGTTTGTGCACAGTTATGTGATGAATATGGCTTTGCAAGAAGCCTGTTTAGCAGACTCAGTTTTTTTGGCACATTCTAAGCACTTACTTGACGTTCAGTACTGGCTGCATCCTTTCATAACCTCATATTCCCAAACTGGAAGTTCTATCAAAATCATATTATGGATGCAAAAAACGTGACATGTGGAAGTTATGAAAAAACAGTATCTTTCAGGACCAGTGTTTGGTCCGTATTCATTTATAAATGTTGTTGGTGGAAGAGAAGAAAAAGATGATGAAGAACCAAGCTGGAGAAACTTGAAGATTAAGTCTTCTTTTCCACAATCAATTGTTCCATTAAGCTACAAAATGTTGAAACTGATAACAATTGTCTCACAATATTAGTTATTTAATTATACAGTTACGGTGAAATACCCAAATCTCCAGTATCACACACACACAAAATTAGGCTCGAGTGAGCAGGAAGTGCAGTTTAATATAAAAATCATTGATTGCAGTTATGCGCATAATGTGTTCGATGAATTGACTAAGAGATGAACTTATGAGGTTATAGTTAAAACACTAAAATGAAGTATTTCCTCATCTTTTTTCATATTATTTCTTTCTATTTTTTTCGGGTTATTTAATTGTGAGTGAATTAGGCTAATAGT
Source organism: Ambrosia artemisiifolia (assembly GCA_032199755.1). Lineage (NCBI taxonomy): Eukaryota > Viridiplantae > Streptophyta > Magnoliopsida > Asterales > Asteraceae > Ambrosia > Ambrosia artemisiifolia. The sequence goes on from CM063529.1 coordinate 35,530,568, forward strand.
GTTTTATTTTGACAGTTTGGACATCTGGTTTTAGACTTCAGACTTAATCCTTGATTTCAGGCATGATTTGTTTTTTAAAGAATATGTTGTTGCCGTCTCTTAGTAATGTAAATAACTTTACTTACTTTTATTAATATTAATTAAATATAAAAACTCTACTATTGTATTATTTGAAATGGGTCATCATGTTATGTTATTGCATAGATTTCTAATGAAGTAGAGCAATGTTTGACTGTTTAAGTCAAAGTTGTTAAATTCTTATCGAGTAGTGTTTTATCTCTTCATTTGTATAGGTGTATGTATATTATACCCTGGAATGTAATACATGTTAGATGGTTTGTCATTTTAGTTGTAGATGCCCCCGGTGTACACATGTTGATATTGGTCATTACAAACTCATATGTGTAGTTTCTATTGAATGATATTGGTTAAAATGATTTGCCATTAAATTGCTTAACCGATTTAGCCATTACAAACTGATATGTGTAGTTGCTTAACTAATATGGGTCAAACCGATTTGCCATTAAATTGCTTAATTGTTTTTTACCATTACTGATTTGTGTAGTTGGTTAATTGATATGGGTCAAACTAATTTGCCATTAAATTGCTTAACTGAGGTGCCCATTACAAACTAATAAAAGTTGTTGACTTTTTAATGTAAAAATGCATAAGTCAATTTGACAAATTAAAATGGTTGGCTGAAATGACGATTTAACTAATCTTAAAGTAATACATCCAGCCTTTATCTTTCAAATATTTAACTTGGAAGTCAACCACATTCTTGGAATTCATTAGTCCTTTAATGATTTGGTTGCACCGATTACTCAATGGGTTCATATCTGATTATACAAATATACATTTGTTCATATGCATATTTTTCAAGTTACAAATAAAGAATTTTATACTGTTCGTTGTCATCTAACATATTAAGTACTACTATCGAACATATAGGTGTATATATGTTATAACCTGGCATGTAATGACATGTTATATGGTTTTTCATTTTACTTGTGGATCTTCCGGGTGTACACCCGGGGCTCTAACCTAGTACATTATAAAGAAGGAGTGATATACCATTTAGTAATTTGTATTTCCGTACAAGTTAAGAAGCAACATGTACAACACATTTATATTTAAGGGTATTATAGGGATGTAGGTGACAATTAAGACACTTAGGAGGGTAATATAGACATTTCACCCACCTCCTCCTTTACAATATCAAAACAAATTTACATTACTACCCTCCTCTTTCTTCTTCTATCCATACCCTTCAATCGTGCCTTCTTCCTTCATCAATACAGATCATTAATGCATGAATAACCCTCTTGTCCCTTCAAGTTCCGTAACCCTAACGATCAAATTGAATGAGATTGATTGTGAAATTCAAGTCCTCCTATAACATTCAATTGAAGGCCTACATGAACTGCCTTGCCTTCAAAAAAACCTCATCAATGTGGTTTTCACTCTCCACAAAGAAGAAACGCTTCATCATTTAAACCCTAGACGCATTGCTTCTTCATTCCAAATTCCTTCTTCCTTGATTCATCGATGATTTTTGTAATCTGAGGTAAAGAAATTGTCTCATGTTTATGTTTGCTATTTTTTTGTTTGATGTAGTTCTAGCTTGGGTGTTCCACACTTATTATTATGTTTTTATAATGATAGGTGTACTTGGAGTTGGCTTTACTCCTCATGTTATTACTGTTAAGGAGGGAGAGGTAATGCTATCTTTTTTCTTTTGTTACTCATGGTTTTATGAAATTAATTAATAATCTTGGTTTGGAAACAAGGAAACGCATTGGGATTTTCGTTAACGATGTTTAGTTCATTGAAAATGAGAGTTGTACATAATCACAAGGTTCTGAGCAGCTTGATGGCTTTATTGAATGGGGACTCTTGGGTTTGGAAATTGGGTGGGTTGGGTGCATTCACTGTGAAGAGTGTGAAAGAAGTCCTTCATGATCAGCGGTTCGAGGGGCAAAGTCGGCATTTTGAATGGAATAACTGGGTGCCGAAAAAGGTTAGCATGGTGGCGTTGCGGGCTGAGATTAACAGGTTGCCGACGAGGGATGCGCTTCAGCGAAGAGGGCTGCAACTTCAGTCCTGTATCTGTCCTATTTGTGGCGAGTCAGACGAGATCATTTGTTCGTGTCGTGCGGGTTTGCTCAGACGGTGTGGCAGGTAGTGTCTCAATGGGATGGCCTCCCTCCTTTTTATACATTCAGCTTCAGCATAGGTATATTAAAATCTATTTCTTGCAGATTTTCTTTCTGTAATGCATGTTCACTGTTGGGGGGCCTCCTAAAAAGGATGTACACTAACGGGTCAAATGGGTAATACCTTGCAAGTATACTTGAAGGTGAGAAATCAATTCTTTTTATTTTAATTTGTTTGCTGATCTTTGTTCTCTCGCCGGTTTTTTCGCACAAATTCCATTGGGTTCAAGGCTATCATCCGCAACAAGGCTCGTGAACTCTCTTCAAGTTCGATGCTTGTAGCGCATTGTGAGGTATATCATTAACTCTAGGTACCTTAAATGTTTGCAACTCTTTTTCATGTGCCCATTGAAGTTTATCTGCTAATCTTTTGTGTATGGCTCATGTGCCTTTTGAAACTGATAGTTGTTTATGTGTAATTGTTTCTATGTTGAGGTAACACCACTAATCGAAACACATCATTTTTGCTTATATTATAGGAGAACAAATATGCAATAGTTGATGTCATCAACCCACTTATCCAGAAATGGTATTTTTTTATTTCCATATTCTTTTCTTAAGTCTTCATTCCTGTAGGTTTTATCTATGTGCAGAGAAATGTCATTTGATTAATCTTTTATTGTATTTGCAGTTGCTTTGAACGAGGCGGCCTTTTGTTGCTACTATAACCGATGCGTACTGTAACGAGCTGTTTAGGGTAAGACTACTGAGCATATTTTCTTTCAGCCATGTTCCGGTTATGAAACTATTCTTTTTTTTTCTAATTATTTTATTTGTTTAGTTATTTACCTAAATGTCAGCTATGTGTGGTAGCGGTTCTAATTTCCTCTATGTAATCAAGAATACGGGAGAGTGGTTCGGATAAAATTTAACTATCACATGTGTGCATGTTAATTAATTCGTCTATCCTATCTCAATCGTGGCACGTTTGGTGGTGTTCTTAGACACGATTTCTAAACCAAAGGGATGAATATGTATCTTCGGTTTGATCTCATAGCCTTACCGTTTAGTGAATCTGTATCCAAAACGAGACGTAGAAATACCATTACCTTTCATCTTTTGATTTGAATCGTCGGGCCAAATTCCTATCATAACCAAAAGTTAATCCTCTAAAATGGGTTGTGAGCCAACACACCATTTGTATAAAGCTTAAGAACATTTACGGCCAATTTGCGTGAATATGATTATAAAAATTATACCGTTTAAATAATAATAATAATAATAATAATAATAATAATAATAATAATAATAATAATAATAATAATAATAATAATAATAATACAGTGTGCAATTTTTTTGGAAAGGTTTATGCGTTAAATTCCTTATTAAGCTTAGCTATCCGGTTCTAATTATACCGTTTAAATTATACCGTTTAAATAATAATAATAATAATAATAATAATAATAATAATAACATAGCCCGGATGACCCCATTTATAGGGTAGGTAAACAGGATATACACTTTTTCATTGAATGGAACAAAAGTTAGAAAACCGGAATGAGTTGTGGTTTGTAATAGACATCATAAAGGTTATAATCTGATATCAGTCGGAACATCCGCGGCAACGCGCGGGAATTCCCACTAGTATATATTCTATGGAGTTGGATAAATTGTACCAAAATGAACCATGCATGTAGCATGAACTATATCTAACAAAAGTCTTATGCCAAATAGCACTACAAATAATCGGAGCAATACCGGCAACATGGGTTTCATCACTAAAGGGTCACTAGTATAGGTATTAGCGACGATTTGTCGCTTGGTCGATGTTATTGTTCCGCCGCTGATGATCTCCTGGTCGCCACTAAAGGTGTCACCGCTATTGATCCTGCATTATTAGCGGTGACCAATTAACCTTTAGTGACGACAACTGATGCCATGTCATCATCAGATTTTAGCAACGATCGATGTCACCACTAAAAGTATAAAAGCCGGAAAAAAAATATTGCTTTCCGATCTCGGGTTTACCCAATACATAACCTGTTGTTTTTTAAATTCGCGCCCATATACATACTTCAAGCATGAACATCAACATAAATACTACAAAAATACAAGTATTAAATGTAAGACCCAAATCATAATAATCGAGCTTAGTCATTAATTAATTCAAAATAACGTATTTTTACACATGTGTCACAATGTGAGCTTACAAAAAACATTTTTTCAAATTCTTGATTGAGATATTATATATAAATACAAATACCAACTTAACGGCAAACCTAACTTCTGTTTAACTTCCGTTAATTAATTTACAAACGTTCCCATCACTTGGCTTTCAACACCGCTGTAACCGTCGATACTCGATACCACAACCCTCTTTGACAAATCTTATCGTAAAAAATGCATGCAACGGTAATTCGGGTCGCCGGAGGTCAGCGACGATTTCACCATCACAACATCAAAACCCTAAACAGAAACCCCGAATCCAAACTATTAATTAGAAATAAAAATAAAAAACAACTGTCGGCCTCTGTTTTCGAATCACGCTCTTGAAGTCAAAATTCACAATAAAAAACAAAGAAAAAATCAAATCTTTCAATTGATATCATTAAACCGAAACCAAAGCATCATATTCGATTATTGATTTAACTGGATTGATCAATTCTGAAACTTAACAATAAAAAAATTGAATAATAGAGTGTTGCAAGTATTCTATGGCCGGAAAAGTTGAAACAAAATTCTGAATAAGACAATATTTTAAACAGTTATTTTGTTTAAATTTAAACTTATTAATATAAAATATTTAAATAAGTTTACCACATTTTCAGCGACTTATGAAGTTTGCTACGTGGAGCGATCTATGAAAGTTTGTAGACTTTAGTTTGATTTTAAAATTTTTAAATATGTCTTGTATATATAAAAATAGCAATTGCATGTTAACGGTTGATTGAACCGTCCTTTTTCCGTTACCTTTCCTTCCTTCCCAGCCTCATATTTACTAACGGCGTTAGTCGTAATTGGCGATGGCGGTTACTGGCAACCGTTAACGGTTAAACGGTTAAAAAGAAAACAATTTCAAAATCCGGCAATTCACTAATGCAACCAACACCAACAATATCGACCCAACAGCGGTGGTCCTCAAGGGGCGGTGCGTCAGACGACCACTCTGCATGTCTTGAACTAGACCAGATCCAGTGGCGGCGGTGACCCGTGGGTGTTCGTACGGTGCTTTGTGTTTCTGATGATGGCCGTTTCCGGCAAATGAAAGTGTTTGTCTGTATAGATCGGTGGCACACAACTATGTTGGAGGGATTCCTGTGTTTCGACTCTCCTGCGACCACGAATCTTGACTGTGGATAAGAAAAAAAGGGTGAGGAGACGTTGAATGAGGCGGTGGCGGTGGCGGTGGCGGTGGCGGTGGCGGAGGCATTTAGGCTATAGGGTGAGCAGACACCAAAAAACCCATGTCTCAGTGCCACGTAGGCTGCCACATCACCAAAGTGGTGTCTCACCATTCTTGAGACATGGGCGGGGTGCGCAGACATGAAAAACCCATTTCTCAAGAAAATCTCCTATTGGTCTATTACCCAACATTTAAAAAAAAAAAGGAAAAATGTGATTGGTGCGTCCGGTACGTCCCTGGGGAGACGGGGGGGGACGGGGGGTGGTAAGGGACGGGGCAACCGGGGGGGTGTGCAGCTTGGGGACGGAGGGAAATGGGTGGGACGGGGGTGGGTTATGTTTGTTCACCGGATGGTCTTATGAAGGTGCGGGATCGACAGAAGAGAATTAGAGGGAGAGAGACTCTTCACTTTTCTGATTTGGGGAGTTTCATCATTTCATGATGCATATGAAAATGGTTTCATGATACCGTTTATCTTCTCAATACAAACTTAATATTTGTTATTAAAAAATTAAAGGCACATTAATGATTTCTCAATATATTTGCAATTGAATGTCTTAAATCACATTTTTTTTAAATAAATGTGTTTAAACCACGTTAACTCATTGACTAATATCAAACAAAAAAAACGTCATTCTTATTTACGATAATTTATAATACATTTAGGGGATAACTTTGTTAAATAGTAACATAGTTTTAGAAGTGTTCTAATTAGGTCACTCATAAAATTTTTTGTTCCAATTACATCACTAATGTTATTTTTATGTTCTAATCATAGATATTTTACCTATATAAAAGGTCATCCTTCCTACATGGCATTTATTTATTTTAATTTTATTGACATAGCTTATAAATGCCAACATGTATTAAAAAATGCAATAAAAAAACTAATTTTGAAAAATAAAATAAAAATTGTGAAAAAAAATCTAAAAATTGTGAAATACTAATTGTATTTTTCTTTCTTTCTTAGTTATACACAGATAACAAAAAAACAAAAAATAACAATATACTAATTGTATTTTTTTCATGAATATTAAGACATGCTATTGTAGGTTATATATAATGACATATATATTGCAGGTATTATATTTTCTTTTGACCAGGTAAACTCGATTGAAACAACAGTAGGCAATATACAATTGTTCTATATATATAGTGGCAACAATATAATATTATAGGAAAAGCATAACCATTCATTCTTAATTACTTCTTTCTACGGTGGACCGGCAGTGCGATGATGGGGTGGTGGTGCTGCAATGATGGGTGGTGTAAAGATGGAAGGGAGTTGCAGGTATTAGGGTTTTATTGTTATATGAATGGATGTTCTATGTTTTTAATTATTATTATGTTATAGTGTTTAAAAATAAAAAATAAAAATTAATGCCACATAGGATAGGTTACCTGCTATTCAGGTCAAAAACATAGGATTAGAACATAAATTAAACTTTAGTTAGTTAATTAGAACAAAAAAATTTATCAGTGACTTGATTGAAACACCACCAAAACTTGATTACTATTATGTGAAATAATCCCTACATTTAGTAATATAACTTTAGGTTAAAGTAATAATCAAGTATTTATCAATTTTCATTTATAGTGGGCATGCACGAGCGATCTGACCCGTAAAATAGACATTCTTCTATTTTACTATAATATTCTACTAACTTTTGGTTACATTGATATATAATTCAACGGTTTAACGTGCAACAACGATATCATCCGATATAAAATACTTTCGTGTTTACGATCGATGTAAAACATGTGATGATATTCTTTTGGGCATATTTCTTTAGATTGCTATACTGTTTGTTAGTGCCACACCAAACCAACCCCGCCGCAACGCGCGGGTTGGCGTCAACTTGTTGTAAACAAAACATCAACATTTGTGATGCTAACATTTACAAGTCTCGAAACCTAACATTCATTGTTGACAACACTGAACTTAAAACTTAAAAGTTCATGTCTAGCGGAAGCATGTGCGAGATCAAGTGTTCAGGTATCCAAAAGCTAGTCCTCCCATCCAATGCGCATGTCCATACCTAAGATTTGATCAACCAACATCATAACATAAGTTAACTATAAAGGTCAAGCAATGAGTTGCAAGTTAAAATGATGCACACCCGGACCAAAAAGCCCCCAACCCAAGTCAAAAGAGACCGAGATGGAACCCGCCCCGTAGCCTACGGTTTGTCTATGTTGGCTGAGGATGACCGTCGTAAGCTACGGTTTTGAACCGTAGTTTACGGTCGACACTGACTGATCGACTTTCACCATTTAAGCCGTAGCTTACGGCTTGTAACCGTACGCTACGGCCTGCATTTGCTGGAAATCCACCGAAACTCAATTTTATTCCTACCATTCCAACTCTACAATGGCTGCAACTTATTTACAAAACGAGCTACCATATGGACATTTTATAACCTTGTTTGTGGCGTATATCATACACACACATATATATATATAATCACCCAACAATCAATCCATATACAAACGTTTCAATATCAACAAACATAACTTACTAGTGCACAAGATTATTAGACGTGATCCCTTTGAACACCATTCTAACCGACCTATGTTCTCGTTATCTAATTAAAAACTCAACTAATAATCAGATATATTCAGCTTTAAGTGGCACATGAAACCTTATCTCAAGTGCCACCACAGATTCAGCTTTCGGCTTTAGGGTTACACATGGCGGTTTATACCTTATGTGTAGCCCTTCATTATCAAATTCAACTTGAGGATACTCATGTAGGCCCTTAGGCGTTCAGATTAGACTCTTCAAGACGTCATCATAGAATTCAACATTATACCACCTGGCGAACATTATTCCCTACAACATAATACAAGATTTTGTAAGATAACTTACCTTTAAGCGTGATCCTTCCCTCTTCCTTCCTTGACTCCTTAATCACTCGATGAGGCGCCTTCTTTGCCTAATGGTTTATTATCCGTTGGATCATCTATATTCTTGCTAATTTGCATAATCTCATAGGTACAATTACTCCCCATGAAACATATATCAATTCAGCAGCTTTTGCAAATATTCAACAACAAAAGCTTCACTTAAACATTTAATTGAACATCTAGTGTGCGCCATTCCTAACACAAGATTTCAAGGTTCTAGAGTTCACACCATTAACCCAATTTCGCATCATAAAGTGATATTATCAATTACTTCACAATTCCACTTCTAACACAGATTATTAACAAGCATACAAGTTACATCTCAGTCCTAAATTGTTGGATTTTACTTAGATACATAAAACCCATTTTCCCCCAATTTACCAAATCAATTTCATATTATAGTTATCACCTAAACAAGGTGTTTCTAGCAACATTTATGACGCTACATTGCAATAGAATCATCAATGATCATCAATGTCAACTATACACACAAACACATCATTCTAGTTCATGAGGCCACAAACCCAAATAAAAGTGAGATTAAAGGTTACCTTATGTTTAAACACACACTAGATGATCTAAAATAGGTACATGCATCAATTAACTCTTTGATTGACCTCTTGATTCAACCTGGTTTGGAGTATTATTGAGGAGAAAGGTGAGAGAGGTGGATTCCTTTCCTAATGATTGATACACACACTCCCTTGTGTGTGTATTTTTTGTTATTCTCCCCCCAATGCACTATATGTTTCCCCATTTTACATATTTAACCCTTGAACTGTATCTTTAGCAAAAAGTCTAGGTAGGCATTTTAATTTGTCACCATAAGTTTTTATGCTAATTTTATTATGGCGTTTTTTTCTAAATTGCTTGCCGGGGTTAATCGGTTTATGAGCATACATGTTACTTGTTACACTAGCTAATCCCATGGCATTAGTTAGTGGCACACATTGTCATATAATATCAATATTAAAAAATAATAAGATTTTGGGCGTTACAACTTCACCCTCCCCCCCCCCCCCCCTTAAGAGGGTTTCGTCCGCCAAACTAGGAACATACCAAATAGGTAGGGGTAGAATCGTCTCATTTCCTCTTCGGAATCCCAAGTGGTGTCCGACTCCTTTTTGTGCTCCCATTTAACTTTAACTTGTTCCTTGGTCTTGTTTTTGAGGCGCTTGACCTTGCGGTCGAGTATCTCCAATGGCTTTGTAATATAACTCAATTTGTCGTTAATCTCAATCTCTTCTAGTGGTACATACGTTGCTTTATCGGCCAAACACTTTCGGAGATGTGATATATGGAAAGTATTATGAATGCCACTTAACTCTTCGGGTAACTCCAAACGGTACACTACTTGACCCACTATCGCCAAGATTTAAAAAGGTCCAATGAACGTCGGCCCTAATTTCCCTCTCTTTCTAAAACGGATAATTCCTTTCCAAGGGGATACTTTTAACATGACTCTATCCCCCGGTTTGAACTCAATCGGCCTTCATCTTTTGTTTGCATAAGATTTTTTTCTATTCCGAGCCGCTTTCAAGTGAGCACAGACTATATCTATCTTTTCATTTGTGGTCGTTACCACGCCTTGGTGAGCTAGTTCTCTAGGACTCACCTCGCCCCAACACACCGGCGTCCGACATTTCCTACCTTATAGTAGCTCGTATGGTGGCATAAACCTCATGTTCAACTGGCTGGCAAAGGTCTGATCGGATAGAGTATGAGCATCAAAATACGTATCCAGTTTAGCTTATCTTGTTAGACATTAAAAATTAGATTACTCATTAACTAAACAATTACATATGATAAAGCATTACCTTTTTTTAAGCCCAACTAGCATGCAACGCCGTCCCCTGCGATTTGTGATCTTTTACTTTTTGTGGTTTAATTTGTTTGTTAACTTCACACATTTTCATATATTTCTCTATGCATAAATAATTTAGAGTCTTCCTCCAATATTCCACACCAGACCCACGGGGGAGTGTCCTACACTATATCGATATTATCATACCCCCCATATTCATAAACATCTCTTTCGCCTCGGCTTTCCGTCCTCTATATAGCCTCAAGTAGTCCGCAAGAATGACATCCTTCAACTGTTTACGTTCGAGATCCTCCTCAATTTCTTTAAAATTAAAGTGTCGCTAGGAATTAAACAAAAAAAAGTTTAGCCTAACTAAAATAAAACCATAAACAGAGAACATATAAAATATACCTAAATTAAACATTTACCTTGAGATGCGCTTCCATTGTTGGCTTTTGGCAGCGGAAAGATTGGGGTAGAAGTTTTTATCAAATGCAAAGTTTTCCCACGTATAAATACCCACCTTATGAACGAACATAACACTAGGGCTATACCAACCGGGGTATATGTGGCCTTTCTATATATTAGATGATAACTTTTGAAGTACTGAAAATAGCACTTCAAAATTGTTTGTGTTGGTTTCAACATAGTTGGTTATATTTGTACTAGCTTCGAGCTTGTTTTGTGCTAGTTTTGAAACTGAATGTGTTGGTTCCAATTTTCCCTGTGCTAACTTTGAACATGTTTGTGCTGCATCTGTTTATATTAGTTTGAGTAAACTACCATTCCCCCCCCCCCAAGGTTTGCCTAAAAATGCTTGTTTAGACATGAAACTTGATTTTTATCACTGGTAACCCTAACATTTCATTTAGGTGCCATTTTGGACACTTTTTTTAACTCAGTTAGAAAAGTCAGTTAACTCCAGGGGCAATTTGGTCTTTTATGTCCTCAGGGGCCAAAATGGCAGTTAATGAAAAGTTGTAAAAAAAATAAAATTCAAACCCTTTCCCTTCTCTCTTTTCCGGTAAGAAAAACTGGCCAAATCCGGTCTGTTTCCGGCGAGAATAAAACCCGGATTTTTATGTTTTTTATGATCCGATTTCGAATCTCATACGTTTTTTAGATACCGAAAGGTAGAATCTATTGTTTCGAAAACAAAATGTGTTCGTTTTTCAGATACCTCGCTTTTTCGATCGATCCATAAGACAACTGCACATTATTTACCTCGCTAACGATATTCTATTTGGCAGGTATTATCAATATTGTTACTTGTCTCATTTAAGTTTGTTGAATTTTGTTGAATTTTGATACTATTATGTTTTGAAAATTGTCTCAGGTATATATACACACGTTAACACTTAGTTTCTACTTTGGTTAATTAGAATAAAATATATCTAATATTAGACGAGTTCAGTAGGTATTATTACTGTAATGGTTACGTTACTATAAACACTTTTGTAATTGACTAACATATATCACCAGGCAAGAACTGATGAACGACCAATTTTTTTGATAAAAGATTAGTATGACCCGTAGACGTTTCTGGTACACAGGAAATATGAAGAAACATGCCCCACACATGCCGAAGATTTCCTTTGCTACTTTGGAAAATTTCTCACAAAGCAACAAGTTGTGAAAATGGAAGCCGATATGCTCAAAGCTCTCAACTATGAACTGGGCTATGCCTAACCTTACATGATCATTGCTTCCTAACACAAGCTGGAATTGTTGACTGGCATTGTTCTTTTAGAAATCAATTAACTCTTAAGTGGGGGCAGTCAATCACAAGGAGAATGGTGATTAACTTTAATTTTCGGTGTTTCTAATGGTCGAGGCGGAGTATTCGGTTCATTAAAAAGATGTTGGTTTATTTGTAGGCGACTTCATTTTTTATGATGATAAAAACTAATATGTGATGGAATTGTCACAAGAAAACGACAAAAAAGATTGATAAATTTACAAACAGAAAACTCACCGTTGATGCAAGGACCGACTGCAAGCTTGAACTGTAACAACCCGACCAGGTGGGGCCTGGACGAAATGACAGATTGGTAACAAACTTGCACAACGGAAGTAACGATGACTAATATTTAATATTTATACAACATTTAGTCGCAAAATAATACAAATACAATATAAAATATAACTAAAGTCTAATGTCGGGTCGAGACGCGGCGGTCGTCGAAGCAGCTGGCGGGTTGTTATCCACTAGTCAATCCGATCTCTACACGTGCACTACTCTAGAAGCTCTAATCCGCGACGCTTATAACTCAATCTTCTATCCCAATAATCTCTATTCCACACAAGCAAATATATACCTCGCGTTACCATCCATCCGTCTGCAGTACCTGAACACATGCTTAAAAGAGCTTGGGTCAGCAATTACGCTGGTGAGTCCGTATAATAGTTAAGTGGATCCAAAACAAGTTTATCAGTTCAAAAGCCAGTTTCTAAGTTTACACAAAGTTCAACACATTTTACACAAAGTGATGTACAAGCGACACCTCAACCCTAACATGGACTTTATATACTGCCACTATAGGTCCTGGCAAAATATATGCCGCAATGGTCTTTCACCTTAGTGGAGGGTTTCCCGGGCCCAACGTCCCAGGTCCACCTTGCGTGGGGGATTCCCCAAGTAGTACTACCCATATATTAAGTGGCTTACCTCTAAGTTAATGAGTGTCAGTATTATCCGGCAGTCTGTATCTTGTCACATCAAACAGTTTACACAAAACAATTTACACACACAAGCATGCATTCACCCCAAAACGTTTATAAAACAGAAAAAGGGGAGTGGTATACGAACTCACCTTAGTAGCGTTTCACGTCACACAGTGTCACATAGTATGCCAAGTCGATCCTGTCTATCAATTGCTTGCAAGATCCTATTCAAGTTTATAAACGTTAGCGCGTGTAACCAATATCGCGGTTACACGTGTGGGCACACCTATGTTCTTTATCCAACCACCTAATTGTCAAGTTCATCATCTTATGTTCTAATATTAACTAGATAGCCGATGTTTATGTTACAGCGCTTTACATAATTCTATCCATTCCAATGTCGAGTCTATTGCCTTATATCTCAAATCCCTCTTAGTGATTCTATAGTTCAATATCTCATGTTTCGTCATTATGTTTATATGTTCGAATCATCCTTATCATTATATGGCTAAGTGCCTCAATATTGTTAATGTCAACTAGTTCCGATTGTGTGTATTATCATATTTCCTAGTATATTACATATTCCAAACGTAAATGTATATAGTCACTAAGTGCGCCTTATGTCGTATATTCGAATGGTTCGTCTTAAGGTCCAATGTCTAATGTATCGATCCATTATTTGTATAATGTCCAATCGTGTCATTAGTCGTCTTGCTAATATCCTATATCAATATAACCAAACTATTCGTAAACAATCGTCGTCTTATCACATATTCCCATTATTTCATTATATGTATATATTAAAATAACAATTCGTTATCTAGTCTAGATAGTCGGTTCAAGTCCAATATGCTATCCAAGTCGAGTCCCACACGTGTCGCTCACGAATGATATATCTATATATAATAAGAAACTGTAAATAATTCTCGGACTCGGTTATACCTCTCGCTCGGACTATGGTTTGGTTATGTTGACTGGTCAGTTGACCAGGTCAACTCCTCCTCTTTAACTTCAAGTCTAGATTTACTGAATTCTTAATCTACCACCGTCCCATTCCTGCCACCAAACTCCACCATACGCCACCACAGCAACCACCATTTCATCATCACCAGATCCCAATCCGTCCCCACTGTAACTGGCTTCTAAACCGTGAACCGAACCTCCAAGTATCACCACAACTATCATTCACGCAGATCAGGGCCCATACTCAAACCACCACGTCACTACAACCATCATCAATAATCTTAACGGCCTTTTAACCTTAATGATCAGGAGCTAAGTTTGTGGGTATGTACCTTAATCAAGAAAACTTAACCTTTGTTAGAGCTATAACTCGAGTGACCATCACCGCCCCTGTGACCCTGACGAACCACCAACATCATTACCACTATCATTATAACCACCACCATTGATGGGACCCAAACCCGATGGAACCTTGGTCGGAACCCTAAACCCCATCCACCACCGCACTCCTCTTTCTTCTGTTCCTCTCTCTCCTCGCGTCGTTTCTCTTTCTTTCTTCTCTGTATCTCAGATCTGTTCCTCTTCCTCTATAATATTGTTAGGTGAAGGAGTGGTGGTTGTGTTTATAGAAACAAGAAGGACGTCGCCGGAGCTCCGCTTGTGCACCGCTGTGAAGGGTGGCTGGAGCCACCCAACTCCTTTCTCTCTCTCTCTCTCTCGTGAAACACTATGGGTGTGTGTGTGTTTTTCGGTTTAATCATCAGACAAGAAAGGGTGGGTTTTGAGGGGTTTTATAATGGGTAAAGTTCAAATGGTTTTTAACAAAACCATTTGAACAAATGGTTTTTAACAAAACCATTTGAACAAATGGTTTTGTTTGGTGATGTGTCTTCACAAGGGTAGGGACATGTGTCCCTCTAGGAAGGTGACATGTGTCCCAAGTAGTGACTAACCAAGTTTCACGTGCCGGGTTCGTTAACGGGTGTCGGTCCGGTCACGTAACGGGTATAATATTATTCTCCTCGTTTAAATAACTATGTAACTCATCGGTTCGGCTTCGTATTTTACTATACATAATTAATGGTTCATTCGTTATAATATTTTTAGACACAAAAAATTCTGGGCCCTAGGTCCGGGGTATTACATGAACTGAACTAGTAATTGAGACATAAGATCTCACAAAGTTGTACAGAAACCCCATGGCCACTTTGTGGATCAACCGTAAAACTTGTGCTCCAATTGTACTCCTAATCATCACAACGAATGTCAAGAACACACCACGATCGACTTAACATTGTAACAGGTGTGTTGTAGATTGACGTATGATGGTGGGATGGTATTATGGAAATGAAGCAAAGAAGCAGGCCCACACAATGCCTCCGTCCAAATGTGTATTAATCGTCTAGCCATGTTTCTCAAAAACGAATCGACATTGATATGCTCATTCAGTATAAACGAATACGTTTTCTTTTCGGAACTATAGACTCTACCTTTCAATATCTGAAAAACGTATGGGATTCGAAATCGGATCATAAAAAGCATAAAAATCCGGGTTTTATTCTTGCCGGAAACGTACCGGAGTTGGCCTGTTTTTCTTACCGGAAAATAGAGGATGGAAAGGGTAAGGGTTTGAATTTTATTTTTTTATAACTTTCCATTAACTGCCATTTTGGCCCCTAATGACATAAATGACCAAATTACACCCGGAATTAATTGACTTTTTTAACTGAGTTAAAAAAAAGTGTCCAAAATGCCACCTAATGAAATGACAGGGTTACCAATGATAAAAATAAGTTTGGTGTCTAAACAAACATTTTTAGGCAAACCTTAGGGGCCAAAATGACAATTTACGGCATATGTTTGGGCAAACTTTGGTGTCAACCGACCATTTTCACCACCGCACCATGTACCCTTACGGTAATTCGCAAGTTAATGAATAGGTAGTATATTATTTATATTAAATTAAAAAATAAAAAATGCTAACATGGTTAAAACTAAAAAAAAAGGTCATATATATTGTACACACTGCCTCCTTTTCCATTAAACCCTAGACCCTAATTCTTTCTTCCTCCTTCACAAGCCGCATCAACTCTTCTCAGGTAAAACGGCTTCTTGGGTTCTTTTCTCTTCTCTACACAACCATCTTTCACTAATCTTTATTCTACCATTAACCTTATTATGTCTATATTCAACCAGAACCTGTAGCCATTGATTTATGTGTCTTTTTTTCAGGACTTATTTAAAAGAACCAACAAAATGTTAGTTCTTTTTGAAACCCCAGCTGGGTTCGCCCTCTTTAAAGTATTGGATGAAGGAAAGCTTTCCAAAGTTGATGTAAGTATATACATATATGTATATGTATGTATGTATTGATGTATGTATGTATGTATTGTGTGGTTCTGATTGTGTTAATATTGTGTTTACAGGATTTGTGGAAGGAGTTTTCAACTGCTGATACAGCCAGACAGGTTTTTTTTTGTTTTTTGGTTGTTTATTTTGTTTTAAAATTTCAGTTTTTGTGGATTTTTTTAATTAATCTTGTAATTGAAGAAGATATGACTCATTTATATAATTTTAAAACTCAATTTATTTTATTTATATAGTTTTTTTACATTTTTAATTAGTTCTCATAGGTTTTTAGTATTAGTGACTATATTTAGATATAAATAAGCATTATATATGGTTAAATGTATTAATATAACTTGTATGTACAATATAAAAAGCTATATGTACAGCATCTTTTAAACTTTCTGTGCGCCTCATGTCGATAGCGTCTTTTGCGCCTCAAGTACGCGTTCTGTACGAACTTGCTTTTCGTAGTATGAAGCGCAAGCCTTTGCGTATCTCAATCACTTTTTTTCAACAAAGAAGTTAGCTTTCTTGTTCGCTAAAAAATTGCTTATTAGTTAAATTTTCGAATTACAGATTGTAAAGCTTAAAGCTTTCTCCAAGTTTGAGAACACATCGGAGGCGCTATCAGCCGCCACTCTGTTGCTTGACAGCAAGCCCAGCAAGGGTTTGCGCAAGTTTTTGCGTGCGCATTGCGATGGTGAGTCGTTAGCTGTTGCGGATTCCAAGCTTGGAAATGTTATCAAGGAGAAGCTGGTAAGCGTTGTAGATATGGGTACAAAAGTTGTACTTGTTTTTTAATGTGTTTGGATTTGGATTCTAAAATTACCGTTATTGCAGCAAATCGACTGTGTTCATAACCAAGCTGTTATGGAACTTATGAGGGGAGTAAGGAGTCAATTGACCGAACTTATAACTGGTTTGGGTGCCCAAGATTTAGCTCCAATGAGCTTGGGTTTGTCTCATAGTTTGTCGAGATACAAGCTTAAGTTCAGCCCAGATAAGGTAGCTTTATTTGCATTGTGTAATAATGATATAGTACACGTATATGAAATATGGTTTTGAAAGGTTAGTTTTATAAATATGATTGTATTAGGTGGATACAATGATCATTCAAGCTATTGGCTTGTTAGATGATCTTGATAAAGAGCTTAACACTTATGCTATGAGGGTTCGCGAGTGGTATGGTTGGCATTTTCCTGAGCTTGCTAAGATTGTACAAGACAATATTCTTTATGCCAAGGCCGTGAAGCTCATGGGTTACCGCACAAACGCTGCAAAACTTGATTTTTCTGAGGTTTATTTCTATTTTTTATGGCTTTTTATACACAAGTTTTTCTGTATTTTTAAATGAATTTTCGATTTTGATTATTTACAGATACTGTCGGAAGAGGTTGAGGCGGAACTAAAAGAGGCTGCTGTAGTGTCTATGGGAACCGAAGTCAGCGAACTTGATTTGGTGAATATTAAGGATCTGTGTGATCAAGTATTATCTCTTTCAGAATACCGAGCACAGTTGTACGATTATTTAAAAAGTAGGATGAATACGATTGCCCCAAATCTCACTGCTATTGTTGGAGAGCTTGTCGGTGCTCGTCTTATTGCTCATGGAGGTAGTTTGTTGAATCTTGCAAAACAGCCCGGGAGTACCGTTCAGATTCTTGGTGCCGAAAAGGCTCTTTTTAGGGCTCTAAAGACAAAACACGCGACCCCTAAATACGGGCTTATTTATCATGCAAGTTTAATCGGTCAAGCCGCACCAAAACATAAGGGGAAAATTTCACGTTCTCTTGCTGCTAAAACGGCTTTAGCTATTCGATGTGACGCTCTTGGAGATAACCAAGATAATTCTATGGGGGTGGAGAATCGTCTCAAGGTATTCTGGATATTGATTACGTTATGCAATGTTTCATTATCAAAAATGTTAAAACTTAAAACACACCTTTTTCTTGTACGATTTAGCTTGAAGCAAGATTAAGAAGTCTTGAAGGCCGTGAACTTGGACGTTCTGCCGGAACGACTAAAGGCAAGCCTAAGATTGAAGCTTACAACAAGGATTTCAAGAAAGGAGATGGAGCAATGATCACTCCTGCAAAGGTGATTTTTCGTATTTATTTTTATCAATATGCGTACGACAATGTTTTTGTCCATTTCTTTTAATAAAAAGTTAATCGACTTGAATGATGACTTTAACTCGCTCCCTAACTGTTTTTTTTTTCTTTGTTCATTCGACTATGTGTGTAAAGTTGTCACCTTTACTTTACAAGTGTTCACTCGTTGTCGTACTAAATTGACATTGGAATGTTTTTACAGACTTACAATGCAGCAGCAGATTCGGTTCTTGGGCGGATAGAAGCAGAGGCAGAGAAAGACACAGAGATGGCAGCACCACCATCTGACGAGGCGAAAAAGGATAAA
This sequence comes from Ambrosia artemisiifolia, assembly GCA_032199755.1. Lineage (NCBI taxonomy): Eukaryota > Viridiplantae > Streptophyta > Magnoliopsida > Asterales > Asteraceae > Ambrosia > Ambrosia artemisiifolia. The sequence goes on from CM063529.1 coordinate 35,549,232, forward strand.
AAGAAAAAGAAGAAGAAAGCAGTAGCTGACGAAGAAGAAGCAGCGGTAGATGAAGACACTGGCAAGAAGAAAGAAAAGAAGAAAAAGAAAAAGACAACCGAAGAAGCTGTTGAAGAGAAGAACGAAGAGGAGAATGTCGAGAAGAAGAAAAAGAAGAGAAAGCACGCGGAAGCTGAAGACGAAGAAGATGAAAAACCAAGTAAGAAGAAGAAAGATAAGAAAAAGAAGAAAACCGAAGAGTAAGAAAGAAAGAATGTATGGTTTAAGATTTAGGATGGAAGGGGGTTTGAAATTTTTGGGTATGTTGAGAGAAGAGACTTTGATGTTATTGTAGTTGGGTTGAATCTGCTGGACACTTTTTTTTTTGAATCTGTTGGTGTTAGTAGGAAATGCTTTTGTTTATTTACTTGATGTTTATTCACTCTCCCTGTTTCTTTGATTTCTCCCTGTTCTCTTAGGTCAATTTCTTTGGGTTTTTTTTTTTAATTATTGCGCGCCTTTTGCTGCTCTTGAATAAAATGTGTGGTTCAGTTATTGGTTTTTAAGCGATCCGACTCATTAAGTTGTGAGCTGATTTGAGCTTCAGGTTGTTAGGAGTTTTTGAGACAAGTCAAGATGGTTCATTTAGTTTCGAGTCTAATCACAAATTGATGTTGGCTCGGCTCAACTCACTTCTTAAGCAACACTGCGAAGTGTAAACACCAGTAAAATTGACTTAGAAAGTTATTATGTTTACTTTCTGAATATACTTGAACTAGGTCGTATCTTTGGCAATTGTGGACAACTTGTTTAACTCGTATACGATTTGATAAATAGATTTATGAGTTAAAAGCCAAGTGTGAATGGATCTCAACAACTACCTACAAGAATTTTACTCCTTTAATAGTTGCTTATTTATTTACTTTAACTTTGTTAATATACATTCTTTCTTTAATAAAGTTTCCCCCTTTTAGGCCATCCGGTATGGGTCGGGAAAGCGATCGAGGAGGCGTAATTGGCCTTCGGTGCCGATGGGGTACACTGCATCCATACTCGGCGTCAGTGAACTCGACAACCTTTCCCCCCATCTCACCGATCTTCTTTCTCCGTCTCTCTCTCTATTTTTTTTCTCCCCTTCTCTTTTAAGATTTGTGGAAGGGGACATACCCTTGGTGGCGATAGAGAGGAAGAGAGTGAGGTGGATCCTAGGCACGGGTTGATCGGTGAAGCCCAAACCATACCCAACAGCCTTAGTTAACTTTGTTTATAAACATGTTTAGTCTCTCTATTTTAACTTTGCTAATATACATGTTTAGTCTATCAACTGTTATTCCTTTTAGTATTTTTTTTACACGTTAGACAAACCAAACCAAACCAATCCGACTCCAACCGAACAATATCGATACTGGTATCGGTTTTATTAAAACCGGACACATGCGTTGACGTTTCGATGCTCTTTACCCTGTAGTTTTACTGTACTGATAATCAAACTCCTACCGAGGTAAATTACTTTACTAAGTAGTATTTATAAAAATAGGCTAATTATGATGGAATGGCCAAGTATTAATAAATGGGCCTATTATTATAACCCAGCCCAGTTATTACAACCCACAAAGCCCACAAACAATGCAGCAGAGACCATAAATAACTAGGGTTAGGGTTTGACGCCGTCACAGAACTCACAACACAAACCAAGCAAATCACATAGCGGCAGTAACCCTTTTCATAGGTATCTTCAATCCTGTTAAATATAAAGCATATTATTACAAACCCATCTGATTGATTAATTGTTTTGTGCTGTTTTATATAGATAACAAAAAAAAAAAATGAAGGTTGTTGCTGCATATTTGTTGGCTTTGTTGGGAGGTAACACCTCTCCATCTGCTGAGGATTTGAAGAATATTCTTGGTTCAGGTATATTAGTTTAGTTACAAGTACAATTTACAATGGTTATTATATCATTTTTTTTATTGTTATGAAGTTATTTTGTATTGTTGTTATATGTTTTTTTTTTAATTTTTTTTTGTGTATATGTATACAATTTACAATGGTTATTATATCATTTTGTTATTGTTATGAAATTATTTTGTATTGTTGTTATAATGTTTTATTTTTATTTGTGTATATGTATGCAATTTGCCATGTGAATTAAGAGATTTTGATAGTTGTTTGTTTAAAGTAATAAAAGTGTTTGTTTTGTTTATGAGCAATTATGCATTTAGGAATGAGATGAACAAACCAATAATAAAAAGAAATATTATTTTGATTTGAAACTAGTTTTGTTTGTAGTTATTATAGTTGTATAATATCTAGTGATTTTTGTGATTTTTTACTTAAGTAGGTTATGATATAGGGATTGTTTTGTTTATGAATAATTATGCATTTGTGCATTTGATAAGTAGTAACTTAGCGCCTCAGTTTTAAAAGGCACGAAACACGTAAAAGCGACGCTGACGCTGTCTTAATTTGAGGCGCTAAAGCGGCGGGCTTTTCGTACCCAAGGCGCAAGATATAGCTATAAATAAGGTTTTTATATGATTTCACCTACGTGCACAACTCAAAAAACCGAAGGTTTTTATAGGCATTTCTAAATAAATCCTTAAATTTTTACCTTCCGCTACACGATATATAAGATTTTGCTATGATTTTACCTACGTGTACAAGCCAAAAAATGCCTCAATTCCAAGAGGCATGCTTCTCAGGCCAGAAAATGGCCAAAACGAGCCTTTTTGCTGCTTGGGTTTAGTCGAGGCATGAAGTGAAAAAGCGACGAGTCTTGCGCCTAGGCATGCCTCAGGCACGCTTTTTAAAACCCAGCTTATCGACGAACAAACCAATATAATAAAAAGAAGAGAATTTGCTTTGGGCTTAAGCCGCTTTCGTATTTTGTGATTTTCATTGTTTTGTGCTTTATAAGTAGATTTTGTTTTGCATACATGCAATTATGCATTTTGGAATAGAATAACTGATTCTATTTTAATTGGTGTAAATTTGCGTTGTGTTATGCAGTTGGAGCTGATTGTGATGACGATAAAATTGAATTGCTGTTGTCTGAGGTTAAGGGTAAAGATATTACCGAACTAATTGCATCCGGAAGGGAGAAGTTGGCTTCCGTTCCTTCAGGTGGTGGTGGTGGTGTTGCCGTTGCTGCTGCAGCTGGTGGTGGCGCTGCACCTGCAGCCGCTGCTGCCGAGTCAAAGAAAGAAGAAAAGGTCGAAGAGAAGGAGGAGTCTGACGATGTAAGACCTCTAATAACATCTTTGAATTCGATTGTTTGATGTTCATTGAATTTCATTCGACTTATATCTTTGTAAATTGTTTTTATTATGATTTCATGTTGCTGACCTTTTTTGTTGATTGATTTTGCAGGACATGGGATTCAGTTTGTTTGACTGAGGATCTTGGAATCAAGCAGTTTGTTGTTTCTTGTTTCATCAATATTTAATTTTTGATGGTTGTTTTCTTAGTGTTGTGCCCAAATTTTGAATCTTGTATGACCTTGCAAAAGTTTTTAATGACATTTAGCTGTGTTTTTGTTGCTTATATTTTCACTACATCTTTTCCAATATATCAACCATATATGCAAGTTGCAGCTTGATGTATGGACGAGCTGTACAGGGCGCATATCGGTTATTGGCCCGTACCAAGAACTGGGTTAGGCCTAAGCGGGTACAGCCAGAATAGGAACCGGACTCAGGTAGTAGATACCCTGTGGTACCGATTCAGGTTGGGTTGGGTCTGATTCCTACCCGATAACTGTGTACGTTTGGGTATGGGTTAAAAAAGATGGATCTGATCGTTGGAACCAGTTTCTAACGGTAATATAGCCGTTTGGATCCTGTTATTTACTATTAATTTAGCATAAATAGCCTGATAGGTGTTGAAGGTTCATGTAAAACTACTCAGATTTCTCAAACTTTTTTCTATCAACAACGCTGTCAAACAGTGAACAAGTTGTTTCGGTACTTGAAACCATAAGAAACCCTGAGATATGACTTGTATTCTCAAGTCTCATAAACATACCGTTCATTGTTCAGTGAAAAAAGCTAAAAGAGAAACGGAATAATGAGGATATGCAATTGTTAAAGTTTAAAAATACTAATACAAATTACAAAGTCACGTCTATTATAAACTTCCAAATTTTTATCTTACTAAATTGTTTTCCATTAATTTATCCATACTTGGCTATAGACTCTTCACCAACATGCTCATCATTATTTGGGTCTCCCAACCCATCCACCCGTCGGCTGTAAATATCATGCAATCTTCCAATCGGTTGGGCTATACTTATGATCTTTGCATTGAGATCATCACTCGCACGATCAGTTTCAAAACACATTACTTCGTCAAACCTCTCCTTAAGGCGATCATAACCAAGACAACAATGAAACCTCATAGCCTCCTCTCGTAAGTCTTGGGACCTATGTAACGCCCCAAAATCCAAACTTTAATTTAGTAGCATGTTTTAATGTGTTATGGCATGGGGTGAAATAACTAAGTACCTATCCTAGATAGATATACAAGTTATAAAGAATTTCAATAAGGTTTGAGTCAATGTTGGGAGGGTATCAAACTAGAGGGACTAGAATTGGACAAGGAGCAAAACAATGGGTTATAGATAAGGGAAGTAAGATGTCAACATACACATTCTTGTGTATGTCGATCATCAAGAACAACCCAAGACCAAACCCTTGCTTCTTCACCTCTAGTTCCAAATCAAGAGAAAGTAGAAGCCAAAATGGTTCATGAAGCCAATTATGGGTTATCTAAGGTTTTATATACACTAAGGTACCTTTAATTTGGCTAATTATGATGTTATGTTTGTTTTTGAATGTGATGAAAATCTAGGGTTTATGTGTAACACCCCGTCCCTCTCACCACCAATATTGTCCGCTTTGCCCATCCAGAGCTCACGGATTTGTTTTGGGTGCCCAAGTGGAGACTTCCCAGGAGGTCACCCATCCTGGAATTTCTCCCACCTGAGCACGCTTAACTGTGGAGTTCTCCTCTCATCCACTAACATTAAGCCCCAAAACGCGTTGGTGATTTAAGAGGCAAGACATTACTTATGAACCAAGGATCTCTCCTGGCCACGGCCGATGTGGGATTTTCCTGGGGTGTCACATTCACCCCCCGTTAGAGTCTCATCGTCCCTGATGAGGTATGCACCCACCATCCCGAACGGCACAGGAGTGGCTCTGATACCATCTGTAACACCCCGCCCTTCTCACCACCAATATTGTCCGCTTTGCCCATCCAGAGCTCACGGATTTGTTTTTGGGTGCCCAAGTGGAGACTTCCCAGGAGGTCACCCATCTTGGAATTTCTCCCACCTGAGCACGCTTAACTGTGGAGTTCTCCTCTCATCCACTAACATTAAGCCCCAAAACGCGTTGGTGATTTAAGAGGCAAGACATTACTTATGAACCAAGGATCTCTCCTGGCCACGGCCGATGTGGGATTTTCCTGGGGTGTCACATTATGTGAAACGTGAATCAAGGATGGATGAAGGTGTCTGGATGTTGATAGACACTAAAGGAACCATAACTCGTGATACTATATAAGGCTATGCTTGATTCATTTGCTAATTAGATTGTTTTACACCTATGTTGGAAGTGGGTGTTGGTCTTGGTGTAATCCAAGACCATTCTTAGTTAATTATTGGATATTTTGAAAAGAAAGTGATGTTTTACTATGTTGATAACTATGGAATGAAGGATATGTGGTGTAGGTAAATAATATGATGATTTATGTTATGAGTTATGAAAGTAGGCATGAAATACTTGTACATTGTGTTTTAAATGTTGTATGCATACCAAGTGTTTGATGAAATGTCTAGATAAGTATGAGGTATGAATGTGTATGCAAGACTTGACAAATATGAATGTGTATGCAAGACTTGACAAATATGAACGCAATGTGATAATAGATACAATTGATAGTAGGTAAAACATGAGGATTGTATTAAGAAGTATCTTATGTGGGGACTTAGTTGATTGTATGATGTGGTAAGAAGAATGCATTAGTAGTGTGTACACTATGTTTAAATACTATGATGCACACCATGTGTTGGTTAATTGGTATAATGAATGATCTCGTATGTTAATAATATAGGAACATGATGTTTAGGGTGAATTTCATACAACCTAATATGCTAATATAGACATATGTTTGTAAAAAGGAAAGTTTATATTGTTGAAAGTTGACTTTCTGGAAAGTCAACTGACATGGAAATAATGTGGTATGTTTTCCAGCATTATTGTGAGATTGAGGATTTCTTGTGAGACACGTTAGCTTGGTTATGTGACATATACGATGTTGAGTTTAATTACTTGTATGGTAAATCAAAAGGGTGGGAAGCTATGTTATATGCGTGTTAGAAATTGACCTATGCAAGTCAATGTGATATATGAGTTGGATATGATTGGTTGTGAATGATCATGTATGCTAACAATGATGTGAACATGATGATATGAAAGGATAGGAAGGATGGACTCAAGCATGGGAGGCTAATGGGTCAAAAGGAGGCAAGTAAACGAGCATGAACTTGGAAGACTTGAGGTAAGTGATTCTTATTCCATTTAGGATAATGAATCTTAATATGTATATGTGTATGTAAGTAGGATGGGAATCATGAAATGATGGAACGTTAATAATGGTGCTAAGGCATGATTTGGAGCTTATAGTGGGTAAAACGCGGCTTTGGATGGACCGGCGTGGGATGGTGCGAGAAAGGATGGATAGGAGAACAAAAGGGTGGATTTTCACCCCTGCACCCTTTTTCTCCACCGTAGGCCAGTAGGGAACTACCATAGGAAATCGGGGGTCCATCGTAACTTACGGTGGCCACCGTAAGGTACGGTAGGCCCTGTAATTTTATTTTTGTTTTGTTTATTTCTATCGTATGTGGATGTTTCGCTTATGTACGCGACCCGTAATTGCGTTTAACGCATCAAATAACATTGTTGGACCTTGGGTAAGGCTATGTAAGGGTGTAGCATGTAATAGGAATGTCGGATTTGCAAATATGATTCTAGTACGGAATGATACATGTGCATGTAGTTTAATTGATACGTTGTTTGATGGTATCAATTACGGTAAGTAGATTGTCATGCTTATGTAGATTGAAAATGTGATGTATATATGGGTACTCATACTCGGGTTTGAGTGAGAGTTTCATGTATGTAAGGGTTGGTAATTATGCGTAGATTGAGTATAGGATTGGAAACGTCATATTTGTCTTAGAGAATAGCGAAGAAAGAGTAACATGACGGGTCAAAGTAAGTTATACGAGGGAATTGTATGCTTGTATGAATTGTGGGGTTATATGAGGAAATTGTATGCTTGTATAAATTGTGGGGTTATTGAGGGAATGGTATGCTTGTATGAATTGTGGGCTTATTAACCTTTGTTATGAGAATGGTAATGAAGGTGCAGGTATGAATATATGAATGCATGAGACTTGCAGGTTTGGTTTGGGGTATCACACCTGAACTTGCAAAAAGACGTTTGAACAGGGTCACGAAGTATTGTTGGATGTTATTTCCGCATTGCGAATAATTTTACATGAGGTCACCCATTGAACTAACGAAATGGTTATGTAGTGATTGCAGGTTGTCTTGTCTACCTAATGAAGTAAGGGAAGGATGAAGATCGAGTGAGGGAACGAATTGTACGTGGTCACGGTCACATAACTACATAAATATGAGTTAAGTTGGATGTAATAGGAAACAATAAAAGATGTAACACCAAAGTACCTCTTAGATATGTTTTCCAAACCTTGGAGAATGTTCTATTAAGCAAGAAATTTTCTAGTCCATATTTTCCGCTGCATATTTTCAGAAAAACGGTTTAGGGAGTTACAACCTAACATGTACAAAAGCTAGTCCCAAGCCGTATTCCTTGTTGTCGCTCCAAGTTGAAGACATTTTCATAAGTTTATGATTTTGCAATTTTTAGGTTCATTTATGCGTTTTCGAGTTGGATAACTAAAACAATACATCCAACAACTATTTGTAATGATTTGAGGTGACCTAGAACCAGTTTTAACGGACAAAATATTATTAAGGTAAATTGAAGAAAACTGTTTGTGATTAAACTAGGCTTATACCCAACATTGGGTGTCTAGTGTCAGGACTGTCGGTTGAACAATCAAATGAACGATGATCAACAACGAGGTTGATCTATGTTTCATTTATTCAACAAACCTACCTACCCAAAGTATGTGTTACTATACAAAACAAATGTTTTTTTTTATAATCATAAGACATGTGACTAGTGCTCCAAACCCCACACCATTATACCGTCATTGGAAACATATTAACATGGTGGGGACGACGATGAACCACCACCATCACAGATGGGCGGTGGTCACCTTTGTCATTACTTAGCTCTCCTCTATTAGACTGTTGCAACCACACACATAACTTTCATTGCCCCATGGTTGTTGGCATAATTGCTTGTTCATTTGTGTGATAAAAATGTGCTTGATATTTGTTGTTAGGAAAAAGATATGTGACTTGCTAATCCTTAAACAAGTGTGCTATGTGTTTGACACAAGAATACTTATATCTTTTGTGATATTTGTTTATGTGTTTTCACAAGTTAATAATAAATTATGATTGCAACTTCAATTCAATACCTAGGACCAAAAAATATATAAAACCTTCCAAAAAAATCTAAAGAAATAAGAATATCATATAACAGGCGAAAATTATCCAATTATAAAACACACAAAAATATCCTAAATGTACAAGTTTGCTGCATAAATAATATATGTTGTTACAACGGTGCATCCAAATTCCAAAATACTTAATTATAATAATGCATGCATTTTCATTGTCTAAAATAGACGAGTCACATTTGAATCATTCATATGTTTCACGTGCGAAAATCACTTTGTAGTGGAGAACTTGGACCTATTTTTAACTACCACGTTAAACAAAAAAAACTTAATTATACTAATGTATACATTCTCATCGTCTAGAATGCACGAGTCACATCTGAAGCATTCATATGTTTTCACGCGTGAAAATCACTTTGTAGAGAAGAACTTAGATCTATTTTTAACTACCAAGTTAAAAAATATATATTTAATTATACTAATGCGTACATTCCCAACGTCTAAAATACACGAGTCACATCTGAAACATTCATATGTTTCACGCGCGAAAATCACTTTGTAGAGGAGAACTTGGACATATTTTTAACTACCAAGTTAAAAAAATGTCCTATTTTAACTTATTTTATAATTTCAGTAGAAAAAACCTATTTAATATATATATTTATATTTTCTTCAAATCATCCTAAGTGTAAAAATTATATCATTAATAATGGTGTGTTTAGTAAATTTAATTATATACACATCAGTTTTTTAATAGACACATTCCAATTGTAATTTCTTGGTTAATGATAAATTTTACAATTATGATATCTTTCTATTGTAAGTGACAACTCACAATTATAGGTTTTTTGATAAATGACGAGTTACATAATTTAATTTCTTTGATAAATGGCAAATTACAACTATAGTTTCTATGATCAAAGACAAATTACAATTATGACAAATGAACAAGGATCAAAAGTATTAATCATGTTAGCGATGACAAATGAACAAGGATTAAAAGTGCTGATCATGTTAGCAATAATGTAACTTGAAGGACCGATCAACTTAATATTTAATTCGAGATGTATATTTTCATTTAAAGAACATGGTACTTTTTTTTAAGTCTCTTACCTATTTGTTTTCTAAGTTCAAGCAAGTACGTTGTTTTGATGAATTGTCACTAAAATCAGTGTCGATTCTTAAATAAAGTTGTTTGTTACCTACTTACCCAAGTTTCTCTACACGACAAGATAATGATCCAAACTATGTGCATACTGCATAGTGCCAACCCTTGGGTGCAAATCGACATAATTTATCACACCATAAAAATAATCACTTTCATTTTTGTCTTTAACGGAGTACAAGGCAGTGTCAGTCACTCAGACGAGGCGATTCGAGGCAGTACTTACGCACCTCAAGCACATTTAGGCGCAAAAATGGCCTTGAACCGACCTAGAATGGCTTGGACCGGATTAAACTAACCAAGCAGGGCTACACCAGCCCGAGCAGGCTTGAACCAAGTAACCAACCTTGTGGTTCCTTCTCTTAACTTGTCTCTCCTTTATAATCTCCCTTACCAAATTTCTTCATATGAAGCAATGTGTCGTCAAAACCAGAAATATAATCAAATTATTTACATAGATGTTTTATTATATATGTAAAACATAATCAAATTATTAATATCTCATGTCTACAATATACTTTTTTTTGTGACATAATTTTTTTTTCAATCACTTTGTTTAACTTTTTAATACATCATGAAACATTATCTTTTACCTCTCAAAATATTACTTATGAATTTATGATACAAAAATAAACATATGTTACCAAACATTAGAAAAGCTAGTTAGAACATTTTTAACTAATCAACCAAATATAACCCAACGCCATTCTTTCTAATAATACTCCACCGGACTATCAAAACAACCATCATCCACCACCACATCGCGGCGGTTAAACGGCGGCGGTACAAACGGCGGAGACATACACCTCAACAAAGCCCAATTCACACCTTCAAAAAACGAATGCTGTTTAACTGCGGACGCTCCCATAGTCGACCCCAACCTCCCAACCGGATCCTTCACCAACAACCGCGATATCAAATCCTTTGCACTCGCAGGCACAACGGGCTCTTTAGGAAACTCTAGAGCCCGAGCCACAACATTAGCCAATGTCATCTCATTATCCACCCCCCTAAAAGGTGTCACCCCATAAAACAACTCGAATATAAAAATCCCCAATGTCCACCAATCGACCGCGCTTCCATGCCCTTCACCCGACACAATCTCGGGTGCTAGATACTCATGGGTCCCAACATACGACATTGACCGTATGTCAACGGGCTCAGCAACAAAATGTGGGCCTTGATGGGCCTTAATGGGCTTCTTGCGTTTGCGCATTGGGTTGAAACAAGAGACTGATGGGACAATGCAGTTGGGTAGGATGCATGATGGTGATGAGGTTAGCTTGGGCGGGCCGAGGGTGGGTTGTGGTGGCGGTTCGGGGAAGATTTGGGCTGGGGTGGCCGCGGTGACAGGGGATTTTAAGGAGAGGTCGAAATCGGTTAACATGATGTGCCCGTCGGATCGGACTAGAACATTTTCGGGTTTGAGGTCACGGTAGATGATGTCTAGCATGTGGAGGTATTCCAATGCTACTACTACTTCTGATGCGTAAAACCTGTAAAAATATGTTTGTTGTCATGTGGTTACAATTGGAAAATAAAATAAAAACTTTGATTTATAAAGATGAATGTAGCATAATTCAGGAGGATGATCATATTAATCGCTATAACTTAACGATTTGTCACACTAAAAGTCCAAAACAAGACACATTAATAATTCTAAACAATGATATAGTTATAGAATATTGTCAATTCATATAAGTATCACGTTATCATCATACATGCTATAAACATACTAGGGGTTGTTTGGTTGATTAAGTGCTGAATCATTAATAAGTCTGTATTGTTGGACCTCTAAATGGTTAGTCTTCTTGTCTCACTAAAGTAGGGGAAGTAAAAATTGATTCATTCAGTGCTTAATGGTTCAGCAGCATCCCAAGTGTTAATGATTCAGCCTTAACCATTACATTGAGATGTTGAAAAAATCGTGCTAAATGAACTGAATGCTGAATCATTAAACGCTGAATGATTAAGAGAAAAGAGCCTTACCAAACAGGCAAACAGCCCATAGGACAACTATGAATAGACATTTAGTGACCAGAATCTATTTACACTAAAGTGACATTTGATGAATTGAATCTGTCAACACTAAACAAAATTTGGTGACCCTAGCTATAATAAGTCATAATGTAGGATCTACTCCCATAGAGCAATTAAAGTTTGTCGTGATCATAGAGGCCAATGAGCAAAACATGGAAACTGTTAAATGTTAGTAGTTGTAGAGACAACAAACAATAATCTTTGTATTTAAACGAATTTCAATAAACCTACCTACTTCACATGTCTAGGTTTATAATCAAATTAAACATAATTAGAATAATAAAAAATACAATTCATATAACTAAAATTGATTGTCATGCAACAAACAAAAACATTTCTTTTCAACTTTAATTTTTTTTTAAAAATACAATAAAAACCTCAAAATGTCACTTTATTTCGATCATTTGATAACAAGTATTGATTTATGTTAACAATAAAATTTTTTTAAAGGCTTCGTTTAGTGGAAATCCTTGTAAAACCCTAACCTAGTGGTCCCAAGTTTGAATCCCTACCCATACACTGGTGTCCTCCTTGCCTAAGCTCAAACCATCATGAAGAATTTTTTTTATGGTGTGCATGGATCGAACCTGATGGAACCTATATCATATATGTATTTAAATTTTAAATCCTAAATCTATTGGTGATACTGATACCATGACCCATGTGGCAATAATTACCATTTGTAAAAGTTTGACTTTCTTTTTTACATGCACACGAACTCACGTGGACTCGACTACTCGAGCATGTGTATCGTGTAATCAATGCCCAAACCTAATACTGGCCGTTGATTTTGATCAAAATTACATGAGTGTAAATTAGACAATAGGGTGCAAAGTAGAATATCATTAATCCCTTATTTTTTATAACACTCTTGTGAAAAATAGACGCCATACCACTAGGTAATGAATAACTGTTAAATACTTAAATGTAGCAATATGGAACGCACACTGAAATTAAAGGGTCAGAAGGATCTGTTACCTATCTTGTTACGGTTACAAAATCTATTAATTTTGTTAAATACAAAACCAAAGTCTTTTTAATAAAAACACGACTAAAAAGTTCTAGTTTCGCCACTAAACCAAAATAAGACGAAAGAGTTGCAAAATCCGAACCTGACGGTGGACTCAGGGAACCGTCTACAAGGCTGTCGTTGCCGGAGAACATGAAGGTCACCACCGGGACAAAACTCCGTCAACAAACACGACCATTTAGGGGACTCTAACGACGCGTAAAGCGTCGGTAGAAACGGATGATCCAACATTTGTAGAATCTCTTTTTCTGTCCTCTCTCGACCTTCTTTGTTACGGCACTCAAGCTCTTTCTTATCCATAACCTTAGCAGCAAAAACAACAGGAGTTGTTGAAGAAGAAGAAGACGACGACCCTTTAATCTCAGATAGATACACACAACCAATATCTCCAGCACCAAGACGGTGGATAAAATGGACGTCGGAAAATGTTAAACTAGTGCCGGAATCAATTCCGGCGAGTCGAATGGCGTCCCAGTGAGGGTCGCTGGAGGGAATGGAGGTTGTCCAGGTGGTTTCTGAGCTGGAACTAGTGCTGCGGTTGATGTCGGTGGTTGTGGTGGTGGTTGAAGAGTTGAAGCTAATGCTTTGGAGGTCGTCGGTGATGTCTCCGGTAGACGGTGGTTCCATTGCCGGAAAAGGGGGGGGGGGGGGGTTGGGCTGGTTGTGGTCGATGGTTTGAGGGATGAGAGTTTTGGTTTTGAAGAGGGAAGGATGGGTTGGGCCCATGACAAAGTAATACTATAAGATACATGTCATAACTTATTAGGAGGGTAATAGTTTCACGGAATACTGGAGTATCATCGTGCCACCAATGCTGCCACGCGATCATATTCCACCACCAAGTCACCAATTCAGGAGGAAACTCATAATAATTATGAGAAAACCCCTTTGTGAGATTCGAACCCAGGACCTTATGGTCCCTAAGTCTTATCTCACCACCAAGATACCGCTGGGCTATAATGCCTTTGGCACCGATAATATGTTTTGATGTTACAAGGAATGTGTTTTTGGATTTTGATGAATGTATAGTATGAGGTAGTAGATTAGATCCTGAAGGAAATGAATTTTACTTATGGTTAAAATACCTAGTCTAGCCATTGGGTCTGTGGCCCAGTGGTAACTAGCAAAATGCTAGTTTGGTGTACCCAGGTTCAATCCTGGTGGTGAGCAAAAAAGTGGTGATATATAGGTGATAAGATTTGGCTGTTCAAAAAAAAAATACCTAGTCTAGTTCAGCATTACAACAATTAGTGTGTCAACTCAAGTGAAGACAATTTAAATGAACTTAATTGAACCGGGTGTGTAGTCCAGTTGAAAAGAGTAAACTTCAAATGATTTTACTTGTCATATAACGTTATCAATAGCTAAATAGCTAATACTGAAATGAACCTAAGGGTTTCTAGGCTAGTGGTATCACCATGTGTACAGTGGTGTCCATTCTCATTAGGTTGATGGTATGAGTTTACTATTAACCATTAAGTATTGGTATGGAGTTAGAAGTAGTTCTAGAAGGTGTGTGTTGGTTCCAAAAAATGTAATAGCAAAAGATATTTCAAAAATAGAATTAGAACTGTGTGTTGGTTCTAAAAAAGTAACAGTGAAGGATATTTTTAAATATAGAATTAGAACTAGTGTTAAAAGTCTAGAGGGTGTGTGTTAGTTCTCAAATAAGTAAAAGTAAAAGATATTTTTATAACTAGAATTAAAACTAGTGTTAGAGCTTAGAGGTAGAGTGCGTGTGTTAGTTCTTAAATAAGTAATATTCATAAAAAAAAAAGTTCTTAAATAAGTAAAAGTAAAATATATCGGATGTTAAAATAGATCTTTTATAAATCTTAAACCAACTATTTAGACAAAACAATCTATATTACAACATCCTTGTAATAACATATTTCATGCAAAATAGTTGGATGATTAACAAGTTCACCCTGTACTTCCTATAGTTAAAGTAAACTATAATTACAAATTACAGGTAGTGTTAAATATACGTTGTTTCAAAAACTTATAGTTTATCTTCTAGAAAATAAAAACAAGCTGAGCAGTGAGCATATGACATGAATTAAGGCATGAGGTGTCTCCATCATAACTACGTGAGACAAATTTCTTTTATATAAAAACGTTTAAACTTAGCAATAGTGACCACAATTTCAGTTAAATGTTTATGGAGGAATCAGGGGGGTTGTCTTTCTATTCAAAAACATTTATTCTTCATGTTGTTTTCTTCATTTATTTCTATTTAAGGTCCTAATCCTGGTTGGTTTCAATTTATTGGAATTTGAAAATATTGAAACCGATTGAAACAAACTAAATTAAGTAATGCAATGTTATTTTATGTTTTATTTTTACCAACACTTTCATGATTTGTGACATACATATAAGTGATAAAATATAGTTTCAAATCCTATGTGTTTTTAGAAAAGAGTTAATAGCCAAAATCGTCCCTGAGGTTTGATCACTTTTGCCACTTCAGTCCAAAACCCAAACGTCTTAAATCTGGGTCCGTAGGCTTTTGATTTTTTGCCACATTCGTCCCTGACACTAACCCAATTAACTTATCTCGTTAAGTTGGGGGGTATTTCTGACTTTTTGCCTACAAAATCGAGGGCATTTTAGACATTTTGGCTATTAACTCCTAAATAAATAAAAGAAAAAAATAAAAACAAAAACATTTGTTTTTATCTCTTATAGTATAGTGGTAAGGTGCTTCCAAATTGTTGTGTAAATAATAAATAGGGTAGCTGGATTCTATATCATTAGCCAACTCATTAGTTCTTTGCAAATTTAACAAATTGCAACCACTCCAATTCGATAACCTACTCCAAATGTCTTTTGTAAATATGTACTGAACACATAATCAACCATTTCATTATTTCTCACCGGAGCAAAGTTAACATGATCGCGATTGTATAATAGTGCCCGTAACTATTATACTCGTTGATATGGGAATCCTGTTTTGAAGCAGTCTCCGTGTAAGACAGCCTACCTAATATAAGAAGATATCCTATTATTCTATGTGATCACATGCCCGTTGACGATATTAAAAGCTAAAACGTAAAATGTAGCTGCGAACTTGTAATTTATATGATTTTTTTAATGTTTTACATCTTATGTTTTGTTAAGACTAGTGGGATTGCCCGCGCGTTGCAGCGGGTGCACCTGTTTTGTCGTCTCATTGTTGGTGGTGGTTTGTAGTGTGTGATGACATATGAGGGTTATTTATTAGGATCCAAGGCAACAACCTAGTAGTACGGTGCAAGTTATAAATGCATGTTATTAAAAATTGAAACTCACAAATATAGGTTATTAAAATTTTAAACGAGTACATCAAAATAAGGCTCATTATTCCTTGTAAACATTCTTAGATCAGTCTACCTGCTTTGCTAGGACCCTTGTTAGTATCTCGAAGTAAAAATTTAAACAGATAAGCCCGCCATGGAGGAGTGGTGGTTAGCAAAGCGGAGAGCCATTATATTTATTAATGACCACGTAAAATTGTAATGTAAGTCGAGTAATTACTGTAATGCTGTTTGTGATGTGTATCATATATATATATTGTCTTAACATATGGGGAACCCACGTGATGCGGCATAGTCTTGATTTGCGTCGTTGGTCTCGTTATGTTAGTTTGTCAATCATTTCATCGTAACAAATATATGGGAGATAAATCGGTTTCTTTGATTCTTAAAACCTCCTAAAATATTCTATTGAAACTTTATATTATTATTAAAATAATATAGTTTTATACTAATGTATATCACAGGAGGTAATTCTTCTAAATGGTTCAATACTTTCAGCCAAACTTTAATCTTTATTAACTTAGCAACGGCCGTGCTTCCAAGTTTTGTGTGCAAACTCTTCATGTAGGTACCCTTGTGGATCGTGCAACATCTTAAGCAATGAGGCCACTGAATTTCCAACTTGAGCACATTATTTATCTTTTATCAAATATGTTAAGCTCTGCTATAACTTGAGTGATGTCTTCAGTTTGAGCAAATCAACAGCTTTAGTGAATTACAAGTTTGAACAGATGTGATTGTATAACCCATCTCTTGAATGTTCAACGAGATACAGATATTAGATTTGAATCTAAGTTTGAAAATCTGAAAAGTCTTCGGCTAATAAATTTTTAGCTTTATACTTCCGCTTGTGTTTAATGTTGAACCCAAAATCTGATCAAAGAACATCTAAACACTAATTAATACATGTTCAGTGTTTGGCTGTAGAAACTACTACTCCTAAGTTGGTTAAGACTTGAAGTTGAATTGCCTTGAACTCCCTCCTTCTTGCAAACAATTTACTCTTCCCAGTTCGATCCACAAGGATCAAGATCAAATGAACGCTTATTCTCTCTGTTCTAATGATCTTTACAGGCTAAGAATTAAATATCTAATTTCTAAGTTAAGTCATCAATTACCTATAAACAATTTTTTTCTTCTTAAAAGTTAAAAACTATTAATTGTGACATGAGGTGACACATCTTTCTTCCTCTTTCTTATCATATAACTACATCTCTTCAAATCTCTGTCCTATTATATACTTTTATTCTGTCACAAAGTGAATGCCTTGGATCCTAAATTAAAACTATGGATCTGTTTCATCCCATTCTCTTCTGTCTAAATATATATATATTGGCAAGTGTAGAATTTTTTTTTAATATGAACAAATACAAAGATGTTATGAGAAGGAAGCATATACCTCATAGAATTGGGAAAGTCTCTGCTCAAAGATGTTGACCAAGAAAGGTCAAGGTCTTCTTCAACTTACAAAATAGATCAAGCAGAAAGAAGGTGGGAACCTAAGCCTTCTTGGACATGATAACTCAAGATATGCTACTGTTGCCAAAACTATTTCGCATTTAATACAAAAAGAAAAAAAAATACATCCCTAAACGAAACCAAGGATAATAAAAACAAATAATATGATCGTTAAGCTCACACCGTGTAAGATGATTCAATGTTTTGAAACCGGGACCGACTGGTAGGGCCAGAAACCGGGACCTAGGCTGGTCCGTGTCAAGGTACTGGACCGGATTTTAGCGATAAATAGTTGAAGATAGGATCGGTTTCAAATCAAAAGAAAAAGATGGAATCAATTCAAATAAGTGACGGTTCAGTTAAGGATGAAACTTATTAACAAGCAAGTGTTACTCTATCTCTTATCTGCTTGAATAGATGGAAACTAAGTATTTTAAAGCATGAAGAGAAGTACAAGGTTTCTTATTCATCAATATCATTTGAATACATAGAGTTAATTTATTACAATTTAGTTAGAAAAATCAATGGTTACATTGTTATAGAACTGTAAAAGAGTATCTATGTTTCCGGCCAGTGATATGTAACATGTATTATCGTCCGGCTTAAATTGGAGATGACAATATTCTTAACATTTGGTTACACATTATCACTATATACCATACCTTCGCCAGCAATAACTCCTTCTCGACAACTCTTGACATGAAAGAGGATATGGCAGATTTGTGAAGCAGATGTGTAGAAAATTAAAGTACACGCTTTTTAATTAGAAACAAATATTTCGGAAAAGATTAAAACTTACGCCTTTGGGGTATAAGTTCCATGTGAGCCTCCCAGATAAGATATCCATGTTGATGCATACTCGTATGCTAACCTGAAGTGTCATTGAAAAAAAGTTAAATACAAAATTGCCTCGTCTCAAAGTTATGAAGCAAGTCCTATATAGTTTAAACTACATATATTTGGTACAAAATAAACTCAATTGCACAGTTCCATATAGTTCCAATACTCCAGGCCAAAGGTTTCAATTGCACAGTTCCATATACTTCAGTACATCAAAATTTCATTCATATCATGTTATAATCTCAAACTTAATCAAATGTACGGAAGAACAGAAAATGCACGGTTTTAGACAAATAAACGTCCAGTCAAAGTTTTAACCTGTAAAGTTCGATTTCATAAACCTCTTTGAAATCAACCTTGAACTCCACTCACGGACCATGTAGACGAAGGGAGGTTCGTCATCATATTCATCCACACCTAACTTCCTGTTCAAATACATAACATCATCCGGGCAAAACGCATATCCAACAATTAAGGTTTCGTTGAAATAAACAGAAAAATAAATGATTTACTAACAAAAATGTTTATTCAGGTCACACAGATTTCAGATTCATAAGAACAACCAGCAACAAAGAAGAAAACAAATCGATACCTGACATTGTGAGTAGTAAGGTCAACTCCAATTGTGGATTTGGAGGCGACGGTTGATGCGTGAATTGCCACCGTGTTTGCTGAAGACCATCTGGTCTCTCGTCTACCCCTCTCTCTTTCTCTCTGTATATATATATGTCGCATATGTCTGTGTTGAGAGGGTAAGATGAGGAATACGAAAAGTGAATCGTGGGTTACAAGTTTTCAAATCAATCATGTAACCGCATTGATGATAATTACTCATTCTCATTCATATTCAATTAGGGAAAACGAAAAAGCTTGAGTTTCTTGATTGCATTCAAGAGCAAGGTAACTAAAGATGTGATATTGAAGGAGATGGTTTCAAAAACAATTATTTGGAAAAAGTTGCTTTAGTCATTTCGACATTTATCATTAAAGGTTGTACACCGGGGTATAAAAGGAATACAAGAGGTAAAAAATGAAGAATTATACTTGTGGCTTTTCATGTGCCATCCTAAAATGATGGTGAAATGACCATCTTAGCCATCCCTCATCCTTAATAAGGTAACATAGATAAAATCAATAAAGTCCGGAGTTTACTTAGTTAAGTTTATTTAAATAATAATAATTTGTTTTTTATACCCGGTTCTATACTCAGATTACCCTTTCCTGTTCCCTACCCTACCCGATTTCTATTGGGTAGCGTTTTCCACTCTAAAAATTGGTTCCTTGCTCAAACGAGTTCCTCTTTGACCTTGAACGAACCCAGGTTAACCATTCCTGAATCCTGAATGACATTGTGTTTGTTTTCATGGGATTATCATTGTTGTCTATCAGCAACAACCAATGTTAGTTTTCTTGGGCTTGGCAACTCTAGGCTCTAGTTTGTTGAAGCCTGGAGATTTTTTTTTCCTTGAATAGCTAATTTCTCCGTCCTTTAAACACACTTATAAAGAAGCAATGGTGTTTGGCATGACATGCTTAAATTTTTTTCCCGCTCCTCTTTGTTGGCCCCCAATATTTTATACCAATCGAAGGCCACCACCACTAAAAATTTGATGGTGACGATTTGTGTTTGTATGTTTTTGCTAAAATCAAGGAAGGGGTGTTTTTTGTTCAGGTTTTTATATATGTTTTTTAAGGGTTATGATTAAATACACATTGAAAGAAAAATAGGAAGTCGTAAGATGGGTATTAAACGGACTTCGATTGAACTCATTCAAGCGGCATTAGAACAGTCTCATCGAACCTTACGATCTTAGTCGTTTTTTTGGATTTTTAGCTTGTAGTTTTTAGAATTTATGTTATATCGTTGTGTCTTTTATGTAGCATTGTGTTTTTTATTATTTTCATCATTGTGTCATTGTTGCGATTCATTGTGTCCTGTTTCTTCATAATTGTGTTATATTTTTTGGCATTGTGTTATATTTTGTAACTATGTTGTGTTTATTTTATAAACTAAAATAAAATACAATGCACTAATGTAACTATTGCAAGTAAAATGTTCTTTATGATTCTTTCAACTTTCAAACATGTGGTTAAAAAGTTAGTATATATAATATACTAGATATATGCTCGCGCGCTTCGCGGCGCGCTTTTTTACCGGTCTAATTGTGTAGACATGTTTTAGTATTTGTGACCTTTCTAAGTAGTAACCTAACGGAGTTGAGTAGTAAGTTGACGTAATTGAGTAGTAAGTTAACATAGTTGAATTGTATAGTAACGTGACTGAGTTGAATAGTAACTGAGTGGTAACCTTATGGAGTTGAGTAGTAACTTTACGGAGTTGAGTAGTAAGTTAGCGGAGTTGAATAGTGACTCCGTTAAGTTACTACTGGCGGAGGTGTGTAGTAACTTTACAGAGTTCAATAGTAGCTCAACGGAGTTGAATAGTAACTCCGTTAAGTTACTATTGACGGGAAAAAGAAAAAAAAAGTTGAATAGTAACTTAAACGAAGTTAAATAGTAACCTCGTTAAGTTAAGCGCTTTTTTTTACCGGTCTAATTAGACATGTTTAAGTATCTGTGACCTTTCTGAATAGTAACGTAACGGAGTTGAGTAGTAAGTTGACGGTGTTGAGTAGTACATTAACGAAGTTGAATTGTATAGTAACGTGACGGGGTCGAATAGTAACTGAGTGATAACTTAACGAAGTTGAGTAGTAACTTGACGGAGTTGAGTAGTAAGTTAGCGGAGTTGAATAGTGACTCCGTTAAGTTACTATTGGCGGAGGTGTGTAGTCATTTGACGGAGTTCAATAGTAGCTCAACGGAGTTGAATAGTAACTCCGTTAAGTTACTATTGACTGGAAAAAGAAAAATAAAAGGTTAAATAGCAACTTAACGGAGTTGAGTAGTAACTTAACGGAGTAGAATAGTAATTTCGTTAAGTTAATAGCAACTTAACGGAGTTGAGTAGTAACTTAACGGAGTTAAATAGTAACTCCGTTAGTCACTATTCATGAATAGTGCTTTTTGTGAGAGGGGCTAAATAGCAACTTAACGGAGTTGAGTAGTAACTTAACGGAGTAGAATAGTAATTTCGTTAAGTTAATAGCAACTTAACGGAGTTGAGTAGTAACTTAACGGAGTTAAATAGTAACTCCGTTAGTCACTATTTATGAATAGTGCTTTTTGTGAGAGGGGATGAAGTTGGTATTTATAGTATTAATTAATAATAGGGCTTGTTTTTGGGCCCTTTTGAACTTAGTTTTGGGCCATTCAAATTTGTAAATACATCCATAAAATACTACTACCCGCCTATATTTGAAAATACACTCTCAAAGTAGCAGACTTTAATCAAACTCTTCGATTAAGAGCCCATCCTGTTCGCTTTTAATTAAAAGTTTGGTCCCAATGACCCATCTTTTCTTTCTTTTTTAAAAAAAGATGAGCGGCAATGATTTGGTCCCCTCTTTTTGTTGTATGAAAATTTAATAATTGGTGAGTTGGGCATAATGGGCTTTCCACCTCATCTCTATTTTTTAAACAAAAAGCTAGTACTTGTGCTCATTTTAAAACCCAACCCATTATAGATTCAAGGGAAGCAAAAGAGAGCATTATTGTACAAGAAAAAAAAAGTGTACATTGTTGGAAAACATGGCATGCTTATCTACAACATTGGATCAACAACAACAATCGTCGAAAAAGATGATCCGAATGAAGAGTGCGGGACTAAGCACTTGTCATGCAAGTCCATTGATAGATTGTGATGATGAGTTATCAAAATCGGCCTTGTTTGCTTTTCGGGCTAAAGAAGAAGAGATCACAAAGAAGAAGATGGAGGTCAAGGAACGAGTTCAAGCTCAGTTAAGCCGCGTTGAACAAGAAACAAAAAAGTTGGCTGAAATTCGTAATGTGAGTGTTTCAATATTGTTGATAACAAACTTTATCGGTTTGGTTTTAGTTACGTACATTTATAACATTAAATTTTACCAAACCAACCCAAAGTTTCAATGTTTGGTAAGCAAACCATTGAACCTTTTGTTTGAATGTATGATGTTGCCCAAAAAAAAATATTTGGTAGATATTAGAAAATCTTTAACTAATGGCCCAAAGTTCAGGCGCATACATGTACTAACTTATTTTAAAGAAAAAATATTTTTTGTCAAAACCTAAGGGGCTGTTTTGGTAAGCTCTGCATCATTTAGTGCTGAGTCAGTAATAGATCTGACTGTGTTAGGGACTCTGAATGAGTAAGAGTATGCCGATGTGGTGGTAGTTGGTGGTGTAGGAAGTGGTGGTGGGTCAAGGAGGTGGTGTGTGAGTGGTCAGTTAGGGTTATGAGCATAGATGAAGGGTTAAAGTGGTAAAAGGCTTGTTACCGAATTCAGATGTGCCTTCTAGTGGACCAAACACACTTAGGGGCTGTTTGGTTGATTAAGTGCTGAATCATTAAGATGATCTGAATGGTTAAGATGCTCTGAATGGTTAAGAGCTGAATCATTCAGCATCCCTTATTAGCTTAATGGTTCAGTACTTAATCATTCCATTCAGATGCTGAAACAAACAGTCTGAATGCTGAATGATTCAGAGCTGAATGGTTAAGAGGCTGATTAAAAGGCTACCAAACAGCCCCTTAATGTTCACTGATTCAGATAAAGCCTCTATTATTAATAAGCTACCTAATGGTCCCTAAGTGAGGACTAAACTAGGCCCGTTAAGCCAAACCTAAAAATGAAGGCCTAGTGGTCAATTAACCGAACCATAACCAATCCATGTTATACAATGAACCAATAGCTAAAACCTTTTATTATGGTTCTATTGTGAGTTAACATATATCCAAACTTGAAATGAAATAATGGGGATAAATGTGAGTGTAGGGTCTTGAAGCACTTGAGGATCCAAGGTGGAAGGAAGGGACGATTGTAAGAAAGAAGGTTGACTTGGTCAATAAAGAACTAAAGTCGTTGGGACAAAATTGTCAAAAGAAGGTTAGTCAAACATCGGATTCTAAACATTGGTTTCATTTCATGCTTTCATAGTGGTGTAATGATGTTGTACTAAATAATCTTTTTTTTTTTAAGATTTTATTTTTATTGAAATATTCTGTTATATTCTGTAGGAAAAAGAGTATAGAGAAGCTGTGGATGCATTCAACGAGAAAAACAAGGAGAAAGCACAACTAATTGCCAGACTAATGGAGGTAAGTTCACT
This sequence comes from Ambrosia artemisiifolia, assembly GCA_032199755.1. Taxonomy (NCBI): domain Eukaryota; kingdom Viridiplantae; phylum Streptophyta; class Magnoliopsida; order Asterales; family Asteraceae; genus Ambrosia; species Ambrosia artemisiifolia. The sequence goes on from CM063529.1 coordinate 35,572,871, forward strand.
TATTTAGTTATTTTTGATATTAATAAAATGATTTTATTATTATCCATGTACAACTATATCAAGTATATACCAATTTAGGGTGAGAGGAGAAACCGAATAAGCACATCATAATAATCATAATAATAATCAAAATAATAAGACCGAATAAGCACATCATAATATGAAACTCATGGTTCACCAAAGGGCTTTTCTTACTGTAGTATCTAAGTGTTGGATAAGGCTTTGCCTTTTGAAGTGGTGAGAAATGCAAATCTCATGGGCGACAAAATTTAGCCGCTAAAAAACAGAGCTCATGGTTCAATTAAGTTTTTTATAACTGAATCAACCAAACAGAATATTAAAATCATTAGTATATTTGTTGTGAATAAAATGTTATATGCCTATACTTTTTTATAACTAACATATTAGTTGTAATTCGTTATCCTTCAAAAACTAAGAGAGTTTGTAATCTTTTTATTTGACATGATATATAAATGGATTTATTAAGGGAAATTAGTTTGAATCTACTCAAGATTAAAGCTGGAATTAAGAACCGTTTTTCCCATTAACAAATTAATCGGATCTTTTATAGTTGAACCGATCTTTAATGAAAATTCTAAAACCTAAATGTCGGTTATAAGTAAAGTATTAAGGGATGTTTGGTATTGCGTTTTGAAATGGATTTTTAGATTATTGCGTTTTGGAAACAGAAATAATCAGTTTTTATTGTTTGGGGTTGTGTTTTGAAATAGATTTTGAGGCAACCAAAACGCAATAATCTAAAAGCAGCTCCACCCCTGTTTTACGCATAATCTGTTTTGAAATATCAATCCCAAACACCCTCTAAGTCCTAACTAAAGTACTAAACCAAACCGACCATTGCTCACCACGTATATGATTATGTTACTTATTCAATTAAATAAAATCATTTTCGATTTCTGCAGCTGGTTAATGAAAGCGAAATGGCGAGGATGAAGAAAATTGAAGAGTTGAACGAAAAATTCGAACTATTTGTTAAGAAACAGTGATTTTTTATTTATTTCATCATCATGTTATTAAAAGATTATGAATGTCTAGTTATGTTAAAACAAAATAGTGCGAGGGTAAATTTAGGGATTTAAGGTTGCTTTTGTAAAACAATTATTTACATATCTCGTGTTTGTTGTAAGTTTGGTTTTATAATTTGTTGTATTTATGTTATCACCCCGGGGATTTACATATCTCGTGTTTTTTACAATTTATTATTATAAGTTTGGTTTTATAATTTATGTTATCACCCCTGATGATTTATATATAGGATTTCCAATTTAATTATTAACTAGGATTTTGCCCGCAAGCGTTGCTCGGAAGATATATGGCGTATCAACCAGACATAAATGCCAACGTGATTGATTATACATTAATGTTACGCGAAATTTACAATCGCTAATTTTAAGTAACATTATTTAAAAACGTTGAACCTTACACACACTAATATCATTGAAAAAATGTTGAACCACACACGCACGTTGTGGCGTGTTAACTCGCAAAATTTAGAACGAAAAATTGCGAAAGATGAAAATTAGACTAAATTTGAAAGTAAGAAAGTGTTGAGTTAAATTTGTGAAAGATGATAAGTTTTGAGTTAGAAGTGAAAATTAAATTAGAGAATTTATATTTGCAAAAGGTGAAATCTTTGAATGAGAAGTAGAAAATCAAGTTGAAATTTTAAATAACTCATGTAACTATGCTTCCAGCCTTATAGTAGTTAAACTGAACAATTTCCAGTTAAGCCTTTATTTTTAGGTAAAACTACCAACCTTTCATGAGTAAACTAGCAAAAAGATGTCTTGAATAATTTTGCAAAAGTTAAATCGATTTCTTTTCAAGCTCCCTTTCCTTCATTTTCATGCTTTCATACATTGGTTTTTGCTAAAAACTAATGTCAAATATATGACTTTTTCAAGCTTGTTATATTTTTTTATTACCACACACTCTATAATTCTAGTACTAAACTAATAACGATGAATTTGGGCATAAATCTATTGTACAAATATAGTGAAGTTCCCCGGTTCAATCCGGTTCGGTTTTGGAACGAAACATAAACAAAACCAAACCAAATCGTATTTTCCAGTTCATAAAAAGAACAGACAAATGGAAGTCTAGACCTTAGGTCACTTATTTCGGTTACGTTTAATCAATTTTTTTATATATATATAACCGTTTTACTAGTTCTTTCTACAGTAAAAACCAAGTTACATCTGGATAATTGGTAAGCGAGCAACAAGTTGCATCGCTATCCCTTTTTAAATCGCAAAGCATATTCTACTAAATACAAATATTTGGTTCATCGGGCTTTGCGAGTCACTGTGGACCACAATCTGCACCCACTCCAAAAAGCGAACCGCCTCAGGAGGTAGGGATCCAAATGTGTCGAAGGCAAACGGAACGAACACGTGCCGATTCTCTAAACATGTTGTCTCGTGCTTAGCAACCTTCCTAGCTTCCGCCCTCAAAACCGCTTGTCCCTGAACGAAGCCACTGTCTCCCAGCCCCACCAACAGGGACACTCTAGTGAGGTAGATGCACGCATGCCTACCCCTGCCCAGCTAGACACAAGGACGTTCACAGGACGCAGGGTGGATCTTCCCTCTCGCGGATCAGTCAAAAAGTTAACATGTGCTTCTTTCTTGGCTGAGATTCCGGCACGCCTAAGCACATCCCGTTAAAACAATGCTTTTTTCCTTCATTCCTACGACACTGATTTGGACGAATCCAAAGCCTAAAGGCAGACTGTTGGTCAACAAATTCCATACCTATGATTAAAAGCAAATGAATAATGTGACATTGTGACCTTTATGCACTTTCTTCTACTTTTATTTATTTTAGGTTTAATGCTTAGGATACGATTGGCATGATGCTTTCTAGAGTTTGAAGTTTTTGAAAAAAAACCAAAATCTCATTAAGAGTAGGTCCGAATTCAGTAACATTAACCGGGAGAGACGATGCGATTTTAACATTCGAGACATGATCATGTAATTTTTGGGTGTTTTAACATGTGAACCAATGGGGTGCAACACAAAGGTAAAGAGAAAAAAAAAGAAAAAAATATATGTGAACTAGGGGTGTTCAGAATTCGATTCGAATTCGAAAAATTCGAAATTCGATTTAGTTCGATTCGATTACCAAGAATTCGATTCGATTATTAAGAATTCGAATTCGATTCAATTCGAATTCGAGTCCAGTAAATCGAATACGAATCGAATACGAATTTATGATTTTAAATTCGATTCGATTCGAAATTCGAATAAAAACTATACATGTAATTTTTTTTTAATATATATACACACATACACATTGTTATATACACAAATATACAGATTGAAAAATAGAACTTTTAAATTTTGGTCAAACTCTAAGAACCCGTAGTCTATAGAACTTTTACCATAACCATATTTTACATGTTTACCTTATACATCACAAAACTCTAACAAACTATACTCTCTACTATTTTTACTATTCACGTATTTGACATATTGTTATTTATCAATTTTGTAGATTTTGAATTTTATATGTTAAAAATAATGAGTTTGTATTAGTTTTAAACCTAAAATTAAAACAATTTCTTATTTATGGTGAATTTGAACTAAATCGAATTTATTCGAATTCGATTCGAATTCGAGTTTTATATTCGAATCGAATACGAATCGAATAAATTGAATTTTAAACGAATACGAATCGAATACGAATTCAGGTAAAAATATTAAAAATTCGAGAAATTCGATTCGAATAATTCGAAAATTCGTTATTCGATTCGATGAACACCCCTAATGTGAACAAATGGGATACAATTACTATTCACCAATCTTGCAAATGTCATATAGTTGATAATTTTAAGATGCAGGTTGTCATTTCTTAACCCTTCAGGTTCTTTTGACCAGGAACCAAACCTGGGTCAATCAAGGATTATTTTGATGCATATGCCTCATAATCTACAATCATACAAGTGATGATGCATAACCCTCTCTCATGTCGTGTTGAGAAAGAACATCAAACATAAGCCAAACAACATTATCTCATTATTCTTCGTTCTTCATTTAATCTGAATCAAACCAAAACATTATGCGCCTGGTATTGAATGCTAGAAACATTATCATGCAGTACATTTCTAAAGATCCTAAAGTATTTCTGATCTTCCTTACTTTCTATAAAAATAACTTAAATATATATGTATGTATGTCTACCTGTTTTAAGCAGCCAGAACGCGCTTTTCTTCCTCGTCAAGTCTTTTTAACCACCTAAATCCAAGATCATTTCCTAATTTTGCAGCATTCTCAAATTGTTCTCTTGCCAATTGGAACGGGTTGGGTTTAGGCTCGCTAGATTTCTTCCTTAATTTCCTACCAGTAAGCTCCGTCTTACTAAGTTTCATTATAGACTTGGGAAGTTCATAACCTGGTAAAAAGAACCAGATAAGATCCATGTCATTTAGCAAAGGAACACAAAAAATTACGAAGAATGAGACCCGCTATCATATCTAGTTTTTTTCAATCTAAAAAAAGCAACTCGGACCAAGGGCGGACATACTTCAAGAGCAGGGGTTGCGGATGTTGCGGCTCAACTTCGCGCGCGTAGTGGAAAATTAGTGGAAAATTTGGTTTTTTTTTTTACGAAATTTAGAAAACGTTGCTACTAAAATGAAAAAAAAATGAAAAACGTTACTACTGATTTTGTGGCCTAGATCCGCCACTGACTCGGACTATAATAAAGTTAAATGACCGTGACGGATTTGAATATTTGCTAGCACAGGCTTAGCCTAGATGAGAATGTAAGAAGATAAAGGGTTGATGTTTTTTTCACGAAAGTAAAGATTGTTACAGAGAAAATAACGGAATAGATTTTAGCTGAAAAGCTTGAACCAGAAAGTAAATATCATACCTCTAATAAGAAGAGACCCGCATGCAATTGCTGCCCCAGCATGACCCTGCATATTACAAAACATACAAGTTTCAAGGTTCGTTGATCTTTACCTAAATGGTATGGTCATCAACCTTTTATATTCAAACTAGTTAGAACTTTTGACCTTTGAGGCAAAATGTATAAAATTTCACATAGTTATGTGAATTTTCGGAAATTTGATGATAATTTGGATGCCACACTAAATTTCGTAGCATACAGTTGGTTTTGAAAATGTAAAAAACGCATATACTTATTAATGCAAATAATAAATTATGAGTTATTGTACCTTCTCTGAAGCTCTATGAAAACACCATAATGCAGAGTCAATATCTTTCTTAACACAGTCCCCTGTCAAATAGACAGCTCCCAGAAGGTAAAGAGCACCGGGGTGTAACTAAAACCATAAAAATGTCAAAGCCCAAATAAAAATAAATAAACTATGAGAAAGCATCACTTGTATTTATGTCAGTAATGATATACCTGATCGGCTGCCTTCTCTAAATAATAGAAAGCTTGTTGATCCGTGTCAACACCCTCATTCTGGGCATAAAATTATGTTTCACAAAATAATCACCAAATAAAAACAAATATTAAAGATATAGGTATAGAGAGCCTAACCTCGATTCTTAAATTACGACCCAATTCATATTGGGCATCTGCATCACCCATATCTGCAGCTTCAACCAATAAAGCAGCTCCTCTGTTGCAAGATCAAGAAGAATGAAATCACATTTTTATGAAAAATACTCTCACGCTTGAGGTATTTAAATTCTTACATGGCTTTGCATTGACCGGGCACATGGTATTTCAGGTGCAGTCTGGATAACCAATATCTGGCATGTGTGTTTGTATTATCAACTTCCAAAGCCATTTCAAAATTATCCTTTGCAGTCTAAGATGGAGAAATAACCCAATAATAAGTTTAAGTATTAATTCAAGTAAGAGTATCCAAACAAATATGGATTAAGGTATTAATGTATTCTCTTTAGAATTTAGAGGGAACGCATAGTTACCTTAAGGTGAGGAATAAGACGTTTATCTCTAGGTTCACAATAGTCAATCACCCTATCAACCTCCTTCAATGCATTCCACCCTTTCGCAATGTATTCCATTGCCATCTTATTTCTGCTGTGCAATCCTCGCTGCAGTGCAGGCAAACCGATAAAAAATATTTGAAAAAAAAAAATAAAAAAGATGATGAGATGTTTCTTTATTTCGAAGCATCCAACAAAACGTGCTTGAAAAAAAAAACACAATCTGATACATAAGTTCCCATTTACTGTTTATGTTAAGGGGGTGTTTTAGTCTCAATGGTAAAACATTTTGTTTTAAACTGTGTCAAGTCAAACGTTGTAGTTTTTGCCGCTAGTTAGTTAAAGGCTCAAGGCCCAAAGGGTTAGTATGTCACCTAGTGACCTAGGCACTTAAAAAGCGCACAAACTATACAAGCAAGGTGTTCGTCCAATCCAGTCCAGTTGAGCTGTTTTAGACAGGTTTTTGTTTGGTTCAGACCATTTGAAACTACTTCTGGCCGGTTCAAACCAATTTTTGGCCAGTTCAGACCATTTGTTTAATTGTTTTCTTGTTCAACGAGCCTTTGCACCTTGCTGCACTCAAGGTGGTTTCCTGCGTCTCACCTCGCCTTGCCTGGGAACGCATGCGCCTTTACTTACATACTTTTCAGGCAAATGTAACAGTACCTGTTGATTGAAGTTGGCAACATTAAAAGCTTTCCGTGTAGAGCTAGCTTTCAAAACCAATGACTTGAACATCTTCAAAGAGCCTATAACCACCAGAACACAACGTAAAATACATATCAACCAACTGTATCATTAATCAGTAATCTTACAATTACTCATTAAGTAAAAAACAACTCCCATTAAACTACCTTCGCTACGTAGACGGTTCACTGCTTGACTTCAAATAAAATCAAGATTATAAAAACCTCAAAACCAATCTTTTTCCCCTTCAAACTATGTTATAAGTTTATTAATGCTGGTTGGTAATTAATATTACAAACAATCAATGATTAGGTACTAAAAAAATCAAATTAAATCAAAAAAAATATTCTCAGAAACATTTTCACAAACACATGGTGTGCATACCAATATGAAGTGTATAAATAATAAACCCAGAAGCCAATCAATCAACCAACAAACGGGTCGGGTACAATTAACTTGTACAAGCTAAAGATATTGATGTTTTTAGCAACTAATGTGTTAAATACAGTTATAAAAAAAATATGTTTTATTACAAATCTTGGTGAGCTAGGGTTTAAATGGGGTGGAATTTGCCCTAATTGATTATATGTGATAATAAATCTTGAATAATAACATGAATGTAAGACAATTTGTTTGGAAGATTGTTGGTTGTTTATGAATATTACCTGGAAGAGCGTCGATCGACTCCACCAAGTGTTTGATAACTTTACCATGTTACAATTTTTATAAGTTAATAAAGCAATGTGTCCGCGTGATGCGGCGGTGAACAAAGTGTTTCATTCAGTTAGGTTATTAACATCAACTGAAGTTAAAATCGAAGTAATCAGTTAATTGATCTAACTAAACAACCAATTAATTGGTTCAGTTTATTTGGTCAGATCGTGAGTTAGACCGTGTGTAATGGAAACCAATTTGGGCGTGGAATGGGCAAACCCCCCCCCCCCCCTTCTGTCATCGGGAAGTTTTTGATCAAAAATGGGTTTGGTCTTACAACCAAAAACATGAAATGAAAATAAATTTCAATATGATTGATTTCGGTTTACTAAGGATAAAAAACAGAGCTTTTTCTTCTGACCTAAAAGCTTCAAACTCCTTCAATCAAACAAATCTTTTTATTGAGTAAAAGCTTTTTCTTAAAAGCTTAAAGCTTGAATCTCATAAAAGCTCTTTGCCAAACATACCTTTAGAAGGCAAATAGAGCGTGGTCTTGTACCAAGAAACCAGGCTCTATGTCTTTAACGCGCACAAAAAAACAAAAAAAACCCATCTATTGGCACATTAGACCATGTGTAGTGGTTAAGGGAAATGGGCGTGAAAGAGCATTTCTGCGCCCAGTTCACACCCAAACACCGCCCCCCTCTAGTGAATGGGGCTCTAAAGGGGCAGGCGCGAAAAATTTCGCGGGACAAGGGCACTCCACCCTCCAATCATTTTCTTCCACGTCAGTTTGCAAGGTTTTTTTTTATTATTTTCTTTTTTTAATTCAATTTTAATATATTAAAATATACCAAATCCGTCACTTTTTTGCCCTTTTAGAGCCCCATTCACTAGAGGAGTCGGTATTTGGGTGTGAATTGGGCGCTAAATTTGCCCTTTCCCGCCCATTCTCCTTAACCACTACACATGGTCTTAGTATACAAATGACGCAAACAAACAGTTACCAAAGCATAAAAGAAGAAAAATGTGGGGTCAATTGAACCAAGAAAATTCCAGTTACAAACTACATACAAAAGCATCCGATGGTTTCAACATTACAACACAAATCCTCTCTCCAATGTACAAAACCCACCTAATTCTTCCTTCTTACCCACAGCTGCAACCAATGCTCAATTCAGAACTACAACGCGTATCATCCGTTTCACAATATAGCTCAAAAACTACCATTTTCTTTTCGTGGCACCAAAACTTTCACGGTTCATGATTCGTTCCTTCTAGAGTCCAACCCATCTAACCCATCGGAACATCCTTCCAACTCTAAATGGTAACCCATAGTCTTTAGCAACAGCCGGCTCCCTTCGAGCTGATTCTGCTTCACACCACACGTACACCCCTCGTTCTTGCTTACTCCCGGGCACTGTGTTGTCCAAAACTACGGCTACTAGGAACGCTATCACCATGTGGAAGGACAGCAATGTGTTCATCACATAATTTAACTGTATTCGTATAAAACAAAAGCTACATGAGAAAAATAGAATGCACACTGATACACAAGAAATGTTCTTTCGGTTTATTTAGTGAATTAGTGATAAGGGCTGGTTATAAGTAAGTAGCCGATTGTATGAAATTTACTATTCAATGGGTAAACGTGATATTTTTCATGTTTGAAGGGTGAATACAGGGGCGGACCTAGCTTGAAGCTAGGTGTCGCGTCCGTTGCTACTCAACTTCGCGCGCATAGTGGAAAATTAGTGTTTTTTTTACGATATTTGGAAAACGTTACTACTAAAATGAAAAAAATGAAAACGTTACTACTGAAATTAATTTCTAAATCCGCCACTGGGTGAATATAATATTTAGAAGGATATATAAAGCTTCAACATTTAGAAGGATAAAAATTATTTGCCCCTAAATATCATATGCAAACTCCTGAATTAGAATTTAAAAATAATAATAATAATAATAATAATAATAATAATAATAATAAAGCGGCAGATTTGATAAAATCAATAAATCACGAGAGTTCGGTCAGATCTCGTGAGAAATTGGTGAACTCTGTTGAGAAAAAACATGGTTCACTTTTAGCAATTATTATAAAGGTAGAAAACATACCCCTCCATACTGCGAACGGAACGGACCATGAGAAGCAACAATGTAAGGCTGAAAGTAAGCAGGAACAGATGAGTTTGAATTTGGGGAGAGACCGTATTGCTGGAAGTAAGATGGAACTGATAGTGAGAAAAACAAAGAAAGCCCAATAATGATGATGTTGCGGGAACTTCCAGCCTCGCTGTAACGCAAATTTGATAAACCCAATGCCGCAAGCATGGCCCACATAATGCATAGCAAGCCTGCAACCATTACTTGAGGTATTGATGCAATAAACCCTCCTACTTTACCTGTCGGTAGAGAAACATGTACATAGAGAAACAAACCATAATTAGTTTGAACTTATTTTTAGTAGAAAAAAAGTTACATGCCAAACTATCAAATTGGTTTCGCCGATTTGATATTAAAGTAGCTGATATTAAGAAACTATACCTACTAGGGACAATACGATCAAAACACAGGCTCCCAACTCAACCGCTCTGCGACTACCCATTTTAGTGACAGCAATTGTGTGCACATTTTCAGTCAGAGAAGTTGAACCAGTCCCGGTGCCCCACAAGCCAGCCAAGATGCTACAAAGACCCTCAAGACCGATCCCACGGCTCACAACACCTGGTGTAGGAGGCCTAGATGCCACCAACAAGGATGATGCATGGTACGACCCAACCTATACGAAAGCACACTTCCATAAATTAAAAATCGCCAACAATTACTTACTAGGCCAGGTAGATGATTCTTGAAACTTACCGAGTCAACAGCAGAAATAAACGACACCACGCACATTACAATAGACATTTTCCAGTTGAAGACAGGCGTTCCCCATTGTAACGGGTATGGAAATCTAAACCACGGGGAAGATTTTAATGCATGAGAAGTATCGGCTCTACAACTTTTCATTCTGGCCACGTGTCTTCTGCAGTGATCAGATAACATATTTGAGGTTGGTATATTTACATCACAGCCATCGTACTTGTAGGCCCCTGCTTCGGTCAGAAGGAAAGACATAGCCCACGTAATAGCCAAACCCAACGGTACCTGATATTATCAATTGATGGTATATAATTCTATAAACCAAATTGTTGAAATTCAAAAAGAGAAACACTGGGTTTACTTACAGCGTAAATTAGAAATATTCGGTGTCCCAAAACAGATATCTTGCGTAGGTACTGAAAAGAAAGAGAACAATTATTATTTTAAGATTTTTAAGCTAATCAATAATAACATATCATTCAATAATGATATGATAAAGAAAGGGCAAAAAGGGAAATGCTCGAAGTTAACTTACTAAAGAAAAAATAATAACCAATAGAATCTGCACCATGCCGATCTCAAGACACGCTCCCATTTGTGGGAAGCCATAACTGTAGAATGAAAGTCCGACGGCAGCAATAGTTGGGGATACAACCACGGGATTAATCAATCTGAAAGAACAAGACATAAGTTGTGGTTGTTTTAGTATCATAAGTTTTGAACTTGTAAATATGAATCACAGTGAGAAGGATAATAATTGGAGGAGATTTTAGCATACTAACTCGTGGCACTTTAACTTTTAAGTAACTGGTTATCCTAAAACGAACACCGATACTAACCATGTGTATAACGTTTCAAACTTCACAGAAGTGCTTGGTTTTAAAAAGCGTGAAGCGCACAAAAGCGACGATGTCTAAAACCGAGGCGCAAAGCGCAAAAGCGATGGGCTTCTCGTACGCGAGGCGCAAGACAATTATATAATTTTTTTTATATATGCTATAGGTTTTTAGCATTATTTACTCAAAATATAGATACAAATAAGGTATATATATGATTTAACTAAAATGTACAACCCTTTTAGCTACATGTATAACAATTTTAAGCACAAAAACATGTGTACAAAAAGCGCGCTTTTTTTTCTTGCGCTTTTCCTACACTACTCGCCTAGGTGCGCTTAAACGCGCATCAAGCGCGCTTTTTAAAACATATAGTGCAGCATAAGAAATCCAAACCATTAAATGAAAAAGAAGTGACACACACCTCAAGAGTAGTGTCATTAGTCCACTGTATCCGAGAAATGCTTGAAAAGCTGATGCAATAATTATAGCCCCCTGAAGCTCCTTCATTATATGCTTGAAATTCTGTATTATCATAGAAGTAAAATTTTCCTGTGTGATTATTCCTTCACTAGCGCATTTAATCTCATGGCACATAGTATCTACCGATAAATCGATAATTCATAATTGAGACACTTGAGACAGAGGGTAATATACTTTTTTTTAAATAGTTCATATTAAGCAGATGCCTTGCTGACGTGGAGAAACTTTTAGAACAATATATGGTTTATGATAACGATACATCATGAAATATTGAAATGGTCCAATTATAAGAATTATTAATTTCGCATACACAAGAAATATCATGGCACATGGTTTCTACAAATAACGAGACACTAAGACAGGGTAATATACTTTTTTTTAAAATGTTCACTTTAAGCGGAATCCTTATCGAAATAGAGAAACTTATAGAACAATATACGGTTAACGGTTCATGATAGTATGATACATCACGAAACGGTCCAATTATAAGGACAGGCAATGATGGTCAAAGAGGTAAAGTAACAGGAATATAGACATCCACATTGTGTCTAGGCCAAGTAGGGGCTTTACTTGGCACAAGCATTGCCAGATGGAGGCCATTAGGAGTACACACTTCCCTTACCTCTTTTGGGCTTCCCCTTGATGGATGCATTTTGTAGTAAAGGGCAAAAAATGCGGACCACTTGCAACCCTTTTTTTGTCTTTATGAGCTTCTGTGGGTTATTCTTTTCTTATTCTTGTACTTTTAATTATTAATACTGAAATGAATTGTCAATTTTATTGTATATGTAGACAAATGAATCTAGAACTTTGCAATAAAAAAAAATCAACTGGTTGATAATGAGTTAATAACCACTAAAGTATGTTAATGGTAAGATATATAGTTGATGTTTCGTTTTCTTACGCTACCTAGAGGACTTTTAGGTCTAAGGTATACCTTACAAATTATGGTCCTATTAAAGTCATCATCTTCAAAGAGTCCTTAGGAAAATTGACTTAACGTTCTTTTATGTCCCATGAATGGCGATATATGTATAAGCTTTACGATGCTAATGTGTGTTTGCAATCAAATTGACCTAGCAGAAATTATATACCATCAAAATATCAGATAATTTAACCAGATCCATATTTAAAGTTTAAAATAAATATTATAAACTAATGAAGTTTACCATAAAGCAGAAAACGCTTATCATGCTAATAGATAACATAACAGAAATACATAGAAAAACATATAGTTTAAACAAGCTGGATAAAGAAGGTAGAGCTTACATTTCCATTCAACCCAAGGAACTCCGGAGACTTTATTATCGCGAGCGCAGGAGCAAGAAACACAAATGACGGACCTTGTATAAGCGGTAATCTTGATCCAAAATTCGCTTGTAGAAGCGTCGTCACTCCAGAAATAAAAAGCACAGTGGATACCACCATAGACATATCTTCCTACACCCACTAATCCTCATCAGACCAATTCAATTAAAGTATTAAACATACACAGTTTCAAACATAACTTAAATCAAAACTCAAGCACTTACATGATCACCACCCATCGCCGGAACAATCACAAGAGGAACTAAAACCAACGAACCCAAAATTGATAAATAATGCTGAAATCCATAGAAACCAATCGGAACTGAACACACAAAAAAACAGACCAAAGCAATTACACTTACACATATAAATATCAATACATTCAGCAACAGATTATCATGTTACCCTACATAACATGTTAACAAATACTAACACATTTTAACAAACTAGAAGAGTGACCTCTTGATGCTGTAGGAACACAGACATTGCGAGGGGTGTGCACGGTTCGGTTTAGTTATTAGCCTCAACCAAAACCGAAGTCATCAATTAATATACTTTACTAACCAATCGGTGGTGCATGGTAATTTATTAGCTCCCAGGTCAGTCGACTGGAGAGTTGCAAGTACTCGGCCTAGGCGAACATGTTAAATTATATAGAAATTAATTTTTGAGAAATTATATATGTCAAATATCGTAATTTTACTAGTAATACTTATAACAATATACATGAACAACAATATAAATAAAAAAGTTACATGTTCAAATACCAAAGTATTTCAAAAACTGATATTCATGCATTAATTCAGTAATAATAGTATAGACATAGAAATTATGTTCTAATTTTTTAAAATAAAACTCGTCCCGAGTTGACCAACTAAATCCGATTCTAGCCTAGGTTTACGGCCTTCAATCAATTTCGAGTAACTAGGCAGAGTTGAAAAAAACCGCCTCGCCACCATACTCTGCAGCGATTACTCAGACAGTACTCGTCAGCCTAGACCTTGTTTTACAACATTGATCATAGTATAGTAGAAATTCTACAATACCAATATATGCAGATGATGTATAATAATAATAATAATAATAATAATAATAATAATAATAATAATAATAATTACCAAGACCAGGAGTATCTCTAAGCTCATACTTCATATGCGGATGATGAGACACAAACTCCTCCTCAACAATCTGAGGCAACGCATTTTCCACGTCATCATTCCTACCCGCCCTCCGGTTCGCCTGAACCGGCGCCGGAGCCGGTTCAGCCACAACATTATTATTATTATTAACCGCATCCTTAACCGGTAACCTAACACCCTCCCTCCTCTTCTTCACTGCCTCATCCTTATTAACCTCCGCTGGCGTTGCCGTCGTCGGCGGCGGCGTTGTCGTTGGAGGCGGCGGAACATTACCTCCGTTGACCGGAGAGCGGTTAAGTTGACCGGAATCACTAGCATTGGTCTCGCCAGAAAACCTAGGGCGAAAACCGGTGCGTTTAGCCCATGAAGACGGAGGTATTGCAGGTGAACCGGTGGAATCTGGACCGGGTTTAGGACGGGTGTTCGGGTCGGATGTTTGGGACATGGTTGGTTAATTGTTAATGTGTTAATGTTAAGTCATTATAAATGTGGATCTGGAGTTGTAGGGTTTTGAGAGGAAAAAAACATAGGAGAGATTAACAGACAATATAAAAGATTAATGTTAACATAACATTGTTGTTGAAGAGGATTAAGGTTGTGAGTGTTTTGAGTGTTGTGTTGTGTGTGTGAGAGAGAGAAGACAGCTCATATAGATACAGAGAGAGAGAGAGAGTGAAGTGAAGTGTGAAGTGAAGGGTAGAAATGTAAAAGGGTGTTGTTATTTATTAGTCCTTTGTCTTTTGGAAAAGATGCACTTATAGTCCCTAAGGTTTTTTATTGGGGAAAATCTCAAATATAAACATTAACCAAACATAGGGATTTCATACTATCCAACGCTATTAAGAAGTTGACATTTGTCTCAAGAGTCTTAAATAAGTCTCTTTAATTTGTAATTGTCCCACAAACCAACCAATAGAATGGTGACACGTAGGGGAAAAGGCTACTAGACGCTGGAGTTTTATAGAGTCTTAACCTTAGACGCCAAGCTTGAAGGGTCTTTAACAAACCCTTGAGCGTCTATGTCAGCCTTTAGCGTCTTAGCTAAGACTTTATCCTTTAGCTCTTGATTCGGCTTAAAAGGTTCAAGGGTCTCAGCTCAGCCGCGAGCCATTAGCTTCAGACGCTAAACTTGGCTTAAGACTCCATACAACTCACCTAAGACTTAAGACGTCTCCGTACGTTTTTAAGACTTTTCATTTGAACTAAAGACCGTTCCGTACATTATTAAGACTCTAGACAATTGTAGACGCGTCCGTACATTATTAAGACTTTTCACTACAAAAATCAAAGACTCTGTCGTACAACCCTAAGACTCTAGATGTGTGTTGGGTTTGGACTACCCAACGTTGTTTATGATCACAGACGTGTGAAATTGCGTTTTTCTATTAGGTTACCCTGGGTAATCAGACTAAAATCAACTTGGTATCTTGATTTTTAGATTTTTATAATTTAAAGGTCTTGGTTACAAGTAGTTATGTTAATTTGATTGTTATTGGACTGGACCATATCAAACTCATTTAAGTTGGTAAATTTGATAATGTTTTTGGTCAAACAAAAAATAATGAACGTCTTAGTTGGAGAAAAATAAGGGAAATGACAAATTGTTATAAAAGCCTTTTAACATAAAATATATTGTTTATAAAAAGTAATAAATATGAATATTGGATTTTAATTGTGGCCGTAAAACTTGGTTATCGAAGACTACATAAACGATGCTCTTTAACTTAATTTAATTACTATGATTCAGTTTTATACTAAACGTGGATGGTGTGAGAGTCGGTTAACTTCTCAGGTACACCATTCCGTGTTGTTTGGGTAGGGCGGGCAAGGGGGACGGGTGGTCTAAGTCAAGGGTTGAGGTATGGCCAAAGTGTTTTGATGGTTGGAAATTTGTAATTAAAATATACTTTTTCATTTTCAATCTAAAAACTATCCATTTTTACACATTTCTTCATTGTATCTTCAAAACCTATACACTTCAAAACTTCATACCATTTTATTCTCTCTTTTACAAAAAAAAGGTTACTGTTTCTCAAATGGCAAGAACGCGATAGACCGAAAAGGAGGATATAGCCTTGGCTATGGCCTGAGTGAATGTCCAAGAAGTCACACCTTCTGAAATAGCTCACTTGTTTTGGCATGGTCTTTTTGTTCGATTATATCTATATATGGGTCACACCCACTGCATTACACATCAACTTAATTCAAATTTTAGGGATATGCTTAACAAGACTACAAGATTTCATTTGCTTTCAAACGAGGTCATGAATGGCGGGTGACCCGAAGAAAAACGAAGCAATCAAAGTGACTAAAATCGAGTACAAACATGCTTACGGCAATGACTTTAACCAAATTTTGTCTTGGAAAACTTTGAGGGCCAACCGTAAGTTATGATGAAAGTAGTTAAGTTATATATTTGTCTTTAATTATATATTTCTTTTGAATTATAGGATTGGTACTACCTTAGGGTAGCACTACCCCTACCTTAATAATTAATCTTTATCATGTGATGTCTCTCCTATTTCAAGTCATTGGGATTTTGATTTTGGACGTATTTAACTAATTGTTGAATTCAATCCAAGTGTTCTTCTGTCTTTATGTGTTTACAATAATCATTGTTTAGTGGATAGAATGTATATGATTTACATCAAAGAGACACGGTTGATTGAACCACTAACATAAACATGATATGGTGTGTTGTAAGAAAACCGGAAAGATTTAAAACTTTAGCATGATGTTTATACATTATTTGAGTGTTATTTCAATGCTAACAAAAACATGATAAGATGTTTATAAACTCTTTCACTTGTGGGGTGGTGGCGGCACACAAAAAACGAAAGGGGTCGTACTATAATAAGTGTTCTCAAGGACCGCAAGTTAAGTGAAATTAGTAGTGTGAATTATAAATAAACTACGTTAGAATCTCGTGTATTATACAGGTTGATAAATAGAATATTGTATGATTAGTAATAAAAAAAAATTATGTTTTTAAAAAACTTGTGTATTACACGGTTAAAAATAAACTCATGTATTGTATCAATTGAATAAAGTTGTTATATAAAATGTTGTTTATAATATATTGCCCTCTACGGCTCATAGAGATGTTGCTTTTCAGTCTGAACATCCTGCAATGCAGGGAGTTCAGTCTGATCATCGTAGTTCTCATACCTCTATGAGTTGTAGATGGGTGCATTTTAACCCTATACGAGTCGTAGAAGTTAGGAATGTGTCCAAAAAATTTGGGGATGTCCAAATAACATAACCCTATAATAAAACAAACAACAATTAGGTTGTATGTTGTGGGGTAGCGTTCATGCCACTTCATCTTTCAACACCGAATTAAATGGGTGGGTAGCCAAGAGGGGAGGCATTACCCTCTTAATGGGTGTGTGATGCTAAGAAGATGGGGTCCACCCGGGTCACACTTTTTTATTCTATTTATTTTTTGTTAAACAACAATGTCATGGTTAAATTTAAATAGTGGGTTGGCTAAAGTTTATGTGGAAAACCGAGATGGGTCGCCTACCAACATTGGATGGGTTGGCGTCTAGGAACCTTTATACAGGAGCAAGGACATGCAGGATTTGTGGTGATTGTGATGAATCGACTGAACATTTACTAACGGCGTATTATCTTGCGGATGAACTGTGGAACCGAATCAGGAATTGGCGTCGTATACATCAAATATTTGCGTTCTCGGTTAAAGACCTATTAGAGCTACATAAGCACTTGCAAGTGTCAAAGTTGAAAAGGAAGTTGATCCAAGGAATAATTATGGTGGCATGTTGGAGTATTTGGAAAACAAGAAACGCAAAAATATTTTCGGATGGTCAAGTGAGGACACAAAAAATCTTTGAAGAAATCAAGTCCCTCTCCTTTCTTTGGATCAAGAATAGATCATCTTTCAAAACATTAAAGTGGTTAGATTGGATGAATTTTAATGTATAGTATGTTGTATTGTTATTTGCTTTGGTCCTAGCTTCTTGCTAGTTGGCCGTTGTTTAATGAAATTCGCTGTTAAAAAAAACTAAAGAATATTGCCTATGTGGCAAGGCGTTATCCACTTTTTAGTTAAGCTACGTACATATTCTTCTCGCAAAGTGTTTTAGCATTATAGTAAAAGGTGGGTATGCTATCTCTTGTAGACACACAGTGAATCAGTGATTATAATTTTCACTATTGTAAGTCATTTTCACATCAATAGTACGCTTGTTTGTTATGCTTCCACTTTAAGTGCAAAGCAAAAGAAAATAATTATGGTTATAACACACGATCAATGTCTATAGGAGCCTAGGAGCAGACAATCATTTATTATCGTTGGCACCTATAGTTATACCGATCAAAAGCTCTACGCTAATTACACACCTGCTAGCTAGTTTACATACATATACTTCTCACTAAAGTGTTGTACACTCAAAGAAACATGTATATATCAAAATCACAAAATGAACTTTAAGTGTAATCTGAATACCTACATCATGGAAATTTTGTAATGTAAAACCGGGTCTAACAATCACCACTAACAATAATAATCGGCATCATTACTTTCCTATCTCATAGTTAACTAATACATCCAAGTTATTATTAAAGCCTCACTTGCGGTGTGTGCATGATATAATGTATATATGTGTGTGTGTCATCGGATGAGCAAAAGTAAAATTGCACTAATTTTAACTTTATTCTACTAATTTCGTGAAAATAAGGTTAAAAGCGGCCTAAGGTTAATCATGCATCGTGTGGCGACGTTGATAACTAAAAGACAAGGGGGTACATGCACCAATCGGGCTAGTCCCGATTTCTGAGCGTTGTGTGCCTTATGTCCCATGCTTGATGCAAAACTAATATCGAGTCGGAGAATCTTACTGGAAGCAGTCTCTCTATTCTTATGAGGTGGAGGTAAGATTGTCCTTATCCTACCTTAGCTTTGCTATTGGTGGGATTTTCTGAGTATGGTGATGATGATCCAAATTATTATTAGTGTTAACAGGTTTTGTTATTGTGTTTCATTTTTATGTTTGGTTTTCAAGAATCTTAAAAGAAAATTAACCCACAAAAGTAAGATAACCCATAGTTCATTTTATTTTATTTGTAGTTGCCTAACAAGTTAAAATAAAATGTGATTAAATATTCATAATCATAATAACACTTGATTACTCTTGTGACATTTAGACGAGTGTAATGTTTTATTTGCTAATTTGGTTTCCAATTTGTCACTCATAGTAGCCCGAATAAGCACTCATCATTGTGTCGTTGAATTTAAGGTATGATTTGACTTATGCATTCAATCTTATTTGGATTTTAGCATCTTCCATCTTCTTTCTTCATCAAGCAATCGAGCTACATTTTGTTTGGTTACTTCCTATACATCCCTTTCATTTTTATCTTTTTTTGTAAGTGTATGTACAAAATAATTTATATAATTTTCTAAAAAATATATAACCACATGTATGCCATCAATATAAGATATATACTTTTGTTTCTACACCAATTATCTCTGCATGGTCAACAGTTGGCTTGTAAGATTTTTAAAAATGTCAAAAGATTGTTGAAAGATTCTGTTTGGTTATATATGTTATAAGATGATGTGTAAAGTTTAATCATATAGGGCTTTCACTTTATGATTTTATATCCGGATATACAATATGGGTTTCTAGAGTTGATTATAAGTTTAATATTATAGACTATAGTTTGTTAATACAGAAATATACTTACTAATTACTAGTTGAAACAAAGTTGGTGTATGTATTTAACTTAAGGATGATAATCTATCTGAAAAATACATTAGTAAAAGGAGACTGGTCCCTATTCAACATCTGACTAGGTCATGTATTGGTGAGGATAAATGTTCACTCCCTCATGGAATGTGAATAAATATAGTTTTTAAATGAATATTTAAATGTCTTCATTAAATGAGTGTCTTTTCGCATAAATATTAAAAATATTCACATGTCTGATACAGTCCGGTTTGATGGTCCTTTGGTAACGATTTCTAATATTTTGTAAATAAAAAAGAAAGTACTAATAGTTATATAACCAAACAAAACAAAAGTGCTACTATGACATATATAAAACATTCAAAACAAGTTACTATTAACACATGTATATATATAGTTTTAGAAAATGCTATAATTTTTTTACATAAAAATTCTCTATTATGATTTTCATCTTGCAGGTTGGATGATTGATGTACTTTAAACAAGTTGAAACTTGCAAGCTAAACTGCTAAAGTAGTAAAGGACCACATAATAAGTTATCATTTGCAACTGAGATAAGGACCACATAAAACCTTGTTTAAATTGGAAGTCTATTTGGATTGTAACTTGTAAGGATGAAAATATGGTGACACATCTTTGTTCATCACCCTGTTTTGAGGGTGTTTAGACTTTAGTGTACATACACAAATTCTCCAAATCCATTTATGATATTTTCACTTTTCCCCTTGAGTTTTGAAATATCTCTCAACATGGTGTCCTCTCCTTGTCTTCATAATCTTTTTAAGTATTTTTCCATGGCATGTTTTCATTAAAAGTACCTTTTTCTATTAGATGTGCTACCTATGATTGCAATGGCTCAATTACAATGTGGGTGTGAGCTTATGAATTACATAACTTCGGTTTAAATATCAATCTTGAAATTATCGGTGTGAAGATAGCTGCAGGTCTGCAATATAGTGTTTGATATACTAGCTTTTCGTATGTTTTATGTTAATATATCTATGTTTTGTATTATACGTTGTATAAGGAAATAATACTTAAGCAGTATATGTATCTGTGTCGATGAAATAAAAAAGATAATAACATAAATAAGGACGAATATAATAAGTAATTAAATAAAGCTAAGGTTTTATGCATAATGTGCAAAAAAATATTAAAGATCCATTGTGACAGAGCCCCGTAGGGTGATACGGGTTCATCTGACACCAATCAATTTCACGGTTTATATAGAATGTGTACAAAAAGGGAAGAAAAAAAATGACAAAAGTGTGATATTGATTAAAGAGACAATACATCAAAAGATGACAGGAAGAATAAGATTGATTAAATTGGATGATCGTCCATTGAGCATTGGGTTAGTTCATGTTTAAATGATTCAGTCGAGTATAATCCCACCTTTTTTCATGTGTATGCACACAATATTAAAAACAATCACACAAATGGCGTATTTATAATAGAGAGAAATACTAAGCCTGTAAACGAACCAAACAAACACGAACAGAGGCATGTCCATGTTTGTTTGTTTAACTTTAACCGAACACGAACATATAATCAAACACATTTTTGTATTTGTGTTTGTTCATTAAGAAAATGGTCATGTTCGTGTTCGTTTATGTTCGTTCGTTTAAACCTAAACGAGCATAAACAAACTTACACAAACGTAGTCTAACAAACATTAAACAACATAAATAAGCATAATTAAACAAACATAAATGAACACAAATCAACATAATTGAGCAAGCATAATGAACATAACGTCGTAAAGTAGTTTTTTTTTTTTTTGCATAAACTGGTTGCTAATTACGATTTGTTTCATTAAAAAAAACTCATTTTTATTACTAGAGAGCTCATTCACTAATTATTTATTTTGTGTAAGTAGTTACAAAACTTGTTTTATGTTTATATTTATACGAGTATAACTACTTATGCATTTATTAAAATTTAAACGAACAAACATAAACTAATGTAAATAAATAAACAAACATAAACAAACGTTCATGAACATAAATGAACGAACAAATGGTGTGTTCATGTTTGTTAATTTAATTAAATGAACAAAAAATTTGTTTGTGTTCATTCGTTTATTAAATAAACGAATATAAACCAACTTTACACTAAACAAGTTCATAAACGTTCAATTCGTTTACGGGCTTAAGAAATACAAATTATGTAAATAACCAAGATGATAATGGTTGGGGACTTGGGGTGGAGAGCTAGAGAATGGACTTTGATTGGGCCATCAGAGTGTGATAAGCCCACTCAGATTACAATGTACCATCTTGACTAAGCCCGTTTGCGTTTTGCCTTTAAACGATATGGTTAGGACTTTGGCCCAGGAAATACCCATGGATTTAGCCCATAGGGATATCACCAGAACTATTTTTATAGTTAACAAGAATTTAGGTTGTTTTAAATCTTCCTTTATGATTTGCATTTTTCATGTAACTTCCGGTTTTTAAACAAACCAAAGCGCTCGTGAGCTATTTAGGAACGGCTCGCATAGAGCCCAAATCGAGATGAGTTAAAATTAGGGGTGTTGTTCGGGGTTTTTTAATGAGTTTTCGGCAACTACAAATAAGATGTAAGGAAGAGAATAAAATTAATCAGAGGAGGCCTAGAATCTTGTAACTTGGAAACCCTAGTTACTTTTTTTTGAACGGCCAACGAAATTCACCAAGAACTCCATTCGGAGTCCCTACTCAGTCAAATCAGGACCCCTTCCACCCGATATAGCCAGACATGTAAGGGAGCTCCTGGTTTCACCAAGTTCACCAGATCCGGGAAAAACCTGACTATCCACCCGCCCGAAAACACGACAATGGAATAATCGGTAAAACCCGACGCTCTCAAGAATCGAACTCATGACCTTTCAGCCATGTGTCTTCTATCATTGAGCCTCCATACCACTCCACCATAAGGTGGTTTGTCAACCCTAGTTACTATTTTAATTGGTAGTAATCACCGTAGTATAGATTTACACCCACTTTTTAAAAGACTTGATATTGTCAAACAAAGGTGGAATTTTTTATTTTTTTTCCCAACTTTTGTTTTTTCATATAAACATGACGAATTAATGACAAAACATCAACTTATAATCTTAATAGACTTTACATTTATGCCACAAAATCTAAAGTGTTTTAACAACTGTACAAGGTTAACAAGACCCACCTTGAACATAAGATGCATCTAATCCGACATCCAAATACCCGATCAAAAAAGACCTCTGGTTTTCGATTCTTTACCTAAAAGTATATCCATCCAACATGCTGTTAGAAAACTTACATTGTAATCGCCGCACGCCTTTGTTACATGAAGTTCACATGTATCAGAATCTCCGTACTTGCTGCAGCAAAATCTAAAAGAAAACGAAATCATAGAATTTTGAAAAAGGAACCGGGCTTGTGTTTGACACAATTCCCTTAAACAGATTCGTCGTCTGTTCCCAGGGTACACCGGTTCAACAGTGCGGCGCGGTGCACTGCGGACTATCCCACTTGCCTGAAAAGAAACCGGAACATGGTTGCTACTCTTGAGTGTATGTGTGTTGCAAGAAGTTTTTGTATATTTTCCATGTATCTCTTTTCTACATAAATAAGGCACATAGCCTACTAATTATATAAGAGTTAGGATGATGAAAGGTTTCACTTATTAGTCACTTATTTAGAGACTTAAAACTCTAATTAAGACTCTAATAAACCTCATCAAATGGCATTAAGAATTATACTAAAACCTCATCAAATGGCATTAAGAGCTCTACTCAAGAGTTTCACCATATGAAGAGCTTTAATATTAGTAGTTTTCATAAATAAATTCCATTCACCACTTTAAACTTCCAACAATCCCCCACATGAATGGAGATTGATCAAAACACACAAATTTTCAACAAACCCCTACATGAAAGGGAGTTATTCTCAGAAACGACCTCATTCCGATTAAATTTCAACAGTTGAGTTTTGCATACGATAGGTAGGTGTGACCATTTGAACCTTCGCTTATGAAACGCGCTTAGCCCACTGGCTCTGAGTAGAACGCGATGTCTTTGAACTCGTCTGCCGTTTGTGTGGACGACAATACGCTTCACACAAGACTCTCCTTGACAACGTCAAGTCCTCATTGTTGTGTCCGTTATGGTCATGGACACGTGCCTGGTTCTGCGAGAGCTATTAAGTATTGTGCCCCAACAATACCCTTCGAAGCGACCCCACTTCTCTCTCACATAGGTGATCTACTGGGACTGGTTACCTCAGTCAGATTATTAAAAGCCATAAGCTTAACCTCAACCTTGTCACCTTTTAGGAATGGACTAGGAAACTTATTAAATTTATAGTAAACTCCCTTTTTAATACGTGGGGTTTCCACCAACTCTCCCCCACAGTGACCTTCGCCAGTTCATACAATTAGGTTGTCCTATTGAACTCAGATCTTGGGATCTCCAGTCAGCTGAGTTAGGTTTCCTTCGCATAAACCTAGCCTTTCATGGGCTTTAGTCCCATTCCCATTGACGACTTCTAAACTAACTCTCTTTTTAAGCCTTTTGTTAGCGGATCCGCGATGTTATCCTTTGACTTCACGTAGTCAACAGTGATAACTCCTGTAGAGATTAGTTGTCGTACCGTATTATGCCTACGTCTTATATACCTGTTCTTACTGATACACATTGTGATATGAGCTCTGCCAATTACCGATTGACGATCACAGCGTATGCATTAGGCCAATGCCGGCTTCGGCCACCTAGGTATATCCTTAACAAATTGACGTAGTCATTTTGCCTATTCATCCTCTAAAGCGATGAACTTTGATTCCATCATGGATCTAGCAATAACCATTTGCTTAGATGATTTCCATGTTATCGCAGCACCTCCAAGTGGGAACAAATACCCACTCGTTGCCTTGGAATCATTCGTGTCAGATATCCAATTCACATCATAGTAACCTTCAATAACTATTGGATATCTTTTATATTGCAGCCCGTAGTTTCGTATGTATCCTAATTACCAAAGCACCTGTGTCACGTAATTTCAATGAATTGAACTTAGGTTACTCGTGTATCTACTTAGCTTTCTTGCTAAGTCTGGTATGATACAACTCATCAGATACATCAGGCTGCCAATAATTCTTGAGTACTCTAATTGGTTACCAGGCTCACCTCGATTCTTAGCTAGACGTTGACTCGTGTCAATGAAAGTTCTAGCCACATTAGAGTCATTTCCATTGAAATTCTCAAGAATTTTGTCCACATAATAGGACTGACTTATAACAAGTCTGTTCTAGGTTCGTGTGATTTGTACTTTCCAAAATCACATCCGTTCATATCAAACATTCTATTTTTAAATGCAAGTCACCTTCACACTTATGTGTTTATTGGATAACTACCAAATGGGGTGATGAAAGTTTCTTCCTTTCATATGTAGTTTGAAAACTTCTCAAGTACCATTTTTACATCCCTACGGATTGTTTCTTAAATGGCTCTTCCCCCCACATTGCTTGCACTTTGATTGAGTTTGAGTAATATCACTCATGATAACATTAGACACCCGTGATAAGATAGCGACTATCTATATCTTTGTGTTTATTGAGGTCATCCATTATATTACTCAACCCATATTTCTCACACGAACCATTTTCTAAGCTATATGAGTTTTCCTCATATTCAGCTAAATAGTATCATAACCAATGAACTATTTATTCGGTCCTTTCGAGTCATCCTTTATAATGAATTACATATTTTCTTTTACAAAATTCATTCTTATGTCGTCACATGTGTTTGAATGTTCAAAGTTAATTTATTCTCCGTGGAGCATCTAAATTAACAAGTATTAGTCTAGCATGCTTTAGACTACGAATACTTAGCATGTGAACAGAAGATGCCTCATTCTGATTCCTCACAGCCTTAAGAGATAACTCACTATCTCTTTCTAACATTCACGTCTTAGTTTAGACACAAAATGAGATTTTGTTTACCATTCCAAAACCTTGGTTTAAAGAATGCTTCAAAACCATAATTAATTCCATCCATTAGGATCAAGACTCGTTTGTCTTTAATCTCCAAGGCTTCACCATTAACTCTTTAGGACTTAAACATAAGTCTTAACATAAGTCACTTTGATGAACATATTCATCATCAACAAGTCAATTAGATTGACACTCAATGACATGACTTCCACATATCCCTATGTGATATGTATATATTTTGTTGAACCTATTTATTGGGAAACTCTCCCAAAATATATCACGAATCCTCCATATAGTTCAACCAACATTGATGGTTTGTAGAAACTCTACACGTCCATCACTATTCTAAGTCTTTTATAATAAATCTCGCAAGATTTATCAAAGACTTATGAATAATAACATATATTTCTATCATATGTTATAGTCATCAAAACTGCATTTGTGCATTTCTACGTAAATGCTCTCAACATTAGATGACATATCTCGTTTTCATGCATTTAACTTCAATACACTTGCCACGTTGATCATGATTATCTCAATGGGGATGGATGAAGAGTTTCTTCTTCTTAGTCACTTAATTAGAGACTTAATTTTATAAATAAAGGCTCTAATAAATTGACATAAAAAGCACTAATAAAGTAACATAAAAACTTTAATTAGAAAACATGAAACTCTACCCAAGAGTTACTCTTTATTCACCACATTAAGATTCCAATTAATAATTATAATTTACCAAATTATAATTTCAATATAATCCAAAATATATATAACATATATATTTAAACGGATTCATATAAGGATGTATAAGCATCAAATCTCAAAGTGTTATTCTCTTCAACCCTTTATCGTTCGACGAAATAATAGCAATTATATCGTCTCGTGGCATGTTTCGAGGTACTCCCTCAATACACTGTTCAAAACAACAAAGTTGTTTATACTTAACTACTCACAAGTAGTCGTACAAGTAAATATGTCCAAAAGAACATGAAGTTGTTTTACACTAAATAGTCTCTCTAGACTATTATATTGTTCAAGTCATCATACTTCTCATACAAGTATCAAACCATGTATAATTTGCAAAAGACATGTTTTATTCATACAAAACATTTCTACTTTTACAAGCATTTTCCATAAACTCTAATATAGTTTTATTATTTAAACCATTCCTAACTCACTTGTTAGAGTATATGGTTTTCATTATTAACGTTTCTAATTCACTCATTAGAGACTATACGTGTACCATATAAACATATACGGTTTCAAAATTAACCATTTCTAACATACTTGTTAGAATGTAAACGATTACGCGTTTCATCATATAGAGTTTGGTTATATCAAATAAACCTTTTTCTAACACACCCGTTAGAAATAAACGATTACCAAAATCATTTTAAAGGTCATTGGTTTATATTATCAACCGTTTCTAACCTGCTTGTTAGAAATACACGATTATGACAATCGTTTCAGACCTTGTTGGTTTATATAAATAAACCGTTTCTAACACCATCGTTAGAAAATTAAACCATTTACATAAATGGTATTAACTTTGGATTTTCCAAAATATACCCGTTTCAAACTCACTCGTTAGAAACCGTCAAATTTAACTAAACTGGTTTAATGTTGGAAAAGGTTGAAACACCCAATTCTCCATAAACCCATGAGTTGAAACACCCATTAAAACATTTAAGAATATTTGACCCAACTTAATGGTATTCTTATTATTTTTAAGTTTCAACTTTAGAGTATAATTAGTATTCTTACTAAAACCTTCAATAAAACAAAATAAGTTTATAACTTTTTTTTTTCACAAAATTTCCAAAATACAAATTTCCAACACTTTTGTGTATTTTGTGCAATAATCTTTTCTAACACACTTGTTAGAAAGTATAAACATCTTATTTTGTCTTTACAAAATCATCAATCTCTAACACGCCCGTTAGAGAAATCAATATATAAGTTTACAAATTAAACTTACTATTTTGTAAATAATAATTTCTAATATGCTTATTAGAAATGTTTCATGACACGTTATTCTTTCAACGTCGTCGATCCTAACACGCTTGTTAGAAATACATGTTTCAAAACCTTACATTTTGAAACCCATAATTTTCTAATACTCTTATTAGAAAATGTATACATTTCAAATACTTTGAAATTATCTTTCTAATACGCTTACTAGAAAGAAAACGTGATCAAACGTTTTACATGGGTTTACAAATATTATGTCTTTTCTAGTACTTTCATTAGAAATTCAATATTTAAAAAAAAATGTTTAAACACATATTAGAAATGTTAATAGTCCGGTTTATCTAAACAAAACTCAAAACCCATGAATCCGAAGATTAAATCAAAAAATCATTTTGTCAAACAATCGTTCTGATTAAATATTGCATTCTCATCATGAGTGTAATCTAATTCGATGTACCAAAAGAAAACACTTACAAACTTTCACGAACCCAACTTCCTTAAGACGAACACGAAAGTTTGTTTACGAATCTGTTTAAGTTTGTTAGAAAACTTACATTGTAATCGCCGCACGCCTTTGTTACATGAAGTTCACATGTATCAGAATCTCCGTACTTGCTGCAGCAAAATCTAAAAGAAAACGAAATCATAGAATTTTGAAAAAGGAACCGGGCTTGTGTTTGACACAATTCCCTTAAACAGATTCGTCGTCTGTTCCCAGGGTACACCGGTTCAACAGTGCGGCGCGGTGCACTGCGGACTATCCCACTTGCCTGAAAAGAAACCGGAACATGGTTGCTACTCTTGAGTGTATGTGTGTTGCAAGAAGTTTTTGTATATTTTCCATGTATCTCTTTTCTACATAAATAAGGCACATAGCCTACTAATTATATAAGAGTTAGGATGATGAAAGGTTTCACTTATTAGTCACTTATTTAGAGACTTAAAACTCTAATTAAGACTCTAATAAACCTCATCAAATGGCATTAAGAATTATACTAAAACCTCATCAAATGGCATTAAGAGCTCTACTCAAGAGTTTCACCATATGAAGAGCTTTAATATTAGTAGTTTTCATAAATAAATTCCATTCACCACTTAAAACTTCCTAACACATGCAATATTGGCAATAACTAAGTGATTGATCATACAAGGACCCAATCTATCTATTACAAGTAATTATTTCGCATATGTAATCCATTGCTCAGCCCAATAGTCAATTATTTCACATATATATTTTTTAAATGGGGGCCTTGGTGGATTGGGGGCCTAAAGCCCAAGCTTCAAAATACTTGGGCTTGGGCCGGCCCTGATTACAACCCATCACCCAAATTAACCACGCGAAAAGATAGTCTAACGTATCTGTGACTCTGTGAGTGTATATCAGTAAACAATGGCTATGGCTATGCATACCAACTATAATACGTTTGTAGGCGTATTATACTATTATACACCACAAGCAGATTATTTTGGCCAAATTTCCAAATTATACTTACAACCATCAATCCAACTCCCTGTAATGCAATTAACCATGATTTTTAACATTAAATAAATTCAAACAACCAATTATTGAAATCACACGATGCAAGAATCTTTAACACACACTTTAGATTAATTTGCCACTAACTGTTTGGGTCATATGACGTCAACATTCACAACACATGGGTCACACTCCACAACACATGTGACATGCCTAATAAAACAACCCATCCTCATCCTCAACACCAAAAACAATTAATTGTATGTAAAATTCAAATTTATATAATGTATAAACATAAAGTTTACAAACTTTTTTTTTTTGTAAAATATTGATCATTTTAGTACTTACGACAGTACAAAAATAATCCAGTCTCCACATATGGAAGTTTTTTTTTTGGGGGTCAAATAGTTACACAATATTTTAAGCATTCTTAACTCCTTTTAGATGAGGAATTGGGAAAATCACGAAAATAGCCGTTGACTTACCCCACTTTACGAAAATAGCCAGCTGAACCGACTCTGTTGGACATTCGACTCACCTTAACAGACTCCCAAGACCTTTGAGATAAACAGCCATTAAAAAGTTTCCACGTGTCCCTAAATCCTCCGAAACGTCTTTGAGACCTCTTGACGCTGTCGTGTCCTCTCCCAAGATCTGGGAGACGTTCCAGCTGTTTTCGGCTCATGGCTTGAGCCGACTACCATTTTGTCAGTCGGCTTACCTGGATCCGTCTCGTAGAAGGCTCATTAGCAGGCAAAGACGGCTCCTCGAGACTCTTGGTGAGTTCGGAAACGTCTTCAGTATGTCAGATGTCCTATGCCCGATGTGACCGGGTTTAATCTTTTTCTCCGAAAGTTTTTTCTGTTTCTTATTCTTCTTATTCTTGTGTTTGTTATTTATATTAAATAAGTTAAAAAAAATAAATAAATCTAATCGTTCGATTTGTCGTATACCTTAATATCAAGTGGGACGTCGTAAATGGGAGGCTTGAATATGTCGTTGATTCAAAAAGTTGAAGGTGTCTTCTTGAAATCGAATGAAGCATGTCTTATCTTGTTATATTATCTTATCTGGCGGATACGTTTCAGGTTTTGGCAATTTCACCTTTATCATATAAAATTCCTGATTTAAATGTACCTTTTTTTAAACCACACAACTCCTGACATAAAATGTGTTTTCAAACTAAAACGTAAGCTGTTCTAATGAAAACGCAAGCCTTTAAAATAAAAACGCAACCAGATATATTTCGCGACAAAGACTTAATGAAACTGAAGTTGGTGAAATTGTGTTTGTCAGATTGTTTCTCTTATAAAGTAGAAAGATCTAGTAAAACACGTTATGTGCCATCATGTGTCAGTGAGAATTGTAGATGGATTTGGGCATATTCCTTCAACGGTTGTAAAAAGTTGTTTGTTAAACACTTATAACACATGTTCCAAGACTCATAGTCACCCTCATCTTCGTCAAGCTAAGCCGAAAGTGGTTGTGAACATATTAAAAGACCAACTGAGAGATAGTGGTCGTGTGTATCGTCTTAATGAAATTGTCGTAGATTTTCGACAAAGATTTCACGTCTTCGGACGGTTCCCACATTTTTTTTATAAGTTTATTGTTTTTTATAATATGATTGTTTTGTATAAGTCTAAAAGTAAATATAAAAACATTAAAACATTTCATTAAAAATTAATAATAGGAAAACATAAAAAAAGGCTAAAAAAAATACATAACAAAGAAAAAAAACTCAAAGTTGGTGTCGCAACAATCGCCATGCCTCCACATGTTCGAAATTGTAGCCGTATCGAACCCCATACTCATACTGAGTGAATCCGATAGCCAACTCTTCATCAAGCTCCGTGTCTTCGGTAACCTCTTTCTCGTATAAGGTGTTCCACAACTCACATTTGATGTTGAGGTCGCCCCACTTGAACTGGAGGTCACGGACGGTCTTGGTAGTGTTGGTGCCAACGTGTTCAACGAAGTCGCTAAACACCCGAGCCCAAAACCCCTCCGGGGGGAAGGCTGACCCATCGTCTCGGGGGGGAAGCAGTTGAATTTCCGGGTCATTCGAGGCGTCCTTGTGGCAAACCACAAGGGCCATCTCTTCCTCTTCGGTCCATGTGATCATATTTTTGGCGGATGTGTGAGTTTAAAAAGTTGTTTTAATCGGTTGTGAGAGTTTTTAGTTTTAACCACGGTTATATTTATACACAAATTTTGCACACGCTAATTAATGTGACGGTATTTAATGCGACGCTTCCCAAAACCGTTTCGGGAACTCTCAAAGTTTTTACGCACTGAACCCACAACAATTACTTACAAAAACTGAAATATTACACGAAAAATATATTTATGTTTTTTTAAATATTAATGTTTTTATTAGTCCAAATATTATTACACTGAACTATTACACGAAAGTGTTGTAATACTAAATGTCTAACCAACTATTCAAGACTAGATCCTAATGTTAGATGTTTCCTGGTTTGAAGCATTCTTTCCAATGGTGTATGTGGGAGGCGAACGGACTTGACACGTCAACCACCGATACATAAATTTGGGAGCCGCACGAACTTGACACTAATGTAGACCACCACATCATCGATGCATTCTACACGGGTTAACCCACGCGCAGATGCAACAACGATCCAAGTAGCTGTACGCAGATGAAACAACGATCCAAGTATAATCTAACCGAACAATATATTTTTAACCCGGTCGGCTTCGGTCTGAAAACTGCAGGATTTATAAATAAAAATGACATTCATCTGAAATTTGTAAGGTTTGATATGAATGTTTAGTATGAATGATTGAGAGTGGGTACAAATTTTGTGAAGCCAAACGAGTCCGAAGAACTCCTCATTGAATTGTCACAGATTGAGTACCTGTTGGACTATGATGAATACTTCAAGTATGTTTCGGCGTGGCAGTTGTTACGTCCATATTATATTTATGTTTAACTTTAAGCATGTAATGGATGTAATTTGGAAGTTTTTAAATGAAGGTTAATGTGTTCATTTTAATTAAAAAATTTTCTATAGATACCTAAATTTTAATACGTCAAATAAGAAAACAATAGACAATAGCACGCGAGTTGGTGAAGCTTTGTCTCCTTTTGCTGCAGAAGCTTCACAGTTTGTCAGTCCCGCCGACGTAGAACGGGCGGGCAAGTCTGCGTCATCCGTTACAAACACGCTAGTCTTATGCGCCGACGAAGAACGGGCGGGCGACTCCTGCGTCATCCGTTGTCTTTGCGCCGACGTAGAACGGGCGGGTGAGGATGCGTCAATCCCACCACCTAATGCTATATAGATTGTACCCAACTTTGTTTTTTATTTACTTTTATTTAATTTAACACTATTAGTTTTCAGCTTTTACACTAAACCCCTACATTTTTCATTTTGCTTTGAACTTCATCTATGTATGTTAGGTACATTTTTAGTTTTACGTTTCAATCCAATTTTATCGAGTAGACATGCCACTACGTGTATATGTAGTTCAACGTTTTTGCCTCTAATTTTCCTAATCGAAAGGTCACGTTTTTACCAAAAAAATATCTTCCAATACATTATAAATAAAAGAAACATTTAAAATAAATTAAAAATATTAAGGAGAGAAATTATTCATGTCCTCCTGAAGAACCTCCATGAGCTCTGGGTCATTCAACTTATCCTCATCAAGGTCTCCTTCTTCCTCTTCGTAGTCTGATTCTGGGTCGATACCAGACCACAATTCAACCTGTGCCCTGACCATCGAAACAAGTTTTGAACCAAACTCAGATCCACTAACATTTATCAGTGGCTTATCCAACAGGTTTTTCAGAAAACCCATATCAGTGGAGAAAGATATATACTTAGGCTGGAATTCTTCAACTCTTCCGTCTTCAAACGTCACGTCCACCTCAAATCTGTCTTCAAAAAACTCCCATTTGCTCACTCCCCTCAGCTCACAATGCTTAAACATCTTCTTCAAAACATCAAAGAGTTTGTCCACCTCTGTTGAATGGCTTAGATGTGGAATACCTAAAGCCAACATTCTTTTCAGTACCTCCTTGGTACAATTTCGTAGCACACTTTCTTTACATTTGTACACAAATTTTTTGTTATTACTCATCATCAGGTTGAAAGTTCTCTGCTCATACCACCATATGCTTAGACTTGCGTTGCCTGCCATGTTTTGTTTAGTGTTTGAAGTGACTTTAGTTTTGGGGGGTTTCAAAAGAGATTGATGTTGTAGATGTGTGTTAAAATGTGTACAACTGATGTTATTATTTATAGTGTTTAGGTTCTATAGAAGATCAAAAGACTTTTGACGTTTCAAATATCACAAGGGTTTATAAGTTGAGCAGTGTGCAGTTCATCATGACTATCCACGTTCCAAAAAAAATTAATACAAAAATTATTTCTGTGAAATGACATGTATTTAAAATGGTGTATGTTAATTTTGTCACCTTTTATATACATTAATTAATTTATTCTTTTTTTTAGTATCATCGCCCAACATTAATGTAATTTACGATATAATTTATTCTTACTTTTTTTTGGAAGAAACTTTTATATTTTTTAAAATGTAATTTAAACTTTAATATTTAAAAAAAATAACTTTCGTATTAGGTTGCGTATAAAATTAAGTTACATTTGCGTTTGATTAGATTATCACTAGCGTATAACCAAAATTACCGAATTTACATATGACATATTAAACATATAAAAAGGACAACACAGATAAAAATGTATCTTGTTCATAAACAAAAGAAAGAAAAATGTATGTTCTTTTTCAAATTTTTTTTTTCTTCGTGTCTGCAATAAGTTCATCTTGTCTTTTCTGCAGTTTTTCCTTGTGGTTGTTGAGCAGTTTTTCCTTATAACGGGATTTGTCAAGTTGTTCTGCCAATCGTATAATCTTTTCCCTTTCTGTGTTGTATTCATTTAGGATAATCTTTGGCAGTATTTACGCCTCAAATCTCTAATTTGCCTATCTTGCTGAGGCCCTTCTTGCTTAAAACCAGATGACCAATTTTCTTGCCCTTTGTATGTTTCCATGTGTCGCATTACAAACACACCGCAGTCGACAACGTTGTTTGTTGTTCTCCACTCCATTGCCCTGCGCTCTATTTTTGATTTCCCCAGTTTGGGGAATTCTGTGTTTTCTGGGCATGCGATGGTCAGGAAGCGGCACATTAGTTTACTCTGCAAAATAATTTGAATAATATATCAGTGAATCTTTAAGAATAATCACAGTTTATTTTTAAGAATTTTACGGTGTGTTTTTACCAACTTTGACGGCACTCCTTTGTATCTTTGTATTGTTTTACCTCCATCTGCTGAGTTGTCAATTAGTTCTATGGTTAAGTCGTTCAGATTGAAGCATACCATGTAGAAATGTCGGCTTATCAGCAGGGGGCAGATGATTATATCAACTTCATCTATTTTTCTTACGTCTGCTCTATCCATCATAGCTAGTACGTTACCGGAGAAAATTTCAAATGATTCTTGCATTGATTTTGTGCTGGTATAGTAAATCTCTGGCTGAATGTTGTCAAATAAATCAAAACAATGTGTTTAGAATACACAATAGTTGCGTTTGTTAATATTACTTGCGTTCTATTAGGTGAGTTATTTTATAATTTGCGTTTTAATAATAATTATAGGCTGCGTCTAAAAAAAATAAACATACCAGCGTTTGGGTGTTGAGGAACAGCCTACGAACAGAGCTTTTTCCTTTATTAGTTACTTCCTCATAGTTCAAAATCTCCACCCATGTGTCGACTACACCTTGGTGGAGCCATATTCCATCGCACAAACTCTCCATCACTACCTTCGGTGAATCCAACCATATCGTCTTGTACACAAGATCGCTGCAATATTTAGAATGAGACTCAAACAAGATTTTAATTATATATTCAACAAAACATTTTTATACTAATATTTCCAACTTACAAACGTTCTGTTGTTGGCGCCAGGATGTATTCATATACTATCCGCTCCTCCCGCGTTAACTTCTCCACTATGCAGACTTGTTTGTTAACGTACGGGGAAAGCAATGGTGGTGCAGGGAATTTCTGTCTTTTCCCTCGACCGTCTTCATCCTCCTCTTTGCCCTTACCCTTGTCTTGCTGAATTTCAGGGGATGTAGATTTTGGGATTGGTTGAGCCTTTGGTGTGTGCACGTTCTCTTCTGCACCAAACTGACAAAATGGATTTTTTGATATAACATCATTAACACCCGTATCGACATCACCGAAATCATGAATTGAATCATCGTAACCATCTTCATTCAGCACGCTTTTATTCTCTGCTTCTGTTTCAACTTTTTCAGCTTCAACATTTTGAGTCTCTACCAGATTCAACATGTGAGCTTCTTCTACAACCTCAACCCCACCAGCTGGATCATCATTTTTATAAATCTCCATTTTGACCTTCTTCTCTATCCTCTTCAATTTTATCAACATCTATTCCATCTCCGCCAATCAACTCACTGGATATGGTGTCGTCCTTCCCCATATCAGATGTTTTGTTAATCATATCTTCGGTCACATGGTCAGCAACCAAATCATTTCTGTTCAAGCTGATGTTATCAACTTTCTCACCCTCAGCATCATCGCCTTTGCTATTATCAACTACTTGATTATCGGTATGAGCTTCTAACTGATCTTCAAAATTTCCCACCTTTTCAGCAGATTTGTTTTCTTCATCCTTATCATTACTTTGGGTTGTCGTTGCATTCTTCTTTGTAACTTCATCCCATTTTTCGCACCTTTCCAGCAAAGATGGAATCCAAGAATATTTATTCCTTATTACTCCAACCATTACATTCATTTCTTTCTCAATTTGTTGGTATCTTTTAATGTTTCTATCAATCAAGGACCCCAATTCCTGAAACAAATGGAAACAAAATGTAAAAAAAAAAAATGCGTTTAAAGGTTCTTAAACCTGCGTCTAAAGAACATTAAGAATAAAATAACGCAACTTCAAGTATTAGTAATTGCGTTTTACCTCTCTGGATTGTTTGCTTTCCTTATCTTCATCACCCTCCTTTCCCAAATCCATATCAGTCCAATTTCTGTGAATCTCATCTTCATAACACGATAAGTCAAATAAATCATCAAAGTTATGCAAAGCTGTTCTTTTTGGACTTTCAGCACGATGTATTTGGTAATCGTCATCAAGGCTAATTTCTTGTTGTTTTTTTTGTTCCGGTAAGAGGACCAATGCATTGGCAACTTCATTTTCAGTTCCATGGCTTACTTCAGTCACGTTATGTTTTCCTGCTGCAGCTTCACTTACATGAACTTTAAAAGGACCGTTGTCCTGTACATACGCTTCCATTTCAGCGACTTTTGATGAGCTTATGTAGATGATGGCCGGTCTTCTAAATGCATCTTCTGAGTGGTTATGTTTATTGAACTCATGTGTGTACAGAATCTGTCACAGACAATATAAGATTATTATATTTTTTTGCATTTAGAATGTTTGTTGAATTTATAACATATACGCTAGCTTATTTTGTTAGTTACTTACTGTTAGCAAAGCTATAGGACCATTATACAGTTCCTTATACCCACTCCATTCTGATTTTGTCCTTTTCAAACATTCAACCATGTAGGCGCACCAATTCATGTCCTGAATTTCATCTTCACTGTCAATTGACTCCAAGAACCTTTGGTTTATTGTAGTCGACTTTGTTATTTCACCGAAAACTGTGTTCCAGAGCACCAAAAAATTTAGTTTAAACAAGCGACCACCGTCTTGAGTTGCTTTGATCAAAGCCGCGATGTTGCCTACTTTCACTTTGCTTGTGGGGAACTGATTCTTGAATTCATCAAATGTTTTTGCAGACCCTTTTCTTGGTCTGTTCTTCTCTGTTACGGGTATTTTACCGATTGGGATTCCGAACACCTCATGCACCGTTACGTCTGTTATGTTAAGTTTACGATCACCAACATTCAGCTGGCAAGTTTCATGATCAAAATTCATTAACAACCAGAACCCCAAAGCCGTTGCAGTTGAATCATAATCAAATGTCAAAATTGATCCGAAGCCGATTTTCCTTATGTCTTCCTTCTGTTCATCTGACAAGATCTTTACTACTGACATAAACTCTGCTGGTGAGCATCTCATTTTTATTCTTCTGTGCATGTACTCAAAATAGTGTCCGCTCTTACTCTTTTCATGAAACATCTTTTTTGATGTTTTTTTAAAATTTTTGGCTTTCTTCTTTTTCTTACCATCATCCCCGGAGGAAGAAGAATCAACAACTACATGTTTTTGTTTCTTGTTTTTTCTCGACTTTAACTTAATCTCAAATACAGCGTCGGATGATGATTCATCAACGACCACATGCTTCTTTTTCTGTTTCTTTTTTGATTTCTTCTTTAATACCACAACTTCCTGGGAGGATGATTCATCCTCGGATGACGATTCAACAATTACCACACGTTTTCTCTTCTGTTGTTTTTTTAGTTTCTTCTTTATCACAACATGTTCATCGGATGATGTTGAATCAACAACTCTTCCTCTTTTCATTTTAATAGGTTTGTTTTTTATCAATGTGCTGATAGGTTGATCATCATCATCATCAGGGGCAAATAGAACAATTGGATATCTTGAAGTATCTATATTTTTTAAAGGAACATGTCAAAAAGGAACAACTTGCGTCCAAAGCTAAATAGTATAAAAAATTAGAATACACATGGCTAGGAATGCTACACATTACAATATATTGCTTAATATTTATTCAAATAATAAAAAACGCAACTTCATTTAACATAATCGTGTGCTAAGGAATGCTAACAGGGTTTTATCATAATATGTATAGTATGATGTGGTTTGTTAACTATAACAACTAATTAAAATAGAACATTATGACAAATATTGTATATGAATACCTGGTTTTGACTTCGACGCCATTTATTTGTGGTTTAGCTTTCTGTTTCTCTGATTTTAGAGAGTAAACAAAACCCTAGCTGTGTTGATTTGAATTGAGCAAACGGTTTTGTATTTAAAAACTGAAAGTCAGTTCAGTGATGTTTGTAATTTGCCGCTCTGCTTTTCTTGTTTTGTTCATTTTGGTCGAATTACTATTTTGCCCTTTCGGATTTTACAAAAAAGAAATCTTTGTTTGGGGAAGAACTGACAAAATAATATGATGGGAGTAAGACGACACAGAGACGGATCGCACTCTGTGAAGTAACCGGCGTGTGAGCTCATCACGTGTCCCAATATGACGCCAACAGTCAGTAAGACGACACAGAGAAGGATGCCACACTGTCACGTCTCTTGGGTGTCCCATCAGCAACTTAATGGTTACACGTCTCCCAGTACTAATTCTTTTACATTATTTAAAATATTAAAAATAAAAATAAGTTAGAAGAAGAAAACCGAAAACTACTTAGACCTTTTGATTTGCGAATAAAGTTACTTTGTATTTGCGTATAAGATATAGTTATAAACTTCTTTAATAATTTTATTGAATAAGTTTTTATTTTTATAACAAAATGAAATACATGTCTAAACCAGCGA
Source organism: Ambrosia artemisiifolia (assembly GCA_032199755.1). Classification (NCBI taxonomy): domain Eukaryota; kingdom Viridiplantae; phylum Streptophyta; class Magnoliopsida; order Asterales; family Asteraceae; genus Ambrosia; species Ambrosia artemisiifolia. The sequence continues at coordinate 35,611,417 of CM063529.1, forward strand.
AGATCTTCACAGCGAAACTTGAAATTAAATGTATTTTTATGGGAAATTACATTATTTTTAGTTTTGGTATAAGATTATGCACATGAGACGATTGATGCTATAAAAAGTGCTAAAAAATGACTTTTGGGAAATCAAAGCTTACGGTCAAATGGGAAAAAAATACATAATACACAAATACATAATAACTGATACATGATCATAATTCTTCTAAAGTTGTTACAAAAGTGTCATAACTATCAAAAAAACTAAACACAATAAACACCACCTGTGTTGTAATACAACATGTCTAACCAACTATTGAAGACTAGTCCTGATGTTAGAATTTTATATCAAACTGACAATTTTCTGAAATAGTTTGGATATACCGCCTTATTAACCGATCTGGTTTCCTCCATTGCCGGGTCTAATCCATCCATCGTCTCTTTTTGTTGTAACACCAAATGTCTAACCAACTATTGAAGACTAGATCCTAATATTCGAAGTTTACTCCTTGTCTCAAAAAGAAATATTTGAGTGGACTAATGAAGTTGGTTAAAGTACTTGTGTGCAGAAGGTATGCCACATAACCTTCCAACTTCACTAATCCACCTCAAATATTTGTTTTTGCAAGTGTGCATGACAGAACAAAATGGGATTTCCTCTGCTCTTTGTTAGATTAGGAGCAGCAGGTGACGGGTGGGGGTAGCAGTAGGGGACGTGGGCCGTAGGGTTGATGGGATATTCCAACGATTATTTGTTTTGAACCATCGTTTCGAATGATGTATGTGCTCTACATAGACAAAGGACTATTGTTTTTCCAACTAATACGGCGCACAAGTCGACCACCGAGAAATATGAAACACGTATCGCCGTTTTATGTAACAATAGTTGGAGTTGTGATTTACATCGACTGTCCTGTTTCACCTTCATCAACGGGCGACGAAGAAATATATGTATGGACAGTTTACAATCGGTGTAAACCACACTGGCAAGAACTCCCAAATATATGCGCTGAAGTTCCTTCACAAATGTGTAAGGGACTTTGCAGCAGCGAATTTGGGAGGAGGATGAACTTGCCAATAATGTAGACCACCACATCATCGATGCATTCTACACGGGTTAAACCACGCGCAGATGCAACAACGATCCAAGTAGATTTACGCAGATGTAACAACGATCCAAGTATAATTGAACAACATTTAGATAAGTTGTTAGGTTTCGGTTGGAAGAGCGGAGGACTTAAAACCATCATGGATTGGAAAGCTTAAAGGTTAGATGTATTATAAAAATAAAGAATATTTCTATATAATACATAACGGAAAGGGGTTACGAATCTGTAGGAAGTGTTATGCAAATTTATATAGTCCAGTTAGAGACTCAGTAAGACGACACAGAGACGGAACCCACTCTGTGACGTCTCTTACGTGTCCAACCTGACGTGCAACTGACAAGACGAGATCGAGATTATTAACAGTCAAACTACTCCTCAAAAAAGGGAAACTTTTCAAATACACTTGAGACAAATTATTTTTCATGAATTCTGTAAATTGGATATTTCACTTTTAGTTTATATTTATAAATAAATAAAATATCGAAGTTTAATGTTAAAAAAAAATTAAATCTATAGTTGCGTAGTTGCGTATTTATTTATCACTATCATTCTGTATTAATATATAGTTGTTTTTTTAGAATTTGCGTCCGAAGATGTATGTATTTTCGTCTTTAGACTGAAGACTATTAAACCTTTTTTTTAAAATACCTTTTTTGTAGATATGTTAATTGCGTCTAAATTTTATTTATACCTTAGTCTAAAAAACAACATAAGTTGTAAAAATATAGTTCTAAATGTTGGATTTGCGTTTAATAACTAAAATAATAATTTATTATTGCGTTGTAATTATAATAGTAGTTGCGTCATTGTTTTTGTTTTATCTCATAAGTTGCGTTTAAATTGTTGTGCATTAAGAATTTTAGAAATTAAATTATATTTTATATAAGAAAATATGAATAAGAGAAAAAGATTAATAGTATAAAGAGTTTGACATTAAAAAATTTAAAAAATAATATTTATAAATTAAATTATTTTGCAATTTTCACTGTCTATTCTTTATAATTTCTATTTACAAATTAAATTATGTCTGACTTCATGCTTACACGTGTACAACTTTATGATTAGAACGACTCAGTAAGACGACACAGAGACGGATCCCAGTCTGTGACGTCTCTGAAACGTCAAATCTCACTGATTGCTTACACGTCTCCAAATTCTGACGTCAATTGTACCGACACGTCTTTTCTGAAATTTACAATAACTATGTACGACAGAGTCAAATCACCGTAAAAAACGCCCCCGAAATTTTTGTCACCATCCGAACTCACCAATCCGATTACAAACAACACGACACAAATGGCACCAAGTCGTTGGACTGAAGAAGAAGAAATCGCCCTTGTAGTAGGATGGCAACTCGTTGAAGCCAGCAATCATGATAGTAACAAGTGGTACCGAATCTTAAACGAGTTCAATCGCTTGGTAGGGGGTTCGAACAGAACAATCGATTCGATCAACCGTAAATGGAACGATTTGAATGCCAAATGTCAAATCTTCAACGCGTACCACAATCAAACACTGCGAGACTTTTCAGACACATCAGAAGACGTGGCCATCACAATAACCAAAGTCGAGTATGAGTGCAAGCAAAAGAAAGAGTTTAAACACATCTCTGCTTGGCAAATGATGAGGGAAAGGCTTAACGGGTAGCTTTCGTAGGTGTTCGTTTTCATTGTTGTGGTATTTGCTTTGGAAAATGATGACGCATGTGGTGGTGATGCTTGTGTGAAAAATGTTTGTTTATGTTTTTTTTTTAACAGCCCTATGTAATCTTAATTATGTTTTTTGTTATGAGAATGTTTCTTATGTTTTTAATCGTAAATAATGTTGGTTTCAAATATTATTTTATTATTAAAAAATAAATAACACTACAAGATAGTGTAAAACATAATTATATGTTGTTATCAATACTTGCGGAACAGTACATATCCTTGCAAGATATATTCAAATGACCGATTGAATGGTATACAAATTACTCGGTATTACATGAAAAAAATAAATAAACACATTTTGACGTGGTTCTAAAATAACTTAAAGGCTAGTTCTCCAATTTCCATATATCTGATAGCTTAGTTATGGCAAACGGGGAGCTACACCACCGCTACTGCCATCTTCGACTTACTCACTCTACGTCTGTCTCGCTCTATCTCGCAATCCGTGATTTTCCGGCTGTGGCCCAGTGGTAGTGGTGGCCGTTTAACATATTGTGGTTGCGTTTAACATAATGGGTTTAACATGGTTTGTGTTTGCTTTGAACATGGTTTGTGGTTGTGGTCGCGTTTAAAATTCTGTGGTTGATTCTAACATGGTTTGTGGTTGCGTTTAAAATACTGTGGTTGCCTGTAACATGCTTTATGGCATCTTGCTGATCTACATCCGCCGAGAGGAGCCGTCGGCGTCCACCACTACTACAGCTTCGACCATCGTCCTTTCTGCCTGATAGAAAAATGTTCCAACAATGGCATGACGTAGATAAGGGAGGTGGATGATGGGTCGGATATTGTAAAATACAAAACCGAAATTACATTTTACACGTGATATACAACATGCAAATGTAACAACGATCCAAGTATTTCTACGCAAATGTAACAACGATCCAAGCCTTTTGATAACTGATAACAAAAAAATGTAAAAAACGATGCGAAAAAATAATAATATAAAAAAAAATTTATCAAGAAGTGAATATACATTTTTTTTTTGAAAGAAGAACAGGGTTTGATTACTTCCAAAAACAAACAGCATTTATACATAAAAAAATATTAAAAAAATGGTTTGCGGAGAAGTCTCCAAGTCGGTTCCTACTCTGTGTGGTCTTTCTATGTCAGATGTGTCAGACGGAATATTTAAAAATTCAAAAATAGTGGCTGAAGACGTCTCCGAGAAACTAAGTCGAGCCTAATAGTAGTCGGCTCAAGCCATGAGCCGAAAACAGCTGGAACGTCTCCCAGATCATGGGAGAGGACACGACAGCGTCAAGAGGTCTCAAAGACGTTTCGGAGGATTTAGGGACACGTGGAAACTTTTTAATGGCTGTTTATCTCAAAGGTCTTGGGAGTCTGTTAAGGTGAGTCGAATGTCCAACCGAGTCGGTTCAGCTGGCTATTTTCGTAAAGTGGGGTAAGTCAACGGCTATTTTCGTGATTTTCCCTGAGGAATTTCATGTGTTGTTATTATTTATTTAACATATCTCTATATTGAATGGCTAGAATGGTGTTCTTTTAGTTTTTGACTTGATCGATGTAATCTCTTTTGGTTTTGTATGTTGAGTTCTAGTTTCTTGTTGGTCTAATGGTCTCTTTGCTTTATAATAAACTGACGCCGTTCGAAGAAAAGCAGATCGCTATTTTGTCTTTTATTAATTTTAATATTAATAAATTAAAGAACAAGGTAGGCAGACTGGCAGCAGATGTAAAACGTGGAGTTATTAAATTTAAAATGAATATATAATTGTTTTATTCTATCAAGGTTTTTGTCTGTTTTTATATAATTATGTAGAACGTGATTCAACTTGAACTTGATGTCTCCAATAATGTTTGAATTCCCATTATTAAAAAGTCTTCATTTTACTTGCACCAGTGTGTGTGGTTTGGTTTGTGGTGGCGTGTAAACTGAATAGTCCCCCCCCCCCCCCCCCCCCCCCCCCCCCGGCATGAAATTGGCGTGAGCCCATTGGGCAGGGAAAGTTTTATCGGCGTGGAGGAGCTTGAGATTGAGATGAAGATTTTTTTATTGGTTCTTTTAAAACAAAAATTAACACAAACTAATAATATAATATTATTCTTTTCACCCATTTTCTTCCCTTCCACTCCTCACAATTTTCACCTTAGAAACATGGACTCTACATATGCCACATTGCACATCGTGCACCTCTTTCCCTCCTCTCCCATAGTCTAAAAGAGTTTGTATTCTCATGGTATCAAGATATAGAAATGTGTCGAACTAATAAAGCAAGGACTCGAGTCCTATGGTGAAAAAGGTAGATTTTACGGGTAAGCAAATTAACTTAAACCATAACTGAGCATTAACTAGCAATCAATTCACGACCACACCGAAATAAATTGAAAGCAATATAACAGTCGGTGACGGTTATGTTTAAGGTTTTGAGATTAACCTATAAATGAATTATAGTTATTAAGAGTGTCTCATAACTAAACTAGAGTAGGTATACAAGGTTGGTAGCTCGCATTTACCCATGCTATACTTTTACTAATCAAAATGTTTCACCCCCACCTACACCATCTCCATGGGGCATGAAACTGGCTTGAACCCCTTGGGCAGGGAAAGTTCAGGGGTGCACGTATTCTGAATTAAGTTGTTATTTTTCGAGAAATAATATTTGCTTGCGAGGCATTGCTTATCTTGGTTTTGTTATGAGCTCAAGGGATTACTCGTCATAGTTTTTGTAGGAGCTAGCTACTCCTTACAATGGCCACTACTTGTGTTTATTCCGCACATGTTGTTGTTAAAATGTTGTTGTTATGGACAGGTAACTAAGTACTGAATAGATATGAGGCTAGTACGGTGGAATATGAGATGTCGGATACTTGTCGGGGTTTCATCTATATTTTTCCATTGGGTTGGGACATGGATGGGAAAACCCCATCTATGAACTTGTTTTTTGTTGTTTTGTGTAATGTTGTGACAAGGTACTCATTTTCGATATCTTAATAAAATAATATTTTCTAATTAAATATGGTTTTGTGTTAATCTTGACTTTGATATGCTTTCGAGCGTTGCGCCACGTGTTTCCGCAATAGACGTGGTGTGACAGAAGTGGTATCAGAGCTAGTGTTATAGCGAACTAGTATTTTTGAAAAATCTAGACTATAACCGGTTTCGGCTCGAAAACAAAGTTTTCAAAACTAAAACACAACGAAATATTTTTAGAAAAGCAAGAAATTTGTACATGGGATGTACAAGGGAAATTCCGATCGACCAGCCATGCGTGTTAATATATGAAATGTTAGAAAATACAAATAGGAATGTTTGTATTGTGTAGATATATGATTTTCTAAGGTTAGTTAATACATATACGTAATACGGATATTTTGCCTATAAGGATGTTGTGTTACGCTTCACATTAGTCTGCACTCTTGCATTGATCATTGGTACCAACAAGTGGGAAGGACGTTGTGGTCTGCGATGAACTCACCCGCTTACCTGTGAACGGGATGATTGGAAGGACTAACCTCTATCATTATAGTGGATGTCGCCATGTCGTTTATGTTGTGGAGACGAATGTATTCCAAGTCTTTTGCTGTATGAATCCTTTGTTTCTAGATCAGGAAGCTCAAAACTAGCGGGCACTGAGATTACCTGGCAACACAAATTATCATTACGGGTGCACACGTAATAATAAGTTGGGATGCACGGTAACCTTGGTGGGCGCTAGGGCGTGGATTGGTGATCATTCCTTGTCTTGTTTATTCGTGCTCTCTCAGTTCAGACTTAGCTTTTGATTGGGCAAGTGTGTTGAAAGGGGAGATGAAAGCTTCCTTGTATAGGAGTTGAATGCCATCCCCCACAAATTTTTTTCAAAGGAGCGGACGTACGAGGATGCATTGCCTACCGAAATGATGAATGTATGGTACGATGCGTGGAATGTTATACCTGGAACCCAGTGAAGACCTAGCGTGCGTCCCTGCAAACCAGCGTGTTTTGGGCACGAGACCTTGTGTGGGTTAGTTATGAAACTCGTTGCCCGTGTGCTGATGAGTCACTATTTTGCGTAAGTCATTGTTGACATAACTCATGCTTGGGTTGTCTTCAAGGAATGTGTGTTCTTTCTCCGGTTGAAAGACATAAACGACCTTGCTTGGTAACCATATTATGTGTTTACGTCTGTAACTACATACGTTTGTAACCAAAAGGGATTAAATTACACAAACAGTCCTTGTAGTTAGTCTTTGACATCGGAACGAAACTACAACTTCCATCTTCCCGTCTAAGGTAAATCCTAAAATGGGATGTTACATAAACAAAGAAAAATAGTGTAGCAAGCTATATTTTAGCCACTTTCCGGTGCATCTAGAAGAAAAGAAATGAGAAATGGTTAAACATTAAACCTTTTTTCTATTGCGAAGGGGGTTGAAGATAGTAGGTTTTATAAAGAAATTGTTTTTCTTCCTTCAAAAAATAGTTTCAATAAAGTGTTTTCCTTTACATGCATATAGGCCTGTAAACGAACCGAACGAACACGAACACAGGTGTGTTCGTGTTTGTTCATTTAACTTTAACCGAACACGAACCCGAACACGAACACATAATCGAACACATTTTTGTGTTCGTGTTCGTTCATTAAGAAATATGTCGTGTTCGTGTTCGTTTATGTTCGTTCATTTAAACCTAAACGAACAGTTCATGAACATAAACGAACACAAATGATCAATATAAACGAACACAAATGAACATAAATGAAAACAAACAAAAACAAAATAATGATTCATGAACATAAATGAACGTTAGGGTTAAGGTGGAGAGCGGCTGTGAAGTGTGGGGTTGTGAAGTGTGAAGAGCGGATAATAAGTGATATGTTTAGAATGTTAGGGTTAGGGTTAAGTTTTTAGAACATATGAATTAAGGTTACTTAACAAAAGGAAATAATTAATAAAAATAAAACTAAGTTTAATTAAACGAACATAAATGAACGAACATAAACGAACGTTCATGAACATAAATGAACGAACACAACGTGTGTTCATGTTCGTTCGTTTAATTAAACGAACAAAAAATTGTGTTCGTGTTCGTTCATTTACTTAAATAAACGAACATAAACAAACTTCCCGCCGAACAGTTCACGAACAGTTCATGAACGTTCGGTTCGTTTACAGGCCTACATGCATATTTATTTTTTAAATTATCCACTATTTTATCTTTACTAAAACGTTTTTGTTAAAAAAGATTCATTGAATTCTGTCATTCTGCGACTACAATAATAAGACAATGATGTTATTGAATGAAGGGTGGTTGTCATAAGGTGTTTTGTTGTGTTGTTGCCCAATAGTCAAGTGTGGATGGTGGATACCTGTCTGGTTGGTCAGTGATTGGGTACCACTCGCACTTAAAAATGGAAACATACGGTTGAAAGCACCACAAAGATTCCTTAGTAGTGTAAGCCATCTTAATATTCACACGCTTAAGTTTTTCTTGTAGAAAATTTCTTTGTTTTACAACAAAACAAATTTTTTTTACCAACCTTTCCTTTTCATCATCTTCCATAACTCAACTCAATACTTTTAAACATGTTTCTATACTCGTCTCATACTCTTCTAACCAATCAGATCAGATAAAATACAGTTTACGCCAAGCAAGTAACAACTACATTTAAACATAAAATCGTTGTTAAAGAGACTCCAACGCTTACTGCTACGTAACGTTGGAGGCTCAAAAACCTCACTTACAAAATTTTGATTTTAATATAACACAATGTGAACACAAGATCTATTAGACTATTAGTCTATTACCAATTCTTTTTATTAACATATAAATTTGTATCTAGTTTGCTTATAAAATTAGAAACTTTGAAAAGTAAAAGCAAAACAATATAAAGTCAAACAAACACTTGCAACAAGGAAAGAGAGAGGTAGGTGTGAGATTTGACCCAACCACCCCAAAACCACCTTCTCCACCCACATATATAAACCCATTCTTTTCCTCTCTTTATCTTCAGCTTGTGCAAGTTCCATTGAACAACAACAACAAGCTTCCACAATTTTCACTTTTAGTCCCTCATCTATCCTCTAATTCCATTTCTAGATCAACACTTTCAAAAACTTCAAAAATGCATTGTGTTCATATCCCCCCTTCATCAAGTATTGGTTTCAAGTCCAGTATCGGATCAACGACAACGTCGTTTAACGTCTCTCACCGCCTTCCTTACTCGCCTCAACCCAATATTATTATCAAATGCGTGTCAACCACCAACAACTTCACATCTGGAGGCGTAGGAAAGAGCCGAGCCGACTGGCAAAGCTCATGCGCAATACTAGCTAGCAAAGTCGAGTCAGAAAGCCAAAACACCAACAAAAATAAAACCACAGAAACAACAACCGAACAAACAAAACAAATAACACTTTTGAACCAAAAGCAATCCAACAGTTTAGAAATAATGCCAATCAACAAACTTCCAAAGCCACTAACAATAGCAGACTTATCACCTGCACCCACACATGGGTCAACGCTACGAGTAGCATATCAAGGTGTACCAGGTGCATATAGCGAAGCAGCTGCAGGTAAAGCGTACCCCAACTGTGACGCTATCCCATGTGACCAGTTCGAGGTCGCATTCCAAGCAGTTGAGCTTTGGATAGCTGATCGAGCTGTGTTACCAGTTGAGAACTCATTGGGTGGTAGTATACATCGAAACTATGATCTTCTTCTTCGTCATCGGTTGCATATTGTTGGAGAGGTTCAGTTAGCTGTGAATCATTGTTTGTTGGCGTTACCTGGTGTAAGGAAGGAGTTTGTTAATCGGGTTATAAGTCATCCACAAGCTTTAGCTCAGTGTGAGTTGACTCTTACTAAGCTTGGATTGAATGTGACTCGTGAAGCTGTTGATGATACCGCGGGAGCCGCGGAGTTTGTTGCCGCGAATGAGTTGCGTGATACCGCAGCGATTGCTTCTGCACGCGCCGCGGAGCTTTATGGACTTAATATCCTTGCTAATGGAATACAGGTAGGGGTGTTCTTCGGGTTTTATTTTTTCGGGGTTTTTAGGATTTTTGTTGGGAAAATTTAATGTTTTAGATAACAAAGAGTTTAAATCACAATACATTTATAAAAAAAACACATTAAATTTTTGTGTGTTTTTGTTTTTGGGTTTTTTTTTCCTGGAAAAAAGGTGACCAGTAACCGACCCATTTAAGGTTCAGGTTGGTCGGGTGTCGGGTTTTCAGAAAAAAACTATACACTAAACCATAAACGCATATATAACCAACCCATTTAAAGTCCTAAAACTTGATGTTTAAGATATCAAATATTCTAAACCAAAACACATATAAAAATAAAAACATTAAATGTTTGTGTTCTTTTTTCGGATTTCGAGTTTTTGGATCGGGTTGTTTGGGTTTTTGTCTGGGGAAAAATGACTGATAACCGACCCATTTGGGGTTTGCGTTGCTCATGTTTGGGCTTTTCGGGTATTCTCTATTTCGGATTTGAGTTTAAAATAAAACTGATTATCCCTAAATACAGGACGACTCAAGCAATGTGACACGGTTCGTGATGCTAGCACGTGAACCGATTATTCCACGGACGGACATTCCATTCAAAACAAGCATAGTTTTCGCTCACGAACAAGGAACATCCGTCCTATTCAAAGTTCTATCAGCGTTTGCGTTTCGCAACATTAGTTTAACAAAGATTGAATCACGGCCACATCGCAACCGTCCAATCAGGCTCGTGGGCGACGAGAACGTAGGGATCGCAAAGCACTTCGAGTACTTGTTCTACGTCGATTTCGAAGCCTCAATGGCAGATGTTAGGGCACAAAACGCATTGGCAGAGGTTCAAGAGTTCACATCTTTTTTGCGGGTGTTGGGTAGCTATCCCATGGACATGACCCCTTGGTCACCATCTAAAGAGCAATGATTTATTTTATGACGTTATTTTATTAAAAAAAAGTTATATATATGTGTTTAGCTTAATTTGTTTAAATTGAATTTGTGAATTTTTATGATTACTTTTCCTTTTTTTGAAGAAAAAAGGGAAGAGTTGTTAATGTTTGGGTAAATATTGGTGAGAGTTTAATAATCTCTAATTCCAATTGGTATTTTGTTATGTTATCTCACATGTTTTTTTATATTTTGAATCATTTGTTGTATTGCATGTTGTAAAGTTTACCTACCACAACAAACAAAGACTCTGTTCACACCATTTGTTTTCTTTTATATTTTTTGAATCGGTATTATTCTCCATTTTGTCATCAGAAATAAATAAATAAATAATAATAATAATAGACAACTGATATTATAATTTCTCCACTTATAATATATTAAGATAAAGTCATTATGACTGACTGTTTTACAACAAAACTTGCATTTCTTAGACAAGACTCCAACATATGTAACAAGTTAATAAACAATTCGCAATGACTAATAACTCATGTGAGTTGACATCTTAGACTAATGATAATATGTTATATGTGTAGATTAAACCTTTCTAGCAAGGTTAACAATGTTTTTTGATTTCATGGGTCCGCTCTTTTAAAAACTACAGCAATCTTTTACATCAAATGACGAAAGAAAATCAAAATCTATAATATATATATAAGGATGATGTTAAACATGGTTTACATGTTGATAAGTCGAGCCAATGCTAACCTGGAAACATCATGAGCCCTACACACGACTGGCTTTTGCAAAAGTTGACATATACTTGACTAGTATAACATGAGATTTTCTTTCCGCGAATTACTATTCAAAGTTGAATTCTACAATAAAGAAAACATAAATGTCTATGAAGTAAATATAATTAAACTACATAATCCATCGTCCATATATGTTTTTACATTTAAAAAATAACTACCCAAGAGGTTTAAATTATATAAATACGAGTCAACTTCACCTATCATATTGATTCAAATAACCCGTTTAGCAAAACTTATTCTCACACGACTAATATAAGGTGCTATGGTCCAACTAGATTATATCAATATATTATCAATGATAGATGAGCTGATAGGCATATATGTTATTAATGATCTTTAAGAAAAAAACTTGATTTCACCTAAAATGTTTTAAAGAAAATGGGGTCGTCTTATCACTTATCAGAGCATGAAGAGACTAAATATATGTGAAAGTTTATTTTGTGTTAAATAAAATATTAATTTCTATTGAGTAGGTGATAAGTGATTAAATTTTAATGATGTGATTAATCATTAATTGAGTAAACTAAAATGAAAAAGTAGAAAAAGGATGTTAGGTGAGAGTTGAAAATTGGTAAAAAGGGATCTTGTCAACTACGGTCCATGTGTGGGGCTGTGGTGTGGTAGGTGACGATTTGAGAGTTCAAAATTAGTAAAGAAAAAAGGATGTTGCTACTCTTCTATTAGACTATGTGTAGTGGGGGGCTTTATGGGGCTCCATGTATAAAGCCCCCCATCCTGATTGGTCCACGTGGCTGCTGAGTCAGCATGGAGAGAGAAACTGAAAAAGGGGTGTAGTGGTGGGGCTTTATGTATAAAGCCCCTGAATCTGATTGGTCCACGTGGATTTTATTTTTTTTATTCTTTTAACTCAAAATAATTAAAATAAAAGGTAAATAAATATAAAAAAATTACAAATAATATTAAAAAACACACAATTAATATTAAAAAAAAGTTACAACTAAAATTAAAAAAAATTACAAATAATCTTAAAAAACACACAACTAATATTAAAAAAAAAAATTACACACCTCCTAAATTACTTATTTAAACATTACATATTCCTAAATTACTTAATTAAACACATAATATAATCCTAAATTACTTATTAAAACCTAAACCTCCCACTAAGGAGAGTAGTTGTCCCAGTCCTCGAGTGTGTAGTACTCGGGGGATAGGGAACGTGAGCTGTCCCGTCCATCGGACCTCGCATCCGATGGGAAGTAGTAGTACTCACGAGGAGGGGTAGGCATGCTCCAGAGGCGCTCCTGCTCCTCAACTTCCCTGAGGGCTTCCAAGTCCTCAGGGGTTGGCTCCCCATATTCACGGGGTGGGGTGGTCTGGTGGTGGTGGGTGGGGGTATTCTGGGGGGTGGGGGTAGGTTGGTGGTAGGGGGTAGTCTGGTTGGGGGGGATTAGAAGGTCCGGCAGCTCCTGCTTGAAAACCGCCAGTGTTATTCATTGTGTTTGATGAGGAAAGGATGAGGAAGATGGAAGAGGTGTGATTGATCTGAGATGAGGAAGGGGGTATTTATAGGGTGAGAAATATGACCGTTTGGGGGGAAAACGTTTGAATTTCAAAATTTGAAATTCAAACGTTTGGGGGGAAAATTTGAATTTCAAACGGTTTGAACAGTAACCGTTTAAAATTCAAATGTTTGAATATTATTTTTTTATATAATCTATTTTTTTTTATTTTAATAAATATAATTTTTTTATATAATCTATTTTATTTTTTAATTATTATTTTTTATATAATATATTTGTGTGTGTATGTTATTAATTTTAATAAATATAATTTTTTTATATAATTTAACTTCAAAAAAACGGTCAAAACTTTGAATTTTTTTTTCAACCCAAGTGACACGTGTCACTTTCTGATTGGTCCAAAATTTAAGCAGCCGGCGTTATGAAGATGGAGCCCCGGCGCATAAAGCCCCATAGCGCCGGGGTGTTTCGGTGTTGAGGGGCGCTATAAAACAAAAATTTGCACAATAACGCCCCACTACGGGTGGTCTTAATGTTATAAAATCAACTATATATCAATAGAGAACAGTAGTGGATGGGTTTTTGTTTAGAAAAATAAAATGTTTTGAATTTAGACACTGTTCGTTTTATGGAATTGTGGGCATGTCTATTCTATTTCTTATGTTATAATATTATCAACATAATAATATCAAAGATCCCATAAAAATACAATAAATAATTAAATTGGATAATAAAGCAGCACAATATGAGAAAATGGATTTTAATAATGAGAAAATGGATTTTAATAATTTAAACAATAACTTAATGGCATATAATAATCTATAATTATAGTTTAACTAATGGTGCTTCTAACTTTTACTTTTGATATCAAGAGCAATCCTAATGGCATAACAATCATACATTTATACTTGTTTCTCACTCGATTTCTCTCACAATTATGATCATGAATGATACAAAGAAACATAAAAGCGAAATCGCGTATAAATTAAATGTAAACCAAGTGTGAATCTATGACGATTATGCATCGTGGTCAGGTGGGTGGTTTGTTGGGGGTGAGGTGTAATGTTGTGATTAGTGAGAAATAATTTAGTGATGAATGTAATGGGTGGTGCAAGTGATTACGTGATAGAATGTGGTGACAACTTAAGATTACTCAAATTTTAGTGACATTGTTATAGGGGTGGTGATGTCACGCCACCCACAACCCCCCCCCCCCCCCCCCCCAAAAAAAAAAAAAAAATAATAATAATAATAATAATAATCAAATTGAGTTGGTGTTGCCCCTTCTCCTCTTCTCACCCATTTTGACATTTTTAGCCCCTTGCCTCTTATCATCCCCTCTTTTTTCTATGCGAAGGACAAAGCTCCCTTTGTCTACGTGACGCCCATGTAATGAAGCAAAAGCCTTTTACCCTTACCCACCACAACACCACTCCCTCTAGTCTTGAGGCATGCCTCGTTTTAAGCAAGGGACCTTTAAGCAACTTTGTACATTCTCCTTAGTCCTTAGTGTAGTTTAGAACAAAAGACATATCCTTTTAAACACTTTTTGTTAAGGATTTAAGCCAAACTAACACGGTAAAAATAGTTACATTGATAACATCTTTTAAACTTAATTATTACTTAGGGGGTGTTCGGTATGCCTTCTAATGAGACTCTGAACCATTTAGTGTTAAATGATTCAACATTTAGCGCGTTTGTTTCAGCTTCTGAATATAATAGTTAAGGCTGAACCATTAAGACTTGGGACCATTAAGCATTGAACTAGGCTGGACCTTAGTGAGACTCTCATACCAATGCGGGACAAGAAAACTAACCATTAAGAGGTCCAACTTAATGATTCAACACTTAACCATTTAGACCTCTTAATGATTCAACACTTAATCAACCAAACAGCCCCATAGTCGAACGATTACCATTGCCATACGCAGTCTTTTAACTTTATGTTCCAGAGTTTAAAAATAGAAGGAAAGGAAAGGAAGCGGAAAGAAAGGGGAACAATTTTGTGTTCCAGAGTTTCATTAAAGGAAAGAAGTGGAGAGAAGAGGAAGGAAAATTCCTCCAAATAACAATTATTCCAAATTGGAAGGAAGCGGAAGGAAGGGAAAGTAAGAAAAATTTTAAGTATGTCATTTACTAATTTACCCTCTCATTTAACCTATAATAAAACCTTACATGGGTATAATTGTAAAATATACGTTTCTTTTCTCTTCCTTTCAACTCGGGAACACATAAAATCTTTAGTTTCTTTTCTTTTCCTTTCAACTCGGGAACACGAAATAAAATTATATATTTTTCTTTCTTTTCTCTCCTAATATCCCTTTCTCTTCTTTTCTTTTATTTAGTGTGATATATGGAATATTATTCAAGGGTTGTGGGTATTCATTCATTCAATTCAAATATGTTTAAATGTCATGAGATTGAATAGTTGGTTTACGCTAACATGAGTCGCTGTACACTGCTAATTCCTAATGTGCACCCCTTATAAAAGTATATTTCACCCCTTCTTTGGATAACAAAATATGTCAGCCACCACCAGAATTTACTTTCTTTCTCTAATTGTTTACTCTCATCATCGTTTTGTTTTATTAGAGCTCTTGCATAACTAGGAATGTCCATGACCATAAAAGGACACGACAATGAGGGGTTGGCTAAACCAAGGGGGGTGTTGTGTGAAGTGTATTGTCGTTTACACAAACGAGGATCAGTTCAAAGACATCAAGTTCTACTGACCCCTAGTAAGCTAAGTATGCTTCACAAAGAAAGGTTCAAAGGCAAAACCTACCTATCCTGCAACAATCAACTGTTGATTTGTATCGTTGAAACTTGTAAGAACGGGTCGATCTCCATTCATGTGGGGATTGTTGGAAATTTAATGAAAATGCTATTTTCACAAAATATAGGAAAATGATTTTTTCCTAACTTTGGACTAAAATATATATTTGAAACTGATGTTTAATTATATATTTCTTTGTGGGTTTATGTTCTATGTTAGGAGAGCTTCGCAACAAACCAAACCGCGTCCAAAACGGAGCTAAGATGAATGAGATATCGATGCTCAAAGATTGGTGAAAAATCTATGAATGCTGAATTTTGGAACAAAGTGGGTAAGTGAAACTTGTCCCACATTGAAGGAGTGATGATACCATGAGTGTTATATAAGTGGGAAAACTCCTTCCTTATTGTTTCATGGGAGCACACACGATGGAACTCGCGAAGGGTGCGAAACCCTAAGTCGCACTCGTGTAACACCCCGACCGATGGCGGAAACATCGGGATGTCACGTAGTGACGATTGTTCAATAGCTCGTGGACTAAAAGTGGTAATATACTTTAAAGCAACATGTTCATTACATTGAGAAACAGAAATACGAATTGTCTTTAAACAGGAAAGTACAAAACATAAAGAGATTTATTCATTTAGGCTCTAAGTCCATGCCTAAGTGTGACGATCGACTTCACCTGAAACATGTACGAAAATAGAATCTGTCAACACATATAATGCATTGGTGAGTACATCTGTTTGATACGTATAATAGGAAAAGGTTTGCAATTCATGTGCTGTATATCGTCTGCAATTATGAAATAGATCGTACACTTATCTAGAATAAAAAAGGGGCGTGAACCATCGCCGTTATATATAGTATGCGTGACAACCGCTATGATATGTATTATTTCACGGAGCTAATCCGCTACTTTAATGGTGGTGCGTGACAACCGCTATGTAATATATTATTTCACGGAGCTAATCCGCTACTTTAATAATGGTGCGTGACAACCGCTATGTAATGACCTTCGATAAGTACAAATAACTAATCATAAAGCAAACACACATGAGAATTGCACATATTGTAGAAACCTGTAAATTTGATACATTGTACATGGACAGCCCCAAAGTAAAACACGAAAAAGGGGAAAAGATATACTCACTTTCGCTAGTGGGTATGTCGGTACTTGTAGCGAGCGTGAGTGAGGCGAATCCTGAAGACTCAACCTAAGTAGTAAACGATCTAGTATAAGTGTTTTGAACTTAATCGAGTCTAGGGTTCCTAATCTAAGGCATCTAGGGTGTTAGGTCTAGACTTTGGGGTTACTAAGCTTGTTAATACAAAGCCATAATTATTTATATTTGTTTTGTTAAATATAAACAATTATATTTATTAATAACGGAGATGACGAAAATGATAAGAAATCTTGAGTTCGTAAAGGTAGTATTTTCTGAGTTTACAAAATAATAAATTTAACTCAGAAAATATTGGTAATTTATGTATAAAGGTATTAATTTAATTTGTATTATCAAAATGACATAAATTTGGAATAAAATGTAAAATAGTTGTAAAAATAAAGTTTTCTGTGGAAACTTCATATTCTTACCTTAAAGGTCTGAAAATAATTTTTATAAAAGTTTTGGTGAATAAAATCTATATAAATATAAATTTTATTGTTTCAAAAACTACTTTGAGGGATAAAATGAGTTAAAATATAAAAATAGTTTAATAAATGAAATCTACTGTGAAAACTTATTCCTCTGACTTAAAAAGTCTTGGAATAATTTTTATAAAACTTTTCTTGATAAAAATCTATTTATTATAGATTTTATATGTTTAAATACTAGTTTAGTGACCAAAAATGATAAGAAATCTTGAGTTCGTAAAGGTAGTATTTTATGAGTTTACAAAATAATAAATTTAACTCAGAAAATATTGGTAATTTATGTATAAAGGTATTAATTTAATTTGTATTATCAAAATGACATAAATTTGGAATAAAATGTAAAATAGTTGTAAAAATAAAGTTTTCTGTGGAAACTTCATATTCTTACCTTAAAGGTCTGAAAATAATTTTTATAAAAGTTTTGGTGAATAAAATCTATATAAATATAAATTTTATTGTTTCAAAAACTACTTTGAGGGATAAAATGAGTTAAAATATAAAAATAGTTTAATAAATGAAATCTACTGTGAAAACTTATTCCTCTGACTTAAAAAGTCTTGGAATAATTTTTATAAAACTTTTCTTGATAAAAATCTATTTATTATAGATTTTATATGTTTAAATACTAGTTTAGTGACCAAAAATGTAATATTCTATGAAAATGTTTTATAACAGAGTAAAATTGATGTGGAAATGTTTATAATATGTTAAAATATATTTCCACCAATTTTCATAATTAAATGAATTAAACTTCGAATTTATATGAATTAAATATTATAAATAATACATAAATCCGAAATAATTATCAAACACTTTCTAAAAGTAAAAGTTTCTATAAAAACTTAGTCCACTGACTTGGAAAGTCTCATAATAAATTTTATGGAATTTTTCATTTAATAACTCCTCCGCGGTCCGCGGGGCTTAATATATATTTTTTTGAAAATGGCTGTCTGCCGCGGAGCGCGGAGGAATCCTCAATCCTCCCGCGGTCCGCGGCGCATGGAGAAATCAGAATTTTTATTTTAAGCCCCCGGACTTGGTTTCTTTGCCTTCCGGGTTATTCTCGGACCGTAACTCGCGATTTTAAGCGTCGGGAATATTATAAGTGAGTTCTAGTGATGGCGTAACGTTACCATTATCGTACACACATGAGAATACTCGACTCCATTAACGAAGAAAACCTTTTTTATTGATTACAAGGGTTCAAACATGACAACATGATAAAGTACAAGGACCGGACAGTAATTAAATGAAAGTGTGAGGGGCACAGATGTTACAGTCTCCCCCACTTTTGGGAATTTCGTCCTTAAATTATTCTGAATCCGATGATACCGAGAAAAGGTTTGGGTATTTAGCCTTCATTTGGTCCTCTCGTTCCCAAGTGAACTCTGGACCTCGTTTAGACTCCCAACGAACTTTGACAATAGGAATGCGGCTACGCTTGAGGGATTTGACTTCACGGTCCATAATTTCAACTGGTTTCTCTACAAAGTGCATTGTTTCGTCAATCTGAATGTCCTCAAGGGGGACATGAAGGTTTTCATCAGCTAAACACTTTTTCAGGTTCGAAACATGAAAGGTAGGATGAACATTACTGAGTTCGGCTGGCAGATCTAACTTGTAAGCCACTTTCCCAAATCTTTCGATAATCTTGAATGGGCCTACGTATCTTGGTGCAAGTTTTCCCTTTTTCCCAAATCGGAACATACCTTTCCAAGGTGAGACCTTGAGAAGTACCATGTCTCCAATTTCAAATTCCAAGGGTTTGCGCCGTTGATCCGCATAGCTCTTCTGTCTACTTTGAGCTGCTTGCAAGGTCTTACGAATCAAAGCAATCTTGTCTGTCGTTTCCTGGACTAGCTCGGGACCGGTGATTTGTGTGTCACCAACCTCGCTCCAGCTTATAGGAGAACGACACTTGCGACCATAGAGAGCCTCAAAAGGTGCCATCTGGATACTGGAGTGGTAACTGTTATTATAAGAAAACTCAACCAAGGGTAAATGGGTATCCCAATTTCCACCAAAATCAATGACACAAGCTCGTAGCATATCTTCCAAAGTCTGAATAGTACGTTCGGTTTGCCCATCGGTTTGTGGATGAGATGCTGTGCTAAGATTTAGTTTAGTTCCCAGTGCGTCGTTAAAAGTTTGCCAAACACGAGAGGTGAACCAGCCGTCACGATCGGAAATGATGCTCAAAGGGGTCCCGTGACGACAGATGATTTCGTCAACATATATCTTAGCCAATTTCTCGGCCGAGTATGTCTCACGAATGGGTAAGAAATGTGCGGATTTGGTTAAACGATCGACAATGACCCAAATACTGTCATGACCACGAGATGTGCGTGGTAATTTAGTGATAAAGTCCATAGCGATGTTTTCCCATTTCCACATCGGGATCTCTGGCTGTACGAGTAAACCGGATGGGCGTTGGTGTTCAGCTTTTACCTTGGCACAAGTAAGGCACTTAGCCACGTAGTGAGCTATGTCCTTCTTCATGTCAGGCCACCAATACATGGGTCGCAGGTCCTGATACATCTTGTCGGCACCAGGGTGAATGGAATAACGCGACTTATGAGCCTCGTCCAAGATGAAAGTTCGGAGATTATCACGATCAGGTATCCAGAGGCGGTTAGAAAGATACAACAGGCCATTTTTCCTTTCTAACTGGTGCTCGGCACCACATGACATTTCGTCATATAGGTTTCCTTCCACCGCTGAAACGAATTGGGCCTCGTAAATGCGGAGTTTAAGGTCGTGGGTTTGGATGCAATTTAGTTGGAGGTGCTCTTTACGACTCAAAGCGTCGACAACGACGTTTGCCTTACCCGGGTGATAACGGATTTCACAGTCGTAATCGTTTAGGAGTTCGACCCAGCGACGTTGTCGTATGTTGAGATCTTTTTGGTTGAAAATGTGTTGAAGGCTTTTGTGATCCGAGAAGATCACGCATTTAGTACCATAGAGGTAATGTCTCCATATCTTCAAAGCGAATACGACTGCACCGAGTTCCAGGTCGTGGGTGGTGTAGTTTTTCTCGTGGGTTTTGAGTTGTCGTGAAGCATAAGCGATGACCTTGCCTCGTTGCATGAGAACGCATCCAAGGCCTTGACCCGAGGCATCACAGTATACCACAAAATCCTCTATACCGTCGGGAAGGGAAAGAACAGGAGCGTTGCAGAGTTTTTGTTTTAGAGTTTGGAAAGCTTTTTCCTGTTCGGGTCCCCACTCGAAGGTTTTGTCCTTATGAGTCAAATAAGTGAGTGGAACTGCGATTTTGGAAAAGTTGGCGATGAAACGGCGATAGTAACCGGCAAGACCAAGAAAAGAACGAACTTCGGTGGGAGTTTTGGGTGCGATCCAACTTTTAGCAGCTTCGATCTTGGCAGGATCTACGTGTATTCCTTTGTCGTTTACTACGTGTCCAAGGAATTGAACTTCTTTCAGCCAAAATTCACATTTGGAGAACTCGGCATACAATTGTTCGTCACGTAAGAGGCTTAGGGTTTGGCGAAGGTGGTTCTCGTGGGCAGTCTCAGTTTTCGAGTAAACAAGAATGTCATCAATGAAGACAATTATGAATTTGTCTAAGAAGGGTTTACACGCACGGTCCATGAAGATGGCGGGTGCATTGGTTAGACCGAACGGCATGACCATGAACTCATAATGCCCATAGCGGGTACGGAAAGCGGTTTTCGGGATATCATTTTCATGTACACTGAGTTGGTGATAACCCGATCGGAGGTCGATTTTTGAAAAACAGGTTGCGCCTTGGAGTTGGTCAAAAAGATCATCGATGCGAGGTAAGGGGTATCGGTTTTTGATGGTGAGTTTGTTGAGTTCTCGATAGTCAATGCACATGCGAAAAGATCCGTCCTTCTTCTTAACGAACAGAACCGGAGCACCCCAAGGTGAGTAGCTCGGGCGAATGAAACCTTTGTCAGTCAGTTCTTGAAGCTGACTGGCAAGTTCTTGTATCTCCGAAGGTACAAGACGATAAGGAGCTTTGGCAACAGGGGTAGCACCAGGTACGAGGTCGATTCGAAATTCGACAGGGCGAACAGGAGGAAGACCGGGTAAATCGTCGGGAAAGACGTCGGGGAAGTCACGAACGACAGGGATGTCTTGAATACTCTTACCTTTCTCCTTCTTCTCCACAACATGAGCCAAGAAGGATACGTATTTCTTGCGGAGGTATTTACTGGCCTGAGTACAAGACATGAGTTTCAACCCTTTGGACGATTTTTCTCCGTAGACACGTAGAATGTCACCGGATGGGAGTGGAATTCGAATGTATTTCTCAAAACAAACAACTTCAGCATGGTTTTTGGAAAGCCCGTCCATGCCGATAATGACATCGAAGTTACCCAACTTCATGGGTATGAGATCGATTGAGAAGTTATGGTCGTTAAGGTTTATGGTGCAGTTGCGAATGATGGAGTCGATTGAGATGGGTTCACCGTCAGCGACTTCGACGATAAAAGGATGAGCTAGACGAGTACGAGTACGACCAAGTAACGGTTCAAACTCTAAGGAGACAAAACTTTTATCGGCACCGGTATCAAACAAAATCGAAGCATAAAGATTATTGAGAAGAAATGTACCATTAACCACATCATTGGCGGCCTGAGCTTGATTAGCGTGGATGTTGAAGGCTCGTCCACGAACTGGAGCTGGGGCCGGTGGGATTGCTGGCGCAGGTAGAGCTGGTTGAACTTGTGGGTTAGCTCGAAGATGTGGGCATGCAACACGCAGGTGGTTGGGATCACCACAAGCGTGGCAGACTCGAATAGTGAGTCTTTGGTTCTGGTTGGCGTTCTGCTGGTTGTTCCAGTTCCCAAGGGTCATTCGACAGTAAGCGGTATCATGACTGTTTCAGCCACAAATGTTACATTTTCGACAGGGTTGGTTGGTCGGATGATGGTAGTTACAGGCAGTACACAGTGGGTGGGGTCCGGTATAAGCCCTGCGAGGAGGTTGGGGTTGAGCAGTGGTAGGTGGGTTCCTGGCAACGGGCACCTGGTTAAGGGGTGTGACAACAGCATAGTTCTGGTTTTTGCCATTGCGTTTCTTGTTGGAGTTGGTTGAGGTTGAAGCAGTGGTTGGTTTGGAAGGTTCGGTGGTAACAGCAGATGTGGTGGCTTCATTAGTTCGCTTGGCACTCTTACGGGTCAAAGTACCATCCTTAACGTGTTTGTCGGTAAGAGCAGCTGCGAGCTGGATGGCTTCTTCAACCGATGCAGGTTTGCTTCCCTTGACAGCGTCGTGAATTTTGGAGGGTAATCCGTCAATGTATTTCTCGATGGCCAAAGAGACAGGTGTAACCATGCGGGGGACTAAAAGACTGAGTTCATGGAAGCGGGTGTTGTAGTTGACGTTGTTCCCGCTATCCTGTTTAAGAAAGTAGAACTCATCTTCCAACTTCTTCATTTCACTGCGGAGGCAGAACTTTGTGGTCATGAGGGCCTTGAAGTCGTCCCATGACATAGCTAAAGCAGCTGTTGCTCCTCGGTTTTGTTTCTCACTGTTCCACCACGTCAGTGCTCGTCTTTGAAGGACACTAGTGGCATGACGAACTCGTAAGTCGTCAGGACAGTCACTGTTGATAAAAGTATTCTCCATACTTTCGAACCAATCGAGGAGTCCAGATGCTGCTTCGGTGCCAGAGAACTTAGTTGGGTTGCAAGAATTAAAGTGTTTGAAGGTGCACTTGGTGGCTGATGATCCACCGTTTCCACCCTCAAATGAAACTCCACCCGCGACGAGAGTTGGAAGGATAGCGTTAACGACAGTAGGGAGCATTGTTGCTAGACTTTCAGTTATTCGGGCGGTGTGTCTACGCTCAGCGCGTTCCTTAGCCCCACGTTTCGAAAGTTTCTTGCGCATCTCACATCCAGACATCTACAGGGATAAGATAAGATGAGTTAAGGTTTAGTGTAAGAATCTTGAAGATCATTCGATTATTGCATATGAGATATGAAGACAAGATAATGAGGAGCATAAATGTAATAACATAAATATCAATTTCAATAAAATGGGTCAATTTTAGGAGTGTTTCCGAGGAAACTTTGACTAACCGAAACATTTGAAATCTTTTCTAGCGGCTTGTGGGGGCGTACTTTAGCCTATAAGTGAATGCTCATCCCGAGAGTTCCCAGGTAGGTAAACGGGTCCCTCGTCTGATTGGGATTTATACGAATTACCAGGCCTAGACAGAAAACTCAGAATACAGGCGCTCACCCTTCCAGATTGCACGTGCCCCATCACTAGTAAAGGTCTCAAATTTTCAGTGAGAACTTAGAGGTAGAAATAGATCTCCGAGGTATGGATTTCACTCCTATCCCAAAGATGTATTTCAAAAACAAAAACATACGGTAGAGTGAAACTAGTCACTAAGGTGAGGATATCACTCCTAGCTTAGAGACGAAGTTTCTTTTGGAGGAATGATTTCCTTGAGATTTGGACGTCTCCTATCTCGAAAGGCAATTATTCCAAGATGTGCATAAAATACAAGGAATGAAACTAATCATCAAGATGTGGATATCACTCCTAACTTGATGGTTTCGTTTCGTTTTTGTGAAATGTGGATGTCTTCATCTTGAATACGTCGTCACTAGGATGATGAGAAAGAAAAAAGACATTAGGAACTTTAAGAATAAGATCAAGTAAGGATATAAGGGGCAGCTTAGTTATAGTCTAGGTTTGAGAGTATTTCTAATAACCTAGTTCCCTATAACCACGGCTCTGATACCAATCCGTAACACCCCGACCGATGGCGGAAACATCGGGATGTCACGTAGTGACGATTGTTCAATAGCTCGTGGACTAAAAGTGGTAATATAATTTAAAGCAACATGTTCATTACATTGAGAAACAGAAATACGAATTGTCTTTAAACAGGAAAGTACAAAACATAAAGAGATTTATTCATTTAGGCTCTAAGTCCATGCCTAAGTGTGACGATCGACTTCACCTGAAACATGTACGAAAATAGAATCTGTCAACACATATAATGCATTGGTGAGTACATCTGTTTGATACGTATAATAGGAAAAGGTTTGCAATTCATGTGCTGTATACCGTCTGCAATTATGAAATAGATCGTACAATTATCTAGAATAAAAAAGGGGCGTGAACCATCGCCGTTATATATAGTATGCGTGACAACCGCTATGATATGTATTATTTCACGGAGCTAATCCGCTACTTTAATGGTGGTGCGTGACAACCGCTATGTAATATATTATTTCACGGAGCTAATCCGCTACTTTAATAATGGTGCGTGACAACCGCTATGTAATGACCTTCGATAAGTACAAATAACTAATCATAAAGCAAACACACATGAGAATTGCACATATTGTAGAAACCTGTAAATTTGATACATTGTACATGGACAGCCCCAAAGTAAAACACGAAAAAGGGGAAAAGATATACTCACTTTCGCTAGTGGGTATGTCGGTACTTGTAGCGAGCGTGAGTGAGGCGAATCCTGAAGACTCAACCTAAGTAGTAAACGATCTAGTATAAGTGTTTTGAACTTAATCGAGTCTAGGGTTCCTAATCTAAGGCATCTAGGGTGTTAGGTCTAGACTTTGGGGTTACTAAGCTTGTTAATACAAAGCCATAATTATTTATATTTGTTTTGTTAAATATAAACAATTATATTTATTAATAACGGAGATGACGAAAATGATAAGTAATCTTGAGTTCGTAAAGGTAGTATTTTCTGAGTTTACAAAATAATAAATTTAACTCAGAAAATATTGGTAATTTATGTATAAAGGTATTAATTTAATTTGTATTATCAAAATGCCATAAATTTGGAATAAAATGTAAAATAGTTGTAAAAATAAAGTTTTCTGTGGAAACTTCATATTCTTACCTTAAAGGTCTGAAAATAATTTTTATAAAAGTTTTGGTGAATAAAATCTATATAAATATAAATTTTATTGTTTCAAAAACTACTTTGAGGGATAAAATGAGTTAAAATATAAAAATAGTTTTATAAATGAAATCTACTGTGAAAACTTATTCCTCTGACTTAAAAAGTCTTGGAATAATTTATATAAAACTTTTCTTGATAAAAATCTATTTATTATAGATTTTATATGTTTAAATACTAGTTTAGTGACCAAAAATGTAATATTGTATGAAAATGTTTTATAACAGAGTAAAATTGATGTGGAAATGTTTATAATATGTTAAAATATATTTCCACCAATTTTCATAATTAAATGAATTAAATTCGAATTTATATGAATTAAATATGATAAATAATACATAAATCCGAAATAATTATCAAACACTTTCTAAAAGTAAAAGTTTCTGTAAAAACTTAGTCCACTGACTTGGAAAGTCTCATAATAAATTTTATGGAATGTTTCTGATAAAATTCTATTTATTATGAATATTATTTGTTAAAAACTAATTTAACAAAAGAAAATGAGATGACCTGTGAAATCATATCAAAACAGAGGGAAACTAGCATGATAATTATTCTAACATAATGAGATACATTTCTGGTAATTTTCATGTTTAAATACTTTATATTCGAATTTATATAAATTAAACATGATTAAAGCATATTAAAAATGATTAAAATATACTAAACGGTTTCTAAAAATTCTGAAACTTTTTCTAAAACTTCTAGTCAGTAACATGAACAAGTCTACCAAGTTTCATAATTTTTAGATCAGTAATAAGCGAGTTATGGCATTTTAAAGTCCTTAAAACTTTTAAATGTAAAATCCCCAAAAATACCTAGAACACCCTATCCTTAGAGTTTGCAATTGGAACCCTTAGAGACTATAATCGGCACAACAATTTGAGGGCTTTTAACCTACTGATAATAAGTAAGAAATGTGCAAAAAGAATTGGAGAGACTCACGGTTTTGGTTATCCAAAATGATGAAAGAAAACCGAGAAAAATGCGAATAAAGAGCTTCCAAATTCGTCGGGATTCAGAGATAATAACCAAAACTTCTTATGCAGAATTGATAGACCAGCCAAGATGAATGTGTGTGTGTGTTTAATTGTGATAACACGGTCGTTTGATGGGTGAATCAAAATGGTCAAGTCTTGTGGGTTTTAAAGGGATTTTGAATGATTAGGTTAATAATTGGTGTAATAGATGCATGTGGGTAGTGTCTTGGACGTATGGGACGACCAGGGAACACTAGAGCCGGGCTAGAGACGCGTTAAAACACATTGGGGGTGTGAATTTGGGTTGAGCTCGAGATGCCATTAATGAAGAGTTGAAAATCTGCAGACATGGCTGCCGCGGACCGCGGGAGGATTAAGAACTCCTCCACGGTCCGCGGGGCTTAATATATATTTTTTTGAAAATGGCTGTCTGCCGCGGAGCGCGGAGGAATCCTCAATCCTCCCGCGGTGAGGGGCACAGATGTTACAACTCGCACACACGCATCAACGCTTGAGAGTCGCCTTAGTATTTTTGAACGCAGGCTCAAGGTCCAGTGCATAGGACCAAGTGGCGGGTGACGTGGCAAGGAGTGTGGCACACGAATATGCGTGGAAGACCAGGTGGCGTTCTGGTCTGCGCGGAGGATCCCTAGTGGGCGCGCGGGTGGCATCTGCATGACATAGAACGGAATAGACGTGTCATGCGGAGCTGCGACGTAGAACATAAAGACATTCTGCGCAGACCCGCGGGTTTGTTCTGCCTGACGTAGAACGAGAACTCCAATGTGCGCCTACGCGCAGATAGAGTGCGCACGCGCGAACACGCTTAGCTCCTCAACAACAACAGATCAGTTCAGAAGTGTAATGGTCTGGTCAAACAGTTTCATTTGAAACTTTAAGAACATAATAAATGCTTTTGAAGACGTTCAATGACATTTATTTTTCGTTTTTAATCCTTTCAGAAGTTGTTCCGACTTTGGGATCTCTATATAAACTAAGGAGACCCTTGGTTGGAAGACACACCAAAACACACTAACAACCTGTTCACTGATTTAACCAACTTGTTTCTCCAGCAACCAAGTTCTCTTCTTCTTGTTTCAGGTACCATTTTGGCTAGAGCCAACTCCGGCAGTACTATTACTGTTCCGGCTGTTGTACCCTGGGAAACAAAACGAGCTCTTGTTAATAGACTCGGAATTTGTTTTAAGGGCCCTGTGTTCAACATGATATTTAGCTAATTTTCTTTACTCTGCTTCTAGACCTTTCTTGCATTTCGTTTATTAAAGTTGTAATTGTATTGTATTGTATTTTGCTTTCGTTGTATTGTAGTCGTAATTTAAATATGGTTTATTTTAATTTATATACGGGCGGTTTCACCAAATAAAGTTTTTTTTTTCATAAATATTATTGAGGTATAATATTTTATCTTAAGAAAATACCGCGTGTCCGCATGTAGACGGTTGACGCATTGATCCTCGGACATTTCTAGTATGTATCTTAGGCCCAACCCATACAAATCACATACAAATCATGGCATATCTACACACAACAGCCCAAAAACAAACTTAACTTTTATCACGAAGACAGTTTTTATTCTCGCATGGGTCTAATTATCATCACATTTTTTGTTTGTTGTCTCGAGGAAATAACGAAACACAAAAGCATATACCATCTTAGACAAACATTTATATATCTAGAAATCATATACAAACGTATACAATTTCGAATTATCCTAAGAACAAATATGAAAGCGATTAACAAGAGAAAATCTTAGGTGGCATCATTTAATTCAACAAAATCTCAAAGGTCCATAATCTAACATTCATTCCTAGTACTATTTAACCATCAACACTTCTCTGTCTCTCTCTCTCTGGTTGGATTGGTTACAAACTAGTGCATTCTTCTTCAGTACTACTCTAGATATTGTTTTATAATAGGGTGCAATTGTGCATGTTGGAACATACATAGCTTGGAGTAAGTGTATCAATGGAAGGTCAAAGTCAAAGTGTGGTGTTGGCTCATGATGCATCTAGAGGAGTGAGAGTGAACTCTATGAAATTGATTCTTGAAAAATTCTCATGGAAGGCTGGAGATGTGTTTACTTTTCTGTCTGTTGTACATCAAATCCAACATCCTAGTATGATGATACTCGCACTTATTAGTTTGGTTTTGTTTAGTTTAGGGTCATGCTATACTCACATGCTTGCTTTCTATTCCCACACCATCCCACGTCATCAAACAGTTGTTCAACATAAAAGCAAACGGCAGTTTGAAATTTAAGGTTTATGATTTGACATACAGACCTGCAAATGGTTGTTTGACATAATGACATATACGCAAACGATTGTTTGAATCAACTTCAAACGACCGTTTTATGAAGGAGTGGGATTAGATAATAGGGGGGTTGGGTATAGTTAGCCCCTTTATCTTTGTTTTAGTTTACTTACTTTGATACTTGATCTTTGTTAAAAAGACTAAAATAACCATGTCTACATCTTAACAAGATTTCTTTTAGGATTTGATATGGCAAGACAGAAACACAATTACCCTTATGATCATCTAGTGTTGGGCTGAGTTGTAATTTATAAATCTTTGTAATTGTACTAGTGGGATATATGATGAGAGTTGATAGTTCTATGTTAAATGGTGTAAACCAAAAGGCTATCGACGATGAAATCGCTAACAAGAAGAAACAGTACGAGGACAACATCGAACTTGTTCAAATATCAGAACTATATGAAGCGCAAAAGGTAATCAAGATAATTCCGCCTCTTTCCTTATTACAAAATGACGCAGAATAATAGTGTTCATTTCACGGAATGAAATGAAATTCAGATGGAATTGAAATGTCATTTCTTATGTAGTTCGTTTCAACACAAAAAGAAATTGTAATTAAACAACAACATTATGAAGGGAATTTATATTTCATTTCTATTAAGATTTTATTCCGTTATGCGAGACTAAAACACCTTAATTCTAAATCAAATTCCATTTCCCGCGCGAATTCAAATTCAAATTCCATTACAATCCAATGATACGAACGCTACCTTAAAGTATTTTATAAATCTTAATGATGCATATACTATCTTATAGAAGTATGATAAAGTGTTGATTATTATAAGGGATGGGATTCTTTTGGTAGCATGAACAAAGATAGTCGACATGATTCATAGCTAATGCACCATGCATTTACATTTATATTGCTCTTCTATACATAATTAAGCAAGCAATATATGTGTTACAGGTTAATTTCAAAATAGAATTGGTAGTTGGATCTGTACTGAAGAATGCAGTGGTAGAAGCATCCAAGAAAATTAATGCGACATGGGTGATTCTTGATAAGTAAAGCTATAACCTTTATATATATAGTTGACTTCTTTTCTTAATATACGGTACAAATTGCTAATAGTGTTTTATTTTGTGTCATCAATTCATTTTAACATTAATTGGATTTACTTAAAACGAAACGGGATATAACAACCAGCGACGGAAGGTGTCTTGGACCCAAGTTTTTAGTTTGTAAAGTCGACTTGTGGGTGAGTGCGGTTAGTAAAAAATGCCGCTGTTTCATTTTCTTATTAGATTAATTTTTTTAATACCCAAGGCCTTTTGGTCCGGTGGTTGTGAGTGGAGGAGAGAGAAACTGTAATGATTTTTAATGTAATATGTGGCTGTGATTGGTTGTGAGTGAATGCCCCTATCAGATTTCCTTCATTGGAAATGTTTTGGATTTGCTAGATGAATAGTTGCATGGAAAATGTGGTTAACATGAACTAACAAACGATCATTAGCAGCAACTAATTAATATCGTACCCACGAAATACTTTAATCTAGAGTTACAAATGATTCCCAATACGAAACCTATAAAGTGATGTAAATGATGTTTGTACCTAATCTTTCAGGAGAATGAAGGGAGACAAGAAGTATTTTCTAGAGAAGCTTTCCTGTGGGATTTCGATAATGGATCGAAACGATAACATAATCAAAATAAGAGGACCAAAGCTAACAATGATACGAGATCCAACAACGCGTCTAACGTACAACACAACGTTAACTGTCGATAATGGAAATCCGGTTAGGGAAGTACAAAATGATGAAGATTTATTTAGCATTGAACTTGGATCATCATGTAAGTATTTCAAAAACAAGCTAGTTTAATTTTAATTGAATTTTGCATGTTTTACTAGAAAATAAGAAAACATTATTATTATTAAACATAAGGTACAAGTTCCACAAGTACAAGAACTAGCTTTAGCGACTTGAATCAAATGTCAACACTTCCAGAAGTAAATGGAGAAACTGCAAGTGATCATGTTGAAATCTTACCACCAATATTGGAGGAGAAAGTACAACTTGATCAGAAGAAATGTACAACTTGTAATAGCACAAGGCCGACAGCGGATGTGTGGCGACAAAGTATGAACTTTTCCTATTTGGAGATTGTGGATGCAACGAATCGGTTTTCATCGGACAACTTGATCTATCGAGGGGAAAATGAGGTTGTTTTTCATGGTATCCTTAAAGGTAGCAAATTAAATGTCGTCGTTAAGGTACAAAGTGACACGAAGAAGTATCAGTCGGAGGTGCAAGCGCTTGAACATACACGAAATGAGCATGTGATCATGTTGTTAGGAACATGTTTGGAGGAAACCGCGAGGTTCTTGGTTTTTGAGTACGCGTGCAATGGCTCGCTAGATCAACATTTGTCTAGTAAGATTGTTGTTTCTCGACTTAGGCACCTGGGGGGGGGGGGGGGGCTTTGAGGAGGTGCGACGGCACATGACTCGTTATTTCATTGTGGGGGGGGGGGGGGGGGTATATAAAATTATGTTTTATAAAAAAAGCTATAAAGTTTAAAATCCAATAACAACATTTTAAATAAAACCAAATAAGTTATATAAAAACTAACTCATTAACCGTTTTAGTATTAGTCCATGTAAACCATTTGCCAACTGCCATTATTTAACCCAATTAAAAACTTATGTTTATATTTTAGAGACTTTTTGAACTAAAAGATTAACAATTTAACATGATATAATTAACAGATCAAGGCTCTAGAGCTCTGACATGGCCAGAAAGGATGAAAATTGCGATTGGTGCATGTAGAGGATTGAACCATTTGCATGGGAATAACATAATCCATGGAGATATGCGCCCCAAAAACATATGGTTGACACATGACTTTGAACCATTGGTAAGCCACCAATCCTTATTGTGTGTGGTTCATGAATAGGCAAGGCTGGTAACACTAGCGGGTTGGGTTGGGTAATGGGCCGAACAATTTTGCTTCAACAAATATGGGTTGGGGTTAAAACGAGTTGTTTTAGAAGAGAAGAACTGAAGAAGTATCAAAATGTGTTCAAACGGTATATTGGATTTTATGGCGCCTAGCATCATTGGCGGGTGAAGGTGACAATGATGCTGATGACCGCAACGATACTGCAAAGGCATGTAGTTGTCATAACAATGGGGCTGTTAAAAAATCTTATTGCTTGAAGCTCGCTCAAAATAGACTCGTTTACAAATGAACGGAGTTGGCTTGTCTTGTAAGCAAGTTGGGCCCGAGTAAAGTAAGCTTGCCAGTTGGTTGTCTCGTTTGTTGGACTCATTTAAGTTAAGTCCAAGTCTTAATGTTTTAAGACTTAAAAACCACTAGAAGCACCATTTATGCGGAACTCTAGGTTATATCATTGACAAATGTAATAATGAGGTGTAGTTTAGAACTATGGTGAGATAGATTGCCGAAAAATCTAACTAGAGACCACCATGATATTAATTTTTAGGGCATGTTTTGATGAACTTATAACTTATTACTTATCTCATTTTCTACTTCCGTGTCCCCTTTTTTAAAAAGTCACATATTCCTAATTTATAACTTATCTCCTTTTCCACCTCATTTTCACCTTATTCAAACCCAAAAAGTCTTTTTCAAACCATCGCCCAAACACTTTTAAAATAACTTATGACTTTTTGGAAAAGTCATAAGTTATAAGGAGGTGGAAATAAGGAGAGCCAAACACCCTCTTAATACATTCTTTTTAACATTACCATTTACTTTAAAGTAGTTGCGTCGAGTTCTTTTATGAGCTGAGTTTAAGCTTAAATTTTAGCTCACTAAGGATAAATAAATGTGTCAAACTTAATAGGCTCATTTAACTTTTTGTCCATGCTCGAGTTGAAGTTGTCTTGGCTCATTCGTTACGAAGCCTTGGACAACGGTGGCCACGGATGTCGATAATTTGGGAGTGGTGATGGTCGGCAGAGCCAGACGATGTAATACAATAGTGGCAAGACAGTGGTAATGGTGTAGGCGATACGATAATTTAGGTGATGGCAGGCAGACAGTGCCAGTGCATGGTGCTAACAGCTTACCAATTTGAACTCGCTCTAAATTAACAAGTTTTATAAAGCGTGCCTCATTTTAACACATTATATATTTTGAGTATCTTATATTATCCCTTAAAAAACAAAAATGGGTTATGACTTATGATTGACATGTGTATTCATAGCACATGATGATGCAAACAAACTCGATATCCTATTCTTTTTCTCTATAGATTGCAGGGTTTGGGCTATCGAGCATGACAAACGAGTCACAAAACTCATCAAATCATTGTATAATCGGTACATTGGGTTATCTCGCACCCGAGTATAAAGAAAGAGGGAAAGCCACCACTAAAACCGACGTTTACGCCTACGGAATGATCCTATTGCAACTAGTTACGGGCATGAGTCCAACCGATACACGACTTCAAGGACAAACTCTAACAAAATGGGTAAACCATCTACTTTTTTTTTCTACGTTCACAATCATGCATATTACACCATATTCCTAAAAAATAACATGTTCAACATTTTCGCAGTCTACTTCGCTCGTAAAAGAAAAAAGGTTTTCTGAGTTGATCGATCCTAGAATCGAATACGACATAAATCAGGTGGTGAACATGGTGCGATTGGCGTTAAAATGTGTACGTAAGGATCCACATTTAAGATTGTCCATAGAGGAGGTAAATTGTGCATAAATGACTTGTACCATAGGCTCAAAATGTTATACTTTATATAAATTTATTTATCATGTCATTTGTTTAGGTAATGTTAGTACTAAACTACATCAAAGATCAGAAAACCAATTATGAAGGGCAACGTGGAGATGAAAGTCAAGAGGTCAACGGAAATGTTGAAACAACTGGTCAAAGTCAACGTGAATTTGATGAGAAACTCATCTTTAGTTATGATGAAATGACCAGTGGCGAAGCTTGAGCGGAAGTTTCGGGGGGTCGAAATTCACCGAGGCAATGGTGGACCAGAAATTTTTTCAGGGGGAACGGGTTTTCTAGTGGTCGTTTGTCTGTCATTATATATATTTGGATTGGGTCGGGTCTCATATAAGGAAAAGATAACCAAACTGAATTTATATAATCATCAAAACTATATCAAGTATTATTACAAATACATAATGGAAAAATAATACACACATATATAGTTGTTCTCTATAAGTTTTCACTTTTTTAAATCTAGCCGTAACCAATATTTTTAAAACGGGACATGATATTGAACCAGACACATTATTGGTCAGTATCCACTGATTGGATCGATTAAACCAGTTAGCTCGGATTAAGAACAAGCTAACTACATATATATTCTCAGATGTAGTCAGCTTGGTAAGAATCTAATTTCGAATCTTAATCCTATATAAGCTTTTTTTCTTTCTGAAAAACGACATATTCGTTTTACTGTATACACATTTTATCACTTCATATTAGATTTGTCTATTTCAGAAACCTCTCAGGAGATAATCTAGTACCAATAATAAGATGTAGCGTATTACGTGAAAAAAACATATCAAAGAAGTTAACAAAAAGAAAAATCGAAGCTAACAGAAAATAAAAAGAGTAGTTTAAAAACAAAATAATGACAAAGATTTTCTTTAAAATAATTAAATGATCTGGTGAATAAATAAATAAATGAGAGTAGTAGCCTTGTTTACTTTTTTATTCTTTTTATCAGTAGATATAACCTTTTTATATGGCCCAATCAAAAGAAAGTGAATACAAAGCCCAACCCATCTTCGTTTTTACTGCTTTTCGTTAATAACCCTAGGAGGCTAGGAACGTGCATCTTAACTGCTGCTGTAAATGCTTAACACTGCCGGAAAAAAAACTCCGATGACGTTTTATTTCATCTATGCTCTTATCTTTTCATTGATCTTCTACTCTAAGAATATATTTTAAGGGGGGCGAAACCCTATGTACCAAAAAAATTCTATACAGATACTATATAATCGGAACTTCTGAGCGAAAATTTCGGGGGGTCGGCCGCCCCTCCCCGCCCCTATGAAGCTGCGCCCCTGGAAATGACCCCTTTGCCCAAACAGGCGAAGTATTTTTACCAAGGCAAATATATAACATAACTCTTATTATTATTTTTCACCCTTGTTAGTTACAAATAAAAAAGTTTATGTGATGTACTTTATACATTTTCAAGTATGTGTTTAAATAAAAAATACTTGCTTCTTTTGCTCATAGGTTTTACATAGGGTCTATCAATAAATTCAATTTTGTATTTCACTAGTAAAGCCAGTTTATACATGTTAATATCGGATGATGTTGAGGTTTAATCCCTAAGACTTTCATAATAGATTTCAACCTCTTTACTATTGAGGCAATATCATGGGAACTATATTTATCCAAGAGATATGAAGGTAAAAATATTTAGTGAAATCCACTATACTAATTATGTGTCATTTTTCAACATGACCAAATGAATTAACAAGGCAATCTAGAATCATCCATTTCGACCAATCACAAGAATTAAACAAGTGGAAGCAATTTTAAATGCTAAACACTAGTAAATGTGACCTTGATCATGGTTATGGTTCACCACATGACACCTAGAAAGTGTGGAATCAAATGTAACCAAGGTAGGGGTGTTAATTCTAGTTTGTAATCGATTAAACCAAAAACCAAACCAAGTTGAAACCGAAAAAAACGAATAGAATCATTGTTCAGCTATTTGGTAAGGTTTGTAAGCGAAACTGAATTGGGTGTTTAGTTATTGGTTTAGTTACAAGTTCCAAAAATTCTGAATTTTGTTTAACTAAATAATCCATATAAAACCAAATCATCCCTTACATCTTGGCCCACTATTACTGCCACTTAGAGCATTCACACTAAATACTCCATCTTCATCTCTATAATTACTTACCCAATTAAGTGAGTAAGTATCATTAGATCCGCTTACTTCTTGGCTCACTTGGCCACTATTACAACCATATTGATATAGTTATCTTAGTGGGCTTAATTCCTAGACAAGATCCATGTTACTACATAAGGCTTACCCAATTACCCAATCTGCTCAACACTTAACTCTCCCTCTTGCCTAACTCAATGTCTCAATCTGCACGTCCACTGTAATCCACGCAATCAGCCCTTCACGTTTCACCAAAAGGCATATGATGTTGTTATGATTATTGATTACTCATCACCAAACCAGGTGTCCTCAATCAAAGTCTCATTCAAAGGTAGCCCAATTTGGTTCAATTAAACATTTTCTTAATTTCTTTGCTTTCAGTTACAACCAAACAAAAATCATAACCGAATCCAAACTAATAAATACCTCTAAACCAAGGTGACAATATCCGTAATCATAGCACATGTATGTCAGCGTTTCACGCCTTTTAGCAAATAGCCACTACACAAGGAAAAAAAATAACTCAAAAGAAATACAATTCGACCGAGTGTAGTGGGTGTTATCCTATTGTCACCTCATCGCACGGGTGCGCCACCTATGTTTCCGAGTTCACTTAACAAGGGAAAAGAAAAGAAAGGATGAGATCTCATTTCTTTTCTTTTCCTCTCTCTTCCTCTTTTTTCTTCCCCTTTTCTTTTCTTTCCTTCCATTTCCTCATAATTTGGAAGCAGTGGCGAAGGTTATTTAGGGCCTGAGGGGGCCCCGCCCCCCACCGATTTTTGGCGCAGTGGTGGAATTTTACAATTTCGTACGTAAATTGAGTCCGGGTTGAGTTCGGCCCCCCACCAATTTGATATTCCGGCCACTACCGATCAAAAAAAATTGAGTCCGGCCCCCACCGATTCAAAAACCAAGCTTCGCCACTGTTTGGAAGGATAAAATTTTGCCATGTCTTCTCTCCTTTTCCTTTCCTTTCCTTCCTAAAATAAAATCTGGAACACAACATTCCCTTCTTTTCCTTTCCTTTCCTTTCCTCCATAAGAAAAACTCATGAACACACACCTTCCTCATTTTTCCCTCCCTTTCCTTTCTTTTCTCCTTTTAAGTGAACTCGGAAACATAGCGTAAACGGGGCGTGGGGGGTTGGGCGTGAGGGGTAACCGGCGTGAACCGTGATGGCTAACACGTGGATATGTGGCTGATGTATATTTTTTTTTAAGACAATAGCCCAATAAAAGGCCCATAATACTTTCAAAGCCCAGGCACATCCAACACCATCCTCTCAATCTCTTTTGACTCCAAATCATTTACAATCTGTTCTCCGTCACGGTGGCCGGAGACGGCGACAAGAAGGACCCATCTGAACATCGAATACTTGTTTTATTTGCTCACAGAAAAACACCAGGTAAGATCTTCTTGGCATCTTTTTTATTGAATTGTAATTGATAAGATTTTATGTTTACGTGATGAATCCGTTAAGGATGTAATCTGGGTCTCTTTCATTTTGTTCTTTTTGCTTAAAGTTTTGTTCTTTTTCAAGTAATTGTTACAATTTATCTTGAATTTATGATGAAAGATTTGTGTCATTAGTAGTGCCCGTAACGTGTTTGATGAAATGCCCAAGTGAGTTTTGATCCCAAATTATTATAAAGCACAGTAATGCATTCTTATGTATAGATTGCTGGTACAGATTATTAAGTTAAGGGACATTTAGGGAGTAATATAAACTGTTGTAAACTGCTAGTTTTAAAGTTTTGGGGCTTGGCTAGTGACATTAAACTTGTAGTATATATGGATTATTTAGACGGGTACTAAACTACTGAGTGAGTTTGTTGAGACAGTGGGTGTGACACCTTAGACAAATCCCTGCATCAAATACCATCAACGCTTTTTGGGCATATTGGCTGTGGATGAGTGAAGAAGCCGATGGTTTAACGTGCTTGGGTGGGAGCAATCTAGGATGAGTAGTCTCATGGGAAGTTACACTCACATAACCGTAACCAAAGCCAAATTCTTGAGCTCCTGGTAGGCAAAGGGGACAACATTAATTGGTATGCCGTATGAGGGTTGTTTTTAACTGGTGTGGGAGCCCCCCCCCCCCCCCCCCCCCCCCCCCCCCCCGAATTTTCACTCAAAAGTTCCGATTATATAGTATTCGTATAGAATTTTTTTGGTATTTAAGGTTTTGACCCCCCCGAAACTAGTGACTTCCGACCACCCGAAATTTCGGGCCAAGATTCGCCACTGTGGTTCACTAACATGATTTATGAGTTTCAAAATTTTAAAAAAGGCACGATGACATTTTGGAATCTGTTTGTAGTACAAATGGTTATTATTGAAAAAAAGAACATTCAAATTTCAATATTGCAGATCATAAGTGTTTGAACTTTGAATAACCATCTTTCATTGCAAAACGCAAAAGCCACTGATTTGCAATCTTGTTTTGTCCAATCAAGTCAACAAAGTAGGATGTTTGTTTTACAACATCATCATCATCATCATCATACTCAGTTAATCCCACCTATAGCAAAGCTAAGGTAGGGTCTGAGGAGGGTAAGATGTAGACAGCCTTACCTCTACCCCTAAGAATAGAGAGGCTGCTTCCAGTGAGACCCCCGGCTCGATGTGGTTTGGTATCAAGCCTTGGACATAAGGCACAGAACACTTAGCAATCGGGACAAACCCGATCGGTGCATGTACCCCTTTGTCTTTTGGCTATCAACGCCACCACATGATGCATGATTAACCGCCCGTCGTTTTTAACGTTATTTTCACGAAATTAGTAAAATAACGTTAAAACCAATGCAACTTTACTTTTGCCCCCCGAGGGCCACACATATTTACATTATATGCGCACACCGTAAGTGGGGCGTAGATGTTTGTTTTACAACAAAGTGACAAATATAGTAGGTTGAACACGCAAGAAATTGCAAACTTTGGTCATTTGATGAGCTTGTTACGTCTTTTTTACCAGTAAAATGGTTGTTTATCTAGTGACAGTTAAGGTCATTGAAAGTCTATTCTACTCGATGTTTAATATAAGAGGACAAAGGTCTGTTTATCTATTACCAATGAGTTCTAAATCTATCTGATCTTGTTTGAACGGATGATATATTAATGGTTTACAAAACATCTGAACCGTAAAGAAAAAAGTATATTCTGAAAAAACATAACAGCAACTAGGATATTCATTTTACTGATATGTACATGTATATTCCATTACTTACAGAAGAATGGACGTGGAGAAGGAAGAAGTGGTAGTTTTACCGACAAGAAAAGTTTCATGCACCACCTGCTTTGATGCTCTCTGGTTCTGCTATTGTAAGTTTTGGCTCTTAGTTTTTCCGATGTTATGCATGCATATTTACGTGTTCATATAATATGTAAACGAATCTTCATTATCATTGCAGCTCCAGTACATCAAATGCAACAATACTATAGACTCGGATCCCTTGATAATTGTTCTGGGAAGTGGAATGCTCTTGTTGATTGTTTAAAACTCAAAACAAAAAGGTCTCATGAAGTCACGGTAATTTATTTGCATTCTTACAAAGATATTTACATCGAATGGCCAGTACCCATTCTGAAAACATTGGATCACAGTGTTTTCTTGATGCCATGTGAAACGCTTGAACAAATAAGAAGTTTTGAGACTAACAATATGTAACTACTAACTGCAGGAAATTCTTGAAACCCGAGAGAAAGAGAAGACACATATTTGGTCTTTTAGAACACCCGAGGAAGCTGCATCTAATTGGAATGACCTGTTTGGACATTTAGATAATGGTAAATGAGATTTCACAACTTTTGTACCTCATAACATGCATTCAATTTCATTCAGAATTCACTGAAGGAATTTTTAAGGAAGAGAGATGGCCTGCTATGCTCTGGAATAAACTATATGTAGCATATTTTGGCCAACCGAGTGATTTGATATGTTACTTTTTAGAACAAGTATTAGTGTAACTTCTGTTTTACTTAATGGAGTTGAAAATAGGGAAGGGGGTGCATTTTATTTCTTATATTGCATTATTTGGATTTAGCCTCATGTAAAGCAGAAGCTGCAAGCAGTATTCTTCTTCAACTATACCAGTAATCTTAGTTTTAAAAAGCGCGAGCAGCTCCATGACGTGCAGGTCCTAAAAGCAAAGGCGAAAGCTTGCGCAGCTTGTTGTACAACTAAATAAGTTTTATGTGCATTCATGGACTCATGGTTATATCTCACAATCTAAAATCTCTTCTTTCGTTTGGTGTATGCCCTTGTGTATGGAACCGTAATTTTTCCAACCTGGGTAATTTTATGTTCGTTATTTTGTTTCTCAACAAAACTTAAATCTTAAAAACCTTTTCATTCCGGTTCTTGGTTATGCTATACTCTCTTTCACAATTCCGGTTCCTATCTGGTTTGGTTTGGCCCGGTCCTGCACCGATAATTACCCCTACCTGTACGATTCTCTACTTAAACGTGCGATTTGCGAGTATTAAAAGCGATGAGTGTGGACCATAAGTATATGATTGGCCATAGGGTTTGGGTATGAGGTTACACCGACAGGTTTAGTTGCATAATCATTCCAGACATCAAGTATCCCAATCAATGTCATAATCATGTAACTAGTAGCCTTAAAAAGGTTTTTTAAGATTTAAAGTTGACATGTAAACCAAAATTTATTATAGATAATAAAGCAGAAAGGAAGGTAACAAAAAGCAATGGTGGCTCAGCTTACATGATGGAATATGGAACATAATTAATATATATGGACCATAGAGTAACAGAAGACATGCTTTTTAGGTATTGTGAAAAGGATGTATATATCTAGATGTTAAATAATTATTGTCTTCAATTCATACTTTTATTAAAAAAATTATATATCAAAATTATTGTATTTCTTTTTTTGTAAAATTATTGTATAACCATGTGTTATATTTGCGGGATGATGAGGTGGAGCGCGGCTCCAAGCGGGCATTCTGCATAACGGTACTGGCAGCTCCAACTTTGCATTGGTGGCTTTGCAGGAGGAGACCAGACAAACAAGGGGCATGGGTGGAGACTTGTAGGGATAGAGCGGTATCTCGATCTGATGTGGATGGTGAGGAATTTTGGGTAGGTATGTCGCAACAGCGGGAAGTGGAGTGATGGATATAACATATGGCATGACCGTTGCTGGTCCTAGATTTAATTCACTTCAAAATCGTAAACTTGTGATCCTTATCCAAGTCTATCATATAGTTTTTGTTGTTTCCTCATGTCGTTAGGACGGACTTTGTTTGGGCCAGGGAGGGCCATCCCCCCCCCCCCCCCCATTTTTGTCGCTGCATAGTTGTTTTTTTATCGAAAAAATTCAAAAATTTAATATGCATTAAGTCCGAATCCAGCCGCTCAGTTTTTATCGAAAACTAATTAAATTCTAGAGTAGTCAATGCATATCATAAAAGGGTAAACTTATGAGATACATTATGTGTATGTTATATGCATGTTGTTTATGCATGTGTATATTGTTGTATTTTTTTCACATGAGTACATGTCTATGTGTGTATATCTGCATCTATGTATACGTATATAAGTGAACATCAAATTTATCGGGAGAAGGCGGGGGCTGCTGGAGGTCGAGTAGTCGATTCTTGGGCACGGCGTCCCGCAAGGGTGGTTGCCACACAGTTATTCGCCGATAAAAAAAAAGTGAACATCAAATTTGCAATAAATCAAGTGTGACTCAAGTCAAGAAATGAAATTTCCAAAAAGTTAAAGGGTGAGAATAAAGCAAACTGAAATCACAAGGGGTGAAATATGACATTATTGACTACATTGGGGGTGTACGTGGAGTTTGTTAAGCCATCAAATCAAAGACTAAGTACAAATCACAGGTGAC
Organism: Ambrosia artemisiifolia; assembly: GCA_032199755.1. Lineage (NCBI taxonomy): Eukaryota > Viridiplantae > Streptophyta > Magnoliopsida > Asterales > Asteraceae > Ambrosia > Ambrosia artemisiifolia. Next base: position 35,652,768 of record CM063529.1, read on the forward strand.
AATTATCACGGTATAAAAAATATGTATATATTTTACTAAAATACAACAACCGACACAAAATGCACCAAACCATTCTTCAACTTATGACTATATCAACGGCTATAGAATACATATTTGACTTTGTTATTCTGTGATTATATCATGTGAAATGTAAATAATATGTTTTTCAAATTATCCAAGTTCCATTCTACAAATTCAAAGAATCAAATGACTCTTCAACTAATTTTCTTATATTATTGATGATAAGTGACTTGTTAACTATTTGTAGACACTTAATATAATCGGTTTGAGCTTGTATTATGATGTATGATGTAAGTTTGGAGTAAATTAATTAGGATTTAAATTATGATGTTATAAGACACCCATTTGTTGAAAATATCGGCCTATAATGTAAAGAGGGGATCACATAATTTAGGGAAAAGTGAACTAGGATGAGTTTACATATTGTTTTGAACGACAAATTTCACTTTTACTCTTTGTGGGACTTGAACACGTAACCTTCCTAAATTGGGTGCTATTAGAAGCTTTGTTTCTCCCATTGAGCCACCAACCCGAGTTACATCATTTGTATATATGAAAGCGGTCTCCTCAAAAGTGTTTATAATAAACTCACCAAGTGTGTTCCTTAATGAATGCATAATGTTCCTTAATGAAAGCATAATGTTCCTTGTCACTTGTGGTGGAGTGACATGGGAAGTGATGGATAAGGTTTGGGACTGAGATGTCTCATTCGATTCTTAATCCCACCCGGGTTTTACCAATTTTGCACTATCGTGCCTTTAGCAGGTGGGGGTTTGGGTTTTCCCCGGTTCGGAACCACATGCGGGATATGGCTGCCAGTGGGAGTAAGATTTGTAGAAAAAACTCATGTTGGGAGTCGAACATAAAATGTTGTGTTGACCGTTCTAAAATAAACATAGAGAAGTTTTTATTTGAAACGTTGTCATTAATGGGATTCCTAATAAGGTGAGTTGCTTCATATGGTGGTTAACTCAATGTAGGATCCCACTCTCTATCGACAAATGTACCTCTTTTTATTAGCAACCCATTCGCTATTGAATAGACGCTATGAATTCCATTAAATAAGCTTCAAGAGGCATTTATTAGCTAGAAATTAATAGAATTAGCATCTTAGTTATTTTCCTTGCATTGGACTTGAAATGTGAACTAAAACAATAACGTGTTTCATTGGAGAATGTAAGGGGATTTGGATGAACTCCTTTGAAATTTCCTATAGTAAAAGAGTTAGTATTCCTTCCAAACAATGAAAGAATTCAACCAAATTAATTACAATCTATACCCACCCTCATCATAACCAGGGATGGTAATGGGTCGGGTTTGGGACGGGTTTAGGTAATCCCAGCCCCATACCCAATTAGGTATGCTTGTCCCAAACCCGGCCCAAAACCCGTCAGGTTTTTGTTGGGTAATTACCCATCGGGTATCGGGTATACCTGTGGGTTTCGAGTAAACTTATTAATTTTTAAAACTTACTCATTGAGTATATCCAACCAAAAACCATACTAGCATCTATTAGGTAACTATTTACCAATTACATTTACCATTATTAGATATATATATATATATATATAGGTAAAGTATATGGAGAAAACCCTCCTTATTTGGTAAACTCTGGAAACTCTGACTTCCCAACATTTTTTTTTTGAAAAAAATAGGGTATGTAATATACATTTTTTTAAGCATTTTGAGCCAAAAAAATCGAAAAAGCGCCGAACGTTTTTTTTTTTTTAAAAATAAAAAACGTCTACTGTTTACATATAGTTAACACATGGTTAACACCTGTTATTAGCGCTTAACATGTGTTAGTCAAAATTTTATTTTATTTTTTTAAAAAAAACTACTCGGAGCTTTTTTAATTTTTTTGGCCCAAAATGCTTAAAATCATGTATATTACTTGCCCTATTTTTTTCAAAAAAAAAATATTGGGAAGTCAGAGTTTCCAGAGTTTACCAAATAAGGAGGGTTTTCTCTAGAACCATTTCCTATATATATATATATATATATATATATATATATATATATATATGTAAGTGATTACAATGTATAAATATAAAATACTTAAATCATATAAAAACAATCAAAGACATAGATAACAAATAGTATACACTAACTTTTTGGTAATTTTAGCACAAGATGACAATTTAGATGTACAATTAAATATATTATGCATACATATTTAAAAGATATATTAGAAATTATATTGGGTATCTAATCGGGTAAACGAGTATACTTTATCATGTAATCGGGTCGGGTAAACGGGTATATCATCAAATCCCAAACCCGTCCCAAACCCGCAAAAAAATTAAAAACTAATCCCATACCTGATTACCCGACCCCAAACCCGTCCCAAATGTGTCAGGTTTCGGGTTTACCCATCGGGTTGGGTTTGATTACCATCCCTAATCATAACTGCCACTTAGTATGCGACAACAACTCCATCGCTGCAATCGTTACCACTACAGTCACCACTGTCACCTAACCACCACCACCACCACCACGGCAATTGTTGTCATAGTGGCCGGAAGACTCTTTTTAAAAGAGTGCCTAAGTTGTTGAAAGAATGATCCCAAAATTGAAATCTTCTAGCATGCTTTGTATAGTCTTAAACATGTTACTAGCAAAATAGTGGAAGGTTTAACTTTTTTTCTAGATAATGAAACAATTTTGACTTAGATAAGTTTTGAATGATACTTGAAATGTTCAATACGGTATAACATAAACTTGTCGAAGCAAACATTTTCAATAAGGGTACTTTAACTCCATGTAGATGTTAAATTCTTTACTTTTCCCTTTTCACACTATTTCACTTTAAAGAAATGGTTTAACACCCTTTAACTCTACCTTATCCCTTAATTTTCTCTCTTGTAATCTCTTAATTCTTGTTAACATGTTAACCTATGGCCACTTTAATGCCCCTTAACACATGACACGAGTGGTGTACAATGAATGTTAAAACGACAAAGACCAAACATTCAAGACTTGAATCTTTGTCTAGTTTTGGTCCTTAAAACTCTAATTGATCTAAATTCAAGACTTGAACTCACTCCGACATTCAACCTTTAAAAAACTAATAACTAAAAATTCAAAATATCTTGAGTGATTTTATACTCATACATGTCCCTAATTAGTAAGGTTGCAAGAAGATCAAGATCAAAAGTTCAAGAAAAGAAAGAGTGTTCGACGTATGAGAAGCATAAAAGAGACCGTTCCCCTTAAAACTAAGTTAGAAGTGACTCATTCCATATTTGTAATAAAAATTAAATTATGTTAATCTCTACCCTCTTAAAGAGACGTGAGTACATGTTCTCTACTGGATTAGGATATAATAGTCAAGAACAAAACATGGTGCCGCGGTATCTTCTCTTGCTCTTCACTAATTTACAAATTATCTAAAACCATAATAAAAAATAAATATAAAATTTGCATGTTTACAAATTTTAAACACAAGTTACCTAAAATGATAACATAATTTAAAAACAAGTTGACTAAACTTGGTACAATAACTTAGAAATTATTTTCATTATACTTCTATTTTTTAACAATTTAAATATTTTTTAATGGCCAACGAAACTAATGCCCGACTACCCGAGAACGCCCGCCCATCGGGTGAAAGCTCTCTATACGCTTGGGTTTATCAATAGCGTTGGATAGCCTAAGCCCGCAAGTTCCCGAACTGAGAAAACCCGCCCGCCAAAATGCCCGTTGGGATAAACTCGGGTGGAATCAAATTTGAACTTGAGACCTTTCAACCCTAAACTCTAACTCTCATTTCTCATACCACTCTACCATAAGAGTGGGGCATCTATTCTATCAAATATATACATGGGCACACTTGTATTAAAATTGGAAAAAAGTGTTTGATATTTAAAACTGAAATTTGACAGATGAAGAGAATGAAGTTGGCATTTTTAATGAATTTTAATTTATTCAGTGTAAGAGAACTGACAACCACTTATTTGATATCAATTTATTTGTATGATATAAATAAATTAAGTTGTTTTATAATTCATTGGGAGCTTCTTTATATTTCTATACTTGTTTATAATTCAGGTAAAATCTATTATGAAGTAATAAAATGTGTGTATCATAAAAGGAATATATTATTTTTTCATAAATTTTTTAAAAGGATTAACACTCGATAACTCACAAAACCTACTTCTAATTCTACGTGTGCATATCTTGCTCAAGTGAAGTCTATGTACAACTTTGTCACTTTCTCAAGACATTTTAAAGCTGTGATATAACCTGAAAAAAAAACCCAAATTGGTATCAAATGATATGTCATGATGATAATTGATTTAAAAAGCGTACATGATAGGGTGATTAATTATCACTTAGTAGCTAGGGATTTACCTGGTGTTAAAGAATCATAGGCTACATCTAACCGGCTTAGCAACCTTTGTAATCAATGTTCATAGCAACACCAATCAAAATACAATATATATATATATATATATATATATATAGGGTAGGGATCCTAAGAGAACCAACCCCTATTTGAGAACTGAGAGAACCATTCTGGGCCACACATTTCATATAAAGGCAAAAAAAAAAAAAAAAAATTTTTTTTTTTTTTTTTTTTTTGCTTTAATCGCACATTTTTATGCAAGGAAAAAAAATTTTTTTATTTTTTTTGAATTTTTTTTCATTTATACATATGTGTATATGTCAATTATACATATGTGTATATAGCAATTATACATATGTGTATATAGCATTTTTCAGCTATACATATGTGTATATTTCAGTTATACATATGTGTATATTGCATTATACATATGTGTATAATGCAATTATACACATGTGTATACTGAAAAAAAATACAAAAAAAATAAAAAAAAAATTTCTTACATATAAAGCAGCGATTTTTGCAAAAAAAAAAAAAAAAAAAATTTGCCTTAGAGAAATGTGTGGCCTAGAATGGTTCTCTCAGTTCTCAATTTGGGGAAAGGTTCTCATTTGAACCAAATCCTATATATATATATATATATATAGATTTTTATCAAACTGACTACATCTGTGAATATATATGTAGTTAGCGGGTTCTTATATGTAATAGTAGGTTCAAAATCGTAGATACTATCTTAACATGATTAGTGGCTTGCCTAGACATGATTAATGAATTACGTACCTGAACACATTGTGTTTTTTTTTCTGCATGAACAAAAACCCACCCAAAAATATCTTTTTTTTGTATAGCACTATGGTGCTCGTTGGAAAGATAATAAAACGCTTTTTAATTTGGTGTATTTTTTTTAAAATGTTGTATATAAAAGTTACTAACGTTTAAAATTTGTGGGGGAAGTGCATGTGTTATGCACATGAGAGGGAAAAAGACTTCTTGAGGAAAATCAAAGGATGTGAATGACTCACTTAGTACCATGTGACATACCTGAAGGGATAGGGAGCCTAATACTGGCGGAGGCGGCGTCCCTATCCGTCTTTTGAACAAATCCGGACGCTAACTAGTTCCGTCACCCGCGGAACCAAGCGGCGGAACTAATTCCACAACCAAGAGCCAATAAGCACGTGATCCAATTCCCACCATTACTCCACGAGGATAGATGTGTGTCCGCCCACGCGCGGAATATCCTTTCTTAGACAGCTTTTGGTACGAGGTACGGAAGATCACGGACAAGGAAGATTCAGCAGGATCTGGGACAGAGCGTGCGCCAACCAGATGGCGACACGTGGCAAAGTCAGTCCAACGGCCACTGACAGGAACAACGACTTGACTACTTCCATGCTTCCACCATACTGTCATCTACAGTACCCAGCAGACATCTTTACCTGTTGTCAGATGTCACATCAGATGGCATCAGGTAAGTCAAGCATACTGTAGCAGAAAGCATGTCGTCGGCGCCCAACCAGAAGGCGCCACGTGTCCACTTTGCAGAGCTAGTCAACAATTCGTGATGTCAGCAACATGACTCAGATTTTCCCGCCATTTTGCTGGGCCACTTGCTCAGGGCCCAAGGTGAAGCCCAGATCGAATATGCTCTTCGTGGGCCTTTTTACTTGGCCCACAGATTCTCCTATAAATAGAAGACCTTAACTCCTTTGCAAGGGATCCAAGAATAATCACTTGCGACATAGAGCTAGGGTTTCCTCATAATACTTTGTACACTCTAAAGTAATAAACCATCGGCTCTTCACAGTGGACGTTTACATTCTCGTGTTCTTACTTTCACCACACACACACACTCACTTTTACTCCTCTTCTCGGGTTAAACCAACGATTTGGGTAAGGATCGTACTTGTAGTAACGTAAGTATAAACCACCCGGTGATTAGTGATAATCTCCGGGACACTTATTGTTTCTTCATTGGCGCCATCCAACGGCTAAAACAACTCTTTTTTCATCTTTTAACCCACCCATGGCCGAACCCAACCCAAACACTTCTGTCACTTTGCAAACTAGGGATGTTGACGTTCAACTCCTCAGAAACGACGGCACCCCAGGCACCATCGTCAAACAACCCACCTCATGCATTCAGAAGCCAGCCTTCGAGATGCGTGACATGGACACTGATGAAGAGAGTGACGAAAACTCTGAGGAGGACCCAGATCAGTGGCTCCTCCACCAGAACGCCAAGAGTGCCACTATTTACCAGCAGAAACTCTTAAAAAAGCAAAAAAGAAGGGCAAGGCCCTCACTTATGACTCTACACTAAAAAAGGGACATAAGAACAAAGACACAGCTGGTCGACGTGATGGTGGTAGTGGGGAGCCCGGCGGAAGAGCTGCGACTCAGGGATACGCGAAATCACACGACGAGTCCGATGGTTACGAGTCAAGAAGCACTGACTCAGACTACAGCGGGAGAAGCCATTCCCGCCGTTCACATCGCAAGGATGTGGATGATGTCTTGTTCAAACCTTAGGCCAAAGTCCTTTGCTGAAAAATCAAAGTATGTCGCTCGCATAGCGACCGCCAGAATCCCCAAGAAAGCTAAACTCCCTAGCAGCATCGGCAAGTACGATAGCCTGCGCGACCCAGACGACCACGTTCATGACTTTGAATGTTCGGGGATGCCTGTTAAATGGCCTGTCCAGGTTTGGTGCCATCTTTTCGCCCAAACGCTGACAGGCGTAAGGAACCCAAGGAACCGCTCACACTCTACCTCTCCGTCATAGAACGAGCGGTAGGAGCGGTCCTCATGGTAGATCGCAAAAGGGTGCAAACGCCGATCTACTACATCATCCACACCCTACTGGATGCGGAGACAAGGTACACCATCATGGAAAAGTTAGTCCTCGCTCTTATACTCGCATCTCGAAGACTACGCAAGTATTTCCAGGGTCATCCCATCAACGTCCTCACGGACTACAGAATCAGCGACGTTATTTGCACGCCTGAACTTTCGGGTCGCCTCGCAAAATGGGCTATCGAACTGGGGGAACATACCATTTAATACAAGCCCAGGCCCGCAATCAAAGGCCAGGTCTTAGCAGATTTCACCACGGAAATACCCGCCGACAAAGTTGAAGAATGCAAAGCCGAACAGTCCCCCACGTCAACCCAAGACCCATCGCAAAAGTGGTCCCTCTTCATAGATGGGGCCTCTAATGATGATGGCGCTGACGCGGGTCTCCACCTTATCAGCCCAGATAAACACAAGTTCACATACGCCATTCGCCTCGACTTCAAAAGCACGAACAACGAGGCGGAATACGAAGCGTTGCTGGCAGGCCTCCGCATCGCGGAAAAAATGGGGGCCAGGCACGTGGAGGAACATGTAAACTCATTACTTGTTGCCACCAGATAAACGAGACTTGTGACGCCAAGGATGAAATCATGGCTCTTTATTTGGAACAAGCTAAGCAGCTCATGCGCAGATTTGACTCCAGCACCGTAGAACACATTAGGCGTAGTGAGAACGAACCAGCCGATGCGCTGAGTAAAATGGCTTCCACAGTTTTTGAGCACATGGCAAAGGAAGTCCGTGTTGAAGTCCTCAATAAAACATTTGTTCCGGTGCGAAAAGTTAACATCATCCAAACAGGCAACGTGTCCTGGATGGCCCCAATCAAAACCTACCTGTCTTCCGGCACCTTGCCTGACGGCAAGTCAGAAGCCCGGAAGATCAGACACAAGACTCTTCACTATCAACTCACAGACGGCATTTTATATCGTCGCTCCTACCTAGGGCCGCTTCTCCGCTGTGTTGACTCCGCAGATGCTTCCTTCCTGATCAGGGATATCCATGAAGGAATCTGCGGACTACATGCAGGCCCAAGGATGGTAGTCGTTAAACTCATGAACGCACGGTATTACTGGTCGGGGATGCACTTGGACGCAGTCAAAGAACTGCGCAAATGTGATAGCTGCCAACGTCACGCGCCAAACACCTTGCACCCAAAAAACAACCTGGTGCCTGTTACAGCCGCATGGCCCTTCCAGAAATAGGCAATTGATCTGGTTGGTCCATTCCCGACGGCACCAAGGAATGTCAAGTTCCTAATCGTCACCATTGATTACTTCACCAAATGGGTTGAGGCAAAACCTCTCGCCAAGATCGACAAGGCACATGTCAAGAAATTCATTTGGGAGTTCATCATATGCAGATTCGGCCTACCAATGCAACTTGTGAGCGACAATGGTACACAATTCGTGGATCAAACTCTACAAGAATGGTTGGCGCAATTGGGCATCCAACAAATATTTACATCAGTCTCACACCCACAAGATAATGGTCAAGTCGAAAGAGCAATCGAAGTATTATAGAGGGCATCAAAGCACGGCTCGGAACCAAACGCACCGGGTGGGTAGATGAAATTACCCATGTACTATGGGCCTACCGCACCCTGAACAAGACAAGCAACGGCGAAACACCGTTTAGCTTAACTTATGGTTCCGAGGCGGTAATCCCCGCCGAAATCGGTTGTCCCTCCGCTAGAGTATTAATGGCTGACAAAGGGAAAAATGGCGAAGAGCTCCGCTTAAATCTTGACTTACTCGAAGAACGACGTGATCTCGCCGCCATCAAAGAAGCTAAGTACAAGACACAGCTGGAGCGCTATTACAACCAGCGCGTTAAACAGTGCGCATTCAAGATCGGGGACTACGTTTTCCACAACAATGAGGCTTCCAACGCCGAAAGGCCAGGAAAACTAGCACCTACCTGGGAAGGGCCATACAAGATTCAAGAAGTCTTGGGTAAAGGCGCATACGAGCTAGAAAAACTAGATGAAACACCCATCCCACGATCTTGGAATGCCTCACAACAACGCCCATGCTACTTGTATTTCAGGCTACACATGTCATTGTATTTATTTAATCAATGAAAGTTCGTTTCCTATATTTGTTATTCTACTTGTTTTTCCGCGCCTACGTCTTCAAGACTAAGCCAAAACCTACGTCGGACTAAAACAGCACCGCGTCAAAGCAGGATAGCATTTGAGTCTTCAAGACATGCTCAGCGCATGTCGGACTCATAACCGCATCCCGCCCAACGCGCTGTGCTATAGTTTCAAGACAAGGTTTACTTGTCGGACTTAAACACCGCATAACCGGATACGTGTTGGACCCTTGTCTTCAAGACTTGTTTAAACACAAGTCGGACTTAGCAACCACTCATCATCCAACAATGCGGATAACAGTATTCTAGACAAGGCCCTTGGGCGCTTCAGTCGGACTCACGGCATAAGTTGTGTTACACTACAGTCTTCAAGGCCAAAGTGCAAAACACTTAGACGCCGGACTGATAAGTTGAACACACGATCTAACTTCTACTAACACACCGGGTGACGACTTGGTTAAATAAGTATAACAGAAGTTAGCGCGAGAACACACAACATATAACAACGAAAATTTTCATTAATACTTGGGAATTAAAAACCCAAGAAATATTGACAAGTATTTACAAAATACAATAAAAAAGAAAGTATAACAAACGTCTACTCATCAGAGCCACTAAAGTCAACCAACTCCTCTTCAGGATCTGGTTGATTGCTAGAAAAACCCTCACCTGAGGCTTTCCGGCGCTCCTTTTCTTGGCGTTCCTTCTCCGCTAGCTCGCCTAGCTGATCAGATTTTTCGATAAAGTAGCACAACTCAGCAGGAGGATCAACTTTGCGGTTGCAGTCCGCCACCACCTGAAGGATGGGGAACTCGACCTTCTCAAGCTTGGCCAGTTTCGCCTCATACTCCTCCTTCAGGGGCTTGCCATAGTGCTCCGCATCTATGATACGCCCGCCATTCTGGGTTTGCAAGAAGCCATCTTCATAGCCCTCACCATACCCATAAGCGTTCACGGAAGCAGCTATGGCGGCGACCTGGTCGCCAAGCTTAGGTTCCTGCGAGAACCGCTTGAAGATCTGCAAAACAGAACAAAGAGTTAGAAACTTTTCATGAAACAAAAGAAGATTAAACAGCGCAAAGGTCGAAGCTTACCCCTTCAATCCCGCTAGTCATCAACCAGCGGAGCGCCTCTTGCATTCTCTCCTGGACGGAGGCAAACTCATTTAAAAGCTTCTTGGCATTTTCAGCCTCTTATAGTGCAGCGTCACGAGCCTCCTCCGCGGAACCCAATTCACGCTCCAAATCTTCTTTGGCTTGAATAATTTTGACCCTCTCCTCCTCCAGAGTAGAGATGCGCTCAGTAGCGGTCACGAGGTCGGCGTCTTTCGACTCCAGCTCTTTGCGCATCTCCACAAACTTTGCAGTTATTTAGAAGAGGGCCTTAAATTTTTTCTCCAACTGAGTTACATCCGCCTTGTTCTCCTCTTTCATCTTCTGGAGGCGCTCCCTCAGCTGCCTCATCTCCTCATTAGTGCGGTGACAGGACTCAGTCGCCGCCTCATTTTCAAGTTTTTTTAACACAATCCTCCACATCGTGAGCACGGCAGCGATACTTCTCTATTTCAGCCTTGAAAGAAGCCTCCTTCTCGGCCAGAGAAGCCTTCTCAGATTTAAGGCGGGCAATGTCCGGCTGCACAGCAACATCACACCGCCTCAAAGAGTCCATCATGGACAGTTGAGTCGCCTGATTTATACACATATTGGCAATCAGGTCAGGACGACTCAAGTTGTCCTGATACTCCTTCTCATAAGGGGGCACTGCCCCAAATACAAACTCTTCGGCGGCCAAAGTTAGAGAACAAAGTGTTCTCCCTGACCGCCCAGCGGGGACGCCAGATGGCGTCACCACCGATCCAGCTGGAACCATCATAAGTCCCAGCTGCATCCCTACCCCCCACACCGGACGGCTTACACCTCGTTCGGCCAGTTTCCCGGTTACCATCCCCTGCGCCTCCCGCCGATGTGGCTTTCTCCAACCTGGAAGCTTCATGGGCCCGCATCTTGGCCTCCGCTTCAGCCTTCTCTTTCTCCTCCTTCTCCATGGTAAGGCGAGCCTTCTACGCCTGGAACTTTTGCTCCTCCAAACTAAGACGCTCCTCTTCAGCTTTATCCGCCTCGGCCTTTTTAAGAGCTTCATCGGTAGCAGCTTTCTTCTCTACCACCTCTTTCTCCTTCCACAGTCGTTCCTCTTCCCTCCTAGCCGCCTCGGCAACCTGCTCGGCGGTAGGATTTGGAGAGGAAGGAGTTGGAGTCACTTTGGGAGCAGCCACTGCAACGCGCACAACACTTAGAAACATTTCATAAATTCAAAAAATACAAAAGGAAGAGAGAAAGCAAAGGTACGTAACAGGAGTCATCTTAGTTACAATATTATGAAGAAGCGGCTGGCGCACAGGAGGAGCGCCAATGTCAACATAAAATATTGGGGCCCCCTCCTCCTGCGGTGCAGTACTCTTGGTCGGGGACGTACCCTTGCCCCGCCATCCTCAGCATCCTTGGAGCCACCAGTGCTCCTTTCACCGCCTTTGGAGCCCCCCGCACTCCCAGTAGCACTCTTGCTGCCACCTTCACCGCGAGAAGACGTCCTAGTGCGGCGCCTTCTCTTTGTCTTCAGCTTGGAGTCATCCTCCTCATCTTCATCGCCGGGGGGCGGCCCATCCTTCCTCTTATGTCTGTTCTTGACATATTCGCCCCCTGCACTCGAAGACTCAGAGTCAGAATGGGCTAACATTTTTCTTAGCAGAATAGTCATGCCTCCGCGGAGCGTGTTTCCATCGCCCACGCCCCCTAGAAGCCTTAGGCGGCTGAGTCACTTCTACTGACGAATCGGTAGACTCACCGCCAGATATACTTATAAACCCTGAGCGTGAAGACTCACCAGTGGCGTAAAAATGTTGGGGCAGATTCTCTAAATTGGGGTAATAGGATTTCCCCGTAAATGCCTCCAGCACAGACACCTGCCCTTCCGCTAGGCATCACCACTTCATCTCTTTGCCTCCGCGGGCCACATACACATCAAACTTACTTAAGTCTGCAAGCAACAAAAACAGTAAATAATATAAAGCGGCAATGTGTTAGCAAAAAACAATAAAGAGAAGTAAATGCATACCCTCGTCTACAATGTGGGGCTCCTTCCTAGCGCGAATGCCCACGCGGCTGGTGCCCATCAGCAAGAAGATGGTCTCTGTAAGACCCTTGAACTCCAACTTTGTGGCGTTGGAGGTCAGCTTTAAAAACCAAGCCTCATCCTTGTAGCCCTTCATCACCTTGCGGTCAGGAACCTGCTGCTTCTCACCAACAACTTTCCAGGGCATCGCCGCTGGAATAACGCCCTTCTTCACATAGAATTACTTGTCCTTCCAACCCTGAAAGGACTTGGGCACATGCGTCGCCATGGGCGGCACCTTTGGGTGTGGCTTGATCGAGAACCACATCTCGTCCCGTGCCAAATAGTAAAAGACATTGAACCGCTCAATTGTTGGTTCAATGTCCAAAGCGCGGCATAAGGCTTCAAAGTGCACAAGGCTCAACATGCCGAAAGCGCTCAGCTGCGTCACCGCCACACCATACTCGATAAGAGTATCAAGTTGGAAGCGGGTGCAAGGAATGCGGAACCCACACTTAGAAAAGTGGGATTCATATAGTGCTATCTTCCCTTCAGTAGGAGTCAGCACCATCAAGTTAGGAGTGGGTAACTCCGGCTCCCACTCCGGCAGGATCTCATAAGCTTTGCAGACGTCAGCAAAAGCTTCCTGAGTCCAATGGCAGGGGGTGTTGGTTATCAACTTCCTCTCTTTGATCATCTCCTCCTGCACCACCGGCTCCTCCTCCTCCGTCACTGGAGTCTTACTACGTGTCTCACCGGACGGTGAGACACCAGTAGAAATATCAGACATTTCTACAAAAGAAATAAAGAAAACCTGGAAAAAAGTTTGGAGTTGGTCAGAAAACTAGAAGTTTCGAGAAAAAGTCTTCAAGATTCACCGGAAAATGCAAGACAACCACCGGAATCTATGAAGATTGCTCGGAAACTTCAACGGAAAACTTGAAGATAATGGGAGAAACTTGAGGGAGAATGAAGTTTCTTGGGTAGCATAACTGATTTCACGAGGCCTCCAAGGGTTTATATACCCATCGCATTAATTGCGATGGGACCCATAGGAGAAAAGCAACCGTCATGCCTTTTCATCTGGAGGCACAAGATGATGACACGTGTGGCATGTGCCATCGAACGGTCCACACCAGCGCATGGCTCTAGCACACAGCTGGCACTACTTTGGATGGGCGACACGTGTCGTCAGATCTCACGTTTTTAACAAATCAGATGCGTGTCAACTCACGCGCCTGACACATCCCACGTGCTTCTCACCACGTGGCACAATATGAATCACTCATCACACAAGTGGGGGGCGTGGCGCACACGCGCCTGACACCAGACGAAATATTGGTACTTGCACACTTCTGATGGGACAGATACCACTCAACGTGTCTGACAGCTGTCTGACACGTCTGCAATTTCAAAACTCCCCTCCGAAGTTAATGTTCATTCGAATTCCAGGCGTATTTAATTTCAAATAATTGGCGACACATTCAATGCTAATCATTCCACATTTACTCAAACTCTAAACCAGCATTAACTACAACAACATTTACTGCCACTACAAAGTTTGCGCTGGGGCAGATTGTACGTCAAAACATAAAGACGTTCCCCGCCCAACTCCTTCTCAGTTCATGGCGGAACACGTCAGTTTTCAATGATAACTTGACGTAGAACAATAAAAGACGTTCCCCGCCCAACTCCTTCTCAGGTCATGGCGGAACACGTCATTTTTCAGTGATAACTTGATGTAGAACATTAAAGACGTTCTCCGTCAATTATCAGAACATCCCCCAACCAGATAAGACGAGCTATCATCCGTGACTCATTCTTTATTGAGCCTAGCGCTCCACCTACTCTCGAATCAAGAACAGGATAAGCCCTAGACTAGGGGGCTTGAAAGAATAGGGAGCCTAATCCTAGCGGAGGCGGAGTCCCTATCCCTCTTTTCAAAAAATCCGGGCGCTAACTAGTTCCGCCACCCGCGGAACCAAGCGGCGGAACTAACTCCACAACCAAGAGCCAATAAGCACGTGATCCAATTCCCACCATTACTCCACGAGGATAGACGCGCGTCCGCCCACGCGTGGAATATCCTTTCTTAGACAGCTTTTGGTATGAGGTACGGAAGATCACGGACAAGGAAGATTCAGCAGGATCAGGGACAGAGCGTGCGCCAACCAGATGGCGACACGTGGCAGGGTCAGTCTAACGGCCACTGACAGGAACAACGACTTGACTGCTTCCATGCTTCCACCATATTGTCGTCTATAGTACCCAGCAGACATGCTTACCTGCTGTCAGACGTCACATCAGACGACAGCAGGTAAGTCAACCATACTGTAGCAGAAAGCATGCCGCCGGCGTCCAACCATAAGGCGCCACGTGTCCACTTTGCAGAGCTAGTCAATAGTTCGTGACGTCAGCAACATGACTCAGATTTTCCCACCATTTTGCTGGGCCACTTGCTCAGGCCCAAGGTGAAACCCAGATTGGATATGCTCTTCGTGGGTCTTTTCACTAGGCCCACGGATTCTCCTATAAATAGAAGACTTTAACTCCTTTGCAAAGGATCCAAGAATAATCACTTGCGACATAGAGCTAGGGTTTCCGTGTAATACTTTGTACACTCCAAAGTAATAAACCATCGGCTCTTCATAGTGGACGTAGGTCGACTTGACCGAACCACTTACATTCTCGTGTTCTTACTTTCACCACACACACTCACTCTTATTTCTCTTCTCGTGTTAAACCAACGGTTTGGGTAAAGGATCGTACTTGTAGTAACGTAATTATAAACCACCCGATGATTAGTGATAATCTCTGGGACACTTATTGTTTCTTCAATACCCATTTTTGTTTATTATATATATAGAAGATTATATACCTAATTGATGCCTTTTGGTCGGTCAAAAGAAAAGATTAAGTAGTTAGTGCAAAGTAAGGTCGTCTCCACGGGGAATTGGTGGAAAGTTGTAATATTTATCTAACTTAACAAATATCTAATGATTCATGGTGATTAATTGAGAAAAGCTAAGAAAGCTAGGAATTTTGATATTAAGTTGAAAACAATAATAAAAAAGATGTAACCCGTTCCAAATTTCCGGTTCAATGATTCACCCAAACTTGTTCAATTAGTAGGATACCACATAGACATTGATTTGTTTAACGATTCTAACTCAAGTGATAATCAGAGACAAGTCTTTAATAATAACCCATGCAATCTAGTTACCAAACCATATGTGCCAATTACCCACCCAATAATCAAACTGCTCACGATGCAAGGAAACCGAATGCGAATGATAAAAGACAAGTAATTGCGACACATAAGACTTGTTAAATGAATTAAAATCACAGGTATCTTTCAAGACATGACAAACAATCCCAAATACTACAAAGGAACAAGTTTGAGTTTCACATAAACGAACCGTACACCCGGAGGTGATTACAAAGAGAAATTAGCCACTCATCTCCATTGTAGAATCTTCGATGATTGATTTGGTTCAAGGTCTTTTTGTTTGGGGTTGAGGTTATCTTTAAATATAGCAAAAACCCTTGAAATTCGCAATTTTCCCGACATGGGGCACGCGCATGCGCCCAGATCACTTGTTGGGCTCCCATTAGGGGAGAACATTAGACAAATTCTCTCTCTGGCGCAAGCTTATGCACTTTTTCATCAGGCGGCGCTAGTGTGGGGCACCCCATTCCTACTTCTCATTGTTCTCCGTGTTTTAATCATAAAATCTCCGTTATAACTCCGTTTTCTTCGATTCTTACGGCCACGTCTTCGTATTTCAGAGCTCTATCACATCATCTTTTAATATCTTCAATTCAGATCCGTTTGGGTTCTCCAAAATTGTATATAATCCACTCGTACTACCTGCAAATCAAATTAAACTCAAAGTAACCATGTTTTATGATATAAATCACTGAAAACACATAATTAACTACATATTAATATGGTAAACTACCCTCACATCAATACCTCATATCATTTTACCTATTTTAAAAAAAATTATGATACGACCACTAAATACATAATCCATATAATAACGGTTCACTAACATTACTCTGGGATTGTCTAATTCCCCAAGCTTTTCACAATTAAAACTCCACCACTTGTTATGGATGACAATCCTGGTGTGCTAGATTGATGAACCAAACACGACTTATGTATAACTCACTCATCTAAACAAGTTAAACGGATTGATTGGTTGTAATGTATTTATAAGCAGGCCATACGCGAGTTGTACACTTGGGTTAAATGTGTTGACAGACTGACTTTAAAACATCTACATTTTGTTTTACTTTTTTAGTTTCAAGGGTACTAGGGGCGTTTCACTAGTAATGTGTTTGGGTACTTTGCATTGGGGATCTGGAACAAAAAGACTGAGGGGGCCGAATTCAATACATATGAAGATTCCAAAAAATTTCGATAGATTATATACTACGAAGCGAAAAAACTAGGAGACATGACCCAGTATAGCTCGACAGAAGCTCATGACCTTCTAAATTTATGACCTACTCAATTTAAGTGCTGTCATAAGCTTAGCTTCTTCGACCGCAACTCCAGCCAATTTCGTAATAAATGTTTTCTTAATGATAGGTAGGTAAGGGTCTTTCATAAATATGAAATGGAATAATAAATATTAATGATACGAAAATAACAGAGAGGCATGTGCAATTCAGCTGTTATTCTCACACAATAACGTGCCACAAAAATGTGTGTCACGTGACCCTACTCCCATGTTATATATTAAGGGGCTTATTCATAAGAAAGTTTCATTGTTACCTTTTCATTTTGATAGAAAAAAAAAGTAAGAAATAATTATATAAATCTCTATTTTCTCTTTGGAGCTCTTCATCGATCAGTTACACAATCTATAACACAGACTTATATATTGCATGTATATTATTTTATTAATAAACCTTCATTTTTTGTTGCATGATCATGACCGCTAAGCCATCATCAAAAGACAATTTTGTTAGGTGTTATTTGTACGCATTGTTGGTTATGTAAATGTTTCAACAAAAAGTTCCAATTTTAATGTAAATAATACATAATAGTTTATGTAATCCAAGCACATTATGTAATGAAGCTAGTTTGATAAACATTTATGTCGATTAGTTTAATTGAATAACATAAAATATTATAAGTTAAGATACCTACATAAAATGGAATATACTCTTGATAACTTTTGTTATTTAAATATACATTGTTATAAAATATAAAGTTCGTTATTTGTGTTTATGATTTTTGCCTTTTATGCTATAAAGGAGCATGTTATGGTACACCTAGTTGCATTTGTTTTTTTCCAATCATGGATTTGATTGGGTGTAAAAATATATATTGTAATAAACTTTTTATAAATAAAATATACACAAGCATTTAATGTCCAATTATAATACTATCTTGGTCCTTGTAAATATCATTTTAGGTGTAATATCTGTAACGAATTATTTGAGTCCATAATTTTACTCCATGGAGATCAGATTTAAATGATCAACTATATTTGTATTGTATGATCCTAAAATCCATCCTTAGCATGAATGATGAATAATGGAGGCTCAAGGACGACGCATTGGAGAAGTTCTAATAAGTATCCAACCTGTTTTTAAACTTGACTATGTTAGAGCCCCGGGTGTATACCCGGTACATCTCCGGGTCAAATGAGAAAATTATTTTATAAAGATTGTAGTATGCAAGTTTTATTTATTGAAACTTACGTAAGACAACTCGTATGGATTTTTGTTGCGTAGAAAATATCATAAAAATGTTTAATGTTACTCAATAATGAATATATGAATCAACAAATGTTTGATTGGATGTGATTTAAAAACAAATAATGAAATGAACAATAACATATTTATTGTAACAGGATGCAAATGAACATTAAAATTCAAAGTAAATAAATATAGTTTAACAAAACATAGCTAAAAATTATTAAAAGAAATTAAACGATTTATACAAAATATGATTTGTTACACGTGTAGAACAAAAGATAAATAAAAAGTGACAAAATATGTAAATAGAACAAAATAACTTCATCAGATTTAATTAGTACTTTAAACATATCATGAATCAAAATATCACATGACGAAGTAAACGATAATTATAAGGAAAAAGAAAGTAAAAAACATAATTCACTTCATAAAATATCTATAACTAACATCAAACGAAAACATTACAAACTCATTATTAATAGGGAAATTGGATTGTATCGCACTCAACTATTTGGGATTGGCCGATAACGCACTGAACTATAAAATTGATCACCAACGCACTGAACTTTAAACCTCTTGGAATGTGTCACACTATGGCTGTGTTTGACCATGTCCAGAACCACTAAAACGATTACTTAGTGATAAAGAGGTTTAAAACGATTACTTAGTGACAAATTAATACAATTAACACATATAAATTCTTCCATTTGGACCTTGTCAAACACAGCCTTAGTGTGACACAATCCAAGAGATTTAAAGTTCAGTGCGTTGGTGATCAATTTTATAGTTCAGTGCATTATCGGCCAATAACAAATAGTTGAGTGCGATACAATCCAATTTCCCTTATTAATACAATATGCAAAACCAACATAAACCATTACTTCAAAGGTATCAGGATTCAAACCAAACAAAAATTACAAAATAACTATCCATATTATACTCCAAACCAACTATACAAAAAAAATGGCATACCCAACCATAACATGTTAGATTTGAAAATAATCTATAAATATTATAGAAATTTTTATTGTTATAAGTTATCCATTTTACTATAACTTATGGTGACGTTATGGTCGATAGTGACGTTATGGTCGATGTGGAAAGCAAGGAATGATACAGTTTTTAGTGGGAAGCCGCCTAGCGTGGAACTTATTGTTGCTAGTGTGAAGTCGATCACGTTTCTTTGGGTTAAAAGTAGATATAAATGTAACCAGGTAGTGTGGAGAGATTGGTATCGTTTTCCTTTGTATATGTTTGTAAAGGATTGAGCCGACGGTCTTTATTTTTTAGATCGTTTTTGGCGTTTTTGTGAATGAAAGCATTTTTTCAAAAAAAAATCCATTTTACTATAACGCCATATTATGTTTTTATGAAACGTAAATTATAGAAAATCCACCTACACATTAAATGTTAATATACCAATGTATTGTATAACCACAAACGTTGTGTAATAAATTAAATTTTATGTTTATTGAAGCTAAATTAATAAATTATATTTTATGTTCATTTAAATTTTAATGCAAATCAACATAAACATAAAATGAAACGTAAACTACAAATATAAATAATATTATATTACAGAGACATTCAAACAATAAATTTATTCATACAAAAATCACATCATGATTCCTTTAATCGTGTAATTGACAACTGATTTTAGGAAAGTCGTAAAAATGGTAATATCAATAATCAATAAATTAGATTAAAATCATAATAAATAACATCAAAATCATAATAAATAAGATTAAAAATCTTAATAAGTTACCATAATAAATAAGATTAAAAATCGATTCAAACAATAAATTTATTCATACAAAAATCACGCCATGATTCCTTTAATCATGTAATTGACAACTGATTTTAGGAAAGTCGTGAAACTTGGTATCATTCAAATCAATGACATTAAAACATCCGCGTTTCAAATTGTCTTACCAATTATCTACAAATTATTATTGACATCTTAAAATTAGCACACTTATTGAAATGATTTTGATGATTATCGTTTAATGACAATTGATTAAAAGAAAGTCATAATATAAAAATTAAATTCGGTCAACAATAATAAACGTTAATGGATCAATACTAAAGTTTACTGTAAATGGTAACCTACCATTCTTAGGTATGAAACGTTTTTGTGAATAATAATTAGTGCACTTTTATTTTGGTTTTAGTATAATTGAATGATTGATTGAATTTATTATTATTTTTGTGAAAAATATTTATTATTCTTAATAATAATAAACGTTAATTGTAAAGTTGTATAGTAAGTTGGTAACTTACCATTCTTATTTTTAATCGATCGTATATTATCAATCAATCAATCAAGTATGACTAACATTTAGAAATCTAATTTACTCTATAAATTGATGACCAATCATGACATAACTGTGTAAATTTCATTCGATTTTAGAAATCTAATTTCAAAACACCAAACCTTATTTCTCAAGTTACACTATAAAATTAGATAACTATAAATTCATAACAATTAGATAACTATAAATTCATAACATATCTTTTAGAATAAAAGATTTATGTAATAAGTGTTAAAAAAAACTTTACTTGTTAATCGATTCTACACATTGTATACATAGATAGATGTTTAAAATGCATGTTTACAATATTCATTGACTTACCATTTCTACTGGTAATTGATTCTATATTTTGAATAATATTAATTGAATGCTTTATTGAATTTATTAAATTTGTATAGTAAAATGATTACTTACCATTCTATATTTAGCATTTTGGGAGATAAGATACATAAATATAACTTCTATAAATAAGATTCGTCTACAATTGTTTATATTTGATGTTTTAAATTGACGTCAAGACTATATTTAGTAGGAAAAGTCAACATTGTTATTAATATGATTACGGAAAATTAGTGTGGTTATATGGTATTAACAAAAAAAATTTATGTTTTATAAAATCCACCTATATACATAAACGTCCATTACAATTATTTTTATATAATTAATATTACTCATTAATTTAATTTGTTAGTGCATTCAAGTTTATATTGGGTAAAAAATTAATGAGATTAAATTATGGTAAACCTAAATTACGGGTTAAATTGATTCATATTATAGATTAAATTGATTCATAATCAGTCATACATAAATCCAGTCAATAAATTATGGTAAGTCTAAATTATGGGTTAAATTGATTCATAATCAATCACCCAGAATAAAAATTTGATTAAATTGATTCATAATTATGGATTAAATTGAACATAATTACGGATTAAATTGATTCATAATTACTAACAATAATTTCGTATTAAACTTAATTTCGTCTCATTAAATTATGGTAAGCCTAAATTAGTGGTTAAATTGATTCATAATCAATTTAATGAGACAAAAAAACCGTAATGAATTTAATTAGAGCTATTATAGTAAACCGAATTTAATGAAAACAAAAAATCGTAATAAATATGGTAAATTTCGGTTAATTATTATTAATGACAATAAATCATAATAAACAATCGTAATAAATATGGTGAAATCTTGTCAATAGTAATATAATTTAATGTGACAAAAAATCGTAATAAATATGGTAAATTTCGGGCAATTATTATTAAAGACAATAAATAATAATAAATAATCATAATAAATATGGTAAATTTTGGTCAATAGTAATATAATTTAATGAGACAAAAAAATCGTAATAAATATGGTAAAATTAGGTCAATTATTATTAATGACAATAAATAATACTAAATAATTCTAATAAGTAAGGCAAATTTCGGTCAATAGTAATATAATTTAATGAGACAAAAAAATCGTAATAAATATGGTAAATTTAGGTCAATTATTATTAATGAAAATAAATAATACTAAAAAATCATAATAAATATGGTAAATTTTGGTCAATGGTAATGTAATTTAATGAGACAGTAAATTTAGGTCAATTATTATTAATGACAATAAATAATACTAAACAATCACAATAAATATGGTAAATTTCGGTCAATAGTAATATAATTTAATGAGGCAAAAAATCATAATAAATATGGTAAATTTAGGTCAAATATTATTAATGACAATAAATAATACTAAACAATCCTAATAAATATGGTAAATTTCGGTCACTAGTAATATAATTTAATGAGACAAAAATTTAGTCATTAAATTATGGTAAGCCTAAATTACGGGTTAAATTGATTCATAAACAATAATTTAAAAAAAAAATACAACAAATGAGAGCAATTATGGTAAACCGAATTTCGTATTAATAGTAATATAAATTAATTAGTCAAAAAAAATTGTAATAAATAACATTAAATTCGGTCAATTATTATTAATGACAATAAATAATAAATAACCTCAAAATCGTAATCAATAATTCAAATAAATTACATTAAGAACATAAAAAATCGTAATTTAAATTTCAAAATCAATGACTTTTTGTGCTGCAATCTTAGTAACAAACAACCTGTGTTGGATTGAACACCATTTGAAGACACAATATTCGCCAATGGAAATATCTTCTGATTGAAGCAAATCAGGCCATTCAATCACAGTAAACCTTTACAAAAAAAAATTGTATAGTAAATTTAGAATGTTTACATTATTAGACCAACCATTTGTAAAACAAAAAACATCATCGATCAATTCAAATCAGACCACCCAAGATTGTCCTTCGTATGTGGCAATTGTAACGTTACTGTTGTGTATGTTTTTAGACAACAGAAATTTGTTCATGGCATTCGGCACGGTGTGGATTGACACGTTAAAAACAACACTAAAATAAAGAATCATTTTTAAAAATTAATTAGGCATATGAACATGAAAATAAGAAACATACCAAGACTATTGACGCATGGTCATGCAAAACCTTGAAGAACTAAGAACCATTGTGATAGCCATAATAGCGTTTGTGTATTCGGATCAAATCCTGATTTTCAAATACATATGTAATTCCGATTCAATATATATGTAAAAACGTTGATGACAATTATATATATCTATTCATCATCCTAACGGACTTTTAAAAAAATATCAAATGACCCAAAGATTCAAATGAATAAAACTGAGCAAAACATTGATTTACATAAATCCGTAATATTAACTGAATAAGTAAGTTTGAAAATAGTATATAACGGATTTCAGAAATCGTTTTATTAGTATACGTATTAGTCATCGTTATTTAGTGTTTAGGTTGAAAGAAAGTTAAATCCGTTTGAGTTCTTCTTAATAATGTTAAGAATAAAAGAGAAGTCAATATTATAATATTAGGAATCAACATTAGAAGAGTAGGATGGATGATTCCGAATCGGTTGTGGAGAATGAACAAAGGATGCAAGATGAAGAAGGAAGATTGAAAGCTTGGTTAGGAAGAAAAGGGGAGGTATGTTGTGGAGAATGAAAAAAAACAAAGAAAATGGTATTTATAGATAGATGCATGGAGCTCCATATAGCTAATTGGATCTTAGAGGCCATCTCTAAGGCCTTGATTCAACCCAAGTGACCTCAATTATTATATAGATAGATTTTAATTCAATCAAACGGGTATTCAATCGGTGTAACGCATTTTAAAATTGGTTCGAAGAAAACCAAGTGACTACACATTTACACCTCCTATCAATACAATTGCCTTCCTTTATCTTGATTTCTTGAATCAGATTGATTATCATATGTAAAACTTAAACTCGATTGATAAGTAAATTTTCAGGATCAAAGTTTTGTTTAGGCTCTACTTATTTATTACTTATTTATATATTTAATTAATTTTCATACATGCACAATCTATTTTGCATATATTTGATACTTACTTGTATGATAATTGTATAAATATATAATTATGTGTTATACTAAATAAAGGGTAGGGTTCGTGTAGAAAGGCTATTTTTCCTAAGAAGTGTAAAAAGTTTATGAAGCATTGTGTTTTAAATTTTAGGATAAATGTTTTATACTCGTTTGGTATTGTATTATATAGAAAAACAATAAAAATAACAATTTAAAACACAATCAAATGGATTTTATGCATTAAATTGTAAAACACACTGGTTATCTTTAGAACACACTGATTATATTTCTTCCATCATGTTTTAGATTTAGTGCTTAGAATACATTTGATTGTGTTTTAAATTGTTAATTTTATTGTTTTTCTATATAACACAATATCAAAATAATATAAAATATTTCTCCTAAAATTTAAAACACAATGCCTTTATAGACTTCTTAGGAAAAATGGACTTTTTAGACAACTCTTTACCACTAAATAAAATTTATTACTTGTATATAAATAATAAGACTGTGAGCCTACTAAAGTTTGGTATTCGAAGCTCTCTTTTGAGTTTGTTCATTTAGTTAGCTCTAACTTAGTCACAGTGTCGTTTAAATTAGGTTAAAAAAAAAAAAATTAGGTTGAATTCTAACTTTTAGTGAAACAACCTTGAGTAGTTACAAACACTTCAAGACCAAATTGTTTCACTTTGCTTTCATTAAGAAGTATTGGGAGAATATATTCATTAGCTTTATCAAAGACTTCAAATAAAATGTACATATTACAAAAGGGTGAAACCCGTCATTTTATTGTCATTATTCCTAGTGAACGGTTCTCTAACCGAAGAATTCCCCATGGGGTCTTCGAAAGGGGAATCCAATTTCTCCATTTCTTTACATCAATGGTATGGAGGGATGGAATGCCATTATGCAATGGGCTACATATCTATTCCAAAAATAAGGGTACGGCATTAATAAAGGTTGTGACTCTTTAAGTTGTAAGCTCGATCAAATGAACATCCCAACTTTATAGATGAAGTGGAGTATGGCCATTTTGTTGTAAGCTCGCGCTTCGGTGCTTGTGAATAGATTTCTGACACAAGAGTTTGTTTGTTACCATGGCCTCAGACAAGGTAATCTTTTATCTCCCTTCTTGTTTGTCACGGCCATGGAGACCTTGTCTGATATTATGAAGAAAGTGTGATCTATTGTATTGCTCCGAAGGCATTGGAAATTCGATAAATGGTCCTATTTTATCTCATTTTCTCCATGTGGTCGACATCATGTTCTTTGGAGATTGGTCTTGTTTGAATGCTAAAAATTTGTATAAAATTTTAGGTGATTTCATTTGGCTTCCGGGTTGAAAGTCAACCTATTCAAAAGCCGGTTGTATGGTGTTCGCGTTCATAATCAAGAATTGCATGATATGGCTAATATACTTCATTGTCGGGTGGGTTCTTTTGCTTTTATGTATTTTGGATACTTTTTCTTATCGATTATCATTGGGAAAGCCAAACAACTTTCCTTTGGTGGTAGGGTTACGGTCATAAAAATAGTTCTTAATTCTCTCCGAACATACTTCTCTCTATATAAAGCCCCCATTCATGTTATAAAGTTATTGGAGAGGATGCGAAGGACGTTCCTTTAGCGAGGGTCGGAGGACAAATTGAAAGTTAGTTGGATCGCTTGAGATTTAGTTACATCTTCGATTGAAAAAAGGTGGCTTAGGTTTTGGTTTGTTGAGAGAGGCAAATTTGGCTATGCTGACAAAATGGTCATGGCGTTTTAAAGTTGAAAAGAATGGGTTGTGGAAAAAGATGGTGTGGGTAATTCGTCACCATTCTCAATTTGGGATTTCTATCCCGGCTACGCTCTCGGTCCTCAAGCCTTGGAAACAAATTAGTATTGCGTTGAAGAGGTAGGGTCCGAAACCCTAGCGCGGATACAAACCATACCACACAAACTTAGCCCAAACTTATAAAAACCTCCGCGAGGTCTTCCCTAGCGCTAAGCAAGATAAGGATACCAGACCTCCGCGGAGTCCCCACCAGCGCTAAGCAAAAAGCCAAGAAGATGAAGGTTGCAGACCTCTAAGGAATCCCCATCGCGCAGGCCTCCTCTCATAACACTACGAAGGTCTAGTGCAGACCAATAACAAGACGAAGCTTGTCAATGTTTGCCTACCAATTCTGACCACCAAAGTGAAGGTGCAACCCCCTAACATCACACCCTCAAATTCAACATGCGGGGTTGTACCGCGAGGCGCGTGACATACCAGGATCCAAGTCAATGGTCAAAATAAATTGCATCTATATGATATGAAAATGACGTAGTAATGATAATCACGTAGTAATGATAATCCAAACAGCTTAAAAGTTAAAATGACAAAGTATAGCAGAAGAAGTTATAGGAGTTTACAACCCAAAATGTAATAGTTCAAATGTTTAGAGAAAAGTTTAACATAGTGCATGGACTGTATGAGACACAATGCGACTCGCGTGCACCTAATCCGTGCTGCTACCTTAGCGTCTTAAAATATTGTCTTTTTTGATCGAGTGTTTGAGTAAACGTTTTGACGAGCATTGAATACTCAAGATATATACCATCCGCCAAGTAGTATCAATGCTCGTAGTAATTATTATTTGCATAAAACCCAGCTTTCGATTTTGTTTCGCCAATGTAAGACTCTAGCAATGACAAAAACTGAAAAGTATTTATGTCGTTCATACACCCGGCGAGACCAAAGAAGGCCGACCAAACCCACAGGTCTTGTGAGGCAACCGCTTGTAAAACCAACGTTGGTCCATTTTGGCCACCGCGTGTATGTTGATCTCGCCATGCAGATGGACAACTATACCACCGCCATTGACGACAGTCTATACTACCAATCATGCCGGGTATGCCATGTTTTTGTAAATGCACTTCGTATAGTTTTTGAAGGTCGTTCCATGTCGGGTTTCTCAAGTATCGTTTTCCATAAAATTGGCATATACCTAAAAAAATAAATATATATATATATATAATGTAACTACTAGATATAATTATATGTAAATTTGTAAATATACCGTATGAGAAATACTCCAAGGTATCGCGTGTGGTTTTCTCCGCCTTCTTCAAATACTCGTTATTGATATCGTATGTGTTCCCGTAGGCGAGTACACGTAATGCGGAAGTGACCTTTTGAATTGGGGTGAATCCTAAACAACCTCTATCGTCCGGTTTTTGCTTAAAGTAATCGTATGTTGAATATAAATCTTCGGTAATGCGCAAAAATAACCTTTTACTCATCCAAAATCTTCGCCTAAACATATCAGGGCCGTAAACCGGATTAGGATTGAAATAATCATTCATTAAACGCTCACTGACGGATACACGGTCTTACTATATATATTCCCTAGTCAATTTCTCCCGTGGGGGGAGGATTATTTATATGATGCATGGCGTTCGACGCAAGCGTAACCGCACTCGCAACGACTTCTTCCTCTTTCGCGCCGTCGTCGTGGAAAAACCTTTGATAAAGATCGGTAAACGAGTCTTGAAGGGAGTAGACGACATTGTGGTGATTTGTGTGTTTATTTGTTTGTGTTTTGAATGGAATGTGTTTGTGTTTGAATGTTTGTGTTTGAATATTTGTGTAATACATATAAAGTGTTTGGGGTTTTTTTTACAATTGCCCGTTACCAACGGTCACAACTCCAACGTTCATATTCTTGCCATAACGCTCGCCATCACCATAATATTCCAACCCATAAAGCCTCTATAGCGTCGGGGAGGAGGGAGCGGTGTTCCCGGCACTATGGAGGTGCAAAACGCCCCATAGCGCTTGGCCGTGAAGCCCACTACACATACACTTATTCCTTCTTGCAATCTCATTGGTTGGTTAAAACACCATGGTGTAAGGTCCAATCCATCTATGCTTTTGGCTTAAAGACTTACTACACCTCCATCTATTTGTCCACGGTTCTAAGAAGAGAAAAAAATGAGTTTCACGTTGTTATTTTGACATTCATATAGTGTATCAGGAATATGCGCAACGACATGGTTTTTAACTAAAAACCAACGTTCGTGCACAACACTATCGAAGGTGTAAACGCTTTGGGTATACCGTGGATTAAAAATCGGATCAAGGAGTCTCTATTACCACGGCTCAATGGAGATCATTCGAAGTTTTCGGTAGTTAAGTACTTTTGGTGTTATTTGTATTGTTTGGTGATGTTTCTAGCTAAGTACACCCCCAGTTAGCTCCTGCTGTTTTTTTTTATTTTTATTTTATGTTAGGTTGTTTAAAAAAAAAAGTTTGCTTATGGGATGCGAGATTTTACCGATTATTTCACTATCGTGTCTTTAAGCGGGTGGAGGTTAGGTTTCTGCGTATCTGAAAGAGTCAAAGGGCTGACAACGTTCCAGTAGTCGATATTGACCAAAACGCTCGATGTCACGATGATTGACACGTTGTATTTTCCCGTTAAAAATCTAAAAAATCATAAGACCAATCCACTTTGATTAAGAAAAGAAACCATAATTAATGAATTATTGTTGAAATTAGAACTAAAATATTGAATTTAATCATGTGTGTTGGGTACAACCTCCAATGAGACAACTCATTTTGTATTACTCTATGATGCTAACCTGTCGGTGTACATTAATGCAGGTACAAAGCAGCAGTACATTTTTAGGATAAAAGGTTATGCACTAAAGGTTGTACGTTACGCGTTATAATATGTAATCATAAATTTTTACGTTGAGAGTGATAGCGTGAAGTGTCGGTGGCCTTTTACAAGTCCCCTTCTTGGTTTAAGGACACAAATCCCACTTTTTTTTATCGGTGTAGTTTATCCGGGTAAGTTGCTTGCCAACAAATCTACCCATCCCAGTTCGATCCTCTGTGCATACAGACTTTTCAACCCCTCGCCCGAAGGCTTCGCATATTTTGCATACCCCGTGGATCGAATTTGAGACCTCCTGGCAGGAACCCCACTATTATGAATAAACCTTTCCACCTCCGTTGCAACCACTAGGCTACAACATCATTGCCACACAAATCCCACTTAATTAATGCATCTCAACCATTTTTATTTTACTTGTCGTTAAGAAAAAACTACTTATGTTTTTTTATTTCTTGACTAAATAATAAGTTGTATTTTTTTTCCTGAAAATCTATTAATATATTATTATTAATTATTATTAAATGTCTATAGAGGAATGCTATTTTGATGAGACGTCACTCATAGGTGTATTTCCTCCTCATTTAAATGTGTCATGTGATATTACGAAAGATTTTTCAATTTTTTTTAGTTTTTAATAAATTTAAAAATACTATAGATAAGAAAACCCTACTACCTTGTTCCCTTCTGTAAGACCCTAATCCGTAATCACGCGATCAACGCATAATCATACGGGTTTTGACCTTACTTAAACCACTCCCGGTTAAAACTTTGATATTTATGAAAAACTTAATCATTTAGATCGAATACATTTCTCATTCCCACAAATTTTTACATTTTTATTATTGAAACACAACTAAGATTTCATGATTTTTAACGGGAGTCTCTTGAATCTATTGCGGAAGCTTGATGAGTGCTCGGGTGTGTTCGGCTCTCTTCGTGACTTGATCCTTGCTCCGGAATTCCCGCCACATGTATACCTAGCACCATTACATAGATAATGGTTAGTTATGTTGATAATAACACCTTTGAAATAGTTAACACGTTGATACGCGTCAAAACGGAACGAACGAGCTTGGATGGCAAAACAATTATTTTAGGATTACATCCCGCCGTAAGCTACGTTGTTCACTGAATAAAATTTCCCGAGAGGGCCTGGCGTAAGCTACGCTGCCAGCGTAGCTTACGCTGGCCACTGGACAAAATTTTGCGAGAGGGTCTGGCGTAACCTATGCTGCCAGCGTAGCTTACGCTGGCCACTGGACAAAATTTTGCGAGAGGGTCTGGCGTAACCTACGCTGCCAGTGTAGCTTACGCTGGACACTGGCTGAAAATTCCTGATTTCTGCTTGTTTTCTCCCTATCTTTGGCTGCTCTTTTACTTATGTTCAAAGCCATTCCGAGGGATACTTAGGGACTCATTGGCATAATATTATAATTCTTATAAGATACCATTTCTGAAAATCAAATACACCTTTTCGGTTATTCAATGCTCTTGTTGTTTTTACCCAAATCGACCCGTTAGGCCATAGGTTATACAAAACCTTATTAGACCATTCAAAAAGCAAAAAAATCATTATGTTAACTCATTGAACTCTTGTTTAACTAAAAACTTCATCCGGTTTATGTCATTAAGACCCGGTTTCTAGTTTTGAAAGTTTATGGCGATATATCCTCAAATCGACCCATTAAGGCCTTGGACTTAACAAGGCGCTATTTACACACACAAAATGTATATAGTTAATGTAGTAAAATTAGTCACATGATCAACAAAAGCGTTTGTCCGATTTTTTCATTATAATCCCGTTTCTAAGGTTTAACCTTTAGTGAATCCTTTATAATTCCCAAAATGCCCCTTATAGCCAAATCTTTCAATTTGGCCATCCGTGGCAACACTTCTTGATTCATAACCATTGTTTTTGACTCAATCATTTGTTTAAAAACTTCTAAGTCCTAACGGACTTAGATTTTCACCGTTTCATATGATTGTTCCCAGTTTGATCAATTCTAAGCGCATTAGTGCGCATTAGACATAGATATGAAAATAACTTACCTATTTGGCACCCACACTTCATGTGAGTTGTTTCCTTAACCTATATCTTCATCCACGGTTATATTTTATACTACGGACTTACCCGGTAGTGTTGACCAATTCTCATACCTTGTGCTTATCCTCCATGATTCTTAGCACCAAGCGTGCATGCACAAGTGCATTTACCTGCTTGCTTTCTAAATAGACACATTAATTTCTCGGAACTCAAATGGTAATACTTTGACATTTGATCCCTTTAACATCATGAATCTTAATGCTTGAAATACAAGCATCAAGTATTGGACTCACATGGTGAGGACATCACCATTTGACCCGTTTAGACTCATAGTTCATTATACTAAGTTATCCAAGCTTTTATCTATGGTTCAAGTGTCACAAACTTGACCCATTTAACAACATACTTAACAACTTCATTCAAATGATTTTTTTTTGACCCATTTTGGATTAAAACACCATTTCTTACATATCATTATTAATTGACCCGTTTGATAAATTTCACCATTCGGTCACCACTCATGGTTTCAATTAATCTCATAAACCTTGATTTATTGTGAGTCCACATAAATCGACCCACTTAATGAATTTCACCCCTTAGGGTTTGTCTTTAGTACACACTCAATACCAATATATTTAACACTTAATCCATGTCATAGTCTAATAGTGTAAGTAGAACTTACCTCATATCCGTTCTTGTTCCCACACGCATTGAGTTTGCATCCGTTTGACCCGCTTGCTCCCTAATTCTCGTACCTTTTTGTGTAATAAGCTTGGATAATCTGGATTTTAGCTCATGCATCGAAACCCCTTTGATTTGGCTTGGACTTGACCTTGAATTTGAGTGTTTAGGGTTTTGGTTGTTGGAGGAGATGATCTCCTGATCATCACATGAGACACACACACACTTTGTGTGTGTTTTATTGTTTTATTATTATTATTATTAATAAAACTCACTTTGTCATTTTGGAAAAAATGGTCCCTCAAGTTTTAGTCTCAGTTCGCTTTTACATTATAATATTAACTAGATTAGTATCTTGTAGTGGGTCTTTAGCCTCGTTTTTATCCGTCGACTAAAAAGATATCCACTGTTAAAGTCGCTTTGATATTTTACTAATTACGCCTAATGGCGTATTTAAGTGAAATGAAGTTTGGGGTGTTACACCTTCTCCTTCATTTTTTTACAAACCAAAACCCTAAGCGCTCTCTTTCTCTCTATCTCTCTATCTCCCTCCCTCCCTAAACAACGCAATTGATAAAAAGAGGCACACAAAATATTATTCTTGGGAGTGAAGCACAGAGGAGCGGCATATTACTCATCATCATTATCATCATGAGATTCAATAACAACAATAATAATGGAACAAGTGAAGACAAATAGATAATATTAAAAGATTATGTCAAAGGCTTCCCTAAAGAATCCGACATGCCCTTAATTACTTCTTCCACCATCCACTTGAAGCTTCCAGAAGGTTCTAACGCTGTTCTGGTGAAGAACCTTTATTTGTCCCGTGATTCGTACATGCATGGTCGAATGAACGAATCTAAAGGAAGTTACGTTGCTTCCTTCACTTTTGGTTCGGTCAGTAACTTTATCTTCTTCAATTGTTTGTTTATTCAAAGTTTTGTGATTTTTCTTTGGGCAAATTGTGATAATTCCTTCACTTGGCTTTTATAAATTATAATAATCTTAGCTATTATTGTATATTTAAAATTACAATTGGTATATTAAATGTATTGATTATCACATACTTGATTATTATTTCAAGATCAATTAAAGACAAAGAACTCTATAAGTCCACGAACTTTATCACTGGTTAACACGATAAGATACGAATCTGAATCTACTTGATCAAAAATACAAGTTAACACACGATAAGACACGGATCTGAAGTACACTACAACTTACAATATTTGGTGTCTTTTATTTGTTTACTAGGTTGTTGAAGTGCTTTATAGTGTAGATCTTTTTCTTGATGTAGGAAATGTACTTGAACTTTGTGTTATATGTAAGGGTAGATAAAATTATTAAGTCATCAAGTGTTTGTTTGTTGGTAATTAGTTTTAGGTTTGATATTGACTTTATTGCATCTGAATTTGAAACATTTTCTGCTTTTTAGTCTCTTTCTTGACATATGTGAAGTGAGTTAGGCTAATAAGTTATTAGTCGTTTTTCAAGTTCTTTATTCTGTGTCGTATATGCAGTTTCCTTATCAGTGGTTGTGGGACTTGGTACAGAGATGTAATAAGTTTTGGAATAGTTGCAACTTCCAACTTAAGTGATTGTTTAATTGGTTAGGTTGGGAATTATAGGAGTCATTAGAATATGAGAGATTAGAGAGATGTAAATAGTTGCAGCTTACTTAAGTGATTGTTTAGCTGATTAGTGGTTAGGTTTTAGGTTAGGGAATATAAGTTATTATTGATTAGAATACTATGGACATGCAGTAATTGAGTGTGAGGGATTGGAGAGATGCGATTATATTTATGTACTCTGAGACTTTGAGTAGATCTTTTCCAGCAATAAGTTTGAATTCAGCTGTATTGATGTTAACTAACTATAAGTAAATTAATATTGGTAACTGGTAAGTTCAATTTTGGTTCATGATGAGTTGAATTAGAAGTTTTTTTATAGTTTGTTGGTTGTTGAGGGTTGACAGTAGGTGTAGAAAAGTATTGACATATATGGAAGATTGTGAGTTTTGTGACATCCGTCACCTTTCGCTTTGCCAAATATACATTTCCGATCCTTCAACTGTTTTAAAACTTCCATTTTAAACCCTCGTATTTTACCGGGATAAAAAGATTTAAAATTTATAAAAATTTTCATAACTTTATAAATCATGGTTGCACGCTTTGCACTCACACACGAACCGAGCACCAACATTTTATAAACATAAAGCACCCGACTCAAAAAAAAATCTCATTTTTCGGACCTAAAATAATTTGGAAGATTAAAGGAAACGAGCCCGGAAGCTAAAAATTAAATTAAAACAATTTTCTTTAATATAACTCTCCCGCGGACCGCGGAAGACATCTAAGTCTCCCCGCGCTCCGCGAAGAGACTGGCAAACCAGCTTTTTAAATATAACCCTCCCGCGGACCGCGGAAGGATTGTATGATCCTCCGCGGACCGCGACGCACTGCCTGCAGATTTTTCAAACTTGCATTAATGGCATCTCGAGCTCTGTCCAATCCCGCCCCCTATGCTCCTCAATACTCGTCCCAACGTTCATATTATTGACCCTTAGCTGTGCATAGACTACCAATTCGTCAACCACACCATTTAATGACCCAATTCTTCAAAACCCATTATAAAACCCACATTAACAACTCACTACAATTACACCTCAAATTCGTACGTTTTAACTCAATTAAAAACACACACACACACACACACTCATATCATCTGGTACATCATTTCTGCACGAGAAGCCCCGATTATCATTTCATATTCTGGACGAATTGGAAGCTCATTCTTTGGGTTTTATTTCGGTTTTCTTTCTTCTTTTTGAGCTAGCAAAACCGTGAGTTTTTTCAATTCCTTTTACATAATCTTTCATTTATATCAGTAGTTTAAAAGCCCTCTATTTGTTGTAGCAAACATAGCCTCTAAGGGTTCCAATTGAAAATCTAAGGTTTAGGGTGTTCTAGGAATTTTGGGGATTTTACATTTAAAAGTTTTAAGGACTTTAAAATGCCATAACTCTCTTATTACTGATCTAAAAATTATGAAACTTGGTAGAATTGTTCATGTTACTGACTAGAAGCTTTAGAAAAAGTTTCGGAATTTTTAGAAACCGTTTAGTATTTTTAATCATTTTTAATATGCTTTAATCATGTTTAATTTATATAAATTCGAATATAAAGTATTTAAACATGAAAATTTCCAGAAATGTATCTTATTATGTTAGGATAATTATCATGCCTTTTTCTTCTGTTTTGATATGATTTTACAGGTTATCTCATTTTTATTTGTTAAATTAATTTTAAACAAATAATATTCATAATAAATAGATTTTTATCAGAAAAATCCTATAAAATTTATTATGAGACTTTCCAAGTCAGTAGACTAAGTTTTTACAAAAACTTTTATTTTTAGAAAGTTTTTAGTAATTATTTCGGATTTATGTATTATTTATCATATTTAATTCATATAAATTCGAATTTAATTCATTTAATTATGAAAATTGGTGGAAATATATTTTAACATATTATAAACATTTCTACGTCAGTTTTACTCAGTTTTAAATTGTTTTCATACTATATTACATTTTTGGTTAATAAACTAGTTTTTAAACGTATAAAATCTATAATAAATAGATTTTATCAAGAAAAGTTTTATAAAAATTATTCCAAGACTTTTCAAGTCAGAGGAATAAGTTTTCATAGAAGATTTCATTTATGAAACTATTTTTATATTTTAACTCATTTTATCCCTCAAATTAGTTTTTGAAACAATAAAATTTAGATTATATAGATTTTATTCACCAAAACTTTTATAAAAATTATTTTTAGACCTTTAAGGTCAAAAGATGAAGTTTTCACAGAAAACTTTATTTTTACAACTATTTTACATTTTATTCCAAATTTATGTCATTTTGATAATACAAATTAAGTTAATACTTTTATATATATATATATATATATATATATATATATATTACCAATATTTTCTGAGTTAAATTTATTATTTTGTAAACTCAGAAAATACTATCTTTACAAACTCAAGGTTACTTATCATTTTTGTCATCTCCTTTATTAATAAATATAATTGTTTATATTTAATAAAACAAATATAAACAATTATAGTTTTAGACTTATCAAAATCATTTCCAATATCATTACTTATAATATATAACTTGGTAAATATTTTGCAATATTAAACTAAGTTATACGCATAAGGCTTTTCATGAAGTTACTACCACGCAATGCTTATAAACTAGTTATTCGACTCGACGCATCGCAATTTCGTTATCAAACTTAAAAACCCTGAAGTCTAGACTTAACATCCTAGATGCCTTAGATTAGGAACCCTAGACTCCTTTAAGTACAAACACTTACGATATACCATAAACTTTAGGTCGAACCCTCGGGAATCACCTTGCTTCACTCACCGCTTAGCAAACTTAGCAAATGTGAGTATATCTTTCCCCTTTTTACTGTTTTACTATTTTGGGGTGACTCATGTACAATTATTATTAAACTTACGTATGTTATTTACAAGCAATGTGCTCTGGATATGTTTTGTGTGAATTGTATGAACGATTTGTCAAAGTCATTAACCTTTGGGCCGTACCTAACAATGAGTAGTACTACGAATTATTTCCCTTGGTTACTTACGTGAACGAGGTAAGTCCTTGGTCAATGTTATGGTTTTTCTTGAACGATGTGTGAACGATTATTGAACGATGTGTGAACGATTATTGAACGATGTGAGGCTTGATTTTGACCCTTTTACATATCACATTATCATAGCACATATATTGCGAAACACTTTTCTATATGTTTTCAAAAACAGGGTATGCTCACCAATACATTTTTGTATTGACATATACTATTTTCGTATATGTTTCGGGTTATCTTTGAGACGTATTTTTCTAAGCTTTGGACTAGTAGTTTGGATTCTGTTTTCATTGTATTTTCAAGTTTACTTGTTTTGTTCTAGAACCTTTGTATCTCTCGTATTTTCTTTCATGTAATAACTATTTAATCAATGTATCAAGTTACACTTTAGTACCATGAGCTATTGAACAATCGTCACTACGTGACATCCCGATGTTTCCGCCATCGGTCGGGGTGTTACAAGTTTTAGAGTGTTTGTTAGATTTATTGAGATGGAAATAAAAATGCATACATTGGATATCCAAAAATTCTAATATTTGAACTAGAATATGTCTATTCCGAGACGCTCCCGAGATATAGGCTAGTAAATGTTATATACGACATGGAAATGTAAATACATTTTTTTAAACATTTAATCCTAGTTTTTTAAAAACTATTTTATAATCAAATTATATATATAATTATGAGATATCATATATGTAGTATTTACTTTTACTTAGGGGACGGGGCGTTATCAGAATTGGTCACGAGTACCTTACTACCGTCTACCGGCACGGTAACACCGTCGCTACCCATGCTGGTAGTGGTCCCGTGAACCAAATTCCGGTTCTAGTTAACATGCGGTGAAGGTGGTGACGTTGACCGTTTAATTATTTTGTAACATTTTATATTATTTCTTTTGACCGTTTAATTATTCCGTAAAAAAATATTATTATTTCTTTTGACCGTTTAATTAATTATTTAAACCGTTTCTTTTGAACGTCGGTTTAATTAAACCGTTTAAATTTAATTAAAGCATAAATTTAAACGTAATTAAATTAAAACATAATGAAATAAAAAACATAAAGAAGAACATAAAAACATAAATTCATTAATATTAAAAATCAAATTAAAATACACTAAAACAAATAGAAATAAACTTAAGGTTGGCGCAACAATTGTCAAACCTCGACGTGATCGAAAATGTTGTCATATCGAGCCTCATAGTCCACATGTGTGAACTCGATAGCCAACTCCGGACCGATATCCGGATCCTCCCTCAACGTGCACTTGTAGAGGGTGGTCCACTGATCACACTTATTGCTGAAATTGGTCCACTTTCGTTGGAGGCTCTCGATGGTCCGATCGTTGATGCCAACTTGCTGGTTGAAGTCGGCTAACACGCGGTCCCAAAACCCCTCCGGGTGCGAGCCCGAGGCCCTCGAGCATTTGGCGTTGTTGTAGAGTTGGGTCGTTTCGGGAGTCTTTGTAGCACACCTCCAATGCGATCTCTTCTTCCTCAGTCCAGCAAGTCATCTTTGTGTAGAGTATGGGTGTTAGTTTGTTTAAATCGTGGGTTGCGGGTGTGAGTTTTAACCCAACGGTTCGGTATGTTTATATACAAATTTTTGGAACGGTTTCAATGTTAATATTCAGTTTTACTGATCGTTTAGGTGGACGATTTCATGAATTCAATTCAATTTTACTTGCCGTTTTGGTGGGACAATTGTAATAGTTTGAAATTAAAATATTACAACCGCTTTAATAATATTACAACCGTATGAAATTTAAAAAAAAAAGTTTAGATATGTATTTAAGTGAAACTAAATAAAAGTATCAGTGGAGTACTGTCTTCAAAAGTATGTTTCAATAAAATGAATCAGTAAAGTAATATAACATTACATGATTGGTTGAAATCAATAAAATAAAAAATAATATAGTAGAGTGCCCCTCCCACCTTACATCAAATAAACATATCAGAATGCATAAATCCAACTTATCCTTTCTTTTGAAAGGTAGATGGACGAAAAGTGATGTGAAACTAGATACACTATAAAAATTTTAATTTAGGTGTGAATAAAAAGAAAAAACATAAAAGGTGGGTATTGATAATTCTAGGTGTTTATAAAATATAATTTTTTTTGAATTTTTGTATACATATTGAGTAAATTAAATAAGAATAGCAGGTAAAAAGGCAAAAGCTGCACCGCCACCGCTTTTACATAATAATTAGAAATTAATTATTACAGTGATTCTCTTTAAAAAAATATATATTTTTGTTCTTCTCTAATTTTTCTATTTGACACCGAAACCAGCAATACCAACACATGGCTAACATTCTTTATTTCTTCTCTTAATTTAATTACTTTGACACCATTTATTTATTTTAAGCTATATAGTTTTTTGCAACCTCCGTACTAATAAAGATGATTAGGTACCAACGAGAATTGTAAAATGGTTAAAATATTGATTTTAAATTTGTTATTGCTTAGAAACCATACAAATATATATTGACTAAACAAATATTTATGTACGTTTTCTTTAATCATTAATCACATTTTGTAATTCTAATAATACAGATACAAACAAAAACTTGATAAATATAAACATAGGTAATAGAAATAAATTATATGTAAGTGTTTTTGTAGGACTTATTCTAGAATTCTTTTTGTTTTTATTGAGATAGAAGTTGTTCTTTTTAGGCTAACGCCAAAACACAAATATATTCTTCTAAAGTTTTGGAAGCCATGTTTTACTAGTCTAGGGTCTGGAAAACGTTGTTACTCACTCTATGTTATACACACAACCAATTTTGTAAAAAGGCATAAAAACCACATAATACACTTATATTTTTTGCTCTAATTGTGATACATAAACCGATTACAAAACCATTTCTATTACACTTATTTTTATTTAGATTTCTTTATAGTTGTTAAACATTATGTGTAAGTACACTATATGGTTGTATACTTAAAAATTAAAATGGGTTCATATGAAATACCAACTATAAAAAAAGTCAATACAAAATTATTTTTAAATATTCAACTACGATAACCATATAAACATTTGCAACGGTTTGTTTTAGTATCAGTAGATATAAGATGTATAGTGTTTTAGATATACTGTTAACATAATAAAATAGAATAAAAAAACTTGTTAAGTGTAGAATTTAGTTAACCCTGTTCAATATTTATCATGATTATTACTATGTGCATAGAGAAGTTTAAAAAATAAATCTTTTAAAAATATTTCTTTTAGACTTTTAGAGATTTTTATGGGAAGTTAATTTGAGTGTAGGGTGTAGATGGGTACGTCCCAATGGTTAAATTATTTTGAGGGACAACTGAATATAAAAATAGGAGCATTGGGTTCACTATTAATTAATACAGTAAATAAACGTTTAGTTATTGATTAAAAATAATGTTATTTAAATAAATTGTGATGCATCAGAGTAGGGTTATTCTGAAATGAGGGGTTAGACCTTAGGGGGGCCTGGGGACCGGACCTGAAGGGTGCGGGGCTTCGTTATGGGTGTGTACCGTTGGCCGTTAAAAAATAAAATAAATTGTGATGCATTATACAATAATCCAAGAGCTAATACCTTAATAAATAATATACGCAAGGCTTTTGTTAATGAGTCGCTCTCTTAACGATGAACATATAAATTATACTATAATTATATGAAATGTGTTGACATTTCTTTATCTCAAAAGCTAAAGAATGAAACTAGGGTTTACTTTGCATCACGGAAATGGTCATATGCAAACAAACACAAGAGAATCCAAAAATTTATTATCGTAATTTCGATTTTCCTTTATATATACTAGTACGGTGCCCGCGTAATGCAGCGGGACATAACACTTAAATTTGTGATTCTAGGGTTGTGCATAGGCGGGTCAGTTTAGTTTTGAGCAATAACAACAATGTTTTTTAAGGTTAGGGCGTGATCAAATAACCGTATTAACTGGACCAGAGAGTGATTAATGTAAGATTATATTTTG
Organism: Ambrosia artemisiifolia; assembly: GCA_032199755.1. Lineage (NCBI taxonomy): Eukaryota > Viridiplantae > Streptophyta > Magnoliopsida > Asterales > Asteraceae > Ambrosia > Ambrosia artemisiifolia. Next base: position 35,692,675 of record CM063529.1, read on the forward strand.
ATATCATGTTTCTACCAAGATTGATGTAGGTCTTCAATCTTGGTTTTCTCCCCTTGGCATTTTTCTGTGATAGATAGAAACAAATTGCATACAAGGATTTAAAGTTGCTAAAGCTAAGAAAGTGTGAGGTGGCAATGTGCGAAAAAGAAAAAAAAATAGATAGCAACATTTTTTCTAATGAGCGTGTTATACAAACAAATTACCTATTGTAACTATAACCGTTAGTATTCGAATGGTGGTTAGTCTCTCTCCTTCTCAACTTCAAGTTCCTCTTTAATTATCTATGTTACCTTATAGTTATAGTTATAGTACAAGTGGATAATGCAATAAGGGGTATTATGGGGAACTTTTACATGACATATCTATGTTAAAGCATGAGTCTCTTGATATCCCATCTTAAAACTTATGTATAATTACTATTGTAGACATGCCTCCTCCTTAATAAGATAACATAGATATAGATATTTTAATTTTAAATGTTTATTAGAAACAATATAGTTATACTGTTTACTTTGTTGTTACTTAATCGTATTGTAAGTTTGAAACAACGTGCTAATTTTTATTTTTATTTTAAATTCCATGCATTCATATTGGTTAGATAGAGAGTCAACTAACATTCATTTATCACAATACATTTTAATTCATAGAATTTTATATATGGTTTTGAAACACTATCTAAAGATAATACATCAACTATACGCATCATGAGATATGTTGGGTTTATAGTAAATTACATACGGTGGTATAAATATTTGCCGTTCAAAAGAAAACATATGTCAGTGCCATGAACATGTTTTGGACTGAACTTCAAATAGGCAAAGTGGATAATAATCGCTGACATTATGTTACGATTTGATTATTCATGATTTTGGCTATTTAAATTCACACCTATTACTATAAAACAATTACTTGGGTCAGTTGGAAGGAAGGTATCTTATGTTTTCCAAATAAGGAGATAAAAGATATTTATACTTTAGAGAAGCTTGAATTTCACCAAATTGGCTTTTTGAAGGTTCTTCGTGTTTGAGCAAAATGCTATACCATTTTTACAAAAATAAATAGATAAATAAAGTGAAAAATAGATTATTGATGTTCAGAACATCACAAAGCTTTGTGCAAAAGGTAGGGGTGTAAATGATACGTAGCGGCTCGGGATCGGCTCGAGATCGGCTCGGTAAAAAGCTAGAACGAGTCGAGCCTTAACGAGCCCGAGCCTGAAATATGGCTCGTTTAGTTATCGAGCCCGAGCTCGAGCCCTAGATACAAAGCTCGATTGGGCTCGCGAGCCTTAAACGAGCTAGATCCCGAACCCGAGCCTAAGTTACAGCCGAGCCTAAGTTATAGCCTTAACGATTGGGCTCGCGAGCCTAAGTTATAGCCGAGCTTTTGCGAGCTCGTTTGAGATTCTCAAATCACCTCGAGCCGAGCCGAGCTCGAGCTTTGGATTTTGCTAGCGAGCCGAGCTCGAGCTCAAGATTTTAGGCTCGAATCGAGCTGAGCTCGACCTTTACAAAACCTTAACGAGCCCGAGCCGAGCCCAGTCAGGCTTGGGCTCGGCTCGTTTACACCCGTAGCAAAAGGTACAAATAAACCTTACACATTTAAATAGAAATTATATAAATAGATGGGGGGGGGGGGGGGGGATTAGATAGGAACTCCTCCGAGTTGTGAGAACTATGTGAACTTCTACTTTCCAAACTTTTTTTTTAAACTTTTGTTTTTTTGCCAAACCTTATGTTTTTTTATTAACTAAGAGATTTTAAAAAAAAAATTGCATGTGTTTTTTACGGTAGTGTTTTTTGGTTTTATACAAGTGTTATTTAACTCAATCAACGTCAAAATTACATTTAGGACAAACCAAAAAACACAAGTGCTTACTTTTTTACTCTATTAGTTAATAAAAAAACATAAGGTTTGGCAAAAAAACAAAAATTTAAAAAGTTCGGGACGTACCCACTATTCTTTAAGCTCGAAGGAGTTCTTTGGTGATCTTAGGCATCTTAGCCCTATACACACACGTGTCACATTTAGCTCCGTACAAAATGATGAAAAGCTCATACGTTATTATGTATTATTGATTATCTATTTGAAGGAGTATAATGATGATGATTAGACTATGTGTAGAAGTTTTAACTACACGTCATTATTAAAGTATCACATTGTTTCCACGTACGCAGTGAGTCTTTCACTTAACCATCATTTCACATGCGTCTAGTGGTTTTAATTAAAACATAAATAAAAAGTAAAATGTGTGATTGTTTGGTTTGCAAGTAGGCCCACCATTTCACCCTCTCACGCACGTTAATGTATTCACGAAGAAGGGTCTCATGCCCCTTGAGTGACCCGGGCCTTGGCATATATCACACATGAGTTTTAATTAAGAGACAAAAGAACCACAAGGATAATGGATTAAGGACTTTTTCGGTTGTTTGTTTCCCCGCTGATACACGTAGCACATGTACCATACAAAATCAAAGGCTTAACAGATAGAAGTATAGAACGATGTAATACACCTCCCAATTTAGCTCATGAGCCGTTAAGCTATGTTGCAGCTGCCAACACATGCAATAGCCGATGGATACTTCAACTTAAAGCTGAAAAGTTTCTGAAGTTGATTCCAATTCTTGTGTGATAACTTTTTTTTATGGTTCAAGTCTTCATATAAGGTCTATTTGTAACTCTGCTTGTGGCCATTCTGATTTGGACTTATTTTATTGTTAAATTCACTTGATTGTTCCCCAGTTGGTTGATTGGTGATTATCTTTGCGCAGTTGTCTACTATCTCTGCTTCTTTAGTACAAGTGAAGACTAACTGAATAATTAATATTAAAAATATATACGTTTGAGATCTTCAGAAATATTGAACGGAACCTGATAACTGTAAAAGATAAATCACAACTAATATATTCGCTCTATTGAATGTCTTCATTCTACGGGAGGACAGGGCGCTAGCGGGTAGTGGCTTGCGGGTATGTAACTGCATCGGCTACACCATCACCACCCCTCAGGTTGGTTTGTGGCTATCTACAACGGGCACCCAAAGCCATTGAAAGACTGGAGAGATAACCTTGGTTTTAAACTAAAAATATAACTAAAAGTTTTATGGTAGTGCCAGTGATTTTGTGGTTTGATGGTAAAAATAAGGTGGCAGTTCATGATTGGTAGGTGTTCAAGTACACTAAGGTATGGGTGCTTAACGGGTAATGTTCACAGGTTGGTGGGTCCAACCCGACCCGAACCTGAAAATTTTACACGAACCCGGACTTGAAAATTGTGACATACATATGAACCCGAACCCGACCTGACTATTCTCCTGTTGACCCGAATTCGACCCGTTCAACCCTTTTTTTTTTCACAAACTAATATATTAAAATTAAAATTTCATTACAAAAAACATAAGCGTCTATAAAACATTTATGTTTTATATATAAAATCTCATACCAATTTCTATTTCAAGTTATAAAAGTAGCATAAAATATCTAACCAATTTAATTTATATGATAAAACATATTGTAAAAAAAACTATATACCATAAATAGGTTAAACTAGTCAACCCGCCAACCCGCTCGGGTTGACCTGAACCAGACCCAATTAGCTAAACGGGTTCACGGGTTTAACCTGAAACTGACCCAAACCCATTTAGACTAAACCTAAACCTGCTTTTTATTTTAGGTTTGGGTCGTGTCAGAAATTCACACCCCTACACTAAGGTAGTGCCCCTTTCCCCCTAAGTTTCATGAATTCATTTAGTTGACCCCTTTTTTGAACACATCCACGGGCGAACCCACATGGAGTGGGTCAGGTCCCTGGACACCGGTGTTTTTTTAAACAAAGGTCGCACTTTCAAGCTTTACAACACCGGTTTTTTTTTCATTTCGTTATTTGGGGTTTTAAACACAATAAACACAATGTAAGTTTATGTTATGCAATTCTTACCGTTGATGTTCGACACTTGATTTTTTAAACAGTACCTGATATATATATATATATATATATATATATATATAGGGTATGGATATATGGAAAACCCTTCTAAGTTGGAAAACTTTGGAAACCTTATCTCAACCATCCATGTAAATAGATCAATGGTTGAGATCTAAAGTGAGACTTTCTAGAAAGAAAACAATATTATATTACACAACAATACAAAAAAGGGTAGTTTGGGTAAATCAACTTCACACTCTCTCTCCCCTATCAATCAAACTTCATGCTATCCCTCTCTCCTCTCTCCTCTCTATCTTCTCCAACTCCATTCAACCCGCTCTTCATCTTCTCCATGAGCAACCTTGACCCAATCTATCACAATAACAATAAAACCAGTCGCCGTCGTTTGTCCTCTTAATGATACAACACCATCATCATCACTAGAAACCCCCCAAACCGGAACCCTAGACCACCGCCGCCCTCACAGCCGCTATCACTAGAACCCTCCGTTCCCCATTTTCCTTTGATCTCAGTCTATCCCTCCTCTGCTCTCTCTCTCTCTCTCTCTGTCGATTCTTTCTCTCTCTATGGATCTCTATACGCGTGTATGTGTAGGTGTGAGAGGAGAGAGGTTGTGATGGTGTTGTCAGTTGTGGACTGATCGGCCGGAGCTCCGCCACCGGCGGCGGCGGGAGCCCTCCGGCTGCTGCTCCTTCTCTCTCTAAATCTCTCTCTCTCTCTAATAATTAGTAAAGTAGATGTGTGTATGTATGTTTATATGTATCAGAGGAAAGGTGAGACACCAAGACTTAAATTGTTGTGAGTTTGAGAAACATTCTTCTTCTGGAGTCACAAAAGGTGAGACACCAAGACTTAAATTGTTGGGTTTTTACTTTTTTTCTGATAACCTATATTTTAATTTGGGTTTTTACTTTTTTTCTTTTCATTTATTCAGTTTTATATAAAAAAAATTGAAGTGGTTTTTGGTTTTATTGTGAAGATATTCATCCGAGGTGTTAGAAGGTGACCGAAGATGGTCGGAGAGGATGGCCGGTGTTAACAGAGAAGAAGGGGTTGCAAAAGTTTACCATGTGCAGATATGGCTGGACCATCTAGCAAGAAAAGGTATCATTGATTGACCACTACTTGGCTTTAACATGTGTTATCATTTTCTTAAGATTGACCATTTTGATAGACTCTTTGTTTAACTACAATAACATGTGTTATAGGCAAAAGGTAACCGGAGACGGTCAGAGAGGATGGCCAGTGTATACAGAGAAGAAGGGGTTGAAGGTGTTCTTTGTGGTTGTGTCGTTAATGTGGTTGTGTCCTTAAAAGAGTTCTTTGTAGTTGTATCCTTAATGTGTATGTTATTTGTCAGAATATCGTGTAATCGTGTGACAACATTTAACACAAGTTAGTTTATTTTTATGGATCTTCTATTGTAATGGTAAGTCAAACTCCTAGTACAGTTTATTTTGATTCCCAAAAAACATTGGAGGTCATATGAGATGGGATAACACATGTTAGTAATAACACATGTTAACACATGTTAGGTACATATTATTTGGTCTGAACCTTTGTAATCGTGTGACAACATTTAACACAAGTTAGTTTATTTTTATGGATCTTCTATTGTAATGGTAAGTCAAACTCCTAGTACAGTTTATTTTGATTCCCAAAAAACATGGGAGGTCATATGAGATGGGATAACACATGTTAGTAATAACACATGTTAACACATGTTAGGTACATATTATTTGGTCTGAACCTTTGTAATCGTGTGACAACATTTAACACGTGTTAGTTTATTTTTATAGATGTTCTATTGTATCGGTAAGTCAAACTCCTGGTACAGTTTATTTTGATTACCAAAAAACATGGGAGGTCATATGAGATAAGATAAAACATGTTAGGAATAACACATGTTAACACATGATGGATGTTCTATTAAAGGCCTGAACCGTATCTTATCATGTGACAACCTTTAACACATGTTACTTTATTTTTATGGATGTTCTAATGTAATGGTAAGTCAAACTCCTAGTACAGCTTGTTTTGATTCCCAAAAAACATGGGGGGTCATATGGGATGGGATAACACATGTTAGTTTTTTTGTTGTCCCTTTTGTCTGTCTGCTCTTACCCTTTTTTTGTATGTTTTGATCGACTGTGTCGCCGTTTTAAAACCTTTTTATGGATGTCCTATTATAATTCTTCGATTCCCAAAGAAGATCGGATGGGGTATGTGAGATATGACAGCACATGTTAATACAAGATGAGATAACACGGGTTAGAGATAACACATGATGGTAAGTCAAACTTCTAGTACAGTTTATTTTGATTCCCAAAAAACATGGGGGGTCATATGAGATGGGATAACACATGTTAACACATGATGTATAAAAACTATATGGCCCGACTTTGGTGTCCCCTTTTGATTTAAGTTCTTATTAGTAACTCCCTATTAGTAGTGTATGAGCCAGGTTACTGGTTGGTACATATTAATGGCCTGAACCGTATCTTATCTTATCATCTAACAACATTTAACACATGTTAGTTTATTTTTATGGATGTTCTATTGTAATGGTAAGTCAAACTCCCGGTACAGTTTATTTTGATTCCCAAAAAACATGGGAGGTCATATGAGATGGGATAACACATGTTAGGAATAACACATGTTAACACATAATGGATAAAAACTATGTGGCCCAACTTTGGTGTCCCCTTTTGATTTAAGTTCCTATTAGTAATGCATGAGCGTACATATTATTGGCCTAAACCTTATCTTATCATGTGGCAACATTTAACACATGTTAGTTTTTTTGTTGTCCCTTTTGTCTGTCTGCTCTTACCCTTTTTTGTATGTTTTGATCGAATGTGTCGCCGTTTTAAAACCTTTTTATGGATGTCCTGTTATAATTCTTCGATTCCCAAAGAAGATGGGAGGGGTATGCGAGATATGATAACACATGTTAGGAATAACACATGTTATTTGGTAACATTTATTAAACTTGTATTTAATGTCAGCCCTTTTTACTTCATAAGTTTACTGAGAAAATAAAGCATACAAACTATTAACACACATTATTACAATGTAAAAACAGAACTAGTGAAAAAGAATCTAATCAGCAACAAACAACAAGTAAAATACAACATTACATTCTGCACTTAAATTAACACAAGCTTCCTTGGAATTCGTATGTTAACATAACTGGTGGGGGGGTCTTCGTTATCAGCTGCAAAACAATAGATGGGGTGTTAAACGGTGTGACCAACTCATCATCTAAGCATACTAACAGAAGTAACACATGTTAACCCAGACAGGCATTTTATCAAACACATGCAGTGCATGTATCCAAAACAAAAAAAGACATTATAATTACCTTCCATACATTCACCATTAACTTTAAGTGGACATCCATATATCCAAAACACAAAAGACCTTATAACTAGCTTCCATACAATCACCATTAACTTCTAACATACTAACATAAGTAACACATGTTAACCCAGTCAGGCATTTCATCAAACACGTGGAGTGCATATATCCAAAACACAAAAAAGACATTATAAACAAAAAAAAAAAAACAGAACTAGTGAAAAAGAATCTAATCGGCAACAAACAACAAGTAAAATACAACATTGCATTTTGCACTTAAATTAACACAAAAACAACAATATTATCCACTCAGGCATTTCATCAAACACATGGAGTGCATAAAATTTACTCAACAAATTTACCTATGATCTTTATGGTGGGTCAAACAATAAGAATATAGAGCATCAACACAGCTTCAAAATAAAAAGTGTTCACACATAGTCGCTGAAAAAAAATCTAGCAACGAAACCAAAACAGAACACAAAGACAAAAACAAACCTAATAAAAAAATAAAACTCCAAAAAGGGCAAAAAACAAAAAACACTAACCTCGATCCATGTTACGCACCTGGTACATCTTCATCAAGTGGGAAATTTTAATCAGAGAAAGAGATGGAGATATAATTAGAGAAAAGAGAAATGAAAAGGGAGATTGTACTTGGGATCTGCTCTGTTTACTGATGGTGGTGATGGTAAACGGTGGTGGTTAGGGTGGTCGATGGTGGTGTATATGGTAGGAGGTGGAGGTGGTGGTAAACGGTGGTGGTTAGGGTGGTCGATGGTGGTGTATATGGTGGGAGGTGGTTCATCATCCTATAGATAGAGAGAGAGGTGGTGGTGGTAAACGGTGGTGGTTAGGGTGGTCGATGGTGGTGTATATGGTGGGAGGTGGTTCATCATCCTAGAGAGAAGGAAATTACTTCAATGCCCTCATATACAATATAAAATCATTTTTTCTTTGGAAGATGTGGCACAATAACAACCACATGTTAGGTTTCCAAGGTTTTCTAGTTTAGAAGGGTTTTTCATAGATACTTATACTATATATATATATATATATATATATATATTATACACTTACTAGAGTCTCGGCTAGCCTTAGAAGCAATGCGCTCTATAACTTTTTTTTTTCTTTTTTCCAAAGTATTACATTGTCAGTAACTGTTGCTAAGGGGGACGGGACGCTAGCAGAATTGGTCACGGGTACCCCACTACCAGCATGATAACACCGCCGTCACCCATGCTGGTGGTGGTCCCGTGAACCAAATTCGGGTTCTAGTTACCATGCTGGTTCACGGATTGTGGCACAAACTTAACTTTCACACAATTTTATTATCTTTTATTCCTTTACTCCAATAATTAAAATAAAAACATAAAATAGAAAGCAAAAACTAGCGTCACGCGGCATTTGTGCACTGCCCCCCTGCGCGCACGGGTAGGTGCCAGAGTATAGATAAAACCAATGAATGAAGGGCAACTTAGTTTACACTCATGATGTGCGTGAATACGTAAACTTGTAGCTTAAACGTAATTGTTAAAATAGAATCAAAATGGATTTATGCCAAAATTTAAAGGTTAAACAAAGAAAAGAGAATTTTCTACGTGAACTTATAGCTCAAAATGGAGCTATGTTTGCTTCGCACGCCTACATATTCACTTAAACATTATTATTATTAGGGGTGACCAAAATTAACCATAACCAACATAACCAATGGTTATGGTTATGAAATTTCTATAACTGACCGAGCGGTTATGAAGCTTTGGTTAATCGATATAACCTAACCGAACCAAACCAAACTTGTATTGTTAAGTTTATATAATAGATTTATGTTCTATATTAACTATATAGAGGTTTTTTTACTATAATAAAAGTATGTTATTAACAACATGACACTGATGTAGTATTCTTTTTTTTTTATGATGAATTAAACTTGTAAGTTGTAACCAAGGGGTTAAATATGTTTTTTTGTTAATATCTTATTAAAAGGGATCCCACATTGGTACTTTAACTAGAAAGGGTAGTCTTGATTAACTTATAAATAATAACCCAAGCTAAGTCTATCATTGTAGGTTCTGAGTATTTAAGACCTATGGGCTTTTAATTTTATAATTTAGCCGAAAGTTAGCTTTGGTTGATTTTTTTGGTTAATAACCGAAATAACCATAACCAAACCATAACCGAATTCATAACCGATTAACCATAACCGAAGTTTGGTTATGGTTATGGTTACGAAAATCCCATAACCGAAATAGCGGTTATGGTTATGGTTAATGGTAAAAACTGACCCAAACCGACCCATGCACACCCCTAATTATTATTATGTGTGAAAATAATTGATATTTGGGTAAAGAATCAGTGGAGTATTGCCTCTAAAAAGTGTTTTAGTGAAGAAAATCAGTGAAATGATGTAGCAGTGCAGGATTAATAGAAATCAGTAAAGTGAAAAAGTGTTCAGTGAGCACCCCTCCCCCCTAACTATCGTAGCTTCTTAAATAGTGCATGCAAAATTTTATTTTTCCAAAGTAAAACATTGTTGGTAACACCATTGGGGTTGGTGGCCTAATGGTAGAAGCAAAGCTTCTAGGAACACCTAAGGAGGAGGTCATAGGTTCAAGCCCCATAAGGTGTAGAAATTTGCCGTTCAAAAAAAAAACATTGTTGGTAACCGTTGCTAACCATCAATGCTTCCCAAATAGTTGTGTGCCCATGCATGTCACAACTCCCCTTTTTTTTCTGCATTTTCGGTTTTTAGGGTTTTAAACAAAGTCCTTTACAGGTAGCTCAATTGGTGAATAGACCGGGGATCCCTTTTGGAGGTCTCGGGTTCGATTCCCACGAGGGACATAATGAGAAATGATGGATGACTCCTGACCTATAGTCACGAGTTCGAGTCCTGATCTTGCCCGGGTTTTACCAATCATTCACCGTCGTGCCTACGGGCGGGTGAGGGGTTGAGCTTTCCTCGGTTTCGGGAACTGCATGGATGAGCCTGACTACGCCAGCCGCCCGAGGTACGTATGGGCCCTCCATTGGGTTGGTCGTGGGGGTCTGTCCATAGGGGAGTGACTCCCCTAAGTAGTCGGTCATAAATGTGTGCTGACCATTAAAAAAAAAAGCAAAATAAACATCATCAAAACACATATAACTGCAGCCAGCTCCACGCAATGAAGACCTCTCAAACCCTCACCAAGTCCAAAACACGTACTACATAAAGATTTTGTAATTTTGTTCTCATTTTGAATCACATCATAGTTTTATTGTGTGCTTTTTTAATAAGCAATGATTATATATTTTGTTATAATGTTGTATTTTATTGTGTTTGTCGTTCCGTCCCGGCCCGACCCAAACAACAAACGATCCAAAAATTTTAACGTTTGTTTGTGACAAATCAGACACTAAAAAAATGCACCCCATTAAATAAAAATCTTGGTCTACCACTAAACACATCGAGTTAATTCGACTTTGAAACTTCATTCTACATAGATTTTAACTCTTTGAGGTTTATTTTAACGGCTTAGTTCAATGGTGAAATTCTAGTCTTGACAACCCTGGGTCCCAAGTTCGAATCCTCCCACACGCCGGTCCCTTTCAACCTTAATGGGTATAATTTTTTGAATGGACGAGAATCGGACCTGAGACCCAACCCGGGTGGGAACCCACCTAGGTGGTAAACACCCCCACCCACTCCCCACCCCCTGACCAGCTGGGCTAGACATCATTGGCTTTTTAACTCTCTGAGTTAGCTAACAACACCCCATAATGATGTTTATCTTGAGATAATCATATTTTTGTAAAATTTTATTTGACTCTAAGAAAATAAATCAATGTGAACCAAAATAACGTTAGAAAAAGAAAACATCAACGATTTTTGACCAATTTTTGTTTACTTGGTTTGCTCCTTTAATACCGTCTAATTATTTTTAATGTACTAAAATTGACATTTTTTTGTGCTTATTTTGTTTTCATTGGCGCAAATTAGAGCTTGGATGAAGGGATTCCAAAAAGTAGTTATAGATTGCATAACTACTTGTCAACGGTCAAATCTCCCCACTTTCTCTGCCTATTTTTCCGGTTTTATTTTTTATTTGGTCATTTTCTTCTAAATAGTAGTCGGAGACTTTGATTAGAGAAGACAAGGATTCCGATCACAATAGGAGTCAAGCTCATATCGTATTTTATGTAACACTTGTATATAAATTTTGTAATTTAATACGATATTGAAACTTTAGGTTTCTAGGTTAAATTTTAGTTTATAAATGATTGTAGAAGAGTTGCTCTATACCTAATCCATTTTAAGTTGACAACTACGATAACCACATAAACATTGATATATATTGTTTAAAATGTTATGCGGGTTTTACAGTAACATCTCTTTCTCTCTCTTACTACATAAGATAATTTTACATTGATCATACAAAAATTTGTATGCAGTTTTTTATTGTTCTCTCTATAATAATGATTATTGTACAATTATTGGCCAACAAACACCTAAAACGCCTACGTTCCGCTTGATTGATTTCTTGGTGGATTGCTGCAAGTCTTTTGATGATATACGTAAGAATGTTTGTTGTTGGAATAATTGTTACTAAAAGTCTTTTCTCTGATTTCTATCTCTCTCTATGAAAATATAGACTGAAAGAAACTTCTATTTATAGGCCTATTTAGCGCATTTCCAAAGCCAACCTAAAGAAACCTTTGCTTTGGGAAGTAAGGACCAAGTGAAAAAAGAAAAACAACCGCTAACGCCCACGGGAGAAGATCTTTTTAAGATCAGTAACGAATGTCTTGTATCCATGAACAAAGATTTATCCCTGGCAATTCACGAGATAATCGCGCACTTTTCCCTTTGGCCGAGATGTGAATGCTCATGATTTGCTTGGTATAGTGATGGATGTGACGAAAAAAACGTTAGGCTTTGCTTTATTCTTTACTGTGATTTACACATAACCATCAGCGACAAGGATTCTGGAAGACGCCAAGCCAACCCAGGTACACCACAAGTAGATATGGTTGGAGTAGTAGATCCTATAGGAACAAAGACAAAGCCAGAGGCAGATCCAGATGCGTACCTAGGTAGCGCAACATCCCTTCGAGTTGATTGACACCCTTTTTCTCCTTTCTCCTTCCTCTGGTCGCCTCGTAACCTTTTTTGCTTTCTCACATTGACTTCTTTCTGCCCTTTCACTTCTTTTACCGTATTAGTCAATTCGACTTGGAATTGTTAAGTCGTTCATAACTGTTTAGTTAAAGTAGGAATTACTTTTGATCGAACCATCTAGTTTCCTTTTGCGGAGCTTGTTTCCTTTCAAGATTCGTCGATTAGAACCCTTTAGTACATAATTTGTGATATTTTTAGTTATAGATAAAATTAAATATTTCTCTTATATAAATTCTTTTGTTTCATCTAAATATTGGTTTTGATTCTTTATTTTTAAGTTAATTACTCTTGCCTATTTAACAGGGCTGCGTCGCTTGGCCCGGTAAGGAAGGGCGGCTACGAGTTCCGACAAAGTCCTTTCTTTGATTCTTCTTAATTCTTTGTCGGTGAATCAGGTAATAAAAAAAGCAAAGCAGGAAGCCGATTGACTTGAGTTTGTGAGACTTGGTGGACTAGGTTTTAGAGGGTTCTCACGTACTCTTCTTTATTGAAGCCATTCCTATTCTATTAACAGACCCGTCAGAGTAGCGATCCCCGCTTTAGAATCCAATTACAGAATGAAAGTTGATTGTGAATTATAAAGAGCTACCTTTATTTCTAAAAACAAATTATAGTTGCTATAAAAGTTAATGCTATAAACTTTAAAAAAACTTACTAAAACTATGTTAATCTATCTCACACTAATCTTATTATACACACATATATATATATATATATAAATAAGAGTGATTTATGTATGTAATTTTGTCAGTTATTTTTGCATAAATAGTCCTTCACGGGTAGCTCAGTTGGTGAATGGACCAGTGATCTCTTTTGGAGGTCTCAGGTTCGATTCCCACGAAGGACATAATGAGAAATGATGGATGACTCATGGCCTATGGTCATGAGTTCGAGTCCTGATCTCACCAGGTTTTACCGGTTCACTACTGTCGTGCCTTCGGGCGGGTATGTGGGTCGGGTTTTCCCTGGAAGCGGGCTGTCGGGCGGGCTAGGGGCTTCGTGCGTCCGGGGTGGGCCGCGTACGAAGTAACCGGCGTTGTTTA